>CM075348.1:131407608-132761358 GCA_037693485.1 Kitagawia praeruptora
GATAACGAGTTGTATGGATTAAAGATAGCTCTAAAACATTGCGATGGGGAGGAAAAAAATGTTACCTCAAGTAAAAAAACTGCTACATCTCAACTTTTCCCAACTTTTTAGTCAAGTATATAATATAATATTTGCCATGTATCTTTAAGAACTCTGAGCAAGTCCAACAATGTTCTAGTTGGTTCGTTATAAATATAATAAATTATAGTGTCCTAATAATTTAAATCGTGATTTTTGTATATCAATTCCAATAATATGACTTATGCTTGTGCCTTATAAATTAAATTAAAATAATAATATATTTGAATTAGAATTGGAGGGAAGGGAAAAAAGAGAGGAGATAGAAGTGTAGAAAAGGAGGGAAGTTAATTTTTGATTGTTAAAGATGATTTAGGACAAATATAGAGGTGACTTAAAAAAAGGACATGAGATGGATGTCCTAGTGTTTTAAGGCACCACTAGAGGTGACTTAAAAAAAGGACATGAGATGGATGTCCTAGTGTTTTAAGGCACCACTAGGACATTGTTGGAGCACAAAAAGTGACTAAATGTCCTAAATATTGATTTAAGACAATATTTAGGACATTGTTGGAATTGCTCTATAAATTAGAATAATAGTATATTTGAATTAGAATTGAAGGGAATGGAAAAAAGAGAGGACAGAGAAGTGTAGAAAGGGGAAGTTAATTTTTGATTATTAAAAATGATTTAGAACAAGTATAGAGGTGCCTTAAAAAAAGAGCATAAAATGGATGTTTTAGTGTTTCAAGGCACCACTAGGACATTGTTGGAACACAAAAGTGACTAAATGTCCTAAATATTGATTTAAGACAATATTTAGGACATTATTGGACTTGCTGAAATCCAGGGATTAGCTATTTGTGTTCCTAAGTTCATTTTTATTTAACGAATGGGATTAAAATAGTCATTTCAATAAAGTTCTCTAATTTTTTAAATCATTAATAACAACACTTCACTCCTTATTTTAAGTAGCATTCACCTCTTTTTAAGCATTTTTTTTTTAATAATGAAATATGTCACATATATCATCTTTTTCTCTCTTACTTTAATTGAAAACATATACTTTTTATAGTAAAATATTAAATAAGAAAGGATTATAAGGAGTGTTGGTGAAGATAATGTTACTTGAGCAATTTTTTTATATTTTATATAAGAAATAAGTTAAGAGAGTGTTGAACTTGCTCTTGAATATTAGATGTTTATCCAAAAAAGTAATTTTTTACATAATTTTTTTTAAAAAAATATGATTTTCTATAAGATAATTTTATAAAATACAAAATTTTAAAATTTGTACTTTTTTTGAAGTCTAATATAGTTCCTCCGTCCCTTTGTAGTTGGCACATTTGTAAAAAAAAAATTGTCCCTAAATAGTTATCACATTCCTTGTTCCAATACATTTTTTACTAATTTTTTCATATATACCCCCTTTATTTCTATTACCAATCTTTGACTTAATATTTAGAGTTAATTGCAAAAAAGTGGCCAGATTTTCAATTTTGCAAAATTGTGGCCGGACTTGCCTTTTTCCTTTCAAAAAAGTGGTTGAAGATGATTTTCAGCTTGGCAGGGGTAAAATGGGAAAATATGTTATTTTACTAAAAATAATGCTAAAAATCCAAAAAATTATCAAAAAATTCCCAAAAATTAATATGTGTCACCATAGGATTGATTATATTCGTAATAATAATAATAATAATGCCCCCTCCATGCATGCACATAAATTGACTAATGAAATTTTGACAACTCATATTTGTGAATTTTTTGGTGAATTGATGTGCATACATGGGGGTATTATTATTATTATACGAATATAACTAATCATATGGTGACACATATTAATTTGGGAATTTTTGTGGATAATTTTTGGGATCTCTAGCATTTTTTCCCATTTTATCCCTGCCAAAAAGCTGAAAATCGTATGTAGCCACCTTTTTGAAAGGAAAAAGGCAAGTCTGGCCACCATTTTATAAAATTGAAAAGCTGGCCACTTTTTTAAAAATGAGTGTAAAATATGGCCACCACTTTGAAGTTTACTCTAATATTTAATATACAAACTCCTAACTCATCATTTAATCTTGATTATCTATTTTTAATATCATATGATTTTGGTAGTACAGTGACCGGAACAAAAAATTTGGATAAGATTCCTCTTATGCTTATTACTCCCTTCGTCCCAAAATACATGTCCCTTTTGTAAAAAAAAAATTGTCCCAAATTACATGTCTCATCTTCTTTCCATACAAATATCTCTTCTTTCTATACAAATTTAAATCTAATTTTCCAAAGTTATCCCTATATTTGTATTTTCAATACTTAACTTCTTTAAGACTTAACTCTATTCTCATTTTTCAATGCATTTATTAAGATTATTTATTGGAAAACCTTATCCAACCAACCTTTTTCTTAATATGCATTTTTTTTTAAAAAGGGACATGTAAATTGGGACGAAGGAAGCCGTATATATAAGGATATAATGTTTGAGATTACATAAGTTGCAAATTTATTTATTTTTCTGAAAAAAGTTAGGAATTTTAGCTTCTTTCTTGAAATAAATCAATTTTCTAGAAAATGATCTTCCCAAATATTCCTTGAATTAAATAATTTAAATAAAATTATTTGATAAATAACTATTTGAAGTAGTGGTTTATATTTCGAATTATCAAATAGATGTATTAAAATACTCTAACTAAAAAAACTCCTCTTCCAAATATTTTTTTCGAATTTAATGAATTGGAATCAAATCACTACTTTAACTCGTTAACTATCAAATACTCCCTCCGTCCCACTTTTATTGTTCCAATGTTTCCTATTTTCTTTGTCCCAAAATAATTGTTCATATTTAATTAATAAGGTATATTATGTGTTAATTATGTTAACTTTTATAAAAAAAACAATATAATTATTTGGTAATTATGAGTTTAAATGATTGAATAAAAGGTGGATTTTGATAGATGCAAAATAAAAATGGGACGGATGGAGTAATATTAGCAAATTCATTTAGACAATTAGTCAAATCTCTAATTAGATTTATTCTCCTATTTTTTTTGTTAAATCTCTAACTTCCAAGCACAATCAAAATAATTTTGTTAAAATTTTTTAATAATAAAATATTCAAATAATTTCCAAATTTTGAAAAACTACGCGGCCCACATTAGGAAAATCAGTCTAGTGCATGACTAAATCTATTATCTATCTATTATCTATTATATATATACCACAACATGTCACATTTTATTCCTTGCAAAGTTATTATTTTAGCCCTTCATTTTAAACCATTTATTATTTTTCAAAAAATTGTTGTTGTTGTTGAGAATCGAACCCAGGTCTTTCCATTCAAATACACACCACCTTACCACTAGGCTAGCTGATAGAGTATATTTTATATATATATTCTAGATGATTTTATTCTCATATTTATTGTGTTTTGCATTTATTTGGATTTTTATTTAATAGATTTGATTGTTTTATTGTAGGAAATAAAGAATTCATGACTTAGAAGGATTTGGAGCAAAAAGAGCTATTTTGGAGATAAAATAGGAGAAAATTCGTATTATTGGGCTACACGGGCTGTCTAACACTGTTTGGGCCATATCTTGAGTTCCAGAAGTCAGAATTTAACGATCTTACTGTCCACGCGAAGCTTGTGGAATTATCTACAATTCAGAGGTGGTCCAGTAAGCAAAATCCAGTTGGAAGAGCCTAGAAACAGAGGAGAAAAAGAAGTTACGAATTTTACAACCAAGCTTGGAAACTTGCCATCTTCTATTCCAACTCTAAGAAGGCAATTGCTTAGAGGCTAAATCAAGAGTCTATATAAACACATCTTGGGACACATTATTAGGGATGTAATATTAGATCAGATAATATAGTTTAGAGTAGATTAGTATTATTATTAGTTGGAGATGTAGAGAAACACCATGACTCTTCTTTTGGGTGACAACATTGAAGTTTGAAGGTTTTGTTATGTAAGTCATAAATATGCTATGTATGTTGGGTGATGAATGAAGAATATTTGGTATTTTAATTTCTAAGATATTTTATATGTTATAGTTTAGTATAAATTAGTGATATATGATATGTAATGAACTTAGGCATATACATGTCACATTTTATTCCTTGCAAAGTTACTATTTTAGCCCTTCATATATTTAATATACATCATTTAATAATTTTATATTCAATATTATTATTTAATATCTACTTTAATATTATGTAATAATTACAACAAACTAATAATAGTCATTAACTTTTAATAATTTGTATTGGTGCATATATTTAGATTAAAATTCTTGGGTAAATTATTATATAATTATGCCAATATATGAATAATAATTGTATAGAAATACTCATAAAATTTGAGAATCGAAACTAAACAATTGGGTTCACGATTAGGAATTAAGCATGAGAATAACAAGAATAATAAAAGAATAATAAACATATACTCCCTCCGTCCCAGCCGGTTCTTTACATGGCGGTTGGGCACGGAGGTCAAGGATAGTGGGTGTAAAGTGGGTGTAATATTGTTAAAATAAATGAGGTAGTGGGTGTAATAGTGATTTTATTGTTAAAATAAGTGAAGTAGTGGGTGTAATAGTGATTTTATTGTTAAAATAAATTAAGTAGTGGGTGAAATAGTGTAAAGTATTGTTAAAATAAGTGAAGTAGTGGGTGTAATAGTGTTAAAACTTACTATTTTGGGTAATGTAAAGAAATGGTGGGACGACCCAAAAAGGAAATTGTAAACAAATGGATGGGACAGAGGGAGTATATTTTAGTAATAATAGTATTTAATGTATTAGTTTAATTTGTAATAAAATATACTATTTAAAACCTCACGGCGAGTAATCAGATTTAAATTCTCAGTTCTGAATAAAGTGAATTTAAATTCACAACTGAAAATATTGAATTAGATGACTATCTTCATAGATATTATAAATCTTAGACAATTCATGTTGAAAATGAAGTTCTCGAGAAGAGAGTTTGCTAAACTATATTTAGGTAACACCGCTACAAATTGAAAGGTGTTCACGGCTACAAAGTCGAACTACTAAAACCCAAAATATAGCAATATTCCACATTTTATTTAATATCATTTCACATTTATGCCTTCCAATTTCCTATGATTTAACTCTAAAATCCCCCTAAAGTCAAATGCTATGAAAACGTTAGTTATAGACATTGTCCAGGATCGAAACTGTGACATCCAGTTCTAAGTATAATGAATTTAAATTTATAACTAAAATCATTGAACTAGATGACTAATTGATTGGATATTAGAAATTTTAGACACAACCTGTTACAAAGTGAGAACACTTGAAAAGAGAGTAAGTTAATCTATATTTAGGCAACATTGCAACAAATTGAAGATTATTCATGATCACAACTATTAAAAATCAAAATCTCACAATAAAGCTTGAATATCCTTGTGCCTTGCATAGGAAATGGTTGTAGGGGTTATGATCTTGCAATTACAAAGGCGCTGCACCAAATTCACCTTAGGAAGCCCTGTTGAAACAGAATCAACTATCCAAAGAGCAAAGTCGATAGTCATTCTTCAAGGTAGGAGAAAAAAAAAGGATTGAAAGAAACCCTCATGAGTCATTCAAAATAGATAGAGAAAAAATACAGGATTCATCACCAATATCCCGGACTCTGTTCAACTAAAAGATCTTTGGTTATTATTCAGAAAAGAAGGAAGGATCAAAGACATTATTCTGCCTCAAAAAAGAGATATATATAATAACCGTTTTGGGTTTGTTAAGGTTTCGATGAAAGAATTCTGGAGAGATTAATCTTTAAGCTTAATGGCCTCATCATCAAAGGATAAACGAATTTATGTTAGTTGGGCAAGGAAGAGGGCTTCACAAAGACATATTGACGGGAGTTCGCCGAGGTATGGGGAGAGAAGCAGAGTTGATGCGTAGTGAAAAAGAGACAGTAGAGAGTAAAACTCATAAGGAGAAGGTTATCTTAGTAGATATTATAAATCTTTTCGAGATCATGTTGAAAATGAAGCCCTCGAGAAGAGAGTTTGCTAAGCTATATTTACGGAACACCGCTACAAATTGAAAGGTGTTCATGATCAAAGTTGAACTACTAAAGTCAAAATATCGCAATATCCCATATTTTTTAATATCATTTCACATTTATGCCTTCCAATTTTCTATAGTTTTACTCTAAACCCTCATCCCAAAGTCAAATGCTATGAAAATGTTAGTTAATCTTCATATTGTCCAAACTCAAAATTGTGACATCTTAGTTCTAAATATAATGAATTTAAATTTATAATTAAAATCATTGAACTAGATGACTAATATATTGTATATTAGAATTTTTTGGACAACCTGTTAGAAAGTAAGAATACTTGAAAAGATAGTGAGTTAATATATATTTAGGCAACATTGTAACTAATTGAAGAATAATCATGATCACAACTATTAAAACCAAAATCTCGCAATAAAGTTAGAATATCCCCGTGCCTTGCACGGGTAATGAAACTAGTTTATAAATACAGTTACGACGTTGTCCAAAAATTAAAGGGATACTCCTCTATCCTTACATTCCTTAGGGCAACTCCAATGACTTTCCCCTTCCTTAACCCCTAAAATAAATATTTTTAAAAATATAAGAAAGCAAAAGTATGATTTACTCCAATGATAAACCCTATATTGGTACCCTATTTTTTAAAAATAATATTTAGTTAGTTTTTTGAAATTTAAAATTTAAAATTTAAATGCATCCTTTATAAATTAACCTAATGGGCCTCCATGAATAAGCCTATTCTTCATTTATTCACCAAAAAATTATAACGGGAGATGATAGGGGATGTAATTTGGTTCCTCACATGTAGGGTCCTATTTTTTCTCCCTCAAAATGTATTGGTAACAGAGGGTATTGTTGGAGCGTGTTTTTTTGAGGGAAAACCCTAAAAGTGTCCACCTGTCTAAATATAGGTAAGGGTTATGGGCCCTTGGAGATGCTCTTACACTTTCCTTTTTGGGCTGTCCCACCAATTCTTTACATTACTAAAAATAGTAACTTTTAACAATAAAATACATTACTACATCAACTACTTCACTCTACTTTTTCAACACATTACACTATTACACTCACTACTTCACTTATTTTAACAATAAAATTACTATTAGAGCATCTCCAATGACATTAGCTAAAAATGATTGGCTAAATTACATAAAATATTGATTATGTAAAATTTGTCGAACCTGTAAGACATTGTGTTCCGAGGATATTGGCTATAATGATTGATTATATTTTAAAAATGGTATGTTATTAATATTTCAAGTTGTTATTAATGGAATATATAATTTTAATATAGAAATAAGTGATGTGGCAATTCACTACAGGTCTCTAGAGGTTTGACAAATATAGCCAACATCAAGAGATTATCTATAATTATAGATAACAGTTTTGTCCCATTGGAGTATAATTTTTTTTACACATTCTTTATAATTCTTATTTATGGTAATTAATTTTAAATTTTAGCTAAGATCTCTTCCATTAGAGATGCTCTTACACCCAGTACTTCATTTATTTTAACAATATTACACCCATTATCCTTGGTCACCATGCCCAAATTAAATGTAAAGAATTGGTCGGCCGGGACGGAGGGATTATATGTTAACTAAATACAGAGTAGAGGACTTTGCTTGAAAAAAAGAAACTAGACTTGCTAGAGTAGAGGACTGCAGGTTGCTTGTGCACGATTGTCGAGGGCTGACGTTTGGTTCCTTTTCGGATGGAAATTGAATACTGCATTAAAAGGGGTTCAAGTTAAACAGATTTACACAGAGAGAGGGGGAGAGAGAGAGAGATATTAGAGAGAGAGAGAGAGACTTGTAGCTTTAAGAAAGGCCTTTCTCTGTATTCTACAGCTCAAACAAGGTACTACTTTTGAATCTCACTTTCTTTGTATGTAAACATCATTAAACTCACATGCATGCATACATATTTGTTCATTAATATACTGTGATCATGATCAATTAGTCTGTATATGTGTTGTTGAGGCTTCTCCATTTCTTAAATTTTGTTTCGGCCTGAGAAACTACCCTGCATTGTCTCTATGAATTTTTTATCCTTTTGTTTTTGGGTGAAATTAGGGTTTAATAATGCTGCTCATTTTGGGGGTAAAAAGTGCCCTTTACTGTCCTTGTCGACTCAGTTCTCATTTTTACACATATATGACTATATGAGTGTGTGTAGCATGTGTCTATCTGTTTATGTCATTATGGCTGAGTTGAATTTTCTTGATCTAGTTTCTTTTTTCTTTTTTTTGCAAATTGTAAAAGTTAAAATACTATTGTAAGAAGAGGGGTATCGATCAGTTTACTGTTCTATGGATTCTTGGTCTAGTGAAACTTGCCCCTCTTGTTGCATAAAAACTAATTACAAGTGTGTAAATTTTTTATTTTTTTTGCAAAGAGAGTATTAGTGGAGCTCAATTCTTCACTATCTTTTGAATTTAGCAGTATACTTGCTTTTGGGTTTTCACTCCAAGTAGAGTCTAAAAGTCTGTGTGAGTCCGAAAACTAATTCCGTAATTACTTAGTGTTAGACTGTGATTGATATTTTCTAAATTAAATAAAACACAGGGGGAGGGGTACATTTGATGCCATTTAATTATGTTGATCAGTTTCTGAAAAAAATTGGTCATCTTTAAAATGTGTAGGAGTAGTTTCTTCATGTTGTAACATTTTTCCGCTAGAAGTTTATACAGGGAAAACCCCATTGCAGGAGTTGGTCTCATTGTGGTGGCTCAAGTCACTGACTAGTTTTTTCTTTGCATGTTCAGAATATGGTTAATTCATCTTAAATTTTACCTTTTTTTTTTCTAATGTTTAGGTTTCGAGCTCATATGTTTTCCTCTTTACATCTTTGATTTATTGTACTAATCATATAGCTATATTATGTGATTATAATATTTATTCATTTGTATGCAAAAGGGTTTTGCAGCTACATATCTCGGTTGAGAAAAAACAGAGATATGGGTAGTAGAGAAGCATGTGATGAATGCAAACTAAATTGTTCACTGATGCATAGAAGGAAAAAAGACCCATCGCCTCGTATTACCACTTTTCACAAAATCCTTTTTGGAGGCTACGAGTATTCGAAATATCTGGTATGTGTCCAATTTCTTTAGGTTTTCTATCTGGTTCACTCATTGAAACACTTGTCCCCCCCCCCCCCTATTGCACTTGATATTAAATAGATATTCTGCTCTTATGTGCTTATTTTCGTGAAGAATGATATGTTGAACTCAATGTAAGCACTTTTTGTTGCAAATTTAAAAGCATATTGTAATCCTGTAACAAACTGAAGAGTTAAGAAAGATTGTGTACTTAAATTACATTCAAAATGAAATAAACACGCGGATGATAGAATAGTGTCCAAGGGATGTCTATGTTTAATGGATTAGGTAAATATTTCAGTACCTAGTCTTTTGTAGAATGAAGCTGCATTATCAGCGGATGTGGGGTATGTGTCTAGTTGAAGTTTCTTTTGGAACTTGAAAACAGGGAAGTTGTATGTGTAACAAAGGTTCGATGGTAGTTACTTTTAGTAGTCTTGAATCTTGATTCTAAGCTGCCTCCTATTCGAATTCAGGATAAATTCAAATCGATTGTATATGATAAATGCCAGTTTAATGAGTACAGTTATATGACGACTGAAATGTCATTTTAATTCTTTTTTTTGGAAGTATTTTTAGATTGTTGTCCTCTAATGATCAGAGGGCTCTTAGCCTAGAGGAATCGGTTTTAATTCCCTTTACATGAATTTGAGGGTTTAAACCTTGTAAGGTAGAAGGTGGGTTTGTGAGTGTCTTCAATTATCAATAAAGTAATATTGTCCCCTTGTGCTGGCACAATTCTGAACTTACTAAAATAGTATAACTTATATAGATATGAACTGGTGTAAGAAAAATATTATAAATTAATTGACATGAAACAGTTCTGAATCGATAAAAACAGTTCTGAATCTGGTTGTACTCTGTAGGATGAAGTCATATACGTCATGTTGAAAATGGAAGAGTATGGAACATTAATGAGGACTAAGTCTACTTTTAGAATGTCATGTCCAGGATAGTATGATATGTATTTATGAAGTATGTAGCTGCCAAAACTCTATCATCTAGGAAATCTGTCTATAAAATCTGTATGATGTTTGCTCGAAAACATGTTGTTCTCTGTACAATAACTTGCTCTCGTGCATCTGAGTCATAAGTGACAAGGGAGCCTGATTTTGATTGCTAAAGGTCTGGACCATCCAAATCTGGATGAATATTTATTATGGGCCAGCCAGAACTAACGTTCTTAGGAAATATCTATTCCTTTCCACTTTTGGGTGGATTGTCCTACCCTAAAATAAAAATAGACCTTGTAATGGTGATATGCATAACAATGATTCAACAGATATTTGCTGCCTCCTGAGTGTATTTCCTTACATAATGATGGCTTTTAATTGGTCACTGGTGTGGAATTCCTCATTAACAAAATAACACTTTTTAACTTCATATATGCAGTGCTTGCCTCAAAAAATTTCACAAACTATTCCAGTTCTGGTTGCTGGACAAGATCATGTTCTTGAGGACACTAATGGTCAGCGGTGGCAAGTAACATTAGGCACTAAAGATGGTAACTTGGCTTTTGCAAAGGGCTGGGATAAGTTTTTTGCAGATCATGGTCTGAGAGAGGGATATATTCTGGCATTTCACTACATTATGAAATCTCATTTTGTTGTGCAAATTACTGACAGCACTGGCTTTGAGAAGGTTAGGTTCCCCGTGGCAAATGGGAAAAAAAGAAAGAGAAGTAAAATTGACGAAAATGGAAATGCAGTTGGAGAGTGCCAGAATCTTTCTAATTCAGCTTTTTCTGGCGGCATATCAGGTTCTGAAGCTAGAATACACAGCCAACCAATGTCGAAGGATAAACCTTCAAATTTAGAAAGTGAAAATGGTACATACCAGCATGTTGCGTCAGCTGATAGTGATATAGAGAAACTCTTTCTGATTAACAGAGATGCTGGATACAAATACAAAGAAGACAGGAGTCCTTTGTTGGATTTTATAAACTTTGAAATGCAATTAAGAGGGGATCCTGATGGAAGTAAAGATAAGAGAACTCGTCCTAATACATCTGCAGAATGTAGTGCAGTTGCAGGTATTTTAGATAAGAATCCAGTTTCTGCAAAGGTAGCGAGTGGGGAACCACCTGCAAAAGTGGCTGCTCCTACATTCTCGAACCCCTGCTCTGCAAAACTGGCTGCTCCTACATTCTCTAACCCCCACTCTGCAAAAGTGGCTGCTCCTACATTCTCTAACCCCCACCCTGCAAAAGTGGCTGCTCCTACATTTTCTAACAATAGCAATGTCCATTTGAAAAGGGAGAACGCGGAAGAAGTTGTCAATGATCATCGTGGTGACCTTCCATCTGTCCTACCCATAGAAAACCGGGCTCAATTACACTCAGAATATGCTCCTACGTTCTCTAACAATAACAATGTCCATTTGAAAAGGGAGAACGCAGAAGAAGCTGTTAATGATCATCGTGGTGACCATCCATCTATGTTACACATAAAAACCCAGGCTCAGTTACATTCAAAATATGCTCCTACATGCTCTAACAATAACAATGTCCATTTGAAAAGGGAGAACGCGGAAGACATCGTGAATGATCATCGTGGTGACCATCCATCTATCCTACCCATAGAAAAACGGGCTCTGTTACATTCAGAATATAGAATCAGCAGTTCAACATTAACAAAGAGCATCAAAATTGAGCAGGCTGCAGGAAGTAAAAAACATTCAAGTTAGTTCTCTTTATCTCTGTATTTCGTCTCCAAATGTAACAATGTAAAGCATAGTAATATGCATGCCTTTACAGGATCTTATTATGGTATATACTATATAACTACAAGTCTACTGGGATGCTTACCTGATATCAGATCTAACAAGCCAAAACTATCAGTCTTCAGTTGCTTTAGCCAGTTCTCTACAAATAATAGAGGGAACTTGAGCAACATGATGCTTGGCTCAACTTGGCATAACCGCAGAAGATTGTTTAATCATATAGAAATTTAAAACCTGTGTTTTTTCAAGCTGCTGACCCATTGTAGTATCAATCAAAGTCTAAGTTTTTCCTGATGCATCTGTCTTGAGCTCCTGCATACTGTGCTTGTACTTCTGTACTAACTGTGATTTTCCGGTGAAGTTCATGTGTAAAAAACAAATTTGTACTAACATAGTAATCTTATGTTGAGCAGGTGAGATTGTGAAGTCACCTAAAGCGGAGTTCATGGAGTTTGGTAAATCAACCAGTTGTGAGTTTATGAGTTCTGGTACTTGATCTCGCATCTCTTCTTCTTTTACAACTATTCGAAAGAGGGTTGTACAAGATAGACTTGATTATCTGAATTTGCTTGCATCTTGCAGAAAAATATCCGAAATTTAATGATATGTCGAATCAAATTCTTGGTGGGGATGAAAACAATAATGAAGTCCGTAAAGTTGTAAAAACTGAACCTGTGGATTCATTAATTGATGAACCCCTGGATTCATCTGCTCTCTCCTTTACTGTTATTGTAGGAAGCAGTGAGCATTTGGTAAGTCGTCAATAAACTTCATTGTTTACTGTTGTTTCTCAGTATATTACAAATGAATGGCTATTTACAAAGTTACTTATCCTTGGTCTGGTGCCCTGGCATTTGATCATTTTAAGTTTTAAATATGGTAATGTGCCAATAGGCAATCAAGAGGTTTGAAATTTTTATCTATAGGATGTCAAGGAGTTTCCCTTAAGCCTACGTGCAAACTTTCATTCCTTGTATCATATCAGCTGCTTTAATATCCTTATCTCATCTCTTAGACAACCTGGGTAACTAGTAAAAATCTCTCAAGTTAAATCACTTTACAGTGACTCCGAAGTTATATCCAATACCCCCCCCCCCACACACACACACGCACAAGCTTGTTTATGTAGCCTACTGTTCTTTTTATATCCTTCTCTGAAATTTGAGTAGGAGTTGCCGACATCTGTTACATTGTGGGCACGCATGGAAAAGAAGGTCGTAAACCTTAAAGGTCCGGATGATAGAGTTTGGCCAGTTCTCTACTATCATAAATTTGGTATGAAAGCTTTGACAAGCGGCTGGAAAAACTTTTTCATGTCATATAAACTGCAAATAGGAGATGAATGTACTTTTATGCTTGAGAAAGAAGCAGAAACCATCTTCAGAATTGATGTTAAAAGTAAGTGAGATGGATTAACCCTTTCAAGCTTTTATTTGGTTCTCAGCATACTTGTAATGCTATGTAACCTGGAAATTGTCGTCCGTCAGTTGTGGATTATATAGTTGTGCTTGTGCCTCATGTTCTATGATGAAATTTCTTATGAACATTCAGAAACCTTATATCATTATAACTCCTGAACAATGATATGCATTCTATGAAAAAGGCTTGTGAATGGTAACATGATACTATTGGTTCTTGCTTATTTGCAATAGTTACTGATGTAGGCTAGAATTGAAGCCCATGCATTTAATATCTAGATAACTAGTGCTATGTAGTACAGAATTGATCTTATTATAGCAGCTACACTTGTAAACACATGTAGCGACCTTCTTCAAATACGTCCTCGCTCCTTCATGCATCATTTTTCGATCTCTATTATGTTCATTATTGCATCCTCATGCAAGCTCTCTTCACTTGCTAACTAGACAAATTCATAAATTCACACTTACCTGTTACATTGGTTTAAATGTCAGCGTTGAGTGAGGACATTTAGCGCTGGATATTATTTTATTTTCCTTTCATTTTATTATTAGAGCAAACACTGACTCACTCATCAGTCAGTGACTCAGAGATGATATAGAATGAATCCACAACTCCAATTCCGGTCGCACCTGCCCTGCCCCCAAGGAGCAGGCCAGTCCTGAAGGAAACATTTCTCATATTTAGCCACCAAATTCGGGATAAAATTTGGGAATCGTTATGGGAGCGATACCTAGCACTACCCTTAACTTTTTTATGGGTACTATTGTTTTTGTGTCAAATTGATTAAAATTTATCTGACTATTGAAATCTGTAGGTTTTTTTTAACAAATGCAACAAAAACACAACCATAATTATCTATAGTTTCTTGTAATATTTTTTCCGTCACTCATATTTAACTTAACGGGGATGGAGTTTCTAAATCACACAATAGAGAAGTTCTCTATTAGTGCACCTTAAATCTTGTATTTTATTATTATTTTTGATAATCCAACCGTACGGATGAAAAGTTTATGTCGAAAAAACATTGTATACAAATTTTTATTATATTTGAAATAGTGAAGCATCACTTTTATAATAATAATATTTTTTATATATATTCAACGACACATATTTATCATAATCTTATTACTATAAATTTATAGTTCCAAATAATTAAATTACACGAAAATTTGTACATTCACGTATTTTTGTATGAATTTAACATCCGTACGGTTAGATTGTTCAAATAATAACTAATTTATTATATTTTAAGTCGCACTAATAGAGAACTTCTCTATTGTGTGCCTATTGTGTGCTTTAGATATTTTTTTCCCTTAACGATATTATAGTTTAAAATTTTACTTAGGAAATGACATCATAATAACAAATGACGGGCTAGTTTAAATTACCGAGATAAACAAATCTTTGTGTTTTTCTTGGGGTAAAAGGTCACTTTGCCTACTGTACAATTTAAAATTTTCCACTTTGCCTACTGTACTAATGAGGTGGTCATTGTACTTTCCTTTTTTTCTCTTTTACCCATCGCCGTTAGTCAAGAAATGGCTCAGTTAGTTTGACTGTTAAAATACTGACTGTGATGCACTGTCAGCCTGCCACGTGGATGACACATCAGCAAAATCCTATTTTTTTATAAAAAAATATTAAAAACTTTAAAAAATCATAAAAACTTTTTAAAAATCAAAAAAAAATAAAAACTTTCAAAAAATCGTAAAAAAATCAGTGATACTAATATGTGATATTATAAAACTTTGTGATCTCTCACCACTAATTTTTGCTAGAAAGCATCTGTAATGTCAAATTAATTTTTAAAATTAAAATACATAGCTTGAGCAAGCCAGTCCAAACAACATTTGTTGTAGCTTTTCCAGCTAATTCGTATTCTCATGAAGCATCAGGTCGTACAAGCATGTCAACGGAGTTATAAGGTCTATTTGTTGTAACCACCACCGATTGGTGGTGGTGGTGGTGTTCGTGGTGTTGTGTGTGGGTTTAATTGGATGTTGAAATTGGAGTAATAAGGAGATGATGGGTGTTAGATTGTCTAGTATTGATGTGGTGTTGTTTAGTGTTGTCGGAGTAGGCGAGGAGAGAGTGAGGGGGAGGGGAGGAGGTACCGAGAGAGAGAAGCAGAGGGAGAGAGATGGAGGAGAGAGATGCCAACGAGAGGTTGAGAGATTGGAGGGATGTTGTTGTTGTTGTCGACGGAAAAGAAAAGGGAGGAGTTGTGGTTATGTTGCTGTTGATATAGAGAGACAGGAGAGGTTGACAGAGATGAGGTCGAAGGGAGAAGATGAGGGTGGTGATGTGTGTGATTGTGGTGTGGATTGATTGGTAATTGATGTTCGAATCGGAGTTATAAGGGGGAGTGTGTGTTGTCTGGGGGAGGGGACTATTATGGTTGTCGATGTAGTCGTAGTTGTGGGTGTTGCTATGTATGTCGGAATAGTGGCCGGATATTGGATAGCAGTCGGAACTGTCGTTTCTTGCCGGAAACTGGGGTTTGGGGAAGAACATTCATATGTTCTTGAATTTTTCTTTTATTTTACTTTAATTGTTTTGATTTGATCTGATTGGGTGGAAACTTGGTAAATAATTGTGATTTTAACCAATAATTGTTTTGATTTGATCTGATTGGCTGTTAACTCTAAAAAGAAATTAATTAATGAAAAAATAATTATAAAAAGTCTATAATTACTTATACTTTTTATAATTTTTCATGAAAAAATTCTGATTTTTTTTAAAATTTTTATAATTTTTAAAAAAATTATAATTTTTTTACGATTTTTTTGAAAATTTTATATTTTTTTATGAATTTTTTTAAAGTTTTTATGAATTTTTATGAATTTTTAATATTTTTTTATAAAAAAATAGGGTTTTGCTGATGTGACATCCACGTGGCAGGCTGACCGTGCATCACAGTCAGCATTTTAACAGTCAAACTACTGAGCCATTTCTTGACTGACGGCGATGGGTAAAAGAGAAAAAAAGGAAAGTACAATGACCACCTCATTAGTACAATAGGCAAAGTGGAAAATTTTAAATTGTACAGTAGGCAAAATGACCTTTTGCCCGTTTTTCTTGTAAGCTAAAAAGAGCACAAAATATTTCATCTCACCTTGCAGTATCTAATGGAAAACCATGTCGAAATTATTTGTTATCATAACATAGTGCTGAAGCAGAGCTTGAAAATATATTATCAGACATCAATGTTTCGACTTGGAAGCGTTATCAATCGACATTTAATTGTTTATATATACTTCCCAATAATTTACTTTTAATTGTTTAAAAGTAAATTCAAAACTTAACATCCAAATCTAAATTCGTCAAATTTTGGATCGGATCAGATTTTCTTTCGAAAATTCAAAATTAACAATAGTGCATGTAAATTTAATATCACTGTTACATGCAAACAACCTTAATATAACGATTTTTCTAATGTGAGTCAAGGGAATACAATAAAAGTTTAGCATTTTTTTGATTTGATTTTCATTAATAATAATGGCCACCTGCATTCACAAATATTTTAATCAATTAAAATTAGCCAAGTTATTAGAAAGTATTTGTTAAAATATGTACCGGACACAGACTAGAAATACCCTTTATACAATAATTAAAATAAAACGGATTAAATTAAGTAAGTAGTCAAATATAATATATTGTATGGAATTCTTAATATATTAACAAAATAATTAACATATTAAGTAAAATCATGTTAACAAAATAATTCTTAATATGACAATACAAATGAAAATTTTATGTAAAATAAAGAAAGTTAAATCTTAAATCTATACTATTATATAAATTCCGAAACATTAAAAGTTTTGGTACCTGTTTTTTGGTACTAAGTGAATTTACTTATTTACCCTTCATTATAAAGAAACATAAATACAGCTAAAATAAAGGGTGAAAATCCAAAATAACACTTTTTTATAATATTTTGCCCAAAATATCACTTGGCGCAAAAGTTATCCAAAATATCACTTTGAATACGCATTTGCGTTGTGCGTACAGGTTTAAGCCCTATACGCATTTTATGAATGCGTGGAGTTTATAAAAGTGAGGTACGACGTTTGTGAAACAAAGATGGGATACGCATATTCAGAATGCGTATCCGTCATCACGCATATGTGAGATGCGTGATGACGTCATCGTCGTTCTCGCTGAAAATTGAAGAGCTCTGGCGATAATGGCGATTTTCGCCGGAAAACTAATAAAGAACCGTTCGTACAATACACACATCTTCCAAGATCGTCTAATATACCAATTGAATCATTTTTTACGACCTACACATCTATACCAGTTATGTTCCTATTTGTTTGCCGGATTTTCAAAACCCACAACCAAACCTTTCGATCGACCTCACTATCCGACGAGATCGTACTGCCCCTGCGGGGCCATGTTCTTCAAAATTAGTTGAGGCAAAAGAAAGACGACGACTTGGTGTTTGTTTTGGTATGTTCAGAAGTAGCAGAGGTGCTGTGGTGTGAGCGAACGGAGGAGACGACGGAATCGGCAAAAGTCGCCGGCCAGGAGCTCTGAGGACATATGGGAGCTGCGATTGTAAAAATGACGTCACATGACGTCATCACGCATTTGCGTGATGCGTGACTCATGGTACGCAAGTCTGAAATGCGTATCTCCGGCTACGCAGACCGCAATTGCGTAGCCCCCTGGTTATTTTGGACACTGTTCGCGCAATTGGTTATTTTGGGCAGCTGGGGTATGTTTTTGTGTCATTTTGGTCATTTTCTCTAAAATAAATAACAACATAATATAATTAATGGTAATTAGTCGAGATAATACCTTTTATAAACACCTAAAAACATCAATTGTATCATATCTTTCCGTCATTCATATTTTCTTTCCAATTAAAACACGTTATAATTAATGATAATTAGTCGATTAAGATAATAAAATTAATGGTAATTAGTTGATTGCCTTTTTCACATTAATATAATAAAATTAATGGTAATTAGTCGATTGCCTTTTTCACATTTATTTTTAGTTGAACATATTACCTTTTATAAATACCTAAAAACATCAATCATATCATATCTTTCGATCATTAATATTTTCTTTCAAATTAAAACACATTACCTTTTTAATTTAAAACAAATCTAAATAAATGATAATTAATCGATTACCTTTTTCACATTTACTTTTAGTTGAACATATTACCTTTTTATAAACACATAAAAACATCAAGCGAATCATATATTTCCATCATTAATATTTTATTTATAATTAAAACACGTTACCTTTTTAATTTACAACAAATCTTACAATCATTAATATATACCAGAAAATATCACATCATATTTCTCAATTATTAATAAAATATATTAAAAATCGTAAACATTGTTTATAATAAGGAAACATTAATATAATCTTTAAACATGAGTATATTAAATTATATTATATAAAAATTTAAAAATTAATAAAATAATGATTATAAAAAACATAATTATAATATTAAATAAAATTCATAATATAATTTAATAAACTCGTGCATTGCACGGGTTATAAGCTATCTATTCTATTATATTAAAGCCGAAACATTAAAAGTTTGGTTGGTTGGTACCTATTGAATTTACTTATTTACCCTTACTTAACTACTAACTAATTACATAATTTCCTTTTTCAGATTAAACATATTACCTTCTAAATTTTTCACTAACTAATTAATTTCCCTTTTCAGGTAAATCACAAATCTTTTATATTATATATAACTAAAATTTCTCCTTTCTTACAAACACTACAAGCAATTTTGTTTAATAAAATAACATAATTATATTATAATTACTATTAACTAATCAATTACTTTTTTTCAGCCAAAACATGTTACCTTTTCTCTATTCTATAACTAAAATATCTCTTTTTACAAATATATCACGGGTGGTTCTATTTAATAAATAATAATATTATAATACTAATAATTATCAATTACATTTTTCAACTAAAATGTATAATCTTTTCCAAATTTTATAATTCAAATTCCTTTTTTCTAGAAATATCACTGGCAACATTAATTTCTCACCATCTAAAGATACTACGAACAATATAATTTAGTGAAATAAAATAAAATAAATTATAATTACTATAAACTAATCAATTATCTTTTCCACCTAAAACATGTTTCCTTTTTAATTTTCTCTAACTAACACCTCACTTTTTTCAGTTAAATCACGGCATTCTATTTAATAAAATTAAATTATAATTTTATAAGTACTTATAATTAAACGATTACCTTTTTGAATACCTTTTTCAGCTAACACGTATCATATTTTCCATATTTTATAAATCAAATTCCATTTTTCTAGAAATATCACGGGTAACATTAATTTCTCACTATCTAAAGACATTACGAACAATTTAATTTAGTGAAATAACATAAATTAAATTATAATTATTATAAACTAATCAATTACCTTTTTCACCTAAAACATGTCATCTTTTTAATTTTCACATTAAATTTTCTATTTTCTCTAAATAAAATCTATCTTTTTTCAATTATATCACGGGCGGTTCTATTTAATAAAATAAAATAACAATATTATAATGTTAATAATTAACCGATCAAGTTTCAGCTAAAATGTATCATCTTTTCTGTATTTTCTAACTAAAATATCTCTTTTTTTTAAAATATCACGGGCAACACTAATTTTTCCTTTTCTTAAAACTTTACGAGCAATTTTATTTAGTAAAATAACATAATTGAATTATAATTACTATAAACTAATCAATTACCTTTTCCACCTAAAACATGTTTCCTCTTTAATTTTCTCTAACTAACACCTCACTTTTTCAGTTAAATCACAGCATTTTATTTAATAAAATTAAATTATAACTAAAATCCCTCTTTTCATAAAAATATAACGGATAACATTTATATACTCCGTAATTATTATCAAATCATCTCATTTAAAAATTTAAACCTCCAAAATTCATATTTTAAAAAAAGTAAATCAAATTAATAAAATATATCATGTAATATTAAAAGAAATCCGTGCATCGCACGGGTTTTAAGCTAGTATATTAATAAAATTTGACATTGAGAAAGAGAGGCCTATTCACTAGATTATTATTGACTATTTTCAATAAAATAAAAATAAATAAATTTATGTATTATTGAATAACACGTATAATGTTTTACTAAAATATATAATGTATTATATGAAATGTATATATATACATTCGAGTTTTTTTTCGGGTTTTGGGTCCGGATCGAATTTCGAATTTCGTATCAAATTTCAGATCGGTAAATATAAAATCTAAATCCAAAAATTTTTAGGTTTAAAATTAAAATCCAAATTTGAAATATTGGGTATGTATCCAGAAAATTGGATTTTGATAGGTACCCGCTTTAAGCCAACAGCGGGCACCCGCTGCTAAAATAACCAAATTAGCACTTTTCTACTTTACACGTGTCATAAGATATTATTTTCTTCCAACTTGCTCAACTTGACAATAAATATCATTACAAAATACTTGTACAAAATATCTTGGTATCTTGCTCACTAAGGCAGGGGACCATAAAGGTAGTCAAGGGAACACAAGGACATTCAACAGTAGCAAAAGCGGCTGTGATAGGATCGAGGTATGTGTGGAAGGGACACTAATCACTGTTCCAATGGTGGCTCACTGTAGCTATAACGACACAACAAGTGGGCAGCCAAGTGGATCAAACAGTGATTAGGAGTCCTAGCCTATAAATACCCCCATTCTGCACATAAGGTAATGGGGGAATTTGAGCTACAAAAACTTATTACTCATTCTCTCCCTTGACACAGATACATTCTTACCCGTTTGACGACCACCACCCCCGGGCAAGCATTATTTTGCAGATACCCAAACTCAGGTGAAGTACCCCGGAACAGTGATCGGAAGCCTCTAATCGACCGTAGGAATTATCATTTGGCGCGAGAAGGAGGGGGATTTTTTCTTGAAGAAAAAACCACCACCTGCTCTACAAACACAGAAGTTGCCCAAACACTAAAAACACGATACAGACCAAAACACGCCAAACATACTAAAATGGCCGGAACACCCAGCCCAAATGAACCATTAACAGAAAACGAAGGAAACGTAACAGGTATACCTCCACTCAACCCACCTGTAAACCCAGTAAACCGCTTACAAATAAACCCGCTTCTGGGAAATGAACGAGAACAAATTCTTAGCCTAAATCTCACAGGCTGCAACCAACAACAAATTGATTTGATCATGCAAATAGCCTCTCTCACCCCACCAGCCGGACAAGGGCCACCCACGAAACAGGCAAGCTCCCACATAAATCCACACAACGACCGCGATGAAGTCGATAGCCATCCCCGAAGGGCAAACTCTGCCTTTTCCCGCCTTGGCTCATCGCAAAACATAAATCACGAAAGGCACAATAAGAGTCACCACCCACCTGAAGTGTGGGAACAAAACAGAAAAGACAGGGACTTAAGAAAAGTGATTATCGACAAGAAAGCTGCCTATGACAAGGTAGTAGCCGAATATGAAAAACAAAAACACCGAGAGCGGTCCCCTGTCCGCACAAAGGAAACCGAAAGTGTGCAACCAACAAACGCTGAGATGTTGCGTACTATTATGGAACTCAAACAGAGGATAGAGGGCAATAGCGAGCAAGAGTTGGGCGGTACGCCTTTTACCATAAGGCTTGAAGCAGAGCCCCGCCAGAAAGAAATCAAACATCATAGCTTCAATTCTTTCGATGGTTTGGGCGACCCTGAAGAGCATCTTATCTATTTTGATCAGCTGGCTCTCCATTACGAATACAATGATCTAACACGATGTCGTTTCTTTGCCGCGACTCTTCGCGGGAATGCGCAAAGATGGTTCTGTAGAATAACCGCTAGGACCATAGACACTTGGTTTGAATTCAAAAGACTATTCTTAAACAAATTCAAGGCGAACCAACAGCATGAGGTTCATACAGTGTTTCTAGAAACAGTTGCACAACGCAACGGAGAAACTTTGCAAAATTACATTGACCGCTTCAAAGAGGCTGTCAACAAAGTTGTCTGCGTTAATGAGACAGAAGCATTAGTCCATCTCAGAAGGGGCCTCAACCCCTATGAATGCGAGAAATACGTGTGCCGTCTCATGGAGACAAAACCCACCACTTTGGCAAAAACATATGATTTGGCATCCCAGGCCATTAACGAGGCAGAATCTTTGAGTGTGCTCAAACAATCCAGGAGCCCACCAACTCAATCTTCATTTTTTCAAAGAAAAAGATTCACGCCCTATCAGAGGCAAACAACTATCTTACATCAAGTGCAAACCACTCATGGGCCTTCATCACTCGACCAAAGAGCTCAATCATCAACCCCGGTCAGAGACCGCCTAGGTCCAGCAAGCCCGCAAAGACCAGACAGACGTCCTGAACCAGAATGGACCAAATTCACACTCCCAAGAGCGACCATTCTGAGAGAAATTAGGGGAAAACCCTTCTATTTGCCGCCAGCCCCAATGCACTCCTCACCCAAGGATAGACCTAAAGAAAAGCATTGCGACTATCATGAAACACACGGGCATTTCACAGACAATTGCTTATCCCTTAAATATTTCCTAGAAAAGCAAGTAAAGGCTGGCAACTTATCTCAATACTTACCCAGACAAGTGCTTGGCCCATCCACCTCTCAAGAACACAATAAAAACATCGTACATACCGTTTTTAGCGGACATGTCTCGCCGCCCAGAGAAGAACAAACTGTTTATACGATATCTGAAGGTCCGCCAAACATCATTACCTTCACGGACGCGGACTATGAGGGTATCAACCCAAATCACACAGAGGCATTAGTTGTATCATTGGGGGTCTCCAATAATGAAATAAAGATGATCCTCGTGGATAACGGGTCCCCAGTTGATATATGCTTCAAACACACATGGGATAGACTAAAGCTAGACGGGGAGAAATTGGAAACATGTCTTGATGAAACACCTCTTTACGGTTTCGGACACAACGCCGTTCCAATAGCGGGCATCGCCAGGCTTCCTGTCTACTATGGCGAATCCCCCAGGCAAGTATGTCGAATCATCAAATTCTACGTCATTAACACTACCTCCTCCTACAACATGATTTTAGGAAGGCCTACCCTAAACATGCTCAAAGCAGTCACGTCTACCCCCCATCTAAAGATCAAATTCCCCACTCTAAACGGGGTCGGAGAAATCAAATGGGATTCAGAAACATCCAAGAGATGCTATGGTATTGCACTTGCCCTGGGAAAAACTGAGCCGAACAACGTCAACAGAGAAAGGGCACAAAAAAGAAAACAAGCAAAAAGACAAAGACACGCTGAAAACCAGCGGGCAATTAACAAAAAATGGAAAGAAGTACAGTTCATTGACGGGCACGACCCGCTGACAGAAGACCCTCCTCGAATAGACGCAAATCTCATGAAATGCCTCAAACGAGAGGAGAAACCACCAATAAGCCCTGCTGTACAAATAGAAAAAATAGAAATGTTGCCCGGAGACTCAAGCAAAAGCGTGAGTATAGGAGCGGGTTTGGACTCAATCTTCAAGGCCGGTCTCACAGACCTTTTAAGGCAATATGCCGACGTCTTTGCATGGAGCCCAAAGGACATGCCGGGTCTTGATGAATCAGTAGCTATCCACAAGTTAAATGTGGACCCGGACAAGCTCCAAAAATACAAAAAAGAAGGAATTTCGCGCTAGAACGACAGCAGGCAATTGACATCGAGATTGACAAACTCCTGGATGCAGACTTGATTTGTGAAGTCACCTACCCTAAATGGGTTGCAAATGTGGTATTATTGAAAAAGGCCAATGGGAAATGGAGAATATGCGTCGATTACATAGACTTAAACGCAGCATGCCCTAAAGATCCATATCCACTTCCCTCAATAGACCAACTCATCGATGCAACAGCAGGTCATTTGATGCTCAGCTTCATGGATGCCTACTCAGGCTACAATCAAATCAAAATGACCCCAGAAGACAGGGAAAAAACAGCTTTCATTACACACCGGGGGGGTATATTGTTACAAAGTCATGCCATTCGGACTAATCAATGCTGGAGCCACCTTCCAAAAAACCATGAATAAAATCTTTGCCGGGCAATTGGGCCGAAACATGGAAGTATATGTAGATGATCTCATAGTGAAATCTCTCTTAACGGCTTCTCACTTACAAGACTTAGAAGAATGCTTCTCCACTCTCAGAAAACACAGTATGAAACTCAATCCGGACAAATGTGCATTCGCCCTTGACGCGGGCAAATTCCTCGGTTTCTTAGTATCTCACAGGGGCATTGAGGCCAACCCCGAAAAGATAAAGGCTATAATCGACATGCAACCACCTAGCACGTTGAAAGACATACAAAAATTAACAGGAAGACTAGCCGCCCTCAGAAGGTTCATTTCTAAATTGGCAGACAGATGCCTTCCATTTTTTGACACATTGAAGGGAGCAACAAAAACCAAAACAATATCATGGACAAATGAATGCCAGAGGGCTTTCGAAGATCTCAAGACTTACCTCTCCTCTGCTCCATTACTTGCGGTCGCAGATCCTTCAGAACCATTATCACTATACTTGTCCGCAACAGATAAAGCCGTCAGGGCGGTGCTAATTAAAGAAGAAAATGGTGAGCAAAAACAAGTCTATTATGTCAGCCAAGTGCTCAAAGATGCCGAAACCCGCTATCCAAACGTCCAAAAGTTTGCTCTAGCCTTGGTCGTAGCAAGCAAAAAATTGAGACATTACTTCCAAGGCAGGCAAATCAGGATCATCACGGACCAACCGCTGAGAAAAATACTTCACAAGCCAGATTTGTCAGGCAGGTTGATCAACTGGGCCGTTGAACTTGGCCTATTCGATCTTAAATACATACCAAGAACCGCCATCAAAGCACAAGCATTGGCGGGCTTTGTGGTTGAATGCTCATTTTCGGTAGCAGAAAAAGAAACTTTCGCAGAAACCGTTGCAACAACGGCCAACCACTGGCAACTATATGTGGACGGTTCCTCCGCAAATACCCGCTGCGGGGCAGGCCTTATCCTTACTAGCCCTGACGGTTTCCAAGTCAAACAAGCCATACAACTGAACTTCAAAGCTACTAACAATCAGGTAGAATATGAGGCACTCTTGGCCGGTTTGGCATTAGCAAAGAACTTACAAGTAAAAAAAATCATTATATACAGTTGATAGGTCCATAATTCATCATATTTTTAATACCTATTTTATGTCCGTTTTCGTAATTTTATTAATTAATAAATTATTTTATTTTGTTTTGTAGGAAAATAAATAAAAACAAATTTCTAGCAGGAAAAGGTGCAAAAAGGGAAAGGAGGTGGAAAATTCTTGAAGTCAAAGAAATTGGAGGAAAAATCGAATACTTATTGGAGAAGAGAAGGAAATTGAAGAAATTATATTCAATATCAAATTTGTAATTAAAGGGTCCAAGCCCAAGTTTTTCCCTATATATATGGGGCTCCTCTCTTGTATTTGAGAACCAATTTAGACACCTAGAATTTAATTGTTATCTGTTTTATTCTCTCGCTCGCCGGTGGCTATTATCTGGCACACACTTTTCCTTCCTATTATTAATATATTAATAAATCTTGTTTCTTCTCTTGCTTTCACGTTTTTATTTATTGCATCCTCCATACATGCATGCTTCATTGTTTCGTTAATTTATTAGTTATTATTATTATATATACAAACACCTGCCATTCACGTTAGTAATATTAGGATTAATAACTTAGGCTGTTAATTGAATTCGTGACCATATTGCATTAAATATTAGTTTTGCTTAATTCGATTATTCATGTTTTGTTCACATTATCATAATAATTGTTTTGTTTGTTATATAATTATGAGTAGCTAATTTTCTTATCCTAGGATGAAGATGAAGTTGATTTAATTATTCTTGATTTCTTCTCGTTCCTATTAATTGATTCTCATAATTTTTCTTGGTGCTTAATTGATCGATTGACAAAGTGATTTTGATATATTATTGTTACTGGATTTGTTTTTCATAGCCTATGCTTGCTCCTTGAAGTTTTGATAGGTTATTGTTAGATAACAAGTTTCATAGTATATGCTTGTCTCGTTGATTGATATATTTTATTTGTGAAGAAAAGAGGATTGATTTTAGGGCGATTTGATATTAATTGTGATTGATTAATGGATTCGGATTCCTAGGTTTTCCATATTATTTGATAATCTTTGTTAATTAGGTTAATTAGGTTAATTAAAACTCATCTCAAACCTAATTGTCTAGTTCGCCTGATTTAATTATTAGGGTTTTGAAAATTCATAGTCTCTGTGGATCGACCTGTATTTGATACAATTAACCACTGTGCGCTTGCAGTTATTTTACACATCAAGTTTTTGGCGCCGCTGCCGGGGACTATTGATATTTTTCTTTCCTTGATATTAATTCTTCGGATTAGTTTCTTGTTTTCTTTTGTTTGTTTTTTTTAGGGAATTGTGAAGCGGAGAAAAGCTTGGACAAGAAGATCGTTGGAAGGCCTCGCTGTCTCTTTTGAAATTTTTGGAAGCGCTTTTCGGTATTCCGTATCACCTCTCTCTATTGTTCTTTTCTTCATTATTATTGAAAAAACCCAAAAAAATTAAATTAAAAAAAAACCCAAAAATATTAGTTAGTTAATTGTTTGTTAAAAACCAATTTGCTACATCATTCATTCTCTCATATCGGATCACATCATCTAGATTTTTTTTATTGTATTTATTGATTTCACATGTAGTGTAGTGCATCCATAATTGTTTATTTTCTTGTTCTTTGTGTGTTGCATCTTTCAATCAATCTTAAGGGTTCCACCCAGTTACAAGATAAGGTGAGGGATTTCATCACCCTTTCCTTGGCCCACAAATCACTAAGTCGTTCATCTTGCATACCCTTTCCTTAATAAAATTAAGTAGACATTGGCCCCTAGGATCTCGCGCTCAATTAGGAAGAGAATCTGAGAGGAACGAATCACTAAGTATTCTTTCGTTTGGTGTCTAGGCAAGCGTGACGCTTACCTGGCTAATTTGGATTGGTGTCTAGAAAGGTGTTTAGCCTCTTGGCAATGCTTGCACCTGCCTGGCCAGTCAGGACGAATGCTTTTTGAGTTGTGACTTTTAGTAGTATCTTATTGTTAGGAGCAAGGTCTAGATTTTTCTTAGGATAATTTAGATTTTTCCTTTTAATTTTCCATTTTTTTTAGGTGCTTACTTATAGCTCTTGTCTGCTACGTGCTTATTTGATTACTTCTCTTGTATGCAAATTGCTTGGGTTCGAGACACTACATCTAGATTAGTAAGACAAACCAATCTGTCATCTCCTAAAGTAGTAAGACAACTTGAGTTTTCTTCACCCACTAGAATTGAGTCAAAAGAATTAGAAGTTCAACCCGTAGTCATGGTTGTTTCACTCAAAGACCGTTGTTACCCCGCTCGTACCGCTCAACCCTCATGCATAGTTTTACCCGAAGTAACCGCGAATAACTTTGAAATCAAACATCACAACATTAGCATGTTACCTAGGTTTGCTGGGGTAGAGGGAGAGGATCCATATCTTTTCATTCGAGAGTTTGAGGAAGTGTGTGCTTTACAAAAACTTCAACAATTAAGTGAGGATTCCATTAGGCTCAGACTTATTAATTTTGCTTTAAAAGAAGATGCTAAACAGTGGTTATATAGTCTACCCATTAATTCTATTTCCACATGGGAGGGATTTGTTGCTATCTTTCTTAAAAAATATTTTCCAAACCGTAAGGCAAACAGACTTAGGAATGAAATCAACCAATTTCAACAAAATCGGAATGAATCTTTTTGGAAATATTTTGATAGATTTAAAAAGCTTTTGTCTAAATGTCCTCAACATGGTATAGAAAAATGGAGACTTTGTAAAATTCTTTATGAAGCTTTAGATAGCCAAACCACTGCCTTGTTAGAGTCTATGTGTAATGGTAAGTTTATGGATAAAGATGAAGATGAAGCTTGGAAATTTTTTGAGGAGTTAGCTGAAAGAACAATGTTGTGGGAGTCAACTAGGGAACCTAATCAGGAAGCTGAAAATTCTAACTCATCTAAGGGCTTACACACAGTTGGTAATTCTATTGCAACCGAAAGCTAAGTTAGCTACAATCACTAGACGTCTAGAAGCCTTAGAAACCAACAATGTGTCCTCTCAAATGTCTGTCTGTGCAAACTGTAGTTCTCCTAATCATGTGGTAGAGAATTGCCCTGAAATTGAACAAGTCAATGCCATGTTTCAACCTAGAGTTAGGAATGATCCTTATGCACTCACATATAATCCTGGTTGGAAAAATCACCCAAATTTCTCATGGAACCAAGGTCAATACAATCAGTACAATCAAAATCCTCAACCTGCTTTTCAAAAGCTCAATCCTGTTCCATACCCAACTCAAAATCCTAATTCATATCCTCCACAAAATCTTGGTCATTATCCAAACTCAGTCCCCATAAATCCTCCTGGTTTTAGTGAATCTGATAAGAAACTGAATTCTTTAGAAAAGAGTATTGAGGCGTTATTGAAATCTCAAGCTAATTTAACTCAATCTCAACAATCTTTCATGCAAGTTATGACCCAAGATAGGCAGCTACTAAATTCTAACACTCAAGCCATATCTAAGCTAGAGGTCCAAGTCAGTCAATTGGCAAACACAATCAGTGAAAGAGAGAAAAATCGATTTTCTAGTCAACCTGAGACTAATCCTAAATTTCATCCTAATCAAAAGTCTCATGAAAATATGAATTCTGTTATCTCTCTAAGGTCTGGTAATCAATTCAATAATCATGCTGGTGTCAATACTCAAGAAGAAGATAAGCTAACATCTGAACCAAATCCTTTGCTCTTGAATCCTAGTCTTAAACAATATTCAAATCCCAAGAATTCTGAAGTAGATAAATCCGATGAGTCATCACTATCCGATGAAAGACCTTCGAAACCCCACTCTGATGTGTCTAATGAAAAAGTCTTTAAGCCGAAAGCCCCGTTTCCTCAAAGACTTACTTCAAACAAACAATCTGCTCAGTTAGATAAGATTTTGGAAGTCTTTAAGCAAGTCAAGATTAACATTCCTCTTTTAGATGCGATTCAACAAGTTCCCTCTTATGCTAAGTGTCTAAAAGATTTGTGTACTCATAAAAGAACCACTCATGTTCCTAAGAAAGTTTTCCTAACATCTCATGTTAGTTCTATTTTGTCAAATCAAATCCTTGTGAAGTATAAGGATCCTGGTTGTCCTACCATCTCTTGTGTCATAGGTGATACTTTCATTGATAAAGCTTTACTCGATCTAGGAGCTAGTGTGAATCTTCTTCCATTATCTATCTATCAAGCCTTGGGTTTAGGTGAACTTAAGAAGACTAGTGTCACTCTTCAGTTAGCTGATCGTTCTGTTAAAACTCCAACAGGTATAGTGGAAGATGTGTTGATTAAGGTTGGTGATTTTGTCTTCCCCGTCGATTTTGTTGTTCTAGAAACAGAACCAGTCAAGAGTCTAAAAAATCAAATTCCTATTATTTTAGGAAGGCCTTTTCTTGCCACGTCTAATGCTTTAATTAACTGTAGGAATGGTTCGATGAAACTCACTTTTGGTAACATGACGATAGATCTTAATGTCTTTAATGTAGGAAATCAACCTAATGAGCTTTATGAACAACCTGTAGGAGTTAATTTGATAGATGAGGTTATTTCTTGGTCAACTCTTGAGGATAATTCAATTGAGTCTTTTCTTGAAGAAGATGATTTGTTAGAGTATGAGAGTAATAAAGAACTTCATGAGTTGTATAGGAATTTTTCTTGTGAGGAGATGTTAGATGAATTGAATGCCATTTGTTCTAAGCATGAAACCCACATTGAGGATAGTTCTTTTGATCCTAAGTCCGTCGTTAAGACTTCTGTAGGTGAGCCACCCACTTTCGTTTATAATCCGTCTTTTTCCACTCTTGATCAGTCTTTGGTAGTTGATAAAGAAACTCATCATGTTATCTCTAATGACATAGTTCATGACCAAGAATTTCAAGTGATTAATTTGCTTAAACAACATAAAGAAGCGTCTAATTGGTCTACGAATGATGTTAGTGATATGAGTTTTATTCTTGTTCAAGATCTTATTTCTCTAGTGGATAATGTTATCTTTGTGGGTGAGTTTCAAATGTGTGTTGACTGTGTTACATGTGTTGCTTTCCCTCGATCTGGTATTGGTTAATATATCTATTTCATAATGTATCTCCCATATAGTTAAGTTTAGGTATGGGGGAACAACTGGGTGTGGGTGTGTGAGCTTTTGTGTTGTGTGTTTTTGTGTGTGTGTGTTATAGGTAATAATGTTTCTCCGTCTTGCTTTTATCAGGTATTCTCGTCCTTTTACTTATATTTTTCTCTCATTTGCATACATTGAGGACAATGCATGATTTAGGCATGGGGGCATTATAGGGATTTAGTAGTATTATTATAAAAAAATCAAATACAAAAATCCAAAAAAATTGAAAAAATAATTCTAGCCTTGTGAAATGATTACTTGTTTTAAGTAGGCTTGATTCACCCTTACATGCTATAGTACTCTTGTGTTTCTGATGCTTTTGACTGAGAAGTGATATGCTAAGTTCTTGTGCACACATATACACTAGCGAGTTGAAACTAGTAGACTTATTGAATGTTGTAAGTAATTAAAAGGACATGAATATGTGCAAGATGATTTGGTTTCCATGCTTTGAGTACAAGTAGGTGCATTAAAGAGATTTTTTCTTGGGATTGATTATGTTTTACCACCAAGTGAGATTTTGAGCCTATATGCATATCTTTTGCATTTTATATTCGTTTGCTTGAGTGTCCACATATTGTTTGCATTGCTAGCACTTGTTTGAGACCTTTCTTGAAATGCATGACATTATTTGATGATAAGATGATAAAGGCATTTAGGAATAACCTATTACTATCCAAATTACCACACCCTTTATATATAAACAATTAGTTACTCCTTTGAGCTTAATCCTATTTTTTTCGGTGACATACCACATTACTTGCCTAGACCTTTTTCTCATGTAGCCTAACGTATACTTGATCCCAATTTGTCAAAGGCTAGTAGGAAGTTGAGGGAGTAATAAGGTGTGTGAGATGGGGTTTACTGTTGTTCGTTACTTTTGGGGAAATATTGGGTTTTGTTGCTTACTTGTTCGTCGTTGTTCAAGAAATTTTTGAAGAAGGATTGTGGTTGCATATATATTATCTGTCTAGCTCTCCAAGAAAAAAAAAGTAAAAAAAAAATTCAAAAAAGAAAAAAAAAGAAAAAAAAAAAGAAAAAAAAAGTTATCTGAGAGCATGCTTATGTTTCTGTGTTTTGTGTGATCCTTCTTCATTCGACTAGTCAAGCATTTTGTTGGAAGAAAATTAGAAAATCTGTGAGGGGAGGATGTATGGTGTTGTGTATGATTTATAATGGTTCCTACTAGCTTTTGACACTTCACCTTATTTGGTTTTACTTGACATACCTTGTCCCTAGCCCCATTACAACCCAAATAAAAGACCTTTTGATTATCGTCATTGATTTATGTTGTGTTAAAGTTAGATTGATACCAAATGTCAAGCATGCTTATGATTTTGTTGGAATGGAGTGATACACTTACCCTTGTTCTTGAGTGAATATTCTTTTGTGAGTGAAAGGTGAGTTATTACTTGTTTTGTGCATATGAGATCCCAAGTTTTGACTCTAAAGTGTACTCTTGTGGGCTTAGCATGGTTACCAACTTATTTTTACACTTGACATGGACTTTTGAGGACCTATGCATATTTCTTTGAGTAGACTATGTGAATACTTGAACCTTACACACCAAGACATTGCAAATTCACTTTGATTTCTTTAGTTGATGTAGCATGAGATGACTTGTATGTGTGGTGTTGCATTGATCAATCTTTTACATGAGCTAGATGGATTTTGTGGGTACATTCACTATAGGCCCTCACGAGACCTTACTCGTCCACTAATGCAATCGTGATTACCTACGGAAGTGGTACTTTTTTTATTTAGGTTGTATTTTATATTTTATATTTTTCTCGAGGACGAGCAAAAGATAGGTATGGGGGCATTTGATAGGTCCATAATTCATCATATTTTTAATACCTATTTTACGTCCGTTTTCGTAATTTTATTAATTAATAAATTATTTTATTTTGTTTTATAGGAAAATAAATAAAAACAGATTTCTAGCAGGAAAAGGTGCAAAAAGGGAAAGGAGGTGGAAAATTCTTGAAGTCAAAGAAATTGGAGGAAAAATCGAATACTTATTGGAGAAGAAAAGGAAATTGAAGAAATTATATTCAATATCAAATTTGTAATTAAAGGGTCCAAGCCCAAGTTTTTCCCTATATATATGGGGCTCCTCTCTTGTATTTGAGAACCAATTTAGACACCTAGAATTTAATTGTTATCTGTTTTATTCTCTCGCTCGCCGATGGCTATTATCTGGCACACACTTTTCCTTCCTATTATTAATATATTAATAAATCTTGTTTCTTCTCTTGCTTTCACGTTTTTATTTATTGCATCCTCCATACATGCATGCTTCATTGTTTCGTTAATTTATTAGTTATTATTATTATATATACAAACACCTGGCATTCACGTTAGTAATATTAGGATTAATAACTTAGGCTGTTAATTGAATTTGTGACCATATTGCATTAAATATTAGTTTTGCTTAATTCGATTATTCATGTTTTGTTCACATTATTATAATAATTGTTTTGTTTGTTATATAATTATGAGTAGCTAATTTTCTTATCCTAGGATGAAGATGAAGTTGATTTAATTATTCTTGATTTCTTCTCGTTCCTATTAATTGATTCTCATAATTTTTCTTGGTGCTTAATTGATCGATTGACAAAGTGATTTTGATATATTATTGTTACTGGATTTGTTTTTCATAGCCTATGCTTGCTCCTTGAAGTTTTGATAGGTTATTGTTAGATAACAAGTTTCATAGTATATGCTTGTCTCGTTGATTGATATATCTTATTTGTGAAGAAAAGAGGATTGATTTTAGGGCGATTTGATATTAATTGTGATTGATTAATGGATTCGGATTCCTAGGTTTTCCATATTATTTGATAATCTTTGTTAATTAGGTTAATTAGGTTAATTAAAACTCATCTCAAACCTAATTGTCTAGTTCGCCTGATTTAATTATTAGGGTTTTGAAAATTCATAGTCTCTGTGGATCGACCTGTATTTGCTACAATTAACCACTGTGCGCTTGCAGTTATTTTACACATCAACAGTGATTCACAACTGGTGGTTCGTCAAACAACAGGGGATTATTCAACCAAAGATATCAACCTCAGCCAATATCAAGAATTGGTGCAAACGCTACTGACCCAGTTTAAGGAATACTCTCTCGAACAGATAGATCGGGCAGATAACACAATGGCAGACATGTTGTCTAAATTAACTCAAGGGGAGAAAGTAGAGGCGAACACAATATACTTTGAAGAACTAACCGCTCCAAGTGTGAGTAAAATAGACATCATGGAAATAGACCCGCCAGTAGATAACTAGATGACTCCTTACGTACGCTACTTGGAAAGCGGTGTCCTGCCAGACGACAGCATAAAAGCAAAAGTACTAAAGTCTCAAGCAACAAAGTACTTTATACAAGAAGGCACCCTGTATAAAAGAAGTTTCGACTCTCCCATACTCAAATTTGTCGATGAGGAGGAAGCCTTATATTGTATGAGGGAGGTTCATGAAGGCATTTGTGGCGACCACATGGCTGGAAAGGCATTGGCACATAAAATACTCAGACAAGGCTATTACTGGCCCAAAATGCACAAGGAATGCAAAAACTTCACCAAAAGATGCCACCAATGCCAGCTGTTTAGCAATATGTCCAGAAAAGCACCAGCTCTACCTGCAGCCATTCTATCACCCATACCATTTGCGGTTTAGGGCATTGACATTATGGGACCTTTCCCTAAAGCTAAAGGTGATCTACAATACGTCATGGTCGCCATTGACTACATGACCAAATGGGCGGAAGCAAAGGCACTTAAAAACATTACACAAGATGATGCCATTTGTTTTGTTGAAGAGCAAGTCATCACAAGGTTCGGAATCCCAGTAGTACTTATATCCGACAACGGTACACAATTTGTGGGGTCAAAATTCACTAAGTTCCTATCCGACCACGGAATCAAACACAAGAAAGCCTCTGTTTGTCACCCTCAAACCAACGGACAAGTCGAAGTAACCAATCGCATCATTGTACGCGGCCAGGAAAAAAGACTAACTACATCGAAAAAGAAATGGCCGCATGAGCTACCTAATGTTCTTTGGGCTTACCGGACATCGGCCAGAACAAGCACTGGAGAGTCCCATTTCAAGTTAGCTTTTGGCACAGAAGCCCTTGCACCGATCGAGATTGGCTCCCCATCATACCGTGCCATCAATTTTGAAGAAGAGGCAAATGCTCAAGGACTTAAAACAAAATGGATCTTCTGGATGAAACCAGGGAAGCCGCCGTTGAAAAAATGGCCGCTTACAAAGAAAAAACTAAAGAATTCTTTGGAAAAAGAGCCAGGATCAAAGCTTATGTAGAAGGCGATTTGGTTAATAGGGCAACTGAAGCATCTGACCCCAGACACGCAGGCAAACTTATGCCAAAATGGGAAGGTCCTTACAAAATCATCCAAGTACTCAGGCCAGGTTCCTACAAATTAGCCCGCCTAGACGGCACTGAAGTTAACAACACTTGGCAAGGCGACAAACTACGGAAATATTACCAATAGATGGCTCGACAGTCATTTTCCTTTATCCTTTTTGTAATAAAGGGGATTACGTTTTTAATGGAATACCTTTGCAGAAAGATTGTCTACATTTACATCCAAATAACTACAATTGCACAAGTATCAAAGTCCCTAAGCGGGCAAGCAACCAACTACAATAGCAAAATTTTACAAAGTCCCTATACGGGCCAGCAACCAACTACAATTGCACAAGTATCAAAGTCCCTAAGCGGGCAAGCAACCAACTACAATAGCAAAATTTTACAAAGTCCCTATACGGGCCAGCAACCAACTACAATTGTACAAGTATCAAAGTCCCTAAGCGGGCAAGCAACCAACTACAATAGCAAGATTTTACAAAGTCCCTATCCGGGCCAGCAACCAATTACAATAGCAAATTTCTCAAAGTCCCCTAAACGGGCATGATGACAACTATGGATTTCAATCTACGGTTTTCATCAAGAAAGAACTAAGTCCCCTAAATGGGCATGATGACAACTATGGATTTCAATCTACGGTTTTCATCAAGAAAGAACTAAGTCCCCTAAACGGGTATGATGACAACTATGGATTTCAATCTACGGTTTTTGTAACACCCCCAGATCCGGGGTCCGGGATCGGGTCGTTACGGTCTTATTTTCCATGATTAATACTTTACTTGAGTCCACAATAAATAAATCACCTGCTGTGACCCCACAATAAGAACCACTCACACACACACAGTTATAGTCCCAGAGATGAAATTGAAATAAGTCTTGCATTACTGGTTTACGAATAAAAGTTATTACAAGCCAAAAGGATAACATCATAAGTTTAAAAGTTTAGCCGTTGATTAATCATTATTGATACATATAAGTAAACTGGAAATCAAGGCTGCTGAGCTATGCTACCTCAGCAATGGCAGCGATGATATCAACGGGTAGCCCTGCGGGGCGGGTAACCTGCTTGCGCCGAGTGCGCCTGACGCGGGCCATGTGACCTAGCTGTTGTTGTGACATAATAAATAAGCAAGGGTGAGCAACAGCCCACCAACAATATATAACTGTGCAGTAATATATAAGACAGTTCAAAGATATGTTTGAAATCATATGCCATGCATTAGAGAAAATATTGCCAGTTTAATATAAAGGATGAAGTTACAAGGTAACTCAATAAATGTATATTTTGTGGAAGCATATGCTATGCCAAAATAAGCAAGATAGCATCATTTTCATAAACATAGGAACTTGCAGAATGATATTGCAATTCCAGTTTGAAATACTTTTCAAATCTGCCAACTATGATGATGTTGCAGAAAATTTCCAACATTGAGTGATGAACTAATACGGGAGCATTGCCGCGCCAGATGCCCTGACGTTTACGGGGATCAGCCGTATGTCATGCATCTCATCAGTCGTTCTCTACATGTAGAAGGTAGCTCCGACGGATTTACTTGTTTACCGCCCTCTGGAACTCCTAAGCCAACGGTTGGGCTATTGCTGGACCGGCGCCACTCGGCCACTTACGCGTCTCCTAGTTCATTCCATACCCATAACTTTGAAACATAAAGTTTGTCCCCCTTTCCCCAAGTATAATACTTGTTGATAAGACTCCACCAGGTAGTCATATCTAAATGGAAAGGAAAATTTACCAATATTTCCCAAGCTACTGCTTGTTAATGGATAATGACTTGTTCCAACATTCTTTCCCCTCGAATAATGAGTGGGTACACGTAATGCCAGGAATAATAGCAACCAAGTTGCGAGTGAACGAATAATTTATGACCGGGCAGTCACAAGATAAATAACATTCCTCAAGTAAGGTTCCCTTATAATAGAATCGAAGGGAGAATGAAATCACTGAGAACCTTCCTTGATAATATAATAATATTAATAAGACTCTGTAATAATTTATATAATGTTCGGAGGTCGATGATACTATGTGAATGACACCAAGTATCTTTGAAACGAGTTAGAAGAATTAAATAAATATTCCAAGAATATTTCTTGAGTCACGGGTATTGGAAAGGTGTTGCTCGGAATAATCTTTGAATAACTGTTCAGAATAATATTCATTGGACGAATAATGAATATTCCTATTAATAATAATAGTATTTTATTGATGAAATAATCGCCAAATGGATATTTGAAATAATATTCATTGAATAAATAATGAATATTCAACTTAAGAATGATACTTATTGATGAAGTAATTATCGATTGAATACTTGAGACCATATTCATTGAATAAATAATGAATATTCGACTTAATAATAATTATCGAAGAAATGAATATTAAATGAATATTTAAAATCATGTTCAATAATAGAATTGACTTTAACTGAATGTCGAAGATAATATTTATCGAATAACTGAAGTTCGAATCAATGCTCAACTAATATTTATAGAATAAATAGAGATCGAATGAATATTCGAAATAATATTCATTTAAATAAATAAGACTCGAATGAATATTAAAATAATATTCATTAATTAAATAAACTCGAATGAATATTCAAAATAATATTTATCGAGTAAATAAGAATGAATAACTTAATTGAGAGTTCGAAATAATATTCGAATATTTAATCGACTTTAGATGAATATTAATCATATAATATTCCTCGAATAAATAAGCATCTGAGGAACAATCCGAATAATATTTATTAAATAATCTCAAGGAATATCCCAACAATATTTGCCGGATAACAAATGGAAAATATTTACTTAAATATTTCCTCTGAAAATAATATCAATATATCAAGGAATATCGACTCCCGGTCTATAATCAAAGAATGAGATTCACTGCCCTTCGTTTAAGGGTCTAAATAATTTCCGGCTTATAACTGATATATAACTATCTAGTTTATAAGCCAACAATAATTCAGGGAACAAGCATTTCAAAATAATTCGAGAATAGGCATGCATGCTATGGCATATGTATACTGAAAACACATACATATATATATTCACAACAACAGCCTTTAAAAAAAAGAAAGGTTCGAAAACTTGCCTGGAAATCGAGTACGAGTAGGGGTAGTAGTAGCGTGTCCCGGGTCAGCCTGATGATCTATAATTAGCCAAGGCATTCGGGATTAATCACTTAACACCTTTAAAAAGGTTACGTATAAACTTAACTTAAATCGAAACACGTTTTCGAGTCGTTTCGTTATACCCCTTTAATTCACTCTTACTATTGCTTTTATTACCCGATACTTGTTCGTTACTAAAGCATGACATTACACTTACATATGGTAAGTATTTAAATCGTATAAGTTTTAAAGTCGAAAGATTAGACCTCGATATTTATCGATCGTTTTCTAAGTGGTTTACCGAAGTTATAACCAAGTATACCTCTTAGGGGTACTTTCGTACTTAACCATGATTCGAACATTTTTATAAAATCGAAAAACGATCCTTTTGACATGCGGTCTTCTCCCACACCTTCCTTTTTATCTCTATTATTTAATTATCACGATTCGCCACTGATTAAACAACATTAAAGGGAATTAATTTCAATTACGAACTTTTGATTACGGTTCCGAACCCCTTTTACGAATTTAATCATAACTCCTAAACCGTAAGTCCGTTTCATGCGATCTTTATATCAAAACGAAGCTCATAACATAATCTAGCTAATCATGGCAAAAGTCGAAGCTAATCAGTGAGTTAAACCTTCTGTCAAATTCGTGTTCTTAATGTTAACGAAATTTCGGCATTACGACGGCTATAAATCAAATATATCTAAATTCCAAACCTTCCAATAATCAAGGTATCCATCCCAAACAACATATACATGATATATCACCATGAACTGAGGCCAAGCAATGCCTTTCCGTTCATCTAAACTATTTTTAACATTTATCAAATCTAAATCACAATCAAGCTCATAATCATGCTAATAACACATCTCATACTAAAACCCACCAAGATCATGCAAAATCTCAAAGTAAAGCCTAGGGTTTCAAGTTGCTATACCTTCCTTGGAGTATGATCTAGCCTCACTATGCTTGGTATGATCCTTAGAAGTGCTTAAGCTTGCTAAATCAATCATGAAAAACAAGAAAAAACAAGATTAGTTCATGAAAACACTATTCACCCTCCTCTTAAATCATTTTTTTGAAAATGGAAAAAGAAGAGATTGAAGCTAGGATTTTGAGGAGATCATTTATATGAAATGTAAGTCTCACCATAAAAGTTTCAAGATCAACAAATGGTTGGAAGTTGGATTTTGGATTTGGAATTATAGCAATTGCCGAATGTTTGTTCTTGGAGGGGGAGAGAGTATTTTGCTTGGTTGATTTTTGCAATAATGCATAAAGTGGTGTTTACTTGGATAATATCTTCTTAAAGTGGTGTTAGTGGAGTGTGATGCATTGTTGGATGAGGATTTACCATGACAAGTGTTGAAGATAGGATGGTTAAGGCTTAACCAAGTGGATTGTTTTCTAAGTACTTAGTTGATTCACTAAGTATTGGTTACTTAAGTAACTATATGGTTTCTAGATATTTATCCCTTGCACACATGCATGCATCTTGCCTCCTCTGCTTGATTCCTTGTCCGTTTATTGCTTAATTCGTTGATCGTTCGAGGGAATAACTCATTCGTTTCTAGTTAGGGTTTTACCGAAAACCTTCTTAATATTCATAATACTATTCCTCATCTTTCTTAATACTTCTCGAATTTAAATTCCTTAATTCCCTTTTATAAATCCTTAAGTCTTGCAATGTCCAGGGAAATCTCGGAGAAAATGAAAGTGCTCTTTTTCTGAATCCGACAGCTTTTACATACACTTATATTCTTCCTGGATCACTAATACGAACTCAGAAATCCGTTCCGAATACCGGGTATAACATTATTATAATAATATTCCAAATTTCACCAAAATCACTATTCATCACTTATTTTTATTTAATTCCTATAATTAGGAAAATGAACCTGGTTCACTCTCGGGTGCTTCTTAACCTTTTTACGGAACCGCTGGACTTATAATAGATATTGATTTGGATGACATAAGAATAATCTTACTTGAAGTAATATACTTATATTCTTAGGAGATAGATCATTCTTATCTATGCCGGCAACCAAAAGTATTCTGCATGTCATATAAATAATTGAATTCAGATCCGTTCCATTCATTTAATAGATCTTCGTTACATCGCAGTCATAACCACTATTCATTCCCACATTATTACATAATAAAAAGTTTTAAATTCTACCAAAAATCTGGGTTCTTACAGTTTTCATCAAGAAAGAACTAAGTCCCCTAAACGGGCATGATGACAACTATGGATTTCAATCTACGGTTTTCATCAGGAAAGAGCAAGATCCCCTAGACGGGCACTTTCTACAACAAAAAACCGATAACTTCGAGTCAAAATTGCATGGGATGAATACTACAAGCAACCTACAGCAAAATGTCTACACACTACACAAATACGAAGGCAATATGTTCAAAGCAAAACAAAAGCAGAAAACAAATAGATGCAAGGGAGAAATAAATATTTTATTCATAAAAATATTTTGTTACAAGCATGTTATTACAAGGATTAAAAATTCCTACATCTAAAATCCTTCATGCCTGGGGAGCTTTCTTCTTAGCTTCCGCGTCCTTCTTTTCAGATCTTTCACCCTGAGGAGGGGCACGGAAACGGAAGTCAATTGCATCTGTCTCCGGTGCAACCTTGGCCTCTTCCGCAGCACGAGTACGGGCGATTTTCCGAGCATGCTTCCAGAATTCTTCAGCCATGTACAGATCGCCCTCTTCCTCATGGTGATTGGCAAGGGCTAGCCAAACATTCTCACTCTCTTTCGAGAGAGAACGCTCCCGTGCCCCAGCAAAAGGGCTAAAAAAATCGTCCATCTTAGAAATATCCATGTGGTTGAGTAACGAGAAAGGGATTCTTTAACAACAAATACAGAAGAAGGTTATCTGAATCAAGATCAAAACCCTCCTATTTATAGGGGGTAAAAGAAGGTTAAAGTTACCACCAGTCAAAAGCTACAATTCCCATGCAGAGAAAAGTAAAGGCACAGTCAAAATATTTTGACTCCCATGCAGCATTAAATGCTAGAAACAAACTCCCACAGTCCAAATTACAATTTCCAGGTAAACACTTTTCCACACATATTTACTACAAACTTTGAAAAGGAAATACAAACATAGATTCAGTCACATCTTGAAGTAAATTACCAAAATATATCCAAACACAAAAATATCCTAGAGTTTGAAATTTCCAAAGTACGAGGCAATATCAGGATGTTTCCAAGTCACACAGCGGACACACCCGCTGAGTGACTTCAAAACAAATCAAAAAGAAATAAGTTCATAGCATAAGTTACAAAAAAAAAAAGCTAAGCCCAACGAGACCCGCTCAATGGCTCCACCATACCCATCAACGGCTCTGCATCCTCATCATCACTATTATACACCGTAGCAATGGCATTAAGGGGTTGGATATCAACATCAGGCACAGTAGGACTTAAAGAAGCATCTACTTGTTTAATCTCAGCCACAGCAGGATTCAAACCGACATCCTCTTCATCACTTTCACTATAAGTAGCCGCTATCACTGACAACGGAGTAATATCTGCTACAACTTCAGGGTTCTCTGCGGCACTCCGGTTCTCTGCGGCACTCCGGTTCTCAGCGGCAATCAGGTTCTCAGTGGCAACCATCTCACTCTCGGCGGTCCGCGTGCCCATATCACTAACAACATCACACTGGCAACCCACACTCTTTTTCTCGGTTTCCCCAAGACGCGCTTTCAAGGCTCTGGCTTTACGTTTGGACTTCTTTACTTTTGACTTTAGCCTAGCCAACTCAGCTTTTAATTGAGCAATCTCGGGTACGGTATCAGCGGGCTCCTGCCTTTGCTGCACTACATCCCCACCCGCTACCACAGTGGCAACCTTAGTGACTTCGGTCTTTACAATCTCCGCAAACTCATCACTATTTCTAAACTTCAATATGGAATTCGCTTCGGTTGGGCGAGAATTAAGATGGGCTTCAGCATCCTCGGCACGTTCCTCTTCAAATTTTAGCGACACAGTCAAGCTCTTTACCTGTTCGGACAAAGCGGCTTTCTCATTCTCCAGTTCTATTTTATCCTCCGCCAAAAAATGTCGTAAATCAGCACTATATGCATAGCTTGCTCTCAGGTCAGTTTTCTCAGTTTCAATCTCGTGCAAAGCCCTAGCATTCTCTTTCATAACCCTCTCAGCGGACAGCTCCGCCTCTAAAAACTTGACTCTCTCCTTCAAAGCAATGTTGCGGCTTCGATACATGTTACCGCGGGCCATTAAACCTGTATACATGCACTGATTCTACAAAAACACACAAACACAAAAAACAAACATGTCAACAACAGACATCAACCAGAAATAAACTACACAAACTAGCAAAAAATTACATACCCGGGCGGCATACTTCTGGGACAGACGACACATCCGCTCCCAGCTCAGTTCATTCATCCTCACAAGATCATCATCAGTCATGGAATCAACAGTAAAGGTATTAGGCCCCGATTTAAAAAGAAACCCATAACCAGGCCTGGCTCCAACTTCTGCATCATCCACTTCATCATCACTGCTCGTGTAATACACTATTTCCTCAGATCCATCTCCGACATCCTCAATATCATCATCGAGATCATTCTCACCATCATCCCCCGTGGCATCCTCAACATCATACTCAGCATCAACACTATCAGAATCATCCTCAACGGGTTGCTCCATCCATTGATTCTCAAAAGCGGGCTCATTCACTTGAGTAGGCGCAATACGTCTACGTTTTGAAGTACTAGCCTCCGTAACAGCTTTCCGCTTTGATTGACGAAGAGTTTCACCTGCGATATCCCTCGCTCCTTCTACCGACACCTCCTGCTCTTTCTCAGCGGACAATTCCTTCCCAGTATCAACATCCACAATCACTTTACTCCCGCTTGCGGTTATCTTTGCGGGAGCAACAACCGAGTCCCCCTCTTCCCTTTGAATAGCAGCCCTTACACTCGCAGAATGGATATCAAACTCATCATCAGTATCTGTTACCATATAAGAAACAACTGTCCTCCTTACCTCAGCACCTGAGCTTTCGCCCTCAGAATCAACCACTAAATCCTTTTCAACGGACGACACTTTCTCAGCGGGCACATCCGTTTCCACGGACTTCTCTTTCTCAACGGATTCATCGTCCCCAGCAACATACTCATCCCCTTGGGCATCTTGCAGATTTTCCTCAAACACATCATCTCTTTCTCGGGCGGTAACACCACCTAACAGCTCCTCAGACAGAGAATCACCCTCAGAATTTACATCATCACCAGTTTCTTCCTCAGAAAGTTCCTCCTCAGCAACGGGTTCTTCCACAAGGGTGTCAGCCTCAACAGGGATAGCAGTTTGACCAATCCCAACATTACCGGAGAGATCAAAAGCGTCTAAGATCTTATCCACAACAAACAACCCGGTACGAACCCGCTTCGGTCTGGGCGGCACAGTAAGCATGAAGTCAGCATATAACTTGGCTTCGTGCAAACCCAGAGTTGGGTGTAGGTCTAGCTCTTGCTTGCGCGGATCCAACACTGCAAAAATACAAAAAACAATGTCAATTACAGCACACGGCAAAATAAACAACAAAGCCAACAAAGTAAACTTACAACAATTCCTTCTCAACTCGGCCGGGTCGATCAAATTATTTTCTGTCCACACTTCACCCAACACTATCACCAGGCTAACGAGGACGTCAAGCATTGCGACTCAACCGATTACGATCTACCTTGTAATCACACTCAACCTTCTTCGTAAAATTCTTCTACCAAGCAAACTCCCCACCACCAATTACCAGGAACTCCTCTTGCCATCCAGCCATTCCTTTGGGAAATGCAAACGGTCGATGACCGTTCAGAGCTCTTCCTATGCACGTTTGCGGCTTCACAAATTGTAATTCGTAGAAGGGTTTAGCACGGCTGGCTTTCACATCAAACAAACAGAAAAATGCCTTGAAAGTAGGTTGCTTCCTCTTCCTTTCACAACTAGCTATGAACCAGTTTATGGTTCTTATCGAGTTAGGAGTAAACTGAGCCAACGGACACCTAAAATGAAGATGGAACAAATCCATGACAAATTTGTGGGGAGGCAACCGGAAACCTGCCTTTAAATGACTTACGGGTATACACATGGACCCGTCATCAAACCTATGGAATAATCTTTCCCCAGCCTCTGCACGCCTCCAAAAGTAACCATCTTCAATCCTAAACATCCTTGGTATATACTCGGCCCATTCATCGGCCCTGAAGGTACTGTCGTGCTGAAGATGGGAGAATTCAGCAAACTCTTTGTCCATCTCCGCGTTTGAATACGGCGTAGGAGGCACTTTGGTTGCCCGGAATAAACTTTCACTACTCTCGAAATACTGGTAGCGGTTCCTTGGCAGAACGGCTGGAAAAGTTAAGTGATTAGGGTCAGCCCAGCGACCATAACCGTTGATCAAAGTGCACTTCTCGCCAGTAGCGGCATCAGTAAACTCATCACCCATCTACACATAAATTCTAAGTCAACACCCAATACCGCCAACGGACTACCCGCTAACAAAGCAAAAGGTACACATGGGTATTCACAAATAATTTACATTTTCCTTTTTATTTCTTTATGAATCAAACGAAATGGTTCATATCCCATTCCCCCCACAAACAACAAAATCCTAGAATCAAAATCCAAAAGCATACACTTTATAAAGAATATACGCACATATACACAAACATTTCATCCACATATCACAATCAAAACCAACCTTTCACATGAATCAAAACTACCTAATGTCGATACCAAATACAAAAACAAAAATCACAAACTTGAACATATAGATTACCAATCTTCACAAACTACATAATCGAATCCAGATTCGAAAGGATACAACCACACAAAGCAATGATATGCATACAAAACCCACTCGCAAACACATACTATGAAACAACAAATGGAGATACAGACATGGCACAGTTATCTAGGAAACAGAAATCACAAAGGAAAATACAAAGCAACAAAAATCTTACTTCAAATTAGGAGATAGGATATGGCTTCAATGGTAGAAATCTTCGAAAATAGCAACACGAACGCAGCAAACAACTCGGAGAAGACAAGAAAAAGCAAGGACAAAAGTGGTGAAAGGCAGTAAAAAGTTACACAAATGATATACAACTTCCCTTTTTAGTCGCGTAAGGCGCGTGTGATGGGGTGAAAAAACATTATATACAACACGTGGCCATCTGTGATTGGTCCACGTCATCAATACAGCCACCAGTAACTGCATCGATTCAACCAAAACTGCCCACTAGGTAATAACTTCCCACTTACTTATGACATATTACATCACAAAGGTACATTCTCTTTTCACCCAAAGGTCACTTCTCATTAATATGAACCACCACTTATCATTTCTCATATTATTGACATTTAATTTTATCCCCTCATTTATATCGAAATTCTCATTTATTATCATTTATTGCATTTATTTCAAGAGCAGTTACACATATCAAACAAAAACGTCTCAACTCCAAAGCCCGTCAAGCACCAGAACACGTTGTCAAAATGCACCATATTTTCACAAAATTTTTCTAACTCCTAAGTGCTGTCCGCCAACACTTGGGGGGCATATTTTCACAACATTTTTCTAACTCCTAAGTGTTGTCCGCCAACACTTGGGGGGCATATTTTCACAAAATTTTTCTAACTCCTAAGTGTTGTCCGCCAACACTTGGGGGGCATATTTTCACAAATTTTTCTAACTCCTAAGTGTTGTCCGCCAACACTTGGGGGGCATATTTTCACAATTTTTCTGGGCATATTTTCACAAACTATTTGTAACTCCTAAGTGTTGTCCGCCAACACTTGGGGGACAAATTTTCACAAAAAAATTAGACCCCCAAGTAATGTCCGCCAAACACTTGGGGGGCCACACATAATATCATTCAAAATTTTTTTCTCAAAAACAGCGTTGCATATAGTTTCTTCAGTTCTCTCCTCCTCCTGTCCGCTAACAACGCACAACAGGAGTGGGGGGCAATGATAGGTACCCGTTGTAAGCCAACAGCGGGCACCCGCTGCTAAAATAACCAAATTAGCACTTTTCTACTTTACACGTGTCATAAGATATTATTTTCTCCCAACTTGCTCAACCTGACAATAAATATCATTACAAAATACTTGTACAAAATATCTTGGTATCTTGCTCACTAAGGCAGGAGACCATAAAGGTAGTCAAGGGAACACAAGGACATTCAACTGTAGCAAAAGCGGTTGTGATAGGATCGAGGTATGTGTGGAAGGGACACTAATCACTGTTCCAATGGTGGCTCACTGTAGCTATAACGGCACAACAAGTGGGCAGCCAAGTGGATCAAACAGTGATTAGGAGTCCTAGCCTATAAATACCCCCATTCTGCACATAAGGTAAATGGGGAATTTGAGCTACAAAAACTCATTACTCATTCTCTCCCTTGACACAGATACATTCTTACCCGTTCGATTATTATTATTCCGATTACTGATTCTCACACCAGAGGTGCTTGACGGTCACCACCCCCGGGCAAGCATTATTTTGCAGATACCCAAACTCAGGTGAAGTACCCCGGAACAGTGATCGGAAGCCTCTAATCGGCCGTAGGAATTATCAGATTTCAAATCGAATATCCGTTGAATCGGATTAATTTGGTTCATTTTCTCCAAACCCTCTACTCATATTGCTCGGACGATCACAGCAAATTTCAGCTGCAGGCTGCAGCTGCATTATTCGGTCTCATTCCTCAAAATTTCGCCTATGTCCTTATTTTCCCCATACAGAAATTATTACAAGCCCAGAGTATTGTTGCACCAAGTGCATACATATCAACTGTTACAGTAGTGTTACATCTTGTCATAAGCTATTTTGTGGTGTACAAAATTGGACTTCGGTTACTAGGTGCATCACCTAAAATTGAGTTTATCATGGTGGATAATTGTGGTGGCACAATTTGTTTATATAGTGAAAGTAAGAGATGTAAGAGCATCTCCAACGGCGTTAGCTAAAAATGATTGGCTAAATTATATAAAATATTGATTATGTAAAATTTGTCGAACCTGTAAGACATTGTGTTCCGAGGGTATTAGTTATAATGATTAGCTATATTTTAAAAATGGTATGTTATAAATATTTCAAGTTGTTATTAATGAAATATATAATCAATCATCAATATATATATATAAAGGAGGATACGCGGGAGCTTAGGTGGCGCTCTAAGATTGTATCAATCTATTTTTTCTAATTTTCCAGAATTTTAGAATTTTAAACACTAATAAATGTAAAAATATCATTTAGTAACATATTAGAAATAGAATAGGTGTTCGAATTTATAAAGGAGAAGAGTTCGAATTTACAGGGAAGACATATGATTAGAAGTTCTATTGCAAGTAGAATAAGTATTTATAATGCATATGATTAAAAGTTCTATTGGAAGTAGAATATGAGTTCGAATTTATAGAAAAAAACATATAAATAAAATTTCTATTAGAAGTAGAAAAATATCATTTAACATATTAGAAATTTAGAAGTAGAATAGGTGTTCGAATTTATAGCGGAGAAGAGTTCGAATTTATGGGAAAGACATATGATTAGAAGTTTTATTGGAAGTATAATAAGTATTTATAACGCATATAATTAAAAGTTCTATTGGAAGTAGAATAAGAGTTCGAATTTACAGAAAAAAACACATAAATAAAAGTTCTATTAGAAGTAGAATAGGTAAAAGTTCTATTAAAGTTCTATTAGGAGTTCTATTAGAGCTCAAAACATGTTTAACGGGAAGACGACTATTAGCTATTAAAATATCATATTGGTATTATAATTTTTATTTTATTTTTAGGATTTGATTCTTATGGATAAACATTATCATACAAGTGATATATGTAAAAGTTAGGTTTTTTATTTTCACGAGAGAGCGGATCAATAGTAACAACCGTGTTTAACGAGAAAGCGGTTCATTAAAGAAGACCGTAAAAAAAAGTTTGAATATATAAGGAATACATATAATAAAATGTTTTATTTGAAGTAGAATACGAGGACGGTGGAGATATCTACAATTTTTAAAATTACATATTTTTTTTCTTAGAAATCCTTTATTTTAACTTTTTTATACAAGCTAATTATACTTGCATTAGAAAAATAAGATCCATAAATTTAATATTATTCCCGTAACGAAAAGTCTTGGTATTTAATTTTTATTTTATATGTTAACACAATAGAAAGACATTCCTATGCGAAAACTGTAAGTTTAAAGAATATAAAAAATAGGAATTTACTCTCTTTTTATATAATGAAGTTAGAATTTCGATTCCAAATAAGAGCTGATCGAAACGTATTTAACGGGATGACGGCTTACTAGAAAAGATTATATTAGCTATTAGAATTTGATACAATGTAATATTTTTTTTTTATTTTTACGGTTCAATTTTATGGATAAAAATTATTATAGTCTTTATAATATATATTAAAGGTAGAATTTCGGTTTTAACGAGAGAGCGGCTCAATCGAAAGAATCATGTTTAACAAGAAATCGATTCATTAGAGAAGATTATTTAATTATTAAAATTTAATATTAATATTACAATATAACGTAAATATATTGATTTTTTTTAAAAAAATATGTAACGCCGCCGCGAAGCGCGGCTTTATCATCTAGTTTTTATATAGAAATAAGTGATGTGGCAATTCACTACAGGTCTCTAGAGGTTCGACAAATATAGCCAACATCAAGAGATTATCTATAATTATAGATAACAGTTTTGTCCCATTAGAGTGTAAATTTTTTTACACATTCTTTATAATTCTTATTTATGGTAATTAATTTTAAAATTTACCTAAGGGTCTCTCCCATTGGAGATGCTCTAAGGCCAGTGATCCAAATTTATCAGTTTATTCAAATCTAGAACGTGTTGTGTTATTAGTGTATAAATCACATGTAATTATTAGAAATCCTATTTTATTTTTTTGTAGTGTACATATTCAGTGCCAAATTAACGCCCTATTTCTGAATTTTTATTTCGCTCACTTGTTTCCGAATTTAAAATTTTTTAGAGTAAAATTGATTTAATTAACATGTTCTCAAATTGGAAGGATAACATATAAATGATTATCAAGTTAAAATTTAATCCTTATGAAAAGTTTTCATTTAATCCTTAAAAAGCAAATAAAATTTTCAATGCAATTCACTTACTTCTCTGCTTAAAAAAATTTGGAAAAATGAAAATTATGTTATTTGCTTTTTCATTTCACCTAATTTCATCCCCTTATAAAATTCGATGTAAGAGTTCATAGACCAAAGTTGATAACCCAACTGTACTAATAAACGAAACGAAGCTGCTACATAAAATTTGAAAACTGAAAGTGTTGATAATGATCATAGGTATTGATTCGATAAATAGCATTTCAGCCAATTAATAATGGAATTGAGTTTTGATAATTATTAGTAATAATATTTATTAAAGGTATTTAAATTTTATTTAAACATTTCAGAAACTCACTGGACGGGGAAGCCTAACAGTCAGGTAACTTAAACGGAATATTAATGGATGGTCTACAAAATTTGAATACTTAAACATAATAGCATCATTCACACTTGTTCCTCCTCATCTTCTTCGTACTGAAACACAATTAAACAGAAAGATAAAAATAAATTCGTAATGGAGTCCAAGAAAGAACTAAACAGCAGCAACAGCAACAAAAATGATGGTACAACCTTATCAAATAATAGTGTGCATGTTACTAATATAATTTTAGTTGGTTTGTATATTTTTACTGCCTAGTTGAAGATCACATTTCAAGTGATCTGGTTTCTACATTACATATTTACCATTATCTGAACTGTAAATATCCCTTATTTGCTCTCTTGTCCTTTGATATGAACTTGTGCCTTCTCGATCTTCATATTCCTCCTCACTGTTATGGTCCTTGTTTTACAGTTTTGCATGGTAACAGTAACCATATTAGAGGGGGTTACAGGCGTGATCGATGGCAAAACAATCAACAAGCTAGTACTCTTTCGAATCCTGCTGCACCTTATTGGCAAAGGCATTATAACAATCCAAGATATTCTAGTGCTGCCAACGATGAGCGTCTTGTTTCTGAATTGAGGCTTTCTAATAGTCAAGAGGCATTAGCAAGAAAGTATATAGCATTTGAGGAGGTAGATTAATTTAAAAAGTCCATATTTATCTTTATTATGATTTTTTTTTTTTTGCAAGCCTTTTGTATAATTTTGCAGTTACATGGCCATATTGACAAAATAATATAACAAAAGACTGATAGATATCTGCCCTTTTGATTCTTATTTGTATTAAAATATAATAATTTGGAGAAATATTAGTATAATCCTAAGCTATGGTGCTTAGACTGATACTTTGCAACTCTTAATCGCTCTGTTTTCTTTATTTGTAGCTTGTTTGATGTAAGGGATATTATGAGAGAAAAATACAGTTGCCATGTCTCTTGTTTGGCATTATTTATTTTTCCTAGCTAGTACACAGACATATACCATTTGTATTTTCTTTTGTAAAAATAATGTGACTGTTATTGTCTTCAACTCTTCATCAGTACTGTTCAACTTTCATGCTTACTGATTTTTTTTTTCATGCTAATCAGCCATCTGAAATTGGTTATTACAGTCGTGTGGAAGGTGGGGAAGTATATTTTGATGATCGTTGCTTGGTATGCCTTTTTAATCATCACTCGGCTTTCTCTTCCAATAGTTACCCAAAAACCATGAAATATTAATTCCATGCTTGATTTATAAAATCTCTAATCATTTTGCATCATCAGAGGCTTTTTAAGCATCTCATTTCCAAGGACATTGGTGCTGATCTGAATGACGGATTTCATACTTTTACAGAGAAGAAAGGTACGTGTTTCGTCTATTGATTTCCTGAACCATATCGATATACATGATTTTAGCTAGAATCTTTCTTTTGCTCATTGCATATTATTATTGACTTGGAATTTCCCTTTTCCTTTTCTGTGTTAAAGATCTAGGCTCTGAAGGATTCGGCGACCTTCTTGCTTGCATAAGACACAAAAATGTTCCACTCCAAGATATGCATTTTGTGGTAAAGAGATATTTCTTTTAACAATCTTTGTTTATCTGTCTATTAAAATTTGTTAGAAGTTAACTTGTACTTCCTATTTTTCTACAGACTTATCGCAACAATCTTAATAAGGTAAATTTCACAATCCCTTGTTTTGTTACTGAAAGAGATGGATTCAACAAAGGTTGAGAAGTGCTCTAAACTGACTGACATTTGTATTAATTCAATTCCATGTAGATTAGATCGTTTGTTTATATTTATAATCACATCTAATCTTCTGTAATGTTTTTCACTAGTAGGTTGTGGATTATAAAGGTTTATAAGTTATTTAAATTATATCGATGTGGCTGATTCCATTCTCAATCTTATATAGCTAATAATAATATGATGAAGATTATGATACTGTTGGCAATGGTGAATATGCAGATACTGGCCACTGCTTATATTAGAAATTATCCATGGGAAATGGGGGTGCACAAAAGAAATGGTGTAGTCTATCTTGATGTGCATAAGCTACCGGAAAAGCCAATGAGTGAGCTCGATAGGCGAAGGTACTAAAATAACATATATACAGAGTCACGGAAACATAGGTTTCTTTTTATTGATACACAATTCTGGGAATAGAAATTGGGTAGTGATCATAAGATGAAATATAGAATCGGACTTTAATTTCATCTTATAACTACATTTTTTTCATGTTGTAGATTCATTGGATAAGAACTGTAGGCGGACATATCCTTGTCACTGTGGTTGAAAATTACAGTCAATTTTTAAAACCATGTAAAATTCAATGTTTCAGTTATTACGTACCTTATAGAATATACTGGTAACTTGATGTATTTTTCTTTGCAATTTAACTGTTATGGCCTATATTGTTGCTGTTTAATATCGATCTTGGTAAGCAGTCAGCGATTAGACAATATGAATGCATATTTGATATATTCCTCCAGCTACGATACTACGTATATACTATCCACTTGCTGACTTAATATGTTATCACACTAGATGTTACTGGGGGTACTGTTTTGAGAGCCTTGCTACAGAAGATCCAAGAAGAGCTGACGGAGAGGGGATACATCACATAAATTGCAATGTGGAATACTGTTCTGTGGTTAAGTTGAAGCTGGGAGCTCATAATATTTTGATGGGTGCCGAAATAGATTGCTATGAATCAAGTGATGAAGGAAGGAGGTTTTACATAGAACTAAAGACTAGTCGAGAGGTTGACTAAATTATGTGGCCTCTGTTTTTATCTTCCCATTAGTTTGTATCTTTAACTCATCCTTAATAATTTCCTAGCAGCTAAATTATCGCACTGAAGAAAGATTTGAAAGGGAGAAATTGCTAAAGTTCTGGGTACATATATCCTCTTTGCTCATTGGCCCTAGTATCTGCATCTATATATCTACATATTGTTGTATATTTTGCAATGGGATTGTATTAACATTCTCTATATTTATTGCAGATCCAGTCATTTCTTGCTGGTGTCCCGTATATTGTCGTTGGATTTAGGTAAATGTTGTTCATTCATCTATCAATCTTTTACTTTTTTATACTTTTTTAAAAATTTTATAGTTTGAAATCTTATACAAAACTTCCTGGCAGACTCAACATGTGATGGGGGAAAATCCTTCTTGATTACCTTCTCTTAAAGATGTCTTTAACTAGTGTCTAATTAATATCTATCTAGGAAAGACAATGTTACTTTAAAATTTGTTATTTCCACATGAAATTATTGCAAAGCCTTCTTGTCTCATGCATCACTTCTATTAGCATGATTTATTCATTGAGTCTCAAACTATCAATGAATTTATATGTCCTTTTTTGGTAGAGATGATGGTGGTCGACTTGTACGCACGGAGCGCTTGAGGACCAAAGATATAGCACAGAGAGTTAAAGCCAAGGGTTATTGGCAGGTAAAACCGTAACATTGCTATAACTCCAAAATGCATAAGTGCTTCATGGATTGATAAGTGATCCTAGTGTTGGGTTGTTTCATATCTTCATGAACAGACTACCTTCCTTCCTTTCCTGAAACCTTCTATACACTTTGTAACTCACGCCATCATTTTTGTTTTGTGGTTGCAATTAAATTTTCTTGATATTTTTTTTTGTTTTTGCTAAATGGATATTCTTGCTTATTTAAGTACAAGTACATGAAAACTTAAGAGTTTGCTATGTCACTGTTTTATTTGTATATATGTAATTTAAAAGATGACAATTTACAGGGTGAAGTTTGCCTTGCTTTTGCGGATGAGGTGTTGGGCTGGCTTTATAGAACAGTCGAAGAGAGTAAGATTATGAACTATGTCCATTAAACTATCTGTGTTTCACAAGATTTTTTGTTTATTATTTATTTGCCATACCATGATTATAATCAATCTTGACGATCAACCATTTGCTTATATGAAATCAGAAAAAGACTACATACTGCAGTTTGCTTGGCCTTTCAACCGTCTAGAGCTTCTACAAGCTCCCTCTTGTCCGGATGCAATCACCAATCACACAGCACAGTCATGACAAGTTTTAAATGTTAGTTGGTTAAATCTGATCTGCGTTCTTAGTGTTTATGTGAAAATATGAAAGACTTGATGTTAAGCATCGATCAAATTTGAATATTTATGAAACAGGTGGAATTTGGAAATGATGTATAAGATTGTTTTGCTCTTTGTTGAGTCTAATTTAATGTCTATTTCATTGTTTCTAGTTCAACAGAGTAAAATTACAGAACAAAACATATGTCTTTCGTGCTTTCTTCACCTAATGATCTCAGCATTTTTAGTTGTTTGCTTGTTGGATTATCTTTTCTTTTTATACATATTATTATAATAATATTAAGCGATAAACAAAGAATATTAACGTTGAATTGTTACTATGTTTCGCCATACCATCGTCACCGTTTACGGTAGATTAACCAGATTCAGGCAATTCTTTGAACCATAAAAATTTGCAGATTACTGTACATGTATATAGTATATACATAGTCACCGTAAATGACTTTGTAGAATATACAAACAAGCTACAATTATAATTACGAATAAACATGATGGATGGATGGATAATGAAAGATCGACTCACAATACGATGAGATTTGGGCTGGGCTAGGAATGCCCGTAGATGTAATATTTTTTTAGATTCTCATCGTCTTCGTCCTGATTAACTTGGAGATAAAGTGAAGAGCCAGTCCCCAAAAGATCATTAGGTTGTTGTTGAACAGTTACGATGAAAACCGGGATTCTGTGCAACCAATTCTCCCACCAGTCGGACATAAATTTAAAGAGCACGCGACTAGGCCAAGGAGAAATGATCCAAACGAGGATGCAAACGAGATATGCATACATCAGAAGTTGTGGGGGTAATAGAAATGAGGCTAGCAGCAGAATAACAAGCGGCACGGAGAGATTGAAATCTCCGAACCGCAACATAATTGGTTTTGCAATTAGAGTGATGGAGATGCTGAGTTTGATGGAGATGAGAAAAACCAGTAAGACAGCACCAAACGTTAAAGTAAACCAGCTGCTGTTTTTGTGGCTTATGATATATTCCCAGACTAATACTTGGTTGGCTTGCTCCCAGGTAGCAGAGGATCTCATGTAGACGAACATGTTCACTAGTACTGGCACCACAAACCTTAAATCTATGTTGTAAGACATATCACCACGTCTGATATGATCAAGATTCTTCTGTCTGAGGATTTAAAACTTGTGTGTCAATGTGTAGTGTACATATTAATAACTAAGTCGTATATAAGGAGAAAGTTATTCCATTAGATTCCGATCCAAATACACCGCGTTGAAAAGGTGTTGAGTATATTATAATCTTTGTGAACATGTATATCCACGTATACAGTGATGCACTTTGAATTTCGTCATTTCCTCCTTTTGTAATCGTAAATACACCGTTCCTTCCCATAGCATGATAACATAAATTCAGAATATATTATTCATTTTCGATAATTCTTATAAGTTAACAATTACTTTTTTATATAGATTTAAAAAAAAAAAAAAAAAAAAAAAACTTAAGCAAGATCGATATCACATAAAAATTTACAAAGAACATAATTATTCTACTCGCACAAAAAACTGATGACAATAATTTCAAAATGATAACAGGATTGATATTTATGATTATAAATTTTGATCAAAATCTTTATAAAGATTTGATACCGACAAAAAGGTTGCATGATAAAATGTTTTGTGACTTTTTGTCATTAATTTTTTTTAATGTTAACAGCAATCTGATGATTAGTGTTTCATGTTAACAACAAAATTGGCTGAAGTGTCATTAATATTTGTTGTTGAGTATTGAACGCATGAAAAGAATACAGACGGTGATTAGATTCTTGAACTTTTCTTTGTTTTTGAATTTGTATAGCAAGATATGTGTTTGTGTATGTAGATGTGTAATTGTGGAATGTAAATAACACAAGTCACGATATCACTTTAATCTAATATTTTATTAGATAAAGATTTTGCTACAACCTGTGAATACAAATGGTAGTATTCTCAACTTCGTTTTCCTCAGAAAAATGTACTCTTGAATGTGTATTTGAAAAACTTAACTTCTAACTTGAGAAGTGAGGTTGTATTCTTATAGAACATGAATACAACATACTTACTACAAATAAGGTAGCTAAACAAATTACTTTCTAGTGTGTCTATCCTTTTTGAGTAAGCATCCAAACGGCTACAGTTTTGATTTTGCAAAGCTCTGTTCAGATCCACTTCTTTTGCTCTTTGTCTCTTGTACATCTCTCATGTTTGGGTTCCGAGGCATAAAACGCAGGGGAATAACGTAAATATAACAAAAATTTCAGAACCCAAACATAGGATCCATGTATAATTATGGACAGATTATGGAGATAACGAATCGTACCTTTCAATAAAATTACTTTCACGAACTCAACGGAGATCCTAGCTTTCACGACTTGTGTCTACCTCTCGGAAAACACCTCTATGGTATCCACACGAGCACCTTCAAGAACGAGTCACGAACTTGACTTCGGAACGGATGTACTAGCCTCCCTCTTGATGATTCGTTTTTCTGCCTTTTTTCTTGCTGCCTCTCTCTAGGGTTTTTCACAAAAACGTAAATCCTCTTAACCTATCATTATCTATTTATAATGACTGGTTAAAAGGCCCTAACAGCAAAAGCCCAACCTGATTAGGTTTAGGATTAAATAATAAAACGAAATTCTATTATTTAATTAATAACTAAGTCACACTTAATTATTATGTGCAGAAATACTCCTCTAATTCGAATTTATATTATTTCAATTAATTAAGTCTTACTTAATTAATATAATAAAATTCAAATAATCATCAATTAATTTAAATCCATAATTTAAATTAATTATTCCTTTAAGTGCTCAATGTGTGCGACCCTATAGGCTATTATTTAATTGGCAATAATTTTATTCTCCAATAAAATTATAAACAATGAGCGGTATCTAGTAATACATCATTGCTACCCAATTAAACAATAATTAAATCGTGATTCGATAAAACCTTTCGTGATTAATGTTTCCGTGTAATATAATCCCTTTAACCAAATATTATAGATTAAACTCGAGGCATGTCTTTAGTCATCCTCTTCAACATTTAATCCGGATTTACTTGATCAATGAGTAGACTATTAAAAACAAATCATTATTTGTTTTTACTTGATCAATGAGCACGGTCATGCATTTTATAGTCTCACTCAATCAAGAGGCCAATAATATCTCTCCTAATTATAGGAGGGTTAAATCCTTTATCTATCATTCATATTTCTCATACGACTCATGATATACCCGATGTCCACTTTTATCATCACCCGGTCAAAGGTAACTTTTAATGTTGTCAAAGTATATTAATCCTCGTATAGAAATATAATGATCTCAAGTCAAAGGATCATTACACCATTACCACTGTGAGTCATTCTTATGACTTTATTAAACATGAAGAATCTCACTGTGGGTCTGTCCAGTACCATGTACTCCTACATGTACCTATGTATTGACTTTAGTATCTCCATACTTATAACCAATGAGATGTGGTTATCTGTCAAACAACATACTAGTCTATCTGTGTATTATCATTGTCCTATATAATAATACTTTGACTAGGGACATTTTAAGAATATGATATATTATATAATCCCAAGTTCAAGTCATGTACTTAAACTATACAATGTGTATCATGATTCTAAGGACACTTATGATAACAGGATTGATATTTATGATTATAAATTTTGATCAAAATCTTTATAAAGATTTGATACCGACAAAAAGGTTGCATGATAAAATGTTTTGTGACTTTTTGTCATTAATTTTTTTTAATGTTAACAGCAATCTGATGATTAGTGTTTCATGTTAACAACAAAATTAGTTGAAGTGTTATTAATATTTGTTGTTGAGTATTGAACGCATGAAAAGAATACAGAGGGTGAATGGATTCTTGAACTTTTCTTTGTTCTTGAATTTGTATAGCAAGATATGTGTTTGTGTATGTAGATGTGTAATTGCGGAATGTAAATAACACAAGTCACGATATCACTTTAATCTAATATTTTATTAGATAAATATTTTGCTACAACCTGTGAATACAAATGGTAGTATTCTCAACTTCGTTTTGCTCAGAGAAATGTACTCTTGAATGTGTATGTAAAAAACTTAACTTCTAACTTGAGAAGTGAGGTTATATTCTTATAGAACATGAATACAACCTACTTACTACAAATAAGGTAGCTAAACAAATTACGTGTCTATCCTTTTTGAGTAAGCATCCAAACGGCTACAGTTTTGATTTTGCAAAGCTCTGTTCAGATGCACTTCTTTTGCTCTTTGTCTCTTGTACATCTCTCCAAGCTTCTTTGTAGGCTTTACAGAGCACGTTACAGATTGTGGTCCATAAAGTACTTTGGCTTGTTGCAGGTTTCTGACTTGTACAATTTTTCCAGTATTTTGTCTCCAAGAATGCATTCGAGAAGTGGCTAAGTGATTAATTCGAGAACTAGAATTGACTTGATCGATAGAATAACAAGCGGCACGGAGAGATTGAAATCTCCGAACCGCAACATAATTGGTTTTGAAATTAGAGTGATAGAGATGCTGAGTTTGATGGAGATAAGAAAAACCAGTAAGACAACAGCAAACGTTAGAGTAAACCAGCTACTGTTTTTGTGGCTTATGATATATTCCCAGACTAATACTTGGTTGGCTTGCTCCCAAGTCCCAAGTAGCAGAGGATCTCATGTAGACGAAGATGTTCACCAGTACTGGCACCAGAAACCTTAAATCTATGTTGTAAGACATATCACCACGTTTGATATGATCAAGATTCTGTCCGAGGATTTAATACTAGTGTGTCGATATGTACTGTATATTAATAACTAACTGGTTTATAAGGAGCATTAATTATTTAATTCTTTACGTAGTATTAGACAATATTTAAATATATATTATATTATATTATAGATATCTATAATATTATAATATGGTAATATTGGGGTTTATATGTATAACCTCAAACATGTATTATGAGCAAGATTTGAATGATTGAATAACAGAAAATAGTTTAAACATCTTTGTCATGGTATCAGAGCACCCTCTAGAATTTTACAGAATAAAACTCCGTATGAAATTTTGTTTGATTCTCCACCCTCATATGATATTTTGCGCGTATTTGGGTGTTTGTGTTTTGCTCATAATCAACGAGCAAGGGGTGATAAATTTGCAAGTCGTAGTAGAAAGTGCATATTTGTAGGTTACCCTTATGACAAAAAGGGATGGAAGTTATATGATTTGGAGAATAAAGAATTTTTTGTGTCTCGTGATGTGAAATTTTATGAGGATAAATTTCCTTACATGGGTAATGATTCGTTGAAAGATAAATTGCTCCCTCCGATGGAAAATAAAGTGTACATATATGATTTCGAGAATTTTGAGTATTATGGTACGTCAAATGGAACAACTGAAGAAGAAACCTCAAACACGTATAATCCTGAACAGACTGTCATTCCACCAACTACAGAGATAATTGATCCAGAAATCACTGATACGCAAGCAAATGAGAGCTCAACAATGGATGAACCGGTAACAACTACTACTGTGGATAATTCGTTGGGTCGTGGAATGAGAACAAAATTTCCATCGACTAGACTAAAGGATTTTGTGACACATACAGTATTACAGAAAGCTCCATCGAAAGTTCCCCCTGCTTCAACTTCTCCTTCAAATACACGTTTTCATATAGCACATTACGTAAGTTGTGACAAGTTTTCTGTTAAACATCGAAATTTTCTTGCAGCTATTACTACAGGTGTGGAGCCACAATCTTTTAAGGAGGCTGTGAAAGACCCAGAATGGTGTAGTGCTATGCAAAAAGAAATTCAGGCTTTAGAAGATAATGGTACATGGACTATGGAGTATCTTCCTCCAGGAAAGAAAGCACTTGGTAGTAAATGGGTGTACAAGATTAAGTACAACTCAGATGGCACAGTTGAGAGATTGAAGGCAAGATTGGTTGTTTTTGGTAATCACCAAGTGGAAGGTATTGATTATAATGAAACTTTTCCTCCTGTAGCAAAGATGGTGACTGTTCGAGCTTTCTTATCCATAGCAGCATCGAAAAATTGGGAATTGCATCAAATGGATGTACAAAACGCTTTCTTACACGGTGATCTTGATGAGGAAGTATATATAAAACTTCCGCCTGGCTTTAAATCTTCGAGACCAGGTATGGTTTGTCGTCTTCGTAAGTCAATATATGGATTAAGACAGTCACCTCGTTGTTGGTCCGATAAACTTGTTACAGCTTTAAAGGAGTATGGATTCATGCAATCTTATTCTGATTATTCACTTTTTACTTATACGAAAGGTGGTGTGCAAATAAATGTGTTTGTCTATGTTGACGACTTGATTATTTCTGGAAGTGATTTTCATGCATTAAAGATGTTTAAAGATTATCTTTGTTCTTGTTTTCCTATGAAAGATCTTGGGGTGTTAAAGTATTTTTTGGGTATTGAGGTGGCTCGTAGTCCACAAGGATTATTCTTATGTCAACGAAAGTATGCTCTTGATATTATTTCTGAAGCAGGTTTGTTGGGTGCTAAGCCTGCAATTTTACCAATTGAACAAAATCATAAACTTGGTCATGCTACTGGTGCATATCTTGCAAATCCTGAAAAATATCGTAGACTTGTTGGACGCCTAATCTATTTGGCGGTTACACGCCCAGATTTGTCATACACGGTTCATATTCTTTCTCAATTTTTACAACATCCTCGACAAGAGCATTGGGATGCATCATTACATACAGTTCGTTATTTAAAGGGGGCTCCAGGTCAAGGAATTTTACTTCGTTCGGATAGTGAGTTATCTTTGACTGGTTGGTGTGACTCAGATTGGGCCGCATGTCCACTTACTCGACGATCTCTGACAGGTTGGTTGGTATTTCTTGGGTAGTCCCCAATTTCTTGGAAGACTAAAAAGCAACACACAGTTTCTCGTTCTTCTGCTGAAGCCGAGTATCGTTCAATGGCATCTATCACTTGTGAGTTAAAATGGTTGAAGGCATTATTATTGAGTCTTGGTGTTCATCACAAGAAAGCTATTCCTCTATTTTGTGATAGTCAGTCGGTAATGCACATTGCTAAAAATCCCGTTTTTCACGAGAGAACGAAGCATATTGAGGTGGATTGTCATTTTGTGCGGGATGCAATTCAAGATGGTCTTATCTCCCCGTTTTATGTTCCTACAACTGAACAATTGGCGGACATATTTACAAAGGCTCTTGGAAAGAGACAATTTGATTTTTACTTTAACAAGTTGGGCATCTCAAATTTACATGCTCCAACTTGAGGGGGGGTATTAGACAATATTTAAATATATATTATATTATATTATAGATATCTATAATATGGGTTAAGTTCTATGGAGACCAACATTTTTAGTGGAGACCGGAGACCAATATCAATCAAAACATTACAAAAACTTATTTATTGAAAATCATGTTCTATGAAAATCACTATACCATCTATTTCACTGAAAATCTTGAAGATCATATATGTTTTACATACAAATTTCATTAAAAATCTTGAAAATCATGTATGTTCTGCAAACAAAATATTGCAGAACGTATTGTTCTCCAAAACATGTTCTGCTTGCAAATCATATATGATTTTTAAGATTTTGAATGAAATAATAGTGTTAATTGAACATTCTTTGCAAATATATATGTTTTGCAATGTTTTGAGTACATAATGTATATGGTCTCCACGGTCTCCACTCAAATGGTGGTCTCCACAGAACTTAACTCTCTATAATATTATAATATGGTAATATTGGGGTTTATATGTATAACCTCAAACATGTATTATGAGCAAGATTTGAATGATTGAATAACAGAAAATAGTTTAAACATCTTTGTCACATAGACAGAAAGTTATTCCAATAGATTCCGACGAATCTCCAAATGCAAATACACCGCGTCAAAAAGGTGTTGATAGATAACACCAAACACGCGGCAATGATAAACATGATAAGTGCATATTTTTGCATATTTTTATTACCTATTTATTGCTTGAACTCGTAATTTAATAATTTATTTTGTTGTATTTCAGGAAATTCGTAAATAAATAAAGAAATGGCAAAATAAAGAAATAAAGTGCAAGGAAGGGAAAAAGAGGAAAAAAAAGGACCAAAAAGAAAAAGAGGAAAAAGAATTAGGAGTTTGGTGGAAAGGGAATCTTGGAGGACACATGGAAGGTGGAGATCATCCCAACACACTAAAAAAGTGTATGGCCAAGATCAACTCTACCAAAGCTTAATGGGGAAGGAATCTTTTAATGGCTAGGATTACACCACCACACACCCCAAATGTATGGTGGAGATTAATTCACATCCCCCTAAACCCTAATTCCCATCCTATAAATACCCGCTCATTTCCCTTGTATTGAGAACTTAGTGTAGAATAAATTTTAGTGTAGTGTAGTTTTAGGGTAGACTTAATTTCTTGTTTTATAGTTCCAAATCTTGTAAACACTTCCTTCTTTATTTTAATGCAAGTTTTCTCTCTTTCTTTACATCCTTGCTCTTCATTTCATAATTTGGCTATGACCCATTTCAATTTCTACAAGTGAATAAAGTAGCAAATATGCTAATCACTTGTGATTGAAAGAAGCTCTTAAATTTACTTTTAATATCACGTCTCATTTTTTTTACCTCTCGACAAGATCTAGTTTTTTTTTCCGACCAAAATTCTGGCACAAAATTAATTTGTGTTGGGGTTTTGTTAGCCCACTTACTTATTTTAATTCGAACGTAGACCTATTTACTAGTAGCTTGTTTCTTTATGGCATAGTTTTAATTTGTTTCTTTATGATACATTTTTCCGACATTAGCTCCAGTACTTTCTGTTCAGTATTATAATTCGCTCTTCCTTTGTTTGCCTGCTAAATCACTATGTCATTTACGTTTCTATTCCTTTAGTTTTATTGCTTTGTTTGTGGTTGATGTTAATGAACTAAAACCACTGCTTATTTCTACTTGTCAACCATGCCTTTGCTTCTAATTTTAATTTCATGTTTTGTCTCTGATTCTTGTTACTTAGTGTAATTGATTTAAATAGACCACCTAATTGCCTTAAGTTTTGTGCTCATGTAGTTTAATTCATTGCTTGTGTAGTAGAATTAATTGATGCAAATTAAACTTATCATTAAATTAACATAGCACTAATTAATGTTCATTAATATTTTTTTTTGTTTTCTTTGCTAGTTACGTATTTAGTTTATAGATTTAACATGTTTGCTTTTCAGTCTCCAGCCCATGTCAATTCTAACCCATATCCACTGCTTGTTCATTATTTATTAGGTTTCCTTTTGTTCGGTCCATTAGTGTAATTTCTGACCAAAAACAGTAGATGACCCATGTCTTATTTCTGGCCCATTTTGACTTAGTTCAATTCTTAGCCCATGATTAATTAGTTAAGTCCATTTTCTTGTTTGTAGTCCGCGCATCTGCCCTGTTTCTTTTACAATTTTTTTCTCAATCATTTTGCAATCATTGGTTTAATCATTGTAATCATTAGTTTAATTTTCATGCATGCATTCTGTTAGTTAATTTAATTTCTTGCTCTCGTAATAGTAAGCAATTCTTTTCCGTATTATTTAATCTTTAAATTAGTACAAACAAATCATCCCAAAATTAATTACCTAGTTCGTCTAAATTAGAAATTAAGGATCGCGAAAATGTTAGTCTCTGTGGATCGATATCTCAATTATTAAAACGATGAAATTGTGCACTTGCAATTTAAATCTTAATTTTTAGCACATCAAGTTTTTGGCGCCGCTGCCGGGGATTAATTATTTTTCGCGCCTTAATTTTTTGTTTTTCGGATTAGTTTTATTTCTTGTCTTATTTTTTTTACTTCGTTCTTTTTAGGAAAGCTTGAGATTTCGGAACTCTTTTCAACGGAGCTTGGAACAAATTGGAATATTTTGGAAAGCGTGCTTCGGTAACCCGTATTTCTCTCTTTTCGCCTTTTTATTATTTTAGAAAATCACAAAAAAATTCAAAAATCCAAAAAATCACAAAAAATTTGAAAATTTAAAATCCAAAAAAATTAGTTAGAAATTACATAATTGTTGCATCATGCATTTAATCACTTAGGGCACATCATCTAGATTTTTATTTTCTTGTTTTTAATTTTTCGTACCAATTAAATTGTGGTGATCGCTGGAGGACCCCAAGGTACGTTAAATTTTCTTCCTTTTCTTTAGATTAAAACACGTAGTTTAGAGCATCCATAAATGTTTATAGTTTTTATATCTCTTTGTTTGTTGCATCATTTGTAAATAATCTTAAGGGCAAAACCCATTCATAAGATAAGGGGAGAGATTTCATCACTCTTTCCTTAGCCCAAAAATAATTAATTCCTCATTTTGCATACCCTAGCCTTTAATAAAATTAATTAGACGTTTGCCCCTAGGAAATCGCGCTCAATTAGGAAGGTACCTAGGAAACGAAGTAATCATTATTTATTCCGACTTTTTGGTGTCTAGGCAAGCGAGAGCTTACCTGGCCAATTTAGGTTCGGTGTCTAAGTGACGAGTTTGGCCTCTTGGCAATGCCTGCTCTAATCTGGCCGAATCGGTCCGAATAAATTCTGATTTACCGAGTTTTTGGTGGTTCTTACGGTTAGGAGCAAGGTCTAGTTATTTTATTAGGGAACCTAGGTTTAGAATTTTTCTTTTAATTTTACACCCTTTCTTTTTGTGTGTTTCATTTTCGCACTTACTTGCTACGTGGTTTTATCCTTGATCAATCTTTACCATGTCCGTAGCATTTAGGGAGCGTTATTACCAAGGTTGGGATTTTGACAAGGAGTTAGCATATAATACGATGTGGTGTGAGTCAACTAGGGAACCTAGTGTATATAACGAGTTGTCTAGTACTTTTAATGATTTGCATTATAGTGAAAACAATATTGCAATCGACTCTGAACTAGATGCTCTTACTAGACGACTCAAAGCTTTAGAAACCCTTAGTGGCCCTTCACACACGTCTTGGCACCCAAATTTCAATTCTCCGAGTCTCGATTTTCAACATGGCTCCGACTCTCAACAAGTCAACGCCATGTTTCAACCAACCTTTCGAAATGACCATTTTACATCGTCTTCTAATTCCGGTTGGAGAGATTATCCCGATCTCTCATGGAACCAAGGTCATAACTATCAAACTCCGCCTCCACATTTTCAAGAATCGAACTCTTATCCAATTCCGAGTCAAGTTCCTTATTCGATTCAAACACCCGCCCACCCACCCGGATTTCATGATTCGAGTAGGCAACTTGACACCTTAGAAAAGAGTATCGAGGATTTATTGATTTCTCAAGAAAACTTCATGCAAACCAGAACTTCTGATAGGCAAATTTTGAACTCTAATGCTCAAGCCTTATCCAAGTTAGAATGTCAAGTGAATCAATTAGCCACCATGTGCGAGCGTGAGGCAATAACCACCCCGAATCCACCCGAGGTCAACCCTGAATTTCTTATCACTCAAAAACCTATCGATACTTTCGATGATATCATTTCTCCTAGGTCTAATGTTCAAGTTGACACTCCTTTCGGTGGTGATTCACACGAAGAAGATTCTAATGCCGACATCATCCTTTCTCTAGGTCAAACGAAGAATCCCGATGATTCTGAGTTTGTGGCTTCACCTAGACAACCATCATCTTCTTCTAGTGAACTTTTCCTTTCATCTTCCAAACCTCTTCCCAAAAAACCTAAAGAACTTCATACTCAACCAATACGAGCTAATCTAGTTAAGGAGGTTGTTTCCAGGTCAAATTTGGACGATCATGAGATTGAGTCTCTTCCTAAACAAGATTTTCAATTGCATTACGAGACCAATCGAGAGCTTCACGAATCTTTTAAGGATTTGACCTCGGAAGAGATGTTTGGAGAGATGAATAATATTCGTTCCAAATTGGAAACCCAACATAAGGATAGTTCTTGTGATCCTATTTCTGTTGGTAAAACATTTTTCGAAGAGCCACCCCCACCCGTTTCTATTTCTTCATTTTCCACTCGTGCTCCATCTTTCATCAAAACTCATAATATTCATGACCAGCATCTTATCGTAATTAATTTGCTTAAACAACAAAAAGAAGCATCTTCGTGGTCTATGAATATGAGTTTTATTCTTGCGCCTAATCGGATCATTCGAGTGGTCTATGCTATTTTTGTGGGTGAGTTTCTGAAATATGTTGGTTGTATAACAACAATAGTTTTTCCAAGAGCAGGTATTGGTTAGTAAATATTTGTTTTGTACCTCCCCTCGTGTAAGGTAGGTAGGGGGGAGGATTTACGTGCATGTGTGTGTTGTTTTTCTTTCGTAGTTTTGTAGAAGTTTTTCAGTCTCCGTCATCCCTTATCAGGTATTTCCTCAACTTTATCTTTCTCTTTTACTCATTTCTCTTACATTTGCATACATTGAGGACAATGCATGATCTAGGTATGGGGGGGTTTTTAGTGTAAATATATAAATTTGAAAAAATCCAAAAAAATTAAAAAATCAAAAAGAGTTCTTTTTCTAGTTTTGTTAATTGATTGCTAGTTGCTTGATGCACCTTTGCATGCTATGATAATCTTATGACTCATTAGCTTTTGTTTGAGAAGTGATTTGCTAAAGTTCTTGTTCACACACTTACACTAGCAAGGTGAAGCTAGTAAACTTATTTGAATTGTGCATGAAATTAGAAGGTCATGATTAGGTGTAAGATGATTTGGTCTTTATGCTTTGAGTACAAGTAGGTGCATTGAGGAACCATTTCTTGAGATTGATTATGTTTTACTACACCAAGTGAGATTTTGAGCCTATATGCACATCTTTTGCATTTATATTCTTTTGCTTGAGTGTCCACTTGTCATTTGCATTGCTAGCACTTGTTTGAATTCTTTCTTAAAATGCATGACATTAATTGATGACAAAATGATAAAGGCACCTAGGAATAACCTATATTTCCAAAAAATATCCACACCATGCTTACGTGATCAATTAGTTAACCCTTTGAGCTTAATCTTATTCTTTCGGTGACACACCACATTACTCGCCTAAGACCTATTTCTTGTTTAGCCTTACGTATTCTTGATCCCAAATTGTCAAAGGCTAGTAGGACCTTGGTGGAGCAATAAGGTGTGTGAAAAGGGTTTACTTCTGTTCATAACTTTTGAGGAAATATTCGTTGTTACCTTGTTAGTCGATTTTCAAATCAAATCTAAAGGAGGATTATTGTTACATTTATTTTAGCTCTCAATAAAAAAAAAATGAATGAAATAAAAAAAATGAAAAAGAAAAAAAGAAAAAAAAAGAGAGAAAAAAGAAAAATACACATGAGAGCATACTTATGTTTTTTGTAATCCTCCTTCATTACGACTATTCAAGGTTTTTTATTGGAAAATTGAAAAAATTGAAAATAAATTATGGGGTGGGAAAGAAATTTGGTGTTGTGTATGAGATTCATGGTGACTACTAGCTTTTGACACTTCACCTTATTCTGGCCTTTCTTGACATACCTTGTCCCTAGCCCCATTACAACCATGATAAAGACCTTTTGATTGTCATTATTAATGTATGTTGTGATTTAAGTTGGGATGATACCAAGTGTCAAGCATGCATTTGATTTAGTTGGAATTGAGTGATACACTTACCCTTGTTCTTGAGTGAATATTTTTTTTCTGAGTGAAAGGTGAGGTATTGCTTATCTGTTTTTTGCATAAGAGATCTCAAGTTTTGACTCTGAGGTGTGCTCTTGTAGTCTTAGCATGATTACCAATAATTTTTGCATTTGACATGAACTTATAATCACTCTTGCATGTTCTTTAAGTAGACTATGTGAATCCTTGCACTTTCCACACCAAGACTTTGCAAATTCATATTGATTCTTAAGTTGATGTATCATGAGAGGACATGTATGTGTGGTGTGCATTGCCATGTGATCTTTTATACAAACTAGATGGATTTTGTGGGTACATTCACTATAGGCCCTCACGAGATCTCACTCGTCCACTAGGGCTGCCTAGGGGTTTAAAGGGCTTGTTGCATATGCCAAATGCAACCGTCACACCTACGAAAAGGAGTATAGGACTTTGCATCTAGATTTTATTTTTGTTTTTGTTTTACTCGAGGACGAGCAAAAGATAGGTATGGGGGCATTTGATAAGTGCATATTTTTGCATATTTTTATTACCTATTTATTGCTTGAACTCGTAATTTAATAATTTATTTTGTTGTATTTCAGGAAATTCGTAAATAAATAAAGAAATGGCAAAATAAAGAAATAAAGTGCAAGGAAGGGAAAAAGAGGAAAAAAAAAAGGACCAAAAAGAAAAAGAGGAAAAAGAATTAGGAGTTTGGTGGAAAGGGAATCTTGGAGGACACATGGAAGGTGGAGATCATCCCAACACACTAAAAAAGTGTATGGCCAAGATCAACTCTACCAAAGCTTAATGGGGAAGGAATCTTTTAATGGCTAGGATTACACCACCACACACCCCAAATGTATGGTGGAGATTAATTCACATCCCCCTAAACCCTAATTCCCATCCTATAAATACCCCCTCATTTCCCTTGTATTGAGAACTTAGTGTAGAATAAATTTTAGTGTAGTGTAGTTTTAGGGTAGACTTAATTTCTTGTTTTATAGTTCCAAATCTTGTAAACACTTCCTTCTTTATTTTAATGCAAGTTTTCTATCTTTCTTTACATCCTTGCTCTTCATTTCATAATTTGGCTATGACCCATTTCAATTTCTACAAGTGAATAAAGTAGCAAATATGCTAATCACTTGTGATTGAAAGAAGCTCTTAAATTTACTTTTAATATCACGTCTCATTTTTTTTACCTCTCGACAAGATCTAGTTTTTTTTTCCGACCAAAATTCTGGCACAAAATTAATTTGTGTTGGGGTTTTGTTAGCCCACTTACTTATTTTAATTCGAACGTAGACCTATTTACTAGTAGCTTGTTTCTTTATGGCATAGTTTTAATTTGTTTCTTTATGATACATTTTTCCGACATTAGCTCCAGTACTTTCTGTTCAGTATTATAATTCGCTCTTCCTTTGTTTGCCTGCTAAATCACTATGTCATTTACGTTTCTATTCCTTTAGTTTTATTGCTTTGTTTGTGGTTGATGTTAATGAACTAAAACCACTGCTTATTTCTACTTGTCAACCATGCCTTTGCTTCTAATTTTAATTTCATGTTTTGTCTCTGATTCTTGTTACTTAGTGTAATTGATTTAAATAGACCACCTAATTGCCTTAAGTTTTGTGCTCATGTAGTTTAATTCATTGCTTGTGTAGTAGAATTAATTGATGCAAATTAAACTTATCATTAAATTAACATAGCACTAATTAATGTTCATTAATATTTTTTTTTGTTTTCTTTGCTAGTTACGTATTTAGTTTATAGATTTAACATGTTTGCTTTTCAGTCTCCAGCCCATGTCAATTCTAACCCATATCCACTGCTTGTTCATTATTTATTAGGTTTCCTTTTGTTCGGTCCATTAGTGTAATTTCTGACCCAAAACAGTAGATGACCCATGTCTTATTTCTGGCCCATTTTGACTTAGTTCAATTCTTAGCCCATGATTAATTAGTTAAGTCCATTTTCTTGTTTGTAGTCCGCGCATCTGCCCTGTTTCTTTTACAATTTTTTTCTCAATCATTTTGCAATCATTGGTTTAATCATTGTAAATTTGTAATCATTAGTTTAATTTTCATGCATGCATTCTGTTAGTTAATTTAATTTCTTGCTCTCGTAATAGTAAGCAATTCTTTTCCGTATTATTTAATCTTTAAATTAGTACAAACAAATCATCCCAAAATTAATTACCTAGTTCGTCTAAATTAGAAATTAAGGATCGCGAAAATATTAGTCTCTGTGGATCGATATCTCAAGTATTAAAACGATGAAATTGTGCACTTGCAATTTAAATCTTAATTTTTAGCACATCAAAACACTAGGTCTGTCAACGGGTCGGATTCGGATCGGATTATCCTAAATCCATATCCGAATCCATTAAGATTTTTCGGGCTCGGATCGGATCGGATCAGGGGCGGATATTTTTTTAGTCCGATCCATACCCGATCCGTTCGGGTTTCGGATTTTCGGATCGGAGGTCCGACCCGTTTAATTAAAAAAAAGAAGAAAAATATGCTAAATTATAAAATTGACATATCCAGATTCAAAATTCAATAAATTCATTTGATTTGGTAATTTAACGGTCAACTAGTATTTTAATTAGTACTTTAACTTGTATTCAAATTTTTAGATGTTATTCGAAAAGTTAATATATTTTTTTATAAATTTTATATTATATATGATAAATAATATATATATAATATATACTGAATAATAAATATAGTATTTTATATATTATATAATACATAGAAATAATAAATATAACATATATAATATATATAATATACTATAGATATGTAGATATATTTATTTATATTATATATTATATATAATAAATAGGGATATTCCAAATGATACCACTGTACAATTGGCTTTTCCATTTGGTACTATCCAACATTTTTTACTTCTAAGTGGTACCACTGTACTTTTGGCTTCATCCATTTTATAGTTTATACCATTCTGTCAAGTAAACGTTAGTCAGACGTTAGATTATTTTTAATGGTACCACTATACAATTGGTTTTTCCATATGGTACCATTGAATATTTTTGACTTCTAAGTGGTACAATTTTTCTCTCACTTAGGTCAAATTTTCCTCTGAATTTCACAATTTATCTATACATTTTACTCTGTAATAAGTCATTGATTCTCTCACTTTTTCTGATCAGCATCCAAGTCATTAATTAGTCTCGTATCCAATTGTCTTATTATAATAAACTATGTAGTTCAAATTATTTAGCTTCTTTCAACGCTTATAGATCCGAGCACACATTATATATGTATATGTTCATAAGGGTTGATTCTATATATTATATATTAATTTAATATTTTGAACTATTTATCAAAGTTTATTATGATTGGACAATTGGATCCGAGTCTAATGAATGACTTGATTGCTTATCAGAAATAGTGATAGTTAGAGAATCAATGACTTATTACAGACAAAGCATATAGATAAGTTGTGAAAATTCCAAGAAAAATTGATTTTAGTGAGAGAAAAATAGTACCACGTAGAAGTCAAAAATATTGAATGGTACCGTATGGAAAAACCAATTGTATAGTGGTACCATTGAGAATAATCTAACGTCTAATTAACGTTTGCTTGACAGAATGGTATAAAATGGATGAAGCCAAAAATACAGTGGTACCACTTGGAGTTAAAAAATGTTGGATGGTACCAAATGAAAAAGCCAATTGTACAGTGGTACCATTTGGAATATCCCTAATAAATATATTATATATAATATATAAAAATGTCACGCATCGTATCAAGGCTGGGTGGCTTAGGTGGAGGGCAGCGTCAGGGGTATTGTGCGATAAGAAAGTCCCTTTAAAGTTGAAAGGGAGATTCTATAGAGTGGCTATCCGTCCTGCGTTGTTGTATGGCTCTGAGTGTTGGGCGGAGAAGAAGGCTCTCGTAAGCAAGTTGGAAGGGGCGGAAATGAGGATGTTGCGGTGGGCTTGTGGGCGCACGATGTTGGACAGAATCCCAAACTCGGTTTTTAGGAGCGAGCTTGAAGTGGCACCTTTATCGGCGAAAGTTAGGGAGGGAAGGTTGAGATGGTTCGGCCACGTTCGTAGGAGGCCGGCTGAAGCCCCAGTTAGAAGGGTCGAGAGTCAGGCGGTTGCTGGAGCAAGGAGGAGAGGCAGGCCAAGGAGGTCGTGGGAAGAGCAGCTCCGGATGGATCTGAAGGCTTTAGACTTAAATGAGACCATGCTCGCGGATAGGTGTTCGTGGAGGCGGCGTATCAGAGTGGTGGATTCCCTACTAGGTTGTGGCTCTGTTGTCGAGAGCCTCAGAGGTGCCTTGTCTCGGTTAGCGATTTTTTAGAAGTGCGGCTTTAGCACTCTCACTTTTCTCTTTGAGTGTCTTCTGTTTTCTGGTTTTGCAGTTGCAGGGAGCTTGCCTCGGTGTTACCCCGGAGCGGGACTTTCCGTGGGGTTGGAGCATCAAGCTAGGAGTATCATAAATCCTCGCAGATAGGTAGGCCCCGTGTGGAGAACGCCATGGGACTCAGGTATATCTTTGTCTATTTCCGTATCATTTCCGTTGTATTTACTACACTCTATGTATGTTGTGCACTCAGCCGAGGGTCTCCACGGAAACAGCCTCCCCGCTCTAAAAGTGGGGGTATGGTCTGCGTACATCCTACCCTCCCCAGACCCTGCTCCGAGCGGGATATACTGGGTATGTTTGGTTTGGTTTGGTTTATTCGGATCGGATCGTTAACGGATCGGATCATGCTAAATCCATATCCGCTCCTTATCTGATCGGATCCATATCGGATCGGATATTTTTTTGAAGGATCCATACCCGCTAATTTCGGATTGGATCGGATCGGATTGATCCATTGACAGGCCTAATAAACACTACCCAGTACCAGAAGATCCTTATTTACTAGGAGTAATATTTTATAATTACAGTTGGTTTATTTTTGACTTGTTGCGGTGTTTCTGTTAAGGAATAGTATTAGGTATCTCAAAAAAATTCCCAAATTTTTTTCAAATGATATGACATATGATATGTTTTAATTTGTGGGCGTATATCAAAATCAGATTACCATCACTAATGCACTCGTCTTGGCTAGATAAAGTTAGAATGATGATTTAAACAAAAAAATTCACAAGATAATTTCAACATAGATGCAAGAATTTTGAACTGGTCCAAATTAATAGACTCTAGCTAAGTTGGATTGCATTTCCCTGAAATAAGGCAAAAGTTAAACAAGATAGACCATAGCATCACATACTTGCAGAAGTTCATTAGCATCCAGAATCTACAGAGTAAAAAACTGAATCATAGATTAGAATCCAGAAGCCCCTGGTATTTCGTTAGTTTCAGGACTGCCTAAGATATATATTGTAGGAATTCCGCAACCAAGAAGGATCACCCCCGCGCATATGTGCACCTAATTCCCCAAATTGATCATCAGCTTCTACAGTGTCCTCTGACAGGCGAACTGCGTCAAGCTTTTGTTTCAGGATGTCAATGGCATTAAGCACCAACTGCGAAGCTTTGATTGCACCAGTGGATTCAACAGTGAAGATGAAGCTGTCTTCTTTTGCATAGATTTCCACAAGTCCTGGCTTCCCATTGCTTCTGCTTTCTTGAGCACTTCATCATCATAAGCGTACGCCTCTGAATCAACTATCTTAACCTGAGATCAGAAAAGCAAATGGTCTTTCACATATAGTAGGATCACTTGGTAAATTTTCTGCGATATTGTCTCAGATTGAGTTTTATGTTTCCAAGCAAATGAAGTAAAGTTTAGATGACCAAAACTCCACAAGAGATGACACAAACTGAAAAAACCAAGTATTCTTCACACATAAACTTGACTGAACATTCTTTATTACAAGTCCAAATAAACTATTTTCAATACTAGAGCTTGTAGCATTATGTGTCTTAATGCCATTACAATTGACCAAAATATAATTCAATTATAACTGAGAAAGTTAATCATTATGCTACTTCCATTATTTTAAGAAAAAGAAATTGAGTCTGTTTCCTTTTTCAAATAAGCTTCCTCTCAAATAATAAGGTCCTGTAGGAGAGATTCGATTTTTACGTGTGAATAACATATTCATACAGTGTTACATTGACATTAGTCATCATTTTCCTTTCCTCTTCATTCCTTCTAAAATGTCTGACATCACCTATATTTACTAGCAATATCAGCATTTGTATAGATTAACAAAACATATCTACTTGAATGTGAAGATGAACGTGCAATAAAAAAGCTCTGCCAAGTGTTTGTCATTATTTTTTTTTTAAAAAAAAACCAACTATAGACCAACTTTATCGCTTTACGTTTACTAGAGAAGCAGACAGATACCTAATTGAATATAAGAATCCAATACAGTGTGCAATAAAAAATAACTCTGCCAAGTGTTTACTATAAATTTTTTTCAAGAGACCCAACTATAGACCAACTTTGGTTCCTTTACCTTTACCAAAGACGTTAACTCATTAAATACTACTTAACACCACCCCTCCCCCCCAGGTTATTGACATCTCCAGCCTCATCCATTTCTAAAGCATCCGTTGTTGGATACAAAAGCAGAACATGATTAATGACCATAAGGACATGATTAATGACCATAAGGCTGATGGTCTTGGATTTATTTTTTGACAATGTTAAACTACTGAAGGACAAAGTAACCAGTTGTGGCAATGTTAAACTTTTCTCAATTGCATCACCAAATTGGATGAGTTATAGGCATACAAGTTCATAAGTGAGTACTCAATTCATGGCATATTCATGCAACTTATTATTGTAAGGTTAAACCGACTCAGTTTTAGATGTCAAGTCATACTCTGCAGTTAATAAACTAAATAATTAAACATTGTTATATCTTCCGTCCCTCCCTATTCGCACAAAAGAAAAACCATTTTTTCTGGTTCTTATATGAAACATAAAGAAATAGAACATATAAAAGCCAAACAGATTCTAGTTGAAGTACCAGTATATGAAAAACTCGTTGAATTTGGAATAAAAATGCATGTACCAACAGCTAAATGAGCTTTTAATGAAGGTGGCACCTAAGAAAAGAGGATGAACATGAACTGAAGCATGTATAGGAAAGAAAAAATGTGTTGTGCTGAAGTCCTTAATGGGGATGCATACTCAATGCTATTGATGAGCCTTTTTACTCCGAAATGAAGTTTGTCAATGTGATTAGCATTATGACATTATCTTCTAGGTTATATCCGGGGGTGTTATTTACAGAGATACATTTACTGCAGTATGAACAAATTCAGCACCCATATAACTACAGACATGACTGCGAATTAGCTAACAATCCATCATTATCTCACATGAACACAAAACCACTGCAAGAAGGAAAAAAATATTTTGGGAATAGTTACAAACCTGGTGAGTTTCATCATCAATTTCAAAGACTTTGGTTGGACTGCTATCGACAAAACTTTGTTTCTCTTCCAGTGTTAAGCTCTCCATCATCTCTTGATTGATGTGAATAGCAGGTTCATACATAAAAGTGACTGTTGCAGCGGGTGACCACTTTGCATGATCTTTCCCAATTCCTTTTCGGGCAATTGCCCTCAGCTTCAGTTCTTGTCCGTGGCGTAGCTTCACAATTATTATTCCCCTAAATAATACATATATTTGCACATTAATATAAGCATTCTGGTCAAATTTATTATCATTTAACATACCCTTTAAATGGTAATAACACTCAGACTCAAGAGTCAATAACAAGAAAAACAATTTAAACATTTAACTAATAGACAATACTCTACATGTAGTAAGATTATGCAGGTAACAAAGTAAAACAGATTTTCGCAAACAAGCCCCTTCTAGAGACACACCACTTACTAAATTGTGACATGGATACTTGAAAAACAAAGCAAAGTGTCTAATCCCAACAAACGGAACAAAAAATCAAAATTTCCATATACCATGAAAACCAAGTGGACTACCAAATCAACCCAAACATGACCAATATAAACAATATTTACATCCAAAAGATAAGATTTTACTATTTCCTTTTTCTTTTTAGCTTTTTAAATAAAAGAGTAGACACATTTTCAATGTATTCGAACTTGACTCTTCTAAAACTAGGAGCGCTCTGCCACCACTGGGGTCTTCAAACTTTACCTTTTCATCTAAGAAGCAAGGACACGGGTGCGGGAGTGCGGATGCGTAGTACAGGGACACGTAAATTCGGCAAATTTAAAAATATGGGGATACGGGTGCGGGGGGACACGTCATATATATTTCATGTTACGCATGTTAAAACCAATTGACAGAAACAAAATCTGTATGCAAACTAAATGAAATGCATATTTTGTTCATCCAAAATACAAAAATGAGGGTTAAATCTTTACATTTATGTAAAAAAGAACATGATAATCAATACTTCTGTATAAGTTTATAGATATTGATACTTGATTTTGTGAAAATAGTTAGTTGAAACGAATTTTGACTACAATTGGTGAAAACGAAAATCGAAAAAAGGATTATGGAAGAATCCCCGTGTCCGATACGGGGACACGCGTGTCCAAGAATCCGACACGGGGATACGGCGGGTTACCCAAGTGTCCCTGCTTTCTAGCTTTTCATTTAAGTGCATAAACAATTTTAAATAGAGCGTACACCTCCCAACAAAATTAAAGCTGAAACTAAAACATCCATATACCATCAAAACCGAGGAAAAGGCTACAAGTATTAGTACTCGTATTGAAGCCCCTTTCATTTTCTCTTCACATTTCTGTTTCTACTCAGTTTCTTTACAAGGCTGTCCTAGCAATTCCGCATCCTCGTACTATTCTTACCCTTCCATCTTAAATCCTAAATGTATAACAAATCAACACAAACATAACCAATATATAACAAGAATAACAAATTCATCTCAAAGAAACCCTACCCAAAACTAGTCACATACATTTCTTAACATTCACATATAAACAAAAAACAACACATTTCCATATACAATACAAATGGAAAAAGAAACGACCTTCGCTCAGAATTGTTATACTCTTCCATCCTACATCTTTTCCTCTAAATTTGTGAATTCATCCCCTTCCGAAACGTAAATGTAATAGCAACAAATAAAACTCATATCCATCACACTGTCCATCTCCATCACAGGCATCACAATCGCATGCTCATAGCGCGCTCGCTAGTGAGTGGGACGAGACCGAGTCGGTGAGCGATGAACTCGTCGTTGAGAACGGTGGAGTTGATTTCGATCTCGACGATATCGATAGCGACGGTAGGGACTTCGGAGATCATCACGCGCCGGCGCGCGTTGGTGATGCTGGCGTCGGGAGATCGATAGCGACGGTAGGGACTTCGGAGATCATCACACGCCGGAGCGCATTGGTGATGCTGGCGTCGGTGTTGCGGAGCTCGAATTTCGCGTAGTCGTCTTTGAGCTCGCGGATTTTGACGGTGGGATAGCGTTGGTAGGAGGCGATTCCGTCCATTTTGTGTGCGTGACAAGTGTGTCAGTGTGTGTGTTTTTTAGGGTTTATAAATTGAAAAATTGACACATATAGATATAGTATAACTAATTTTTCATTAAATATTAGTTAGAGTATCTCCGTGTGTGTTATGTATACTAGCCTATAATCCGTGCGATGCACGGTTGCTTGTAAATTTTTTAATTATATTTTATTATTAAAATTTTAAGTTGTATATATTTTTGTTATTAAAATAATTTTTAAACTTTAGAAATCTCATGTATATAAATATTATCATATTAATACGTATATAAATATTACTTTAAGATGATATAAATGTTTAATAATAATATGTTATTGATGAGATTCGAACCTTGAACCTATAGGAGTATTTTATATATTATAGAAAGAATATTCTTTTAGCATTACATCTAATGGTTCTCATTAATCTGTCTCAAAAACAAACGGTTGCTATTGAGTGTACAAAAAAAAGTGTACCAAAAATAGAGTACCAAACTATCAATCAAATATAATCTATTTCGCTTATAATAGTATATATATATATAGTATAAAAGTATAGATATATAAATATATTATAAGCGAAATTCAAATATTATAAATATATTATTTCGCTTAATATATTATAAATATTATAAATATATTATTTTGCTTAATGGCGTGACTTTTGAAGTGTTTAAAATGGACGTTGGGGATGTGATGTGGGTGTTTTTGTAGTGTTTGTGTTCCATGTGTTTTGAGTGTTCTGTTTACTCTAGGACTTTTGAAGTGTTTAATTAAAGGCGTATGTTTTTTTTAATAATTAATAATAAAGATTTAATGTATTTAAAGAGAGTGCCTACCGTGTTTTTTTTATTTTACTAATAATAGAGATTTAACTAAACCAAATAGTGACTAAAAAAAGAGTACCAAAAAAGTGTGACAAAAAAAAGAGTACCAAACCAAATATACCATGTTTTGCTTATAATAGTATAGTATAGATTTGTTAGCTATAATATAATATATTGATAATTATCTAAAATTATAGCTAAGAGATTCTAGGTTTACTCCAATGGTATTATGTATAATTATATTATCTAAAATTATACCTAATAGATTTAGAGGTTTTACAAATGTAGCTAGCCCAATTTTAGTTATCTATATTTTTTTGCTAAGGGATAATGGTTGGAGTATTGAATTTTTACCTAATATCTAAAATGTGCCACATAGATGCCATGTAGATGACACATAGATGAATTTAACTAACAGGTTTTACCATTGGAGATGCTCTTAGTAGAGGAAAATAATAGGTGTAATAGTGTTTTATATAATAATAGGTGTAATAGTGTTTTATATAATAATAGGTGTAATAGTGTTTTATATATTATAAACTACTCCCTCCGTCCCTGTCATTAATATACATTGGGTTTGGACACGGAGACCAAGAAAATGTATAAAAAATGAGTAAAGTTAGAAGAGAAATGGGTAAAGTGGTGGGACCTATTAATATTTAATACTCCCTCCGTCCCTAATTAGTTGTCCAGTTTGACTTTTCAGTGGTCAAATTAACTAACTTTTGATCGAAGATTAAAATTAATCCGTTTATTATTTTAAAAAACTGAAAATCACGTATTAAAATAGATTAGAAATAGTTTACAATGGTATAGTTTTTTAAAATATTTTTCATTATGTAATATATATAAATTTCAGTCAATTTGACCAACAAAAATAGAAACTGGACAACTAATTAGGGACGGAGGGAGTAATAGATTTGAAATAGTGGAGGAAAGTAGTGGGTGTAATAGTGTTTTATATTATAAATTTGAGATAGTGGAGGAAAGTTAGTGGGTGGAATAGTGTTTTTTATTATTAAAACTTTACTATTTTTGGAATCTATAGAAATGATGGGACACCCCAAAATAGTAAGTGTATAGAAATGAATTGGATGGAGGGAGTAGCGTACTGCCCGTGCTACGCACCGACCGATAAATTGTATTAATAAATTAATAAAAATATATTATTTTTATTTTTATTTAGAAAAATCTATAATTTTGTTGGAATGTTAATTAACGTAAGTATAAAATTACTTATCCCCAATTGAATTAATATTAATATTATGAACCAATCATCCAAACAAATACAACCCCCGTTGAAAAGTTCAAATTCCCTCTTTATTGTTTTTTTAAAAATTTATCTTTCATTTTATTTTTCTTTTTGTTAGAAAATATTTCAATCTATCATGTTAACAAATTTTTCACCCATATTCTGAGAATCGTATTTTATTAAATATCGAATTCTTAAAATATTTATTATATTAATTTATTGAAAATATTTGTATGGTTTTGGTTAATTTTTCGATTACACATTAAAAATGTGTAGATACTTAATCTTCATGACTCCAATAAATCATGAGTAAATTGCACTTTGGTGGCTTGTACTTTAATTTTTTTGTACTTAGATGGCCAACTTTTAAAAGTGAACACTTTGATGGTTGTAGTTTAATTTTTTTGCACTTAGATGACCAACTTTTCAAAGTGAACACTTTGATGACTTACCTTTTTTTTGTTTAACACTTTGATGACCAAAATAGCGTCAAAATAAAAAAAAACTTGGCCATCAAAGTGCTAAATAAAAAAAAGGTAAGTCATCAAAGTGTTCACTTTTAAAAGTTGGCCATCTAAGTGCAAAAAAATGAAACTACAGCCATCAAAGTGTTCACTTTTAAAATTTGGTTATCTAAGTGCAAAAAAATTAAATTACGAACCATCAAAGTGCAATTTACTCATAAATCATTAGATTGTCTATCAAAGAAAGGTTGCATGTTTCAGCAATATGAGAAAGGATATCTACTGTGCAAGATATATGAAACGAACGTAGTTATAACAATAGAAACTTTCATCTAATCTAATTTGCTATGTAATTATCAACTAACCAAACAATATTTCAATATATCGCGCTCTTGGAGTAACATATAATTGTTAGATTTTATGGTTATTGTCCCTAACTTATTTGTAAAGACAACATAAAATGTGTATTTTCAGTTTGGAAGTTTGTATTTTGGTTTTTTTTATTCTTTTCTAGTAAAACATGGAATAATAAATTTTAGTTTTCTTTTATTCTTAAAATAAAACATATGAAAATGAGTATCACCTATCTTTTTTTTAATTTGACTAACTTGTGAAAATAATGTATTGTCCATAAAATTGAAATCAAGTGTGTAATATATAAACACACAATCACATTGTTATATACGTGTCCTTGTAATTCAGATTTTGGGTTAAATAATATGAAATTCATTTTCCTTTAACATTGAGTATATTTTTCCTACATATATAAGAAGAAATCGCTTATGTAGACCTGACAAATCGTTTTCTATATTAATGTCATGTATTTTAGGGTCTTGAATGAAAATGACATGATATTAAATCGTGTACCCGAAATTAGAACACAAAAAATTACACTAAATTACACAAATTTTTTCGTGTACACGAAATGAAATACGCGAATAGAAAAAATATAACAATAATTCTAGAAATATTACTATGTATCCAAGTAATGTAAATATATAATTATATATCTTAGAAACAACATTGAGATGTTACAAAATAAAACTAAGAGTAGCATGCATGGTGTAAAGTCTCTCAAACAAAATGAAACCCTCCTTTTTATTTTTTCTTATTTCTCGTTAACAAATATCTCTCTTTGTGTAGAATCTTTCTACCAAGTTATTTAGTTTTCTTAGCCAATTTTTATGCTTTGTTGATATAAAAAAAATAGTCAACCAACCAAGCAAATTCAATATATGCTCTTAGGTTAAGATATGGGAATTGATACTATTACTTTAATTCAAGAATATAAAATTCAAAAAGTCACCCTTTTATTAAAAACAATATATAATTTTAAGTGTATCAACCTTTTTATTTATCATTATTAATAATTTTCATAAAAAGACCGTAGCTGGCTGCTCTCTCTCTCTCTCTCCACCTTTTCCAAAAGATGCTAAACTAAAGTTTAGGAGCTGATATCAGTTTTTTAAGTTTTTTTTAAAAAAATTTATTTTGATTTTTCTTTATTTTTCAATAAAAATAACATTGAGAGTCTAGTACCCCGTTGTCCGTTAGTGGATTTTATCTACCAAAATATTAGATTTTGTATTAACTCCTTGTAAATGATAAGCCTTATTTTCTTTTTCTTGATTTTATTTTGGCTTTCACTAAATATCTCTATTTATTGAGAGCCTAATATCCTATTTGTGGATTTTGTCTACCCATATATTAGATTTTGTTATATTAGTTCATTGATTTGGATTGTATAGAATCACAGTTCTGGTCGACTGTTTGAATACGTTATGACAAATCAGATATACATATTCCTCATATTTATAATAAATTGTTAGATTTTCTCGCCGAAAAGACTGTATAATTTAGTGACATAAGCTAGAGATGTACCATAATTGAAGATCTGTTTAATGATTAGATAAAGGAAATTAGTGATATAATTTACTATGCATTTGTTCATTTTTAAATGTTTTTGTAGATGTTGTATGCCTTTTTATTGATGATTTTTGCAGGTTCTATGTCCTTTTATTGAAAAATTAATTATCAATAAATAAATGGTGATTTATAAGAAAATTTGTGCTAATTTGACCAATTTATTATGAAAATATTCACTAACAATATTTTCACCGACTTTGTAATATTTTTTATTTTTTGATTGATAATTTATACACCAAATAATGTAAAGTATTATTTAAGAGTATATTTAATATTTTGAATAATTCAAATATATTGTCAGATCAAATTTTTTTCCCATTAATTATTGTATAGTTAAAAAATTTCGTAATTAAAATTTTAAAAGATGATTGGTTTAAAATTCATTCTAACATTTTAATTAATTGATTATTTTTTTATGACTGAATTATTAATATTTTACATAACTTAAATTTTGAATGTGTATTTAGAATATTGTGGTAAATAGTTTTATATTGTTAATAATTTTTAATTAATGATTTTAATTGTACCTTATGATTTTGAATTGAAAATTTGAGATATCAAAATATCTATTATAAATATAATAGATTCATGTAATAATGTATAAATTTTTAAATTAAATAACTATTGTATTTAAAATAAAATTGTTAAGTAATCACTGAATAACTTTGACAACCCAACACTGTAAAAAATTCTATCTATAGGCACATCTAATAATGTAAACAAATCAGTGTAATGTGATTAATGCTTACAATTTAGTAAGTCGTTGAATTATTGAAGTTTGCTACTGAATATTCTAATGGGAAGTAACTCTGAGAGAATCCGGACTGGGGATGATGATAACCTAAATCGTTTTCTATTTTTTTTGTCAGAAACGTTATTCTGTTGAATTTATTAGACAATTAAAACACGATAAATATAATACATATATAAAATCGATATAAAAAGATAATCTGTCCAAGTATAAAATGCCATATAATAAAAAGATATAAAGTAGTACCTTGACCTAAAATGATATGATTTAGTCATAAGAAGAATTGATGCATACACTTAGTTTATCAAAGTTGGCTAAGTCTGATGGGGAATATGGAATGAGCGGCTCTGTAATGTTTAAATTAATTTAATAATTATATTTTTTAGTTTGTAAGAATTTTATTTTATATAAATTGTTTATTAGTTAACCATTAAAATAAAAATTAGTAGTTAATATGTTTAGTTAATTGATATGAAAAAATAAAAATTAATTGTTATTGAGTGTAACTTGATTTGAGTTTAGTCTTGGCTGAAACGTAGAATCTAGATCCAATAGAGAAACATGTTACATTAGTTTAATGACTTAATTGCACTTTGCACCCCTGTACTTAGGCGAAAATTCGCTTTGGTGCCTACTATTCAAACAATTGCAATTTGCATCCCGATTGTTTCAATCTCGCTACAGTTTGCACCCCTTTAACAATTTTAAGCTAATTTTGACCGTGACCGTTAGTCAAAATGAGGGTATTTTGGTCATTATACTCTACGATAATTTTTAAAATTAAATTATTTCAATTACTATTATAATTTTTAGATTTTTAGATTTACCAACATTTTATCTACAATTCACAAATATTTTATAATATAATTTTAATTCATATTTTTTTAAATATTTACATCACTAAATTCTCGTAAAATATTATTTAAATATAAACTAAATTTGTTATAATTTTCAAAATATTATTCGTAAAATAAATATCATAAATTTAAGATTTTCTGTTATTCAATTTTTTTGAAAAAAAATCAATTTTTAAATTTTGTTTCTTACTTTTTTTTGAAAATAAATTGTTTAATATAATAATTAAAAATTGAAATACCCTTACTTTGACTAACGGTAACGGTCAAAATTAGCTTAAAATCTTTAAAGTGGTGCAAACTGTAGCAGGATTGAAACAATCGGGATGTAAATTGTAATTGTTTGAATAGTAGGTACCAAAATGAATTTTTGCCTAAGTACAGGGGTGCAAAGTGCAATTAAGTCTAGTTTAATTGATTTAAATTTAATAGATTCTGATTGGTTAACTAATACATGTTAAATTCGGGTATCCTTTATTATAATAAAGGATGTTCAAAAACAATTCATAATTAAAAGATATATGACCATATGTAATATATTGTTATGTGGATTTATAGAAAATAATATTTACGATTAGTATAATTTTTGTAAAATTTAAAACCATGTGATATTCGAAGTTATTAAATCAAGATATTTTAAATTTAAATTTAATTTAACCGTGATTAGTAAATTAGAATAACCATGGTAAATAATAAAAATTTTGTATATGATTGCTTTATTTAAAGTTTAGAAGTAAATTTTGATTGCCTCTAAAATAATTTTATTTGTTTGATTGGTAATTTATTCACCAACCAATAATAATACTCTTATAGGGTATATTTAATAATTAAAATAATTAAAATATATGTAGTGTTCGTTTATATGAATTTAGTAAATAGTTTATTAACAAATTATGAATAAATATATTTTTGAACCTTTTACAAAATCGAGTTTTTGAGGTTATGGATTTTATCCAAGCTATTTAAAATTTGTTCAAATTCGATTTTGTAGTGTTGGCTTATATGCATTTATTAATTAATTTTATTAACAAACTAGTTGATAAAGCCGCGCTTCGCGGCGGCGTTACAATATTTTTAAAAAAATTCAATACGTTTACGTTATATTATAATATTAATATTAAATTTTAATAAATAAATAATCTTCTCCAATGAATCGATTTCTTGTTAAATATGATTCCTTCGATTGATCCCTAACTTTAACATATATTATAAAGACTTATATAATAATTTTTATCCATAAAATCAAACCGTAAAAATAAAAAAATTATGACATCAGTAACAAATTCTAAATGCTAATATAATCTTTTCTAGTGAGCCGTCATCCCGTTAAATACGTTTCGAGCCGCTCTTATTTGGAATCGAAATTATAACTTCGTTATATAAAGAGAGTAAATTCCAATTTTTATATTCTTTAAACTTACAACTTCCGCATGAGAATGTCTTTCTGTTATGTTAACATATCAAAAAAAATTAAATACGGAGACTTTTCATTACAGGAATAATATTAAAATTATGGATATATTTTTCTAATACAAGTATAATTAACTTGTATAAAAAAGTTAAAATAAAGGATTTCTAAGAAAAAAATATATAGTTTTAAAAAATTGTATAAGATGTCTCCACCGTCCTCGTATTCTACTTCCAATAAAACATTTTATTATATGTATTCCTTATATATTGAAACATCTTTTATACGGTCTTCTCTAATGAACCGCTTTCTTGTTAAACACGGTTGTTACTATTGATCCCCTATCTCGTTAAAACCAAAAACCTAACTTTTACGTATATCATTTGTATGATAATGTTTATCCATAAAAATCAAATCCTAGAAATAAAATAAAATTTATAACACCAATATGATATTTTAATAGCTAATACAATTTTTTATAGTGAGTCGTCTTACCGTTAAACACGTTTCGAGCAGCTCTCATTTGGGATCGAAATTCCAACTTCACTACATATTATTGATGATACTTATCTTACACGACAACTTACTCCTTAAAATCAAAACCTAAAAAATTGAGCGAATTCCACTTTATACTTATTCTAGACTTTCTAAAAATTATGGAGTTTTAGAAAATGAAAACACATCTTATTTTCTCTTTATATTATAGATAGATGCTCCTGTATTTATTTAGAATTCTTACATGACAATGTTATTTTATTATGTTAAATATATCAATTTTTTTCTTTTTAAAAAACGATGACTTTTTTATGACAATAGTATTGAATTTATGAATAAATTTTCCTAATAGAAGTATAATTAATTTATATAAAAAAAGTATAATTTAAGAAGATCGTACTTTCTATAAAATATTTAATTGTATGTCTGCTCTATATATTCAAACACATATTCTACTTTTAATAGAAATTTTATTTATGTGTTTTTTTTCTATAAATTCGAGCACTTATTCTCTATAAATTCAAACTCCTATTCAATTTCCAATAGAACTTTTAATCATATGCGTTATAAATACTTATTCTACTTCCAATAGAACTTCTAATCATATATATGTCTTCCCTATAAATTCGAACTCTTCCCTTCTATAAATTCAAACACCTATTCTATTTCTAATATGTTAAATGATATTTTTCTATTTCTAATAGAACTTTTATTTATATGTTTTTTCTATAAATTCGAACTCTTATTCTCTATAAATTCGAACTCCTATTTTACTTCCAATAAAACTTTTAATCATATGCATTATAAATACTTATTATACTTCCAATAGAACTTCTAATCATATGTCTTTCCTATAAATTCGACTCTTCTCCTCTAAAAATTCGAACACCTATTCTACTTCTAATATGTTAAATGATATTTTTACATTTTTTAGTGTTTAAAATTCTAAAATTCTAGAAAATTAGAAAAATAGATTGAGACGATTTGATGACAGTCAAAAGAAAATTATGGAAAGCACATATGTGACATTTGATGACAGCAAACTACCTGGACTAGAAGAAGCCAATGATGAAGATAAAGATCCATTAAGGTTTGATAATCTAGATGATTCTGATGAAGAGAATGAAACTGGAGTTGAAACTCAAGTTCAACAAACTCAAGTGAATGATGATACAAGAGAAGAATTTGTGCCAATCAACAGTGGAGAAACAAGCATCCAAGACACACCTGTGAGTAGTGGCAACTTCACAGGGGGAGGAAATGAGAATGATCATGACTTGGATAATGAAGCAACATCAAGGATGAGAAATTAGGCTGAGCACTCAAGAAAATGGGATAGATCACACACTGCAGAGCAAATCATTGGAGATCCTAATGCAGGAGTAAGGACCAGGAGAGCTACTCAGAATGAGTGTCTCTATGGCTGTTTTCTATCTCAAGTTGAGCCTAAGAAACTTGATGATGCACTATTGGATCCAGATTGGATTATTGCCATGCAAGAGGAGTTGAATCAATTTGAAAGGAACAAAGTATGGGAACTTGTGCCTGCACCAAAGAATAGAACCATTGTTGGAACAAAATGGGTTCTGAAGAATAAGATGGATGAAGATGGTGTAATAATAAGAAACAAAGCAAGGTTGGTTGCAAAAGGATACTCTCAACAGGAAGGCATTGATTATGATGAGACATTTGCTCCTGTTGCTAGATTGGAAGCCATCAGAATATTCTTGGCATTTGCTGCTCATTCAAACTTTAAAGTTTATCAAATGGATGTCAAGAGTGCATTTCTGAATGGAGAGTTGGAAGAAGAAGTTTATGTGCAACAACCACCTGGCTTTGAGGATCCACACTTCCCAGAGTTTGTCTACAGATTGATTAAGGCATTGTATGGACTTAAGCAGGCTCCAAGGGCATGGTATGATACTTTATCACAATTTCTTCTTGAAAATCAATTCACTAGAGGCACCTTGGACAAGACACTGTTTTACAAGAAGCATGGTGATGATCTTATCCTAGTTCAGATCTATGTGGATGATATCATTTTTGGTTCTACAAATGAGAAGTTGTGTGAGAAATTTTCTAAACTCATGCAGAGCAGATATGAGATGAGTATGATGGGAGAATTGCCATTCTTTCTTGGGTTGCAAGTCAGTCAAAGGAAGGATGGTATCTTTATCAGTCAGACCAAGTACATCAAGGATTTATTGAAGAAGTTTGACTTAGAAGATTGCTCACCTGCAAAGACACCCATGGCCACTGCCACTAAATTGGATGAAGATGCTAAAGGCAAGAAAGTAGACATCTCAGTCTACAGAGGCATGGTTGGTTCTCTACTCTACCTTACTGCAAGTAGGCCAGACATCATGTTTGCTACATGCTTGTGTGCAAGGTTTCAATCAAATCCAAAAGAATCACATTTGGTTGCTATAAAAAGGATCTTTAGATATCTGAAGGGCACTCCAAACTTGGGTTTATGGTATCCTAAGGACACAGGGTTCAATCTGGTTGGTTATTCTGATGCTGATTATGCTGGATGCAGGGTGGATAGGAAAAGCACCTCAGGTAGCTGCCAGTTTCTTGGACAAAGGTTAGTCTCTTGGTATAGCAAGAAACAACAATCTATGTCAACTTCTACAGCTGAGGCTGAATACATAGCTGCTGGAAGTTGCTGTGCTCAAGTGCTTTGGATTAGAAATCAACTTAGAGACTATGGACTTGTGTTGGAAAGAATTCCAATCATGTGTGACAACACAAGTGCAATCTCTATAGTTGTCAATCCTGTCAATCATTCTAGGACAAAGCACATTGACATCAGATATCATTTCATTAGAGAACATGCAACTAATGGAACCATTGAGTTGCATTATGTCTCTACAGATAAACAACTAGCTGACATATTCACTAAGCCACTAGATGAAGCCACCTTCACAAGGTTGGTCAGTGAAATTGGAATGCTGAATTCTTCAGATTCTGGCTAAGTGAATATATCATCTAGATTGTTGCAGCAGTAAACACTTACTTTATTTAAATGCTCAATATTTTTGAAGTAAGTGTTGACTGAAATATGATTTATAAATATTTCAAATATGTTGCATATGTTGGAAAATCATATTTTGCTAACTTGAAATTTCGATGAAATTTTGAGAAAATCACTGTTTAATTTGCTAGAATATTCTCCAATGAATATGGCTGGTAAATTTTAAAAGATAGTGAAAATCAATTATTATGAGTGATGAGTATAGTTCGACAAGTCAGACTTCTCGAATGATTCACTATTCGACATCTCTAACAAGCCTCATTAGAGTACTCTTGAGTTCTCGAATAGAGTCTTTTAGAGATATCGAATAGAGGTATTCTTGACTTCTCGAATATGGTAATTGAGTTCTCTAATGACTGAGTTCTAGAACACTGTATTTGAGTTCTCGAATCATTTGAAAAGGCTGATTTCTCGCTGAATTTTAACCGATTTTGGATTTTTATTCAAAATTCAGAATTACTCATAAAAACATATCTTATTTAATTTAGAATTGTTTCTAAGTTAGATAACTACCAGCTGTGAGTTACCATCTGCTTGAGATATCGAATAAGCCTTTCTTGACTTATCGAATAGTTGTTTTCTACTTATCGAATACTGACTTGTCGATACAAAACACATATCTAATCGACAACTCTAGTACTTCATACTTATACAATTCTGCATCTATTCTATTCATTTCATTCGATTACTCAAGCATCTAAACTCTGAAAACCTCTGAAACCCTAACTGCAAAAAGCTAAATTTCTTCTTTAACCTTCAATTTCCCCCTTCTCTCTTACACAAATGGCAACAGTAAAGTTCAACACCAATTTCATTGCTCTAACTAGTGATGTTGAAGCACCCAACGCCAACTTCAAGTGCTTTGTGAAGTGGATGTCTGAATCGTACATCAAAAATGCTCTATCTGTTAACTCAACTCTGTATCTAGACATTCTAGAACAGTTCTGGAAGTCTGCTACAGTGGAGGTGGTGGCTCTTGACTCTGCAATAACCTCGTACATCATCTACTGCAAGATTCAAGACAAAAATATCACTATCGCCACAGAAGATATGAATGAGGCACTTGGGATGGGTATCAAAGGAGAGATGTATGACCCACTTGCTACAAATGCTGAATTGGAAGACTTCTTTGATTTCATCAAATATGCAGACAAAATCAGTCTTGGGCATCTGAATAGGAAGCATTTGAGGAAGGAATGGAGCTATGTGTTTGCTACACTTCTTCAAGTCTTCACTGCAAGAAAATCCAGCTATGACCAAATCAGTACTCCTGCACAGCAAATAGGCTATGCCTTAGCTTATGGAAAGAAGATAGACGTTGGTCTCATCATTCTGCAGGAGCTGTATGGGAGACTTGGTAAGAATTCAGCCAAGAGAGGTAATGAAATTTTCTTCCCTCGTTTTATTCAATCTGTCCTTAATTTCTTAGATGATAAATTGATTGAATTAGATGGGATGAATAAAAATAGAATAGGCTATCCTAAATCCATGACCAAACTCATTTTTGGTAATTTGGAGACTAGGAATGATGTGGATGTAAGACTTAACATAACTCCCCATATGGAGAGTTTGTTTAGAAATTACCCCCACAACATGCCAACATTTGCCTCTAAGTCTGAGTTAGCTAAGCCCAAGCAAGTAGAACAAAATGCTAACCCAGGGCTAGCCAACCAACCCTCTCAACCAAACACTCTACCAAAAAATGAGCCAACTACATCATCCTCTCAAAAGGGTGATGTTAGTAAAAAGAAGAGAAAGGAAGTAATGTCTGCACCCTTAAATATTCTATCTGAAGCAGCATTGGCTGTTGAGCTAGGTCTAGAAAGTGAGGAACCAGAGTCACCCTTACTAAGGCCAAAGAAGAAGAAGAAAACTAAGACCACCTCTTCAGTCACACAAATGGCTGGAGTTGTAAAATCAGGGGCAAACAGCTCACTAGATGTACCCTCTCAACAGGGTGCATCTATAGAATCAAGCATCCTCCCCAATGCACCTTCTTGTATTGAGTCAGCACATGGGAGTGATAAGGCTGGCACTACACTGAGTGGAGATCACATCACAATTGAAACTCCCTCTATCTCTCAGGGGGAGTTGCCAAAATCTAATCTACACAACACTTCTCTTCCAGAATCTTCATCTCAAATTTCTTTGCAGCCTGCAACTCAAGCAATTGAGGAGCAGGGCATTGATCATCAAGAATTCTTTTCTCTTGATGAGCCAATGGATTCAAGTGACTTGGTGCATGACACCTTGTTCACCACCCAGGACCCACATTTAGATGGTGAGGGAATGCATGCTGGGGCATCTCCTAATGACACCATCACAAACACAGAGGTTCCACTAGTTTTCACTAGAGACTCTGTGCCTGTGTCAACTACTGTTGTAACTCATCCCACTCCTGTGGAGACAACAGTAGTAGAGTCAATCCATCCGGTTGCAGAAGTTGCATCTGTAACCGAGGAGTCTAGCTTGCCTAGCTCTAGCTCTGACTTTATGTCACAATGGCTGAAGCCTGTGCAACATGACAGTGCTTCAGGATCAGGGTCTGTTCCACCACAATTGACGGTTGAAGCACTTCAAAGCTTAGTTATGGATCGGATTCCTGAGTTTGTAAAGATTGCTCAGCACTTGGTCACCTCCAACATCCCTAATCCAGACTATGAGGCCATTCTGTTATGCCATAGGGATGATGTGGAGATGCAGAAGTCAAAGATCATTGATGATGCTGAGAGAGATGGCAACATAGATGCCTGGTTGCAAGGAAAATATGATATTACTCTTGATGAAGCACTTCAATATCTCAGGGAGGAATACATCACTTCACTGGGTTCTAATGCCAAATCTCTGACTCCTGGTGAAGTGTATGAGGCTATGAATGATACTCACAAGGGATTCCTCAAGGCTGCACACTATCTTGGGAAGGGAGTTAAAACTGAAATCAACAGAGTGTGTGATAAGACAGCCACTACAGTAGAAGAAATCAAGAGGACCTTTGCTGCCAAATTCCCTCAGTTGGACAGTGTATTCAAGGACCTCAAACACTGCAACACCACCTGCACCAAGATGGATAATGGGCTAGCTCTGCTAAAGGATACTGTCACAGGTCTGGGGCATCAATTTCAAAATCTATCTGATCAGACCACAGATGCCAATGCCATGCTGAGGACCATGTTCAAAAATCTATATGGAGACAGGCTGATCACTGAAGTCCCAGTACATGACATGACTAGATTTGAAGTGTAGAGACTCAAAGAACAATCCCTGTCTGGTTTCAAATCTACTGAATTGTTCAGCAAGGTAGATGCACTTGAAAAGGAGGTGGCTACTCTCACTAAGTCCAATGCTCATCTTACAGACAAGGTTGCACTTCTCAATGATCAGTTGGACACTCAAGCATCCACCACAGCTAATGTCCTTCTGCATCAGCAATCCATGTTAGCTGCAATGATGAAGCATATGGGTCTCCCTCTTACTGAAGAATCTTCCACCCCAAAGGCCACTCCTATAGCCTCTGTGCCTGACAACAAGCCTAAGGGGGAGAAGAGGACATCAAGGAACTCAAATCCAAAGGGGGAGAAAGGCATCAAGATAAATGAGGGTGGTCATCAAAGGGCTCCAAAATCTACAACCCATGTTCCAGGAAAAGGGAAAGCCAAGGTTGATGAGCCTCCATCTTCTCTGCCAGTTGTCACTCTACCAACTGTGCACATCACTACTCCTGGTGGTCAAAAGCAATCCATAACTACCACAGTGGTTGCAGGAAGTATGCCCTCTGACAAACCTCCATCCTCCATATCTGAAAGTGCCAAGCCTGTAGAAGTTAAAGTTGTTACTGAGGCCAAGCTACAAGAAGTTGCTAACTCAAGTGTTTATCATGATAAAGCCTTCTTGGAGTTTCTGAAAGCCACAAGGGAACAGGCTGGTGACACTCAGTTCTATCTGAGGGAGTTGAAGGAGCAGATTGACTACATCACTATCATCCCCAAGAAAGTCAATAATCTATGGTTCAAGGAGATAGTGATGATATCCAAATCAAAGATATGGCATCTAACATACAAGACTCTACAAGCTCTAAAACACTCAGAGATAGATGCCATACTTGAGCTTATTGAGAAGAAAAATGAGAACAACAAAAGTCTGTTTGATGATTTGAGGAATGGCCAACCTTCAAGGCTGCCAGAAGTGATCAAGAAGCCATGGACAATCATTTATCAGTCTGGCACCAAACTTGAAGACATCAAGCAATTGGTCATTCCCAATGATCTCACTTCTCGAAATCACAGACTGGTCATTGCTATCATTGATCAACTACAGAAGAAGGTTGGAGCCAGAAATGCTGAAGAAATTGAAGCACTGCACATTCTCAGATCTTTTATAGCAACTGGTGAAACTCCAGAGAGGGCTCAACCTAGGAGGTATAAGGATGACAAAGATAGGGATGATCAAGGCAAGAGTGGAAGCAGAGGTGGATCTCAATGGAGGAATAAGGGTGGTGATGACAAGGAGAAGAGGGATGGTAAAAGCAAAAAGAAAGATGATGACAGAGATGGTAAAAAGGTGTATGGGAGAAAGAGTGGAAAACAGCAAGTCTTAGGCATTACTAACAGTAATCTCACCACAACACAAGACTCTGAGTCTAGGGTGAATGCTGTTAGCAATGACCTACCAAAATCTGAATCAATGGCCTCTGCAACTGTTTTGCCAACTCAAGAAAAGGAGATGCTAATCAAGAAACCACTTGTGTATATCAAAAAGCATACTGCCAATGGTATACTACAATGGTCCAAAGACAAAGGTCTTAAATTTCTCTCAAGCAACAAAAGAAAGAAGCTGAAATGGAAGATGGCAGCCAGAAGGGCAAGAAAGGTGAAGAAATCTGCATCTCAGGCACTCACAATCATTCCTGGACTAGACTTGCCCTGTCTCAGCATAGACTATGATGAAGATGAGATAGCATATCAACTGGCTCAGAGAATCTATCATGTAGCTATAGTTGATGAATGCCTGGAGTTCAAATACACTGATGGGAGATTCAAGAGATTCAAGCAAGGCATGTGTGAACACTGGGGCAAGTTACATGATCTACAAAGAATAATGGTGCTACTCAACCTTGAGAATGAAAAGGAGAGAAGTTGGAAAATTGAGATAGCTCAGTTTATCAAGATGAAAAGAGATCATGAGGAAGAGTTGAGAAAGAAGAATGAAGCCTTAAAGATAAAGAGAGAAGAAGAGTTAGCTGCTCTAGAAGCCAAAGCTGAAGAATTGAGAGCTAAAGGGTTATGCAGAGTCAAGTATAATCCTTACATTGTGGAATACATGAAACATGGTAGAAATGTAAAGATTAGAATGGATTACATTAGCTCATACTCTGAAGCCAAACTGAATGAAGTCATCAGAGACCTATCTGGCTCACCTCTCATTGAAGAACTCACTGCCATGGAAGACATCATCCAGGCAATGAGTGATGCAAAGAAAGCCAAGGAAGAAAAAGAAAAGGAGGATCTACAAGCCAAATCTCAAGGAGGAGAATCAAAGGAAAATGGCTAGTATTTCTTCATAACTGTAAGAATGCTTTCTTTGTAATAATATTCAATCAATTTCATACATGTACTTGTCAAAGATTTATCTTTATGTATGTTAGGCTTGTTATCAGACATGAAATTGTGACTAAGGGTCTCACTCACAATTTGGGGGAGATTGTTAGTCACAGAGGCATGCCTGTATACATCTAATAACAAGCCTAATCGTTTGTAATGCTCTGCATTACCTACATGACCTCTTAACTGAGGGAACCTCTAATTGTAGAGTTTCTATTTGTTTTGTACTTGTAGTAGGCATCAAATCCTAGTTGTGTAACTGTACTTATATAGTCAAGAATAATGCTTGAAAGAAGTTCCAAGGTTCATGCCTCAAGCAAGAAGATAAAGACTGTCAAATAATCACAGTTGGGATTTGAAGAAATGAAGAATTTGCCTAAGTACCAATTCGAGAAGTATATTTGTCTATTCGAGAAGTCCAGCATTCGAGAAGTCAGGGATTCGATATCTCAAGACACTATTCGATATCTCTGAATACACTGTTCGATATCTCATTCGATATCTCAGAGATTCGATATGTCTACTACTCTATTCGAGAACTCAGGAAGTCAACAAGTCAAAGCAGTATTCGAGTTCTCAAAGAGTCAACAAGTCAAAGTTCCATTCGATATCTCAAGGACTCAGAAAGCTATTCGAGATCTCAAGGATTCGACAAGTCACAATGTTCTATTCGAGAACTCAAGGATTCCCAGAGAAAAGAGCTATTCGAGAAGTGGTTCGATATGTCAATATAACAGTATTCGAGAACTCAGAGTTATCGATCAAGTCAATTCTAGTTCTCGAATCACCTACTTAGTCACTTCTCGAATACATTCTTGGAGACAAAATACTGAAGGAATTGTACAAGTCTGAAACCTGCAACAAGCCAATGCACTTTATGGGCCACAATCTATAACGTGCTCTGGAAAGCCTACAAGGAAGCTTGGAGAGATATAGAAGAGACAAGGAGCTAAAGAAGTGGATCTAAACAGGCTTTGCAAAGTTAAATCTGTAACCATTTGGACACTTACTCAAAAAGGATAGACAGACTAGAAAGTAATTTGTTTTAGCTACCTTATTTGCAGTAAGTAGGTTGTATCCATGTTCTATAAGGATACAGCCTCACTTCCTTAGTCATTAACTTTGTGAGTCAAGTTTTTCATATACATTGTAAGCTATATCTCTCTGAGAAAAACGAAGCTGAGAATACTACCATTTGTATTCACAGATTGTAGCAACCTTTATCTAATAATACATTAGATTAAAGTGATATCGTGTCTTGTGTTGTTCTTTATCCGCACCTTCACTCTTGCACACACAAACACTTATTTGCTACAAAGACTCGAACAAGAAAAGTTCAAGAATCCATTCACCCCCCCCCTCTGTATTCTTTTACTGTATTCAATACTCAACAGAATACTCTCTAGTCTTATGCGTATCCAACAAAATTTTATCTTTATCTGTATTCCCTCGAGATTTTAACGGTTAACCTTTAGGGTTCAACGGTTTCATTTTGGGTTTAGAAATATTCGGAACGACGGATAAACCGTGTACGACCTAGACCCTAAACCCTAACTTATCCTGATTTTTAAACGTGTTAGCGTTTAAAAATCAGGCCGCCGGATTCAAATTTTTAATTAAAAATTTTAAATTTTATCTGTATTCCCTCGGGGTTTCAACGGTTAACCTTTGAAAATTAATTTTAATTTTTTTAATAAACATTTATGCCACCGGACTCATTAAAATATTCAATTATTTAATTAAAATTTTTAGATTTATTTGTATTCCCTTACGGGTTCTACAGTTAACTTCGAGGTTCAACTTTTCCATTTTTGATTTTAGGAAATATTCAGAATGATGATAAACCATATACGGATTTTAGGATTTAGGGTTTAAAATGAAATGAATATTGTAAACTACCGAAGTGGACTGATGATTAAGTAAAGGGAAATAAACATGCATGAATTTAAGTCGGCTGGAATGTATTAGAGCAAGGCCAATAGTGTGCTATATCTTGTGCTATAGCTATATTATAGCACCAAATACAAAATATTGAAATCCAATGGTGTTCTATAGTTTGTGCTAAAATAGCACAATGTTATATAGCACAAACTATAGCATTGTGCTATATTTTGAAACACCCTAAAAAGGTAATAGTGAGTGGAGAATATAAAAAGGAGGGAAATCATTTCTACATTTACTTTGCTTCATGACCTTTTTAGCACAAACACTCCAAAGAGGTTAAATATGAAACAAGAAATAGCACAAACCATTGGAGGCATGTTGTTATTTTAGCACCAAAAACCACTTTTTAGTGCTATATTATAGCAATAGCTCCATCTATTTTAGCACAACCATTGGCCTTGCTCTTAATGAAATAGAAACAAGTAGTCTGACAAGAACCATATGGAGACATGCAGAACTGTTTCCCACTCACATGGCAAGACGTGCAAGCCACGCGCTATTGTGGAATAAAAACTAGATTATGAATAGTGCGGCTAGGGTTTGTGTGTATTTAATGCTAAGGGTGGTTGAGCTTCAAGCTGTAATGGTTGTTTCCGTGTTCGAGACTGATCGGTCCTCACAGAGTGCCTACGTATCTCGTATTGAGAATCAAGCCAAAAACGTAGTTCTGAGAATGAGGGGTCAGGCCCTTATATAGGCTGAGAAGCCCTATAATCGTAGTAGAATTAGGTGACTTCGTGGGCAAGTCACCACCTTGAGGAAGGTTCTAGACTCCTTCCTTGTAGGAATCAGTTTCCTTGTTGAAGTAGGTGCCTTGGAGGCTAAGTCAGGCAGGAGTAATATCCTTATTTGACTCTTATTGCTGAGCTGGTTATTACCCTTAATATTAATTACGAAATTAATATTATAAATAGGGTTTGGGCCCATCTGGTGGGCCCCACGTTCTGACCATATTGGGTCTAATTAATGCCACATTAAATGTGTATTTAGGGCTTATTTTTAACCCATATCATTTGCCCCCCAACTTCTAGGAAAACTGATCAGGCTTTCCTTGAAGTTTTAACGGCCTTATACGAGACTCGGGTCAGGGTTTATTGCTCATATGCAAGCATTTTCAACAATATTGTCTTAACGTAAAGCGTGGAGCGACCGACGCATTTACAAAGACCTTAAACGACACTAAACGGTGCTAATAAGCCTTAAACGACGTTTAAACAGTGTTAAACGACGTTAAACAGCATAAAACGGCACTAAACGGTGCTAAACGACGCTAAACGGTGCTAAACAACCTTAAACGACGTTTAAACAGTGTTAAACAACGTTAAACGGCACTAAACGGTGCTAAACGATGCTAAACGGCGCTAAACAGCCTTAAACGATGTTTAAACAGTGTTAAACAACGTTAAACGGCATAAAACGGCACTAAACGGTGCTAAACGATGCTAAACGGCGCTAAACAGCCTTAAACGACGTTTAAACAGTGTTAACGACGTTAAACGGCATAAAACGGCACTAAACGGTGCTAAACGACGCTAAACGGCGCTAAACAGCCTTAAACGACGTTTAAACAGTGTTAAACGACGTTAAACGGCATAAAACAGCACTAAAACGGTGCTAATCAGATTTCATTTCAAACTCATTTTCATATTTTTCACGGAACCTGGTCAATCATAAATCTTCATGTTCCTGACGAAAATGGGTTGGCCAAAAATATTTGTGTTCCTGATCAACCCTGGTTGGACAGAAAATACCCGTACTGATGATGAATCCCGGTTGGCCGAAGCCTCCCGGGTGCGCCGGTCGGCTGAACATGATGTTTTCATGAACACGAGTTTTCGTGTTCGTGACGACCATGAGTTTTCATGTTCGTGACGACCATGAGTGTTCCTATTCGTGACGACCATGAGTTTTCATGTTCGTGACGACCATGAGTATAGAAAATCAGCAATATGGTCATTCATAACTTTTGCTTAAGACTTCCCCTTAGTTCTTGATTAGTGCTGCTAATCCTGTACTTTATATTAACTTCTTGATGAGGCTTCTAAAGCTTCCTTTGTCAGATACCAACTAACATTCTCAGTTCCTTATTCTGAGTTTTTGACGAATCTCTCCATTTATTAACGGATAGTTTTCGTCTCTTTTTTGCATTTATCCGATACATGACCTGTAAACACGATCCGGCCTGTATCTCAACCTGTGGTAACAGGTCACACCTTTTCTTCATCCTTCATTCTTCCTCACTTCTTCATTTCTCAAATCTCTCTCAAGCTCTAAAATTCTCTAGTTCTTCAACTTTTCAAGCTCATCTTCAAGTTCAAGCTCGATATGGCTGACAAACGCCCGGTCCCTCAAATCTCCATGGAGGAAGCTATGAGGAAGAGGAGCATGGCTAGAACGGTTAAAGGTATGCTAAAACTCAAGCCTCCTTGTTATGTTGATCGTCGATTTGATTCTTTATTAGACTTGTTGAGCACCATGGGGGAAGGTTTTCCCAACAGTTCAGATTTAGCTGCCTTCCATTGTCATTCTAAGTTGAAAAAGAAGGATATTGTGAAGATTAGGAGTAGATACAGTTTTCCCGATGTGATTAAGGTTCGCCTACCAAATCCGGGAGACCGGACTTGCAATTGGCACCCAGAAAGATTATTCATTTTTAAAGGTGCTTTGGAAGCGGGATTGAGGTTCCCGGTTCATCCCTTTATTATCAGGTTCCTGGCGGAGCTCCAAATTCACCCGTGTCAACTATATCCCAATTCCAGGAGGTTCTTGATCATCTTCATGCTAAGATGTAAAGAGTTGGGAATCACTTGGGACATAACTTTGTTCAGAAGCATCTTCATGATCAAGAATTCTCCTGAGTCCTCACCAGGATATGTTGGTTTTTAACTCCGAAGCAGGCTCCATCATATTGTAAACTCCTTCTCCTTTCCCGATTCTCATCACACTTGGGATAGGGAATTTGCCATTTTGGAATGGGAAGGTGGCGACTGGGGCCACTTTTTTGTTAAGAGATTCGGGTTCGTGGAGGATAGTTCACACTTCGTGTGTGAACTTACCGACCAACAATTGCTTGACAGGGATAAACTGCTTGCCGATGAAGGGCGCTCTCATTATAAAACTATTATTACTGAGAAGAAGTTTATCGAAGCTGGCTTAAGCTTTCTTTCTGTTGAGGGTAATTTTTCCTTCATGACTTCATTATGAACTATGTTTGTTCTTATTCCGATATCCTTTCTTTCATATTTCAGCTGCTGAGGAGTTGGACAATCTCCCTGAGAATCAACCAACTGTCACAAGGCGAATGATAAAGAAGGCGGAAGCTCAACTGAATCCTCCTGAAAGACAAGTTCCTCTATTCCTGGCGGGATGTAGCCAAGGGGGAAAGAGGTCCTGAAATGCTGGTGAAGGCGTTAGAATTCCCTTCACTCCAGATTGGGGCATCTGCGAGCAAGATTCTGTTATGGGAAGCTACGCCCTGTCCTTAGATTGGTCGAGGCTCTCTATCACCCCTCCTGATCTCCTAACCGTCACTGCAGGGGATAAGATCGATGAATCCGAGCGCCTCGGAGCTCAGGCCTTATATCAGGTACCGACTTGTGTACTTAATGTTTTTGTTTACTTCATCGGTTATAAATGCCTTTCTAACTCCCTTATTGTAGGTCAATGCCTATCTTCAATCCGCGACTCGTCAAGGTCGTGCTCATAGGGATGACAGTGCCATACTGAAGAGCGATAAGGCAAAGCTCCAAGAGCAGATACAAGACTTGGACTCCAGAGCTATCCGAGCTGAGGCCGACTGCCATTCTCTTCAAAAGAATCTTCGTTCTATGGCCAAGAAGATGTCTTCCAAAGCTGACAAAGTGATTGATGCCTACCATAGGTCAGAAAGGTTTTTCGAGTTCATGGATAAGCATGATGATGAAATGCGGCCCTTCAACATGTCCGTTGGTTGGAACAAAGTCGTTGGTGCCGTTAGCCACAAGCATCCTAATGTGGTCAACCCAGCAGACTTCCCTTGCCCTAACTGGGCTGTTGGTGTTGAAAGTCAAGCGGAGCACGCATCGGGTTCCAAGGGTAGTCGCCGCCCTTCCAGTTCTGGTTTGAAGAAAGCGGCCAATGTTGTTAGCTCCGGATCGTCTTCTTCCCGTTCTGCTGGGAAAAAGGCCATGTCAGAGAGGGAGGCGGCTGTGAGGCAATCTTTCCCCGGCAAGCAACTTCGTGCCAGAGTCGAATCTTCGACCGAGACTTCAGAAGAAGAAGGGGACGTGGTGAAGAAGGGAGCAGCGCAACCTATGGAGACGAAAGCTGAAGATGATGACGATGATGAAGATGATGAAGGCTCCGAAGAGGAGGATGAGGAAGATGATGAGGAGGATGGAGGAGAGCAAGAAGTGGTAAGGGAGTCCTCCGAGGAGTAAGTGGCCTTTCATGGCCTTGTTAGCCGCTTGTGGCTTTATCTTTCCAGTTTTTAATCAAGGTCCTTCGGGACTTAACTTTTATTCGTGGTTTGTAACTTAACTCCAACTTTGGCCCCTTAGGGGTGTTTATTTATGCACTAGTTTTATTTCCATTTGTGTGTTCTTTATTTTTGTTACTTGGTCATCTTTGACTTGCACTCATCAGGTGCTTGGCACATAAATAAAATCACACAATCATAGAATGGAAAACAAACTTGCATTAATAACTTGAAACGAGTTCAACCCTTATATAATTTACTACTGTCCTACTCGGGGTACTAGGCCCTGGAATGGTTTCATCGAACCTTATTTCTACTTCTCCTAATAGATAGATAAAAGCCAAGTACTTACTAGGAAGGCTTACACATAATAAATTTTTAAGTTCAGAGCATGCCAAGTTCGTGGCACTTCATTCCCATCTAACGTCTCCAACTTGTATGCTCCTCGTCCTAATGTCTTCCTGACTCGATATGGCCCTTCCCAGTTAGGGGCCAGCTTTCCCTTTTCGCCAACTCCAGAAGCCTCTATCTTTCTCAGAACCAAGTCACCTTGCTGGAAGAACCTCTCCTTAACCCTATGGTTATAGTAAAAGGATGCCTTCTTCTGATGCTCCACATTCTTGGCGTTTGCCTCGTCCCTGATTTCATCAATTAGATCAAGGGCGAGCCTCATGCCTTCTTCATTGGTCTCTTGTTTATATGCCTCAACTCGAGGTGATGCATGCATGATCTTCAAGGGCACAACTGCCTCAGCTCCGTAAGCCAGCAAAAACGGGGTTGCTCCAGTTGTTACCTTACAAGTGGTGCGATATGCCTAGAGTATAGGCAGCAACTCATCCACCCAAGTGTTCCTTGAGCGTTCAACTCTTTTCTTCAGTCCATCAAGGATAATTCGATTGGCTACCTCAGCCTGTCCATTAGCTTGTGGATGTGCTACTGAAGTAAAACGAAGTTCAATAGCACTTTCCTCGCAGTATTTCTTAAACTCTTCATTATTGAACTGTGTCCCATTATCTTTCACAAGAATTCGGGGAATTCCATACCTGCAAATGACGTTCTCCCAAAAGAACTGGGCAACTTGCTTTGTGGTTATCTTGGCTAGAGGTTTAGCCTCAATCCACTTGGTGAAGTAGTCGATGGCCACTATCAAAAACTTCCTTTGTGCTGACGCCATAGGAAAAGGACCAAGTATGTCCATCCCCCACATTGCAAATGGGATGGGAGAGTTAACTGAGGTTAACATCTCAGGCGGCTGCCTTACAATGGGGGCGTGATTTTGACATCTATCACACTTCTTGACATAATTCTGCGCATCTGCCAACATCTCTGGCCAATAGAATCCCAGACGGGTGATCTTGTGGGCTAAGGCTCTGCCCCCCAAGTGTTGCCCACAGATCCTTTCATGAACTTCTTCCAATGCTTCCTTAGCCTCTTGGGGCCTCAAACACTTCAAATATGGGATGACAAACGATCTCTTGTAAAGGATGCCTTCGATCAAGGCGTATCTCAATGCTCTTACTAACAGCTTCCGTGCCTCCAAGGCATTGTCAGGGAGCCAGCCGGTTTCGAGGTGAGCTTTGATGGGATCCATCCAGCAGTTTCCTACATCAATTGGTGCCACCAACTTCGAGTTAATGGTCGGGGCCTTCAAGACCTGGAAGTAAACACTCCCTGCATAATTCTCTATCTCAGAAGAAGCGAACTTGGATAGGGCATCGGCCTTAATGTTCTCTTCTCTTGGAATATGCTCCACATAGCATTCATCGAACTGAGTCATAACAGCCTTTACAACTCTCAAATACCTTGCCATAGTTTCATCCTTGGCCTCAAATTCGCCATTCACCTGTGAGACTACCAGTCTTGAATCTCCACAAACCTTGAGGTTCTTGACCCTCATGACTCTGGCCAAGCCTAAACCAGCTATCAATGCCTCATACTCCGCTTTATTGTTGGTAGTGGGAAAGTCCAACTTCAAAGCGTACTCAACTGTGAACCCATCGGGGCTTTGCAGAACCAAACCAGCACCACTGGATTTCGTTTTTGATGCTCCATCAAAATAGAGCACCCAATACTCCTTCAAATCAGGTACAAGTTCCTCTTCTTTCTCAGGGGTAACCACTATCTCTTGCCCCCCGACTTCTTGGTTGTCAATGGTACATTCAACCACGAAGTCAGCCAATGCCTGAGCCTTGATGGCTGTTCGAGGCTTATACTTGATGTCAAATTCTCCAAGCTCTATGGCCCATTTAATCAGCCTTCCACTGGCCTTCGGGCTGTGCAAAATGTTCCTCAACTGTTGGTCCGTCAGGACTTCGATCTTGTGTGCCTGGAAGTACGGTCGTAACTTCCTCGAGGCCGTTATCAATGCCAAAGCAAACTTCTCGATGGGGGAGTAATTCAATTCAGCCCCATGCAACACCTTGCTCACGTAGTAAATAGGTTTTTGAACCTTACTCTCTTCTCGAATGAGAACAACACTCAATGCTTGTTCAGATACCGTCAGGTATAGGTAAAGAGTCTCTCCGGGACTAGGCTTGGCCAATAACGGGGCTTCAACCATGTACTTTTTCAATTGGTCAAAGGCCTCTTGACTCTCAGGAGTCCATTAAAAAATTTTCACCTTCTTCAATGCTTGAAAGAAAGGCAAGCATTTGTCACCAGACTTGGAGATGAATCTCCCTAGGGCTGCAACTCGGCCAGTTAGTTTTTGTACATCTCGTATAGAGCGGGGTGGTTCCATGTTCAGAATTGCTTTGATCTTGTCAGGGTTTGCCTCTATGCCTCTCTTCGAAACCATCAATCCCAAAAATTTTCCTGATCCAACTCCAAAAGCACATTTGGCTGGATTCAACATCATCTTGTGGTGCCTCAGCACTTCGAATGCCTCTCTGAGGTGCTTAATGTGATCTGCCTTGCAAAGGCTCTTGACTAACATGTCATCAACATAGACCTCCATGGTTCTCCCAATCAGATGGGAAAATATCTTATTCACCAGTCGTTGGTAAGTAGCGCCTGCATTCTTTAGACCAAAAGCCATAACAAGATAGCAGAAAACACCAAAGTCAGTTATGAAAGATACCTTTGGGATGTCATCCTTGTGCATCTCACTAGTACAAACTGGACTTTAGGCGTCGGTCAAATGTATCTATAGCGTCGGTCAAATGGCGTAGTATATGTAGGGGACGCTATAGGTATAGGCCTATAGCGTCGGTTAAAATGGCGACGCTGATTATCTGCTATTGCATCGGTCAATTAAATGACCGACGCTAAAAGTCTACTTTAGGCGTCGGTCATTTAAATGACCGACGCTATAAGTCTGCTTTAGGCGTCGGTCAGTTAAACAACCGACGCTAAAAGTCTACTTTAGGCGTCGGTCATTTAAACAACCGACGCTAAAAGTATGATTATAGGCGTCGGGCTTTTAAAGAACCGACGCATAAAGTCAATTTTTAAAAAAAAAAAATAATTTCAAAATTGCAATTTCAGTGATCTTTACCTCACCCAACAAATACCACAATATAATATTAAAACAATTACAATTATCCCAATAATTATAAATTTAAATACACAATTACAATTATCCCAATTACAAATACACAATTACATCCACAAATGTAAATTTAATTATAAATACAATCTAATTCCGATTACAACACAGAATGCTTAAAAGACCAACTCCAACACAGGATGCTAAAGGTAATGAGGATCCTCAGAACTTTAGGATGTAGAATGAGGTATCACTAGCAATAGCCACCAGCTTACTTCCATCAGCCCGGTGAACATTTTTAGGGACCTGAATTTCAATAGAAAAGTCAGGGAATGATTGAAGAGGTTCTGCTGTTAGCAGATAAAACAGGATTTAACAAGTGATAGATAGTATTCAGAGATTACTTTAACAACAACATTAATTTTCACATACAAGATATGCACTTGATGATTCGAGCTCAATTCTTTACTTGCACCTAATGATAAAAAAGAAATCTTATAGTGTGGAAACAACTATGGCATGCAAAACAGGGATCCTACTTGTAGAATGTCACTAACAATTAACTACTTTCGGGAGTGCTATGATTTTGTGTACCATCTATATGGAATGCCAACATGTCTGCATTAAAGGTCCTATAGAATCCTACAGAAGCTCCAAGTATCTTACCGTTGATTGAGAATGTTGTACATTAATTTTATTTTGGTGATGCAAGTATTTGATTGCTTAAATTTGTGGTTCAGTTTCAAGTATCATACTTGCAAATAATGAATATAAGAAAATTCAAGTCACTAACCTGATCTGAACTTACAGTAGCTCCAAAGACGTAATGTTGCCTATTTCAACTGGTATACTCCCACTTGTACAACTTCCTCACTTGTTTAGTATTGCTTTTACTTTTTCTGTACAGGAGGTAATTGTGTGAAACTTCCAATCAGTTGTAGTTAATTTTAAACAGCTTCAGTACACTTTAAGCCAGAAATAGATTATCCAAGCGGAAAAAAATGGAAAGCAACATGTATGCTTGATTTACATAGGTCTAACTGGTTAATAATGCTAAGCGCATAACTGATAATATCATCGGAAGTATAAGCTAAGAGAAGTCATTATGTATGTGTGCAGAGTTATACAACATAAAGCTTCGCATACAGTATGCTCATCCAATACTATTCATTACGTACAAGCTTGAATGCATAAGTAAAGGAGCATATGAATTTTGGCTTACTGGATGAACTTTTTAAGACAATTTTAACATGTCACATACACTAAACCTGACTATTTCAGCCACTTGAGTTATCGATGCTTCCAGGGAGTACTGAAACAGAGAATTAACAAAAATCTGGGACAAATAAACGATAATGCGTAGATTAAAAGCTGAAATATGATGAGACATTATATAGGACTATTAGCAGGAGAAAACTTACTTATGTGTAAGAGTCTTCTAATAGCAGGTCGCATAGTTCCATCAAATGCAGAAGGACTATTAGCTAAATACCCCAGTATGTCAGTTTCTATTTTATGATCATCCATGTGTCTTTAGTGCAATATCTGCGAAATTAGAAAATTTCACTTAAATGATAATTTTCAAATAAATGCTACTAAAGTATCTAGTTAGGACATCAATGTTTAAACAAAGATGGGGTTCTAGTGATCTACTCTTTGATCCAAAAACATGAGCTTTCAAGTGAAAGGAAATGATAAAGATATTATATGATCTAAGACCTTCTAAAACCACCTGTAACTTAATGCACATTTTCTTATTTTTTAATCAGTATCACATAATAACATAAGCCTATCCACGTACCCTGTGAGAAATGATCATATAACATGTAATAAATTGTTTTGTATAATTAAACAGAAAACATGCATAGAAGAAGCCTTATATATTGTACAAGGGTCATCTGATAGTTGATCATTTGACTTTAAATGAGTGCTAAATTGTACCAGCAAGACAGAGTTAGAATCTTTACCAAATAGGCCTAAAGAAAGGCACGATTCCAGTATACGTTTTTGATCTAAGTAATTCCACTTTTCGGTTTGTATATCAGTCTTTGAATATATGTATTCCACCATATGCTTATCTCCATATCGAACCGCAAGCATGAATGGTAAGTCACCATTTTTCCGTATCCTTAGAAGGCCACTATTCCTTTTCAACAAAATGTGAACCATCTTAACATTTGAAGCTACTGCTAAGCAAAGAGTTGTTTCCAGAAGACAAAAGAACGACTACTTGTTGTTTTTGCAGTCATGTTAATGATGTAAAGCCTAGACCATTTGACCCTTATGACAGATCTCAGCCATTTCAGATTGTTAATTATGAAACCAATGGTAGTTTTTTAAGCCAAATATGTGGCTTCTGGTGCTTTTCCTCCATCCTTTTTAAGTACAAGAGGATGGAAAATAAGCACCACAACTCCAAAAAACTACAAATTAGGCATTATGCGGAATAGTTGCTATATATTAAATTGCCAACAAAGAGAATGACACCTCTCCTCTGAACCTCTGAACCTCAAAGCAATAAAGGTACAATAATAAAAGCCCAAAAATCACTGTAAATCGATAGATAGTTCCAACATCACATAAACGCCTCAATATAAAACTAACATCGAAAGACTCCATATATAACAAAATACATTTAAATTAAAGGTGGAGATGAGAAAGTGGAGATGAGAAGTACCTCTTTACGAAATCCTCCTGTATTAAGAAAATAAGAAAAAATATATTAAAAAAGTATCCTCAATTTAACATTAAATCGAAATATACATCCTACCCAAACAAATTCAAGTTACCCACTTAAATTCAAGCTCTAGGTGAATTAAAAAATTAGGGTTCACTACTTACCCCCAATTTAAAATTAAATCAAACACACCCACTAACCAACCTTGCTTACCCAATTACGAATCAAGTTTTCAATCGCACCCAGCAGAGAACAAAATACACCGAGCAGAGAACGATTACAAGAACACACACCCAGCAGAGAACGATTATAGAGGATAGAGAGAGTAAATAGAGTAGTTAAACTTGAAGAGCTTAGCTAGTTTCGCCCAATTAGTAACTGATTGAGAAGGGGTTTTGTAATATCTAGGGGTTTTTGGCTCATAAAAGATAGAGAATTAGGAAAAAGAGTAAGATGGGGTTGGGATTTTGTGAGAAAGACGAGATGATGTAGGTGGGAGAGAGAGACGGGAGAGATGAGAGTCGGGAACAGAGGCGAAGAAATGAATTGGGGGAAACTGGCGATTTAGGGTTAAAAGGAAACTGGGGTAGTTTAGAATTTTAGAATTTAATTTTTTACTTAAAAACAAATCAATCAATTTTTGTAAATTGCAATTGCAAAATAAATATTTAAAGTTGAGCAAAAATCTCGATTATTTTTAATACGTAGAGATTAAAATTAGCTGTCTTCTCATATTTTTAAAATTATTTTAGGATCAAAAACTAATTAGAAACGAATTTTACAAGTTTTGATCTTTTAAATGCAACATAACTCATCAAATCATTTTAACATTCTTAAATATAGTAAATAATTCTCCCAATAATTTTAAAAACTAAGTAAATATATAAAGTTAATTTTACAAAAAACTTCTGATTTTTAATAACTCCAATGACTTTATAAAATTCTCAGAAGATACATAACACCTGTTTTAATTAGATTTAATCACAAAAATGCAATTAAAATACACAAGCACTCACTAACACATATAAAGTGACGCACAATAATAGTATTTTTAAACGTATTTTTATTATTATAAAATGATTAAATACCATATATATAATTAAAGCACTATTTGTATTTCCTTAATTTAAGAATTTTTCATTTAAAAATATTTTTTTATTTTATTTAATTTTTTGATTTTATTTTACAAACTAGTTAAAAATGGGGAAAAAAATAAAAAAAAATGGAATTTTTTTTTGAAAATAAGGTAACATTCATCACACAAATAGTGAGTATGACTACTTTGGTGTGTATGAATTTAGTTTCAAAAATTGGCATTTTTTTCCTATTTTTGTTTAATTTTTTTATTTATGTTACAAACTAGTTAAAAATGGGGAAAAATTAAAAAAAATGGACAATTAGTAGAAATAAGGTAACATTCATCACACAAATAGTGAGTATTACTACTTTTGTGTGTATAAATTTATTTTCAAAAATTGTCATTTTTCCTATTTTTATTTATTTTTTTATTTATTTTACAAATTAGTTAAAAATGGTATAGATATACCTATAGCGTCGCACTTTTAAGGGACGACGCTATAGGCTACACCAATTGTGTCGCCCTTAAAAGAGCGACGCTATAAGCTACACTTATAGCGTCGCCCGCTAAAATGCCGACGCTATAGTTATGTTCTATAGCGTCGCCCCTCAAATGGGCGACGCTATAGGTATACCTATAGCGTCGCCTTTTACTGGGCGATGCTATAGGTTCGGTTGATGCAAACAACCGACGCCATAGCTTCTGGCAGAAGTCAATAAGCATCGGTTAATACAAACAACCGACGCAATAGGTAAAGTGGCGACGCTATAGGTCAATAACCGACGCTATAGGTGGCGACGCAATAGGTCCAATTTGTACTAGTGTCTTAATCTGATTGTAACCGCTAAACCCGTCCATGAAGCTCAACATCTCGTGTCCAGCTGTGGCATCTATCAACATATCTATCCTTGGCAGGGGAAAACAATCCTTCGGGCATGCATCATTCAAATCGGTGAAGTCTATACACATTCTCCACTTCCCATTAGCCTTCTTGACCATTACTGGGTTAGCTAGCCATTCAGGGAACTGAATTTCTTCAATAAACCCAGCTTCCAAAACCTTGTCAACTTCTTGCTTAATGGCCTCTTGCCTTTCAAGAGCAAAATTCCTCTTCTTCTGCTTTATTGTTTTCCGTTCGAGATCGACATTCAACCTGTGAGTAATGAGTTGGGGATCAATCCCTGGCATATCAGCTGCGGTCCAAGCAAACACATCACTGTTTTCTTGTAAGAATGTCGCCAACCTGCCCTTCAAGGGTTCCTTCAGCGAAGCTCCTATATAAGTAACTTTCTCAGGATCCACCAGCTCTAGAGGTATGGGGACCAAGTCCTCTGCTGGTTTCCCTCGATGTTCATCATCACTACGGACATCCATGTCTTCAATCGGGAGTACCTGCCCCCCGACTCCATCAGCTCTTAAAGCAGATACATAACAACTTCTTGCCATCTTCTGGTCACCTTTTTGTTCTCCGAAACCATTCCGGGTTGGAAACTTAATCTTCATATGATAAGTCGAGGCAACAGCCTTGAACGCATGAAGTCCAGTCCTTCCCAGGATTGCATTATAAGTCGAGGATGCCTTGATTACCAGAAAATTCAACATCTGAGTAGCCTCCTTAGGTTCTTGCCCGATTGTCATGGGCAACTAAATAGTCCCTTCAACTTTGGACTCAACTCCATTAAACCCATAGATGGGCATGTTGGTCGGGGTCAACTGAGAATCAGTGTATCCCATTTTTATAAACGCATCATGAAACAAAATATCAACCGAAGCTCCATTGTCTATCAAGACTCTCTTTACTTCTGAATTTCCAATTACAGGGGTTATGACCAGCGGGTCATCATGGGGAAACTTCACCCCTTCAAGGTCAGAATCATCAAAACCAATTGCTATTTCGGTTCTAGCACGTTTCGGGGCTTCTCCCACGATGTGCATCACTTCTCTGGCATACGCCTTTTGAGAGTTTCTTGTTGTGCCGGCCGGGCCTCCCCAGATCATGTTGATAACTGGCCCTCGGGGCTGTGTGTTACGATAGGATCATTATCCCTTCTATCATTGTCTTTCCTGTCGTAATCCCTTCTTTGGGCTCCACGATCTTCACCCTTGGTGAACTTATTCAGTTTCCCTTTGCGAATCAAGAATTCAATATCGTCTTTCAACTGTCTGCAATCATCCGTATCATGTCCCACATCTCGGTGGAACCTACAGTATTGATCCTTGTTCATCTTGGCGGGATCACCCCTAAGTGGCTTCGGCCATCGAAAGTCCTTATCCTTCTCAATTTCTAACAAGATTTGAGTCCTAGGTGCATTCAATCTTGCATAGTCAGAAAACCTCGGTCCCAAATTCTTCTTTGGTGTTGACTCAGAGTCTTTGCTAGTACGGGGATACTTGTCCCTAGCATCATACTCCTAGTCTTGCTTTCGCTTTTTGAGTCGTTGTTACCTTTGCCATTACCTCCCGTGGCCTCTTTCTTCATGCTATCCTCAGCCTTGATATACTTATCAGCCCTTCGTTGGAGTTCGGCCATGTTTTCAGGAGGATGCTTTGCCAACGACCTTTTAAAAAATTCATCTGTGGTTCCGTGTTCCAGGGCTACCATGGCCACCTTGTTTTCCAAATCAGTGATGTTCAATGTCTCCTTAGTGAACCTCTTGAGGTAGTCTCTCAAATTTTCATTCTTCCCTTGCACCACATATATGAGAGATGCAGAGCTTTTTTCATGAACTCTCCCGCTGATGAACTGGCTAACAAAAGCGGCGCTCAGCTCCTTAAAAGAGCCAATTAAATTCGCTGGTAGACGGCTGTACCATCTTTGAGCCATGCTAGACAGGGTTTGGGGGAACGCCCCACACTTTAAGGCATCACTTGCAGGCTGCAACAGCAGTGCGTTCGAAAACGTTCTAACATGATTTGTGGGATCACCCGTTCCATTATAAGCCTTGATTGTCGGCATCTTAAACTTCCTGGAGATGTGAGCATTCATCACCTCCTCGGTAAACGGGGGTGTGGGATCATCAGGATCCCCAAGTGACATAAGATCCTTGGGGTTGCCCCAGGGGGTTTCTACCCTTGTTGTTCTTCCAGTAGGGGCGTCAGCCCTTTTATGCCTTCTTGAAGACCTCTCTAAGTCTAAAATGGGAATCGGTCCTGAGGTTGGAGGAGGTTGAGTTTGATTCAACCAAGCTTGTTCTCTAGCAATATCTTCTTTTATCCTTAAAATCTCGGCCTCATGAGCCTTGATTCTCTCAGCAGCTGTCAAAGGGGGTCCGTCATGGATAGTTTGTGTTCTCCTTCTTGGTTCTCTTCTAGCACGTCGCCTCCTCGGGGCTTCATCACGATCATCATCATCAGACGACGAATCATCTGTATAGGGGCCGGAGTAGTGAACATACTCTCGATCTCGTATTTGCAAGGCATGGCCTCTGGGTCCGGGACCTTGAGTAATTGGAGGGTAGTTAGGCAGACCATACATCGGGTTGGTATTCCTGGGGAGATCTGTAGTATGGATCTGTACTCCTGGTGGCGGGCGATTGGGATCAACTAAAGGAGAAACCAACGTCTGAAGGGAGCTGGTCCCTTGACCCGGGTGGATGACCATAGGTAACGTCCTCTCAGCATGGGGATTCGTCCCTGGGGGTTGAGAAGCCTGAGTTTGAGTAATCGCCCCTGTTGCTGGGGGTACTTGCTCAGTGACGGGCGGAGCAGAGCTAATTGGTAAAGCCTCGGTAGAGCTTGGTGCTGTTCTTCGTGTAGTTACCATGGTTGATGTCTTAGTCCCACAGACGGCGCCAAATATTATGGAATAAAAACTAGGTTATGAATAGTGTGGCTAGGGTTTGTGTGTATTTAATGCTAAGGGTGGTTGAGCTTCAAGCTTTAATGGTTGTTTCCTTGTTCGAGACTGATCGGTCCTCACAGAGTGCCAACGTATCTCGTATTGAGAATCAAGCCAAAAACGTAGTTCTGAGAATGAGGGGTCAGGCCCTTATATAGGCTGAGAATCCCTATAATCGTAGTAGAATTAGGTGACTTGGTGGGCAAGTCACCGCCTTGAGGAAGGTTCTAGACTCATTCCTTGTAGGAATCAGTTTCCTTGTTGAAGTAGGTGTCTTGGAGGCTAAGTCAGGCAGGAGTAATATCCTTATTTGACTCTTATTGCTGAGCTGGTTATTACCCTTAATATTAATTACGAAATTAATATTATAAATAGGGTTTGGGCCCATCTGGTGGGCCCCACGTTCTGACCATATTGGGTCTAATTAATGTCACATTAAATGTATCTTTAGGGCTTATTTTTAACCCATATCACGCGCCTAATACAAATTGAAGAAAACAGATAGCGCGTGTTCATAACCCAAGCAAATTTAAAAAAAATGTGAATGATACGCATTTGCCAAAATGCGTATCCCAAGATACCCATTTGCCAAATGCATATCACATCGATCATTTTTGCAAACTTTTTCAGAATAGGCTATTTTCGTCACTTTGATTCTAAAAACAGATCATTTTTGTCCTTCACCCACCATTGGGGATTTTTTAGAGTACTTTCAGAGTTCGGTTATAATTTCGTGATTAGTAACGAGATTTAATTAATAAATATTATTATTTATAATACTGATATGAAAAAAAACTTTGAATGTTTATTTTTAGTAGGTTTTTTAGTTTATCAATTATTAATTTTTTAAGATTATATTATAATGTTTGAGGCCATAGTTTAATCAAGGAATTTTAAATGTATATAAAAGTTGTTATGACATGTGTTCTTTTCATTTTTTATGGAGTAGTATTATGTTTGATAAATTCAATGGTCGACTTCGACAGTTAAACAAATTTTAATAAAAACAATTTATCTCTAATAAATATTTGTAATTTTCTTAATGATATTACATGAAATAAAATTTCTGAAGGCGTTGAATTGTTTATAATATAATATAAATATTAATTGATTCAAATTCAAGCAACACTTACTAATAACTGAGTTGAGGTTTTTCTTTTTGTTATTCACTTAACGTTGTATTCCAGAACTTTGTAAAGAAAAGAAAAGAATGGAAACTGATTAATTTTCTTTTCTTCTCAAATCTTTCCGAAAGTGGGAAGAAGATTTTGGAGACAAATATAAAGAGAATTTCTTAATCTTTAGCTTTCTTTTGTCTTCTTTCCAAAAAACTCATTCTGAAACAAGGTGTGAAAATTACTCATTATTTTTCTTTTCTTTTCAAAATATTTTCTGAAACACAGTGTAATTGTTTATTGATGTCAATATGTTATAGAAAGGACTCGAGTTATTATGCCTAACAAGAATGTAACAAATTTTTGTTGGTGTTAAAAAGTTTCAAGCTCGTAATTTGTATCTTTATCAATCGGCTTCGAACCCAAATATAAGCTCTTTAATTTGCTTTTTTTTAAAAAAGCTATTTAATGGGAGACAAATTACTATATTTATTTTTATTATTTCTCTGATGGTATACCCTAACTGATATGAAACCTTATTTTTTATTTTGAAAATGACCAAAAGAAGCATGTAAAAGTTAAAAGGGCACAATGATCTTATAGTTAACTATAGGTAATTATCTATAGTTAACACATATTATAATACAATTGGAAGACTATTTTTGTAAATACATGGGGGTGGATTTCATTATTATAAAAATGCCATCAATATTTTATACTCAAAATGCATATAATTATAGGTAATTACCTATAGTTAACTATAGGAACATTTTTCTCAAGTTAAAAACGAGGATAATAATAACTTTTGTCAAGATAAATTACAAACTTATAATAATAAGTACTTCATTCCTGTAAGTAAATAGTACTTGACAAAAGGACACACGAGTTTCTTCCTTTTGAGTACAACAAGCAAGCCACATTTACAAAAGGTGCATGATCAGGGATTGACAATGCAGCCAAGCCCAGTAAAGCATAATTTATTGAAACGAATTCTAACGATAATACATACATTAGATTTTACAAGTAGCCTTACCATACAGGCTTTCGAGACATGTTGTAACATGGGAGCACATATATTTACGGTGAGCAATTATGGGAAGGATTTACAAGGGCTACATTATTTCATAAGAATGCATCTTATAGGAGATCCCTCGGCACCCACCAATCTTAGGGGTAAGCAATGAACATTATATAGTCCGACTTTCACATTGTCTAGTTTAAGTCCATCAACTAGAATGATTTCTTGCAACAACATTGACAAATAGTGTTTAATACGACGGACTGTATCTAGCAAAATCTTTTATAATTCCAGGTTATGAAGGATGACATCTATCAGATTTTGATGTATGCTTGAACATATAAACTAGAAAACCGTATACACGGGTTATAGAAAAGAATAAAGATCACATTATTTAATCAATAATCATGAGTTTGTGACATGATGGATATCTACAATGCAGGCCAGATAAAGTACATAAGAAGACCACAACTTGATGATGTAAGGAAAAGAAAAGACATGTCATATGAAGCTCACCAATAGACCTCCTTAAATAATAAAAGTTTTTTTTAAAAAAATGGTAAAGAACATCATAGCAAAATACCGCAAAGCATGGACTTTAAATGTTATTTTCATTATCCGTAAGGCTTTGGAGAATACTCCCTCCGTATCAAAAAACCTTTCTGGTTTTGACTTTGGACACCGTTCGTTACAAGCGGTTGACTACTAATTTACGCATAATTCATAAGGCAAAATATAGTCATGAGTGATTTTGTTTGATTCGTATTTATGAGTACTTTAATATAGTAAAGTGTTTATATTTAATACTAATACGAAATTAAAGATATTAATGATTAAAAATATGCGTTGGCAAACATGTCCAAAGTAAACAGGAAAAGTTTTTTGAGACAGAGGAAGTATATACCAAAGCATATAATCATTCCCCTTGAGTGTAGAAAAGATATAAAAATTAAGTTGTGAATGCATCCAGCTACACAAATTTGTTTGGCCCAAGAAACTACTAACATCATTTCGAAGTTCTTTAGGACATGTCACTAGGTCACTGCCAAAGAACGATATGTTACTGAACATGACAGATGAGCTTAAGCCGCAGATTCCAATGAAAAGGTCAAATAATGCACTTGATGGTCAAATAATGTACGGGAAGGACACGTTAAAAATGGAGGAGGTTCAGTCAGCACTTTTGTCAAATGCTGGAAGGAGGAACCAGGATGGTGACAAGGACGGAATGACAGTTTTGGCTTTGCGTAGTCAAAATAATAGAGGAAGGGGTGCTGTGAGAGGATCTACCAATAGCAGGGGTAAATCTAGATATAGTGAAAAGGGCATGCAGTGCTTTGGTTGCAAGGAGTGGGGTCATATTAGGCCGAATTGTCCGCTTAATAAGAAGGATCCAGATGCATAATTGGCTGTATTTCAATTGTTCCTGAGACTCTACTTCCCGACATCTATCGATGTCTTTGATAATTATGCATCATTATACTCTTTTCTCATTAATCTGAAAGTCTCTAAGGATTCTTATCAAACCCCATATAAGATCTCAAGTAATTCCTCAAATTCATCTTACTTGCGGGTACTTCATCCGGCAGTCCGACTATGAATCCAATATGCCTCTTTAATTCTCTTAATAATATCTCAGTTCTCTATGTTCACTTCTCTGAGCACTATACCTTAACTCTTACAGTCTCTTTGGCTGCAACCCTCATTTCCTCAAGGGTAAACTCCTTATCCCTAACAGGTTTCTCCTCTTTATCTGAAACCTCCTCCTGGTTCTCAGTAGAGTATTCCATCGAATCAACAAGCCGATCACCATCATATAATAAAGCATCACCGTGCTGCTGCTCGTACGCCTCAAGGTATGCTGCCTTACAAGTCGACACGAGAACGAGCTAAGTTACTACCATGATACTTAAGAGTTCCCATAAGGGTTTTACATGTCAGTGCTATTTTAAGTAGTCCGACTATGAACTTGGCAAGAGTTCCTATTATATTAGTGAATTTATTGTTTTAACGTCGCGTCATCTCTGGGATATATAACGCTCTCTCTGATACCATTTCTGTAACACCCCCAGATCCGGGGTCAGGGATCTGGTCGTTACGGTCTCAATTTCCATCCATAAACCAACATAAATTAAATTACAACCTTGTGACCCAAAATAAAAACATAAAACACACCCGTTATAGTCCCGGAGATGAAATCAGAGTAACTACCAAATTTTATTGATCACAAGATTGAGTTCTTACAACCCAAAAGATTTACAATTTAACTATTACATACTCTTTGCCATCCATTTGTATATGTCATATAATAAATACATTTGATACTCAAATGCTAACATCTAGCATACCAATGGCTGCCTCTTCCGCAATGGTAGCTATGATCTTAACTGCTATTCCTCTGACGACTGTCACCTGCTTGTGCTGAATGCGCCTTGCGCGGGCCATCTGATCTAGCTGTTGTTGTGATATAAATAAATAAAGCAAGGGTGAGCAATAGTCCACCAACAATAATATAATTGCATAGTGATATATATGACAGTTCAAAAGTATATTTTGAAACCATATGCCATGCATTAGCGAAAATAGTGCCAGTTCAATATAAAGGATGAAGTTACAAGGTGATTTAACACATATATATTTCGTGGAAGTATATGCTATTTCAAGATAAGTAAGATAGCATCATTTCCATAAAATAGGAACTTGCAAGGAAGATATTGCAATTCCAGTTTTAAATACTTTTCAACTCTGCCGACCATGATGATGTTGCAGACAATAAATAGATTATGGATAGTGAACCAATACTGGAGTATGTCGCACCAGATGACACTGCCTTACGATGATCAGTCGTAGGTTGTGCATCTCAAGAGTTGTTTCTCTACATGTAGAAGGAAGAACATATGGACACCACCATACGCCGGATCTCCCTAGCCAACGGTTGGGAATAGACGGGGCCGGCGCCACTCGGACCCTATTTCAAGGATGGACTGTCCCACAGCCTCTTACACCGATTTTCAATGATGGACTATCCCACAGCCTCTTACACAAATACTCCTAGTTCGAGTAAATCCATGATTCTGAAACGTATAACTCGTCCCCCTTTCCCCAAGTATAATACTTGTTGATAGGACTCCATAAGGCAGTCGTATCTAATTGGAAAGGAAAATTCATCAATATTTCCCAAGCCGAGGCTTGTTAATGGATACCAACTTGTTCCAACAATTTCTACCCCTCGAATGATGAGAGGGTACACAAGATTCCATGAATAATAACAACCGAGTTGCGAGTGAAATGAGTAATTTATGACCGGGCAGTCACAAGATAAATAACATTCCTCAAGTAAGGTTCCCTTACAATAGGATCGCAGGAAGAAGGGAATTACTGAGAACCTTCCTTGATAATATAATAATAATAATAGGACTCTGAAATAATTTATATAATATTTGAAGGTCGATGATACTATGTGAATGAAGTACATCATTTTTGAAGCGGGTTAGAAGAATTAAATAAATATTCCAAGAATATTTATTAAGTCACAGATATTGGAAAAATGTTGCTCGGAATAATCTTTGAATAAATATTCAGAATAATATTCATTGAACGAATAATGAATATTCAAATTAATAATACTATCGATTGATGAAATAATCATCAAATGGATATTTGAGATAATATTCATTGAATCAATAATGAATATTCAACTTAAGAATGATACTTATTGATGAAATAATTATCTACTAAATATTTGAGACAATATTCATTGAATAAATAATGAATATTCAACTTAATAATATTCATAGAAGAAATTATTATCGAATGAATATTTGAAAATATGTTCAATAATTGAATCGACTTTAAATGAATGTCGAAGATAATATTCATCGACTCAAGGGAATATTTAAAATAATATTTATCGAATAACTGGAGTTCGAATCAATGTTCAACTAATATTTATAATATAAATACAGATTGAATGAATATTCGAAATAATATTCATTTAAATAAATAAGGCTCGAATGAATATTAAAATAATATTCATTAAATAAATAAACTCGAATGAATATTCAAAATAATACATATTGAATAAATAAGAATGAATATTCTTTAAGTAAATAACTTAAATGAGGGTTCAAAATAATATTTGAATATTAAATCAACTTTAGATGAATATTAAAGATAATATTCATCGAATACATAAATACCTGATGAATAATCCGAATAATATTTATCAAATAATCTCAAGGGAATATTCCAATAATATTCGCCAGATAATAAATGGGAAATATTTACTTAATTATTTTCCTCTGAAAATACTATCAATATATCAAGGAATAACGACTCCCGGTCTATAATCAAAGAATGAGATTCAACTGCCCTTCGCTTAAGGGTCTTAGTAATAACCGGCTTATAACTGATATATTAACTATCTAGCTTATAAGCCAACAATAATTCAGGGAACAAGTATATCAATATAACTTTGAAAGTAGGCATGCATGCTATGGCATATGTAAACAGAATCATATATATATTATCACAACAACAGCTTCAAAGGTTTGAAGACTTGCCTGGCAATCCTGTAGGGGTAGTGTGCCTCGGTCAATCAGGTGATCTATCAATAGTCACAATATACGAGGTTAATCACTTATACTTTTAAAAAGGCTAAGTAAGTACTTTACTCAGATTATGTCGTGTTTCCGAGTTATCTCGTTATGCATCCCCTAGCATGACTTTCTATTCAAATCGCTATAACCCGACACTCGTTCTTTATCAAGGCATATCATTAAGCTCACACTTGGTATATACTTATTTCACAAAAGTGCTAGGGTTGATCGTTTACGAACCAAGATTATACCTCGAGTTTTATCGCTCGTTTTCTAAGTTATAACCAAGGTCACACTTTTAAGGGGTTCATTCGCGTTTAACCTCGATTCGAACATTTTTATAAAATCGGAAAACGATTCGTTCAACATGTGGTTTTCTCTCAAACCTTCCTTTTTACCTCTAATATTTAATTATCAAGATTCGCCACTGATTTCGTAGTATTAAAGGAATCCAATTTCAGTTACAAACTTTTGTTTACGGTTTTGAACCACTTTTACGAATTTAATCATAACTCCTAAACCGTAAGTCCGTTTGCTTCAATTCTCGCACCAAGATGATCTATGACTCGAGATCTACAAGGGTATGTTATACTCTTAACCAGATTCGACATTTAATGCTACTGATTATGCACGAATTTTAAGGCTAACGAAATTTTGGCATTACGACGGCTATAAATCGAACGTTTCTAAATTTATTTCAACACAACCAAGCCACACCGGGCATACCATCAATCTTACACACATAATACTCATCTTAACAGTCCAAGAACATCTCTCATATCCATCATTTTAATCATGGTTTTATAACTACTAAAACTACTACATAATCTCATAAACATGCTTGTACTAACATCATCATCATATATCATCTAAAACCACCAAAACTTAAAGTCAAAGCTAGGGTTTCTATTGAAATATGCCTTGAATAATCTGTGCTAGAGATTTTCAGTTTTCTGTTTAGAATTGGAATTCTATTATGTTTTGGTAAACTGGTCAGAATTGGAATTCTATTATGTTTCTGTTTTGTTTTGGGCCTAGTCTTCTAGATCCTTCTGTAACCGTCTAGAGAGTATTATATAAACTCTCTAGGGGCGTATCCTAGCAACATCAATCTGATATAAGCTGATATAATCTATTATGTCTGTAATCAGTCTATCCTAAATCGGTAGAGTCTATAATCTAGATCTGAGTCTGTAATCTAGATCTGAGTCTATCAAGAACATCTGTAGTCGAAAGACATCTGATAATCTGAGTCTGGTCACAAGGACGTCTGTAATCTGAATTGGTAGTCTAGATCTGAGATCTAGATCTGATTCGGTACATCTGTAATCTGAATACTCTGTAATCTGTGTTATCCTCAAGATCAATAAAAGTTTTTCTCTTCTGCCAATCTGTGTTCTTCCTTTTACGTATATCATAATTTTTTTAGCTCTTTCTGGCTTCCGTTATAACAAACTGGTATCAAGAGCTTGGTTTTCGGAGAGCTATGTCTGGATCTGGTGGTATTAACGTGAAGGTCGACAAATTTACTGGGCGGAATAGTTTCAGTCTGTGGCAGATCAAGATGCGTGCTTTGTTAAAGCAACAGGGGCTCTGGGCGCCGTTGAATCAGAAATCGGCTGCTGTTTCTACAAGCGCTGAGATGACCACTCTGGAAGAAAAGGCACACTCAAAAATTCTGTTGTGCCTTGCAGATGATATTATTACTGAAATCGCGGAGGAGGATACCGCGTCTGGTTTGTGGTTGAAGCTTGAAAGTCTTTACATGACAAAGTCTTTAACAAACAAGTTGCTTTTGAAGCAACGTCTGTTCAGTTTGCGAATGCAGGAAGGTATGCCTCTTCGAGATCACTTAGATCAGTTAAACACAATTTTATTAGAATTGCGTAATATTGATGTTAAAGTTGAAGATGAGGATGCTGCATTGATTTTGTTAGTTTCTTTACCATTATCGTATGAGAATTTTGTACAGTCTTTTATTGTTGGTAAAGATACTATTTCTCTAGAGGAGGTTAGATCTTCTCTCCATACTAGAGAGCTGCGCCACAAGGCGGCTGGTACAGGTTCAGATAATCAGGCTGTTGGGTTGGTAGCTAGCGGGAGTACCGGACATAAAAGGTCGGGGAAGAATAAATTCAAGAAACCAACTTCGAAGGGTCCAAAACCTAATGATATCTGCAATTACTGTAAAGAGAAGGGACACTGGAAATCTGACTGTCCCGAGAAAAAGAAGCAACAGGATAAATTGACAGATACTGCTGCTGTAGCTGATATCGATTCTGAAGAAGATATTGCTCTAGTTGCTGCTAATCACACACATCACTCTAATGTGTGGATTCTTGATTCTGGAGCATCTTACCATATATGTCCGCGCAGGGAGTGGTTTACAACCTATGAGCAAATAGACGGTGGCAAAATCTCTATGGCTAACAGTTTTGTTTGTGAGACGGTTGGAATAGGCTCGGTTAAACTTCGGACACATGATGGTAATTTCTGCACATTGAATGATGTTAGGCATGTTCCACTTATGACAAAGAATCTGATATCTTTGAGTATGTTAGATAGCAAGGGTTTCAGTTTTCAAGGTGAAGGTGGAGTTCTACATGTCTGCAAGGGTTCTGATGTGGTTCTGAAAGGTGTTAAACGTGGTACCTTGTATCTTCTTCAAGGTTCTACGTTAACAGGTTCTGTTGCTGTTGCGTCTTCGGAAATTGAAAAAGAAAATATGACCAGGTTGTGGCACATGAGGCTTGGTCACATGAGTGAAAGGGGGATGCATATTCTGTCAAAAGCTGATCTTCTTTGTGGTCATAAGGTCACAGGTCTTGAGTTTTGTGAACATTGTGTTTTTGCAAAGCTACATCGCAGCAAGTTTCCTAAAGCAACTCACAGAACAAAAGGCACACTTGATTACATTCATTCTGATTGTTGGGGTCCTTCCCGGGTGGAGTCTTTAGGGGGTCACAGATATTTTGTGTCAACGATCGATGATTTCTCAAGAATGACTTGGTTGTTCATCATAAAGCACAAAAGTGAAGCCTTTAAGGTTTTCAAGCAGTGGAAGGCACTAGTGGAGAATCAAACAGGGAAGAATGGAGAATCAAACAGGGAAGAAGATTAAGAGGCTGCGAACTGATAATGGCCTGGAATTTTGCTCATCTGAGTTTGATGAGTTCTGCAAGAATGAGGGGATTGCTAGGCATCATACAGTCAGGGATACACCACATCAGAATGGTGTAGCAGAGCGTATGAATCAGACACTTTTGGAGAGAGCTAGGTGTATGCTCTCTAATGCTGGACTAACTAGAAGACTCTGGACTGAGGTAGTTAGTGGTGGTGTTGAGAAACAGGTGGAGCAGGAGGTTACTCAAGTTGAGAGTGAACCACAACAAGAAGTTCAACAACCACAGTCAGAAGTAGTGACATGTAAGTCTTTGTATGGGCTAAAGCAGTCTCCAAGGCAATGGTACAAGAGAATCAAGGTGAGCAAAGTGGGTACTGCTGATAACCCAGCTGATATGCTTACCAAGCTGGTTCCACATAGCAAGTTTCAACATTGTTTGGACTTGCTAAATGTTCGGAGTTGTTGATTGCCCTTTGAGGGTAAAATCTGAGGCATAAGAGTTTTATCTGGTACATCTGTTTTTCTGGTACATCTGGTATTATTATGGTACATCTGGTACATCTGGCATTATTATGGTGCAGCTGGTACATCTGGCATTATTATGATGCGTCTGGTACATATGTTATTTTGTGAGAGGATTCAAGTCAAGGTGGAGATTTGTTGAAATATGCCTTGAATAATCTGTGCTAGAGATTTTCAGTTTTCTGTTTAGAATTGGAATTCTATTCTGTTTTGGTAAACTGGTTAGAATTGGAATTCTATTCTGTTTCTGTTTTGTTTTGGGCCTAGTCTTCTAGATCCTTCTGTAACCGCCTAGAGAGTATTATATAAACTCTCTAGGGGCGTATCCTAGCAACATCAATCTGATATAATCTATTATGTCTGTAATCAGTCTATCATAAATCGGTAGAGTCTGTAATCTAGATCTGAGTTTGTAATCTAGATCTGAGTCTGTCAAGAACATCTGTAGTCGAAAGACATCTGATAATCTGAGTCTGGTCACAAGGACGTCTGTAATCTTAATTGGTAGTCTAGATCTGAGATCTAGATCTGATTCGGTACATCTGTAATCTGAATACTCTGTAATCTGTGTTATCCTCAAGATCAATAAAAGTTTTTCTCTTCTGCCAATCTGTGTTCTTCCTTTTACGTATATCATAATATTTTTAGCTCTTTCTGGCTTCCGTTATAACAGTTTCAAGAGATGATTACCTTCCTTGGAGTGTGTACTATCCTTACTAAGCTTGAGCTAATCCTTGTATAGCCTTAACAAAGCTTGGATCATCAAAGAAATCAAGAAAATCAAAGTTAGTTCATGAAGGTTACTATTCATCCTCCACTTGAATGATTTATTTGAAAATGGAAAAAGTGGAGTTTGAAGCTAATATTTCTAGGATATCATTTTTATGAAATGTAATACTCACCATAAAAATTTGGAGATCAAACAAGAAGTGGAAGTTGGGTTTTGAAATCTTAAAATCTCAAAAATTCGAAGGGGTGTTCTTCAAGGGGAAAACAGAGTGAACTTCCCGAATTTATTTACCCATCCAAACGAGCTTTAAAAATTATGAAATTAAATCCACAACTTCATCTTGATGCGTAGAAGCTCCGTGATTTTTTTCATGATTTTTAGATGAGTAGAACTGGGTGAAAACAAATCGCAAAAACCCCCTGTCCTGGAAAATCCACACTGATGGAAATGGGGGAGAAAGAAAGAAATGGTGGTTGGCTTCCTTCTCTTGCTTTGCTCTCATCTAAAATGTATTATTATGAAAATATCTATCATAAAGTAGCTTTATTAAAGGTGCTATATCATGGATGATGTATTTGGAGTGGACAAGTGTTGTGTTCTTGTGGTTTGAATGAGATGATGAAGCTAAGTACTAGTTTGATTCTAATGTTGCAAGTTCCTCTTGTAACTAAGTTGGTTACTTGCTCTTATCCACTAGCACATGCATGTATCTTGGCCTCCTGCTTGTCCTTTGTCCGGTTACTGCTCAATTTGATTGATTGATCGGAAGAATATCTCAAGGATTTCTAGTTAGGTTTTTACCGGAAACCTTCTTAATAATAATACCATCATTCTCAATCCTCCTTCATAAATCTTGAATTTAAATTCCTTAAATCCTCTTAATAAATCCCTAAGTATTTCAGTGCCCAGGGAATTCTCGGAGAAAATAAAAGTGCTATTTTTCTGAATCCGATATCGTTTACATACACTTATTTCGCCCCTGGATCATGAATACGAACTCAGAAATCCGTTCTGAATACTTCTATATAGCATCGTCTAATAATATTCCAATTTCCACCAAAAACATTATTCATCACTTATTTTCTCTTTATTCCTTATATTTAGAAAAATGTCCTTGTTCTCTTTCGAGCGTTCCTTAACTCTTTTACGGAACCACTGGACTAATAACAAATATCGATTTGGACGACATGAGAATATTCTTCCTCACTTAGAATCTCCATATCCTATTTTCTAGGAGATAGATTATTCTAATCTAAGTTGTCAACCAATAGCATTCTTCACTACATAAAAACATTTGAATCCAAATCCGTTCCATATTCGTTCATTAGAACCGTTGCTACATCGTAGTCGTAACCACTATTCATTTCTACACTAGTACATAATAAAAGTTTTAATTCCTACCAAAAATCTGGGTTCTTACAGTCTCCCCTCCTTAAAAGGATTCCGTCCCGGAATCAGTCTGAGAGCAATTGGGGTACTTTTCCAGCATCGCGCTTTCCAATTCCGAAGTTGATTCTTCCACATTGTGATTCTGCCACAAGACTTTGACTAGCTTGATGACCTTGTTTCAGAGCATTTGCTCTTTTGATCTATGATTTCCACAGGCTGCTCCACATAGGTTAAGTCTGGTGGTATGTCTACGCGCTCATATTCTACTAGATATTTAGCATCCGGATTGTATTTCCTCAACATCGAAATATGAAACACATTGTGCACTTGTCGCAGATTTGGGGGTAACGCTAGTTCGTAAGCTAGTTCCCCGATCCATCATTAATCCTTTTTCCTCAATCATTGCCACTTTTTGCACAACACATTATCGGGTTATGCCCTTACCCAATCATATATTATTATCCTTATTGGTATTTGCAGTGACTTTGGTATCACTATCGCGCCTCGAATTCGGAGATGACCTCGCTCGTACTATGCATTTGCTAATTACTTTAATCTTCGCAATCTCGATCAATATAGAAATAGAAGAATTTATTGAGAGATCGCTATGATCAATGAACATTTGTCATATTGCATAGTTAGTACAGGAGGGGGCCAGCCTTTAGTACTTGACAAGCAATTAAACAAGTTACGGTATTCCACTTAGACTTCTATCACACAGACAGATAGTCACGTAGAAGTACCTCCCCTCCTTAAAGGGTTGTTCTTCTCAATTCAAAAAGAAGATGAATAAGAGAGAAGAAAAGAAAAGAATTTCAAAGAATTATAGAAAGTTTTCATGATTGCAAAATATCTTACTTAGGATTCACCTCTGAACTATAGAGGTTCATTAGAGAAGAAAAATAATCGTATTCGTATCAAATACTACTTTATCGTAATCTCACGTGTCACATGTCCTTGCTGCTCTGTCCATCATTCTATGGACCTATACTCTTGTTCGATCTTAGCATCACTTACTTTTGGAAAATCCTTCAACCTCTCAGGTTAAATCTTGGATTTCTCGCTTGACATTATTATTACTGACATTCCACGCCACACTACTAGCTCTTTCATATTCATAATACTAACACTATCAGGTCGTCATCCCAAGAGTTCACTAGAAAACCCATTCATCAATCCATTCATAACGTTCCTTGCCTCACATTCCATAATTATTTTCCCAATCTTTTCTTTATCAATCACATACTTCTCGTTTTCTGATTCTTATTCATTTTTGTTGCTTAACTCCACCGTCATCTCATTAGTGGGACACTCGTCACCTTTACTCAATACGCATTACACGTTTGGGGTCAAACTTTCCTTTGTTCAACTATTTAGATTCCCACTTTCTCGATCCATGAGTCTCCTTATTACTCAATCAATCTATTCCAAATTTCCTCAAATTCTCCCAACTTAAAGGGGTTAATATTTATGTCATTTATGCTTTCAATTTCAACTTTCCATTGTGACCAAATACTTACAATGTCAATATCATACTTTTCTTACCTCATTGCTGGGGTTTCTCAGGAGTCCGCATATCTACTCCCTTATTGATTCCTCAACTCTATATTCATCTTATCAGTTACTTGTTTCCATTTCTACTATAATCACTATATGAACCATCATAGCCTAATCATTTATCGCAAATATCCCGTCGTTCCAAAATTAAACCATCCGAAATAAACCTGGATGATTTCTCTAACTTAGATTCAATTCGACATTTCCACCATCGTTATCACCTAATTTCTCAGATGGGTCACCATCGCTTATCGTTTACGCAGTGCTTTAATAGCTAAACATACGGGTTTCATAATTGTCAATTCGAGATCCTCTAGGAAAACAAAATAATCACTATTCCCTATCCATAAGGAATGCTTCCTGAACTTGACGTAGATTTTACATGAAGCAGATAAAATTGCAAAAGAGCTTCCAACATCGCAGCTGGAACAGACTAGTGAGATTATTAATCATATATCTCCAGTAGAAAACTAGAAGCTTAGCAGTTTGCTTAATCACTTGCCAACCTCATAATCCTCTATCTTGTTTGCACAGAAATACACCAACATAAACTTGCTTGTCATTCATCATCATGCCAGATGGCTTATCACTACCAGTACCATCTATGCTTCTTGTTATCTACTACCAACCCCTTGCTGGTCCGGTCCTCTCTTTTACTCCTTTTTCAGAAAGCCAATCTTCCTCCTATATATAATCATCCCTTATCACCTAACCTCCCCTCTCCCTTTCTAAAAGAAGGCGTGTCTCTTGGGGAATTCGGTCGGGCCCGTCTCAGAGCCTCCTAATGTCGGTAATGTACTTCAGACAATATCAAGAATCAAATGTTTACTTAAACTATCTTTATAGTTGATTCTCGCACAATCCTCAGAGGGAATGTAAAATCCTCCATCACATTCTGACCTTCAAGGTCCTTCTCATATCGCTCTATTCCTTTGGTATGAGCATTTATACTTACTCCCCTATACTTAACGTGTCGGCCACCTCATTGGCCTTTCCTGATTATAATAATTTCTTGAAATCAATGCTTTCTGGATCTATTCCAACTCAGGGTGGAAGCATCCTCCCTTGAACTCTGCTAAATGAGAGAAAACATATTCCAGTCTTTTTCCAAAAGTCATTGCTTCCACCTTTCTATGTGAACTTTATCACGGTTACTCCTAATCATACCTAGGATATTTCTTATCTTAGTCCTTTCTTATTTCAGGATAATCTTAACCTTATTGGTTCAATCCATACTTGCTCATGGTTTCACCCATGCTTCATCTGGCCTTATTGTTACTATGTCATACATTCCTTACCAAACTCCCTTTTGAAGTTCAGAACATTACCTCTTCCCTTATAGGGTTTCTTAGGTCATCCTCATCATTCCTCCTGTATCTTCTTGGTACAGGGTATATCCAACATCATTAATCAATTCTATAACAATTCTGTCTATGTACTTTTTGAGACTCCTTTCCACAAATCCTTACAGGTTATTGATACCTTGGTCGACTCAACTTATATCGTCTGATTTCACAATGTTTTTATTAGGGGTGATGCTATCCTTTGTGCATCCCCCAGGGTTTGTCTTAATCTATGGACATTCTATCCTCAATTCTATTTTCAAGGAATACTTACATTCTGTACTTGGAAATTCAATCATACATCCTTAATAAGGGACTCTTTTCAATCATTCTCATCTCTATAGGTAGCCTAATGCTAACCTCTTCTTTCAAACGAATGTTAGTCTATATGACCTTCCAAAAGACAACATATGTCTATCTGTCTTTCTTACAGAACTTGGTAATGGTAGCAAGGATGTTCTGGAAGATATTGGTCGTGTTCAACGTGAATCTCTTAGTGTCTATTGCTCCTCTTGAGGACACTAAGTTTCATATAACATTTATGCATCATACTGCACCATCTTTGACAATATTCGTAACTTTTCATTGGTCACTATCCTCAATCCTAATACGTCCATGGTATATATAAAATCCATCATCATGTATCTCAATTCATTTTATATCGAAAGTCCTCGCGGTTGGCACTTGGTTAGAAGCACCCCGCTTTGTCCTTACATTGCTGGTTTAGTCACTTGATAATCCTTAGTGACTTGGCCCCAACTGGCCATGCTAAAATATGTGAGTTTAGGGGTTGGCAAATAGCAGTACTTTTATAGCAATTGCTGGCATAGTGCCTTCTACTTTGAAACCTTTTGATCTTTTCAAAACTTTACTCCATATAAGTCTCAATCGACTTCTCGGTACCATCTCCGATCACCTTCCTTTACTTTTATCTTTTCAACTATTCTTATTAATTCCATGTGCCACAAAAGTTTACACTCTTGGCATAACAGCCTTTTCATTTAAGTCAATCCCGGAATTTCTCAGTCCGGCTTGTTTTTTAATTACATTTCCCTTTTTACCATCCAATCTCAACTTCATCAGTTTATCTCTAGAATTAATCGTAATAATCGTGGTCTGTCCACCAGCCCGTATAGCGGCTACCTTACCCAATCCATAGGATTAGCTCCAGTTTCCACTCTCTTCAGTGACGTATTCCGATAATCAGAAAGACAAGGTTTGCTAAAATTTGTCAAATTCCTTTCCAGAGTTAGGGAAATTTTAGTCAATCTATCCACCCACTGGTAACACTAAGAAGATCCATTTTGATACCCGAAGAATATTTCTAGGAACATCCAAGCGGGTCGAACTATAAACAATTATTAAAACGAAATGATTGACATAAAGTTGGGAGCTTAACCATTGGAAGTAAACCAAATATATACCTTCCCTAGAAAGGGAAATCAAAATTTCCAAACTGAAACATGCCACATTTTCCCGGTAAATATTCGTCATAATAGTCGATGCTACCGAATACCAGTCTACCTAACAACTAGTCTCAGAAGGAACACTACCGTCGGAGTTAGTCGTTCCACAAAATTGGCACTACCAAGGCCATCCGAATCTAGTGAACCGTGTTGTCCAAATATATTCAAAGTTACACTGACGTGCTACATAAGCACAATGCCTACCCTGCGTGAGATGCACCATAAAATATTGTAAAATTCTCCTCCTTCCATTTAGGCGACGCCAGCGCTGGGTCGTCACCAATTTCATCTTTAGCTCCATGAAGATTTTCTCATATTTATCTTGTCCATTCAAACTCTTTAATCTTACAGATAAATCGGGTTACGGTACTGCAATCTTTGATAATACCTTGTGAATCTTATGAAATTTCTCACTTTTGTTGGTGTGGTTGGCCTTTCTCCATTTGAAACTGTCTTTAGCTTGGCAGGACCCACCAACACTACTCACTATTGATCGTATGTTCTAATAACTGAACTTCATTTTGCCAGACTCATACTTCGAGAACTTGGCATATACTCGTTCCTTCAGGTTTCATCTAAAAACACTCTCAATTACCTTTTAACCACTGATCGCTTTACTTTGATCCATTTACGATTCAGTGTCGGAATAACTTAAGATAACTACATTAATCCATTCAAGGAAAAGAAAGAATTTACTATTCCTCTGAATCCCATCATACCATTACTTTCCAATGTCTTTAATTTCTAAGCTGGTCCATTCATAAAATGAGCATTTCCCTGAATCGAACCACCTCATCAATTCTCAAGTTGACTTTATAAATTATAACCTATGAAATCTGCCTTCTCATGGCGAATTACTATTGACAATATTCGAACTTAACCCATTTATCAGATGATATGACACTTCTTGCCTCTATTTCAATTGTTCCTGAGACTCTACTTCCCGACATCTATCGATGTCTTTGATAATTATGCATCATTATACTCTTTTCTCATTAATCTGAAAGTCTCTAAGGATTCTTATCTAACCCCATATAAGATCTCAAGTAATTCCTCAAATTCATCTTACTTGCGGGTACTTCATCCGGCAGTCCGGCTATGAATCCAATATGCCTCTTTAATTCTCTTAATAATATCTCAGTTCTCTATGTTCACTTCTCTGAGCACTATACCTTAACTCTTACAGTCTCTTTGGCTGCAACCCTCATTTCCTCAAGGGTAAACTCCTTATCCCTAACAGGTTTCTCCTCTTTATCTGAAACCTCCTCCTGGTTCTCAGTAGAGTATTCCATCGAATCAACAAGCCGATCACCAGCATATAATAAAGCATCACCGTGCTGCTGCTCGTACGCCTCAAGGTATGCTGCCTTACAAGTCGACACGAGAACGAGCTAAGTTACTACCATGATACTTAAGAGTTCCCATAAGGGTTTTATATGTCAGTGCTATCTTAAGTAGTCCGACTATGAACTTGGCAAGAGTTCCTATTATATTAGTGAATTTATTGTTTTAACGTCGCGTCATCTCTGGGATATATAACGCTCTCTCTGATACCATTTCTGTAACACCCCCAGATCCGGGGTCAGGGATCTGGTCGTTACGGTCTCAATTTCCATCCACAAACCAACATAAATTAAATTACAACCTTGTGACCCAAAAAAAAAACATAAAACACACCCGTTATAGTCCCAGAGATGAAATCAGAGTAACTACCAAATTTTATTGATCACAAGATTGAGTTCTTACAACCCAAAAGATTTACAATTTAACTATTACATACTCTTTGCCATCCATTTGTATATGTCATATAATAAATACATTTGATACTCAAATGCTAACATCTAGCATACCAATGGCTGCCTCTTCAGCAATGGTAGCTATGATCTTAACTGCTATTCCTCTGACGACTGTCACCTGCTTGTGCTGAATGCGCCTTGCGCGGGCCATCTGATCTAGCTGTTGTTGTGATATAAATAAATAAAGCAAGGGTGAGCAATAGCCCACCAACAATAATATAATTGCATAGTGATATATATGACAGTTCAAAAGTATATTTTGAAACCATATGCCATGCATTAGCGAAAATAGTGCCAGTTCAATATAAAGGATGAAGTTACAAGGTGATTTAACACATATATATTTCGTGGAAGTATATGCTATTTCAAGATAAGTAAGATAGCATCATTTCCATAAAATAGGAACTTGCAAGGAAGATATTGCAATTCCAGTTTTAAATACTTTTCAAGTCTGCCGACCATGATGATGTTGCAGACAATAAATAGATTCTGGATAGTGAACCAATACTGGAGTATGTCGCACCAGATGACACTGCCTTACGATGATTAGTCGTAGGTTGTGCATCTCAAGAGTTGTTTCTCTACATGTAGAAGGAAGAACATATGGACACCACCATACGCCGGATCTCCCTAGCCAACGGTTGGGCATAGACGGGGCCGGCGCCACTCGGACCCTATTTCAAGGATGGACTGTCCCACAGCCTCTTACACCGATTTTCAATGATGGACTGTCCCACAGCCTCTTACACAAATACTCCTAGTTCGAGTAAATCCATGATTCTGAAACGTATAACTCATCCCCCTTTCCCCAAGTATAATACTTGTTGATTGGACTCCATAAGGCAGTCGTATCTAATTGGAAAGGAAAATTCATCAATATTTCCCAAGCCGAGGCTTGTTAATGGATACCAACTTGTTCCAATAATTTCTACCCCTCGAATGATGAGAGGGTACACAAGATTCCATGAATAATAACAACCGAGTTGCGAGTGAAATGAGTAATTTATGACCGGGCAGTCACAAGATAAATAACATTCCTCAAGTAAGGTTCCCTTACAATAGGATCGCAGGAAGAAGGGAATTACTGAGAACCTTCCTTGATAATATAATAATAATAATAGGACTCTGAAATAATTTATATAATATTTGAAGGTCGATGATACTATGTGAATGAAGTACATCATTTTTGAAGCGGGTTAGAAGAATTAAATAAATATTCCAAGAATATTTATTAAGTCACAGATATTGGAAAAATGTTGCTCGGAATAATCTTTGAATAAATATTCAGAATAATATTCATTGAACGAATAATGAATATTCAAATTAATAATACTATCGATTGATGAAATAATCATCAAATGGATATTTGAGATAATATTCATTGAATCAATAATGAATATTCAACTTAAGAATGATACTTATTGATGAAATAATTATCTACTGAATATTTGAGACAATATTCATTGAATAAATAATGAATATTCAACTTAATAATATTCATAGAAGAAATTATTATCGAATGAATATTTGAAATTATGTTCAATAATTGAATCGACTTTAAATGAATGTCGAAGATAATATTCATCGACTCAAGGGAATATTTAAAATAATATTTATCGAATAACTGGAGTTCGAATCAATGTTCAACTAATATTTATAATATAAATACAGATTGAATGAATATTCGAAATAATATTCATTTAAATAAATATGGCTCGAATGAATATTAAAATAATATTCATTAAATAAATAAACTCGAATGAATATTCAAAATAATACATATTGAGTAAATAAGAATGAATATTCTTTAAGTAAATAACTTAAATGAGGGTTCGAAATAATATTCGAATATTAAATCAACTTTAGATGAATATTAAAGATAATATTCATCGAATAAATAAATACCTGATGAATAATCCGAATAATATTTATCAAATAATCTCAAGGGAATATTCCAATAATATTCGCCAGATAATAAATGGGAAATATTTACTTAATTATTTTCTCTGAAAATAATATCAATATAATAAGAAATAACGACTCCCGGTCTATAATCAAAGAATGAGATTCAACTGCCCTTCGCTTAAGGGACTTAGTAATAACCGGCTTATAACTGATATATTAACTATCTAGCTTATAAGCCAACAATAATTCAGGGAACAAGTATATCAATATAACTTTGAAAGTAGGCATGCATGCTATGGTATATGTAAACAGAATCATATATATATTATCACAACAACAGCTTCAAAGAGGTTTGAAGACTTGCCTGGCAATCCTATAGGGGTAGTGTGCCTCGGTCAATCAGGTGATCTATCAATAGTCACAATATCCGAGGTCAATCACTTATACTTTTAAAAAGGCTAAGTAAGTACTTTACTTAGATTATATCGTGTTTCCGAGTTATCTCGTTATGCATCCCCTAGCATGACTTTCTATTCAAATCGCTAATGTTAATGAATACTCGTTTTAATATTGGAAAAAAATTATCAAAAAAATATAAAGACTCAATTGTGCCACATGTTAACAAAATCGTTATACTCCCTCCGTCCCAATGGATTCTTTACAGTTACTATTTTGGGACGTCCCATCCATTTCTTTACATACCAAAAATAGTAACTTTTAACAATAAAATACATTATTACATCCACTACTTCAATCTACTTTTTCAACACTTTACACTATTACCCCCACTACTCCACTACTTTACTCTACTTTTTCAACACTTTACACTATTACACCCACTACTTTACTTATTTTAACAATAAAATTACTATTACACCCACTACTACACTATTACACCCACTATTTAAATTATATTCCTTGGTCTCCGTGTCCCAGCCGTCTGTGTCCCAGCCGTCTGTAAAGAACCAGCTGGGACGGAGGGAGTAATAATATACTCCCTCTGTATCAAAAAGCTTTGCTTATTTTGACTCTGTACACTGTTCATCGTAAGCAGTTGACTACTAATTTACACCTAATTTATAAGATCAAATATAGTCATGAATGATTTTTCTAAATTTGTATTTGTTAGTATTTTAATACAGTAAAGTTTTTATAATTAATAATAATATAAAATTAAAGATATAAACGATTAAAAATGTGCATTGGCAAACGTGTCAAAAATAAACAGAAAAAGTATTTTGAGACAGAGGAAGTAACGTTATTATCAAAATTTCCAAACCCCCACCACCTACCAAAATTTCCAACCCCCCACCACCTACCAAAATTTCATTTGACTTAGTTTTTTTTTTCATTCCCCCTAAAACGAAAATTTCACTCTGATTCCCCCCAATTAATCCCCCTTCGATACCCAGCTCACAAACACACTCACACAAGAACCTCTCGCTCTGCTCTAGAACCCTAAATCGAAAACACAAAAATTACCCTCTCTCAACCTTCGACCAGGGCTCCCTGACTCTGCCTTGTGGCTGGAATTGGTTTCCTTATTTAGGGGTTCAATTAGACAAGGGTTCAATTAGAGGCTACCGCTTCGATTTAGGGGTGCAAGTTCGATTTGGGTTCTCTCTCTCTCTCTCTCTCTCTCTCTCTCTCTCTCTCTCTCTCGTTTTCGAAGCGTAGTTTTATAGATCTTCATATTTGTAAAGTGTTTTGTTTGGAGAATCAAGCAGAACATCATGGAAGGTGCGCGAATCTCTATCTTATTCATGTATTGTAACTATACACACACACATATAATACTTGTTTTAACTCTTGAATTGATGTTTTTTGTGATAATTTGTGTTGTATGTATGTATTATTTCAGAATTGGAAAGGTGTCATGCTCTATGGTTATATATATTATGTATATGGTGTGATTTATTTATAGATTTCTAAAATCTGTAGACAAGTGTGTTTATCACTTTATCTTGAGCCTGAGAAGGTTGCTAAGCTGGCTAAAGAGGGTATTAGACACTAATGTCTAATAGAGTTATTTGTGCAGAAAGCCGCAATTAAAAAGATGGATATGCAAGCCTCAAAAGAATTTCTTGCTGAATTGAAGGTTTTAACGAATGTTCATCACTTGAACTTGGTAATGTCCCTCTTCATATGTTTCCTTTTAGCTTCTGATTTTGTGTTTCCCTCTGTAGCTCTAGATGCTATGTTGTCTTTGTATATATCGACTGCAGACAACACGTATAATATCATTTATAGCGAGAGATACAAATCATTAGATGGAAGAGACACAAATTATTAGACTAACATTAGTAAGATGTGTGCATGTTTTGCCATGTATGGTGTGAATGAAAGACATGTGGTGCTGTGGGAGCATTCTTGAAGAATATTTTTGCATACACAAAACTTACAAAGGCCCGAAACTTAATAACAAGAAAAGTTGTCAGATTGGTCATTATTGTAATATTGTTAGTAATAATAGTCTATCTCACTACGCCATAAGTGTTAACTCGAATAACTTGTAGAAGGGGGGGTTGAATACAAGTTATATAACCGTGTCTGATTTTTTGGCTTAATTAGATGATACAAGAACAAACGAATAAATCAAACTGTTTGTATAAATAAGATCAAATACAAACTCTACCAAAGGTGTACAAATACCTTTAGCAGCTGCTGACAAAATAAATCTCTCTCTCTGTTTGTTTCGTACTCTCGAATACAAACCTTACGAACCACACAAAATACAATGATATAGAGAGAGTATTTATAATGCTACCTATCAACTAATAACAGAAAGATAATCTATACATGACAATGTTCTGCCGTCCAGTTGATAGTTTCCATCAATAGAAAATTCTTTCCTTCATGATATTTTCTTGCTTGTTCTTCAAACAACGATCCTATTTTATAGCACTTACCAGTTTCTGTAGCATCCATAATGACATCATCAGTAGCACGACTGATATCAGGATTCCATCACATCATCAGTAACACGACTGATATCAGGATTCGACCTTGCATCAGTATCTCATCAGTATTAGACACCATCAGGATTTGCTCTCTATTCCTGACATGTAGTCTCCGATACACTGTTCATTCCTGACTAAACTCTACAGATAACTGTCTTACACATATATCCTATATACAGTGCTAAATCCTTTATAAGATCAGGATATACAAGAAGTATAAGTAAAATTCTATTCTTAACATCACAACTCATGAATTATTCCTAACAATAAGTGGCTAACGTAATGGTTTTTGAAAGCGTTACGTGAAATAGTGTTACAATGGGTAGTAAATTTTGACCTGTTATAACACCTCTCAACTAGTGTTACATTAGTTCAGAATTAGTGTTACAGTAAGGGTGACGGTGTTGCATACATGTAACACCACAATAAAGTGTTACATTAGTTAATTTTTTTATTTTTTTATTTTTTCATTTTTCAACTCCTGTGGGCCCACCAGTAGTACCAATAGATGGATCCCACAAAAAATGTGGGCACCACATATGGACCCCACAACAAATGCGGACCTCACACGTGGGCCCCACAAAAAATGTGAACCCCACACATGACCCCCACAAAAAATGTGGGCCTAAATTTTTTTCCCTAAATTTTACCGTTGACTTTACATTTGTTTCCCTAAATTTTTCCTACTTTTCTAATTTTCTAACCACTACCCATGTTTCCCATTTATTTCTCCCCTCCCCTGTTCTCTCCCCATTCTCTCGTCTCTCTCCCACCTCTCTCCCCATTTATTTCCCATTTATTTGTTAATTTATTTTCTCGACATCAAGACTTCAAAACGAATTTGATAACTTTTTGTTTCGATTTTTTTGAATTGAATTGTGAATTCACTACTCAACCCTTGCCGAGTTGTTTTGTTATGCTTTGAGGATATTCGAACTCATCGGAAAAACTTTGACTTGGCCAGATATTGAATTCGATGATGGGTTCTTGCTATTTGTTGTTGATTTCGTTGTTATATGTGCATCGATTGCTAAAGGTATGATAAGAAAATGATTTTCTTCAATTGTTCTGGATTATTTTTGACTCGACGGGTTTGATTTAGTTGCTGGATTTCGAATTGTTGCCGTAGTGGTTTGTTGATGGTTGTTTTCTTAAGTCGAAGTCATGGTTTTATTAAGTGCACAAAACCCAGTATACTGTGAAATTCGGTATGAGTTTTTGAATGATTTTGATCCTCTGCATTTGTTGATTTGGTTACTGGAATTATGGACTTCCGGTTGTGTTTTGATTATATGTTGATGAATTGATAAAAAAAACATGGTGTTAAGTGTTGTGAAACATGTACAAGTGATGTGCTGTTTGTTTTGGTGTATGTTAAGTTGCCGAATTGTGGATTTTAATTATGATTCAAATTCTGGAATCTGGGCACTTGCCGGATTCTGGAAATTGGCCGGAATTTTTCCAGAATCCGGTCATGTTCTTGAAAGTCCGGTGAGTGTTCTTGAACAACAATTGTTTGATCTGTTTTCCTGGTACCACCGTGTAGAAGCTGTTTTTGAAAATTATTTTCTTAAAAATTCAAAATTCATTTCAAAAATCTTTTATAAATTCAAATTAAATTAATAATTATTTTATAAATTAATTATTATAATAACAATTATAATTATTTATTCATTAATTTTAAATTAATAAATTGTAATTGTAATAATTAAATTGAAAATTTAGAATCAAAAATTAAATAAAAAATTGAAAAATGGAAACTACTTAAAAATAGGCCTTTTTCCTATTTTATTTAATTTTTTAATTTATTTTATAAACTAGGTAAAGGTCAAAATAATTGAAGTGGAGTGAAAATTGTTAGTGTAGGTGCCCTAGAGGCAATACATTGTTTATTTTGATAAACCTTTATGTCATTTGATTATTTAATAAATGTATTTATTATGACTTTAATTACTGCGATATATTTGTTAGCATAATAAATGTCCTTAGAATAATGATACACATTATATAGTTTAAGTATTTAACTTGAACTTGAGATTATATAATATATCATATTCTTAAAGGTCCCTAGTCGAGTATTATTATATAGGACAATAATAATACATAAATAGACTAGTATGTTGTTGACTGATAACCACATCTCATTGGTTATAAGTATGGAGATACTAAAGTCAAAACATAGGTACATGTAAGGGTACATGGCACTGGACAGACCCACCGTGAGATTCTTCATGTTAATAAAGTCATAAGAAAGACTCACAGTGATAATGGTGTAATGATCCTTTGACTTGAGATCATTATATTTCTATACGAGGATAATATACTTTGACTACATTAAAAGTTACCTTTGACCGGGTGATGATAAAAGTGGACATCGGGTATATTGTGAATCGTATGAGAAATATGAATGATAGATAAAGGATTTAACCCTCCTATCAGATAGGAGAGATATTATTGGCCTCTTGATTGAGTGAGACTATAAAATGCATGGCCGTGCTCAAATAGTGATTTGTTTTAATAGTCTACTCATGGATCAAGTAAACCCGGATTAAATTATGAAGAGGATGACATGAAACATGCCTCGAGTTTAATCTATAATATTTGGTTAAAGGGATTATATTACACGGGAACATTAATCACAAAAGGTTTTATCGAATCACGATTTAATTATTATTTAATTGGGTAGCAATGATGTATTACTAGATGCCGCTCATTGTTTATAATTTTATTAGAGAATAAAATTATTGCCAATTAAATGATAGCCTACAGGGTCACACACATAGAACATTTTAAGGAAGAATTATTTTAAATTATGAATTTAAATTAATTAAATGATTAGTTGTATTTTATTATATTAATTAAGTGGGACTTAATTAAGATATAATAAAATACAAATGAGATATGATTTTAATAATTAAGTATGACTTAATTATTATTTATTTAAATAATAGGATTTGATTCTATTATTTAATTAATCAAACTTGGGCTAGGTTTTTAGTTGGGCTTTTACCTTACACTATCATATAAATATATGATGATAGGTAAAGAAGGTAATTAATTTTGTACGACAAAAATAATCCCCAGCCGCTTGAACCAAAACCTAAAAAGAAGATCTCATATTTTCATTGGAGGCTAGTACCTCCCTTCCAATCAAGAATCGTTCTTGGAGTGTTCGTGTGGATACCGTAGATGAGGCTTCGAAGAGGAGCACTCAACGATCGTGAAAGCTTGGATCTCCATTAGACATACAATCGTAAAGCTTCTTTAAGGTAAATCATCAATCTCCGAATTAAATATCATGTTTTTGCATGGATCCTGCGGTAGGGTTTCGATAATTATTGTTTTTTGTTTTAATTTTCCGCTGTGTTTGATGCTCGAAACCCTTCAATGGCATCAGAGCTACTTGCAAAAACGTTTTAATTCGGTTATATGTTACAGTTTTGATATATATACGAGCATGTTTGATGATTGTCATGTATGATGCGTTGATTTTGATATATATGTATAAACTGTATGTTAATGATGATTGGGATGATCATATGATGATCATATAATCTGTATGTATATTGATATATACATGATTTTTGTTTGTTCATGATATGGGGATTGTATACGATACGATTTCTGTATACGCTGCGCAGATCTGGTGAAATCTGTGTCCAGTGTCCGATTTTCGCAAACGATATGTGTTTTCTGACTGGAAACGAGCGTCTGAACAAAACTGATACCATAGGTATCACCGACTCGTCTGTAAGGCGTTTGACGCCGTTTAGTGCATGAAAAACGCGATTTATTGTTTTCAGAATTTGATTCTGATTTTCTGATTTTTGCGTTATATGATTTCTTTGATTGGATCATCTGAAATATGATATGGTATAACATGATTAGATAATATGACATGTTATTTAATTGTTACTTGAGCATGGTGGATGGTTATGGCCTTGAGACCCATAGGATAGAGGTTTTTGTTTATGGTTTGGTTTCTAAATACGACTTGCATGTCGTCATTCCTTGTAATGATTAAATCTCGAATGTAACTCGAGTTCTCCTTGTAAGTATATTAGTATAGTTGTTTTGTTTATGTAATGTACATGAATACATGAAGACAAGCAAGCAAGGAGGCGATCCAAGGAGGCATTGTAGCAGCAAAGAAGAAGACATGTAATAGTATAGTATTTTAAACCACCCATAAATTGTCCTTGATCCTTTCATTAGCTTGAAAGGATCATATAGGATAAAGGCCATAACCAATCACGTTTACATAATGCACTTACTTTACATATGATGTATGAATGTATGTGTAGGATACATAGAAATGCATGCTTTAATTAGATTAATCATGTATGAATGAATGTATTAGATACATCACCCATGCCATGCCTGCTTAATCAAGATAAAATCTGTAACGATTCAAGATTTTAAAATTAACAAGCGATCATGAGATTCTTGTGTTTTTAAAATATGGATTTTAAAGCACGGAACTAAATATGGATTTTGATATCTAAAATTTGGGATTTTCTGTCAAAAGCGGATATGCGTATTCGTAAGGTTGATGGGTTTTAAGTGTGACCTTTGGTATCCTCCATCTACCTGGGAAATGAACAATTTAGGATGTCAATATGAAATATTTGGTTCAAGGAAAAATTGAGGATCTCTTTATGATGTGATCATGATCGTTATAATTTTTCTAAATCCCTTAACAAAATATTAAGTTTTAATCAGATGCTTTCCAATGAATGAACACTCATCGAATCCTAGATCGATAAGGGGAAGGGCTGTCAGTGGCAGGGGACTCCTATCTATCGTGGTAAGATGCGACGAATATAAACGGTTATATTCGGCCGTTGGATCATTGGGTCAAACTTAACTAAGTCGTCATAATAAGGTGAAAATAAACGGTTATATTCGACCATTATGAACTTAGAAGCATAGAGTTTGGTTAAAATCTATTAGATAGATTAGAACAATGGTTGTTCACCAAACTATCCAAGAATTATATATGATATAATTGACAATGGTTGTCTACCTAAATAATCATTTTTAAGGACTTCCAGTGGTTGACTTAAAACATGACGAAATATGGATCTTGGCTCACTAGAAAGAATTATGGGATATACTTTCCGAATTGATAGTAAGGGCTATTAATTTGATAAAAATAGTGGGAGATATATTATGAATATATCATAATCATTTGAACATAATAATTGATAACTCAGACAATCTAATGTTTATTTTATGCTTTTAACATTGTTGATACTAAGAAATGGCAAACAACACAAACTCTCTATCCGTTCGATCAATCCTTGAGAAGGATAAACTGACAGGAGGAAATAACTTCCTAGACTGGCAGAGGAATTTGAGGATTGTCCTCAGGCAGGAGCGCAAGCTTCATGTCATTGACATCCCTCCGCCAGGTCCCCTTCCTGAGGGCGCTACTGTTGAGGAACGAGCGGCCCACACAAAGGATAAGAATGATGCAAATGATGTTGCATGTCTTATGTTGGCAACTATGAGTGCTGAGCTTCAAAGGCAGCATATGCATATGGATGCATACACTACCTATGAGCACTTGCAAAGCATGTTTGCAAGCCAAACTCGTCAAGAAAGGATCAACACGAGTAAGTCATTTTTAATTGCAAACAAGGGGCAAGTGAACCAGTTGATAAGGGTGAATGTCACTACTGTAAGAAAACTGGTCACTGGAAAAGAAACTGTTCAGTTTACTTGGAGGATCTGAAGAAGAAGAAGGCTCAACAAGCTTCTACTTCAGGTATATATATTATAGAAGTCAATATGTCTACTTCTACATCTTGGGTATTGGATACTGGATGTGCTTCTCACATTTGTTTAAATGTGCGGGAGCTGCAGAGAAGTAGGACATTGGCTAAGGGAGAAGTAGACCTACGAGTTGGCAATGGAGCAAAAGTTGCTGCTTTGGCTGTAGGCACTTATTATCTATCTTTGCCCTCTGGGCTTGTTTTAGAACTTGATAACTGTTTTACGTGCCTGCGATTTGCAGAAACATTATTTCGGTTTCTTGTTTGGACAAGAAAGGTTTTTCATTTATAATAAGGAACAACAGTTGTTCTTTTGCTTTGAATGATTTGACCTATGGTGTTGCACGTTTGTTTAATGGTTTATATGTTCTTGATTTAGATAATCCTGTCTATAATATAGAAAACAAACGACTTAAAATTAATGACTCAAATCATACATACCTCTGGCATTGTCGTCTAGGCCATATAAATGAGAAACGCATATCCAAATTACATAAAGATGGATACTTGGATAAATTTGACTTTGAATCATACCAAGAATGCGAATCTTGTTTGCTTGGTAAGATGACCAAAGCCCCTTTCACTGGTAAGGGTCAAAGGGCCACTGAACGTCTGGAGCTTATACATAGTGATGTATGTGGCCCAATGCGTGTGATGGCTAGAGGAGGCTACTACTACTTCATAACATTTACTGATGATTACAGTAGATATGGATATGTAAATCTTATGAAGAATAAATCCGATTCTTTTGAAAAGTTCAAAGAATATAAGGCTGAAGTAGAGAAGCAAATTGGCGGAGGTGCAAGTATTAAGATCTTACGATCCGATCGTGGGGGTGAATACTTAAGCACCGAATTTAAAGAATATTTAAAAGAGTGTGGTATTGTATCACAACTCACTCCGCCAGGAACACCTCAATGGAATGGAGTTTCAGAGAGGAGAAATCGTACCCTGTTAGACATGGTGCGATTGATGATGAGTCATGCAGATCTTCCAATTAGTTTCTGGGGTCACACTCTAGAAACAGCGGCTTTCACACTTAACCGTGTTCCTACTAAGAAGGTTCAAAAGACTCCATATGAGATATGGGAGGAGAAACGGTCAGGCATGAACTTTATGAAAGTTTGGGGATGCAAGGCGTTTGTGAAACGTCAAGTATCAGATAAGCTTGGACCTAAATCCGAAGAGTGCATATTTGTGGGATACCCTAAAGAAACAAAGGCGTATTATTTTTATAGTCCCTCTGAGCAGAAAGTGTTTATTGCTCGAGATGCTGTCTTTATGGAAAGAGATTTTGTTTCCAAAAGAAACAGTGGGAGAACTATAGATCTCGATGAAGATCGAGAACCGCAAAATAGCATTGAACCTGAAGTGGAACAGGAGCATGATAATGCTCAAGAAACACAGGTTGTTCGTAGATCTGGTAGAATTCGCCATGAGCCAGAGAGATATGGATTTCTCTTGACTCAATGTGGTGATTTGATGCTCATAGATGAAGATGAGCCTCTCACATACCAAGATGCTATGAACAATCCAGACTCTAAGAGATGGCTAGAAGCCATGAAATCCGAGATGGATTCCATGTACGAAAACCAAGTATGGACTTTGGTTGATCCACCCGAAGGGGTAAAACCCATAGGGTGCAAATGGGTTTTCAAAAGGAAAACTGACGTGGATGGAAATGTTCAGACCTACAAAGCAAGGCTGGTTGCAAAAGGTTTCAAACAAATTCATGGTATTGACTATGATGAAACTTTCTCACCAGTGGCTATGGTCAAGTCCATAAGGATTTTGCTTGCAATTGCAGCATTCCATGATTATGAAATCTGGCAAATGGATGTCAAAACAGTCTTCCTTAATGGAAGCCTTGAAGAGGATGTGTACATGACACAACCTGAAGGTTTTGTCGATCCAAGGAATGTTGGCAAGGTATGTAAATTACGTCGATCCATTTATGGATTGAAGCAAGCCTCTAGGAGATGGAATATCCGTTTTGATGAAATAGTCAAAGAGTATGGCTTTGTTCAAAACAAAGATGAACCTTGTGTTTACAAGAAGGTTAGTGGGAGCCATGTGGCATTCATAGTATTATATGTTGATGATATACTACTAATGGGGAATGACATACCTTCTCTAAAGGCTGTTAAGACTTGGTTACGGAGCAACTTCTCTATGAAAGACTTAGGAGATGCATCCTACATTCTAGGAATGAGGATCTATAGGGATAGATCTAGAAGGATGATCGGTCTAAGTCAGAGTACATACATTGATAAGGTTTTGCATCGTTTTGGTATGCAAAATGCGAAAAGGGGATGTGTCCCCGTGTCTCAAGGGATAACGATCTCTAAAGACCAGTGTCCGAAATCATTGGATGATAAGGACAACATGAGGAAAGTTCCATATGCCTCAGCAATTGGATCTATCATGTATGCAATGGTATGTACTCGTCCTGATGTCTCGTATGCTTTGAGCATGACGAGCATACACCAGTCTAATCCAAGTGAAGGTCACTGGACGGTAGTCAAGAATATTCTTAAGTACCTGAAAAGGACTAAAGATTTATTCTTGGTGTATGGAGGAGAGGAGAAACTGGTTGTAAAAAGTTACACCGATGCAAGTTTCCAAATAGGCAGGGATGATAATGTATCATAGTCTGGTTTTTGTTTTGTCTAAATGGAGGTACTGTAAGCTAGAAGAGTTCATAGCAAGAAACAGTCGCTGTTTCTACAATGGAGGCTGAGTACATTGCAGCTTGTGAAGCGGCAAAGGAAGATGTTTGGACTCGAAAATTCATTACTGAATTGGGAGTGGTTCCATCGATCGCAGATCCCATAGACAAGTACTGCGATGATAATGGAGCCATTGCACAGGCTAAAGAACCTAGATATTACTCCCGATCCAAACATATACTCAGGAGATTTCACCTCATTCGAGAGATAAATGAAAAAGGTGATATACACATATGTAAAGTACACACAAATGATAACATAGAAGACTCACTGACCAAAGGCTTGTCGCAGCAGAAGCACGACGGTCACACTAGTTCCATGGGTATTAGATACATGGGTGATTGGCTCTAGTGCAAGTGGGAGATTGTTAGTGTAGGTGCCCTAGAGGCAATACATTGTTTATTTTGATAAACCTTTATGTCATTTGATTATTTAATAAATGTATTTATTATGACTTTAATTACTGCGATATATTTGTTAGCATAATAAATGTCCTTAGAATAATGATACACATTATATAGTTTAAGTATTTAACTTGAACTTGAGATTATATAATATATCATATTCTTAAAGGTCCCTAGTCGAGTATTATTATATAGGACAATAATAATACATAAATAGACTAGTATGTTGTTGACTGATAACCACATCTCATTGGTTATAAGTATGGAGATACTAAAGTCAAAACATAGGTACATGTAAGGGTACATGGCACTGGACAGACCCACCGTGAGATTCTTCATGTTAATAAAGTCATAAGAAAGACTCACAGTGATAATGGTGTAATGATCCTTTGACTTGAGATCATTATATTTCTATACGAGGATAATATACTTTGACTACATTAAAAGTTACCTTTGACCGGGTGATGATAAAAGTGGACATCGGGTATATTGTGAATCGTATGAGAAATATGAATGATAGATAAAGGATTTAACCCTCCTATCAGATAGGAGAGATATTATTGGCCTCTTGATTGAGTGAGACTATAAAATGCATGGCCGTGCTCAAATAGTGATTTGTTTTAATAGTCTACTCATGGATCAAGTAAACTCGGATTAAATTATGAAGAGGATGACATGAAACATGCCTCGAGTTTAATCTATAATATTTGGTTAAAGGGATTATATTACACGGGAACATTAATCACAAAAGGTTTTATCGAATCACGATTTAATTATTATTTAATTGGGTAGCAATGATGTATTACTAGATGCCGCTCATTGTTTATAATTTTATTAGAGAATAAAATTATTGCCAATTAAATGATAGCCTACAGGGTCACACACATAGAACATTTTAAGGAAGAATTATTTTAAATTATGAATTTAAATTAATTAAATGATTAGTTGTATTTTATTATATTAATTAAGTGGGACTTAATTAAGATATAATAAAATACAAATGAGATATGATTTTAATAATTAAGTATGACTTAATTATTATTTATTTAAATAATATGATTTGATTCTATTATTTAATTAATCAAACTTGGGCTAGGTTTTTAGTTGGACTTTTACCTTACACTATCATATAAATATATGATGATAGGTAAAGAAGGTAATTAATTTTGTACGACAAAAATAATCCCCAGCCGCTTGAACCAAAACCTAAAAAGAAGATCTCATATTTTCATTGGAGGCTAGTACCTCCCTTCCAATCAAGAATCGTTCTTGGAGTGTTCGTGTGGATACCGTAGAGGAGGCTTCGAAGAGGAGCACTCAACGATCGTGAAAGCTTGGATCTCCATTAGACATACAATCGTAAAGCTTCTTTAAGGTAAATCATCAATCTCCGAATTAAATATCATGTTTTTGCATGGATCCTGCGGTAGGGTTTCGATAATTATTGTTTTTTGTTTTAATTTTCCGCTGTGTTTGATGCTCGAAACCCTTCAAAAGTATGGTAACATTCATCATACAAATATTGAGCATAACTACTTTGATGTGTATGAATTTATGTTCAAAACTTGGAATTTTCATATTTTTATTTATTTTACAAACTAGTTAAAAATGAGGAAAAAATCAAAAAATATATTTTTTTCCCGAAATTTTGGCAATAACATTAAAAAGGATGGATCTTGACCTCCGTATGGTTGGGTCATCCAGAAATATTTTTTAAAAAATAGAAACCGTAAATCGTGACGAAACGCTATTTATGGGTTATGGTCAAAGTACTAGTTGACCGTTAAATTACTTGGTCACACAAATTTATTTTTTTCTAAAATTTTGGAAATAGCATTAAAAAGGATGGATCTTGACCTCCGTATGGTTGGGTCGTCCGAAAATATTTTTTTTAAAAATAGAAACCGTAAATCGTGACGAAACGCTATTTGGGGATTATGGTCAAAGTACTAGTTGACCGGTAAATTACCAAATCAATTAAATTTATTTTTTCCCCAAATTTTGGTGATAACATTGAAAAGGATGGATCTTGACCTCTGTACGGTTGGGTACTGCAGAAATATTTTTTTAAAAATAGAAATCGTAAATCGTTACGAAACCCTTTTTAGGGGTTATGGTAAAGGTATTAGTTGACCGTTAAATTACTTGGTCAAACAAATTTATTTTTTCCTGAAATTTTGGCAATAACATTAAAAAGGATGGATCTTGACCTCCGTATGGTTGGGTCATCCGGAAATATTTTTTTAAAAAATAGAAACCCTAAATTGTGACGAAACGCTGTTTAGGGGTTATGGTCAAAGTACTAGTTGACCGGTAAATTATCAAATCAATTAAATTTATTTTTTCCCCAAATTTTGGCAATAGCATTAAAAATGATAGATCTTGACCTCCGTATGGTTGGGTCGTCCGGAAATATTGTTTTAAAAAAATAGAAACTGTAAATCGTGACGAAACGCTGTTTAGGGGTTATGGTCAAAGTACTAGTTGACCGGTAAATTACCAAATCAATTAAATTTATTTTTTCCCCAAATTTTGGCGATAACATTAAAAAGGATGGATCTTGACCTCTGTATGGTTGGGTCCTGCAGAAATATTTTTTTAAAAATAGAAACCGTAAATCTTGACGAAACCCTTTTTAGGGGTTATGGTCAAGGTATTAGTTGACCGTTAAATTACTTGGTCAAACAAATTTATTTTTTCCTGAAATTTTGGCAATAGCATTAAAAAGGATGGATCTTGACCTCCGTATGGTTGGGTCATCCGGAAATATTTTTTAAAAAATGGAAACCGTAAATCGTGACGAAACGCTGTTTAGGGGTTAGGGTCAAAGTACTAATTGACCGTTAAATTACTTGGTCAGACAAATTTATTTTTTTCTAAAATTTTGGCAATAGCATTAAAAAGGATAGATCTTGACCTCCGTATGGTTGGGTCGTCCGGAAATATTTTTTTAAAAAATAGAAACCGTAAATTGTGACGAAACGCTGTTTAGGGGTTATGGTCAAAGTACTAGTTCACCGGTAAATTACCAAATCAATTAAAATTATTTTTTCCCCAAATTTTGGCAATAGCATTAAAAAGGATAGATCTTGACCTCCGTATGGTTGGGTCGTCCGGAAATATTTTTTTAAAAAATAGAAACCGTAAATCGTGACGAAACGCTGTTTAGGGGTTATGGTCAAAGTTCTAGTTGACCGGTAAATTACCAAATCAATTAAATTTATTTTTTCCCCAAATTTTGGCGATAACATTAAAAAGGATGGATCTTGACCTCTGTATGGTTGGGTCCTGCAGAAATATTTTTTAAAAATAGAAACCGTAAATCATGACGAAACCCTTTTTAGGGGTTATGATCAAGGTACTAGTTGACCGTTAAATTACTTGGTCAAACAAATTTATTTATTCCTAAAATTTTGGCAATAGCATTAAAAAGGATGGATCTTGACCTCCGTATGGTTGAGTCATCCGTAAATATTTTTTAAAAAATAGAAACCGTAAATCGTGACGAAACACTGTTTAGGGGTTATGGTCAAAGTACTACTTGACCGTTAAATTACTTGGTCAAACAAATTTATTTTTTCTTGAAATTTTGGCAATAACATTAAAAAGGATGGATCTTGACCTCCGTATGGTTGGGTCATCCGGAAATATTTTTTAAAAAATAAAAACCATAAATCGTGACGAAACCCTGTTTAGGGGTTATGGTCAAAGTACTAGTTGACCGTTAAATTACTTGGTCAGACAAATTAATTTTTTTCTAAAATTTTGGCAATAACATTAAAAAGGATGGATATTGACCTCCGTATGGTTGGGTCGTCCAAAAATATTTTTAAAAAAATTAAAAATCGTAAATCGTGTGACGAAACCCTATTTAGGGGTTATGGTCAAAATACTACTTGACCGTTAAATTACCGAATCAAATAAATTTATTTTTTTCTGAAATTTTGGCAATAACATTAAAAATGATGGAATCTTCACCTCCGTACGGTTGAGTTATCGAGAAATATTTTTAAAAAAAATATGCAAATGGTATTTTTTTTGTTTAAATTATATATTTTTTTAAAACTAACTAAAAAATTAATTCAAAAATAAAAAAATGAAATCTTTTTTTGTAAAAAACGGGTGGCACTTTTCCCTCCCTAAACAAATTTGTACAATCCCAAATTATTTTAAAAAGTTACAACCCAAATTATCTAAACAATTTTTTTTTCTATTTATTTAATTTTAAGTTACCAAGGAAATGAAAAAATTGAAATGTTGTGGGCCGCAATTTTCCCCCCAAACCCAAATTGCACTTTCCCAACCGACCCCTTATCCCTATCCCAAAAACTTACTAAAAATAGTAAATCCCCAAAATTATTAAAAGTTTTCTACATTCCATTCCCCATTTTCCATCCCCATATCCCTATATTCTTTTTTATATTACTTCTTTCTCTCTCTTTCGCTTACAATTTTAACTACAATTATAATTTAATACTCATAGAGGAGAGAGAGAGAGGGGTTTAATATTAGTATAAAATATATGCGGGAGGTTTGCAGAATGAGTGAAGAATCCCCAAATATGGGGGAAGAAAACTTGTCTGCAAATCTATTCCCCATTTTGGGGTCTCGGATGGAGCTCGATTTTGAATAAAAATTTGATAAAATCCCTATATTTATAGGGATGAAGAGTCCATTGTGAGTGCTCTAAAGTTCGAGGTAAATATGGGGCTTTATTAGGAGTTTATGATGATTAACTTGTTTATAATTTATTTCTTTTTTCCTGATAATTTCATCAGGACACCAATGGAAGTCACGGCTTCACAGTTGTTAGCAAGTGATGTCTTTCCTGTTCCAATAGTGAAGACCCTTCATTACCCAGTTAATCCTATTGTTTCAAATCATGTTCCTCCCCAGGTCTCTCTCTCTCTCTCTCTCTCTCTCTCTCTCTCTCTCTCTGTGTGTGTGTGTGTGTGTGTGTGTGGTTCTTTCATTTTATGTGTGCTTGTGACAGAACAGAGCGTTTTAATTTGCCCCATGTTCTTGAATTTTGTGTATTTGAACGATTCTTGAATTCTTGATTATTTGGCTAGATATATGACTATATGAGTGCTCCAGTTGGGTTTGCTTGATTATGTTTGTAATTTGTTGGGGTTTTGGGGATGGAGATGTTTTGTTTTAATCGATACAGTCAAGTGAATTAGTTTAATGCAAGTGTTGTATTGAATTATTACTCTATCCAGCTAAATAGAGTAGTCTTTTAAGTTTTAATATATTTGTGATTTATATATACTTATGATTGTGTATTATTGTTGGACTTAGTGCTCTGAAGTCTGAAGTATTATAAATAGTAAATTGCGATGGCATAATTGACATGAAATTGGCTTTCTATTTAGTCTTAGATCCAAAGTTTAGTATTTTTGTAATATTTTTAATTTTGGATAGAAATTAAGGATGTAGATGAATTGAGATGTTAATTTGGTTTTATTTGGGGTTTATAGGTAGTTCTCAACCTAAGAATGTGGCTGCCACTTTAGATTATTCTGATACTGATAGTGTGAGTTTGAGTTCTACTCTGCCGTCGGAACAATTGCTGGTGTCTGGTGTTGTGGACTTGCAGCTTGAAAAGGATTCTATACTTGATCAGGCTTTAGATGATTTATACGAAAAAAGGTAGTTTTCCCCTCATCATTGTGTTTAGTGTTCCAATAATTCTCACTGCTAGTACTGCTTCTTTATTTGTGTATTTTGTATCAATTAAAGAAACTCAAGAAGTTGTAATGCTGAAAATTAGTGTTGCGCTTGTTTTTATACAGGGGGTCGACAAGGGAAAAAGCATTGGTGTCAATCATAGATGCTTTCAATAGCAAAATACAACATAATTTGTCGAAAAGAACTAAGCATCACAATTATTTAAATTTGTCGAAAAGAAGTAGATATTAGTATTGGTCAAGTTAAATGTGCAGACTTGCAATAGCTTAAAGAGTTTTTTTTATTATATTACACGAAGCTTAGTTATATGCTACTAACATAGCCATGAATAATAGAAATTGGCTTTCTATTGATGGCATAATTGTGATTTCTATTGAAGCATAAACTTTTCTTTTTGGATACACTGGTGTGCTAAAGGTTCTGGAAATCAGTATTTTTTATATGTATTAGTAAAACTAACTCAATCTGTTTTTTTTTTCAAGTTGATAGGTGCACACTAATTGTCTGCATAGGTAGGCTACAATATTTAAAAGGAAATAACCTTTCATGCTAGTGGTTTGCTCAACTTGCAATAACAAATGCACATGTGCTAATGCAATTATCTTTTGTTGTTCCTTCATTAAATGGACACTGATGGATCTAGTTAGTAAGGCATGAGAAACCAATTTACTGATAATATTTAGATCAAATGAAGGCAATGGCCGCATGTTTGATCTCTCTTTAACTGTGATACCAGATTTATTATTTTTAGAATTCTCTACTTGGTGGATATTTGACTATGATAACTTTTATAAAAATTAAATTGGAATGATGATCTATAAAATGTTGCTATAGAATCTGAAAGACGACAAGAATTTGATTGGAAGAAAAGGTATGGCATGATAACAGGCATTGCTCAGGGTTTGTTTTACCTACATGAAGATGCACATATTTGCATCATCCACCGGGATATTAAGGCCAGCCATATTCTTCTAGATGATAAGTGGAGAGCAAAGATTGCTGACTTTGACATGGCAAGACTCTACCCTGAAGATAAAACTCATGTTAACATCCGTGTTGCTGGCACAATGTAAGTTTTCATCACTTCGTGATTTTCTGGTTATTTTGGCCTGTTCATACCAGATAACTAAATTAAGGCCATTTGTATTTAAAATAGTGGTTACATGGCCCCGGAATATGTTATGAATGGCAATCTATCGATTGAGGAAGATGTCTACAGTTTTGGCGTTCTGCTATTGGAAATCATCAATGGTCAGAAGAATTCAACTTTCAACCTAGATCCTGATTCCCAGAGTTTACTTGATTGGGTAAAATCTGATTTCATCTACATTAATTTTCATCCAACACTGAGTTTTATGTCATCTATGATAAACATGCTTACACATACAATCTAATAGTTCCACCACCAGTAATTTTTTGGGGAAGAAAAATTAGTTAAGTGCTGTTATGCTGATACTTGGGATAAAAAGAAAAAAATAGTTTATATATGTCAAGTGTTTTTTATCTACTTTAGCCTCTTAATCGGATGACACACTGATCTGATCTGATCTGATCTGATCTGTCAAGTGTTTATATTTATAAACTTTATCTGTTTCTTTCTTATAAACTTTACATTTATGTGCATAGGTCCACACTCTTCAGAGGACTGGAATTCTCTTTACAGCAATTCTGGAATTGCTCAATACCAAATATGTTTCTGTCCTTGGGCAATAAATATGGGATATTTTTGGAAAGAGGAAATTGTAAAGTACTTTATAATTTGAAGGAGATGTATATGTCTTACTTGAGGTGACTATTGGGTTGAATTAAGTGTGACCTCTTTTTCTTTGCAGTTCAAGAGGCAACAAAACCTGAAGGTGACAACACTGAAAAGGTTGGTGAGGAAACTAAAACATGGATATTAGAGAAAGCAGAAGCACCTTCAAGCAAATGAGTATCCGCTCACTAACTAAATGCTCCATCTCTCTAGCGTAGTTCTGTTGCTCTAATGTTGCACCTGGGCACTTATATTGTAACATTTAAATGGTTGAATTTGGTTTGAATGTTGGTTTAGATATGTAATGGAAAAATTTGGATTGGATATGTAATGGTTATTAATGGAAATGTTGTATATATAAAGCACCTATTTCAAATTTTTTGTATACTAGTGTTACATTTTCCTATTGTAGTGTTACATACGCATGTCCATCTCGTGGCCCCACAATTGCCACGTGTCAGTGGCCCACTAATGCCATGTGTCAGTGGGCCCCAATAATACCACGTGTCAGGTGGGCCCCACTCATGCCATGTATCAGGTGGGTCCCACTTATGCCACGTGTTAGGTGGGTCCCACAATTTGCCACGTGTCAGATGGGGCCCACAATTGCCACGTGTCAGTTGTCCTCCTCTATTGCCACATGTCAGTGGGCCCCACGTTCTGTCCCTCAAATGTAACATTACAAATCCGTTACAGTAGATGATGATAGTGTTACATTAGCGACATAATGTATCGCTTTATTAGTGTTACAGTAGATGGGCAAAAGCGTTACAATAGTCACCTGTTGTAACGCCCGTAAATGTAACGCCCCCAAGTGTTACAATACACCTAATGTAACGGATTTTGGGCCTATTGTAACATCACGCGGGAGTTACAATAGGCCACTTATGTTGTAGTGTCTCAATTCTCAAATAACAATATAATGTTTTTGGAGTTATTTTTTCTTTTCCTTGCTTTTATAAAAAAAGACCCACTTCTGATTATATATTGTATAATCATAGATGCAATTGGAATTGTAAATGATTGAAGTTTAGTGCATTGACATGACTGTTACCGAATCAACATATAAAAGGCTTAACCTTTGAGGGGAGGACAAGTGGTCCTGTAGGCTTCACACTATGAGAACCCTGATTCAAATTAATACTTATGCCCTTGGGCCTTGTACAATCGAAAGGAAATATGTGAAATAAGATTAATTTCTTGTAATTGTTTACATCTTGCTCCGGTTTTTCAGCATAGTTCTTTTGACACCTCTATGACTATTACGCAGGTTCGCTTAATTGGCTATTGTGTCGAAGATTCCTTTTCCTAGTCTATGAATTCATCGAGAATGGAAATTTAAGCGAACATTTGCGAGGCTCAGGTAATGATATGTCTACAGAATGCAGTTCGTGTAATACTATTACCTCAAAATATACGTTAACGTACACCCCCCACCCTTCTCTTCCCCACCTTTTCGAACATTTCAGGAAGACCTCCACTCTCTTGGTCTACCAGGGTGCAAGTTGCTTTGGATTCAGCTAGAGGACTTGAATATATCCATGAACATACAGTTCCTGTTTATATCCATCGTGATATTAAATCAGCAAATATTCTGATAGATAAAATCTACCGCGGAAAGGTTGTGACAGAGTTTGTGTTTGCTTTCTTTATTATACATATGATACAGCTTGACATAGATTTTAAATTAAAATTCATGAAGTTTACATAATTAATGTTTCTTATCATAGTATTGGCGGACTGAAGTTTTTTTCAGTTGCTAGTAATATTGACAATGATGCTCCACTATATTTATTGGGTAATATTTCTGTGAGGGATTCTTGATGGTTAAGATAGGATTTTTGTTCAGGTCTGGACATTGGAGGTGAGATGAACTTGGTAGCTGGAATCCAGATTGCTCAGTTAGCTCTTAAGCATCGCCAGGAAAGAAGATGTGTTTTGCATGGTGTTAGGAGGGAAATGTATAATCATAATACATATTTATAAATATATAGTTTTTAATTTTAGTTTTGAGCACCCCTATTAATTTTGTCAAGGAACTACACTGTATAGTTTTTATGCTCATTTTGTTCTTCATAGATAGGTGCTCATTTTATTCCTGAGCATGAGTACACAGATAAGTAGATAGTTATTGATATAAATACTCAGTTATAAGCTAGTACATAATAAAGGTAAAGGAATATTTAAACAAATATATGTTAACTAGCAGGGATGCCCGCTTCCCCGGGCTTAATTTTTTTTATTATAATTTAACGATAATAATCAAGTTAATATGTAAAGTGCCCCTATCAACTACATGGCCAACATTGTTCCAGGGCGAATACACAAACTTATACAAAATGCCGATTGTCAAAAGTGGTGTTTTTTTAAAATTTTCTTTTGATTTTCCTTTCTTGTTTTGCTGATCATGGTGATTGGAGATTTAGTTACAACATCCTATTCAAGTGATAAATGAAATCTGACATCTTTTTCTAAAAAGAACACATAAAAACTTTTTTAAATATTCCAATTTTAAAAAAATTAAATTGTTAAAATACAATCCCAAATTTTAAGAATAATTAAATTTTCATTTATATATAGATATAAATTTTAAAAAATAAAATTTTACATTTAATTTGCGACCTCCTCGGTCCCGCCTTCGGCGACACCCTGTGTTCTCATAACCGGACCGGACATCGAACCGGAAGCCCTACTGGTTACTGGTTCGATTGGTTCAACCGGGTCGATCATTGGTTCAACCGGTGTGACGTCATAATTATGTAATATATAATTATATATATATTTAATTATATATATAATTATATATATTACAAGGAGAAAAATGAGCATTTATAGACATGAATTTGTTAGCATGGATGATGGATCATGACCTAAGAATACTATGGGTCTAGTATTCAGTAGTAAAGTCTTAAATTTAAAACCCAACATACTTAAATAAACTAAACTGAACAATATTTCAAAAAAAAAAAAACTAAACTGAAAAAAAACCGGCGGCCGGTCCGATTTTTTCCGGTTTTTACCGGTTTTTGGCCGGTTCTGACCGGTTCGGAATAGGAAAACCGGAGGACTGGTTTTATGGGTGAACCGAACCGGACCTGTCACCGGTTAGCGGTCCGACCGGTCGAACCGGCCATTTCAAAACACAGGCGGCACCTCGAATTCTATATAAATATCATTTATTTATATTTATATCTATCAAATATATCCTATAAAAATTACATTTTCTAGGTATTTTTATTTTTAGATTCTAACTTTATAGGTCAATAAAGATGCAAAACCCATTTCCAGTACCTAAAAAACATCTTTAAAAAATACTTATGGGCTACACACAAACCCAAATCCTTTTTCTTGGCAAGAACAAACACAAACCCACATTGTTGTCTTGACAGCAAAACCTTTAAAATCATCAATTGTCTGAACATCCAAAACAGAGTCATGCCCTTCCTCTTAAGTAGTCACAATCTATATCCTACCATGTTCCTTGTAAGTAACAGCATCACATATCACCTTCTCCAAAAATATTTCCAGTGTTTCTTTCCTCGTAGACATGGTTCAGCAAATTTATCCATCATGGAACCACTAACAAATCACTAAAAAAAGACTCCAACTTAAACATCTATTATCTGTTATTCTATTATCTATTATATTATATAACTATTACAATCCTCCTGAGCAAATTAATTCATAGGTTCGGTCTCTCCAAACCTCCAAACCCACCCTCCAAACCTAATTCCTTATCAATCCATATTAAATTACCAACATACCCTAATATATATATATATCAATGTCAAAAAAAATTGAATTTGATAAGAATCGAACATATGACCTCCCTATACATATATCTTTATACTCACATGTACAACCACTACACTAAATCCCTTTTAGTGATAAATTTTAAGATCATTAACTACATTCTTGAATAAGTACTAACTAAATTCTATGCAATTTTTATTTATTACAACAACTAAACCAAATCACATTTTGAAATCATTGACTACATGCTCGAATAATCCACTTATCGCTATCAATGTAATATTTATTTCATAACTTATTCATTGACTATAATTTTGATTTTGAGAGGAATTAAATACTCAAAAAAATTATATTCATGATTATTTTATAATTTATTATGGATAAAATCATTGGAATATTTTTTACCCTATTATATTGTTAGATAATATCATTTATATTAATTATAATGTCGTTTTATAGCTCAATTAGTAATATTTAATTAATAATATTTAATTAATAATATTTTATCAATAGCATACACATGCATATTATGTGTATGATTTAAAATACATGTGAATGTGTGGCCTAATGATATGAAGATTCACAATTTAACTCGGTGTTCCAAGTTCAATCACCATTGAAAATAATATTTCAATATATAAATAGGAACTTAGGGATAAATTGGTGCTTTCAAATCATGAATAAAATATATTAGGCATTTCACATTTTTTTAATATAAAACCAAATATTGTACCGCTTAAGCGTTACACACAGAGATATCATGTGTATTATCAATATTCAAAGTCAAGATAACTATATTTTTTGATATATATATATATATATATATATATATATATATATATATATATAATAGAGCAAATGGGGGGTTCCATGAGCAAATTTATTCATATAAAAAGTCATATTTATCCTTACTAATTCTATTTATGTTATATTTTCGGGAGCTATTTTTTATTACAACACTAATATATTTATTACATAATAATAACTAATATGAACTAATATGCATTTATTATTATGTAATTAATACTTGTATATATCTTTGTATTCATCCATATTAACTATATATATTTATATTTCGAAGTAAGGTTTTGATCTTAACATTGACCTATTTATTATATAGTTCAAGTTTAATTTAACAAAACAAAGCATAGCAACTAGAGTTATAATTTGAATGTCACGATCGGATATTGCATAAATTCTGTTTTCTCACAATAATTGTTGCGAATTGAAGATATGAACAATCAAAGATATCAACAATCCAACCCTACGTGATCACGAGTAATTCATAAATATTTGTAAACTAAAGCATGTCCGTGCCTTGCATGGGCTACAAAGCTAGTTTTACCTAAAATGTATAAAAAACGACTCCAATATATTATGTATTTTCAAATATATTAAGTCATTTAAAGCTATAAATAACTATGATTGAGTCACAACCGGAGATAAATACAAACACGCATTGGTCATCTCATTCAGAAGCCGTTCCACTTATGTATGTAGATATTGCGGATCACTGATAAGTGGATTTTATATCTACTTGGAGCATTCTAAATCGGCTTAAATTGATTGTCTTGGACTCAAGTTTCTTGTAGTTTTGATGTGTTTTGCTTAGTTGTGCAGATTTACAAGAATGTTGATTATGGTGGATGCTTTAATTGTTTTTGGAGATTTATTTGATTAAAATTCGGATTTTCTGGGAAGGCTGCGCAGCTTACACTGTTTTGGCCATATCTGGAGTTCTAGAAGTCCATTTTCGGCGATCTTACTGCCCACGCGAAGCTTGGGAGATTTTCTACAACATGGAACAGGTTTTACAAGAGCAAGTTGCGCGTGGTGGGGGCAGGAAGCACGACAAGCAGATTGTTGGAAGCAGTGAAATTACTGTTTTGCCCTTTTCAAGTTCTAATTGTATTTTGGGCAGTTTTTAGAACTTTAATTGAATTCTAATTGTATTAGAAGGTAATTTCTTGCTGGGCAAGATATCTAGAGCCTATTTAAACACATCTTAGCCTTGTAAATTAAGGGGCTTGATTATTATATCATAGCTTAGATCTGCAAGGGAGAACTATTACTTCCTTTGAAGATTAAAGGTTTTTTCTCTTTTCTTATAATTATGTGTTCAATTTATAATTCTTGTTTTGTTAATTCAATTATGAGTGAGTAGATTATTAATCTAGGGTTAAGTAGAACCCTAGTTATGGTTGATGTGTGAATTTCCAATTCCCCCAATTTGATTGTTTAATTGCTCTTGCTTATTGAGTTGTATTAATTAACAATTACAAATCAGACGTGATTATGTGTATTGTTTGAACCAATATCTAATTATCAGCGAGAGTTGGATTTAGATGGTTGTGATTTATCCAATAAGAACATGAAATTCTCCATGAGAATAGGTAGAATGGATTGTTAGGAAATTAGGGTGATGTGATTAATGTCTCTAAATTGCATGATACCATGAGAATAGGTTTGATTGTACTTTAAGAGAAGCCATTAATACTCGAGAGGGGTTATTGGTATTTATAGGGCGCATCTTTCCTGTTGAGTAGTGTACGATTAATTGGGGAGGAAATTCACGATTGCATTAATTCATGCTAGTGGGGATACTTAATTCTGGATATTTTTAATATTTGATTAATACAAACACAAATTCTCTTTAGTATAAAATTAGTTTAATAATCTCTCAATATTTATTGTGTTACTTGCTTAGCCGAATTAAATCAGAAATAACTGGTGATTGATACGTTTGTCTCTGTGGGATCGACTCTGACTTACCCTACTACATAGTTAGAAGGAATTGTTAGATATTATTATTTGATAGGCACGCGATAGCCTTGTCAAATTTTTGGCGCCGCTGCCGGGGACAAAGCAGTGTTAGATTAGTTACTTTTTGAGTTAATTTAGCTAAGTCCTTTAGTTGTGTTGCTTCGGCTATTATTCTTGTTCCGTTTTATCCTTTGCTTGTGGAGTTTCTTGTTTCTTGCAAAATTTGAGTTTCAGCTTCCACCAACAAGAAATTAAGCAAGTGAATAGAGGAAGAAGAAGAATGCATGGAGGCATTGGTTAAGACTATGCAGGCATTATCTCAAAAGATAGATGAAATTGAGTCAAAAACTTCATATTTGGTTCCTACTTGTGAAGTTTGTGGTATACAAGGACATACTCAAAATTATTGCCAATATAACACCCCTTACTACCCAAACCAAGCACACTATTGGGATGGTAATTTTCATTACAATACCCAATACCACACTGACCAAAGACCACAATACAATCCTTATTCCGAAACATACAATTCTAGTTGGGAAAATTATTCTAATTTTTCCTACCAAAACAATCCACCTCAACCAGAAAAGTCTAGCTTGGAAACTGCCTTGGAAACTTATCTTTTTTCATGTGCTCCAAACCAACAATTTAATGATCAATTTGAAGAGATATCAGTTAGTCCATGCCAAGCTCAACTACCTCAAATTAACTACTTTCAGCCACCACCAAAATCTAACTTGAAAAATCTTGTGGAAGGATTTATTGCTGCACAGCTGAGCAAGAATGTAGAAGTTGAGACAAGTATTAATGAGATGAAAGCTCACAACAAGGTGATTGAAAATTCATTGGCTCAACTAGCTCAAGAGGTAACTGAATTCGTTGAGATGCGCACTCAAACGGAGAAAATACCAATGAGTCAATTTGATGATGCAGCTTTGTGGAGTGGTAAGGAGTTCAAAGAGTCGCAAAACGAGGTTAGTAATAGTAAGCTAATTTTTGATGATTATGATGATGAAGATGATTTTGAAAGTCTCACTCTTATTGACTCATATGCTTCTCAAGAAATTAACTCGTGTGAAAACTCGTTTGATAGTAATGAGATTGATTTCTTAGATGACTCTTTTTGCACGCTATTTGATGAGGGTGATAGTATGGTTGTGGTAGATATAAATTTGAATAAGGATATTGTGATTCCAATTGTGGTAGATGAGATAGAACCGAATTTGGATAAACTTGACTTGAATGATGTTAAAATTGAAAATATGTGTATGCCTTTTGTTGACCCAATTTGGGAGGAATTTGTGAAAAGTAACTATAGCCATGTTGGAGATGATTTTTCTAAATACTTTCACATGCCGAAATTTCTTGAGCATCACATAAGCCTCACATGTCAATTTACATATCTTTTTGGTAATTTAATTGGTGCTCACATCATTAGATTAACTCGAATTAGGAGATATGTACATTTGTTTGCTTTTTCACCTAATTGATGATCTAGTTATTGATAAGAAGGTCGAGCTAATGACCTTAAAAAAAAGCGCTTCTTGGGAGGCAACCCAAGCTTTTGTAGTTGTGTTTTTATTTTCTCTTTTAAAAAAAAAAAAAAAATCGAATTTTGGTGTGTAACGCAGGTTGCGCCTGCGTTTCTGTATTTGGGGCAGGTTGCAGCTGAGTAACGCAGGTTGCGCCTGCGTTACTGTCTTTTGCGCAGCCTGCATGGCTGTTGCGCAGGCTGCGACTGCGCGTCTGGACGTTGGGCAGTTTGCTTCAGTCGCGAGCAGCTTGCGCGTGGAGCAGTGGTTTGGCCGCTTGTTGTGTGATGCTCAACTGATGTACATATAAAAAAATAATTTCTTTTCACCCCATTCTTTTTATATCTCTTATTCTTTCATCCCTAAATCTAATTCTTTTCCTATATCAATTCTAAACCCCCCATCTCTTCTTCAAAAATTCTAAACCTATATCTATTCTAATTCATATTTATTATTATTATTATTATTATTATTATTATTATTATTATTATTATTTATTTAGTTATTTATTTTATTTTTTAATCCCTAAATCCTATTTCTATCATACATCAAATTTCATACCATCTCAAAAAAAAATTTCTTTACACATTAAAATTTATATTCATCATATCCATCATCTTATATATATACCCACCTATACATACAAATCCAATTCCTCTTCTATTTCTTTAAAATCTCTAAAAATTCAATTCTAAAGAGGAATTAATTGCAAGTTCACCTCTTCGATTCGTATTGGGTAATTCTTTTTCTCTAATCTTATTTTTATTACGAATTTGTGTTCTTGTAAATTGTGGGTTTTGTAGAATTCTTGTTATGTGGGAAGTGGCCAGTCTACGGAGCTTGTACGCAGTTCCCTCCACCGCCTGATTCATCCGAGGATGAGGACGAGTAGGTATGTTTTCTACTATCCCTCGTATTTACTTCCATTTAATGCGGACATTGAATATTTTAAGTTTGGGGGTGGTTTGAGGGATTAGTATTTGTTGTATTATTTGTTCATGTAGGATTTCATGCTTTGCATATTAGTAGTAGTAAATTATGCATTTATGTTCGTGTTATTTACGTTTGTTTCATATAGGACATTCTGTTTTTATGTTCATATTTCATGTGAGTTCATAATAGTTGCATTTGCACCCATGCTTGATAGGAATTTTGTGTTGTTGACGCTTTTGATTGAGAAGTGATATGCTTTGTTCTTGTGCACACACATACACTAGTAAGTTGAAGCTAGTAGACTTATTGAATGTTGTAAGTGATTAGAAGGACATGAATATGTGCAAGATGATTTAGTTTGCATGCTTTGAATACAAGTAGGTGCGCTAGAGAGATTTTTGCTTGGGATTGAGTATGTTTTTCCACCAAGTGGGATTTTGAGCCATATTGCATATTTGTTGCAATTTATTCGTTTGCTTGAGTGTCCACGGATTGTTTGCATTGCTAGCAGTTGTTTGAGGTCTTTCTTGAAACGCATGACATTATTTGACGATTAAAATGATAAAGGCATTTAGGAATAACCGCATATTTTCCCATATTGCCACACCATATTTACATGATCAATTAGTTAACCCGTTGAGCTTAATCCTATTTTTTTTCGGTGACATACCACATTACTTGCCTAGACCTTTTTCTTGTATTGGCCTTACATTAATTTGAACCCACATTGTCAAAGGCTAGTAGAGTGCTTAAGGGAGTAATAAGGTGTGCAAGGAGGGGTTTATTGTTGGTCGTACTTTTGGGGGAAATATTGAAATTGGGTTTGTTTACTTGATAGTCGGCATATGTAATAAATTCATGGGATCATTGTTATTGTTATATTATTATTTTACCAAGCTCTCGGGAAAAAAAAAAGAGAAAAAAAAAGAGAAAAAAAAGAAAAAGAAAAAGAAAAAAAATATTATGAGAGCATGTTTGTGTTTGTTGCGATCCTATTTCACTCGACTGGTCGAGTGTTTGTTTTAGTAAAAATTATGTGGGGGGAAAATAGGGTGTTGTGTATGATTTATTATGGTACTTACTAGCTTTTGACACTTCACCTGTTTTGGCTTATTTGACATACCTTGTCCCTAGCCCCGTTACAACCCAAATAAAGACCTTTTGATTATCGTCATTGATGTATGTTGTATTAAGAGTTAGATTGATACCAAATGTCAAGCGTGCTTATGATTTTGTTGGAATTGAGTGATACACTTACCCTTGTTCTTGAGTGAATATTCTTTTGTGAGTGGATTGTGAGTGTTTGCTTGTTGAGATCCCGAGTTTTGTCTCAAATTTTGATATATCGGGCAAATAAAACACTAAAGGGGGGAAATAAAAACTAAGGGGGGGAAACATTTGAGAGGCGCGCAGTTTCATTGTTTTAAAGAGAGGTTTAGACATCAGTTAGTAAATGAAGTGATGTCTTAATTTCTAAAAGACATCGGTTTTTAACGGACCGATGTTAATGTGATTTTTTACATCGGTTGCTAATGCAACCGATGTTAAATGTGTGATGTCTATTGCAGTTTTTTTAGTAGTGTTAAAAGGGGGTACCTGTTATATTCGAATCTCTTGGAACATCGACTAACAACGCAGGACCTGTGTGTAAACATAAATAAGATCATCAAAAATTTTTAAATATGAACTTCTTTGATTGCACTTGCACGATGATTTATATATAACTAAAGATACGTCGATGCTCTGTAAATCATTCAGAAAATCAAAACCGCCCCTCCCCACACACAAAGAAATAACTACTACAATTTTGTAATTTGGGGAGTATGAACTGTTAGCAATTTCTTTCTCAGTACTAGGAAAACATCAGACTTCTCAGACAATATCATGAAATAGCTTATGTTCAACAAAGATTTTAACTATAACAATCACATAATCTAAAAAAAAAACTAGAACATAGCAAAACTAAACCAAACAGTAATTAAAAAATAAAAATTCAGCTAGAGAGAGAGAGAGATCAAATAGCAAAAGTACCGTTAAGAACATCCAAGTCAAGAGAATCAACATCAAAGCTAGCATTAAAATAATCAGCAAACATATGACCAGGTGCATCAACATCAGTACCAACATGAAGAGGTAACTTCGAAATTATAAAGTGATCCATTCCTCATACTTATAGAAAGTGTAAGCAAATCTACAAGCTTAACTGGATGTCCACACAGTGTTTTTGGTGTTAACTTATGAGTAATATCAATAATTCTACCATTCCCATAAAATTCTCTTCTAACAGGCTTTAAAGTTTTAGAAACTTCATGATCATTATAGAGAGATGGGTGTGTTACATTGGCTGATGAAATTGACACAAAAAATAATATTGGCTGATGAAATAGACACAAAAAAAATAATATAGTTGCAAGAACTTGAGTGTACACTAGTAAATTCAACAGAGCCCTCATGTTTGTATAACACCAACTATCAGAAATGCATAAGTTTGTTTTTGTTGGGTTCTAATTTAGGTACTTTCTTCTGAAATGAGCCAATAAAAATTTATAGAATCTGTCAACTTTGATAAATCTAAATTATCAATAATTCGATTAAATTATACACATTCATGTATCACTCTGTTATTTCTGGTAAGAGTCAACTTGGGATTCTAATTTTGGAACAAGGTTATTAATTGGCATTTTGACTAAAGACAAATACATGGAATCTGAGTGCATTCTAGGCATCAAAATTTATCAAGGCAACCTGAAATTGCCGAAGGTACATAGCATCAAGAACCACATCCAGTTCTTCAACAAATTGGGTCTGGCAAAACAAGTTACTATATCGAGCCATGAACATTATATCTACATCAACAACCCTCCTCTACTCCCTGCATTTGTGTATGAACAATTTCACTGACCATGAACACAGAAACGAATCCGGAGCTTCAACAAACGATGTAAAGAAAGAAGTAGGCTAGACATGATCCCTTGCAAAAATGAATAAGGCCATGCAGAAAAGGGGAAGAAGATGTTCATGCAGCACGAGGATATATCGACACACCTCTCAGGGGATGGAAAATAGCTCGATTTGGAGTTCATATAGGTAAACATAGAAAAGGAACATTGAGTTGACAAGCCAATTTCGTGGATCAAAAATATGCACGTATGTATGAACACTACAAGAAAACCCAATTCTGCCAACAGAATCTGCCAACGGAAATGTTTCCGTTGGCCTTTACCAATGGATTGGCAGCGAATGTGTAAGTTAGTGCTATACCAACAGATTACCAACAGATTCCCAACGGATTACTAACAGATATTTACCAACAAAATTTTCCGTTAGCGAATATAATTACCTTCATGTTAGTAACGGAATAACAACGCTTTATCAATGCCTTACTAACGAAATTATTTGTTGTTCATTCCGTTGGTAGTTTAATGTTGGCAATCCGTTACTATACATTCTGTTACTAATCCATTACAAAAGTAGATTTGTTATTTTTTCATTCTGTTACGAATCCATTGCGAATCCATTGCAATTGTAGATCAGTTAAAATTATATCTGTTGTTAATCCATTGGTAATAAGTTAAACACATGGCTATTGCTAACTGGCTAACGGATTCATCATTTGCTTAGAAAGACATATCAAATCAAAACCATTGAAATAAGTTTAAATTAAATTTTGATTGTATTTCTATTTTTAATTTATTTTCCAAAGTAGTTAAAAATGGTGGAAAAAAAATCAAAAAATAGAAAATTATGGAAAGTAGGGTAACATTCATCACACAAATAATGAGTTTGACTATTTTGGTGTGCATGAATTTTGATTCAAAATTTGGTTTTTTTTCCTATTTTTATTTAATTTTTTAATTTATTTTACAAACTAGTTAAAAATGAGGTAAAACTTAAAAAAAATGGAAAATTAGTGAAAGTAGGTTAACATTCATCACACAAATAGTAAGTATAACAAATTAGGTGTGAATGAATTTTAAATTAAATTTTAGTTTTTTTCTATTTATATTTAATTTTTTTTAATTTATTTTCCTAACTAGTTAAAAACGGTGGAAAAAATCAAGAAAATAGAAAATTAGTGAAAGTAGGGTAACACTCATCACAAAAATAGTGAGTATGACTATTTGGGTGTTTATTAATTTTAAATTCAAATTTTGGCCATCACGAAACTTGTTTAGGGTTCTAGTCAAAGTACTATAGTTGACCGTTAAATTACCAAAGAAACAAATTAATTTTTTTCTGAAATTTTGACCAACATTAAAAAGGATGGATCTTGACCTCCATACAGTTGGGTCATCGAGAAATATTTTTTAAAAAATTGAAACACTAAACCCTGACGAAACTCTGTTTAGGGGTTCTAGTCAAAGTACCAGTTGATCGTTAAATTACCAAACCAAATAAATTTATTTTTTTCTGAAATTTTGGCAATAACATTAAAAAGGATGGACTTTGACCTACGTACGGTTGGGTCGTCGAGAAATATTTTTTAAGAAATCATAAAATATACCCTGATGAAACCCTGTTTAGGGGTTCTAGTCAAAGTACTAGTTGACCGTTAAATTAACAAACCAAAAAAAATTATTTTTTTCTGAATATTTGGCAATAGCATTAAAAAGGATGGATCTTGACCTCCTTATGGTTGGGTCGTTGAGAAATATTATTTAAAAAATCGAAACACTAAACCCTGACGAAACTCTATTTAGGGGTTTTAGTCAAAGTACTAGTTGACCGTTAAATTACCAAACCAAATAAATTTATTTTTTTCTGAGATTTTGGCAATAACATTAAAAAGGATGGATCTTGACCTCCGTACAGTTGGGTCGTCGAGAATTATTTTTTTAAAAATCGAAAAATAAACCCTAATGAAACCCTGTTTAGGATTCTAGTCAAAGTACTAGTTGACCGTTAAATTAACAAACAAAATAAATTTATTTTTTTCTGAAATTTTGTCAATAACATTAAAAATGATGTATTTTGACCTCCGCACGGTTGGGTCATCGAGAAATAGTTTTAAAAAATCGAAACACTCAAACCTGACGAAATCCTATTTAGGGGTTCTAGTCAAAGTACTAGTTGACCGTTAAATTAACAAACCAAATAAATTTATTTTTTTTCTAAAATTTTGGCAATAAAATTAAAAAGGATGGATTTTGACCTCCGTATAGTTTAGTTGTCGAGAAATATTTTTAAAAAAATCGAAACAATAAACCATGACGAAACCCTGTTTAGGGGTTCTAGTCAAAGTACTAGTTGACCGTAAAATTACCAAACCAAATAAATTTATTTTTTTCTGAAATTTTGGAAATAACATTAAAAAGGATGGATATTGATCTCCGTATGGTTGGGTCGTCGAGTTTTTTTTAAAAAAAATCGAAACACTAAACCCTGACGAAACTCTGTTTAAGGGTTCTAGTCGAACTGTTAGTTGACCGTTAAATTACCAAACCAAATAATTTTTTTCTCTGAAATTATGGCAATAACATTAAAAAGGATGGATCTTGACTTCCGTACAATTGGGTCATCGAAAAATATTTTTAAAAAAATCGAAACAATAAACCCTAACGAAGCCGCCTAGTTTTCTTCTTCTTCCTGCTTCCTCTTCCTTGCTTCTGTCGGAGATTGTTCCGATGAGAGTCGATTAAGCTTTTTCTTTTCTTGAATAAAAGGGTACTCTTTTTCCTCAATAGGTTTATAATGAGGCCCTCCAATTAAATCTTTAGTTTTTTCTCCCTTCTTTCTCTTCAGTTTTTCTTCTCGTTTTCTTGCTTTCATCCCATCGGATCTAAGGTTTCTAAGCCTTTTCCGATTTGCCTCCTTTCTTAGTTTCTTAAACCTCGGAGCTCCAGCTATTTCTCCTTTTCCGACTTGTCCCCGGACTTGTGAGTGGTTGTTCACCTTGTATTATTGGGGTTTCAATTTTTCAGATCTAAGTTTGGAGTTCTTGTAGTCTTTTTCTTCTTATTTTTTCAGTTTATGTTTGTTTTTCTGTTTTAAATCTTTAAGATCTTAATCTTTAGCTTGTATGCTTAAGTGTTTGGTTTTCTCTTCGTTTTGTGGGAGTTTGTTTTTCTCTCCGGTTTGTGGGAGCGTGGATTTGGATTTAGTGATTCAAGTTGTTTTGGTTCTGCACTCATGGTCGATAAGCTCAAACGGATGTTGGGGATACAGATGTATATATCTTCTTCAAAATTTCGCTTTTGGTCTCTTATGGATGTCCAGCGATACAATCTGTTATATGTTTGTTCTACTCGATATGATTTGTAGATGCCGTATGGCTTTGTTTTATTGAATTTAAAACACTTGTTATTCAAAAATAAAAAATAAACCCTAACGAAACCCTATTTAGAGATTCACTGAATGATTTTTAAAATTATTTTTTCAAATATCCAACAATACGAATGTTAATGAATACTCGTTTTAATATTGGAAAAAAATTATCAAAAAAATATAAAGACTCAATTGTGCCACATGTTAACAAAATCATTATACTCCCTCCGTCCCAATGGATTCTTTACAGTTACTATTTTGAGACGTCTCATCCATTTCTTTACATACCAAAAATAGTAACTTTTAACAATAAAATACATTATTACATCCACTACTTCAATCTACTTTTTCAACACTTTACACTATTACCCCCACTACTCCACTACTTTACTCTACTTTTTCAACACTTTACACTATTACACCCACTACTTTACTTATTTTAACAATAAAATTACTATTACACCCACTACTACACTATTACACCCATGATTTAAATTATATTCCTTGGTCTCCGTGTCCCAGCCGTCTGTAAAGAACCGGCTGGGACGGCCCTCTGTATCAAAAAGCTTTGCTTATTTTGACTCTGAACACTGTTCATCGTAAGCAGTTGACTACTAATTTACACCTAATTTATAAGATCAAATATAGTCATGAATGATTTTTCTAAATTTGTATTTGTTAGTATTTTAATACAGTAAAGTTTTTATAATTAATAATAATATAAAATTAAAGATATAAACGATTAAAAATATGCATTGGCAAACGTGTCAAAAATAAACAGAAAAAGTATTTTGAGACAGAGGAAGTAACGTTATTATCAAAATTTCCAAACCCCCACCACCTACCAAAATTTCCAACCCCCCACCACCTACCAAAATTTCATTTGACTTAGTTTTTTTTTTCATTCCCCCTAAAACGAAAATTTCACTCTGATTCCCCCCAATTAATCCCCCTTCGATACCCAGCTCACAAACACACTCACACAAGAACCTCTCTCTCTGCTCTAGAACCCTAAATCGAAAACACAAAAATTACCCTCTCTCAACCTTCGACCAGGGCTCCCTGACTCTGCCTTGTGGCTGGAATTGGTTTCCTTATTTAGGGGTTCAATTAGACAAGGGTTCAATTAGAGGCTACCGCTTCGATTTAGGGGTGCAAGTTCGATTTGGGTTCTCTCTCTCTCTCTCTCTCTCTCTCTCTCTCTCTCTCTCTCTCTCTCTCTCTCTCTCTCTCTCTCTCTCTCTCTCTCTCTCGTTTTCGAAGCGTAGTTTTATAGATCTTCATATTTGTAAAGTGTTTTGTTTGGAGAATCAAGCAGAACATCATGGAAGGTGCGCGAATCTCTATCTTATTCATGTATTGTAACTATACACACACACATATAATACTTGTTTTAACTCTTGAATTGATGTTTTTTGTGATAATTTGTGTTGTATGTATGTATTATTTCAGAATTGGAAAGGTGTCATGCTCTATGGTTATATATATTATGTATATGGTGTGATTTATTTATAGATTTCTAAAATCTGTAGACAAGTGTGTTTATCACTTTATCTTGAGCCTGAGAAGGTTGCTAAGCTGGCTAAAGAGGGTATTAGACACTAATGTCTAATAGAGTTATTTGTGCAGAAAGCCGCAATTAAAAAGATGGATATGCAAGCCTCAAAAGAATTTCTTGCTGAATTGAAGGTTTTAACGAATGTTCATCACTTGAACTTGGTAATGTCCCTTTTCATATGTTTCCTTTTAGCTTCTGATTTTGTGTTTCCCTCTGTAGCTCTAGATGCTATGTTGTCTTTGTATATATCGACTGCAGACAACACGTATAATATCATTTATAACGAGAGACACAAATCATTAGATGGAAGAGACACAAATTATTTGACTAACATTAGTAAGATGTGTGCATGTTTTTCCATGTATGGTGTGAATGAAAGACATGTGGTGCTGTGGGAGCATTCTTGAAGAATATTTTTGCATACACAAAACTTACAAAGGCCCGAAACTTAATAACAAGAAAAGTTGTTAGATTGGTCATTATTGTAATATTGTTAGTGATAATAGTCTGTCTCAATTCTCAAATAACAAAATAATGTTTTTGGAGTTATTTTTTCTTTTCCTTATGCTTTTATAAAAGAAGACCCACTTCTGATTATATATTGTATAATCATAGATGCAATTGGAATTGTAAATGATTGAAGTTTAGTGCATTGACATGACTGTTACCGAATCAACATATAGAAGGCTTAACCTTTGAGGGGAGGACAAGTGGTCCTGTAGGCTTCACACTATGAGAACCCTGATTCAAATTAATTCTTATGCCCTTGGGCCTTGTACAATCGAAAGGAAATATGTGAAATAAGATTAATTTCTTGTAATTGTTTACATCTTGCTCCGGTTTTTCAGCATAGTTCTTTTGACACCTCTATGACTATTACGCAGGTTCGCTTAATTGGCTATTGTGTCGAAGATTCCTTTTCCTAGTCTATGAATTCATCGAGAATGGAAATTTAAACGAACATTTGCGAGGCTCAGGTAATGATATGTCTACAGAATGCAGTTCGTGTAATACTATTACCTCAAAATATACGTTAACGTACACCCCCCACCCTTCTCTTCCCCACCTTTTCGAACATTTCAGGAAGACCTCCACTCTCTTGGTCTACCAGGGTGCAAGTTGCTTTGGATTCAGCTAGAGGACTTGAATATATCCATGAACATACAGTTCCTGTTTATATCCATCGTGATATTAAATCAGCAAATATTCTGATAGATAAAATCTACCGCGGAAAGGTTGTGACAGAGTTTGTGTTTGCTTTCTTTATTATACATATGATACAGCTTGACATAGATTTTAAATTAAAATTCATGAAGTTTACATAATTAATGTTTCTTATCATAGTATTGGCGGACTGAAGTTTTTTTCAGTTGCTAGTAATATTGACAATGATGCTCCACTATATTTATTGGGTAATATTTCTGTGAGGGATTCTTGATGGTTAAGATAGGATTTTTGTTCAGGTCTGGACATTGGAGGTGAGATGAACTTGGTAGCTGGAATCCAGATTGCTCAGTTAGCTCTTAAGCATCGCCAGGAAAGAAGATGTGTTTTGCATGGTGTTAGGAGGGAAATGTATAATCATAATACATATTTATAAATATATAGTTTTTAATTTTAGTTTTGAGCACCCCTATTAATTTTGTCAAGGAACTACACTGTATAGTTTTTATGCTCATTTTGTTCTTCATAGATAGGTGCTCATTTTATTCCTGAGCATGAGTACACAGATAAGTAGATAGTTATTGATATAAATACTCAGTTATTGGGTGGCTAATATTTGTGAGGCTCAGGTACTACTATCCTAATTACACGGCTGCAGTGGAAGAAAATTGAATGCATCAAAATATAGCTTCAACAAATCAGTTCATATATGATCACAATGGTGGGGTGAAGAAAACATAGAACTTTCTGGGCTTTTGTGTGTATATCTCATATGTAGGAACTTCACCGATGAGCATGCAAATAGTCCATGACCATAAAGTAAAAAAAAAAAAAAAAAACGGACAACTAGCACTAGTAGGTGTTGTAGTGAAGGATTGTAATTGTTTACAGTTTAATCCCCTTGTTTCTCATGCTATAGGCATTACAATGTCATCTGTGTGACTTCCACAAAAACATAATAAGCTAGAAAAATCTTGAAAGCCAGCCATGTAATCTCGATGATACGCTTAATTCGTATCCTTACATATGCAACCTTAATCTATTGTTTGAGGTATTCTGATTTCTGAAAGGGTTATATCTATGCTACAAAATAAACCCTGAAAGTTCTACATTTTTAGAAAAAAAAATGCCACGATTTTTGTACAAATAACCGTGGCGAAATTTGATGAAGAGAAACCACGTGTATAGAGAAAAAAGTCAGTATCTTTGGTACCTTCGCAAGATATCATTTAGTACATAAATTAGCATGTCAAAGTCGTTAGTCAAATCCAGCAAACCTAGTTAAAGCATTAAAAATAGTGACAAGTACAAACAACAAACACATAAACTCTTTCTGTGACAGAAAGGCATAGAACCAACAGCAAATATCGCATATTGACTGGCAACAAACATGAACTATATAGCGCAATTTTCAGAGTGACCTTAAGCAAAAGTAATTGTGGTTAAATTTACTCCTAAAATTGTGATTCTAACCTTGCACTTAACAATAAATAGAGGTTTATTTATGATTTAAAACCACGCGCTCTGTTGACTTGTTTAGTTGATCATCTCAATTCCGTACTCTCTGAGCAAGAACTGCACGTATGTATGAAGCATGTTGTGTGCCTCAGTGCCTGGCTTGAAAAGAGATGTGATCTGCAATGATTTATGCGGGAGTGGGAGTCATTTTGCTCCCAGAAGCACCTATCGACAAAGATAACTACGTGTTACGTTGGGACATCATAAGAATAGGAAATTTGAATGTATATAAAAGGATTAGCTCAAGTGGTAAGGGCATATCTTTTGTCGTCCTAGGTGCTTCTGATGGAGGATACCACGGGTTAGGGGTCACCAGACAAGAGAAAAGTAAGCCTTATTTTTCCAAAAAAAGGGATAATATTGTAAATATGAAGGTTACGACTCAAATTCTGATGGAGGATCCCACAGGTTACGTGTCACCAGACAAGAGAAGCAAACACTTAGAGCTCTAGAGAATAAAAGATGAAGGAAGATGGCAGAAATGAATGAAAGGAGAGAAGAATGTGATCAGTTCACCATTCAGCATGCAATGCAGCACATAGATTCAGAATTTAAAAGGGGCAGAGAAATTAATAGGAGAATATGCCCTGATCTTAAAAGAAAGGGCAGAATGGTGAGAGGAGGGAAAAAAATAGAAAAACAAATAGACAACATGGAGCTAGCAAAGGAAAACAGAAGCTCGAAACCAGGTGTGATTTCGGGTAAACAAAAAAGAGAAATAGCTTCAGGACTCCAGACTCTTGCAATAATTTCAGCTTAAAAAACAATAATAAAAGTTGGGTTTGCACAAGGATCAGCTCTATAACTACTCTTTGTCGATCTAGAGCAACAAAAGACTACTTAATTATACAATAGAGGGATACCGAGCCATTATTAAATATATACATGGCGATTCCGTTAACATTCCTATATGAAATTATTTAAATTCAAAAACATAGATGCTGAAGTATATTAACAATACGAATTAATGTATACAGAAAGAAGATAAATCAAATTAGAACAAATAAATGCATGTAAAAAAGAAGCACAGCATACTGATACAAAACACGAAAAATAGATCATAAATTTCAACAATACACATACATTTTATTCTTCATAAAGTCTAATGCATGCATGTCAGATTTAAATTCTAGGATTTCACCAACGTGAACAAACAAACACAAACGAGATTAAGATGACTCATGTTAGTCACACATAAATCAAAGAAAACATTTTGCAATTTCGCTGATATATTCAGAAGTACTGATGGCAAAGTGTTTGGTACATCGAAATTTGGCATTGAAGTATCTCCTAACCACACCACCATCTTCTGCCTTCTCATCTGTATAGAAAGCATCAATGGCGTGTTCCTGGAGAGGTTTGTCTTTAGAAGTATAAAAATCACCCGGGATGTCAAAAAAGCTCAACGCAACATAGTTCGTTCTGATGTCATCAGAACCCTCATTCTCATGTGAAATGTAGCTGTTGGTTACAATACACAGTACTTGTGTACCGTCAGAGTCCTGCAACACAAAAATATACTCACTGTAATCTTCATTGATGTAAGTAAACCGAGAAGATGTCAACACTTCCATGATAGCCTTGTCTGGAGCCAAGTACGGTTGCATTAATTCTTCTCCTCGGAAGAAGCTCTTGGATGCACACAAATAACTGACACCAGATTTGTGAAGAAAACGAAAAGCCATTCCACGGATAATTGGAACACATATGGGATCGTTATGATATACTCCTTCTTGACAGAATGGAACAGGGGTTTTACTATGAATCGACCATATATGTGATACTAGATTAAAGGACACAACAGAAATAGAGGTGGCAATATAGACCATCTGCTCTTGCTCCACAACAATAAAATAGAAAACCTTTAAACCTCCCCGATATTCCTGTCTAGCATCATATAGAGGGGGCAACACTTGCCAACTCTGGTCCACAGGAGAGAAGACTTCAAACATATCTTCCCCACATAAACTAGACAGAACATAGAGTTTGTTGTTGGCAATAAAAACGGTGGGACAATACTTGTCGCCATGCATGGGATTAGTTTTGGTGAAAATATGTTTAAAGTTGACAATACTATTGTCTTCACTAGGTTTTATATCCAAAAGATCCCCTTCATCAATTGTATAAACACTGTATTTTGGAATATTTTGTGTATTTAAAGGTGCAATACAATTTGGAAGTCCCAAGATATATATCTTGGATCCTAATTTTATGCACCTAAGATCGTAGAATGTTGTTTCAGAATTTTGAGGAAAAACAAGAAGGGGTTGCAAGTCTTGAAGATTTGTAGAGTCTGAATTATATTGCAGATAATGTAGTGGATGAAATCTGTATAAAACGTAACCAAGATGTACTCCTTCTACAAGCATATAAACAAAGGTATGATTCTGAGAGTAGAGAGCTTTGAAGTAAGGAGAACGTATGAGATGATACCATGATTTTTGAACAAGCTTAAACCGATTTACAGATTCTATGGGTAGCCTTTTGAGAATCTCTGCCAATATGTCTTCGGAGAAATAACCCGCAGCCATTGTTCTCTTCGGTTTTTTGCCATTAGCAGACATTCTTTTGTGTATCAAATCGATTTTTTCCCCCATATCCACATATAAGGGTTGAGAAAACCCTAGGTTTCCCAACTCTATATACAAAGAATCCTAATACCATTAGAAGTTCATTTCACGTAATTTATAAAATATAGATTATTAATTATAAATGGGAATATGGGATATGATATGGCCATGGAATCCTAATAGTATTAGAAGTTTATGACCATGGAATCCTAATAGTATTAGAAGTTTATTTCATGTAATCAAAAATATATTATTACTAGCCTAAAACCTGTGCGATGCACATATTTTTTTTAATATTATATAAAAAATTCATTAATTTAAATTAATTTGATAATAATTATATAAATGTTATCCGTGATATTTATAGAAAATGAGGGATTTTAGTTTGAAAATATAGAAACAAATGATAGGTTTTAGTTGAAAAAGGTAATCGATTAATTATTAGTAATTATGAAATTATTAATTTATTTTATTAAATAGATTGTCCGTGATATGATTAGAAAAATAGAGGATTTAGTTAGAGAAAAATTTAAAAGGTAATATGCTCTAAGTGAAAAAGGTAACTGATTAGTTTATAGTAATTATAATTTAATTACGTTATTTTACAAAATACAATTGCTCGTAATATTTTTAGAAAAGGAGAAATTAATATTTTCCATGATATTTCTATTAAAAAATGGATTTTAGTTAGAAAACATAAAAAAATGGATACATTTTAACTGAAAAATGTAATTGGTTAATTCATAATATTATAATGTTATTAATTTATTTTATTAAATAGAACCGCCCGTGATATAATTGGAAAAAAAGAAATTTTAGTTAGAGAAAATAGAAAGGTAACATGAAGATGACATGATTTATGTGAAAAATGTAATTGATTAGTTTATAGTAATTATAATTTAATTATGTTATTTTAATAAATAAAATTGCTCATAATTTTTAGAAAATGAGAAATTAATGTTGCCCGTTATATTTCTAGAAAAAAAAAGAAATTTAATTAGAAAAAATAGAAAAGACGATATATTTTAGTTGAAAAGGTAATCGGTTAATTATTAGTATTATAATATTCTTATTTTATATTAAATAGAAACGTCCGTGATATAATCGGAAAAAAAATGAGATTTTAGTAAGAGAAAAGGAAAATGGTAATGTGTTTTGACTAAGAAAGGTAACCGTACATGATATAATTGGAAAAAGAACATTTTAGTTAGAAAAAAGATAAAAGGTAATGTGTTTTCACTGAAAAGGGTATTTGATTAGTTAATAGTAATTGTAATATAATTATGTTATTTTATTAAACAAAATTGATCGTAGTATTTTTAAAAAGGAGAAATTTTAGTTAGATAAATTGTAAAAGATATTCTAATTTATCTAAAAAAGAAAATTATTTAATTATTGAAAAATAGAAAAGGTAATATGTTTAACCTAAAAAAGGAAATTGATTCATTAAGGAAAAATTTTAGTTAGAAAAAATATAAAAGATATTGTATTTTACTTGAAAAAAAGAAATTATTTAGTTTTTGAAAAATAGAAAAGATAATATGTTTAACCTGAAAAAGAAAATTGATTAGTTAGTAGATATGCAATTACTTAATTATTGAAAAATAGAAAAGGTTAAGCTCAAAAAGGAAATTGATTCATAAAGGAGCAATTTTAGTTAGATGAAATATAAAATATATTGTATTTTACGTGAAAAATGAAATTATTTAGTTCTTGAAAAATAGAAAAGATAATATGTTTCACCTGAAAAAGGAAAAAAATATAATTATTTAATTATTGAAAAATAGAAAAGGTAATATGTTTAAGCTGAAAAAGGAAATTGATTCATAAAGGAGCAATTTTAGTTTTTTTTTTGGTCAGGAAGAGCAATTTTAGTTAGATAAAAAATAAAAGATATTGTATTTTACCTGAAAAAGGAAATTATTTAGTTTTTGAAAAATAGAAAAGATAATATGTTTAACCTGAAAAAGGAAATTGATTAGTTAGTAGATATGTAATTGAGTAAGGGTAAATAAGTAAAATCAACAGGTACCGTACCAACCGACCGACTGACCAACCAAACTTTTAATGTTTCGGCTTTTATATAATAGTGACCGACCAACCAAACTTTTAATGTTTCGGCTTTTATATAATAGTATAGCTTATAACCCGTGCGAAGCACGGGTTTATTTTGATAGGTTATAAAATTTATTTAACATTATAATTATGTTTTTATATAATCCTTATTTTTAATAATTTTTTAATTTTAATTTAATATAAATTTATATAATGATATGCATGATTTAAAATTTATTTTGTAAAATTCTAAATTAAGAATGTCGTTGCCGGTTGCGAAATTTGAATTTTTAATAAATTAATTAATCATATAATATATCTTATTATTAGATCTTACAATTCTTATTTATTACTAAAAATAATCATATAATAAATCTTTTTAATAATTCTTATTAAAAAGTAACTTGTTTTAATTACAAAAATTACTACTAAAAATAATTATGGAAAGATATGGTGTGATGTTTTGGATATGTTATTTTATTAAACAAAATTGATCGTAGTGTTTTTAAAAAGGAGAAATTTTAGTTAGATAAATTGTAAAAGATATTTTAATTTATCTAAAAAAGAAAATTATTTAATTATTGAAAAATAGAAAAGGTAATATGTTTAACCTAAAAAAGGAAATTGATTCATTAAGGAAAAATTTTAGTTAGAAAAAATATAAAAGATATTGTATTTTACTTAAAAAAAAGAAATTATTTAGTTTTTGAAAAATAGAAAAGATAATATGTTTAACCTGAAAAAGAAAATTGATTAGTTAGTAGATATGCAATTATTTAATTATTAAAAAAAATAGAAAAGGTTAAGCTGAAAAAGGAAATTGATTCATAAAGGAGCCATTTTAGTTAGATGAAATATAAAATATATTGTATTTTACCTGAAAAAGGAAATTGTTTAGTTCTTGAAAAATAGAAAAGATAATATGTTTAACCTGAAAAAGGAAAAAAATATAATTATTTAATTATTGAAAAATAGAAAAGGTAATATGTTTAAGCTGAAAAAGGAAATTAATTCATAAAGGAGCAATTTTAGTTTTTTTTTTGGTTAGGAGGAGCAATTTTAGTTAGATAAAAAATAAAAGATATTGTATTATGTGTCTGGTCCAGCTTCTCCCATAAGAGCTTAGCAGTGTAGGAGTCAGATGAATAAACATCGAATAGAGTGTTCGCTAAAGCTGCCAGAATAGCAGCCCTAGCCACCCCATCCTTTTCCTCCTACATAGTATAAGCCTTAACAGTTTCAGCTTTCTCCTTAACCACTACTGGTTTCTCATACTGCACCACCGGCCGTTAACCACAGTTTCATCTTTTTCTGCCAACGAGAAAAACCAACACCCCCACCGAATTTATCAGGCATTCCTGACAAATCGATAGGTTGTGGGAAACGGTACGTAGTCCAATCAATGGTGGGTACAACAACACCAGACCCAGAGCTAGTCTCAACAACAGGAGTCTCAGTTTCGTTAACCATCTTGTTAATCAACAATATATAACACAATTATTCTCTTCAAGATTGTTGGGTATAATTAACTATAACAACAATGAGGCAGTGATATATACTAATAAGCAAGAACAGACAATGGTACCAATTAACAAAACAAATCACGAAGGCAAAACAAGAATATAATTAGAGACTGTAATTTAACGAGAAAGTTAAAAGTAACTTATCTCCCACAGAAGCTTATGGCAAGTACTGAGAAGAAATTGAACAGCTGAGTCACCAAGCCCTTCGAGAAGACTTGGCTGTTCTTGAAGAGAATATTGCCCCACTTACGTTGTGATTGGGTTGCAGCAATATCACTTCCAGGATAAAACATCACCGATCAATGGGTTCACAAAATACTCCAGTGATCAACAGCGACCAGCACCTCAATTCGCCTGAGAACTATGTATAAGAACTGTATGTATTGAGGGAGAACAAAGAGTAATCGCAACAAGGGTTTTTTCCTTAACGTATGAATCTCTCAACGTTATATCTTCGATATATATAATACCCAAAAAATAAAACGTAAGAGATATGCCTTAAAAGGAAAGTAAATATTCTGATTTAATTTCATTAACTGCATCAGTATTTATTATTTCAGTTACAGCTGCATCAGGATTTATCCATCGTCAGGATCTGATGTCCATCAGGATTGGTCAACATCAGTATCTGATCCATCAGGATTTTAGTCCGTCAGGATCTTGATGCCCATCAGTAGTTGGTTATCTTCAGGATCTGTCCATTAGTATTTGATGTCTGATCCAACAATAGTAACAAATAAAGTCTGACTCTCTGTTAAAATAAATCAAATATCCTTCTTTCAACTCAATTTATTTATGGATTCCACTAAGAAAATGTCTTAGATCCAAACATGAAAGTTTAAGTCCTCATTCAAGGAACAACTTCCACTTGTTAGTTTCCGAAAATTACATCAAGAAGATATTATAAATATGTCTCAAACTTTCCATTTTCTAACAATCCCCCACGAATCCATACAGAAATACATATCAATCCTCATCATGACTTGTTTTTCAGAGTAGCTACCCTTCCGGGTTTGAACCCTCCTAAGTCCTCTACTTCGATGGCTACCGGATTCAGATGGAATATTTCACCTTGAATCTTTATCCGTTTGGTGTAACCACACTCCATAGACGACGACAAGTCAAAGGCTATGGTGCTAATCTACGGCTTTGAGACGTTAATGGTCATGTCTCGATCCTGTTCGTCGAATGCTTCAAGGAATAACCCTTTCCTCTAATTGCGACCACACAATTACATTCGCTTAGCTGGGCATCTCCAGAGATGTACTACTAGCATCTCGTCATATGACTTGACCCCATTCAGAGTTCAAATAACTCTTGCTATTCTGGCAGTGACAGTACCTTATAGGTTTACAGGGGATAGACTCCAGATACGTGAGTATCAATCTATGCAGTTAAAGGTACAACCAATTCACCCTTACAACTTGTTATTACCACATTGAATACACTTTCGAGGGATCTCCTCTCATGTGTATTGGGTTCCCGCTGTAGATGAATTATTATGGGCTATCAGTCCCATCCCCAACTTAGACTTAAGGACTACAGCATGCTCAAGCCCTTTAGTCAAAGGATCAGCTAGGTTTTCTTGAGTTCCAATAAACTCAACAGCAATAATCCTTTCAGACATTAAACCCCTATAGACATCAGTCTAACTTGGATATGTCTCTTTGTTTTCACATTATACTTCCTGCTGTTTATCTTGTCGATAGTTGTACGGCTATCACAATGAACAGCAAAAGCAGGAAGTGGACGACTTACTACAGGTAACATTGACATCAGTCCATGTAACCATTCAGCCTCAGTCCCCGTGGCATCTAATGCACACAACTCAGCCTCAAAAGTAGACCAAGTTATAATAGTCTGTCTAGAAGACTTCCAAGACACTGCTCCACCCGCTAGGGTAAACAGGTATCCAGTCACTCCATTGGAACCAGACTTTTTAGCTATCCAACTTGCATCACTATATCCCTCTAGCACTCCAGGAAACCTCCTGTAATGCAAACCAAGATATATGGTGCCTTTTAGATATCTAAGTACTCTATCAAGAGCATCCCAATGAGTCTTGTTTGGACAGCTTGTATATCTTGCTAACTTAGACACTGAATATGAAATATCCGGCCTAGTACCATTAGCAAGATACTGCAAACTCCCAATAATCTGAGAATACCTTAACTGAGACACAGGAACTCCTGAACTATTCTTGACAAGGGCAATTTTAGGATCATACGGAGTACTTGCGATTCTACAATTTGAATAACCATACTTCTCAAGTATAGATTTCTCTATATAATGAGATTGGGACAAGGTTATTCCATCAGTTGACTGAGTCAACTTGATACCAAGAATCACACTAGCCTCTCCCATATCCTTCATTTCAAAATGCCTTTTCAAGAACCTTTTAGTCTCGTTAATAATCTCAATATTGGTTCCAAACAACAAAATGTCATCCACATATAGACACACAATAATACATTCATTTCCTTTAACCATGTAATAGACAAACTTGTCACTTTCATTAACTACAAAATCTGATTCTAAAACAGTTTCATCAAACTTTTTATGCCAGTCTCTTGGAGCTTGTTTTAAGCCATATATAGGCTTGATTAACTTACATACTTTCCTCTCATTACCAGAGGCAACAAATCCCTCTGGCTGATCCATATAAATCTCTTCTTCAAGTTCACCATGAAGAAAAACTGTCTTTACATCCATTTGATGGATGATAAGACCATGTACAGAAGCCAATGCTATAAGCATTCGAATTGTTGTCATTCTAGCAACTGGAGAGTATGTGTCAAAGTAATCAATGCCTTCCTTTTGTTTAAAGCCCTTAGCTACGAGCCTAGCCTTATACTTATCTATTGAGCCATCAGGATTCATCTTCCTTTTGAATACCCATTTACATCCTATAGTAGAACACCCAGGAGGTAGATCAACCAACTCCCATGTTCCATTAGAAACAATAGAGTCAATTTCACTTTTTACATCACCTTTCCAGTACCTATATTCTGAAGAATCCATGGTCTGTCGAAAAGTTAAAGGTTCATCCTCGATATTGTAAGTGATAAAATCACTTCCAAAATCCTTCACTACCTTAGCACGCTTACTCCTTCTAGGTTCCTCTACTTCATCAGGAATAGAGCTACTATCAGGATTTGCCCCCACATTTGTCATCCTTTCCACATGATCAGGAATGGAACTCGATGTGTGAGTGGGATCATCATCAGAAATACCCTGAGGTATACCAGTCTTCATAGGGAACATATCCTCAAAGAATGTTGCATCACGAAATTCAACTATAGTGTTAGCCACTATTCCGTCTATGTCAGATTTTAATACTAAAAATCTCATAGCCGTAGTGGTTTCAATATAGCCCAGAAAGATGCAATCAATAGTTTTCGGTCCTAGTTTCTTTCTCTTGTGTTCAGGGACAAGTACCTTTGCAAGGCACCTCCACACACGAAGATATTTTAAACTAGTCCTTTTCTCTGTCCATAATTCATAAGGTGTCTTGTCCATATGTTTCAGAGGAACTCTATTCAGAATATGGCAAGCCGTATTCAGAGCTTCTCCCCACATGTACTTAGGCAACCCCGAATTAATCAACATACTATTGATCATATCTTTAAAGGTTCTGTTCTTTCGTTCTGCCACCCCATTTGACTCAGGTGTGTATGGCGGAGTTACCTCATGAACTATACAATTGCTCTTGCAAAATTCATTAAACGAGTTACTCGTATACTCACCACCTCTATCAGATCTCAAACGTTTAAGTACTTACCAGTTTGTGTTTCAGATTCAGTTTTGAACATAATGAATTTTTCTAGTGCTTCATCTTTATGTTTAAGCAAATAAACATAACAATATCTACTACAATCATCTATAAAGGTAATGAGATACCTATTATGTTCCTTGGTCAAAACACCACCAAATTCACATATGTCAGTGTGCACTAAATCTAACACATTCGAATCCCTAACCACATTATGAAAGGGTTTCCTAGTTTGTTTAGCAGTCACACATACTTGACATTTAGATTTCTTATCAATGGCATATTTTGGAATCAACTCTAAATTCATCATATTCTTTAGAGCACCAAAATTCAAGTGACCAAGACGTGCGTGCCACAAATCAGATGATTCAACACAATTAACAGAATGAGCAACATTATTATTAATAAAACTACCCAAAACAGGCTCAACATTTATCAAAAATAATCCATCCGACAAGTAACCTTTGCCAAAAAATACACCAGTATGTGTAATAACTACTTTATTACATTTCAAAGAAACTTCAAAACCATTCTTAACTAAACAACTTCCACTTATTATATTTCTACGAATATCAGGAACATGATGCACTCTAGTGAGGGATAGAACACGCCCAGAAGCGAACTTCAGGTCCACGTTTCCTATTCCAAGTACTTGAGATGCACTAGCATTCCCCATCGTCACAGTCATTCCATGAGTCTGTTGATAAGATACAAATAGAGTAATATCAGTACAAATATGTACATTAGCTCCAGTATCAACCAACCATTCATGAGACGAATAGGTGGAAAGAAGTACAGGGTTGTAGGTCACATACCCGTTGTCAGTTTCAGAAGCAACAGCCTCACCAACAACCATGTTAACCATAGACCCACCAGTGGTTTCAAGCACAGTGTTAGCTTGTGCTCCCACAATAGGTTTCTTAGATTTCTTTACAGGACAGTCCTTGCTCCAATGACCAACCTGTCCACAAGACCAACATGGTTTGTTTGCCTTTGGTTTCTTAGCCTTGTTCTTGTCCTTAGACTTAGTGTTTTCCTTCTTAATGACAGACTTTCTTTTCTGTCCTACAGTCACTACATTCACCTTCGGACTCCCAGCATGTTCAGTAGGCATCACACGTCCTTGCTTGGACTTGTGTTGCTCCTGCACAGAGATATCCAACATCAGGTTTGTCCAAGTGATCTCTCCTTTCTGTCTTTTCAGGGAGAGTGCAAACTCTTCCCAAGACTTAGGGAGCTTTTCAATCACAGACATAACCTGAAACTTTTCAGGAAGGTCCATACCAGACTCCTTCAAAGCATGTACCAACATCTCAAACTCATGCACCTGCTCAGTCATGGATTTAGTATCCACCAGTTTAAAGTCAAGGAACCTAGCCACAAAATACTTTTCCAACCCTTGCGAGTCAGTATTATGTGTCTGGTCCAGCTTCTCCCATAAGAGCTTAGCAGTGTAGGAGTCAGATGAATAAACATCGAATAGAGTGTTCGCTAAAGCTGTCAGAATAGCAACCCTAGCCACCCCATCCTTTTCCTCCCACATAGTATAAGCCTTAACAGTTTCAGCTTTCTCCTTAATCACTACTGGTTTCTCATACTGCACCACCGGCCATAGACCCTTTACCGTTAACCACAGTTTCATCTTTTTCTGCCAACGAGAAAAACCAACACCCCCACCGAATTTATCAGGCATTCCTGACAAATCGATAGGTTGTGGGAAACGGTACGTAGTCCAATCAATAGTGGGTACAACAACACCAGACCCAGAGCTAGTCTCAACAACAGGAGTCTCAGTTTCGTTAACCATCTTGTTAATTAACAATATATAACACAATTATTCTCTTCAAGATTGTTGGGTATAATTAACTATAACAACAATGAGGCAGTGATATATATTAATAAACAAGAACAGGCAATGGTACCAACACTACACCATATATGACCTACCGTAACCCCTACCGGAGAAATGTTACCCCAATATGTTACCTTAGCTATACTACTTACATCCTGAGGTAACATTGTGTTTTTTATGTTACCTTAGCCAAAAATATAATGTTACAGACTTACAGTAGCTAAAAAGTGTTGAAGCATGTAACATAAATATGTACGTGTTACATTAGAGTTGGCCATGCCAACTTTTTTCATCTAATTTTTTTTTTGATTTTTTTTAAATTCTTTAAATAAATTTAGTTTTTAAAATTTGTTAACTTTTTTATAAAATGAGTTGGAAAATTATTTTATTTTTTAAAATCAATTTTTTTTTCAAAAAATAATTTTTTTCAGAAATTGTAATATTTGTTAGAAATTATATTTTTTTTAATTTTTTCTAAAATCCTGCTCAGAATTTTTTTGTAAAGATTTTTTTTAAATTGTTAATATTTTTCTCCATTTTTTTATAAAAATCAAATAAAACAATTTTTATAAAAAAAATATCATAATTATTATTTTTTTAATAAATACTTCATGTTTGTTTAATAAAATTTTTATATTAAATAAATATTTTAATAAAATATTATTTAACAAAAAACAAAAACAAATCACTGTACATTATTTGGGGGATTTTTTTGGGGTGAGCGGGACTTTTTTGGGGGGATTTTTTTTGGCGAGCGGGACTACCTTACTTTCCCCCAATTCACTCTACTTCACTTTCTATCAGCCAACAATTAGGGCTTTACTTTACTTTATCTCAGCGGCCACACTTCTCCCCATCTCCATAACACATACCTTCTTCTCCACCCAGCAATTAGGGCTTCCTCCAATTTCTATCAGGACTTCAAATCGATTTAAGGTATTTTTTGTTTTTACTTTATGTTTTTCATTTTCATTTTGATGTTGATTTGGTGTTTTTGTTCTATTTGTAAGCCTATGTTTTTCATTATCATGCGTTTCATTCTAGGATGTATTTTAGGTAATTGATTGGCTTTGTTTTCTTTGTGGCTTTCATCATCTAAAATTGGTTCTCGGGTGCTGGTTCCCTTCCGAGGTTCTGAGGATGTTCTTGCAATTGTGATTCTGGGAGGCGAAAAGCGGGCGTTCTTATCGGACTATCCAGTACCCTGAATCGGTTAGTTGGATTTTAAAGATTATTTCTTTTTTCAGTTTAATTATTGTTGTTATTTTCGTATGTGTTGAGTTTAAGTTGAGCTGGCGAAATGGTTAAATAATGTGTATTTTGTCTGTTTGAGGGGTATAAACTTGTTTAATTAGTAACACTGTTATAGCTCGTAATGGTGGCTATGAGTTATTGCATTCGAAAGACATTGACTTGTTTTGTTTTCATCTACGGTCATTAGATTGTGTTGGCAGGTTTCGTGACCAGGGTGTGTACTTGGTCCATTGTTTAGTTTAATTAGAGACAGTGATTATGGATAAGAAAAGACTAGAAGTACCATATGTCTAGTGGATGCAAAGAATTAATATATTTAGTTGAGATAAATTTAGTACCAAGTGGACAAAGTCCTTTGTAATACAACCATGAATTGTCTAAGTTATGTCCTCTATTCAGATGCGTAATGCATTTTGGCAGACTACTCAACTTCACAAGAAATATTGTGTGACTTCAAAATTTTAACATGCCAACTTTATCCATCTTCCTTGCCTAAAGGATTTTTACGTCCAAGGACAGAGTACATATTAAGAGTCTTTGAGATCAGTTCGATGACTTGAGATGCTCCAAGAAATTCTATAGGGAAACCTGTCGGATTGAGTCCTGATTTTCACCGGTGCTCATTTTTGTCTCATTTGTTCACAGGGTTCTCCATCATATCAGTCTCTCGGTTCACTGGAACACCATGGTCGTGTATTTGGTAGGTTTCGAGCAAGACACCAGAGGTCATCGTCCAATGGTGAAGAAAGTTTGGGATTACGGACTGTTGATCTCCGTACTTCAACCATAAAGCTTGATGCGGATGATACTGATTTACGACTATGTTTCAGAATCATTCCCCCCTCAAAAATTTACACACTACTGGTGAGTTCATTAAAGGGAGCATCCTGTGTGCAAAATGGACGACTCTCCCTTGCATAATTTTTTGTCAATGCAGGAAATTGTAATCCTATTACAATCACATTCCTTCATTATGTAAATTGATTGTTAAATTGTGATCTTGGTACTGTGTATCTTACTCTCTCAGTCATGCTAGTAGAAATTTGGCAGTTCAGATTGCTTTTTATATTTTTGTAATGTTAACATCTTGGTGTATGGTAGTTATATATGAAAGCAGAATGCGTACTAGCTAAGTAGAGGAATATAATTTTATTCGAGCATAATTGGAATGCTCCTCATATATCCAATGGTTTTAATCCTAATATATTTTATATATTTATTTGTAATATATTCTATATGTGGTATGCTTGGCAATGCTGTTACATTCCTATAGAGGTATAACAACATGTTTTCTGATTTGAGCAGGCTGAAACAGAAGCAGATAGGATTGATTGGGTAAACAAAATACAAGGGGTTATTGCTTCCCTTTTGAACTCTCAGCTGCGACAGGTCAAACTCTTTAAATCTTGTGCATGTCCCATTCAGTTTTTACGTCTCTGACTAACATGAATCTTTTGCAGCTGAAATCTGGGGGTAATGAGTATAACAATACTTCTTCTGGATCACATTATGAAAGTGCAGATCAGAATTTAAATCGAGCTGATAATATGTCTAGGAACCTTAGAGAAATTCAGGGCAATGACATATGTGCAGAATGTGGTGCTCCTGAGCCTGATTGGGCGTCCTTAAATCTTGGTGTTCTGATGTGCATTGAATGCTCTGGTGTTCATCGCAACCTTGGTGTTCATAGATCAAAGGTATAGACAAGTGCGACAACAGAATTAGATTGTGTCTACTTGTTCTTTATTCCTTTACTCTTTGCAAGTTGGGCTGGGGCAATTAGATTGTTTCTGACTTACTAATCATTTATTCTTTTACTCTGTGTGAGTTGGGCTGGGGGTTACTGATCCTTGTTACGTAGGGACCTGTTAGGCATACTTTATCTACTTTTGTATGAACTATATGTGCTCTTGGCTTGAATTTTTTAGGTTTATAGAATTACAACCAGTTGTCCATACCACATCAGCCTCTAGTATTCTCTTCACCATACAAACTATAAAATTGTTTGTTGAGGTGCGGACTAAAGTATATTGATCTTTAAAGTACCAAGATTCTCCCGCAAAGGCTCTTTTTTCATTTACTTCTTTTGGTTTTCATCTATATTAGCCAAAGTGTAGATTTTACTTGTATTAAGAGTTAACAAGTGCTTAAAGAAGTCATGATGCAAAGCAGAACATTGTCAGTAATGAGTGTTGACAATTTCATAATCTGAACTGAAACTCTTTGCATGCTTATCTCCTGCGTTTTTTGAGATAGGTAATGTAGTATAACCATTACCGCAGAAATCCACTACAGAGTATCTATACACCTCCTTAGTAACATATTTCGATAGGTAATTTCGTCTACACCTACTCATTTGTTTGTTACTAAGGAGGTGCATAGCTTCTTTTCCACTACAGAGTATCTATATTAGATCTTTTATGATAGCTTAGACTTTAGAGTTAGTTAGAATTTCAGGCTACTTTGTAAGTTCTGTGGTCTGAGTAGTTGGGTTACTGTGTTCATTCCTTACTTCATGTGCTTGTATTGATTAAAAAATAAATGTTAATTTAGTTAGTGCTTTGTACATTTTTTGCATATCTTTATGGTAATCGGAGTACTGGAGACAACTTTGACAGGATTTCAAATATTGATCACTCACAAATTTATGTTCAAAAAGATATTATTGGATGGCTAAGATGGTTACGCAATACTGTTGGTTTCCAAGATTTTCGTTTTGATTTTGCAAGAGGGTAAATGCTTCTATTCAACTTCAAATTTAAAATTCTAGTAGTACTTTATCTTGGTATAGTTTCATCAATTTTATTGTTTAATCCTCTATTCGGCAAAGTATGTGAAGGAGTATATTGAAGGTGCTAAGCCAGTATTATCTGTTGGGGAATACTGGGACTCGTGCAACTACCAATGGTCATCGCTTGGACTATAACCAAGGTTTTTTTCCCTCTCGTTTTTTTATTTTTTTATATATTCCATTCTATCACTTTCTGCAACAAGTTTAATAAGGTTTTTGGTTATTAACTGTTTATGAGTTTTCACTCAAGTTTCTAAAATACAATGTTAGGCAAGAATTTTCCCTAAAAATTGTTCCTTCTCTTCCTGAACTTCACTTGCAGATAGTCATAGGCAACGGATAATCAATTGGATTGACAGAGCAGGGCAGCTCTCGACTACCTTTGATTTCACAACGAAAGGAATTCTTCAGGTAAAAATTGCCAAGTGTTTTATTTTCCGCAAAATTTGAGTCATTTTTTACATCATCTATGCATGCATTGCCATATAGGAAGCTGTCAAAGGGGAATTATGGCGTTTGCGTGATCCTGCAGGGAAGCCACCAGGTGTGATGGGCTGGTGGCCTTCTGGAGCTGTTATTTTCCTTGATAACCATGATACTGGTTCAACACAGGTACCTTTTAATTAAGTGGCTAGCTAAAGGAACAGATGTTTAAGGGTGCATAGGATGTCACTATAGTTGGTTTGTGAATGTCATATGTGTAAAATGACAGAAATTACCAACAATGCTGATGATGTTCTTTTTGCTCTCTATATGTTGCAACTTAACAAGTAACATGTTGTAGGCTGCCAATGATTAATATCTATATTTAATGCCAAGTTTATTTCCTTTTTGCAGGCACACTGGCCTTTTCCTGCAAATCATATTTACCAAAAACTCACCACCGGAGATACCTCTTCTGATGAGCTTGGTGCAAAACATGGTCCTAAGCTTCTAGTACATTATTTAACTTAACGCATTGGGATGTAAAAGTACTTATGTTATGGATGTTAACTAGCTTCTAGTTCGGATGTTAAATTAGTTTGTTTTGTTTGGATGTTCAATCAGAATTGATTAGTTTGTTTGGATGTTGAGATGGATCTCTTTGTGGTTCATTGTGGTTGAATGGTATTTTGGGATTGTATAATTTTAGAAAGGTGTTGTTCAAATTTTTTTTGGTAAAGTGTTACATTAGCATGTTAGAGTGTTACAATATACTAGTTAAAATGTTACAATAGACTAGTTAAAATGTTACTATAGTTGCAATAAGTGTTACAACAGGCACACCAAATAGAGGGCCCGGGTGGGGCCCACTTTTTTAAAAAAATTGAAGCACTCTAAGGTAACCGAATATTTACGTTACAATATGTCATTTTTGTGTTACAGTAGACCTCTAAGGTAACCGAAAGGGCATGTTATCCTAGGGGTGAAATAAGTTACCTTAGGTACCCTAAGGTAACATCGAAATATGTAACTTATAATTTATGTTACCTTAGCCCAAAAATGGGTCTATAGTAACATTTTAGCACCCTAAGGTAACCGAACTTTTGGGTTACCGCAGGCTGTTTATGGTGTAGTGCAATTAACAAAACAAATCACGAAGGCAAAACAAGAATATAATTAGAGACTGTAATTTAACGAGAAAGTCAAAAGTAACTTATCTCCCACAGAAGCTTATGGCAAGTACTCAGAATAGATTGAACAGCTGAGTCACCAAGCCCTTCGAGAAGACTTGGCTGTTCTTGAAGAGAATATTGCCCCACTTACGTTGTGATTGGGTTGCAGCAATATCAATTCTAGGATAAAACAGCACCGATCAATGGGTTCACAAAATACTCCAGTGATCAACAGCGACCAGCACCTCAATTCGCCTGAGAACTATGTATAAGAACTGTATGTATTGAGGGAGAACAGAGAGTAATCGCAACAAGGGTTTTTTCCTTAACGTATGAATCTCTCAACGTTATATCTTCGATATATATAATACCCAAAAAATAAAACGTAAGAGATATGCCTTAAAAGGAAAGTAAATATTCTGATTTAATTTCATTAACTGCATCAGTATTTATTTTTTCAGTTACAGCTGCATCAGGATTTATCCATCGTCAGGATCTGATGTCCATCAGGATTGGTCAACATCAGTATCTGATCCATCAGGATTTTAATCCGTCAGGATCTTGATGCCCATCAGTAGTTGGTTATCTTCAGGATCTGTCCATCAGTATTTGATGTCTGATCAGGTCCAATAAACCAAGTACTGATCCAACAACAGTAACAAATAAAGTCTGAGTCTCTGTTAAAATAAATCAAATATTCTTCTTTCAACTCAATTTATTTATGGATTCCATTAAGAAAATATCTTAGATCCAAACATGAAAGTTTAAGTCCTCATTACAAGGAACAACTTCCACGTGTTAGTTTCCGGAAATTACATCAAGAACATATTATAAATATGTCTCAAACTTTCCATTTTCTAACACATAAAGCACTGCAGAATTAATTTGACTACTTCCAGCTTCTGTTTGTGTGGTAGGTTTTGTATGAAGCATCTGCGCATCGTAACTATCATAAGAGAAATTATCCATTTAATTGTAAACAATTACTTTAAAAATATGTACATCTATATCAATCATAGCCACATTCCGGGATAAACCTTCTGTATAAGGTTCAAATGGTGTATTGATGGAACCACAAAAGTTGCAGAACTCACTAATGAATTTATAGCATCTTCTACTAAAAAGATGTAATGTACATTACAAATACTCAGTCTGAATAATTTTTGAAATAGAGTGCTTATAACAACTGGCGCCCAATAAAGCTTAAGAACGGTATCAGTTGGAAACATGCACTTGAAGTATGGCTCAAGAACTATGTTACAAAGGGTGCATAAATTGTTACAGGATTGTAAGAAGATATATAGTTTAAAACCTTGGCTGCACGGGCAAGACTCCTCTGTGAAATACAAACGCCAACAACATTTTCCAAAGAGGTCGGATATGCTAACAAGGATTCTAACAGGCTTCCAGACCCACATCCTACGTAAACCTGCAGCGTTTTAATATATGCACCACCAACCATGAATTCGACTCAACTTCAGGATTTATACATTTGCATAAATTTATAAGCTTTGAATCAAATAAGGAAATCACAGAAACCAGAACATAACCACATAGATGAATAGATGATCCTTTCTTAGCAAGGCCGCCCTAAAGTGACCACTCAACGGGTAAACAGTCGCATAGAACTTGATCAGACACATTCAAATAAAACATGTCAGAGAAACTTCTAACTAGCCAACAGATACATTATATGCCACAGACTAAACAGAACCCTCACAATTAAAGAGAAACCGAATGACAAACTATAAATTCAGATAATTGAGGAGCACCTCAACCTAGACTTTACTCACCAAAACTTGCCACCAACAGTAGTCAATTCTAGCAGCACACAATTTTACAAATAACAATAATATGAGACATGGCACTAGGCACCTATAAGGACTAATTGCAAGTCACATGTGTGCTAATCAATATTATCAAAATTCAAAAGAGGAACTGCATGCTGCTTCTCCTATAAGAAGACCTATAATCTCTTGAAAACCTTTTTGATCTCTTATAGTAAAGAAACTATAGTGATCTTTCTGCATACTACCTAGACTCAGACTATACCAAAATACATATTTGTACTGGCCATGACAAGAACTGCAATTACAAACAAACCAGTAATCTGGCATTCTTTAACAAACACGCAACTACTATCTTAATGTGGTCATCTTGTTTTAGTTGTTAAAAGTATCTACGTCAGTGCCATCGTTTTGTCTAGTTGTGTTGCCATTCCTGCTAATGGATTGGATTTGTATGGCCTTTGGGTTCTTGGCTTTAAGCCTTTATAAGACTTTCTCTTTTCAAAAAAAAAAAAAAAAAAACAACACAACACAACTCAATTCAAATAAATAATTCTTTATGACAAACAAAAATGTAACTCGGACTTATATTTTTAACAACATAATTATATTTTACATTCTACTTTCTTTTAAAAAAACACAATTAAAAGAAATTACAACTAAAAACGCATGATAAGCATTATAATTTTACATTCACGTTATACAAAACTGAGATTTTTAGTCATCCATGAGATGCATTTTGTTTGTAACAGCGCACTCATGACACGCTTGGGTTAGCTTTCGGGAGAATGGAAGTGATACAGGGAGTATAAATAAGAGTACAGAGTGAGAAGTGATCACTGTATTTCAATAGTAGAATTCCTGGATATCTGTGATTTTCGTAATCAAGATTACAGAAATTAATTGAATGCACATCATTTGCGTACATCAATAATTTGCAGCAACGTGTGCATTAAAGATTTGGAGCAACATCAGTAAACTACATCAACATTTTCAAAAGCAGAAACACAAAAGTTCAGGCCAAAAGCAGCAACCTATGTTACTTGGAGTCTTCATTTCACCTTCAAGTACCCATGTCACTCGGCCATAGACGCTCGGGCTTGGATACTAGTTATTATGATTCCCCTCCCTGGAAGATTTTAAGCAACAAACAAAATCAGGTCAGAACCAAGAAAAGCTTTCTTGTCAAATATCACATATAATAGGTCAACTTCCATCAGGCACTTAGAATAATGTGCAAGTTCAGATATATTGAGAAAGGGAGGTCACTTAAAAGCTTACAAACCTTATGAGGCGGTGTTGCAGGTTTTTGTATATTGATCTCAGATCCTAATTTTTGTTTCTTTGATGCCTTCAGGGTCTTAGGGGTGCATACCAGGTCCTGATTTAGATCCTTATCAACGCTCAGCATTGCACCAGTATTATCAAACACGCCCCAGTAATTTGGTGCTGAGAAAATGGTTAGTAGCTGCTTTCCTGCAAAGAACTCGTAACCACCCTCCACAACCTGAACATATATAATTCGCACATGGTTGTTTATCATGTCACTTCTCTTCTACTAGAGACCAACGCACATTGCATATTTGTATCCCAGCTTAAACACACAACAAAATATCTCTTAAGCAAAGACATTATATTCTACCAGAAACACACACACACACTGACACACACTTACATCGTATTCCAAGCAGAGCCTACTAATTAAAGGGCCTTGTTGAAAGACAAATTGCAAACATCATAGCATCACCTACTCTCTTTAAGCCTACTCTCTTTAAGAAGATAAAGTGACAAGCAGATAATATTGATATGTGAACTCCATTTTTACAACCTGACATGTTAGACAATCCTAACCTGACTATGCTGAAGAAGCTAGGTTACATAGCATGAAATATCAAAATAAACCAATCGAATACGTCTAGAAAACTTTTTGACATCATGTTTCCAATAAAATTTACCATAAATATTTTAATTTGACTAAACTTAAAATGATGCTGTTGTAGTGTGAACCGCAAGCCAAAATGCAGCAAAACATGGACAGAGGAAAAGGTCATTTACTACTGAGGAACCTATATAATGCTGAAATTACACATACAAACAAGTATGATCACTTATTTCACTTTCTCATGCAGAAAGTTTTGCTAAGATCTTGGGAAACTACAGTAAAACGAAGGCTGCAACGTGTCCTCCCTTACTCCTTTGCACTTTTTGACAAAGCCAATGTTGTGAAGGGTATTTAGTTATAATCAATAACACTACAGCCACTAACCACACACCACACACAAATCTTCAGCACAGATCTTCAAAAGACAACTATTCTAATTCCAAGCATGAAATGACATAGTGATTACTGCTACATATATATCATCATCATTACCTAAAGGCATATATATCATCATATTACCTAAAGGCATGGAAGGAATAGGTTACAATCATTTTAGTTACCTGATGCGCTCGGCAGATGAGATCCAGATTATTCTTTTTAAGGAATTCATCGACTATGTCAGCTCCAAAGATAGAAACACCTTTTTCATTCTTCGCCCATCCTTTAATATCTCTGGCGGGGTCAGTACATAGTAAGTCATGTAGAAGACCCTGATCTGGCACGTCAGCAGGACGAATTAAGTCTTTTATCTGATTCAAGTTCTCCAATTCCGGAGATAATCCACCATGCATGCAGATGATTTTGTCATCAATAACAGCGGCAACAGGAAGACAATTAAAGCATTCAACGAACGTTTCCCATATTCTAACACCAACCCTTCTCTTGCACTCATCATAGAAGCCATATTTGCGACTCATTGAAGCACATTCATGGCTGCCCCGAAGAAGAAAGAAGCTCTCTTCGTATTTTATCTTATATGCAAGCAGAAGGCATATAGTTTCAATACTCTGGTTTCCGTGGTTGACAAAGTTCCCCAGAAACAAATAATTTGCCGAGGGTGGATGTTTACCATGTTCAAAGAGCTTAAGAAGATCACTGTACTGACCATGAATATCTCCTGCATAAAACATCACGTTACTATCTTCTTGACAACTGAAAATATGCTAGAACATTCAAAAGTAAACATACGTTGTGACCTGAAAATTCGGAATTAGGATATATAGAATTAGAGGCACTGAAAAAAGTGTATCGTGCTTACGCGTGGTAGAATGATGGTTAAACGAGAAGAAATCAAGTACAACAAGCTACTGGTGATATCATCATAAGAACCGAGAGTGAGAAATAACCAAAACAAGCTGATGTACAAGACAATCATATATTTCAATTAATGGCCCCTAATGAAGAAACCATAATACAATAATACGGAAAGGCAGTCTTGGAATTTGTATTTTTGATTAAATTAAACAGATGCAATGTGGTAACTGTAAATCAAAAAAAAATTGTTGGCCAACTTGTAAAAAGCACTCTGGTAAAAAGAATTAAACTACAGCCAATAGCTAGCCACCTTGGGCTGAAAACTAAAGTCAACTTTCAGCTAAAAACTCTTACAGTAAGAACTGAACAGACTCTGGTGTTTTAACAAAGATAATTGAATAGGAGATTTTCACGGAAAGTATACACAACTGTTCCACGTCCATTAAAGGCAAAGGATAAATATGTGTACATAAGGAAGGAGAGAAGGAGAGACAAACATACGAAAAATAAAGATGCAGTACATATTACATATTCAAATTATGGTCATGACAAAGGACAAACTTAAATGTTTATATTGTAGCCACTAATTTTTAAATGTTGTGAGTATCATATGAAACTTGTAATATTATTCATACTAGTTACAGAGTAATAATCAAAAAATCATTTAAAAGCCTAATGAACAAAGACTAACAACTAAACATCTAAGAATGAAAAAATGAATCTGTGGTATAGAGTAATAAAAATACCACAGATGTTAAGAGGAACATCAAGCGGAAGAAGCATAGGTTGAGTCATAAAAATCTCACTAGCAGCAGCACAAAGCTGCTGAATCTCCACATCTGTTAGCGGCACCTGCTGTGGAACCTCTCCAGTTTCCGAACCACATAACCTCCGTATAACATCATCTGGAAAATCTGTGGAAATACTAGAGGAAGTCCCTAATAAACAAAACATATATATAAGTATATATCTTATAATATGAAATGACATATTAAGTAATTGTAAAGGAATTTTTTGTTTGAACTATTTACCAGATGTTAGTAGTACCCTTATAAACATTGTGTCACATAAAAAAAACTCCGATCCTTGGCTGACAATTTCATTCAAACTCAGTCCTAAGAAATTATCTGTTCCAGCCGCATCCCTTCTAAACTCGCCTTTGAACTTCAAGGTACAACCGTCCTTGTTGTTTTTACTTCTATAAGTTTTTTTTGAAAATACGAAGAAGGAGCACTGCAAGGATGCTTGTTCATCTTCACTTTCATTGCCCCTCAAATAAAGTCCATAGTACTGATTGGCTTTTATCTTAACGCAATGGGAAGAGAGATAAAAAACCTTCTTCTTACCGAACGCACAGAATTTTTGACTCTCAATACTTCCTCCAAACAACAACAACTTCTCAAAGTCTTTTCTACATAACTGGAAGTATATACTGCATTCATCTGAATCAGCAGAATGGACAACTCTCACAGGCCTCACTTTGTAATTCCTTTCAATGATGCCATCATCAAATTTATACCATAAAAACTTGTACAATTTCTCATCACTCCAACTACTCATAACGTGAAATCTTTTAAAAACTAGTTGATTCCGTTTTGGTGACTGGAGATGATACTTTTTAGCAATTTTCACTTTTTTTTGGAGCTTTTCGTCAGAAAACATTTGTTCAACTTCAGACAATTTAGCCACACTCAGAAAAGGAAATCTGATGTAATCAGCAAGGTTTAATCTCTGAGTAGCATTTGCCTCCATACACAAATCTAAGATTCTGTCCTCATCTTCTACCTCAAGAACATCACTATTCAACACCACATCAAACAGAGGTGCAGACAACTTCAAGATATCCTGCCAATGCCTTAACATTCCAAGTAAATTGAAATGAGGTTATATAATAAATGCGGTATTCAACATTCATTGAATAGTGATTTTATAAACAAAGAAAAGTAAAAAGGTACCTGTCAACATTGCTATAATGGTGAGAGAAATGATATTTGGCAAGTTCAATCCTATGATTATTGGGGAGATAATCCGGATTAGCAAAACAAGGGGGATCGAGATAAATTTTTGATATTTGATAGGTCATCGGTCTCATAACCAACTGATCCCTGCAAAACTCTAAACAGTCAATGCACTCGTACTTATCTGCAATCTGTTGCAGACATATAATACGTCGATCACTGATATCTGTTAGGTCTCGACCTCGGACAAACTCCATAAGGTCCGAAAAGGCTTGCTCCTCTATCAAAAAACAAAAAAGTAAAACATAAGTTTGATCATCATGTACACATTATATATAGCTAAGCAGTTGAGATAATACATACCATCTCCAAAAATCCGAATACGAATAGCAGGTTGCTCCTCATTGTTTCGATTTTCATCAAGATATTCAAACAATCCACGAAAAACTGGACTTTGCTGTTGCAGTCGGATCCAATTTATATCCGTAACAGTCGACTCATACATAACAGGTTGTTTGGAAATATGAACGTCCATAGGATCTATACGAATTAGAATTCAAACTGATCAATTACATATAAATACACAACTAACTTAAAAGAATCAATCACGATAAATCATCGATTACATATGGAAATATATACATAAACACACGCTTATGCAACTTAATTATAGATTACACTCAATCATGTAAAAGGAAGCAAAGACAATTATAGACTAGCTACTACTAAAAAGAAATCAATTGCGATAAATCATCGATTACATATGGAAATATATACATAAACACAAGCTTATGCAACTTAATTATAGATTACAATCAATCATGTAAAAGGAAGCAATGACAATCAATTAACTAGCTACAACCAAAGGAAATCAATTACAATCACATATGGAAAGAGATAAATAAACACGCGCGTATATATATATATATATATATATATATATATAAATGAATCATAATTACCGTTCTCAACAACTATTAGCGTTAGATTCTGGAATATGATAGGCTGCGGAAATTCATCCATGAGAGAGACACGGAGTGAGTGAGAGAGAGAGAGAGAGAGAGAGAGAGAGAGAGAGTTGATCAGAGGGAGAAAGGGGAGGGCGGAGAGAGTTGATCAGAGGGAGAAAGGGGAGGGCGGGAAATGAAATTGGGGATTGTGAGTATAGAGGTATATTTTGAAATTGGGGATTGTGAGTATAGACTATAGAGGTATATTTTGAAATTTGGGAACATTTCCAATTCTCTTTTGTTTCCAATTTTTGTTTCCGATTTCTAATTTTTAATAATTTTATATGTATTTTTAAATACACAAGTAAAATTAAACGTACCTTATATATCATTATATAATTAATTTATATAAAATTTATTCTTACTTTTCATGTGGAGATGAATTTATTTTTAATTTATACTCCCTCCATCTCATTTTATGTGTCCTGTTTGACTTTTTTGTAGTCAATTTGACAAAAGTTTCACCGTAAATTACATATGCTATATAATTGAAAAAAGTAATAAAAATTATATCATTGAAAAGTATTTTTAATTTACTTTAAAATATATTTTTCAATTTTTTGAAATTTTAAGAAAATAATTTTTAATTATCAGTCAAAGTCGTGTCAATTTGACTACAAAAAAGTCAAACAGGACACATAAAATGAGATGGAGGGAGTACTTAAATAACAGTCGTAAAAGATATTATATAATTTTTAGTATATATTTGAAAAAAAAATTAAAAGTAAAAAGTATGTTAATGATATTGTATATTTCTTTTACATATATTTGAAAATATGCTTTATGATGTATAATTCCATTTATTTTAAATTATTTTCTAATATTATAGCTTCTTAATATAACACCATAGATAAAATGATTAATTTAGAGAAAAATGTTCTTGAAATTGTTCTAAAAAAATTTAGGGTTTTTTTCATAAATAAATAGGAAAAAGTAAATTTTTGCAAATTTACTATCTTTAAGAATAGCTATTTGCAATATTACCAACCTAAGTTTCAAAATTGCAAAAATACTAGGTCCCCTCCTTCCTCACTTTCTCTCTCCTCCTGTCCAGGTAAGTCAGCCGACTTGTGTCCTTTTTTTTTTTTTTTTTTTTTAAGACGGGATGCTATTTGGGTTTCATGGCCCCGCCCGCCAGGGGCAATATGCAACTACATTCAACCACATTCAACTGAATGCAACTAAATTTCTGATTTCAAGTTCCATTTTTCAGTTGTCATTTTCGACCTCTTTTTTGAACTCTAATATATATATATATATATATATATATATATATATATATATATATTAGAGTTAAAAAAAGAGGTCGAAAATGACAACTGAAAAATGGAACTTGAAATCAGCAACTGAATGCAACCACATTCAACCACATCGACTGCAACAGACTTCAAAACTTTTTTTTTTTAATGTGGGATGATTTTGGGTTGCATGGCCCCGCAGGGGCATATTCAACTTAATGCAACCACATTCAACTAAATGCAACTAAATTTCTGATTTGCTATTTTGGGTTGGATGGCCCCGTAGGGGAAATATTCAACTTAATGCAACCACATTCAACTAAATGCAACTAAATTTCTGATTTCAAGTTCCATTTTTCAGTTGTCATTTTCGACCTCTTTTTTGAACTCTAATATATATATATATATATATTAGAGTTATATATATTAGAGTTCAAAAAAGAGGTCGAAAATGACAACTGAACAATGAAACTTGAAATCAGCAACTGAATGCAACCACATTCAACCACATCGACTGCAACAGACTTCAAAACTTTTTTTTTTAATGTGGGATGATTTTGGGTTGCATGGCCCCGCAGGGGCATATTCAACTTAATGCAACCACATTCAACTAAATGCAACTAAATTTCTGATTTCATGTTCCATTTTTCAGTTGTCATTTTCGACCTCTTTTTTGAACTCTAATATATATATATATATATATATATATATATATATATATATATATTAGAGTTCAAAAAAGAGGTCGAAAATGACAACTGACAAATGGAACTTGTAATCAGCAACTGAATGCAACTAAATTTCTGATTTCAGTTGCATTGAGTTGAATATTGCCCCTGGCGGGGCCATGGAACCCAAATCCACCAAAAAAGTTGGATGTGGTTGCATTGAGTTGAATATTGCCCCTGGCGGGGCCTTGGAACCCAAATCCACGAAAAAAGTTGGATGTGGTTGCATTGAGTTGCATTGAGTTGAATATTGCCCCTGGTGGGGTCATGGAACCCAAATCCACCAAAAAAGTTGGATGTGGTTGCATTGAGTTGAATATTGCCTCTGGCGGGGCCGTGGAACCCAAATCCACAAAAATCACCCAACCTTTTTTAAAAAAAAAAGTTGCATGTGGTTGCATGAAGTTGAAAGTGGTTGAATTTGGTTGCATTGAGTTGCAACCCAAAATAGCACCCCACCTTAAAAAAAAAAAAAAAAAAAAAAAAAAAAAAAAAAAAAAAAAAAAAAAAAAAAAAAAAAAAAAAAAGGACACAAGTCGCCGAATTACCTGGACAGGAGGAGAGAGAAAGTGAGGTAGGAGGGGGACCTAGTATTTTTGCAATTTTGAAACTTAGTTTGGTAAAATTGCAATTAATTAAAGAAGATAGTATTTTTGCAAATAGAAACTTTAAATCTAGTATTTTTGATAAATTCCCAAAAATTTACTTGAGGTTACGAGGTTTTCACGTACAAATATATTGTATTTAAAGATTTACACTCGGATGTATATATGTTGTTACATCTGAAAATGCTTATTAACTCAAATAATACACAACATATCCATTAATTTATTGATGATTATTTATTATTTAATTTAATATATTTTGTACATTGAATTATTTATTTTTAATATATTCATTATTTATTAAATATACAAATTATTTTTTCAAGAAATGTATATTTTTTCAAGAAATGATTAAAACCCGATCGGATCTGAATATTCGTTTTTATAAAAGAGTTGTGATCCTGATCCGAATTCAGATCCAAATCAAAAAAAATACGGATCGGATATCCGTTTCAGAAATTTCATATCTGATATCCAAATAACCGAATTTTAAGAATCGGATATCGAACTGAAAATTAGAACATTCCAATTTTCGAATTTTTATACTCACTCCTACCTGATTAAATCAGAGATTATACACACACTACATGAGAATGTATATCTCTTTGTATGTATACACAATACAAGGATAATTGTCTTGCACAACAATTATTTTCCGTTTTCTTGATGCACCGAAAAATCGTGTACTAATGTGATGTCGTTTATTACGTACCTCAAGACAATAATAAACGTAAAACTGTTGAGTCATTTGGCTAAAGAAAACGTCAGGTGATTCATAAAAAGTTGTAGTGATCCAGAAACAATTCCAGTAAAAACCCTTGTTAAAGAGCATTTTGTAAATCAAGTAGCACAATACGTTGAACTGACAAGTGAATGAGACTGTCTCAATTGAGAATGAGACTGTCTCTTTTGTGTGCTAATCAATATTATCAAAATTCAAAAGAGGAACTGCATGCTGCTTCTCCTATAAGAAGACCTATAATCTCTTGAAAACCTTTTTGATCTCTTATAGTAAAGAAACTATAGTGATCTTTCTGCATACTACCTAGACTCAGACTATACCAAAATACATATTTGTACTGGCCATGACAAGAACTGCAATTACAAACAAACCAGTAATCTGGCATTCTTTAACAAACACGCAACTACTATCTTAATGTGGTCATCTTGTTTTAGTTGTTAAAAGTATCTACGTCAGTGCCATCGTTTTGTCTAGTTGTGTTGCCATTCCTGCTAATGGATTGGATTTGTATGGCCTTTGGGTTCTTGGCTTTAAGCCTTTATAAGACTTTCTCTTTTCAAAAAAAAAAAAAAAAAAACAACACAACACAACTCAATTCAAATAAATAATTCTTTATGACAAACAAAAATGTAACTCGGACTTATATTTTTAACAACATAATTATATTTTACATTCTACTTTCTTTTAAAAAAACACAATTAAAAGAAATTACAACTAAAAACGCATGATAAGCATTATAATTTTACATTCACGTTATACAAAACTGAGATTTTTAGTCATCCATGAGATGCATTTTGTTTGTAACAGCGCACTCATGACACGCTTGGGTTAGCTTTCGGGAGAATGGAAGTGATACAGGGAGTATAAATAAGAGTACAGAGTGAGAAGTGATCACTGTATTTCAATAGTAGAATTCCTGGATATCTGTGATTTTCGTAATCAAGATTACAGAAATTAATTGAATGCACATCATTTGCGTACATCAATAATTTGCAGCAACGTGTGCATTAAAGATTTGGAGCAACATCAGTAAACTACATCAACATTTTCAAAAGCAGAAACACAAAAGTTCAGGCCAAAAGCAGCAACCTATGTTACTTGGAGTCTTCATTTCACCTTCAAGTACCCATGTCACTCGGCCATAGACGCTCGGGCTTGGATACTAGTTATTATGATTCCCCTCCCTGGAAGATTTTAAGCAACAAACAAAATCAGGTCAGAACCAAGAAAAGCTTTCTTGTCAAATATCACATATAATAGGTCAACTTCCATCAGGCACTTAGAATAATGTGCAAGTTCAGATATATTGAGAAAGGGAGGTCACTTAAAAGCTTACAAACCTTATGAGGCGGTGTTGCAGGTTTTTGTATATTGATCTCAGATCCTAATTTTTGTTTCTTTGATGCCTTCAGGGTCTTAGGGGTGCATACCAGGTCCTGATTTAGATCCTTATCAACGCTCAGCATTGCACCAGTATTATCAAACACGCCCCAGTAATTTGGTGCTGAGAAAATGGTTAGTAGCTGCTTTCCTGCAAAGAACTCGTAACCACCCTCCACAACCTGAACATATATAATTCGCACATGGTTGTTTATCATGTCACTTCTCTTCTACTAGAGACCAACGCACATTGCATATTTGTATCCCAGCTTAAACACACAACAAAATATCTCTTAAGCAAAGACATTATATTCTACCAGAAACACACACACACACTGACACACACTTACATCGTATTCCAAGCAGAGCCTACTAATTAAAGGGCCTTGTTGAAAGACAAATTGCAAACATCATAGCATCACCTACTCTCTTTAAGCCTACTCTCTTTAAGAAGATAAAGTGACAAGCAGATAATATTGATATGTGAACTCCATTTTTACAACCTGACATGTTAGACAATCCTAACCTGACTATGCTGAAGAAGCTAGGTTACATAGCATGAAATATCAAAATAAACCAATCGAATACGTCTAGAAAACTTTTTGACATCATGTTTCCAATAAAATTTACCATAAATATTTTAATTTGACTAAACTTAAAATGATGCTGTTGTAGTGTGAACCGCAAGCCAAAATGCAGCAAAACATGGACAGAGGAAAAGGTCATTTACTACTGAGGAACCTATATAATGCTGAAATTACACATACAAACAAGTATGATCACTTATTTCACTTTCTCATGCAGAAAGTTTTGCTAAGATCTTGGGAAACTACAGTAAAACGAAGGCTGCAACGTGTCCTCCCTTACTCCTTTGCACTTTTTGACAAAGCCAATGTTGTGAAGGGTATTTAGTTATAATCAATAACACTACAGCCACTAACCACACACCACACACAAATCTTCAGCACAGATCTTCAAAAGACAACTATTCTAATTCCAAGCATGAAATGACATAGTGATTACTGCTACATATATATCATCATCATTACCTAAAGGCATATATATCATCATATTACCTAAAGGCATGGAAGGAATAGGTTACAATCATTTTAGTTACCTGATGCGCTCGGCAGATGAGATCCAGATTATTCTTTTTAAGGAATTCATCGACTATGTCAGCTCCAAAGATAGAAACACCTTTTTCATTCTTCGCCCATCCTTTAATATCTCTGGCGGGGTCAGTACATAGTAAGTCATGTAGAAGACCCTGATCTGGCACGTCAGCAGGACGAATTAAGTCTTTTATCTGATTCAAGTTCTCCAATTCCGGAGATAATCCACCATGCATGCAGATGATTTTGTCATCAATAACAGCGGCAACAGGAAGACAATTAAAGCATTCAACGAACGTTTCCCATATTCTAACACCAACCCTTCTCTTGCACTCATCATAGAAGCCATATTTGCGACTCATTGAAGCACATTCATGGCTGCCCCGAAGAAGAAAGAAGCTCTCTTCGTATTTTATCTTATATGCAAGCAGAAGGCATATAGTTTCAATACTCTGGTTTCCGTGGTTGACAAAGTTCCCCAGAAACAAATAATTTGCCGAGGGTGGATGTTTACCATGTTCAAAGAGCTTAAGAAGATCACTGTACTGACCATGAATATCTCCTGCATAAAACATCACGTTACTATCTTCTTGACAACTGAAAATATGCTAGAACATTCAAAAGTAAACATACGTTGTGACCTGAAAATTCGGAATTAGGATATATAGAATTAGAGGCACTGAAAAAAGTGTATCGTGCTTACGCGTGGTAGAATGATGGTTAAACGAGAAGAAATCAAGTACAACAAGCTACTGGTGATATCATCATAAGAACCGAGAGTGAGAAATAACCAAAACAAGCTGATGTACAAGACAATCATATATTTCAATTAATGGCCCCTAATGAAGAAACCATAATACAATAATACGGAAAGGCAGTCTTGGAATTTGTATTTTTGATTAAATTAAACAGATGCAATGTGGTAACTGTAAATCAAAAAAAAATTGTTGGCCAACTTGTAAAAAGCACTCTGGTAAAAAGAATTAAACTACAGCCAATAGCTAGCCACCTTGGGCTGAAAACTAAAGTCAACTTTCAGCTAAAAACTCTTACAGTAAGAACTGAACAGACTCTGGTGTTTTAACAAAGATAATTGAATAGGAGATTTTCACGGAAAGTATACACAACTGTTCCACGTCCATTAAAGGCAAAGGATAAATATGTGTACATAAGGAAGGAGAGAAGGAGAGACAAACATACGAAAAATAAAGATGCAGTACATATTACATATTCAAATTATGGTCATGACAAAGGACAAACTTAAATGTTTATATTGTAGCCACTAATTTTTAAATGTTGTGAGTATCATATGAAACTTGTAATATTATTCATACTAGTTACAGAGTAATAATCAAAAAATCATTTAAAAGCCTAATGAACAAAGACTAACAACTAAACATCTAAGAATGAAAAAATGAATCTGTGGTATAGAGTAATAAAAATACCACAGATGTTAAGAGGAACATCAAGCGGAAGAAGCATAGGTTGAGTCATAAAAATCTCACTAGCAGCAGCACAAAGCTGCTGAATCTCCACATCTGTTAGCGGCACCTGCTGTGGAACCTCTCCAGTTTCCGAACCACATAACCTCCGTATAACATCATCTGGAAAATCTGTGGAAATACTAGAGGAAGTCCCTAATAAACAAAACATATATATAAGTATATATCTTATAATATGAAATGACATATTAAGTAATTGTAAAGGAATTTTTTGTTTGAACTATTTACCAGATGTTAGTAGTACCCTTATAAACATTGTGTCACATAAAAAAAACTCCGATCCTTGGCTGACAATTTCATTCAAACTCAGTCCTAAGAAATTATCTGTTCCAGCCGCATCCCTTCTAAACTCGCCTTTGAACTTCAAGGTACAACCGTCCTTGTTGTTTTTACTTCTATAAGTTTTTTTTGAAAATACGAAGAAGGAGCACTGCAAGGATGCTTGTTCATCTTCACTTTCATTGCCCCTCAAATAAAGTCCATAGTACTGATTGGCTTTTATCTTAACGCAATGGGAAGAGAGATAAAAAACCTTCTTCTTACCGAACGCACAGAATTTTTGACTCTCAATACTTCCTCCAAACAACAACAACTTCTCAAAGTCTTTTCTACATAACTGGAAGTATATACTGCATTCATCTGAATCAGCAGAATGGACAACTCTCACAGGCCTCACTTTGTAATTCCTTTCAATGATGCCATCATCAAATTTATACCATAAAAACTTGTACAATTTCTCATCACTCCAACTACTCATAACGTGAAATCTTTTAAAAACTAGTTGATTCCGTTTTGGTGACTGGAGATGATACTTTTTAGCAATTTTCACTTTTTTTTGGAGCTTTTCGTCAGAAAACATTTGTTCAACTTCAGACAATTTAGCCACACTCAGAAAAGGAAATCTGATGTAATCAGCAAGGTTTAATCTCTGAGTAGCATTTGCCTCCATACACAAATCTAAGATTCTGTCCTAATCTTCTACCTCAAGAACATCACTATTCAACACCACATCAAACAGAGGTGCAGACAACTTCAAGATATCCTGCCAATGCCTTAACATTCCAAGTAAATTGAAATGAGGTTATATAATAAATGCGGTATTCAACATTCATTGAATAGTGATTTTATAAACAAAGAAAAGTAAAAAGGTACCTGTCAACATTGCTATAATGGTGAGAGAAATGATATTTGGCAAGTTCAATCCTATGATTATTGGGGAGATAATCCGGATTAGCAAAACAAGGGGGATCGAGATAAATTTTTGATATTTGATAGGTCATCGGTCTCATAACCAACTGATCCCTGCAAAACTCTAAACAGTCAATGCACTCGTACTTATCTGCAATCTGTTGCAGACATATAATACGTCGATCACTGATATCTGTTAGGTCTCGACCTCGGACAAACTCCATAAGGTGCAATCTGTTGCAGACATATAATACGTCGATCACTGATATCTGTTAGGTCTCGACCTCGGACAAACTCCATAAGGTCCGAAAAGGCTTGCTCCTCTATCAAAAAACAAAAAAGTAAAACATAAGTTTGATCATCATGTACACATTATATATAGCTAAGCAGTTGAGATAATACATACCATCTCCAAAAATCCGAATACGAATAGCAGGTTGCTCCTCATTGTTTCGATTTTCATCAAGATATTCAAACAATCCACGAAAAACTGGACTTTGCTGTTGCAGTCGGATCCAATTTATATCCGTAACAGTCGACTCATACATAACAGGTTGTTTGGAAATATGAACGTCCATAGGATCTATACGAATTAGAATTCAAACTGATCAATTACATATAAATACACAACTAACTTAAAAGAATCAATCACGATAAATCATCGATTACATATGGAAATATATACATAAACACACGCTTATGCAACTTAATTATAGATTACACTCAATCATGTAAAAGGAAGCAAAGACAATTATAGACTAGCTACTACTAAAAAGAAATCAATTGCGATAAATCATCGATTACATATGGAAATATATACATAAACACAAGCTTATGCAACTTAATTATAGATTACAATCAATCATGTAAAAGGAAGCAATGACAATCAATTAACTAGCTACAACCAAAGGAAATCAATTACAATCACATATGGAAAGAGATAAATAAACACGCGCGTATATATATATATATATATATATATATATATAAATGAATCATAATTACCGTTCTCAACAACTATTAGCGTTAGATTCTGGAATATGATAGGCTGCGGAAATTCATCCATGAGAGAGACACGGAGTGAGTGAGAGAGAGAGAGAGAGAGAGAGAGAGAGAGTTGATCAGAGGGAGAAAGGGGAGGGCGGAGAGAGTTGATCAGAGGGAGAAAGGGGAGGGCGGGAAATGAAATTGGGGATTGTGAGTATAGAGGTATATTTTGAAATTGGGGATTGTGAGTATAGACTATAGAGGTATATTTTGAAATTTGGGAACATTTCCAATTCTCTTTTGTTTCCAATTTTTGTTTCCGATTTCTAATTTTTAATAATTTTATATGTATTTTTAAATACACAAGTAAAATTAAACGTACCTTATATATCATTATATAATTAATTTATATAAAATTTATTCTTACTTTTCATGTGGAGATGAATTTATTTTTAATTTATACTCCCTCCATCTCATTTTATGTGTCCTGTTTGACTTTTTTGTAGTCAATTTGACAAAAGTTTCACCGTAAATTACATATGCTATATAATTGAAAAAAGTAATAAAAATTATATCATTGAAAAGTATTTTTAATTTACTTTAAAATATATTTTTCAATTTTTTGAAATTTTAAGAAAATAATTTTTAATTATCAGTCAAAGTCGTGTCAATTTGACTACAAAAAAGTCAAACAGGACACATAAAATGAGATGGAGGGAGTACTTAAATAACAGTCGTAAAAGATATTATATAATTTTTAGTATATATTTGAAAAAAAAATTAAAAGTAAAAAGTATGTTAATGATATTGTATATTTCTTTTACATATATTTGAAAATATGCTTTATGATGTATAATTCCATTTATTTTAAATTATTTTCTAATATTATAGCTTCTTAATATAACACCATAGATAAAATGATTAATTTAGAGAAAAATGTTCTTGAAATTGTTCTAAAAAAATTTAGGGTTTTTTTCATAAATAAATAGGAAAAAGTAAATTTTTGCAAATTTACTATCTTTAAGAATAGCTATTTGCAATATTACCAACCTAAGTTTCAAAATTGCAAAAATACTAGGTCCCCTCCTTCCTCACTTTCTCTCTCCTCCTGTCCAGGTAAGTCAGCCGACTTGTGTCCTTTTTTTTTTTTTTTTTTTTTAAGACGGGATGCTATTTGGGTTTCATGGCCCCGCCCGCCAGGGGCAATATGCAACTACATTCAACCACATTCAACTGAATGCAACTAAATTTCTGATTTCAAGTTCCATTTTTCAGTTGTCATTTTCGACCTCTTTTTTGAACTCTAATATATATATATATATATATATATATATATATATATATTAGAGTTAAAAAAAGAGGTCGAAAATGACAACTGAAAAATGGAACTTGAAATCAGCAACTGAATGCAACCACATTCAACCACATCGACTGCAACAGACTTCAAAACTTTTTTTTTTTAATGTGGGATGATTTTGGGTTGCATGGCCCCGCAGGGGCATATTCAACTTAATGCAACCACATTCAACTAAATGCAACTAAATTTCTGATTTGCTATTTTGGGTTGGATGGCCCCGTAGGGGAAATATTCAACTTAATGCAACCACATTCAACTAAATGCAACTAAATTTCTGATTTCAAGTTCCATTTTTCAGTTGTCATTTTCGACCTCTTTTTTGAACTCTAATATATATATATATATATATATATATTAGAGTTATATATATTAGAGTTCAAAAAAGAGGTCGAAAATGACAACTGAACAATGAAACTTGAAATCAGCAACTGAATGCAACCACATTCAACCACATCGACTGCAACAGACTTCAAAACTTTTTTTTTTAATGTGGGATGATTTTGGGTTGCATGGCCCCGCAGGGGCATATTCAACTTAATGCAACCACATTCAACTAAATGCAACTAAATTTCTGATTTCATGTTCCATTTTTCAGTTGTCATTTTCGACCTCTTTTTTGAACTCTAATATATATATATATATATATATATATATATTAGAGTTCAAAAAAGAGGTCGAAAATGACAACTGACAAATGGAACTTGTAATCAGCAACTGAATGCAACTAAATTTCTGATTTCAGTTGCATTGAGTTGAATATTGCCCCTGGCGGGGCCATGGAACCCAAATCCACCAAAAAAGTTGGATGTGGTTGCATTGAGTTGAATATTGCCCCTGGCGGGGCCTTGGAACCCAAATCCACGAAAAAAGTTGGATGTGGTTGCATTGAGTTGCATTGAGTTGAATATTGCCCCTGGTGGGGTCATGGAACCCAAATCCACCAAAAAAGTTGGATGTGGTTGCATTGAGTTGAATATTGCCCCTGGCGGGGCCGTGGAACCCAAATCCACAAAAATCACCCAACCTTTTTTTAAAAAAAAAGTTGCATGTGGTTGCATGAAGTTGAAAGTGGTTGAATTTGGTTGCATTGAGTTGCAACCCAAAATAGCACCCCACCTTAAAAAAAAAAAAAAAAAAAAAAAAAAAAAAAAAAAAAAAAGGACACAAGTCGCCGAATTACCTGGACAGGAGGAGAGAGAAAGTGAGGTAGGAGGGGGACCTAGTATTTTTGCAATTTTGAAACTTAGTTTGGTAAAATTGCAATTAATTAAAGAAGATAGTATTTTTGCAAATAGAAACTTTAAATCTAGTATTTTTGATAAATTCCCAAAAATTTACTTGAGGTTACGAGGTTTTCACGTACAAATATATTGTATTTAAAGATTTACACTCGGATGTATATATGTTGTTACATCTGAAAATGCTTATTAACTCAAATAATACACAACATATCCATTAATTTATTGATGATTATTTATTATTTAATTTAATATATTTTGTACATTGAATTATTTATTTTTAATATATTCATTATTTATTAAATATACAAATTATTTTTTCAAGAAATGTATATTTTTTCAAGAAATGATTAAAACCCGATCGGATCTGAATATTCGTTTTTATAAAAGAGTTGTGATCCTGATCCGAATTCAGATCCAAATCAAAAAAAATACGGATCGGATATCCGTTTCAGAAATTTCATATCTGATATCCAAATAACCGAATTTTAAGAATCGGATATCGAACTGAAAATTAGAACATTCCAATTTTCGAATTTTTATACTCACTCCTACCTGATTAAATCAGAGATTATACACACACTACATGAGAATGTATATCTCTTTGTATGTATACACAATACAAGGATAATTGTCTTGCACAACAATTATTTTCCGTTTTCTTGATGCACCGAAAAATCGTGTACTAATGTGATGTCGTTTATTACGTACCTCAAGACAATAATAAACGTAAAACTGTTGAGTCATTTGGCTAAAGAAAACGTCAGGTGATTCATAAAAAGTTGTAGTGATCCAGAAACAATTCCAGTAAAAACCCTTGTTAAAGAGCATTTTGTAAATCAAGTAGCACAATACGTTGAACTGACAAGTGAATGAGACTGTCTCAATTGAGAATGAGACTGTCTCTTTTGTGTGAAGTGTTGTCAATTGTCTAACAGAATAAGTAAACAACGGAAATTAAATGACAGAATGAAAAACAAGAACACCAGGAATTTTCACTTGGTTCGGCCCCTATCATAGTCTATGGCCTACATCCAAGTCCCTATGCCAACTAGCATAGAGATTATATTATTATAACAATAATATAAAGCTTACAGTTTTTCCCGATTACAAATATAAAGCCTCTTGAAGAACCCTTCCCTTAGACAATAATGTCACCTAGCAAACCTGCTACCTAGCCCACTGGCTACCTTGACTTATGATTTGTAATCCTATCTAATTGCCACAACCCGGCACAAGTAATCTTAGAATAAACGAAGTTTGTAACAAGAAGAGTACAGCTTCTAAACAAGGTGTATATGAACGTATATGTCTGTGTATAGAAGTTGTGTTGCAGAGAATGGATCGATTGGTGGTGTCTTCAAGTAGTGTTGAGTCGTATATATAGTCATTCTGAAGACATAGTCGTTAGGATTTGATTTCACTCTTGAAGACATAGCTGTTGGATCTTGACTAATGATGATATAGCTTTTAAAGCATAAAGCAACTGTTAAAGCATAAGGCAATTAGATGCAGATTGATTTATTTAGTATTAGTCAGAGAATATGGCTGTCAAAGAATAATTCAGAGAAGATAGTTGTTGGATTTTGACTAATTGATACTCATTCCTTATTTCTAAAGACTATCCTGCAATTAGATAGATATATCATCCAAGAGATATGGTAACTAACAGATTATATGATAAGCACACAGAATAAAATCTCCAGGATTTAATTCGAATACAATTCAAAACATCATCCTAAAAACATGGGAATAACAATCTCCCCCTTTTTTATGATGATGAAAACTTTGAATTTATATCTAGCTTTATCTTTCTCCCCCTGTCAAAAATACTTATAGAGACAATATAAACAAATAGTCTGAGAATTAAACAAGGGCATATATGAACTGATAACTTTAAGCAAACACCAAAATAAGCATGAAATTTCAGCATCCAAGATTCGAGAACAAATAAATATTCAAAGGAACAAATATTCGAAGGATAAAATATTCAAAATACTACACTTCTCCCCCTTTCATCAACATAAAAAAAAATCATCGTATGGAATGTCCACTGTAGCTTTGCCTTTACCCTTTGTGTTGAACTTAGGAGATTCCCCATATACAGAGAAGTTCTGTTCAAAGAATTCAGTTGAGGGAGCTTTGCCATCATGAGCGGTCATCAACTGAAAGAGTTTGTCCATGTATGCATCCTTCGTAAGCCCAAAAGCTGCAGGAGGTGGAATGGCTGGGAGAAGAAGTGGTGCAGTGATTTCTTCAAGGGTGCAATCTCCAATCTAATCTTTCTTTTTGTGCCACGGCATGATGTGTTTTCCATGGGCGGACGTGAGCTGTTTAGACGGAAACTGAGTCTCAGAACCCCACTTGAAGAAGAGTTTAACAAACTCTTTTTCCCAAGCTTTAACAGTGAGAGTCATTCCTTCCTGAAGAGATCTAAATTCGAAATCCATTCTTCGAGAGATGCTTTGATCATTAGCTTTTAATATATCCAACTTGGAATGCAATAACTCCATTGATTTGGACATAGAAGCAAGGGAAGACTCAATAGAAATCAGTTTGGTTTGAAAGGATTCAATTGCTTTAGAATTGGCTCCAACTTGAGCAGAGAGACCATCAAACAAAGCATTCAATTGTACATTATCTAAGGAAGGTTGAGCAGTAGGAGGCTCAGGCAAGGAAGTGTCTGATAGGGAATGAGAAAACTCAAATACAATCTGATTGGACTCATTAACCGAGAGATGGTTACGAGTTAAAGTACTAAGATCAAAGGTGTCTGACAAATAGTCTACTTCATCAGTGGCATCAATCACTTTGAAATACTCAAAAACTTTTGTTAAAATACAGGGGTAGGGCAGATGCATAGAGTCATGGGAAGCACAATGAATCATATTACGAATTAAGAAAGAGGCCACATTAAATGGGATTTGCTTAACAAATAGCGATAACAAAATTGAATCTTGATAGGTTACCCTATCACGACCACTTTTGCGCGGTAAAAGATTAGGATGAAAGAACTTGAATAGCAAAAGACAAGTATGAGTGAGAGATGATACCGAGGGTTTGGAAGCAACCGAAATCGAAGTATTACCGAGAATGGTTCGAAGCTGCTCTTCATAAGGAAGATCTACCACCTCTGACAATGGTTGATGAGATGTGAAGGGGCACGGACCAGTAGCAGCCACACCCAGAGTAGATCCAATCCAATCGGTAGTAAGCACAATGGGAACACCCTTTACCTTTGAATACACCATTTCGTTATGACCCTTAGTCAGATTAGAGTAAAATTCACGAACTAGATAGGGGTAATGCTTAATCGGAGGAGATAGAAGGGGTGCACAATGGAGAGTTTCAAACATCCCGACTATACCGATGCGCTGAAGTAAGTCCATACCCACCATTCGTTCTTTAAAAATAGGTTTGGCGTTGGATTTCGAAGATCCCTCTGTAGTGAAAAACTCTGCTTTCAGACTTGGTTCTGGAGTGGATGATTCTGAATTAGAATGATATTCCTCAAAAGTAACCGCCTTTTGACGTTTAGAAGACTCTGGTTTCGTGGGTAGCTTGTCGGTGCGTGTGGATACTGATCGGGTCTTGCGTTTAGCCATGAGTAGAAGAGAAGGAAGAGGGGAAGACGAAGAGAGAAAATAAAAGAGATAATTTAAGAAGAAATTCGGAAGAGAGAAAGAAAGATAGACGGGTTTAGAAAAATGTGCCCGAGTAAAATAAACAATTATGGTATCTAGGTGTCAAGCATGCAAACATGACTATTAATTGTCACACGGTACTAATATACCGACGGCAAATAAATCACAAATCCATAATTAAATCCATTAAAACAATTAAACTAAATTACACGATTTAATTAAAGGGTGCACATACCGAGCTCTCTGTTAGTGTAGGTGCCCTAGAGGCAATACATTGTTTATTTTGATAAACCTTTATGTCATTTGATTATTTAATAAATGTATTTATTATGACTTTAATTACTACGATATATTTGTTAGCATAATAAATGTCCTTAGAATAATGATACACATTATATAGTTTAAGTATTTAACTTGAACTTGAGATTATATAATATATCATATTCTTAAAGGTCCCTAGTCGAGTATTATTATATAGGACAATAATAATACATAAATAGACTAGTATGTTGTTGACTGATAACCACATCTCATTGGTTATAAGTATGGAGATACTAAAGTCAAAACATAGGTACATGTAAGGGTACATGGCACTGGACAGACCCACCGTGAGATTCTTCATGTTAATAAAGTCATAAGAAAGACTCACAGTGATAATGGTGTAATGATCCTTTGACTTGAGATCATTATATTTCTATACGAGGATAATATACTTTGACTACATTAAAAGTTACCTTTGACCGGGTGATGATAAAAGTGGACATCGGGTATATTATGAATCGTATGAGAAATATGAATGATAGATAAAGGATTTAACCCTCCTATCAGATAGGAGAGATATTATTGGCCTCTTGATTGAGTGAGACTATAAAATGCATGGCCGTGCTCAAATAGTGATTTGTTTTAATAGTCTACTCATGGATCAAGTAAACCCGGATTAAATTATGAAGAGGATGACATGAAACATGCCTCGAGTTTAATCTATAATATTTGGTTAAAGGGATTATATTACACGGGAACATTAATCACAAAAGGTTTTATCGAATCACGATTTAATTATTATTTAATTGGGTAGCAATGATGTATTACTAGATGCCGCTCATTGTTTATAATTTTATTAGAGAATAAAATTATTGCCAATTAAATGATAGCCTACAGGGTCACACACATAGAACATTTTAAGGAAGAATTAATTTAAATTATGAATTTAAATTAATTAAATGATTAGTTGTATTTTATTATATTAATTAAGTGGGACTTAATTAAGATATAATAAAATACAAATGAGATATGATTTTAATAATTAAGTATGACTTAATTATTATTTATTTAAATAATAGGATTTGATTCTATTATTTAATTAATCAAACTTGGGCTAGGTTTTTAGTTGGGCTTTTACCTTACACTATCATATAAATATATGATGATAGGTAAAGAAGGTAATTAATTTTGTACGACAAAAATAATCCCCAGCCGCTTGAACCAAAAACCTAAAAAGAAGATCTCATATTTTCATTGGAGGCTAGTACCTCCCTTCCAATCAAGAATCGTTCTTGGAGTGTTCGTGTGGATACCGTAGAGGAGGCTTCGAAGAGGAGCACTCAACGATCGTGAAAACTTGGATCTCCATTAGACATACAATCGTAAAGCTTCTTTAAGGTAAATCATCAATCTCCGAATTAAATATCATGTTTTTGCATGGATCCTGCGGTAGGGTTTCGATAATTATTGTTTTTTGTTTTAATTTTCCGCTGCGTTTGATGCTCAAAACCCTTCAATGGCATCAGAGCTACTTGCAAAAACGTTTTAATTCGGTTATATGTTACAGTTTTGATATATATACGAGCATGTTTGATGATTGTCATGTATGATGCGTTGATTTTGATATATATGAATAAACTGTATGTTAATGATGATTGGGATGATCATATGATGATCATATAATCTGTATGTATATTGATATATACATGATTTTTGTTTGTTCATGATATGGGGATTGTATACGATACGATTTCTGTATACGCTGCGCAAATCTGGTGAAATCTGTGTCCAGTGTCCGATTTTCGCAAACGATATGCGTTTTCTGACTGGAAACGAGCGTCTGAACAAAACTGATACCATAGGTATCACCGACTCGTCTGTAAGGCGTTTGACGCCGTTTAGTGCATGAAAAACGCGATTTATTGTTTTCAGAATTTGATTCTGATTTTCTGATTTTTGCGTTATATGATTTCTTTGATTGGATCATCTGAAATATGATATGGTATAACATGATTAGATAATATGACATGTTATTTAATTGTTACTTGAGCATGGTGGATGGTTATGGCCTTGAGACCCATAGGATAGAGGTTTTTGTTTATGGTTTGGTTTCTAAATACGACTTGAATGTCGTCATTCCTTGTAATGATTAAATCTCGAATGTAACTCGAGTTCTCCTTGTAAGTATATTAGTATAGTTGTTTTGTTTATGTAATGTACATGAATACATGAAGACAAGCAAGCAAGGAGGCGATCCAAGGAGGCATTGTAGCAGCAAAGAAGAAGACATGTAGTAGTATAGTATTTTAAACCACCCATAGATTGTCCTTGATCCTTTCATTAGCTTGAAAGGATCATACAGGATAAAGGCCATAACCAATCACGTTTACATAATGCACTTACTTTACATATGATGTATGAATGTATGTGTAGGATACATAGAAATGCATGCTTTAATTAGATTAATCATGTATGAATGAATGTATTAGATACATCACCCATGCCATGCCTGCTTAATCAAGATAAAATCTGTAACGATTCAAGATTTTAAAATTAACAAACGATCATGAGATTCTTGTGTTTTTAAAATATGGATTTTAAAGCACGGAACTAAATATGGATTTTGATATCTAAAATTTGGGATTTTCTGTCAAAAGCGGATATGCGTATTCGTAAGGTTGATGGGTTTTAAGTGTGACCTTTGGTATCCTCCATCTACCTGGGAAATGAACAATTTAGGATGTCAATATGAAATATTTGGTTCAAGGAAAAATTGAGGATCTCTTTATGATGTGATCATGATCGTTATAATTTTTCTAAATCCCTTAACAAAATATTAAGTTTTAATCAGATGCTTTCCAATGAATGAACACTCATCGAATCCTAGATCGATAAGGGGAAGGGCTGTCAGTGGCAGGGGACTCCTATCTATCGTGGTAAGATGCGACGAATATAAACGGTTATATTCGGCCGTTGGATCATTGGGTCAAACTTAACTAAGTCGTCATAATAAGGTGAAAATAAACGGTTATATTCGACCATTATGAACTTAGAAGCATAGAGTTTGGTTAAAATCTATTAGATAGATTAGAACAATGGTTGTTCACCAAACTATCCAAGAATTATATATGATATAATTGACAATGGTTGTCTACCTAAATAATCATTTTTAAGGACTTCCAGTGGTTGACTTAAAACATGACGAAATATGGATCTTGGCTCACTAGAAAGAATTATGGGATATACTTTCCGAATTGATAGTAAGGGCTATTAATTTGATAAAAATAGTGGGAGATATATTATGAATATATCATAATCATTTGAACATAATAATTGATAACTCAGACAATCTAATGTTTATTTTGTGCTTTTAACATTGTAGATACTAAGAAATGGCAAACAACACAAACTCTCTATCCGTTCGATCAATCCTTGAGAAGGATAAACTGACAGGAGGAAATAAATTCCTAGACTGGCAGAGGAATTTGAGGATTGTCCTCAGGCAGGAGCGCAAGCTTCATGTCATTGACATCCCTCCGCCAGGTCCCCTTCCTGAGGGCGCTACAGTTGAGGAACGAGCGGCCCACACAAAGGATAAGAATGATGCAAATGATGTTGCATGTCTTATGTTGGCAACTATGAGTGCTGAGCTTCAAAGGCAGCATATGCATATGGATGCATACACTACCTATGAGCACTTGCAAAGCATGTTTGCAAGCCAAACTCGTCAAGAAAGGATCAACACGAGTAAGTCATTTTTTATTGCAAACAAGGGGCAAGTGAACCAGTTGATAAGGGTGAATGTCACTACTGTAAGAAAACTGGTCACTGGAAAAGAATCTGTTCAGTTTACATGGAGGATCTGAAGAAGAAGAAGGCTCAACAAGCTTCTACTTCAGGCATATATATTATAGAAGTCAATATGTCTACTTCTACATCTTGGGTATTGGATACTGGATGTGCTTCTCACATTTGTTTAAATGTGCGGGAGCTGCAGAGAAGTAGGACATTGGCTAAGGGAGAAGTAGACCTACGAGTTGGCAATGGAGCAAAAGTTGCTGCTTTGGCTGTAGGCACTTATTATCTATCTTTGCCCTCTGGGCTTGTTTTAGAACTTGATAACTGTTTTACGTGCCTGCGATTTGCAGAAACATTATTTCGGTTTCTTGTTTGGACAAGAAAGGTTTTTCATTTATAATAAGGAACAACAGTTGTTCTTTTGCTTTGAATGATTTGACCTATGGTGTTGCACATTTGTTTAATGGTTTATATGTTCTTGATTTAGATAATCATGTCTATAATATAGAAAACAAACGACTTAAAATTAATGACTCAAATCATACATACCTCTGGCATTGTCATCTAGGCCATATAAATGAGAAACGCATATCCAAATTACATAAAGATGGATACTTGGATAAATTTGATTTTGAATCATACCAAGAATGCGAATCTTGTTTGCTTGGTAAGATGACCAAAGCCCCTTTCACTAGTAAGGGTCAAAGGGCCACTGAACGTCTGGAGCTTATACATAGTGATGTATGTGGTCCAATGCGTGTGATGGCTAGAGGAGGCTACTACTACTTCATAACATTTACTGATGATTACAGTAGATATGGATATGTAAATCTTATGAAGAATAAATCTGATTCTTTTGAAAAGTTCAAAGAATATAAGGCTGAAGTAGAGAAGCAAATTGGCGGAGGTGCAAGTATTAAGATCTTACGATCCGATCGTGGGGGTGAATACTTAAGCACCGAATTTAAAGAATATTTAAAAGAGTGTGGTATTGTATCACAACTCACTCCGCCAGGAACACCTCAATGGAATGGAGTTTCAGAGAGGAGAAATCGTACCCTGTTGGACATGGTGCGATTGATGATGAGTCATGCAGATCTTCCAATTAGTTTCTGGGGTCACGCTCTAGAAACAGCGGCTTTCACACTTAACTGTGTTCCTACTAAGAAGGTTCAAAAGACTCCATATGAGATATGGGAGGAGAAACGGTCATGCATGAACTATATGAAAGTTTGGGGATGGAAGGCGTTTGTGAAACGTCAAGTATCAGATAAGCTTGGACCTAAATCCGAAGAGTGCATATTTGTGGGATACCCTAAAGAAACAAAGGTGTATTATTTTTATAGTCCCTCTGAGCAGAAAGTGTTTATTGCTCGAGATGCTGTCTTTATGGAAAGAGATTTTGTTTCCAAAAGAAACAGTGGGAGAACTATAGATCTCGATGAAGATCGAGAACCGCAAAATAGCATTGAACCTGAAGTGGAACAGGAGCAGGATAATGCTCAAGAAACACAGGTTGTTCGTAGATCTGGTAGAATTCGCCATGAGCCAGAGAGATATGGATTTCTCTTGACTCAATGTGGTGATTTGATGCTCATAGATGAAGATGAGCCTCTCACATACCAAGATGCTATGAACAATCCAGACTCTAAGAGATGGCTAGAAGCCATGAAATCCGAGATGGATTCCATGTACGAAAACCAAGTATGGACTTTGGTTGATCCACCCGAAGGGGTAAAACCCGTAGGGTGCAAATGGGTTTTCAAAAGGAAAACTGACGTGGATGGAAATGTTCAGACCTACAAAGCAAGGCTGGTTGCAAAAGGTTTCAAACAAATTCATGGTATTGACTATGATGAAACTTTCTCACCAGTGGCTATGGTCAAGTCCATAAGGATTTTGCTTGCAATTGCAGCATTCCATGATTATGAAATTTGGCAAATGGATGTCAAAACAGCCTTCCTTAATGGAAGCCTTGAAGAGGATGTGTACATGACACAACCTGAAGGTTTTGTCGATCCAAGGAATGTTGGCAAGGTATGTAAATTACGTCGATCCATTTATGGATTGAAGCAAGCCTCTAGGAGATGGAATATCCGTTTTGATGAAATAGTCAAAGAGTATGGCTTTGTTCAAAACAAAGATGAACCTTGTGTTTACAAGAAGGTTAGTGGGAGCCATGTGGCATTCATAGTATTATATGTTGATGATATACTACTAATGGGGAATGACATACCTTCTCTAAAGGCTGTTAAGACTTGGTTACAGAGCAACTTCTCTATGAAAGACTTAGGAGATGCATCCTACATTCTAGGAATGAGGATCTATAGGGATAGATCTAGAAGGATGATCGGTCTAAGTCAGAGTACATACATTGATAAGGTTTTGCATCGTTTTGGTATGCAAAATGCGAAAAGGGGATGTGTCCCCGTGTCTCAAGGGATAACGATATCTAAAGACCAGTGTCCGAAATCATTGGATGATAAGGACAACATGAGGAAAGTTCCATATGCCTCAGCAATTGGATCTATCATGTATGCAATGGTATGTACTCGTCCTGATGTCTCGTATGCTTTGAGCATGACGAGCATACACCAGTCTAATCCAAGTGAAGGTCACTGGACGGTAGTCAAGAATATTCTTAAGTACCTGAAAAGGACTAAAGATTTATTCTTGGTGTATGGAGGAGAGGAGAAACTGGTTGTAAAAAGTTACACCGATGCAAGTTTCCAAATAGACAGGGATGATATTGTATCATAGTCTGGTTTTTGTTTTGTCTAAACGGAGGTACTGTAAGCTAGAAGAGTTCATAGCAAGAAACAGTCGTTGTTTCTACAATGGAGGCTGAGTACATTGCAGCTTGTGAAGCGGCAAAGGAAGATGTTTGGATTCGAAAATTCATTACTGAATTGGGAGTGGTTCCATCGATCGCAGATCCCATAGACAAGTACTGCGATGATAATGGAGCCATTGCACAGGCTAAAGAACCTAGATATTACTCCCGATCCAAACATATACTCAGGAGATTTCACCTCATTCGAGAGATAAATGAAAAGGGTGATATACACATATGTAAAGTACACACAAATGATAACATAGCAGACTCACTAACCAAAGGCTTGTCGCAGCAGAAGCACGACGGTCACACTAGTTCCATGGGTATTAGATACATGGGTGATTGGCTCTAGTGCAAGTGGGAGATTGTTAGTGTAGGTGCCCTAGAGGCAATACATTGTTTATTTTGATAAACCTTTATGTCATTTGATTATTTAATAAATGTATTTATTATGACTTTAATTACTACGATATATTTGTTAGCATAATAAATGTCCTTAGAATAATGATACACATTATATAGTTTAAGTATTTAACTTGAACTTGAGATTATATAATATATCATATTCTTAAAGGTCCCTAGTCGAGTATTATTATATAGGACAATAATAATACATAAATAGACTAGTATGTTGTTGACTGATAACCACATCTCATTGGTTATAAGTATGGAGATACTAAAGTCAAAACATAGGTACATGTAAGGGTACATGGCACTGGACAGACCCACCGTGAGATTCTTCATGTTAATAAAGTCATAAGAAAGACTCACAGTGATAATGGTGTAATGATCCTTTGACTTGAGATCATTATATTTCTATACGAGGATAATATACTTTGACTACATTAAAAGTTACCTTTGACCGGGTGATGATAAAAGTGGACATCGGGTATATTATGAATCGTATGAGAAATATGAATGATAGATAAAGGATTTAACCCTCCTATCAGATAGGAGAGATATTATTGGCCTCTTGATTGAGTGAGACTATAAAATGCATGGCCGTGCTCAAATAGTGATTTGTTTTAATAGTCTACTCATGGATCAAGTAAACCCGGATTAAATTATGAAGAGGATGACATGAAACATGCCTCGAGTTTAATCTATAATATTTGGTTAAAGGGATTATATTACACGGGAACATTAATCACAAAAGGTTTTATCGAATCACGATTTAATTATTATTTAATTGGGTAGCAATGATGTATTACTAGATGCCGCTCATTGTTTATAATTTTATTAGAGAATAAAATTATTGCCAATTAAATGATAGCCTACAGGGTCACACACATAGAACATTTTAAGGAAGAATTAATTTAAATTATGAATTTAAATTAATTAAATGATTAGTTGTATTTTATTATATTAATTAAGTGGGACTTAATTAAGATATAATAAAATACAAATGAGATATGATTTTAATAATTAAGTATGACTTAATTATTATTTATTTAAATAATAGGATTTGATTCTATTATTTAATTAATCAAACTTGGGCTAGGTTTTTAGTTGGGCTTTTACCTTACACTATCATATAAATATATGATGATAGGTAAAGAAGGTAATTAATTTTGTACGACAAAAATAATCCCCAGCCGCTTGAACCAAAAACCTAAAAAGAAGATCTCATATTTTCATTGGAGGCTAGTACCTCCCTTCCAATCAAGAATCGTTCTTGGAGTGTTCGTGTGGATACCGTAGAGGAGGCTTCGAAGAGGAGCACTCAACGATCGTGAAAGCTTGGATCTCCATTAGACATACAATCGTAAAGCTTCTTTAAGGTAAATCATCAATCTCCGAATTAAATATCATGTTTTTGCATGGATCCTGCGGTAGGGTTTCGATAATTATTGTTTTTTGTTTTAATTTTCCGCTGCGTTTGATGCTCGAAACCCTTCACTCTCTTCGAAGCATGCAAAACCTGTCTTCCGATAAAGGTTTTGTAAAAATATCAGCCTTTTGATTTTCAGTGGGAATAAATATAAGCTCAATATTACCTTATGCAACATGATCCCGAATAAAATGATGACGGACGTCAATATGTTTAGTACGAGAATGCATGACCGGATTTTTGGAAATATTAATAGCGGATGTATTATCATAGTAAATTGGAATATTTGAAGATTTTATACCAAAATCATTCAAGGTTTGTTGCATCCATAGGATTTGTGCACAGCAACTACCTGCGGCAATATATTCTCCTTCTTCGATTGACATGACAACCGAAGTTTGTTTCTTACTGTGCCAAGCTACTAGGAAATCACCTAAGAATTCACAAGCTCCGCTAGTGCTTTTTCGATCAACTTGAGATCCTGCGTAATCAGCATCTGAAAAACCAATTAAATCAAAAGATGGGGAACTAGGATAGAATAGTCCCAAGTTATCAGTTCCCTTTAGATATTTAAATATTCTCTTTACAGCATTTAAATGGGATTCCTTTGGTATTGCTTGAAAACGAGCACACAAACATGCACTAAACATGATATCGGGATGCGAAGCAGTAAGATATATAACAAGGAGCCAATCATACCTCTATATTTGGTAATATCAACAGGCTTACCATTTTCATCCTTAGTGAGTTTGGTAGTGACGCTCATGGGAGTTGATTTTGGAGTGACATATTCCAAATCAAACCTTTTAAGTAAGTCCTTAATATATTTACTTTGGTGAATAAAGATACCTGCAGCAGACTGGTTAATTTGCAGGCCAAGAAAAAATTGCAATTCACCCATAAGACTCATGTCAAATTCTTTATGCATACAATCTGAAAACCATTTGCATAAAGTCTCGTCTGAAGCTCCAAACACGATATCATCAACGTATACTTGTACCAATATAAAATTGTTATGCTTATGAAAGATAAAGAGAGTGGAATCGAGTGTACCACGAGTGAAACCTGAGTCAACAAGAAATGTACTGAGCCGATCATACCAACACCTGGGGGACTGTCTAAGACCGTAGATAGATTTCTTGAGTTTGTAGATGTAATGTGGATACTTCTCATGTATAAAACCAGGAGGTTACTTTACGTAGACTTCTTCCTGCAGATATCCATTTGAAAAATGCGCTTTTGACGTCCATTTGGTAAAGTTTGAAGTTCTTGTAGACTACAAAGGCCATCAGAATCCGTATAGCTTCCAGACGAGCTAGTGGAGCATATGTCTCGTCGTAGTCGATGCCCTCTTGTTGATTATAACCTTGAGCCACGAGGCGAGCTTTATTTCTGATGACGTTTCCATCTTCATCCTTTTTATTCTTGAAAACCCAGCGAGTCCCAATGACTTTGACATCTTTAGGTGGTGGAACAAGTTCCCAGACATCACAATGTTCGAACTGGTTAAGTTCCTCTTGCATGGCTACTGACCATTGTTCATTTTCCACTGCATCCTTAGCATTTTTAGGCTCGAATTCAGCTACAAAAGCGTAGAATGCACAGAAATTTCAAACCCTGCTTCGAGTGGTAATGCCTTGATCCAAATCTGAGAGAAGATTATCCGGAGGATGATTCTGCACAGTTCTGGATGATTTTGGAAGACGTATTGAACTAATTTCTTCTTCATTTGAGTTATCCAATTGATAAGGAATGGGATTAGTATCTTTGGAAGACGAGGGATGAACTTGTGAAGGACTCCTTGTAGTTTTAGATGACAGAGAGATGCTAGAAGGAGTATCAGAAGTCATAGACACTACAAGAAAAGGGTCAATAGACATCAGTTTCTGGCCGATGTCTATGTTATTTTGCAAGTGATGCCTTTGTCGGAGATGTCTATTCTAGACATCGGCTAGAAACTGATGTCTGTGCTAACATAGACATCGGTATTTACTTCAATACACATCGGTTGTTCTACAAAATAGGTTAAGATATAATTAATTTTATAAACAACTTGCATGCCTTATATTCTAGAAAACATATAATAAACTAAGTTATTTTTCATATACACATCACTTTCTTTTTTTGGAAAAGATGTCTATTTGGATATTAGACATCATAATTTTAGCAGATAAAGTGATGTCTATAGTTATCTTAGACATCATCCTAGACTAATGTCTAATGTACTTATAAACATCAGTTTTTCAGAAAAAAACTGATTTATATTGTTCTCTTAGACATCATCCTATACTGATATCTAATTTACTTATAAACATCAGTTTTTTCAAAAAAACTGATTAATATTGTTCTCTTAGACATCATCCTGTATTGTTTTTTAATAAATATTTGTTATTTAATTACTTGTCATTGACAGCATTTAATTACTCAATTTGTCATTGACAACATTCATACCAAACATTTACATAATATCTAAACATTGATACCTTAATCAAAATAACATTCATCTCATAACCACAACTATTCAATTTGCATTTACAAAATATCCAACCAATATCACTCAAACAACCATAATCCAAACGAATCTACTATATCTAAAGAACTAGCTAGCCAAATCCAAAGCATCACAATTGTTAGGTCCGATAAGATTGTAGAAGGGGGGGGGTTGAATACAATCTATACCATTTTCTCGAAATTTGTTCTTCAAATAAAATTTATTTTAAACAAATTTGTGCGGAATAAATTGAACAGATTTTCAAGTTGAATATAACAATATATTAACTTGATGGGTGTTACAAAATCAGTCCAAATGATTATCAAGTAATTAATAACTAATTAGAAAATTCGACATGAACTTTTCTAATTTAGTTAATAAAAAACAAGATAAGTACTAGGAAACTTAATTCGCTAGTTGTACAAGAATCACAAATAATTAACTTCCAGTGGAACAAATATTACAAAGATGATGAACTTAATTTTCTGGGAATTAATTTGAGCTTGGTGTTCTTGAGAGAGAAGAGAGAAATGGAGCTCCTGGATATAATGTTATGTTCGTGTGTGTCTCTGTATGTTGTTCACTGCCTCCGTTTCATTATATAGCCAATAAACTAACTGATTAACTCATAGTCATATTGCTGTTAAATATGACAATCCATTGAGCTAATATGACAATCAGTTGAGCTTGATATAACAATCTGTTGGCCAGATATAACAATCGGTATGACTATCCACTGCAAGCAATATGACAGTTTGTTTGAACTAGATATGACAATCCATTCAATATAACTTTCAGTATAACTATCTCTTTGAATGAGATATGACTATCCAGTTTGAACTGAATATAACTGTCAAACTTGAACTGAATATGACTGTCAATCTTGAACTGAATATGACTGTCAAACTTGAACTGAATATGACTGTCCAATATGAACTGAATATGACTGTCCAATATGAACTGAATATGACTGTCCAATATGAACTGAATATGACTGTCCAATATGAACTGAATATGACTGTCCATTGATAGTTATATTATCATATATTTTCAGCTTAGAATTAATCAAATGATTTGCAACAATCATTTAAATAACTATTTCTTTTACATATTAATTCTGATTTAATTAATCTAATAATTACTTTAACAAATATATTAATTCAGATAGAATTAATTTATTTAGTTAAATTAATTATTTGATTTAATTAATTAAAGGAGAATTAATACATATCCTTTAGTAGACAACACTTCACTGAGTACCACGTAATTTAATAAAGAACATACACTGGATCGTTGTTGACGCTCGATGTACTGTCTGGTTCATGAACGACTAACTCCAATCTCTGTTCTTCATTTTGACTTTAAATTGTGGTCTTTTTCTTTTCTTCACTCACTTTAATCATTCTGTACTGTCTCTGTCACTGTTGAAATCTCTGTCACTTTAAATGAATCCACTTCTTAACGAATACTCCACCGAGGCTTGATCAGATGACTGAGCTTCTTTCAATGTAGTAATTCCTCAAGTCTGTAGATTGACCTTGATCTTTTTCTTCTGACAGATAATACAATCTGAGATTCCTTGTGACAGTCTATATATTATTTACTATTACAATCTTGTTTAAGTTGAGTTATATCCTCGAAATACAAATAGGCTACATCATATGCCTTTCAATCTCCCCCTATTTGTTTGTTAGACAATAACAAGCAAATACCTAGAGGATAACTCAACTAACTCACTTAAACAAGAAAAAGATTAAGCATTTAGGAGCTTAGTAAATAGTACATTAAAAAAATTTCTCTGGTTTGAATTTAACAATTCCAGAATCCTCAGTTGATGAAATGATAGATGATTGTTCCTCTAGCACTGAATTGATCTTCAATAGATAACTCATCTTCATTTCTGATTCTTCATATCTCTGCCTGATAATCCTTCACATCTTACATTAGTGATTATCAGCAGTTCTTGATTTACAATCACTTCCCTTCTCTAACACAGCTTTTCTCACTTAAGAAAAACAGTTGCTCTTACTATGTAGAAAATGCTGAATCAATACCATTTCTATAACTTTTAGGAAATCTACTATTCCTCCATTTAACCTTTAACCATAGTACATTGAAAGACTAATAGAATAGTATTGTGATGTAATCTTCTCCTTATATCTCCCCTTTCTTCTCAACTGAATCTCCCCTCACTTCTCCATCTAAGGTTCCCCCTTAATAACTTGACTTGCTTCTCTTCCAAAGCACAGTTTGTAAATGCTCCCCCTTTCTAACCTACTCTCATTTTTCTTGTACCCCTTACTTCTCCCCCTTAGTTGAGGAATCCTCCAATCAACTAGTTGACAAAGTAGTTGTACCAATTATAGAGTTCTTTGTTAGAAAGGAAGTTTCATTTTCTTCCTCACTGTGAGTGTGTGATAGTGTTTAGTGTACCTCACAAGTGTTTCACTCTTCTCTCCACTCATTTGTGTTGAGTGTCTCACTTCTCTCTGTGTTTACACTCTTGCTCACTAGTGTATCACTCATAGCTCCAACATCCATTAGTGTACCTGCAAGGAAAAATCACCCTAGCCCCTTCAAGAGAGGTCAGTGGTGGTGCAATGGGAGTTCGCAAATCCCAAATCCTCTATAAGGTCAGTGGTGGTGAAAATGAGAAGGGCCTTGAAGGTCAGATTGTGATGGAGGAATTTACGTTCTCCTGATGATTGTGCGAGGATCAACTATAAGGATAGTTTAAGTAAACATTCGATTCCTGATTTTGTCTACAGCACATTACCGACAATAGAAGGTTATGCGACAGGCCAGACCAAATTCCCCAAGCGACTCTCCTTTATTTTAGAAAGAAAGAGGAGAGATGAGGTAATAAGAGATGACTGAATATAGAAGATAGATTGGTACTGATATTGATAAGCTAATTGGCATGATGATGAATGACAAGCAAGTTTATATTGGTGTATTTCTGTGCAAACAAGATAGAGAATTATGAGGTTGGCAAGTGATTAAGCAAACCGCTAAGCTTCTAGTCTTCTACTGGAGATATATGATTAATAATCTCACCAGCCTGTTCTAGCTGCGATGCTGGAAGCTCTTTTGCAATTTTATCTGCTTCATGTAATATCTACGTCAAGTTCAGGAAGCGTTCCTTATTGATAGGGAATAGTGATTATTTTGTTTTCCTAGAGGATCTTGAATTGACAATTATGAAACCCGTATGTTTAGCTATTAAAGCACTGCGTAAACGATAAGCGATGGTGACCCTTCTGAGAAATTAGGTGATAACGACTGTGGAAATGTCGAATTGAATCTAAGTTAGAGAAATCGTCCAGGTTTATTTCGGATGGTTTAATTTTGGAACGACGGGATATTTGAAATAAATGATTAGGCTATGATGGTTCATAGAATGATTATAGTAGAAATGAAGACAAGTGACTGATAGAGATGGAAATAGAGTTGAGAATCAATAAGGGAGTCAGATAGGCAGGCTCATGAGAAGCTCCAGTAATGAAGCGAGAAAAGTATGGAATTGGCAGGGCAAAGGTATTGGCCAAAACGGAAAGTTGGAATGAGAAGCATAAATGACATACAAATTGACCCCTTCAAGTTGGGGGAAGTCGAGGAAATTTGGAATAGATTGATTGAGTAATAAAGAAACTCATTAAATGATAAAGTGAAAATCTAGATGGTTGAACAAAAGAAAGTTTGACCCCAATCATGTGACACGTATTGAATAAAGGTGACGAGTGTCTCAACAATGAGATGACGGTGGAGTTAAACAACAGAAGTAAATAAGAATCGGATAATAAGAAGAATGTGATTGATAAAGAAAAGATTGGGAGATAATTATGAAATGTAAAAAAAAAAAACAAGGAATGTTAAGAATGGGTTTCCTAACGAGCTCTCGGAATGACAACCTGATAGTGTTAGTATTATGAATATGAAAGAGCCAGTGTCGTGGCGTGGAAGGTCAGTAATAATAATGTCAAGCGAGAAATCCAAGATTTAACCTGAGAGGTTGAAGGATTTTCCAAAAGTAAGTGATGCTAAGATCGAACAAGAGTATAGGTCCATAGAATGATAGACAGAGCAGCAAGGACATGTGATACGTGAGATTACGATAAAGTAGTATTTGATACGAATACGATTATTTTTCTTCTCTAATAAACCTCTATAGTTCGGAGGTAAATTCTAAGTATGATATTTTTGACAATCATGAAGATTTTTTTTATATAATTCTTTGAAATTCTTTTCTTTTCTTCTCCCTTATTTATCTTCTTCTAAATTGAGAAGAACAACCCTTTAAGGAGGGGAGGTATTGCTACGTGACTATCTGTCTCTGTGATAGAAGTCTAAGTGGAATACCATAACTTGTTTGATTGCTTGTCAAGTACTAAAGGCTGGCCACCTTCTGTACTAACTATGCAATATAACAAATGTTCAATGATCATAGTGATCTCTCAATATATTTTTCCACTTCTATATAATAATCGAGATTGCGAAGATAAAAGCGATTAGGAAATGCATAGTACGAGTAAGGTTATCTCCGAATTCGCAACACTAGTGATACCGAAGTTACTGCAGATACCAATAAGAGTACAGGTATACGACTAAGTAAAAGCATAACCCGGATAGTATGTTGCACGAAAAGTAGCAAAGTTGATGAAAAAGGATAAAGGATGTATTATAGCACTAGTGAGGTGTGATGTAAGAGTATTGGAATGATTAAGGATTGACCGGGGAACTGGAAAGTGAAATGACAGACAAGTAACCCTTTGATTCTACATGATTCCGGGACGGAATCCTTTTAAGGAGGGGAGACTGTAAGAACCCAAATTTTTGGTAGAATTAAAACTTTTCTTATTTGGATTAAGTGCATCAGTGAATAGTGTTTCCATACGTGAATAGTGTTTTTCATGGATGAATAGTGATTTTGGGAACCAAGAAATTTTTCACGCCACCCTTTGTACGAGACATGGTATGGATATTTCGAAGTCATATTAGTGATTCACGGAGTAAATAAGTGTATGCAAAGACGATCGGAATTCAGAAATTCTAATTTCTATTTTGGTGTAATATTTGACCAGACACTGAATTATATATTATTATATTCAAGAAATGAGATATTAAATTTGAGGATTTGAGGATTTAATATTTTAGAATTTTATTATATTTGATTTGGGGATTTGGAACGAAAACCGCAGAGATAGTGAAACGAGCGTTCTAGAAACCGTTGAAACTTTACAACGAGATTAAAAGATAAAGCGAACGAATTATGGAATTTGGATGGAGTTCATTACAAGATTAAATATCCTACATGATCATCAAGAGAATTATATCAAGTGGTCATGTGAGTAACCAATGCACTTAGTGATTTCAACCTTGTACTTAGCACAAACAATCTTTAATCCACCAAGCTTCCAAGATAAGCTTCCAAATGCATCATCCCTTACCTCATCACTTTAATAAAGTAGGATTGGATGAGATAATATCTAGTTCCACTCACCTTGTGCATTATTGATCAAACAAAGCAAAACAAAGGAAGCAAAGCCAAGAACTCCATGAAGAGCAAGAAAAAATCTACTCCTTTTTAGCAAAATCAAAGTCCAACATCTTGATCTTTAATGGCCATGAAATAAATCATGTAAGTTCCTTACTATATCAACATGATCCCCTAGAAATTTGAGCTTCAAATTCCATCTCTAGCATAGTTTTCAAAAATCATCAAAGTGATGATGAATAGTGTTTTCAAGATCTAATCTTTGATTTCTTGATTTGTTTGAATGATCTAAGCTTGGTTAAGGATATGCAAGAGATAATCAAGGCTTAGTAAGGTCTTAGAACACTTCAAGGAGGTATGAACATCTCAAACCCTAGGTTTTATTTTGAGTTTTATCATGTTCTTGGTGGGTTTTAGCTTAGATATGATTATGACATGATTATAAGCATGTAAGTATGATTAATTAGTTGGTTTGGTTGATTTAATAGCATGACGATTATGATGATAAAGGGACATGTTCTTGGACCGATTAAGTTGATAATCATGTGTATAAGTTGTATGGATGCCCGGTGTGGCTTGGTGTTGATGTAACGAATTTAGAAACATTCGATTTATAACCGTCGTAATGCCGAAATTTCGATAAACCTTAAAACTCGAGCATCACAGTAGATATAACTCACTGTCCAGTTTCATATTATGCCATGACAAGATAGATTATGTTATAAGCTTCATTTTGATATAAGGCTCATGTGAAACGGACTTACGGTTTAGGAGTTATGGCTAAATTCGTAAAAGTGGTTCGAAACCGTAAACGAGAGTTTGTAACTGAGATTGGACCCCTTTAATATTACGAAATCAGTGGCGAATCTTGATAATTAAATATTAGAGATAAAAAGGAAGGTGTGGGAGAAAACCTCATGTCAAACGGATCATTTTTCGATTTTATAAAAATGTTCGAATCGAGGTCAAACGTAAACGAACCCCTTAAAAGTATGACTTTGGTTATAACTTAGAAAATGGGGGATAAAACTCGAGGTATAATCTTGATTCGTAAACGACCGACCTTAGAATTTATACGACGTAAGTATATACCAAGTGTAAGTATGACGACGTGCCTTAGTAGCGAACGAATGAGGGGTCATAGCGATAATAAAGAGAGTTGCACTAAAGGGTGTTTAACGAGATAACGTGACCACGTGTTTCGACTTAAGTTAAGTTTATACTTAGCCTTTTAAAAAAGTGTTAAGTGATTGACCTCGGTTATTGTGACTATTTATAGATCACCGGATTTACACGAGGCACACTACCCCTACAGGATTTCCAGGCAAGTCTTCAAAACTTTGAAGCTGTTGTTGTGATAATATATATATGATTCTGTTTACATATGCCATAACATGCATACTTGTTTTCAAAGTATATTGGATTACTTGTTCCCTGAATTAATATTGGCCTATAGACTAGATATGAATTATCAGTTATAAGCCGGATTGTTGTGTTAAGACCCTTAATGAAGGGCGTATGATATTCATTCTTTAAATATAGACCGGGAGTCGGTACTTTGAGATATAGAGATAGTCGTGGAAACCCGGAGGGATTCCAGCGACAGATTAGTATTCATTTTGAGGATTGTTATTTATGAACATTATTTATATTTCCATAAAGTATTAATTACTTGGAAATTATTCGAGGAATGTTATTTGAGCATTATCTCAATCGAGAAATACTATATGAATATTATTTTGAATATTCATTCGAGTTTATTTATTTATTGAATATTATTTTAATATTCATTTGAGCTTTAATTATTTAAATGAATATTAGTTTCGAATATTCATTTAGAGTTTGGTCATTTAATGAATAATTACTTTGATATTCATTGGAATTTTTATTTATTAAATGGAAATTACTTCCAAATATTCATTTAAGATTTTATGTGCTTGATGAATATTATTTTTAAATATTCATTTGAAGTTCTACTTACTTAGGGAATATTATTTCGAATATTCCTTTACAGTTTTGATTACTAAAAGAATATTATTTGGATATTTATTTAGAATATTATTTATTAAATGAATATTATTTTTAAATATTCATTTAAGGTTTGATTTATTTAGTGAATATTATTTAAAATCTTTATTTGAGTTTATTTATTTATTGAATATTATTTTGAATATTCATTTAAGAAGAGCTTTATTTAGTAAATAATTCTATATATTCATTCGAGGATTACTTACGAGCAATATTATGACTTAATAATATTCCGTAATTATTATTGACTTAATAAATATTCTTGGAATATTTAATTAAATTCTTTTGAATTCTTTTTATAATGATTTATATTATTCAAAGATTATATTTCACCTTCAGATATTATGTAAAATATTTCGGAGTCTTTTATGACTATTTTATCAAGGGGAGGTTCCCAAAACTATATTTTCATTTAAATCTATCTTATAAGAAGATTTAAATACTCGCTCAAACCTCCAAAAACATATAAGGGGACCTCACTTAAGAGCTGTTATTTATTTTACTGCCCGGTCATATACTTGCAAAACTATCTTGTCACTCACATCTTGATTCGTTCAAACATCGATATGAGTCTTTTGGTTACCTCCTCAACGCTCGAGGGGTAGGATTGATGGAACAAGTTTATATCCATTAACAAGCATCAGCTTGGGAAATATTGGTGAATTTTCCTTTCCAATTAGATACGACTACTTTGTGGAGTCCTATCAACAAGTGCTATACTTGGGGAAAAGGGGAACGAACTTTACGTTTCAGAGTCATGGATGATAGGGGTGCCCGCGGGTCGGGTTGGGCGGGTTATAAGTAATTTAGTAACCCAACCCAATTAGTTCGGGTTTATAAAATTCAAACCCATCGTAAATCTTACTAAAGTCGGGTTGGGTTGGTTCGGCTTCATCGGGTTGATCGGGTTAAATATAAAGTAGAAGTTAGTGCAATACATATTTGTATTGGTTGATTAGTGATAAAACAACTCGAAGTCCAAGAATTAAAGTCATGTAAAACTTAATCTAGTATGCAATTATACAATTGATCACCACATGTGCAAATTGTACTACAATCTACAAAACTAAATTACGTTACACATAAGTAGAACATTATTGTATTAAATATCTTTAATTTATAATTTTAATGTGGAACATGTAATAATATATCCAAAAAATCTTAACTTTAAATCAAGTAGTAAATTAGTAGTATGGCTCATTAGTGCATAATATATGTCGGGTTGGATTGGGTTAAAATTATCAAAACCCTAACCCAACCCATTTAATTCGGTTTTTTTAATATTTAACCCATTCAATGTTCGGTTTAAATAATATCGGGTTGGGTCGGCTAAAAATAGGGGCGGGTTTGGTCGGTTTAATCGGTTTGATCGGTTTATGGGCACCCCTAATGGATGATATTCGAACTAGGAGACGCGTAAGTGGCCGAGTGGCGCCGGTCCAGCAATAGCCCAACCGTTGGCTGAGGAGTTCCAGAGGGCGGTAGACAAGTAAATCCGTCGGAGCTACCTTCTACATGTAGAGAACGACTGATGAGATGCATGACATACGAATGATCATCGTAAACGTCAGGGCATCTGGCGCGGCAATGCTCCCGTATTAGTTCATCTTCCAAAGTGAGAAATTTCTGCAACACTGTTGGTGTTGGCAAGGTGAAAAAGTGTTGAAACTGGAATTGCAATATTTTTTCCTACAAGTTCCTCTTTTATGATAATTGAGAATATCTTGCTTATCTTTTGCATATCAGATATGTCCTCAGAATATATATTTTGAGTTACCTAGTAACTTCATCTTTTAAGCTATACTGGCATCATTTCCGTAAATGCATGGCGTATGGTTTCAAAGATATTTTGAACTGTTATATATTATCACTGTTCAATTATATTTTGGTGGGCTATTGCTCACCCTTGCTTTATTTATTTATATCACAACAACAGTTAGATTTGATGGTCACACAAGGCGCACTTGGTGCAAGCAGGTGACAGCCGTCGGAGGATTAACCGCTGAAATCCTAGCTGCCACTGTCGATTAAGAAGCTATTGGTAGGCTAGATGATTGGCTTTCAAGTATCAATGTATTTATAATATGACATATACCCATGGATGGCAAAGAGTATGTGATGGTAAAATTGTAATTCTTTGGGTTGTAAGAACTCAAACTTGTGATTAATAATATTGATGGTTACTCTGATTTCATCTCTGGGACTATAACGGGTGTGTTCTATGTTGTTGTTTTGGGTCACAAGGTTGTAATTTAAATTATGTTGGTTTCGTGAATGGTTATTGAGACTGTAACGATCAGATCCCTGACCCCGGATCTGGGGGTGTTACATTTGCCACCAGCGCAAAATTTCCATATTCTTCGTCTTCGCTATCTGTGTCATCCCAGCTTTTACCAGCAGTTACATAAGCTCTTCCAGTCTTCTTCTTTTCAGAAGCATAATCTCTTTTCTGTGCTTGTTTGGGTTTCTGACACTCAGTAGAAAAGTGTCCCAATTCATTACAATTAAAGCAACGAATCTTGCTTCTGTCAACAGTTCCAGTTTTGTATCCTCCCCTGTTACTAGAGGATGAAGAACCTCCTCTCTGGAATCTGCTATTAGACTTAAACCTGAACTTTGGATTTCTTCTAAATCTGAAGTTGCTGAATTGTCTCACCATCATTGCCATGGATTCATCTTCCAACTGATCTAGCTCTTCTAGTGAGTAAAATTCTCCACCATCCTGAGTAGCTGGTGTTTGACCATGTTCCACTTCAGTCTGTTCCTTGTCTGACCTGTAAGGTCGAACAACCTTAGCTTCCACTTCCTTAGGAACCTCAACTACTAGAGCTGTAGAAGAACTTACCACTCTGCCTTTACCAGAAATCTCTTTCTGCTGTTCTTGTTCCAACTCATAGGTCTTCAGAACACCAAACAGTCTTTCAAGAGCAATCTTATTCAAATCTCTAGATTCTCTGATGGCAGTTATCCTATGTTCTAGGTGAGTAGGTATAGTCAACAGAAACTTCATGTTAATCTCCTTTTGTGTATAGTGCTTGCCATGGATTTGCAAGTTGTTGATTATTTTGTTATACCTTTCAAACACTTCCTGAATGCCTTCATTAGGGCCAGCTCTAAAGTGTTCATATTCAGAGGTTAAAATTTGAAGTCTATTTTCCCGGACTTCATCAGTTCCTTCATTGATGATCTCAATAGTTTCCCAGATGTGTTTAGCAGTTTTACAATTCATCACATGACTGTACATCACAGCATCTAGGGAATCTATCAGAATGAGTCTCAAATTCTTGTCTAGTCCAACATCCTCCTTTTCATCAGAAGAATAGAGATTAGGGTCCTTTTCATAGGATCTAGCAGGTGTTGTAATAGCTCCATCAGTAGCAACTTGTTCTTCATGAACCATAGGAATTTTAGGTCCATTTTTCAGAACACCCAAATATTTGGGATTTGTAACATCTAGAAACAACTCCATTTTATTTTTCCACATATCATAATTATCCTTATTAAATATAGGAATCTTAACAATGGCTTTTGAAGACATGATGAATTTTTAAGTGAGTTAAAAATTCGTGATAAATTTTTGATTGAATAAAAATAGGATCTTGATTTGTGTATCAATCAATAGGCTCTAATACCAATTGTTAGGTCCGATAAGATTGTAGAAGGGGGGGGTTTAATACAATCTATACCATTTTCTCGAAATTTGTTCTTCAAATAAAATTTATTTTAAACAAATTTGTGCGGAATAAATTGAACAAATTTTCAAGTTGAATATAACAATATATTAACTTGATGGGTGTTACAAAATCAGTCCAAATGATTATCAAGTAATTAATAACTAATTAGAAAATTCGACATGAACTTTTCTAATTTAGTTAATAAAAAACAAGATAAGTACTAGGAAACTTAATTCGCTAGTTGTACAAGAATCACAAATAATTAACTTCCAGTGGAACAAATATTACAAAGATGATGAACTTAATTTTCTGGGAATTAATTTGAGCTTGGTGTTCTTGAGAGAGAAGAGAGAAATGGAGCTCCTGGATATAATGTTATGTTCGTGTGTGTCTCTGTATGTTGTTCACTGCCTCCGTTTCATTATATAGCCAATAAACTAACTGATTAACTCATAGTCATATTGCTGTTAAATATGACAATCCATTGAGCTAATATGACAATCAGTTGAGCTTGATATAACAATCTGTTGGCCAGACATAACAATCGGTATGACTATCCACTGCAAGCAATATGACAGTTTGTTTGAACTAGATATGACAATCCATTCAATATAACTTTCGGTATAACTATCTCTTTGAATGAGATATGACTATCCAGTTTGAACTGAATATAACTGTCAAACTTGAACTGAATATGACTGTCAATCTTGAACTGAATATGACTGTCAAACTTGAACTGAATATGACTGTCCAATATGAACTGAATATGACTGTCCAATATGAACTGAATATGACTGTCCAATATGAACTGAATATGACTGTCCAATATGAACTGAATATGACTGTCCATTGATAGTTATATTATCATATATTTTCAGCTTATAACTAATCAAATGATTTGCAACAATCATTTAAATAACTATTTCTTTTACATATTAATTCTGATTTAATTAATCTAATAATTACTTTAACAAATATATTAATTCAGATAGAATTAATTTATTTAGTTAAATTAATTATTTGATTTAATTAATTAAAGGAGAATTAATACATATCCTTTAGTAGACAACACTTCACTGAGTACCACGTAATTTAATAAAGAACATACACTGGATCGTTGTTGACGCTCGATGTACTGTCTGGTTCATGAACGACTAACTCCAATCTCTGTTCTTCATTTTGACTTTAAATTGTGGTCTTTTTCTTTTCTTCACTCACTTTAATCATTCTGTACTGTCTCTGTCACTGTTGAAATCTCTGTCACTTTAAATGAATCCACTTCTTAACGAATACTCCACTGAGGCTTGATCAGATGACTGAGCTTCTTTCAATGTAGTAATTCCTCAAGTCTGTAGATTGACCTTGATCTTTTTCTTCTGACAGATAATACAATCTGAGATTCCTTGTGACAGTCTATATATTATTTACTATTACAATCTTGTTTAAGTTGAGTTATATCCTCGAAATACAAATAGGCTACATCATATGCCTTTCAACAATGCTATACACCAATCCGCAAAACCAACAAAAATGTTTTCTACTACCATATGCAAAAACAACCTAACTCCTATAAAGTTAGAACCATCAAGTATCTACGAGTCAAATGTACATTCCACAATGTATAAAACTATTCTTGTCAAGAGTAGAATCAAATATGGTCTTGGATGAACTTGAGAGCCTCGATACACTCCTCATTTAGCTCGGCCTTAGTGTAAGATCTTCGAGTCTTGATCATCCACTGCAAAGTGCAACCAATAACAAACTCATCATTTAAAGGCAAACACACGTATTACAAAGCATTCCTCGTAAAAGTAACAACAAAAATTTTAGCTATATTAGTGTGCATTTTAAGTCAGCAGCTGCAATCAAAAGACAATAATATTAGAGTGTGTAGATAACAGACTAACCTAACACCATGAGTTCCTACACATTCTAGTCAAGTGAACAGTCAAACCTGCGCCTAAGTTGACAATTCTTTTTTTCCTGGAGTTCAACCCAAAGGTCATATTGAATCTCAAATGAGATAATTCATGCAATTTTAGTATAGATTCATATTTTAGATGGAAGAGGATTTTACATATACTATAACTACAAAAGATAATGGATTTTAGGTTGATTTCAGATATCCATAATGTTTTTTTGAAAGTTTCCAATTGCTGGTTTACAGAGAGCAGAAAAAGAAGTCGAAAAAGAATGCAAAAAAATAGAATTGGATTGAAATAGCTGCAACAAACTTATTGTCTAGTGTCATTGTGTAATGGTGTTTACAAATTACTGTTCTATTCTCGGCTCAGCACCTACTACGCAGGTTAATGTAAGAATCATCATTAAACGATTAAATTCATACTTGATATCGCTACCGAAGTTTCCGTTTTTTTAGAAACTGATTGATAATTTAGCACAAGGTATGGTATGACCAAATACCTCACCTAACTCTATATGAATCCAAACTGAAAATTCCAAAGAGCGGCAACTAAGATCTCAATAAGCTTAAAAAATACTAAAATACCAAACCTACCTGAAAGGTGATCCAATAATGTATTATCGGAGGAGTATAATTAAAACATATAATATGCTTACTTTTACGCAGCAGTTTGTTCTCCAGGTAAACATATAGTGGTTGGTTTGTACATGCGTGTGTCGTGTATTTGAATGTATAAATCCCTCCTATCAGTCCATTCGTATACGACTCAAGTTCATCTGAGCATTTGAAAACTGAATTACAAAGAGTATGCAACTGAAACAAAGAATGTATGATTACCCTCACCTTCTGATTAAATCTGCTATCAGTAAATCAAGGAATTAAACCAATGAACAGCTACAAATTAAGAGACAAACCTGTTTGTTTATGAAGGTAGACAACTTCACTTCTGTAAAACAACAAAATCGCACTTACATTAGAATCGGTTACCAGCCTACGATAACATGCATGAAAATCGCACTTATATGAGCAGGGGTACACAAGTAATGCATATGTGAAATCAAAAATTGTGACGAGTAGAACTGATTCTAAACTTGAGACGATTTCTCACCTACTATCACCCACGAAGTCGGAGGAGACTACATCATCCTCTGTGTAACCAAGTATTCCTTTTAAATTACCACCGGCTTCCTCCCTGTAGAACAATTAAAAAGAACAAGGCTAAGAGCATGTACTTGAGAAAATCTAAGAAGTGGACTACAATTCTCTTTATGTATATGTTTCAAATCTATATATTGATTAACCCAGTATTTGAGCTGCAATCTGCAGAATAAAAAAAATTACAAAATTTAAAAGTAAAACAGACCGAGTGATGCTTACTTGATAAGCAGCAAGGGAAAAAAAACAATTCCCCTTTTGTAAATTAAGCCTCTGAGTTCTTAGTTCTTACAATCACATCATTTCCTAAAAATATTGTTTCATACAAATATAGAATATAGATACCCACTAAACAATAAAGCATAGCAGGTTGTTAGTAAAAACTTACGACATATTAAAGATACTATAATATCAAACTTGGGGACATTCTGTCACCTTATATTACTATCAGTTGATATTATTGCCGTACGTAGAATAAAAAATTGGAAATGAGAGATATATCATTTACGAAATGTAGGGAGTATTTATATTCAATTACCAAGTGTGGCTGCCACATGTTGCAAGCATGCAGGATACACTTTGTGCACCTTCAGCAATGCAAGTATTACTCTAAAGCCTATTACTACATCTTTTAGGACTCCAAGAGGATTTCAAATCAAATTTAACACTTAATACTGTACTTCAGGAGAACCCACATTTGAATTAGGTAATCAACAAGTGATGAGATTTTGAGAGATTTAGGAACTAAACCTTCCTAAATGATCAATTACAATGCAATAACAACCAGCTGTGTGAGCCATTAAAGTGTCGACTGCTCGCAGAGATGGATAATCTAGAACCTCAATGGTGCCTGACAGAACAATTTCAGCGAAAGTATCAATAAGCCTTTCATCCAGGTAGGTACTGAAGAATTAGACTTAAGTAGCAGCAATTAAGTAATCCAAAATGACTAATCACTTTTGTAGGTCTTACCCTTTCCAGTTGTAAATAAAAAACATATCTCCTGTCATATTCCATGCAATCTCATTTACCTGTAAAGAAAAGATTTAAAAAATTGGAGTCGGCATATGAGAAGGACAAGAAAAATCAAATTAAGAGATAAATGATAATTCTGGCACTACAAATAGGATTTTAGTATGTGCAACAATATTGGGTTCCTCTACATATATTATATGCCTTTGTAACGGTCGGACAGCCAGTCGTAGAAGCAAAGCCTATCCTCACACCTCATATCTCTTCATAATGTTCACATTATATAAACTTCCAAGCATAATAGTATTTTACACAGGCCAAACAAATTTTAAAGCAATAAAATCCTTTTAAATATTTCTTGATTTCTGCTTCATCAATCTTCTTATGAACATCATTTGTGACTCAATATTTAATGCCAACAGACCAATATATGATCATGAAATGCAATTTAAGTTGAAGCCAACATGCTGAATAACAAAGCAATAACAAGAGATACCCCATTTAGTGAGTGACATAGAGCTTCCTACCCCAGCGATGCATATATTGTCACAACTGTGACATTGCGTCTGAAATAACCCTATTACAAGGCAAGAACCCTCTGTTATATATTAATCATATATCCTTTACATGTCACAATGTCACACAAGCCTCCACATGTCACAATGCACACATAAACTCATCAGGTTGAATATAAAATTATACATGAAGCATACATTAAACTTCATATATGAATGTCAATCAAGCAAACATCATCCTTTCAATTTTATAAGGCTCCACAAAGCATACCTGTTGAGTGGCTCGAGCCCGTCAAAACTTTGTTCCTCTTGGACTATCCTAGTGAACATCAATCTACAAAAGGACAAATCATTGTTACAAATTAAACAAAGATACAAAAAAAATCAATTAACGAAACAAAGATACAAAACCAGCAGTAAATATAAACCAAATCAGTTGACTATAACGGACCGGCTTGTACATGGGCTGTTATTATTATTACAGTTGGGCCACTAACCAGTCTCAAGCCCATTACTAGCCTACAAGTACTTATCCTGTGCTCACGGCTGAGACTACCGAAGATGATGATCATTTTGATTTGCATTGTTTTCCTTTGAGCTTTACATTTCAGTATCTTATCTTCTGTCATTTTACATTCCTGTAATTTCCTTTCAGTTTATCAATTCCAGTTATCCTTGATTTATTGGTTTTATGTTCAATTTCCATGTCTTTTTCATTTTATTAACCCGATGTTGCGAGTTCTTATGTTGAGAGTTCTGTTTTAGTCGATGTCAATCAAGCCGTTGGTTACAAGTGGTATCAGAGCTGTTCTTCCTCGGATGTGATAGCTGCTTCTCCGTGCTCCTACGGTTGTCAAACGTTGATTCCCCAATCTCAGGTTGGTACCCCTAATCCGTATTATACACAAGAGTATGAACCACCTCCGGTGCCACTATCATATACCTACACTAGTCAGGTTTATCACTCTCCTGCATCACCATCATCTTATATATACACTACTGGCCAACCTTATTACACCCTTGAGTCTCTTGCCCCTGTAACAGCCACTACCACGTTTGCTGATTCTCCCATAATTATGGCTACCCCAAGTGTTACTAGTGTTAAGGGGAACCAATGGGAAGAAACACTTACGAAAATAGTTGCACTAATTGATAAGATACATGATGATTTGGCAGTTAGGTCGATTATCGATGACAAGACGGTACAAGATGATGTGGTATTTGGTGATGGAAGTACATTGGTGGACACGGTTGTTCCTGTCCAGAATGAATTAATTGTAGATGCAGTGGAAGTTGAGCCTCAAGTGTATGATGAAAATCCTGTGAGAAATTCGGATTTAATTGTTGAAACTATGTGCGAAGATGAATCGCGTAATGATGTTGATGATGTCACTGCTATTCAATATGTGATTGATGATGATTATTCAAAACAAAAAGGAGTGGTAAATGTAACTGAAGAAATTGTGAACCATAAAGATGATGATATCGATGATTCCGTTGTGCTAAAGTTCTTGTCAAAATCTCAAGGTTGTAGCTCTATGTTGGAGTATGTAAATGCATTTATGGACAACAATTCTAGGCTCGAGAAATTGTTTGGGAGAAGGTTTCAGGAAGCTCTTATCTGTTATCATTATGTTGTTGGCCTAAATGAAGATATCCGTGAGGCTGTAGAGATGTGGGTGCCTACAACTCTACAAGAGGCAGTTTATATGGCTACAATTCAAGAGTCACTGCTTGAAGAGAGTCCTTTCATGGAAATTAAGGAAATTGCAATGTCAGGAGTCATTGATATTAAAATGGAGCCTGCTAATAAGGAAGGTAGAGCCGAGAGTGGCAGGGAAGGAATTCTTGTTCCTGTCGTAGGTCCTAAGAAATAGATTACTGCACAGCGTGAACTAGAGGACATGACTAACTGGTTGAGAAATTTTGAGCTCACTATTTGGGAGAGACGTCTAACTGTGCACTATTGTGCCATAGCTCATGGTGGTGCTCCTACATTCTACAAGGCTCCTGCAAGTGTTGAAAAGGCAACTGCACAGCAGGTTCTCGTTTCTGTATTAGGTGAATCTCAAGCCATTTTTGTTGAAGAATCCTTTATTATTCAGGCCAACAATAAAGTTAAAATTGAAGCCGTGGGGAAGAAATCTGGTGGACTAAATGATGGGTTAGAATTGCAAGTTGAGAGAAGAGTTGCTATCACTAATTATATCAAGGAGCTATTTGTCAAAATTTTCGGGGTATGGAAACAAGTGGTTGTAAAAGAAATGACTTCGAAAATTCTTCCAAACATGAAAGAAGGTGTGGAGACTTTCGTTTATGGGGCATATGAGAGTGTCATCATAACAGATTACGTTCACGATTCACAGAAGCAAACAGAGGATTTTAATGCTGTCTTTGGCCCTTGTATGAGGCAAGTAATTCCAATGCTCCCAGCAACTAGCATCACCATTGTTTTGGATGATATTTGTATGGATGTTAGTGGGAAACATTTACTTGTCTTTGATCCCGGTGGGCATGAGTTATATGGACAGTTGTCTTGTGCTATCAATATTTTCAATGAAAAGATCCTGAGGAAAGAAATAAAGATTGATGAAGTTGGGATGTGGAGTGTGGTGTCAGCTTGCCAACATTTAAGCCGGTTTCTGGAAATGATTAAACCTTCTTATATCGCCAGAATTTTGTTGTTAGAAAAGCACGATGAATCGAGGGATACAGGTAAACTAGCTTTAGATAGTTTTGTTGCTTATGCAAATGGTGAAACGAATGGAATTAGTCCAAGTAGCACAAGTGGGTGTGGGGCAAGGAACGATTGCAATGTAGCTGTTTTAATGAGATTGATATGTGGAGAGTCCAATTTTGTCACTATTGGTTTGATAATTTTAGTAGTGCACAGTTTGTCAGCAGAAACTTGGGATAAAGTGGGTGGATATACATTGATTGGGGGTGCTATACAGTTGTTAAAGTTATCAAACAGTGTGATAAGATATGCAGATTTCTTGATTTTCTGGACTGTAGCTAAACGGATTGCAACAAGTGATCTCGACCTTTTTACTCAATTTATGCTTCAAGAAAACCATGTTAAAGTTGTGGTGTTTGCTGAAATTAGTCGACTTGAGAATACCATACATAAAGATGAAGTTTGGAACAAGTGGCCTTTCTCCAATTGCTTGCCTTATAGTTATAGCCATAATAGTCACCTAGGAAGGTCACTCGAGCTTCTGTATTTTGGAATAAGACTTAAACACCACTCGTATCTAGGTTTGCTTATACAGATTGCAAAAATGATGGGTGTCGAAGTTTGTTTGCTTTTAATGGATGCTGGAGTGCAGTGGGGAAGTACACTTGCGGCCAGCGGTGTGCGAGATGCAGTTATGGAGTTGCTGCACCGTCTAGTAGCTGTGCATACGGAGGTGTTTGCTGGCTGTAAATGCCTGCTTGCCAAAACACTGGGTAACGATTCAGCCACAGCAAAGCAGCCCAAAAGGGATGGGATGACTTACTGTTTGTGGTCATTGTTGCCATCACTCTGCAACTACCCTTTGGATATAGCTGAAAGATTCAAAAACTCAAAGAAAACGTTGTGTTGGAATCCTAGAAGGACTACAGTCAAGGCTATTAAAATTGTATCTTATGTACTCCCCAAGACGTTATGGAGACCTGGAATTCCCTTTCACAACAAAAAAGAAGCAGGACAGCATTTTCGAAGAACTGAAATTTCGCTGGATCACATGAAGGAATTGGTAGACCAAATTTCTAAACATCAAGTGCACAGGTTTACAAGACAAGAATTTTATCTTCCTGAACTCAACGAGTTCAATGTGACTTCGAATTTTATTTTCGAATGGGCTCTTGTTTTTATACCAACAAATGTTGCTGATGTCATTGTGGATTGTGGTCCTTCCAAAGTGGATATTGACACACCAATACATGTCCAACTAGAAGCGCGCAAAGTCTGGTTTTTCGAGTCCTTCGAGAGCATTGGCATGTGGTTAATGGAAAGGCTTCAGTTATTAAACTATGCTACTAATGAAGATGCTTGGTATTGGAGTGATGTAAAAATGGTATTTGATCCAGGTGGAGACTACAGTTGTTACCGAATCTTGTTCAATATGCAATTCTTGAGGACAAGAATTTTTTTAAGGGGAATGGATTGTAACGGACCGGCTTGTACATGGGCTGTTATTATTATTACAGTTGGGCCACTAACCAGTCTCAAGCCCATTACTAGCCTACAAGTACTTATCCTGTGCTCACGGCTGAGACTACCGAAGATGATGATCATTTTGATTTGCATTGTTTTCCTTTGAGCTTTACATTTCAGTATCTTATCTTCTGTCATTTTACATTCCTGTAATTTCCTTTCAGTTTATCAATTCCAGTTATCCTTGATTTATTAGTTTTATGTTCAATTTCCATGTCTTTTCCGTTTTATTACCCCGATGTTGCGAGTTCTTATGTTGAGAGTTCTGTTTTAGTCGATGTCAATCAAGCCGTTGGTTACATTGATAAACACATATACAAACCAATTTAAAATTAACCTAATTAAATCGATTAATACTGATACAAACCAGTTCACAAATATATATACAAACCCATTTAAAATTAACCTAATTAAATCAAATAATATAGACACAAACCCAAACAAAGTACATACAAACAAACCCAATTATAATTAACCTAATTAAAGCTTAAAAATTGAATAAATGGAGCAATTACATGAATTAGGTAGATACTACTTACTAACTGAAGAGCAAATCGAGCAAAGAGAATAGCAAATCGAGCTGTTCTTGGCTTCGAGCTTTTCTTCGTGAGTTAAGTAATGAGGAAAAAATCGAGCTGAGGTTCTTCGTGAGTGTTCTTGATGTGTTGTTCTTGTTCGATTTAGGGTTCTACTTGTAAGAGTGTGTGGGTTAATTTTTGTGAAATGTGTTTGTCGAACAAATCGATTTATGATAATAGTTTTTGTGTTTTCGATTTAGGGTTCTTAGTGAGAGTTTTGTGTTTTAGATTTGTGTTTTGAGTTTTTGAGGTGAGTTGTTTTTGTTTGTCTGAAAACGGGGGAAAAATAAAAGGGGGAGAATATTTGGTACAAAGGGGGGGGATTTTGACTTAAAATGTGAAAATTTTAGTTAAGGGGGCAAACAAAAAGAAGGGCGCGCGTTTTAATTTTTAAAGACCGACTTTAGACATCGGTTTTAAAAATAGTGATGTTTACGAAAAGCAAAGACATCAGTTTAATTAGGGGTGATGTTATTACATGTTTTAACATCAGTGGCATTTACAACCGATGTCTAAAGTGTGATGTCTATTGAACTTTTTCTTGTAGTGAGAGGATCCAGGAGTTAATTGATGAGATGTAGAATTCTGCTGTGGTGTCTCCTGTCCTGTTGGAGAATGAGACAGATCCTTTTCCAAATGAGACTGTCTCTTTTCTGAATGAGACTGTCCCTTTCCAGATTGAGACCGTTCTATTTGAGGCTGGGAAACGTCATGTGCAAGAACTTCCTCATCTCTGGCTAGATCACGGTTAGACTCATTGAAAGAAACATTAATTGACTCCTCTACCTTATCCTTATCAAGATTATAAACACGATAAGCCTTACTAGAAGTGGAGTAACCCAAGAATATACCTTCAGTAGCACGGGGATCAAATTTACCACGATTGGGCTGAGTATCTAAAATGATGCATTTAGAACCAAAAATTCGAAAATAACTAGTGCTAGGAGTTTTATTCTTTAACAATTCATAAGGAGTTTTCAGTAAAATACGGCGAATTAAAACTCTATTAAGCACATAACATGAAGTATTTACCGCTTCTGCCCAGAATTTTCGAGGCAACTTACTTTCATGAAGCAATGTACGAGCAGTTTCCTGAAGTGTTCTATTCTTGTGTTCTACTACTCCGTTCTGTTGAGAAGTTCGTGGAGCAGAGAATTCATGTGTTATTCCCTTTGACTTGCAATAGGTGACAAAATCTTTCTCGAATTCTCCACCATGATCGCTTCTGATGGTTCTCAGCTTCTTAGAATACTTAGTTTCAAGGTTAGCAATTAAATCTTGAAACTCGTTAAAAGCTTCATCTTTAGTACGTAAAAATAGTGCCCAAGTAAATCTAGAGAAATCATCTATTATAACAAATGCGTATTTCTTTCCTCCGTGGCTGACATACCTTTCGGGTCCAAATAAATCGAGGTGCAATAACTGCAAAGGATCAGTTGAAGATACCTGATTTTTGACCTTGAATGATGTCCTGACTTGTTTACCTAACTGGCAAGCACATCAAGGTTCTGTCTTCTTATATTGAAGCTTCGGAAGACCTCTGACAAGACCATGTGAAGAAATTTTCTTTAAGAGATCCATATGAACATGACCCAGTCTTATGTGCCATAGGTACTGCTGTTCTTGGATCGTAGCTAGACATATTTCTTCCTGTTGTTCATCAAAATCTAATACAAAAATATTTCCTTTTCGTTGGGCCACTAAAGGAGCCTTGTTAGAATTAGTATTAATAAAACACATATCTTTATCAAAATTAACACTATGACCTGCATCTGTGAGTTGACTAATACTAATAATATTATATTTTAAACCATCAACTAATCTCACATTATTAATCGAGAATTTTTCATTACCTATGGTGCCTTTACCTACAATTCTCACGGTATTGGAATCACCCAGGGTAACTAATCCTCCTTCTGTAGCCACTAGAGATAAAAACTTTGATTTATCTCCTGTCATATGACGAGAGCAACCACTGTCTATGATCCACTTATTCCTTGGGATGTGAACTTTTAAGCAAACCTGCAAATATATGTATATTCATGTCTTAGGTACCCACCTTAAATTGGGTCCTGCTTTGTTAGTGTCTACAATCTTATATAAGTGTCTTTCGGTTTTCTTAATCCAAATTTGAGCAGTATTAACTGAGGCATGCATATACGAATTATATGGTTTAGAAGTTTGGCCCTTAGTGCCACAGAACTTGGATTCTGCCGAAATGTGTCCCCTTTTTCCGCAATCTGTGCATTTCTCGAAGGGCATACTGTATTTCATAGTAGTCCTATTTTTAGTCTTTTGAAATACATTCTTCTTGACCGAGTTGAATCCGAGTCCTCCTTTACCCAAAGATGATTTTTGACTTGCCAATATTATGTCTAATGTGCCTTCACCATGAACAAATTTAGCCAGATCTTTCTTTAGAAGCTCGATCTTTTTCTGTATCTCAGAAAATTTTTGTTCTGTAACTGCTGCTTCCTGCCTTTGTGTGACTAAGTATGAGTCTTTCATCTCAATCTCATTTTTCAGATGTGTATTTTCTTCAGAGAGCTCGACTATTCTTTCAGAAAGTATCTTATTTTCCATATCAATAGATTCCTCTTTCATATCAATAGAATTGGAACATTTCCAATTCTCTTTTCTTTCCAATTTTTGTTTCCGATTTCTAATTTTTAATAATTTTATATGTATTTTTAAATACACAAGTAAAATTAAACGTACCTATATATCATTATATAATTCATTTATATAAAATTTATTCTTACTTTTCATGTGGAGATGAATTTATTTTTAATTTATACTTAAATAACAGTCGTAAAAGATATTATATAATTTTTAGTATATATTTGAAAAAAAAATTATAAGTAAAAAGTATGTAAATGATATTGTATATTTCTTTTACATATATTTGAAAATATGCTTTATGATGTATAATTCCATTTATTTTAAAAAAAATTTTCTAACATTATAGCTTCTTAATATAACACCATAGATAAAATGATTAATTTAGAGAAAAATGTTCCTGAAATTGTTCTAAAAAAATTTACTTGAGGTTACGAGGTTTTCACGTACAAATATATTGTATTTAAAGATTTACACTCGGATGTATATATGTTGTTACATCTGAAAATGCTTATTAACTCAAATAATACACAACAAATCCATTAATTTATTGATGATTATTTATTATTTAATTTAATATATTTTGTACATTGAATTATTTATTTTTAATATATTTATTATTTATTAAATATATAAATTATTTTTTCAAGAAATGTATATTTTTTCAAGAAATGATTAAAACCCGATCGGATTCGGATATTCGTTTTTATAAAAAAGTTGTGATCCTGATCCGAATCCGGATCCAAATCCAAAAAAATACGGATCGGATATCCGCTTCAGAATTTTCATATCTGATATCCAAATAACCGAATTTTTAGAATCGGATATCGAACTGAAAATTAGAACATTCCAATTTTCGAATTTTTATACTCACTCCTACCTGATTAAATCAGATATTATACACACACTACATGAGAATGTATATCTCTTTGTATGTATACACAATACAAGGATAATTGTCTTGCACAACGATTATTTTCCGTTTTCTTGATGCACCGAAAAACCGTTTACTAATGTGATGTCGTTTATTACGTACTTCAGACAACAATAAACGCAAAACTGTTGAGTCATTTGGCTAAAGAAAACGTCAGGTGATTCATAAAAAGTTGTAGTGATCCAGAAACAATTCCAGTAAAAACCCTTGTTAAAGAGCATTTTGGAAATCAAGTAGCACAATACGTTGAACTGACAAGTGAATGAGACTGTCTCAATTGAGAATGAGACTGTCTCTTTTGTGTGAAGTGTTGTCTCAATTGTCTAACAGAATAAGTAAACAGCAGAAATTAAATGACAGAATGAAAAACAAGAACACCTGCAATTTTCACTTGGTTCGGCCCCTATCCTAGTCTATGGCCTACATCCAAGTCCCTATGCCAACTAGCACAGAGATTATATTATTATAACAATAATATAAAGCTTACAGTTTTTCCCGATTACAAATATAAAGCCTCTTGAAGAACCCTTCCCTTAGACACTAATGTCACCTAGCAAACCTGCTACCTAGCCCACTGGCTACCTTGACTTATGATTTGTAATCCTATCTAATTGCCACAACCCGGCACAAGTAATCTTAGAATAAACAAAGTTTGTAACAAGAAGAGTACAACTTCTAAACAAGGTGTATATGAACGTATATGTCTGTGTATAGAAGTTGTGTTGCAGAGAATGGATCGATTGGTGGTGTCTTCAAGTAGTGTTGAGTCGTATATATAGTCATTGTGAAGACATAGTCGTTAGGATTTGAATTCACTCTTGAAGACATAGTTGTTGGATCTTAACTTAAAGCATAAAGCAACTGTTAAAGCATAAGGCAATTAGATGCAGATAGATATATCATCCAAGAGATATGGTAACTAACAGATTATATGATAAGCACACAGAATCAAATCTTCAGGATTTAATTCGAAGACAATTCAAAACATCATCCTAAAAACATGGAAATAACACATTTAAGTTTTTTTTTCCCTATAAACAGTGTTTCTTAATTTACAAAGGGTTGTGGCCTAAGCAAGAATAAAATGGTTCCTTGTTGGCACCCATTTGTTCCTTGATATTGTTGACTTTAGCACTACGATTGTTGGATTGCTACACAACTTGTTTCAAACACAAAAACCTCTTGTCCTACTTCCTTCTAAATAGACAAGGTTTTTGTAGTCAAAAAGTGTTGTATGAAAGTATACATAACAAGTCTACTTCTAAATAAAACACTCCTGCGGGAGCTAAAATATACACTGCCATTCTACAAAACATCCTTTTTCTCCCACTGTTAGGACATTCACATGAAACATGAGAGGTGCACTATTTTAGCTGGATATCGACACTGGAACGTAATCAAATATATGTCTGCAAAAATTACTCCAAGAGTACTTAGTCTGGTCGTGGAAGTGGAAACCTAAAGCTTACATTGTTGCGGAGAAAAGCTGGAGGTTCAATGTCCACAATTTTTATTTGTTCCATTGACTTCCATGGTTCATCGACCAAGAATGGAATGCTGCATGATGGACCATTAGGTAACATCAGAACTGAGAACTGGTTTTGACAATGTAAAATTATGAAGATGCAGGTTGGCTTGTAGCACAATAAATCCAGGTCAGAAACTTGAATGCAACAAAATAAAAGAAAGGGAAGGCAAATTAAGATTAAAAAGATCTGAAGAAGAACCTTGAATCATCGTCAAACAGAAAGGAGTTAATCACTGCGTTGTTTGCATCTTCAGTCATCATGAACACCCTCATGCTGGATATAACCTGAAAGTTTGCTTCAGTATGTATAGTACCACTGTATTTGGAATAACAAAATTGTTTAGTCTGAAATATAACTTCGGATACAGAGCGTGAAATATAACTTCGGATTACTGGGTTTCCTGTGGTTGATGATGATCGGAAATTGGTAAGTAAGGAGACTAATAAGTCAACTATGCAGTCAACTCTATTAAGGCCACATCTTAATAATAAACTAGCAATAGTGTTTAGTCAAACACGTCCTTTTGATTTGTAATCGTATTCTATTATTCATGTATGAGCTGTCATGCTCCTCTATAAATACTCTGTATTTCTTCATGATGTAACTAATGGATTTACTAGTATCTTTTATCTCTCCAATTCATCTCTTTGGTTAATCTCTCTGGTTAATCTCTCTCGTTCATCTCTCTCGTTTATCTCTTACTTACATACAGTTTATAGAAGTTGTTATGGTATCAGAGCTAGATCCATTTCTTGATTGACATTCCGCGTCATTTTGTACTGGAGATTCGTTTACGAGATGGTTTCTTGAGTTTCAGAGACGATTTTTACAGATTCATCACATTTCAATAAGGTTTTGAACTACGATTCGTACTGTTATGTCTTTACTTCGTATAAATCTGCAATTTGATCTTGATTGATCTATTTTTTGTTGAAGATATCATGTTTTTCTTGATGTTTAGCCGGTGAATTACATACGATATCTTGTATCTCAATCATACATCATACCTACTGTGTTAAGAGTAGACGATTTGTTCTTTTGATTACTTAGAGATGAAGAGAAATGTTACTTATGCTAATGTAGTGATGAATAACACTGTTGATGAAAATGGTGATAATCTGGAGGATACAGCAACTAATGAGACTCCAGATTCTGAGAATGACTTTAAGAAATCAACTACACACCCTTTGTATCTTCAAAACATTGATCATCCAGGTTTAATTCTTATTTCTAAGAAATTGACAGGGACTGAAAATTTTTGTCCTTGGAAGAGATCTATAACCATTGCCTTATCAGCTAAGAATAAGCTAGGGTTAGTAAATGGAACTGTCTCAAAACCTGATGATGATTCACCTCTTAGAGCTCAGTGGGATAGGGTGAATGACATGGTGATTAGCTGGATATTAAACACAGTTTCTGATGAAATTAGCACAGGCATGGATTTTGTTAACTCAGCTGTAGAAATGTGGAATGAGTTACATGATCAGTTTGCTAGTATTGATGGTCATAGAGTTTATCAAATTTTAAAGGACTTACATGCCTTGGAGCAAGGAGATAGATCTGTTGAACTTTACTATCATAAGATGAAGAATCTGTGGGATGAATATTCTGCTTGGGAGCCTATTGTGGTTTGTAAATGCAATTGTAAGTGTGAGTCTCACAAATTGCTAGAAGAAAGAGATCAAAGGAAGAAGTCACTTCAGTTTTTAATGGGTCTAAATGAAAGCTTTGCATCTGCAAGAGGACAAATTCTCATGATGAACCCATTGCCTAGTATTCCTCAAGCTTACTCTCTTATCAAACAAGAAGAAAGGCAAAGACAAGGTCATACTGTTATTCAATCCTTTAATGCCAATGCTAATGAAAGATCAATGTTACAGAATACCAGGTCTCATGAGAATACCAGGTCTTTTGCTTTTGCCTTTGGAGAAAATAATGGCAAGAAACAAGGTTTGAAATGTGCTTATTGTCACAAAGATGGCCATTTGAAAGATAATTGCTATAAGCTTGTGGGATATCCACCAAGGGGTAGAGGTAGAGGCAAATTCAACAATTATAATCAAGGTTTTAGAGCTTCTCAGACTTCTCAGGCAATGAATGTTGGATCTGTTAATAACATGGACTCTACTGAATCTGTTGGTAATTCTTCACAAAAGCAATAATTCAGTGCTCAATCATATCAGCAACAATCTCTTGAGCAGTTACAACAACAAGTTGCTCAAATGTCACAGCTCATGACTACAATGTTCAACAACAAGTCTGTAAATCAATGTGCAACACCTGAAGATCACATGGCAGGTTTGGCCTATTCTATGCTATCTTATGATCATCATAACACTAGTCATACATGGATTGTAGATACTGGTGCATCCAACCATATGTGTTGTGATATTAGCATAATGTCTGATTTGCATAAACTAGCACAACCACTTCAGATTGCTTTACCTAATTGTCAACATATTGCAGTTCATTATACTGGTACTGTTAAACTTAGTCCATATCTTGTCTTGCACAATGTTTTATCAGTTCCTGAATTTCATTGTAATTTACTGTCCATCAGTAAACTTACTCAACATTCTCCTTGCACTGTGGATTTCACTCCTACACAATGTTTGTTTAAAACCCAAAATTCAGTCTTAGCCATTGGAATTGAAAAATGTGGTTTATACTATTTGATTACTACAGAGTTTGTTCATTCAGTAGTTCATCATAAGGATGCTACTTCTTCAAAATTGTGGCATCTTCGTTTAGGACATGCTCCTAATGACATCTTAAAACACATTAGTGCTATTGGTTCAATTTCTACTTGCACAAAAGATTGTCCTATTTGTCCTTCAGCAAAACAAACCATGTTGCCTTTTCCCAAAATCAGTACTTCTTATGCTCCATCTTTGTTTTCTTTGGTTCGTATGGATGTATGGGGACCATACAGAATTTCTACTACTCAAGGATGTAAATATTTCCTTACAATATTAGATGATCACAGTAGGGCAACTTGGATTTTTTTGCTTCCTTCTAAACAAGATGTCTTTCAAAAATTCAAGTCTTTTCACAAGTATGTTCAAATACACTTTCAAACTGAAATTCAGTCCATTAGAACTGATCATGGAAGTGAATTCATTAATCAGTCTTTTCAATCTTTTCTCACTCAATCTGGAATATCTCATCAAACTTCTTGCACATATACACCTCAGCAAAATGCCAGGGAAGAGAGAAAGCATAAACATCTTTTAGAAATAGCTAGGGCTCTTCGATTTCAGTCAGGGTTACCTACCAGATATTGGGGAGATTGTATTTTGACTGCTACACATCTTGCAAATCTTTTACCAACTGCTGTTCTTGATTACAAAAGTCCTTACAAGATGTTATTTGATAAAGATCCTGATTATTCTTTACTCAAGTGTTTTGGCTGTTTATGTTATGCATCTTGTCATTCTAGTGATAAGTTTGATTCTCGAGCCATACAGTGCTCTTCAAAAAGGATTCAAATTACTCAGATTAGATAATTATTCTACCTTTGTTAGTAGACATGTCAAGTTTCTTGAACATATTTTTCCATATCATCACATTTTTGATAAATCAGTCCCCACTACAACCTTTACACCTTGAAATTCTTATAGCTTTCTTGATTGGTTAAATACTTCTGATCAAATCATTACATCTCCATGTTCATCATCTATACCAGAAGATTTCACACTTGCTGAAGATTTCATATTTCCTTCAGATTGTAATTCTACACCAGGTTATTCCAAATCTACAGATAATGTCTCCAATGATATTTTGTCAACTGATACTATCACAAAATCTATTCCTTCTTTGTCTATAGAACCTGTTTTACCAGTTAGACAATCTGTTAGACAGCAAAAAAGGCCTCAATGGTGGGCTGATTATCATTGTCAGTCAGCACAGTTGCAAAATTCTTCTAGTCCGATCATTGAACCTGACTTATTTGATATTGATACTCAAACTTTTCAAGCCTTTTATACTTCTCTAGTTGAGCCTAAGTTCTATCATCAGGCCATTAAGGATCCTCTTTGGGTACAAGCAATGTAGAAAGAACTTGAAGCTTTAGAATGCAACAAAACATGGACATTGGTTCCTTTACCACCTGGAAAAACTTGTGTTGATTCTAAGTGGGTTTATAGGATTAAATATAAGGCTAATGGTGAAGTTGAGAGGTATAAAGCTAGGTTGGTAGCGAAGGGGTATACACAGTCTGCTGGTGTTGATTTTCATGAAATTTTTGCTCCTGTGGTTAAGATGGTTACTGTTATGAGTCTTTTAGCAATTGCAGCTGCAAAGAATTGGTTTGTTGAACAGGTAGATGTCAATAATGCCTTCCTCCATGGAGATTTAGAGGAAGAGGTTTATATGAAACCACCACTTGGTTATGTTTTACCTCATTCTGAAGCTCATTTAGTGTGTAAATTGATTAAGTCCATTTATGGACTAAGACAGGCATCTCGAAGGTGGTTTGCTAAATTGACTACTTGTTTACTGGATGCAGGATATAAACAATCTTTATTGGATTATTCCTTGTTTACATATTCACATGGCAATACCTTTCTTGCTATTGTCGTTTATGTAGATGATATTTTGTTATGTGGAAATGATATGTCTGCTATCAATGCTCTTAAGAAACTTTTGGATGACACCTTCAGCATCAAGGATTTAGGTCCAGTCAAGTACTATTTAGGTTTAGAAATTCAAAGAAATGCTAAAGGTATTTTCTTAGGGCAACAGAAGTTTATTCAAGATATGCTTAAGACAGCTGGTTTGCTTGATTGTGCACCATTATCTGTACCTATTGATCCTCATATTAAATTGCATGATGGACCAGAATCTTGTGATCTATTACTTGATGAAACTTTATACAGGATTCTCATTGGTAAAATGTTGTATCTGACTTCATCTAGACCTGACATTGCTTTTTCTGTGCAACATCTAAGTCAATTTCTTCATGCACCACGAGCCAAACATTTAGAGGCTGCTCATAGAGTGCTGAGATATTTGAATTTCACAAAAGATCATGGTCTGTTCTTTCCTTCTAAAAACACTCTTGATCTTAAGGGTTTTAGTGACAGTGATTGGGGTGCATGTGTAATCAACAGAAGATCAGTAGGAGGTTATGCTTTTTTATTAGGTTCTGTGGTTATATCTTGGAGGTCTAAGAAACAAGGGGTAGTTTCCAAGAGTACAGCTGAAGCAGAGTATAGAGCTTTGTCAGATGCTTCATGTGAAGCAATTTGGCTCACTGGTTTGTTGAAAGAATTAGGAATTGACTGTGCTGATCCCATTCCTTTGTTATGTGATAATAAAGCAGCCATTGACTTATCTGATAATCCTGTTTATCATGCTAAAACTAAGCATATAGAGATTGATTGTCATTTTATAAGGGAGAAATTTGCTTCTGGTCTCATTTCTGTTTTTCAGGTCCCTTCTAAAGACAATGCTTCTGATATACTCACTAAAGGATTGGGCAAAGTTTTGCATTGGAATTGTTCTTCTCTACTTGGTCTTACATACTCCTGTTCTACTCCTGTCTTGCAAGAAACTGGTGCTGTTCATAATGCTCTAATGTTGCCAGACTTAGCTGTTGCAGGGGGGCTAAGGAGACTAATAAGTCAACTATGCAGTCAACTCTATTAAGGCCACATCTTAATAATAAACTAGCAATAGTGTTTAGTCAAACACGTCCTTATGATTTGTAATCGTATTCTATTATTCATGTATGAGCTGTCATGCTCCTCTATAAATACTCTGTATTTCTTCATGATGTAACTAATGGATTTACTAGTATCTTTTATCTCTCCAATTCATCTCTTTGGTTAATCTCTCTGGTTAATCTCTCTCGTTCATCTCTCTCGTTTATCTCTTACTTACATACAGTTTATAGAAGTTGTTAGTAAGTCTATTGTCTTCATCTCCTTTTTCCTACTGTATTATGTACTCCTTATGTTTCAATGTTATAGACGTTTAAGAACTGATGTTAAGTTTCTCACTAGCTGTTACTCACACTTGTTAAGATCAGCTGAACATTTTTATTCTCATATTTTCCCTTTTTTCATGTCACTCTTGTTTATTGAATCCTTTTTTTGCTAAGTAATAATTGTACAAGCCAACAATAGAAGCATATAATCAGGGGGTGGCCTTGTTTATCGAATCATGATGTAAACTTAATTGTGCAACTTACAGTAGTAATTCACTTCTAATTTTAAGGGCATAAAAGAAATAGTACATTGTAATATTAAATTAGTTCGTGTGATACTAATTATTATGTCCGGTGTGTATACTGACTACTTACCGATGCTTTGACTTGACAGCTCTTCCTCTTGTAGTTTACAATTGAGATTATTTAGGTAGGATAACTTTGGCTGTAGTATTTTGTAAATCCTATTTGTGCCTTGCAAGTAGGCTGAAGTGAATTAAATTTTCTCACTGCATGTATGAGTTGTTTTGCAAATGGAATATAGGGCAACTGTTCTGTTTGTTGATATTACAAAGTGTTTCGTAATTTATTATTATGGATAGAGTAAAATTGTCTATATTAAGTAATGTGTTTAATTTTTCCGAATTCACTGTGACAACTAACAATCCTGGCAGAGCTGCATTGGGAGCTACACTAAGTGAAACTTGCTAATATCGTAATTAGCTTTAGAATGTCAGTCTCTTACATGTACCTACACTCAAATAACCAAATCTAATCAGGTTCCTCTTAAGTGACGTAGTTCTGGAGATGGATCTGTGTCTTGTTACAGTTTTTTAAAAGTATTTATTTAAACTATACACAAAACAGAATCAGCTGTAACTATAAATTATTTATGTGAGTCTGTTAGATATACCATAACTTACAGGAGCAGAACATTCTGACTGAAATAGATTCTGTTAAATGTCCGATTGACCTCTTTGTACTGATATCGTTGTATAAAGGATTTAATACATAGTTACCTTGACAATAATGTATTGTTTGCAGGTCGGGGTCGTATCGGATTATGACTTGTTAGCACTTGATTCTATTTTAGGTAATAAGAACTTTTCTTACCAATGTATGATGACTTATTTCCATTTTATTGATACTATTTAGCAATGGACTGTCGTGCTTAAGTGCAAAGAGCTGTTTGCCCTCCTCCGTGATTTGAATTATGGAATTCTTTTTCACTTAACATCCCTCAAATTTGGTCGGTTTGGTTAATTTATTTTGAAAGCAGACCGTTTGTGTGTCACATTCTAAGGTGCGGGATTTTGCACCTTTCTTAAATGAAAAAACACAGAAGGACTGCAAAGTCCAGTCCTAATGAAGTTTTAGTATGCGATCTGTCAACTATGAAAATAAGTTACCCTGAGTGATTTCTGGTTGTGCCCCTCACCCCCCCTCTTTCCAACAAAAAGAATAGTAAGGTGATAGATCAATAAGCGTAGGCAGCAAAGTATAATAAATCTCGACTCACATACCGTTCTACCAATATACTAATATATCTCATAGACTCCAAGCTATGATGGCTTAAAACCCCAAGCACATCAGTGGTGGTTGTAAAGCAGAGACAACCAATGAAAATTGAAAGGAAATTAAAGTAAAAAAGACGCAGCGAAAGAACAATGACGAGACATTATCATCTAGCCAGTTTAGTCAGAATCACTTGCAGGCAGTAATGAAGGTCCAAGAGCTGGCATCGGCTGCAGTGTTTGGGTTGGAATTGGGTTGGTGGGAGGTGTTGGATCCATTGGTATATGGCCATGGTGTTGTGTGAAAATGGTATTTGGATTGGGATAGAGTGTGGGGTATCCATTGGGGTATGGGCAAGGATTAGGTGTAAGCTGTACTTGAAAACTATGGAAAAATAAGGTTTCATTTGTAGGGACCCTATAAATTTGCTTGAGATGTCATAAAAGGGAGAGAAACTATTGGGTATTAATTTTAAGAAAGGACAGAGGTAGAAAAAATAACCCGAAATTAAGTGCACGGGGTGTCTTGCACTAGTGCAAGAATTCTGCCATCTTAATATTTGTTTATTATCCATTTTGGAATATAGTTATTGAATTATTATCTTGCGCTTGTGCAAGAGTTCTGCTCTCTTTTGTATATGTATTACCATTGCTTCAGTTTTGCAATCTACTCATTGATTTTACTGCTGGTGCGCCACTACATGTAAATATGCATGTAGAGTTTTGATATCCCATCAGGTACTGACACACTGCAACGTTTCCTATTTATGTATCTTAGGTGCTGGTCATGCTGATACAAACTTGTTTCCTGATGTCAATAGTACTTGGAAAGTAAGTAAGAGCATCTCCAACCTTCCTTAGCCCTTAGCTAAATGTTACAGCTAGCACCATTTATAGCCAACTTGCCAAGATTTGATCACTCCAACCACTGACTCCTGTTATGTAAATTTATAGCCATTGTCTTGTGGTTGGCTAAATATGCTGAAGGCTTACAGATCTGTAAGGCCTCCACGTCATTTCCAATACAACTTTTTTTCCCTCCCAAGTTATTTTCTTTTTTTTTTTTCGCATACCACTTATTGATTGGTGAGCATATTTTCAATCTCCGTTTTAATTTATTTTTGTGTAAGTGTTAAAATTATGGAGGCAACACAACATCAGTTTGTCTTCATATTAATATATTTGAATTAAAAAAAATTTCAATTTAAATTTATAAAAATATAAGGCCATAATTTAAGATCAATTAATATTAATATTAATTTACAAAAATAAATATTTATTAATAAAGTGTTCTTTAAAATTATAATATATTATTTTCGAAATATAGCCAACCATTATAGCCAATCCCACTGAAGTACAACACCTTACAGATTCAACAAATTTTAGGCAACCATTATTTTATATTATTTTAGCCAACCATTTTATCTAACCCCATTGAAGATGCTCTAAGAAGTCTTAAGTAAAACTATGGTGCACATATATTTAGTAACATTTATTAAAAACTTTCACATCTTTAGATGTTAGTATAATTTTTACTATTCTTGATGCTAATTGAAGTGCATAAGCATTAAGCACTCCCTTTTCAGAAAAGGAAATTCTCTTTCCATTTTTGAAATTGGTGGAAATGTTATAAAACTTTGTGAATAATTTGAATCAAAGAAACAGTGAACAATTTTATAAACAGAGTTGGAAGCCTGTTATCTTCTGCTTATTCTTTTATTTGTTAAGAATCTTCTGCTTGTTCTTCATGAAAAGAAATACCCCGCGGGGGGAGGTGAGTTCTCATTTTAGGATGATGAATGCTTATTTATGTAAGAGAGCTGCAGTTCGTCGGTCACCCCTCCCTGTACCTGTAGGCACAGCAGTAACATGAACATATTGTCAATTATAAATAACTGGAATCGAAAGATACTTTTTGTTGTTAATAGATGTGCATGCTGGAATAGTTTACTGTACATGTTATTAAGTGTTTAATTAATAGGCATGTACCATAGTATTTGCCTATTTGGTGTTTCAAGAAACAATTTTTTGTCAGGATTAAAGCTTATGCCCTGTTACCTTTACTCTGAGATTTTTTAGTACACTTAAACCCTGCCTTGTCCTCTTTTTCTTGGGTTGCGGATCATCTGCATAACTTTTTTTTACCTGCCGTAGATACAAGCTTTTAAGTTGTAACTAATAACTACTCTCATCACGACAGACATATTATAGCTCTTAAGATAAAGATATCCGCAAAAGATTTGCACGCATCTAGTAAAAAACAGAAATTTATATGCATGAAATGAACACAGAATGCCATATTTCCAAGAGTCACATTTAGAAATATTTACTATGATGGGTTATTAGACACTATACAATCTCCCTTTCCAGGACATTGTTAGAAAATGGAAAGTTTGAGGCATATTTAAAATATATTCTTGATGTAATTTCCGGAAACTAACAAGTGGAAGTTGTTCCTTGTAATAAGAACTTAAACTTTCATGTTTGGATCTAAGACATTTTCTTAGTGGAATCCATAAATAAATTGAGTTGAAAGAAGAATTGATTATTGATTTATTTTAACATGTTTCAGATTTATTTGTTACAACAGTACTAGAAATTTGGATCAGTATTTGGATTAAATCCTGATGGAAATTTGGATCAGTACTTGGAGAAAATCCTGATGGACTTGGTCAGACATCAAATACGGATGGACTAAATCCTGATGGATATCAGTTCCTGATGAGTATTAAATCCTGATCCTGATGGACACTAAATTCTGATACTACTGATGACCAAATCCTGATGCTACTGTAACTGAAAAATAAATCCTGAAGCAGTTAATGAAATTAAATCAGAATATTTACTTTCCTTTTATGGAGTATCAGTTACGTTATTTTTGGTATTATATATATACAATACAGAAAGAATGAACGTGGAAAAAAGAGATACGTCCTAAGGATAGAAATACGATCTGTTTTCTTCTTTCTCTGTTCTCTCTCGATACATACAGAAGAAACACATAATTCTCAGGCGAACTGAGGTGCTGGTCGCTGTTGATCATTGGATTATTTGTGAACCCATTGATCTGTGCTGTTTTATCCTGGAAGTGATATTGCTGCAACCCAATCACAACGTAAGTGGGGCAATATTCTCTTCAAGAATAGCCAAGTCTTCTTGAAGGGCTTGGTGACTCAGCTGTTCTTCTCTCTCTAATCAATAGTGGCTAAAGCTTCTGTGGGAGATAAGTATTCTTACTTTTCTTGTTAATTACAGTCTCTGATTAATTCTTGTTTATGCCTTCGTGTTTTGTTTCGTTAATTGGTTTTATGCCTGTTCTTGTTTAATATATATCACTGCCTCATTGTTGCTGTAGTCTAATTATACCCAACAATCTTGAAGAGAATACTTGTGTTATATAGTGTTAATTAACAAGATGGTTAACGAAACTGAAACTCCTGTTGTTGAGACTGGCTCTGGGTCTAATGTTACTGTACCTACTGTTTGCACTAAATCACGCAAGCGTACGTGGTCACAAGTAATATATGAATAAGTCGAGTTCATTCTCACAGAGATCTGGTTATGGTTTTAATTCAGTTTTGTACATATGCAACAATGTATGGTTATTATTCACTGCTAAGACAAATAACAAATTGAGATTTGATTATCTAAATTAAACTAAGAAAGTAAATTAACAAACTAAGAATTAACTAACTAACGAGAATTTAAATCAAATTACTTCTGCAAGATAAACCATGGAATCCTAACTTCATTAAATACTTTGCTTAGATCTGACGCCTTTAATCACTATATGCAATGGTTATGATATCTGATCGGACAACACGAAACAAGTACACGCTACCTGTCAGCATACGTATACCAAACTAAACATACATCCACAAAGAGATAGAAGATGAATAGACACCAATTATGCTTAGACCCTATATGTCTATAGAATTTGAAAACATAACGGTTGAAGAACAAGTTATCCATAATGATCACATAGGGCAATATAAGTATTTTCATCTCATACTACGAATCATATTGATAAGCAATTATGAACCTATGCTAGCATGGCAAGTTCTAAATCCCAAGATCCACTTTCACTTCACAAGAGATTAACAAATTAGATGTTAGCTACGCATCTAACAATTAAGCACAACCATACGAGGATATCAGATATACATCACACACAGATCTTTAAAGCATCAAGATACTAAAGCTCCATAAATAAATCCGTTAGAATCCCATGACAACGATTAGTTCATAATTGAACCTCTCGTCATCATGGGATCTGATGAAACCATGATAAAAATAAAGTATGAAAAGATACAAATAAACCTAAGTAATTGATATGTAATGGTTCCTACTCCTAATGATCCAAATTACAAGGGTTGGATGTGTTTATATAGGCTCTAGAAGTCTTGTCCACCAAACAATTGCCTTTTTAGAGTTGGAATAGAAGATTGGCAATTTCCGTTCTTGAATGAGAATAGAATTGCAAATTCCATGTGTAGATCTGATTCTGGAATGTTCTAGCCGCCCAAAGCAATTACCATACTTATTAGAAGTAGGAATTATAGCAATTTCCTTGTCAAAGTTGAATTTCTGCAGTTCGGCACATAATACGTTTCCTAAACTGATTCGGTTTTTAAGGAAAATTCATAGCTGACTTTTCTTCAGTATTTCTGGGCCGTTCCAGTTGTAATTGGACATCTGGACCACTTTAGAATGATAGAGAATCTCGTTAGCTTCGCGTGGACTGTAAGATCGTCCAAAACGGACTTGTAGAACTCAAGATATGGCCCAAACAGTAAATCAGGATTTTTAGGACAAAATTTCAGAATTTCCAGAAGGGTTCCCGCGCTGCAGCGCCCTTCCCAGGCCGCAGCGCACCATGCTTTCTGTCCAAGATTGTAGAAAATCTCCCAGGCTTCGCGTGGACAGTAAGATCGCTGAAAACGGACTTCTAGAACTCCAAATATGGCCAAAACAATGCAGACTGCGCAACCTACCCGGAAAATCCGAATTTTCCACAATTTGCTCATTTCTCCTCCGTTTCCTCTTCCGATTCTTCTGCCACTTCCCGTTCTTCAATTCTTGAGCATTATGATCTTCATGGTAGCCTAGGGAAATACGTCATCCTTCATTCCATTGCTAAATTTCAACTCTAATATCGATTAGAAACACCAACACTAACCGATAGCTACAACCCTGCACAACTACACAAAACACATCAAAAATACAACAAACTTGAGACCAAGTCAATCAATTTAAGCCGATATGGAACGCTCCAAGTGGATATAAAATCCACTTATCACCTACCATTGATTGGACCACGTACCGTTTCCCACAGCCTATCGATTTGTCAAGTATGCCTGATAAATTCGGTGGGGGTGTTGGTTTTTCTCGCTGGCAGAAAAAGATGAAACTGTGGTTAACGGTAAAGGGTTTATGGCCGGTGGTGCAGTGTGAGAAACCGGTTGTGGTTAAGGAAAAGCCTGAAACAGTTAAGGCCTATGCTATGTGGGAGGAGAAGGATGGGGTGGCTAAGGCTGCAATTCTAGCAGCTTTAGCGAACACTCTATTCGATGTTTATTCATCTGACTCCTACACTGCTAAGCTCTTATGGGAGAAGCTTGACAAGACACATAATACTGACTCGCAAGGGTTGGAAAAATATTCTGTGGCTAGGTTCCTTGATTTTAAACTGGTGGATACTAAATCCATGACTGAGCAGGTGCATGAGTTTGAGATGTTGGTACATGCTTTGAAGGAGTCTGGTATGGACCTTCCTGAAAAGTTTCAGGTTATGTCTGTGATTGAAAAGCTCCCTAAGTCTTGGGAAGAGTTTGCACTCTCCCTGAAAAGACAAAAAGGAGAGATCACTTGGACAAACCTGATGTTGGACATCTCTGTGCAGGAGCAACACAAGTCCAAGCAAGGACATGTGATGCCTACTGAACATGCTGGGAGTTCGAAGGTGAATGTAGTGACTGTAGGACAGAAAAGGAAGTCTGTCACTAAGAAGGAAAACACTAAGTCCAAGGACAAGAACAAGGCTAAGAAACCAAAGGCAAACAAACCATGTTGGTCTTGTGAACAGGTTGGTCATTGGAGCAAGGACTGTCCTGTAAAGAAATCTAAGAAACCTATTGTGGAAGCACAAGCTAACACTATGCTTGCAACCACTGGTGGGTCTATGGTTAACATGGTTGTTGGTGAAGCTGTTGCTTCTGAAACTGACAACGGGTATGTGAACTACAACCCTGTACTTCTTTCCACTTATTCGTCTCATGAATGGTTGATTGATACTAGAGCTAATGTACATATTTGTACTGATATTACTCTATTTGTATCTTATCAACAGACTCATGGAATGACGGTGACGATGGGGAATGCTAGTGCAGCTCAAGTACTTGGAATAGGAAACGTGGACATGAAGTTTGCTTCTGGGCGTGTTCTATCCCTCACTAGAGTGCACCATGTTCCTGATATTCGTAAAAATATAATAAGTGGAAGTTGTTTAGTTAAGAATGGTTTTGAAGTTTCTTTGAAATGTAATAAAGTAGTTATTACACATACTGGTGTATTTTTTGGCAAAGGTTACTTGTCGGATGGATTATTTTTAATAAATGTTGAGCCGGTTTTGGCAGTTTTGTTAATAATAATGTTGCTCCTTCTGTTAATTGTATTGAATCATCTGATTTGTGGCACGCGCGTCTTGGTCACTTGAATTTTGGTGCTCTAAAGAATATGATGAACTTAGAGTTGATTCCAAAATATGCCATTGATAAGAAATCTAAATGTCAAGTATGTGTGACTGCTAAATAAACTAGGAAACCCTTTCATAATGTGGTTAAGGATTCGAATGTGTTAGATTTAGTGCACACTGACATATGTGAATTTGGTGGTGTTTTGACCAAGGAACATAATAGATATTTCATTACCTTTATAGATGATTGTAGTAGATATTGTTATGTTTATTTGCTTAAACATAAAGATGAAGCACTAGATAAATTCATTATGTTCAAAACTGAAGCTGAAACACAAACTGGTAAAGTACTTAAACGTTTGAGATCTGATAGAGGTGGTGAGTATACGAGTACCTCGTTCAATGAATTTTGCAAGAGCAATGGTATAGTTCATGAGGTAACTCCACCATACACACCTGAGTCTAATGGGGTGGCAGAACGAAAGAACAGAACCTTTAAAGATATGATCAATAGTATGTTAATTAATTCGGGGTTGCCTAAGTACATGTGGGGAGAGGCTCTGAATACGGTTTGCCATATTCTGAATAGAGTTCCTCTGAAACATATGGAAAAGACACCTTATGAATTATGGACAGAGAAAAGGACTAGTTTAAAATATCTTCGTTTGTGGGGGTGCCTTGCAAAGGTACTTGTCCCTGAACACAAGAGAAAGAAACTAGGACCGAAAACTGTTGATTGCATCTTTCTGGGCTATATTGAAACCACTACGGCTATGAGATTTTTAGTATTAAAATCTCACATAGACGGAATAGTGGCTAACACTATAGTTGAATTTCGTGATGCAACATTCTTTGAGCATGTGTTCCCTATGAAGACTGGTATACCTCAGGGTATTTCTGATGATGATCCCACTCACACATCGAGTTCCATTCCTGATCATGTGGAAAGGATGACAAATGTGGGGGCAGATCCTGGTAGTAGCTCTACTCCTGATGAAGTAGAGGAACCTAGAAGGAGTAAGCGTGCTAAGGTAGTCAAGGATTTTGGAAGTGATTTTATCACTTACAATATCGAGGATGAACCGTTAACCTTCCGACATGCCATGGATTCTTCAGAATCTAGGTACTGGAAAGGTGCTGTAAAAAGTGAAATTGACTCTATTGTTTCTAATGGAACATGGGAGTTGGTTGATCTACCTCCTGGGTGTTCTACTATAGGATGTAAATGGGTATTCAAAAGGAAGATGAACCCGGATGGCTCAATAGATAAGTATAAGGCTAGGCTGGTAGCTAAGGGCTTTAAGCAAAATGAAGACATTGATTACTTTGATACATACTCTCCAGTTACTAGAATGACAACAATTCGAATGCTTATAGCATTGGCTTCTGTACATGGTCTTATCATCCATCAAATGGATGTAAAGACAGTTTTTCTTCATGGTGAACTTGAAGAAGAGATTTATATGGATCAGCCTGAGGGATTTTTTGCCTCTGGAAATGAAAGGAAAGTATGTAAGTTAATCAAGTCTATATATGGCTTAAAACAAGCTCCAAGGGACTGGCATAAAAAGTTTGATGAAACTGTTTTAGAATCAGAATTTGTAGTTAATGAAAGTGACAAGTGTGTCTATTACATGGTTAAAGGAAGTGAATGTATTATTGTGTGCCTATATGTGGATGACATTTTATTGTTTGGAACCAATATTGAGATTATTAACGAGACAAAAAGGTTCTTGAAAAGGCATTTTGAAATGAAGGATATGGGAGAGGCTAGTGTGATTCTTGGTATCAAGTTGACTCAGTCAACTGATGGAATAACCTTGTCACAATCTCATTATATAGAGAAATCTATACTTGAGAAGTATGGTTATTCAAATTGTAGAATCGCAAGTACTCCGTATGATCCTAAAATTGCCCTTGTCAATAATAGTTCAGGAGTACCTGTGTCTCTGTTAAGGTATTATCAGATTATTGGGAGTTTGCAGTATCTTGCTAATGGTACTAGGCCGGATATTTCATATTCAGTGTCTATGTTAGCAAGATATACAAGCTGTCCAAACAAGACTCATTGGGATGCTCTTGATAGAGTACTTAGATATCTAAAAGGCACCATATATCTTGGTTTGCATTACAGGAGGTTTCCTGGAGTGCTAGAGGGATATAGTGATGCAAGTTGGATAGCTAAGAAGTCTGGTTCCAATGGAGTGACTGGATATCTGTTTACCCTAGCGGGTGGAGCAGTGTCTTGGAAGTCTTCTAGATAGACTATTATAACTCGGTCTACTTTTGAGGCTGAGTCGTGTGCATTAGATGCCACGGGGACTGAGGCTGAATGGTTACATGGACTTATGTCAGTGGTACCTGTAGTAAGTCGTCCACTTCCTACTTTTGATGTTCATTGTGATAGCCGTACAACTATCGACAAGATTAACAGCAGGAAGTATAATGTGAAAACAAAGAGACATATCCAAGTTAGACTGAAGTCTATAAGGGGTTTAATGTCTGAAAGGATTATTGCTGTTGAGTTTATTGGAACTCAAGAAAACCTAGCTGATCCTTTGACTAAAGGGCTTGAGCATGCTGTAGTCCTTAAGTCTAGGTTGGGGATGGGACTGTTAGCCCATAATAATTCATCTACAGCGGGAACCCAATACACATGAGAGGAGATCCCTCGAAAGTGTATTCAATATTGTGGTAATAACAAGTTGTAAGGGTGAATTGGTTGTACCTTTAACTACATAGATTGATACTCATGTATCTGGAGTCTATCCCCTGTAAACCTATAAGGTACTATAACTGCCAGAATAACAAGAGTTATTTGAACTCTGAATGGGGTCAAGTCATTTGACGAGATGCTAGTAGTACATCTCTGGAGATGCCCAGCTAAGCGAATGTAATTGTGTGGTCGCAATTAGAGGAAATGGTTATTCCTTGAAGCATTCGACAAACAGGATCGAGACATGACCATTAACATCTCAAAGCCGTAGATTAGCACCATAGCCTTTGATTTGTCGTCGTCTATGGAGTGTGGTTACACCAAACGGATAAAGATTCAAGGTGAAACATTCCATCTGAATCCGTTAGCCATCGAAGTAGAGGACTTAGGAGGGTTCAAACCCGGAAGGGTACCTGCTCTGAAAAACAAGTCATGATGAGGATAGACATGCATTTCTGTATGGATTCGTGGGGGATTGTTAGAAAATGGAAAGTTTGAGGCATATTTAAAATATATTCTTGATGTAATTTTCGGAGACTAACAAGTGGAAGTTGTTCCTTGTAATAAGAACTTAAACTTTCATGTTTGGATCTAAGACATTTTCTTAGTGGAATCCATAAATAAATTGAGTTCAATAAATAAATTGAGTTGAAAGAAGAATTGATTATTGATTTATTTTAACATGTTTCAGATTTATTTGTTACAACAGTACTGGAAATTTGGATCAGTATTTGGATTAAATCCTGATGGAAATTTGGATCAGTACTTGGAGAAAATCCTGATGGACTTGGTCAGACATCAAATACTGATGGACTAAATCCTGATGGATATCAGTTCCTGATGAGTATTAAATCCTGATCCTGATGGACACTAAATTCTGATACTACTGATGACCAAATCCTGATGCTACTATAACTGAAAAATAAATCCTGATGTAGTTAATGAAATTAAATCAGAATATTTACTTTCCTTTTATGGAGTATCATTTACGTTATTTTTGGTATTATATATATACAATACAGAAAGAATGAACGTGGAAAAAAGAGATACATCCTAAGGATAGAAATACGATTTGTTTTCTTCTTTCTCTGTTCTCTCTCGATACATACATAAGAAACACATAATTCTCAGGCGAACTGAGGTGCTGGTCGCTGTTGATCACTGGAGTATTTGTGAACCCATTGATCTGTGCTGTTTTATCCTGGAAGTGATATTGCTGCAACCCAATCACAACGTAAGTGGGGCAATATTCTCTTCAAGAACAGCCAAGTCTTCTTGAAGCGATTGGTGACTCAGTTGTTCTTCTCTCTCTAATCAGTAGTGGCTAAAGCTTCTGTGGGAGATAAGTATTCTTACTTTTCTTGTTAATTACAGTCTCTGATTAATTCTTGTTTATGCCTTTGTGTTTTGTTTCGTTAATTGGTTTTATGTCTGTTCTTGTTTAATATATATCACTACCTCACTGTTGTTATAGTTTACTATACCCAACAGACTTTCCGATTTTGTCTTGATACCCGTGTTGACAAGACATGCCACAGGTGTGGGCATGACATCTGAGTATAATCCTTAAATTAAAACTCATATCATATTGTCGCAATCCACTTCAAAAATCAAAATAGAATATAAGGCCTCTTAAGATCTTAAGATGAAGTTATCTGCACTTATCTAAATTAAATGCATGAAATTTACACAGAATACCATAATTCCAAAGTCGCATTTAGAAATATTTACGACAATGGGTTGTAAGACATTATACAATCTCCTTTTCTGGGGATCTTTGATTTTGTCTTGATACCCGTGTTGACAAGACATGCCATGGGTTGATCCACTTTAAATTTCAAAATAGAATATATGGCCTCTTGATAGCTTGTTTGTAGTAGACAGATTTAAAACTGTATAGTGAACAGAGATTATATAAATTTCAACTTTTTAAATTTACATTTCGGGCCTCCACACTGTTGTTGGAGGAATTTCGTAACAACACGAAATCGGAGGTTTGCTGGAATAGTATGAGCGATTTGTATGAATGTGACTGTTTTAGGGGATGTAGGGTTTATGAAAAAAGAGGGGCTGGACTCGGCAGGTGTCTCGATTTGTCTCGTGTATCGGATTCCATCTGCCAAGATGCCTACGTACCTATGTTTATATAGGATCAAGACCACGTAGTTCTGTGTAATTGATTTGTGTCTATCTCTTAGAGACTTTAGAGATAAACTTCGTTAATCTGGGTGATTATTGATTTTATCTGATTTAATCTTATCGTTGTGATATCTTCCTGATTTGAAGAATATCGTTTGGAGATATTTTCCGTTATTGATTGATTGAGATTGATTCTTTCCTCGTTTCAGAGAGAGGATAAAACTTAGCGATTAAGTTATAATTATTAATTTGAATTAATAATTAATAGATATTAAAAATTTGGGAGATTATTAAACATGCCGAAATTATGGCATAACAACTAGCCCCCAGTTCTTCAGTGTAGCTTGCTGCAGTGGAGAACTAAGAATTCTTCAAGCTTCCAAATTTCTTCAATCACTGAAACAGCTGAAAATAGATAATTAGAAAAATACTTAGAGCACCACTGTGCTCGTTAAGTGTATGCGGATGCAAGTGTGCTCGTTAGGCGTATGCGGATGCAAGTGTGATAGCATGTGATAACCAATATAAGATATATATTTGCTAAGGTTTTCAAATGTGTGAGCATAAATAATGTTTTTGAAATCCTTTGCGATCCTTGTTGTCTAGTTAGGACCTTGGCGCTTGTATATATCCCGAACTGGCATACACGTTTTTCAAGTGTCTGATGCAACCACATAAGGATGTGTCTGGCGAGGTCTTCAATAAGAGATGTAGATGTAATTCTGGTGAACTTTGCACGCGTGCTGGCTGTGCATGTCTGAAAGATATTTTGCATAGGGATGCCTTCCCACCCATGCGACCTTGAGCTCAAGATCTGGTCATGGGCCTTCAATAATAATCCAGAGGGTGCTGCACTTTACTCAATCGTATAGCATTGCGGAATTTATAACTTGTCCAGGCTACCCTACTTGGCAATTTAGTTCGCAAGTTTGGAAATATTTTTGACATATATGTACTATCGCGACAATATATGAAAAATATTTTACAAATCCATATGCAATAATAAATATGCTCTTTTAAGAGTGTCGCGATATTTATTTTCTTCGAAAATAATGCTCCTTCTCTTTGTAGAAAATCTTTTTCAGAATTATGCGTCTCGCATATATATTTTTTCTTCAAAATATGCAGCTCGTACGGGATTTTAAAACAAATCCGCAATTCATCAATATGTAAATATCCACAATTAATCAGCATAAGTATCTCGTACGATATTTTCTAAATCTTAATAATTTTACAAGCATAAAAATATTTATTGCTCGCACGAATTTTCTGAATAATAAATATTTTTTCTATTAAAAAATATTAAAAACAAAACTATGCATGCATGGCATAATAATATTTCTAATTACTGGAAAATTAAAATAATTAAATAAAACTTATCTTTGCCGAGTCAATTCAAATTTCAGTTGACATTGCGAACAGAAAAATCGTTTCACTGTGCACCTGTGCGTGGCCTGGCCATCTTCAAATTTTTTGTTGCTCCGTGCTGCACTGCTGCTTGCATGTTTTTTTTAGGGAATTGTGCTTCAATACTTTTACTCCATGTGAGGTCCAATCAGTGCTTGTTTTGCTCCTTTGCTGTATGTACCATGCGCGCGTCAGCCTCTAGTATTCATCTTTTTTTTTCCCTTCTTTTTCCGCACTTGCTAACTCACGTGTCCTTTGTTCTCTTGGCTACCATTTTTTTTTCTTTTTCCTTTCTACATCGTTGTCCTTCCTCTGCAAATTTTTTTCTTCTTCTTTTTTTTTTTGCACTTGCTTCGTTCCCGTAATTTTTTTTTCTTTTCTGCCAATTGCCATGCTTCGTTCCTGTGGGCTGTGACTATTGCCTTTTTTTTTCTCTCTTCGGTATTGCGCCGTTGTGCGTCCTCTTTGTTAATCTTCTTTCTCTTTTCATGTACACCACGCGGGTCCCATCACAATAACACCTTGCTTTTGTCTCCTTAAATTGCTTTGTGTCATTTTTTTTCTTGATCTTTTTATTCTTTTCCCCATGCGAGTGCCGTATATCGTCGGGGTTCTGAACTATGCCACCGCCTTGTTATAATTTTATCGCCGAACTCTATTGAAACTCTTTTGTAGCTGTCGCCATCCTTAAACAATCGCAAGGGACAAAGAATTGCCGCAAACGATTATTTTATTTTTTTAGCCCCATGAATGTATGGATAAAAAACCCCAAAACCCTACGTAGTGAATAAATTATCTGTCCTCCACAGATAATCATAGCCCCTCCTTCTAGCGCCAAATGTTGTTGGAGGAATTTCATAACAACACGAAATCGGAGGTTTGCTGGAATAGTATGAGCGATTTGTATGAATGTGACTGTTTTAGGGGATGTAGGGTTTATGAAAAAAGAGGGGTTGGACTCGGCAGGTGTCTCGATTTGTCTCGTGTATCGGATTCCATCTGCCAAGATGCCTACGTACCTATGTTTATATAGGATCAAGCCCACGTAGTTCTGTGTAATTGATTTGTGTCTATCCCTTAGAGACTTTAGAGATAAACTTCGTTAATCTGGGTGATTATTGATTTTATCTGATTTAATCTTATCGTTTTGATATCTTCCTGATTTGAAGAATATCGTTTGGAGATATTTTCCGTTATTGATTAATTGAGATTGATTCTTTCCTCGTTTCAGAGAGAGGATAAAACTTAGCGATTAAGTTATAATTATTAATCTGAATTAATAATTAATAGATATTAGAAATTTGGGAGATTATTAAACATGCCGAAATTATGGCATAACACACACCATGTCCAATTTCGGATCCAGTAATTCTAATTTTTGTAAACTAGGAATTCAGCTCTTGGATCCGCACCTGTACTTGAGTACTGGTAGTATAACATACAATATATATGCATATTACATATACAAGCATCGCAGAGCAAAGCACAGTTTGTATTTTGTTAAATATAGAAAAATGGTGATGAGAAGTACATGTCAAATAAACCATTTTTGAAAACTCCATCCCCCTTTTTTTTTTGCTAAACAACTTCATCTTTATTTACAAAATATGTACTCCCTCCGTCCCATATTTAACACGTCCTAATTTTTTTCAAGTCGTTAGCAGGCATTTCCACACATATAAAAAACATAGTTGTAGGTAATATTTTTTCGAGTTTTTTGTTTTGTATAAAAGTTTGAACATCCTATTTTACACAAAATAAAAAAAATGAGAAAATAATATTTACAAATATGTTTTTTATATGCGTGGAAATGTGTGCCAAAGACTTGAAAAAAATTAGGACGTTTATTATGGACGGAGGGAGTATAGTAATTTGATATTTATTATTGAAGTCCATACCATTAAAATCCTATCTAAACCATTTAAGTAGTAAAAGATGTATTTTAAAGATAGTTTCATGACTTATTTTTAAAATTTTCTTTTTTTGTATAAAAATTTAATGTTTAAATTTTTATACAAAAAAAGAAAATTTTAAAAATAAGTTATGGAATTATCCTTGAAATGCATCTTGAAATGCGTGTCAGAAAGTGTAGAAAAGTGTTAAAAATCAAAAGGGACGGAGGGAGTAACTTATGTGTTTTTTTTGTCAAAACTTATAATTTATATATTGATAAGTTGAAATTTAGTAATGATGTACTTTTTCCCAATTTATTTTTTATTATCTGAATTTTTTACTTATTTAATATTTTATATTTTTGCATTTATATTTATAAATCTCATATGCATATATTGAGATTATTATATTAAATAATTAATATTTTTTAATTTAATTTAATAAATATTTCACCAACTCAAAAGTAAATTTATCCAAACACTTGTATAATTTATAAGCGTTCTTCTACTTATCACTTATTTGACGCTTGTTCATTTATATTATAAGTTACATATTTTAAGATATCCCAAATATCCACATAATTAGTTACCGAAAAATGCTAGAGTTTTTGAAACCATTCATGAAACCGTTCCTGAATGTTGAGTTGTCACCATATGATGGTTATCTTGTTATTAAATGAAATGGATCCCTCATATTAATATGAATCACACGAATAAAATGATACCACATGGTATTTCGGAACATTAAATGATGCCACGTGGCATTTTTAAAATTCTTTTCGGGTATGTAGCACTACTCTTTGTTATCGAACCATATATGTTAGGAGAACTACATTAAATATATTGTGTAACTGGGAAAGATTACATAGAACTTTACTCACTAAATTGAAGGTAGAGATGCTTTTCTCGTAGCAAATTTTGAGAACACTTCATATAATTAAGAGATTAGGGAGTCTGAGATGCATCTCAGGTAAATTCCCTGAGATATATGGGAATTATAAGCAAATCAGGGATGGGTATTTTTGTAAAATCAGAATTTTTTAATTAGACCTGCGGGCCCAATCAGATTTATAGTATAATCTCAGGAAAAGTTCTCTGAGATCAATCTCAGGGTCCTTTTTCTCTATAATTAATCGACCATATTGTGATATATTCACTCCTGTGTTGTGTTGCTACTTGCTGGTCTCGAAAGGTTTTGTGTTTTCAAGACTTAGAAATTAGAATCATTGGTATACCACATCTACAAGTCAAGAGGAATAGTTCCCATGATGTTTGTAGTGCATCCAAGAATCAAGATCAATCTAGGCATATTGATCAACAAAAGATTACAGTTAGAGAAAGCTACAAGTATATTTCATTACTCAATAGCCTTCCTTTGGGCCAACAACATGTTGGTGCAGTGGGTTGAACCCTTATCTCCTTTGTAGGAGGTCAAGGGTTCGACCTCTGGGTGTGTGTGAGTTTAGTTTGTATTAGTTTCCTTTCTTTGTATTTGTATTTGTATTTGACCGGGGGTCCTTCGGAAACAGCCTCCCTATTGTATAAGGGCATGGTCTGCGTACATCTACCCTCCTCAGACACCACTTTGAGTGGTATTATAACTGAGCAAGTTTCGTTAATAGCCTTCCTTTGGCTGTAACAGTTGGCTCACAGAATCAACGACCCCAGATTCTAGTGTCATCTTGTTTTGATTTCACATTCCATGGCGTGGCCTAAATTATTATTGTATTCTGCATTTCTGCTTCTGCCTACCTCTTTTTATCCCCCTTACACTTTACTCCATTATTTCACTTAATTACATTTTCTATAACCAGTGTATATGTGTGTCAGTGTGTGCATAATCCCAGGAATAGAACATAGTGAAGTAGTTTCATATCTAAACCCGGTTAACGGAAATCGTAATTATTATTATATTGATTTTTTTTTTACTAATTTAGATAAATCATATCCGAGCACTCGGCATTCATTACAAAAATAATCTCAATATCATCTCTCGTATTCTTTTCTTTTCTTTCTTTTTTGATAATCCGGTATCCGAATCAGTTTTCGCGCACTTCGATTAATCCGAAAAATTATTAGCATACTCGTTTCTATCGAGCATAACAGTCCACTTACTATTTATGTAACTCTCATTAAGATCGAACCAATCATTTTGAAATGGTAAATCCCTAAATCACAATCCCAAATAATTCGGATGGATTCTCTTAATAAAAGAATGAAGAAATTTTACCCAAAGAATGAAAAGGACTAGTCAGTGGTCAGGGAGATTAGTACAAGTGAAATAACCTGTTAGGTCCGTAGTAATGCGTTTGTAGTTTGTACTAGTGCATCCTACCCATATTCTGACTTCTTGTACTTCCTTTATGTCTTAATTCACTGTTCCTTAAAAATAATATTCAATATCCATTATTCCACCCACTACTTCTTAAAAATAATATTTAATGTTAACGGAGGAATTTGGTGATAACAAATTTCGGAGGTTGCTGGAATAACGAAATCATGAAAATAGGGGGATTTTGAGATTTTTGGATGTTTGGGGCTGGACTTGAGAGGTGTCTCGATTTGTCTCGTGTATCGGATCCTTTTCCAAGATGCCTGCGTACCTTATATTTATAATGATCAAGCCAACGCAGTTCTGTGAAATTGATTTGTGTCTATCCCTTAGAGACTTTAGGGATAAACTTCGTTAATCTTGGTAATTACTGATTTCATCTGATTTAATCTTATCGTTGTGATATCTTCCTGATTTGAAGAATATCGTTTGGAGATATTTTCCATTATTGATTGATTGATATTGATTCTTTCCTCGTTTCAGGGAGAGGATAAAACTTAGCGATTAAGTTATAATTATTAATCTGAATTAATAATTAATAAATATTAGAAATTTGGGAGATTATTAGACATGCCAAAAATCTGGCGTAGCAACTATCCCCAGTTCTTCAGTGTAGCTTGCTGCAGTGGAGAACTAAGCATGCTTCGATCTTCCAAATTTCCTGAGTCACTAAAACAGCTAGGAGAGGAAGATTAGTAGAAAATTATGGAGCACCAAGGTGCCCGTAATATACATGTAGATGTAAATAAGACAATATGCGATATGTAAATAATAAGTTTGATAGGTGTGAGAGAATGTATCTTGGAGAGCCATCCAAACATTATTCGCAGAGTCGTGCAAAGCTTTCCGAGCAATACCCTGAAAAGTAAATATTCAAGAAATATCCTTAATTAAGCACTCCGAAATACCCTCCTCAAAGAAGGACGTATTCTAGAGTTTCCATAACGTATTCCGGAAAATATCCTCCTCAAAGAAGGTCATATCCACCAGAATTTCCATAAATGCTTCAGAGATATCCCTCCTCACAGGAGGTGGATTTTCCGAAGCTCGAACCTTGATGAGGCGCCGGAAGTACGGACATCCCCCCCGGAAGTACGGTTTTTGCAAGGAGTTTGATAATTTAGGGTACTCTCCTCAAAGGAGATCAGTTTTTAGTTCAGAAATACCCTCTGATAAGTGCATATTTTTGCATATTTTTATTACCTATTTATTGCTTGAACTCGTATTTTAATAATTTATTTTGTTGCATTTCAGGAAATTCGTAAATAAATAAAGAAATGGCAAAATAAAGAAATAAAGTGCAAGGAAGGGAAAAAGAGGAAGAAAAAGGACCAAAAAGAAAAAAAGGAAAAGAATTAGGAGTTTGGAGCAAAAGGAATATCTCAAGACAAGTGGAAGGTGGAGATCATCCCAACACACTTAAAAAGTGTATGGCCAAGATCCACTCTACCAAAGCTTAATGGGGAAGGAATCTTTTAATGGCTAGGATTACACCACCACACACCCCAAATGTATGGTAGAGATTAATCCACCCCCCCCCCCTAAACCCTAATTCTCATCCTATAAATACCCCCTCATCCCCCTTGTATTTAACAACTTAGAGTAGAATAGATTTTAGTGTAGTGTAGTTTTAGGGTAGATTTAATTTCTTGTTTTGTAGTTCTAAATTTTGTAAACACTCCTCTTTTAATTAATGCAATTTTCATTTCCTTTAATTTCTTGTCTTGCTCTCTTTTATATCGTTTCACTTTCGTTATTTTCGTAAATCCGTTTAGTGGACAAAGTAGCGAAATGCTAACCACTTGGGGTTGAAAGTAACGACTTTTATTTTCGTGTCTTAGTTAATAATCGTAATTGAGCCCCTTTAAATCTCAATTTTATTGTGGGCATTTTAATTCCAAATCCTCGTTTCAGTGTAACTTTAATTTCATAGTTAATTTCTTTGTTCTCGTATTTAATTTTCAAGTAAAAAAAAAAACAAAAAAAATTAGGTTCTCTAATTTTAATTACTTGTTTTACCTGTTTTACTTGTTTATTCGAAGCATTTCCCCTGTTTTTCTTTTATTTCAAACACCCATTTCTTTCATCAAACAAAACCCATCTCCCCTCTTTTCATTTTTCTTCGATTAAAACAAACTTCTTCGAACAAGCCTTAAACCCAGCCCCCATACCCCTTCTTCTCTTCTTTTTCTTTTCAGTCCATACTTGTTTTGATTTGCTGCTGCTGTAGTTCGAATTGGTGTTGTTGTTTTGAGTTTGTTCTCCGAGTTTGTATTTGCCGAGTTAATGAGTGTGTGTTTGACTCGTTCTGTTTGTTGACTGCATTTGTAGAGTACTGAGTTCACTGATAATGTTGCTGAGTAGTTTGTTGTTTACGCTGAGTTCACTGCGAGTTTCGATTTTTGTGTGCTGTGTATTTTCCTGCGTTTTGTTATTGAGTTCTGTTTTGTCGAGGTCTCTGTGAACTTGCTGTTCGTTTATTTGATTTTGAGTTTTTGGTTCGTTGGTAGAACTGGGTTTTTAGTTGAATTCATTGCTAAGAATAGTATCGATTTTTGTGTTTGAGTCTTGTAGCAGTTCTGTAATTCCATTGAGCTGCATCGTTGTTTAAATCCGAGTCTGTTCTGGTTCATACGCTGAGTTTATGTTTGCTGGTTTCCGAGTTTTCGTCTGTCAATTGCCTGTGTTCAATTTTGAGTTACCGAGTTCGCTGTTTTTTTCTGTTTTGTTTTTGTCGCTGCTTAGTTCTGTATAGCCGAGTTGCACGAGTCATTACCGAGTTGTGTTTGAGACAGTTGTTTGGTTTCGTTTTATTGAATTCGTATTTTAGGGGAGTAATGAGTTTTTGCTTTGGTTTAGTGTTAGTTTTCGTTACTCAGCTTGTAATGTTGGTCAAGTGGCTGAGTGGATTGATTTTGTGCTAAGTTAGGAGATTAAAAAGAAATGCTGTTATTCGTTTTTGGCTAGTTGATTTTGCGAATAGGTCCTGCAAAAATTTTCTGTAAATAAAATCAAATTCGAAATTCAGTTTTTAGTTTAAAATAGATTAATTTAATTTTCCTTCAAAAATAGATTAATTTTCATTTGGTAATTAAATAGTATAAAACCAAAATTTTCAAAACCCAATTGTTCTAGCCCGATTAAATTAGGAGTTAAGGAATGCGAAAATAATTTTAGTCTCTGTGGAACGAATCTCACATTTTACAACGAAACGAATTGTGCGCTAGCGATTCAATACTTATTTTTAGCACATCACCCTCCTCACAGGAGGTGGATTTTCCGAAGCTCGATCCTTGATGAGGCGCCGGAAGTACGGACATCCCCCCGGAAGTACGGTTTTTGCAAAGATTTAAAAATTTGGGATACCCTCCTCAAAGGAGGTCGTTCCCCATTCCAGAAATATCCCTCCTCACAGGAGGTGGATTTTCCGAAGCTCGTGCCTTGATGAGGCGCCGGAAGTACGGACATCCCCCCCGGAAGTACGATTTTTGCAAGGACTTTAATAATTTGGGATACCCTCCTCAAAGGAGGTCGTTCCCCAATCCAGAAATATCCCTCCTCACAGGAGGTGGATTTTTCGAAGCTCTCTTCATTTTAAGACTCTCCTTAGAGGAGATCGTCTTTTAAATAAATTACGAAGACCCTCCTTAGAGGAGGTCGTCTAACACAAAAAATAAGGGAGACCCTCCTTAGAGGAGGTCATCTTTCCAAAGCCATATCAATATCCCAAGATTCTTCCAAAAAATATCAGCAACACTTGAAGGGTCTTCTAAAAAATAATCAACTCTTCGAATAAGAGCCTTCCAAAATATTACCCATGCAAAGGAGGGCCTTCTAAAATAATAAACTCTTCGAATAAGAGCCCTTCAAAATTTGTCCCTAGAAAAGAGAGTCTTCCAAAATATTACCCCCACAAAGGAGGACCTTCCAAAATATTACCCTCACAAAGGAGGACCTTCCAAAATATTAACCACACAAAAGAGGACCTTCTAAAATAATAAACTCTTCAATTAAGAGTCTTCCAAAATATTACCCCCACAAAGGAGGATCTTCCAAAATATTAAACTCTTCAAATAAGAGCCCTTCAAAATCATGTAACACGAAGATAACACCTAAAATTTTGAAAATATTCACAATTCAAATTCTGCCCAGATCTGTTTTTGGCATTTTTGACCTTCTAAACGATTTTTACTGGAAAAACACAAAACACGAAAGTTGTAGATAACGAAAATAACTTTCCGATGATATATGACTCATCAAAAACGGACTTATAACGAATCGGGAATCAAATAAAACGTCCGCTGATCTGCTTCTCGATGCTGAAAAAACGAGATCTGATTGTATTTTGTGATTTCGATAATACATCGAGATATAATATGAAAAACCTCAAAGAACGAAAGTTATAGGCAATTTAACAAGCTTTCCGAATCATTAAAAATCATCGAAATCCGACATGTATTGAATTTACTAAGAATTTTATAAGATAACTAACTTGTATGAACAAAATCATAAGAAAACTTATCTTAATTCGGAATAGATTCACCGTCTCCACCGCTTAGCTCCTCCATTAAAGCAGCTCCAGATCCATAATAACCCCCCATGCGTATGAATTGATTGTCCTCCACAATCAATAAATAATGCCCTCCTTCTAGCGCCAATTGTTAACGGAGGAATTTGGTGATAACAAATTTCGGAGGTTGCTGGAATAACGAAATCATGAAAATAGGGGGATTTGAGATTTTTGGATGTTTGGGGCTGGACTTGAGAGGTGTCTCGATTTGTCTCGTGTATCGGATACTTTTCCAAGATGCCTGCGTACCTTATATTTATAAGGATCAAGCCAACGCAGTTATGTGAAATTGATTTGTGTCTATCCCTTAGAGACTTTAGGGATAAACTTCGTTAATCTTGGTAATTACTGATTTCATCTGATTTAATCTTATCGTTGTGATATCTTCCTGATTTGAAGAATATCGTTTGGAGATATTTTCCATTATTGATTGATTGAGATTCATTCTTTTCTCGTTTCAGGGAGAGGATAAAACTTAGCGATTAAGTTATAATTATTAATCTAAATTAATAATTAATAAATATTGGAAATTTGGGAGATTATTAGACATGCCAAAAATCTGACGTAACATTTAATACCCACCTATAACTCCGACGACGATGTTGAGGCCGATTTAGAAGATACATGTCGTTCCTAATTTGTAATAAATCTAGGAAAGTTATATTGTTATTTTTTTAAAATGGATGACGTTGGACTCATAACTTGAAGTTATGTTGTCCTGCAACAAGACTTGAAGCTACAAGTAGCAACCATAACTTGAAGTTATGGTAGCTACTTGTATCTTCACGTTAACTCAAGATTTTTGAATTTTTTTTTTGAATTCAAGAGAATTTGTTTTAATTATTCAACCCAATTTTTTTAATTGTTAACCCAATTTAGCAACTAAGATTTTTGATTTTTTGTTTTAATTTTTAGTTTTTTTTAATAATCAACCTGTTAACGGAGGAATTTGGTGATAACAAATTTCGGAGGTTGCTGGAATAACGAAATCATGAAAATAGGGGGATTTGGGATTTTTGATGTTTGGGGCTGGACTTGAGAGGTGTCTCGATTTGTCTCGTGTATCGGATCCTTTTTCAAGATGCCTGCGTACCTTATATTTATAAGGATCAAGCCAACGCAGTTCTGTGAAATTGATTTGTGTCTATCCTTTAGAGACTTTAGGGATAAACTTCGTTAATCTGGGTAATTACTGATTTTATCTGATTTAATCTTATCGTTGTGATATCTTCCTGATTTGAAGAATATCGTTTGGAGATATTTTCCGTTATTGATTGATTGAGATTGTTTATTTCCTCGTTTCAGAGAGAGGATAAAACTTAGCGGTTAAGTTATAATTATTAATCTGAATTAATAATTAATAATATTGGAAATTTGGGAGATTATTAGACATGCCAAAAATCTGGCGTAACAACTACCCCCCAGTTCTTCAGTGTAGCTTGCTGCAGTGGAGAACTAAGCATGCTTCGATCTTCCAAATTTCTTGAGTCACTGAAACAGCTAGGAGAGGAAGATTAATAAATAATATGGAGCACCAAGGTGCCCGTAATATACATGTAGATGTAAACAAGACAATATGCAATATGTAAAAAATAAGTTTTGTATGTGTAAGAAAATGTATTTTGGAGATCCATCAAAGCATTATTCGCAGAGTCGTGCAAAGCATTTTGAGCAACATCCAGTTGAAAAAGGTCATATCTACCATGTCTTCTAGAGGGTATCCCCCTCAAAGGGGGTCATTTTCCTCAGAATTTTATAATACTCTCCTCAAAGGAGATCATTAGTACTCTCCTCAAAGGAGACCATTTTTGTCCAGAAATACCCTCCTCACAGGAGGTGGATTTTTCGAAGTTCGAACCCTGATGAGGCGCCGGAAGTACGGACATCCCCCCCGGAAGTACGGTTTTTGCAAGGATTTGGTAATTTGGGATACCCTCCTCAAAGGAGGTCGTTCCCCATTCCAGAAATATCCCTCCTCACAGGAGGTGGACTTCCCGAAGTTCGTGCCTTGATGAGGCGCCGGAAGTACGGACATCCCCCCCGGAAGTACGGTTTTTGCAAGGACTTTGGTAATTTGGGATACCCTCCTCAAAGGAGGTCGTTCCCCATTCCAGAAATATCCCTCCTCACAGGAGGTGGATTTCCCGAAGTTTATTCCATTAATTCTCCTCAAAGGAGACAATTTTTATATAAATTACGAAGACCCTCCTTAGAGGAGGTCGTCTAACAAAAAATAATGGAGACCCTTCTTAGAGGAGGTTATCTTCCCAAAGCAATATCAATATCCCAAGATTCTTCCAAAAAATATCAGCTACACTTGAAGGTTCTTCTAGAAAATATCAGCAACACACAAATCATCTTCAAAAAATATAAAAAATATCCTCATCAAAAAGGGTCTTCAAAAATAATCAACTCTTCGAATAAGAGCCTTCCAAAATATAAACTCTTCGAATAAGAGCCTTCCAAAATATAAACTCTTCGAATAAGTGCCTTCCAAAATTATAAACTCTTCGAATAAGAGCCTTCCAAAATTATAAACTCTCCGAATAAGAGCCTTCCAAAATTATAAACTCTTCGAATAAGAGCCTTCCAAAATTATCCCTACAAAGGAGGACCTTCCAAAATATTAACCCCACAAAGGAGGACCTTCCAAAATATTAACCTCACAAAGGAGGACCTTCCAAAATTATAAAATCTTCAATTAAAAGTCTTCCAAAATATTACCCCTACAAATGAGGACCTTCCAAAATATTAACCCCACAAAGGAGGACCTTCCAAAATATTAACCCCACAAAGGAGGACCTTCCAAAATTATAAAATCTTCAATTAAAAGCCTTCCAAAATCATGTAACACGAAGATAACACCTAAAATCTTGAAAATCTTCACAATTCTAATTCTGCCCAGATCTGTTTTTGGCGTTTTTGACCTTCTAAACGATTTTTTCTGTAAAAACACAAAGCACGAAAGTTGTAGAGAACGAAAAGACCTTTCCGACGATATAAGGCTCATCGAAAACGGACTTATAACGAATCGGGAATTAAATAAAATGTATGCTGATCTGCTTCTCAATGCTGAAAAAACGAGATCTGATTGTTTTTTGTGATTTCGAGAATAGATCGATATATAATCTGAGAAAACTCAAAAAACGAAAGTTATAGGCAATTTAACAAGCTTTCCGAATCATAAAAAATCATCAAAATCCAACATGTAATGAATTTACTACGAATTTTATAAGATAACAGATTTGTATTGACAAAATCATAAGAAAACTTATCTTAATTCGGAATAGATAGATCCACCACCTCCACCGCTTAGCTCCTCCATTAAAGCAGCTCCAGATCCATAATAACCCCCATGCGTATGAATTGATTGTCCTCCACAATCAAAAAATAATCCCCTCCTTCTAGCGCCAATTGTTAACGGAGGAATTTGGTGATAACAAATTTCGGAGGTTGCTGGAATAACGAAATCATGAAAATAGGGGGATTTGGGATTTTTGATGTTTGGGGCTGGACTTGAGAGGTGTCTCGATTTGTCTCGTGTATCGGATCCTTTTTCAAGATGCCTGCGTACCTTATATTTATAAGGATCAAGCCAACGCAGTTCTGTGAAATTGATTTGTGTCTATCCTTTAGAGACTTTAGGGATAAACTTCGTTAATCTGGGTAATTACTGATTTTATCTGATTTAATCTTATCGTTGTGATATCTTCCTGATTTGAAGAATATCGTTTGGAGATATTTTCCGTTATTGATTGATTGAGATTGTTTATTTCCTCGTTTCAGAGAGAGGATAAAACTTAGCGGTTAAGTTATAATTATTAATCTGAATTAATAATTAATAATATTGAAAATTTGGGAGATTATTAGACATGCCAAAAATCTGGCGTAACACAACCCATTTTTTTTAATTGTTAACCCAATTTTTTTATCTATACTGCTATATGTAATTTTGTTGTACTCCTAATTAGCATAATCCGTGTACATCTAATACTGAGATTTGATTGGTTGTTGATATGATTTTTATAATCTTATTGGTGGATATAATTAATTGTGGTTTGACCCCTTCTAATTATAAATTATCAGTTTCTAGTGCATTTGTTAAATTTTATAGTGGACTGCTAATTATTACATTTCTTAATACCTGTATCATTAAAGAAATAAGAAAAGTTTAAAGTGATAGAGGGAATATCAAGATTACGATTTACGAATCTGTGAATCTGTTTTAATATTTTATAAATTACATATGAATTGAATTAATTCATATGAAAAGAACTGGGCCAAATGTCAGTCATTCAAAGAAGTCCTGTCATTCCCCCACCGATTTCCACCAACTACAGTAAAGGTAAAAAAATATTTGGACTTTGGTGCCCAGTAAAACAACCGTACCTATGCCAAAAAATTATTTGGAAATCGAATTTAATGTATTCGATGTATCTCGCTCGTAAGCAAAATATATTATGCCAAATGGCACATTTTTACGAGACTATGCAAGCATAAAACGAATTAAACAAACACCTAACGTAATTTTGATTTTTCCACAATCTAAAATCTATTTTTTTTTGTTGTTGTAACGATCTAAAATCTAATTTTTAAAAGAAAGAAATCGGTGAAATGTTAATGATTGCAGCAGCCATCATGATTCTAGAAGCCATCCATAGCCACCCATGTGCCAATTTTATTTTCAACATTCTACACTCCACCTAACTACCTACTCCATCTACCATCATTTATTTGCATTTAAGGACCTCATTATTTGCATGTAAGGATCTCTAGCATTACTAATAGGCATGATTAGAGCATTGTAAGGACACATTGAATTTGAATAATAAAAGTGAGTTTTTACAGAGTTTTCTCTCTTATTCCTGAGCCATATTTTGGTATCAGAGCAAGTTTTTAGATCCCGGAGTTGAGTGAAAAAAAACAGAAATTCCGGTCACTATTTCGGTCGGAAGTTACTGTTCACTATTCACTGTTCACTGTTCATTGCCGGAGAAGACGACACTGTTCAGGCGGAGTTACTGTTCATCACCGGAGAAGACGACACTGTTCATCACCGGAGAAGAAGGCACTGTTCATACGGTACTGTTCATACGGCACTGTTCATACGGTACTGTTCACGAGCACTGTTCACGGGCACTGTTCACTGAAAATTTATTTTTCAACATGCCTCCACGAAGACAACCTCTGCGAGATGTTGAAATGGCGGACATGCGGAGACAAATTCAGGAACTTCAAGATGCTTTGCAAGCCCAACAAGTCTTGTAAAACGAACGTCAACCAGAAGATGAAGAATATTCCAGTGATTCTTCAACAACTAGAAATCGTCGCCCTCAAAGGCCACGAGTCAGACATGATGACATTAAAGTTGACATTCCTAACTTTGAAGGAAGACTTCAATCGGATGATTTCATCGATTGGCTTCAAACAGTCGAAAGGGTGTTTGAATATAAGGATATTCACGAAGAAAGAAAAGTGAAGATTATTGCTGTGAAATTAAGGAAACATGCTTCCATTTGGTGGGAAAATCTTAAAAAAAGGCGAGACCGAGAAGGAAAAAGCAAGATCAAAACATGGGAAAAAATGCGAAAGGAATTAACCCGAATGTTTCTTCCTCCTCACTACTATCAAGACAAGTTTATCCAACTGCAGAATCTTCGTCAGAAGAATTTACCAGTCGAAGAATACACAAGAGAATTTGAGAAGTTGATGATGCAGTGTGATATACAAGAAAAAGAAGAGCAGACCATTGTCATATACCTCGGCGGATTAAATACTGATATTGCTGATCGTGTTGAACTTCAACAATATTGGTCGTTAGAAGATGTTATTCGTCTTGTTACGCGAGTAGAGAAGCAGCTACCCAAAAGATCTACCAATAGAAATTTCTCTCCAGCAAACCAACCACCTTACAATCAAAAGCCACCTACCAACCAAGCCAGCTCTTCCACCCAACCCTCTTCTAAAACCATTTCTATAGAAAACAAAAACAAGGCCATTAAATGTTTTAAATGCCAAGGTTTTGGTCACATTGCTTCAAACTGTCCAAACCGGAGAACTATCACAATTATCAAAGGAGAAGCCTATGAAATTTCTGAGGAAGAAGAGACTCGAGAAGACACTGAAGGAGAATATTACGCAGATCCAATATACGATGAAGAAATTACTGCTGCTGATCAGGGTGAGTCCTTAGTAATCCGACGAAGCCTAAACACAATGGCTAATAAGGAAGAACCTTGGTTGAGACACAATATTTTCCACACTCGTTGCACTTCTGTAGGAAAAATCTGTGATGTTATCATAGACAATGGGAGTTGTGAAAATGTCGTTTCAAGTTACATGGTAGAAAAATTGGATCTACCAACGCAGATTCATCCACACCCCTACAGTTTGCATTGGCTCAATAAAGGAAGTACAGTCAAAGTTGACAAGCGTTGCCTTGTGACATTCTCTATTGGTCAGAAGTACCAGGATCAAGTATGGTGTGATGTTGTGCCTATGGATGCCTGTCATCTTCTACTAGGTAGGCCATGGCAGTATGATCGTCGAGTACTTTATGACGGTTATGCAAACACATACTCTTTTGTCAAGGATGGAGTAAAAATCAAGCTAGCTACTCTGCCGCCGAGTGAGTTTGATAAAAACAAGAAGGAAGTCAAACCATTAGTGTCCCTAGTCACGAAGAAACAACTAGAGGAAGCTATAGAGGAAGTTCAAACCATGAGCTTATTTCTATTATTCGAATCAAATAAGGAGACTCATGTTCCAATCGAAATTAAACCACTACTTGAAGAGTTTCCCGATGTGGTTCCAGAAGACATTCCATCTGGACTACCCCCCATGCGAGACATCCAACACGCTATTGATTTCAGTCCCGGAGCAACGATTCCAAACCGACCCGCATACAGAATGAGTCCTCAGGAGCATGCTGAAATTCAAAATCAAGTTGAAGGATTATTAAAAAAAGGATTAATACAGGAAAGTGTTAGTCCTTGTGCGGTTCCTGCCATTCTAGTCCCTAAGAAAGATGGAAGCTGAAGAATGTGTGTTGATAGTCGAGCTGTCAACAAAATTACCATCAAGTATAGATTTCCAATTCCTAGACTTGATGATTTGCTAGATCAGATACATAGTTCCACTATCTTTTCAAAGATTGATCTTCGAAGCGGATACCATCAGATTAGAATTCGACCAGGAGACGAATGGAAGACTGCCTTTAAAACAAGAGATGGTCTTTATGAATGGAAAGTTATGCCCTTTGGGTTGTCGAATGCGCCAAGTACATTCATGCGACTTATTAATCAAGTCCTTCGACCCTTTATTTGTAAATTTGTCATCGTCTATTTCGATGACATTCTGATCTTTAGTAAAGACAAGGAGGAACACTTGGAACATGTCCGACAAGTGTTACAGACTCTTCGTGAACAAAAACTCTATGCCAATTTGAAGAAATGTGCTTTCCTGACAAATGAAGTTACTTTTCTTGGATACATCATCACATCCGAAGGCATACGAGTTGATCCGGAAAAGATAGAAGCAATCAATAGCTTGCCAGTTCCGCAATCAATCCATGAGGTCAGAAGTTTCCATGGATTAGCCTCCTTTTATAGAAGATTCATCAAAAACTTCAGCACAGTTGCTACTCCCCTCACAGATTGTATCAAAGGAGACAAGTTTCAATGGACCGAGGTTGCACAGAAAAGTTTTGACAAGCTGAAGAAATATTTAACTGAAGCACCAGTATTAGCCCTTCCCAATTTTGATCAAGTATTTGAAGTTAGCTGTGATGCTTCCCACACTGGAATTGGTGCAGTTCTAAGTCAAGAAGGTCATCCTATAGCCTTCTTCAGTGAAAAGCTTAACAATGCTAAACTTCGGTATTCAACATACGACAAGGAGTTTTATGCAATTGTTCGAGCCTTGCACCATTGGAGTCATTACCTGTTAAATAAAGAATTCATTCTTTATTCTGATCATGAAGCTTTAAAATATTTGAACTCTCAACAGAAGATTAGTCGTCGACATGCCTCTTGGAGTGAGTTTTTACAGTCTTATCCATTTCTAATCAAGCACAAGTCTGGAATTCAAAATGTTGTTGCAGATGCTCTCAGTAGGCGCCATACTCTACTGTCTACACTATAAACAAAAGTAGTTGGTTTTGAAATGATAAAGGAGTTGTATCCAGATGATCCTGACTTCCAGAAAATTTGGAATACTACTGAAGTGCAATCCTCCAAAGATTACTACAAGCATGAAGGATTTTTATTCAAAGAGAAGACTTTGTGTATTCCTCGATGTTCACTACGAGAAGCCATTATCTGGGAAGCCCATGATGGAGGATTAGCAGGTCACTTTGGTCGAGATAAAACTATGGCCCTGGTAAAGGAAAATTTTTATTGGCCAAGAATGGAAAGAGATATAAATCGGCATATTCAAAGATGTAGAATATGTCATTTGGCTAAATCCAAACGTCAAAACACTGATTTATATATGCCACTTCCCGTACCGGAATCACCATGGGAAGATGTTACTATGGATTTTATTTTGGGACTTCCACGAAGTCAACGTCAGAAAGATTCAATTATGGTCGTGGTGGATAGATTTTCAAAGATGGCCCATTTCATTCCTTGTCAAAAGACCAATGATGCTGTTCAAGTTGCTGATTTGTATTTCAAAGAAATAGTTCGTCTTCATGGAATTCCAAAAATGATCACTTCTGATCGAGATGTGAAGTTTTTAAGCCATTTTTGGAGAACTTTATGGAAGAAGATGGGAACTAAGCTGCAGTTCAGTAGTGCGAGCCATCCTCAGACTGATGGACAAACCGAAGCTGTCAACCGACTGTTGGGAAATCTACTTCGAAGTTTTGTTGGTAAAAACTTGAAGCAGTGGGATCTTATTCTGGCTCAAGTTGAATTTGCTTACAATAATTCAACTAATCAGTCCACGGGAAAGTGCCCTTTTGAAGTTGTATATGGCACCCGTCCACTTAGCCCACTTGATTTGACTCCGTCAACCAACAAACAACAATTCAGTTCTGATGCATATAGTCGAGCGAAGGAAATCAAGAAACTGCATGAACAAGTTCGAGAGCAGATACGGAAACAAAATTCCATATACAAAAATCAGCGAGACAAACATCGGACGCAACAGATTTTTAAAGTTGGAGATTTGGTCTGGATTCATCTACGAAAAGAGAGATTTCCTAATCAACCAAATGCCAAGTTGTCACCTAGAGCTGATGGACCATTCAAAGTTGTGCAGAAAATCAATGATAATGCTTACAAAGTAGAACTGCCTGGAACATACGGTGTTTCGGCAACTTTTAATGTTGCTGATCTTTCACCTTATTTGGACTGAAGAATACTAAAACTCGAGGTCGAGTTCTCTCCAACTCGGGGAGTATGATTCCAGCAGCCATCATGATTCTAGAAGCCATCCATAGCCACCCATGTGCCAATTTTATTTTCAACATTCTACACTCCACCTAACTATATACCTACTCCACCTACCATCATTTATTTGCATTTAAGGACCTCATTATTTGCATGTAAGGACCTCTAGCATTACTATAAATAGGCATGATTAGAGCATTGTAAGGACACATTGAATTTGAATAATAAAAGTGAGTTTTTAGAGAGTTTTCTCTCTTGTTCCTGAGCCAGTTAAAGTATGGTATAAAATCTTACGGGTTAAATATCAAAGTGATCACTAAAGTGAAGCCCATATATCATTTTACTCACCGATCTCAACGGGGTATCATTTGAATCACTTAAGTCATAATAAATATCAAACAGATAACTCTAAATATGTGCTCGAAAACTAAAAATAATCTTCTGTTAATTCTGCACATTTTTTTTGAATGCTACCACAACCAAATGAAAAGTTGTTAAATTCTAGTATTTTTGATATTATATTTAGATTTTTAAAAATTTATTTACTATTTATTTTTAATTTTATAGTCGTTTTCCTTATTTTAATTAAAAATAAATAGTAAATAAAGTTTTTAAATTCTAAATATATTATCTGAAATACTAGAATTTAACAACTTTTCATTTGGTTGTGATAGCATTCAAGAAAAATAGGCAGAATTAACAGAAGATTATTTTTAGTTTTCGAACACATATTTAGAGTTATCTATTTGATAGTTATTATGACTTTAGTGATTCGAATGATACCCCGTTGAGATCGGTGAGTAAAATGATATATGAGTTTCACTTCAATGATCATTTTGATATTTAACCCAAAATTTTACTATGATATTTTAAGATTTAAATGAATTATTAACTTAACATGGTATTAAAATTTAGATTGGGAAAGATATCAACTCCCTATCACATCCAATATATTCACAATTATTATGGTCCAAACTCCAAAGATGGACGCATAACACACTCTTTAATCCGAAATTGAGCTGTGAGATGGTAACGGAAAGGAGTCCAAAAAAGTGCACATGGTCCTTGAGGTCGTTGGTCAATAAATATATTACTCCCTCCGTCCATTCCGTTTCTTATCATTTCAAAACAAGGTATTTGACACGCATTTTAAGGTAAATTTTAAGGATAGTTACATAACTTATTTTTGAAATTTTCTTTCTTTGTATAAAAATAGAACAATCCTATTTTTACAAAAAAAAAAAAATGTAAAAATAAGTTATGGAACTATCCTTAAAATTCACCTTAAAATGCGTGTTGACAAAAAAGTGTAAAGAAATGGATAGGAAGGAGAGAATACTACTTATTTGTGAGTAAGAAAATTGAGGACTGTTGTAGTGCAAAGTTGTAAAATCAAGGGACCTCCGTAAAGGAACGGACAACAGATGAAGGACAATGAGAAAGGGGAAGTTTATGATGTTTGAAGAGTGGGGTTCTGTCCTAATGTACTAAATCTATGAAACGAAGCTGCAATATGGGAAGCATGTCTGCTGTGGGAAAGATTTGGGATCTTTTGGCAGCCTACACTGTTGTCCTAAATATTATCATTTCATACTTACCTTAGGAACCTAAACATGTCCTGCAAAAGGGACTTGTATTTATCTAATTGATAACTTATCCAGAATGTAAATGAATAAACGATAAATAAATAGCCTCATGAACCAATATATATGTGTACTGTATATTGATCTCAACCTTTTTAAAAAAAGAGATTACATTTTTAATCAAGATAAATAAATAAATTCTCGGACATCAAGGATATTGGTTTATCGAGATTTAATGCACAACAATTTTCTATCAAAAAATCTGGTTTGGTGATTCTTTGTAGTTTGTACCATGGGTCCAAGATCACCACACAAATTATGGCCCTAAGCTTGTGTACAGAACATTGTCGGAAAAAAAATGTTTAAATCTGAGTTCGGCCTTGATCTATCAACAGATTTGTAACTTGAAATAACGATAAAAATGTTGTATTGTCTCCAGCCCAATTCGACTTGATGTTTTCTCAATTAAACTATTAAACAAGTATGGAATGCCAATTATTGCTAAATACATGTAAGAGTCTATTTAAAACTTTGTAACAAAATTATAAAATTGTTTAGACTCAAAACAAACTACTTTGATGGTCTGAGTTTGGCTCAATGAAGTGCTCAAACTGCAATAATAATACAATTTACAAACCAAGTTCTAACAACTGAAGAGAAACTTGAGTTTTTACGCTGCTTGGTCCATGACAGAGGTATATGTTTCTAAGAATTCGATCAGTTTACAAAGGCACATAAGCCAGAGTAAATTCTGAACTTCCATTTTTCCTAAATTCTGGGCTCTTTAATTATATGGTATTCCAACAGCTACTGATCCTAATCCAACTCAAAATACATTAAACAGCAAAGCAGCATACCCAGTAGCGTCCCCCTGCCTCGCCAAATGTATGTAAATGAACTACTAAGAAGGGGGTAACAACTTGTTCTTGAACAGACTCGGCAGAAGTTACTGTAACTCGATCAAATACCTTACAGCCCAACAAGCTAATCAAAAGTGTAACCCTACGACCCATTGTCAATAGAACTCTAAGATCCAAGAACCAGCCAAAATACTGGCATATATATCAAAATCAGATTACCATCACTAATGCACTAGTCTTGCTAGATAGAGTTAGAATGATGATTTACACAAAAAAACTCACAAGATAATTTCAACAAAGATGCAAGAATTTTGAACTGGTCCAAATTAATAGACTAGCTAAGTTGGATTGCATTTCCCTGAAATAAGGCAAAAGTTCAACAAGATAGAGACCATAGCATCACATACTTGCAGATGTTCATTAGCATCCAGAATCTACAGAGTAAAAAACTGAATCATAGATTAGAATCCAGAAGCCCCTGGTATTTCGTTAGCTTCAGAACTGCCTAAGATATATTTGTAGGAATTCCACAACCAAGAAGGATCACCCCCCGCGCATATGTGCACCTAATTCCCCAAATTGATCATCAGCTTCTACAGTGTCCTCTGACAGGTGAACTGCGTCAAGCTTTTGTTTCAGTATGTCAATGGCATTAAGCACCAACTGCGAAGCTTTGATTGCACCAGTGGATTCAACAGTGAAGATGAAGCTGTCTTCTTTTGCATAGATTTCCACAAGTCCTGGCTTTCCCATTGCTTCTGCTTTCTTGAGCACTTCATCATCATAAGCGTACGCCTCTGAATCAACTATCTTAACCTGAGATCAGAAAAGCAAATAGTCTCTCACATATAGTAGGATCACTTAGTAAATTTTCTGCGATATTGTTTCAGATTTGAGTTTTATGTTTCCAAGCAAATGAAGTAAAGTTTAGATGACCAAAACTCCACAAGAGATGACACAAATTGAAAAAACCAAGTATTCTTCACACATAAACTTGACTGAACATTCTTTATTACAAGTTCAAATAAACTATTTTCAATACTAGAGCTTGTAGAATTAAGTGTCTTAATGCAATTACAATGACCAAAATGTAATTCAATTATAACTGAAAAAGTTAATCATTAGGCTACTTCCATTATTTTAAGAAAAAGAAATTGGCTCTGTTTCCTTTTTCAAATAAGCTTCCTCTCAAATAATAAGGTCCTGTATGAGAGATTCGATTTTTAAGTGTGAATAACATAACTTCATAAAGTGTTACATTGACATTAGTCATCATTTTCCTTTCCTCTTCATTCCTTCTATAATGCCTGACATCACCTACATTTACTAGCAATATTAGCATTTCAGCATTTGTATAGACAAACAATACATATCTACTTGAATGTGAAGATGAACGTGCAATAGAAAAGCTCTGCCAAGTGTTTGTTATTAATTGTTTTTTTTAAAAAAACCAACTAGACCAACTTTATCGCTTTACGTTTACTAGAGAAGCAGACAGATACCTAATTGAATATAAGAATCCAATATAGTGTATTAGTGTGCAATAAAAAATAACTCCGCCAAGTGTTTGCTATAATTTTTTTTCAAGAGACCCGACTATAGACCAACTTTGGTCCCTTTACCTTTACCAAAGACGTTAACTCATTAAATACTACTTAACACCCCCCCCCCCCCCCCCTTCTCCCTCCCCCCAGGTTATTGACATCTCCGGCCTCATCCATTTCTAAAGCATCCGTTGTTGGATACAAAAGCAGAACATGATTAATAACCATAAGGCTGATGGTCTTGGATTTATTTTTTGACAATGTTAAACTACTGAAGGACAAAGTAACCAGTTGTGGCAATGTTTAACTTTTCTCAATTGCATCACCAAATTGGATGAGTTATAGGCATACGAGTTCTTAAGTGAGTACTCAATTCATGTCATATTCATGCAACTTATTATTGTATGGTTAAACCGACTCAGTTTTAGATGTCAAGTCATACTCTGCATTTAATAAACTAAATAATTTAACATTGTTATATCTTCCGTCCTCCGTCCCTCCCTATTCGCACAAAAGAAAACCCATTTTTTCTGGTTCTTACATGAAAAATAAAGAAATAGAACATCTAAAAGCCAAACAGATTCGAGTTGGAAGTATCAGTATATGAAAAACTCGTTGATTTTGGAATAAAAATGCATGTGCCAACAGCTAAATGAGCTTTTAATGAAGGTGGCACCTAAGAAAACAGGATGAACATGAACTGAAGCATGTATAGGAAAGAAAGAATGTGTTGTGCTCAAGTCCTTAATGGGGATGCATACTCAACTCAATGCCATCAATGAGCCTTTTTACTCCGAAATGAAGTTTGTCAATGTGATTAGCATTATGACATTATCTTCTAGGTTATACCCAGGGGTGTTATTTACAGAGATACATTTACTGCAGTATGAACAAATTCAGCAACCATATAACTTCAGACATGACTGCGAATTAGCTAACAATCCATCATTATCTCACATGAACACAACCACTGCAAGAAGAAAAAAATATTTTTGGAATAGTTACAAACCTGGATAGTTTCACCATCAATTTCAAAGACTTTGGTTGGACTGCTATCGACAAAACTTTGTTTCTCTTCCAGTGTTAAGCTCTCCATCATCTCTTGATTGATATGAATGGCAGGTTCATACATAAAAGTGACTGTTGCAGCGGATGACCACTTTGCATGATCTTTCCCAATTCCTTTTCGGGCAATTGCCCTCAGCTTCAGTTCTTGTCCGCGGCGTAGCTTCACAATTATTATTCCCCTAAATAATACAAATATTTGCACATTAATATAAGCATTCTGGTCAAATTCATTATCATTTAACATCCCCTTCAAATGGTAATAACACTCAGACTCAATAACTAGAAGAAAAAAAAAATAAACTTTTAACTAATAGACATTACTCTACATGTAGTAACAATACGCAGGTAACAAAGTAAAACAGATTTTCGCAAACAAGCCTCTTCCAGAGACAAGCCACTTACTAAATTGCGACATGGATACTTGAAAAACAAAGCAAAGTGTCTATTCCCAACAAATGGAACAAAAAATCAAAAAATTCCATATACCATGAAAACCAAGTGGACTACCAAATCAACCCAAACATGACCAATATAAACAATATTTACATCCAACAGATAAGATTTTACTATTTTTTTTTTCTTTTTAGGTTTTTAAATAAAAGAGTAGACACATTTTCAATGTATCCAACTTGACTCTTCTAAAACTAGGAGCGCTCTGCCACCACTGGGGTCTTCAAACTTTACCTTTTCATTTAAGTGCATAAACAATTTTAAATAGAGTGTAAACCTCCCAACAAAATTAAAGCTAAAACTAAAATATCCATGTACCATCAAAACCGAGGAAAAAGCTACAAGTATTAGTACTCGTATTGAAGCCCCTTTCATTTTCTCTTCACATTTCTGTTTCTACTCGGTTTCTTTACAAGGCTGTCCTAGCAATTTCACATCCACGTACTATTCTTACCCTTCCATCTTAAATCCTAAATGTATAACAACTCAACACAAACATAACCAATATATAACAAGAATAACAAATTCCTCTCAAAGAAACCCTAACCCCCAACACTAGTCGCCTACATTTCTTAACATTCACATATAAACAAAAAAAACACATTTCCATATACAATACAAATGGAAAAAGAAACGACCTTCGCTCAGAATTGTTATACTCTTCCATCCTACATCTTTTCCTTTAAATTTGTGAATTCATCCCCTTCCGAAACGTAAATGTAATAACAAACAGACACAAACATAAACAAAACCCTAACCCCCAAAATTAATCACATGCATTTCATTTCCATCCACCACAAATAAACAAAAAAACAACACATTTAAACAAATGGACACAAACATAAACAAAACCCTAACCCCGAAAAATAGTCACATCCACAAATACCAAAAAAACAACACATTTCCATCTACAATACATTTCTAACAAAACACGAAAAACAAACAACCTCTGCTCGGAATTTTCATAACCCGAAGCATCTGAAAAATCGACACAAATAACAAATTCATGGGGAAAAGACCACAAATTAGTCACATGCATTTCAATTCCATCCACAAACAAACAACAAATTAGAAAAATCAGAAAAAAAGAAACGACCTTTGTTCGGAATTTTCATAACCCGAAGCATCCAAAAAATGGACAGGCACAACCGTATGATCCGAACTATACAAATCCAACGTATGAACTGTCCATCTCCATCACAATCGCGAGAAAATCGCATGCTCATTGAGTGGGACGAGACCGAGTCGGTGTTACGAATTAAGCTAGTTGGGCCAAGGGACTGTTGGGCCATGCTAAGAAATTAAACTACACTTAAGTTATTCATTAATAGAGCCCAATATTAGACCCAGCGTTTAGGTCCAGTTGAGCTTAATATATAGCTTAGCTCTTCTCTGTATTTGGATGAATTATCAAATGAACTAGCTTTATATCCGAGTCCAAGGGACTGTTGGCCATGCTCAGAAATTAAACTACACTTAAGTTATTCATTAATAGAGCCCACCCAACGTTTAGGTCCAGTTGAGCTTAATATATAGCTCTCTCTGTAGTTGGATGAATTATCAAATGATCATGCACCGGTAATTTTATTAATATTTTACAATATAGTTTTAATTATAATTTTTTTCCTTGAAAAATTAATTAGTTTTATATTATTAATATTTTATAATATAGTTTTAATTATAATTTTTTTCCCTTGAAAAATTAATTAATTTTATAGTATATTGAATAGTTTTTTTTACTTTTAATGATAATAATACATAAGTTATATAGTTTGTGAGTATACATTTGTTTTTTTCTTGTAAATTTTTTTTCTACAATTTTTTTCGAAAGTTAAGGGTAACATATTTTTTAGTATTTTATAATTATTTTTGATTTTTTTTATTTTATTAGATTACATATGAATACTTGAAACATATAGGGACTATATTCATGTAATAATTTATTATTATTTTTTTATCTTTTGAATTATGTAATTTAATGGTTATCTTAAAAAATTTAGATCTTTTGTTATAGTGTTTCTATAGTTTTTAAAGGCATTTTTTTAAATTTTTTGGAAATATGTGTGGTATTAATTTTTTTTATTTGTTTGAATATTGATTATTTTTTTAAATTTTTTATTTTTTTATTAAAATAAATTTTTTTCTTAAAGCACTTTATTTGGTAAATAATTTTTTTGTAAATTATATTTTAAGGTTTAGCCTAACATATGTTTTAATATTTCATATTTTTTGGGGAGTTTTCTTCAATTTTATTAGAATATATATAATATCCTTTTTAAATGTGGGGACTTTCTGGTTTAACTATTATTTATATATATATATATATATATATATATATATATATATATATATATGATTATGTAATTGTGAACACACAGATATTTGTATTTTTTTTTAAAGAAAGTTTATATTATCTTTTTATGTTTTTGTGTTGTTATATATTTATTTTAATTGCATTATATTAAATTTATATTTTGTGAATTTTGGTGTCATTTCCAATTATGACATGCTTTTTATTACTTTATTTTACCATATATTTTCTTAAAGACTTCTTTTTTGTTTCGTAATTAAATGTACATACTTGTTTTCTTAAAAATTATTTTTTGAATTGAAATTACGATGATATGTTTTGTTTACTTGTTTATTATATATAAAAAATGAATTTGCGACTTATTTTTAATCATGATTTTTTGCTATTTTATCCTTGTTTGTTAATTGTCAAACCTAAAAATAGAATCTTTAATAATTTTTATTAAAATAATATTTTTCTTAAAACATTTTTATTTTGTAAACAATTTTTTTGAAAATTACATTTTAAGGTTTAGCCCAACATATATTTTAATGTTTTTTGGCATCTTTTTTCTATTTATTAGAATATATATAATATAATTTATACATGTGAGAACTTATTGTAATTTAACATACATGTGCATACGTCTTTTCCAATTATAACATGTTTTTTTGATGATTTTTTTAATATCTTGTGTTAATGTTTGCAAAAATAATAAAATGATAGTTTTTTTTTTATTTGTGTTGACTTTTATTAGAATAAATTTTAAAATATGTTTGTTGTCAAATCTAAAATTAATATTTTTTATGACTTTTTTTAAAAATTAGGTTTTCTTGAAACTATTTTTTGTGGTAAGGTTTTTTTAAAATTATATTTTAAACTTTAATCTAAATTATCTTTGCATTAATTTTAGTTAACAACAATTTTCTCAACTTTAATTTTTCGTGTTTTATCATGTATTATTTATTTTAGTACATTCTTTTTTTATCTACTTGTTTGTTAAATCAAAAATACCATTAGTTACTTGGTAGTTTTAGATTTTAATGGTTCATGTTTGTTGTCAAATCTAAAATTAATATTTTTTATGACGTTTTTTAAAAATTAGGTTTTCTTGAAACTATTTTTTGTGGTAAGGTTTTTTTAAAATTATATTTTAAACTTTACTCTAAATTATCTTTGCATTAATTTTAGTTAACAACAATTTTCTCAACTTTAATTTTTTGTGTTTTATCATGTATTATTTATTTTAGTACATTCTTTTTTTATCTACTTGTTTGTTAAATTAAAAATACCATCAGTTACTTGGTAGTTTTAGCTTTTAAACTATTGGCCCAACTCGTTTCAGTAGCCCACAGTAGCCCATTTCCAATTTCTAATGAAATTACATTTTAAACCCTGACGACCAGACCACCTGATCCTCCTTACGCCAATTATATATAGGATATAATGAGAATGTTTGTTTAATTTTATCTTTTATTTTTCAGCATTTTCTTTCATGTTCTTAATTCTTGTTCTTCAGGTTAGTTTAATATGTCTGATCATGACAAATGGTATCAGAGCCAACGTTTCTCGGACACGATGAACGCAGATTTTAGTAACGTTAATCCATGGTATTATCCTATCACTTCTCCTTTGCCATACCCATTGCATAACCCTAATTTTTATCATCCTCCTGACTATACTCCACCTCCAACACAACCTCATGTTTTCCACTATCCCCAACCACCACCATATTACACACCTCCTACACCTTACACAAACCCTTATCTTCTAGATAGCAACGGAATACCTTGGTATTCTTCTTACCAGCATGAAATTCAAACACAGCCAAACCCATATTCCCCACCCTTGAGTTATTTTATGAGTCAACCTGTCACTACAACACAAATTCCACCTGGATATATCTTTGGACAGCAATCTGAATTGCTCGCACCCCAGGTGTTTGATGAAAGCCATGACTCAGGAATGTCAATTTTCAATGATGTTGATGATAATTGTCACAAGATGGAGGATAGATACGCTAAAATGATCCAAATTCTTGAGAAGATGGGGAAGAGCCTGGCAGAATCGTCAAAAATACTTAAGGTGATTTCCTCAAAGCCGGTAAGTCAGTCTTCTCATATGTTGAATCATGTTTCAAATGTTGATAACCTGGATGGTAGTGGTGTACCAGAGAAAACAGTGGATAGTGAAAGTGAAGTTCTAAGCCAAATAGTTGATTTTAGTGTACAAAAATTATAGTCTAAAGGAAGAAATGGAAGTAATGACGGAATGCTAGCAGTGAACAATGTTTGTGTTGTGGCTAATACTGTTGAGGTGGATTTTGAGAATAAAGAGGAAAGGAGTGCTGAAGAAATTGAGGATGATGTTGACAATGATAGTAAAGATGAGTCAAACAGGACATTGTATGATGATATTGTGCTAGTTAATATTGAAGAAACTGAGCTGAAAGATATCGAGGACAGGAAAATGTTAAAATCTGAATTGCCATTAGCCTTAAGCTCTCTAAATTTGGTGAGCACCTGTGATGAAGGTGGAGGCAGAAGTGGGAAGGTTTTAGAATTCAGTTCTTTGAAAGAGGTGCTAGAAGAAGGTGATATGAAAAAGAGCGAAGAGGAAAATGCTTGTGGAGAAGGTGAAAGTGTTTGGGATCAAAGTTGGCCTACAACACGTGCCATTATTTATATGTTAAATAAGAAGTTTAGCGAAGTGGATAATAAAAATATGTTCATCTATGATCCTGGTGGAGGCACAATCGATATATATTTACTTGCTATTGAGAAGACTATTTCTGGAGTTATAAACATTAGTATAAGAATGACAAACCATTTTCTACAAGAACGTAAAAGAAAGAACAAAAAAGATGCCACCGAAAATGTTAGTGCATTAAGAAGAGTGAGGACTAGTGAGTGGAAGAAGTGTTTGAAGAACACTAAGCTGGACAAGAATTATGCCCATAATGTCATACAAAATGGAGATTCTACTATAATCCCAAAGGTTCCTCAACTATTGCATGAATTCCTTAAAGGAACAGAACTCTTCAAGTGTCTTAAATTTGACGAGACTGTTGTTTATGATACTCTTGATCCGGCTACAGTTTTGAGAGGCAAAGGGGAGGAGAAGATGCAAGAATTGTTGTTGTGGGATCTTACAACATTATCACTTACTGTTGAAACTGCTGGTGGGGTTATGATTGTCCTGATTTTGAGAAACGCAACCATCTCCACCACGAAGGAGCATGACTTCTCAACTTACTCAAATGATTACCCTGGTGTTTCGGTTCAGGTGTTTGAAGGCAAAATCACCATTACTGAGAATGGCCATTTGTTGAGCAGGTCTAATCTTTCTAATATCCTACCTGTCCCAAGAGATATGACACGGATTGCGGTATGCTTTGTAGTAGTCAAGATTGAGAGTATGGTTTCAAGTGGAATATCGAAGAAAAAGCTAAATGAAGCAGAATGTTACAAGTCTGAGTTTAGGGGAATGTTAATGCAACTTATTTTTCCTGGATTTTGCAATCCCATAGTCCATGTTATATGGGTTGCTGGGATACATATTCATATTTATTTTGTGGTGGTTAGCCAATTTTGCCTAACACTACAAATTTTAGTGTCAAGGTTGCGAGACATGGAGCTTTTAGTTCATTTTGACTATATTTTTGCAACACAGATATTTGGTGAAGGCAACATAGATTCAAATGAAATTCAACTCATACTTCGGCCGTTGCTTGATAAAGATCTTGGGTTTAGTCTAAGAGCTAGTGTGCCCAATCTTGGCGAAGTAATGACACCATTTGCCCTTAAAGCATATCAGAATACTGTTGCTATGTTTTAGAGGTGTATGGACACTACTGAGTTTGGTGATGAAGTTCGTTATCCAGAACTTATGACATCAGGTTATGGACGTAAGGTGAGTAAAATTTTCAAGTCAATAAACAGATTTTCTCATAAATTCTTCCATGTTCCATCTATTACGCTTTCAAAGCGGGTAGAGTACATATTGAATGATAAATATAGTCCATATTTATGGATTTTGGGTGTCGAGGGGTTGGAAACATTCTATCAGCTTGATGCAATGTAGGATGCAAGTAAATGTATAAAGAAAGTAAGAGATGGTAAAACTACTGAGGCATCCGTGATCTGTACATTTCAGTTGAAGTCTATTAATTTAGTTTCACACACCAAGGTTGCTAATGCTATTGATTGGATCGTAATGAGTCAAAGGAAAATTCTTGGTGATGATGCATGTATATCTGTTTGGTTTCCATCTTGTGTACTACTTAGTTTGCAATGAAGGCATAAAATAGCCTTTAGAAATCAAAGGAACACAGGACAATTTCGAGAAAGAACCGTGTTGACATCAGCTGCCTATGTAATGCGTTCTTGCCTCCATTTTAGCTCAAAATTTAATGGTCACTACTCTCGAAAACATTGCAGCAACTGTAAAATGCTTGTGTTAGTTTGGGATAATTGCGAAGAGGTAAATGAAAACATTTGTAAAGTGTGCAGGGATGATGACAGGCTTGTTGCATTGCTTCTATCATTTAAAAATGACGGTGATAGAAAACTTTACGATGATAAGTTGCAACTTATGGTACAAATGTTGCTGGGAGCTTCATATTTATCTACACAATGGGACAACACCATGCAGCTCAAGATACAGGTCGTCAAGAGAGTGGTTCTTTCATGGTACTGGAGTGTTACAAGTAGGAGTGTGACAATACTTGTATTTGATCCTGGAGACACTGGTGGCTACAATATGTTTCAAACTGGATTCATCCTTGAGGACAAGGATGATTTCAAGTGGGGAGTATTGTTACGAATTAAGCTAGTTGGGCCAAGGGACTGTTGGGCCATGCTAAGAAATTAAACTACACTTAAGTTATCCATTAATAGAGCCCAATATTAGACCCAGCGTTTAGGTCTAGTTGAGCTTAATATATAGCTCTTCTCTGTAGTTGGATGAATTATCAAATGAATGAGAATGTTTGTTTAATTTTATCTTTTATTTTTCAGCATTTTCTTTCATGTTCTTAATTCTTGTTCTTTAGGTTAGTTTAATATGTCTGATCATGACAGTCGGTGAACGATGAACTCGTCGTTGAGAACGGTGGAGTTGATTTCGATCTCGACGAGATCGATAGCGACGGTAGGGACTTCGGAGATCATCACGCGCCGGAGCGCGTTGGCGACGCTGGCTTTGGTGTTGCGGAGCTCGAATTTGGCGTAGTCGACTTTGAGTTCGCGGATTTTGACGGTAGGATAGCGTTGGTACGAGGCGATTCCGTCCATTTTGTGTGTGTGAGAAGTGCGTATGTTTTAGGATTTATAAATTGGGGATGTTTAGACCATCCGCAATGCGCAGGCCAAGTCCTAGTTTCTTGGATCCCACTTTTTTTTTGAAATAAAGGTATTAATTCAATAATAAAAAACCATACGGCATTTACACCAATGATCGAGTCGAACAAACAGTAATTTGCAATCGCATGTTCTCATGAAGAGATAGTTAGGCGATATTTTGAAGATAAATTATATACAAATACAAGTACCCACTTCGTGCATCCTCGTTGGATTACTGGTACCTTCTTCATCATGCCCCGATGGAGCTATCGTTTGAGCTATCGACCAAAGCTGCAATCTCATACAAAACTTCATCACTAAATCAAGACCCCCACTCACAATTAAGAAGCGAATAACAAAATCAAAACCATAAAGATCCATCAAAACCAAAGAAGTCCTGCAGATCTGAAATCCCGGATATTAAAACACACCAAACTCTCACAAGGAGAGATAAACTAGACCCAAATAAATTGGGAAAACTCTCACCAAGGAGAGAGATTATTGAAAAACAAGAACAAAAACAAAGAAAATTAAAAGATTTGGGGCTTTCCACCGGTGAAAACCGATGGAAGCCCCGACGATTAGCCAAGAAAAAGAGGGGAAAAGTGAGGCGGCTGTGGAGAGAAAAAAGAGAGATGGGGTTAGAGCATCTCCAATTTGGATCCCACTTTTGATCCATGTATGCAAAAACTGGATTCCCACTTAAGTTGTCCCAATTGCTACAGTGCAAAGCCCAAGTCCACCATTTAATAGGTCCCATTCATTTACTTTATATATTATATGGGTTTGTCTAGTGTGTGCCCAAGGGCACATGCTAAGAATCCGTGTTTGATGAGTTGGAAAGTTTTGATTGGTGGAGATTTTTGTGCATGCAGAGGGGTCCATCATTATTAATGAAATTTCTACCAATCAAAATTTGATAACTAAGTAAACACGGATTCTTAGCATGTGCCCTTGGACACACACAAGAAAAACCGATATTATATTTAATAAACACTAAAGTTTAATTGCTCCAATGCAAATATTTTTTATTTATTAATAATACAAAATAAATGATAAACGATTATTTAAAACGTAAAATTTTAATTAAAAAAACTCATAATTATATGGAAATACATAGTAACAAACACATTAAAAGAATACGAAAAACATAAAATTAAAAACATTACATATTAAATAAATTAACGATTATTATGAAATTGCGAAATATGCTCAATCAAATCAGCTTGTAGTTGGCGATGCTTTTGTCTGTCACGAATTCGAACATTGTTTTAAATATACCTTTCGTAAGGAATAAACGGTTCTTCTTCTAGAATCGGTTGTGATAAACCATTTGTTGCATCATCGTAAGTTGGTAGAGGACCAAATGGAGTGGCATATGTATCTCTCTCATCCTCGACAATCATATTATGTAATATGATACATGCCCTCATTATTTTTGCGAGATCTCCTTTGTCCCAAAATTATGCTGGACCGCATATAATTACGAATCGTGACTGTACGTAACACACCAAATGCTCGTTCTACATCTTTTCGCTGGCCTTCTTGATATTTTGCAAATAACCTTCTCTTATCACCCTGAGGACGTGGAATAGTTTTAATAAATGTTGCCCATTCCGGATAAATTCCATCTGTTAATTAGTATCCCATATTATAATCGTTACCATTAACAGTGTAATTTACTTCAGGAGCACGACCTTGTAGCACTTCATCAAATACCGGTGACCGATATAATACATTTATATCATTGTTAGAACCAGCAACTTCGAAAAATGCATGTCATATCCATAGATCTCATGAGGCGACTGCTTCAAGTAATAATGTTGGAACCCCTTTATGGCCACTCGTAAACATTCATTTCCATGTTGTATGACAATTTTTCCATTGCAAATGCATATAATCAATACTGCCCATCATACCGGGAAATCCGCGATCCTCTCCCATTTTCAATAGACGTTGTAAATCATTGGAGTTTGGCTTTCGCAAGTACTCACTCTCAAATGCCAAAATAACACTAGTGAAAAATTTCTTCAAGTATTCAATATGGACATACTAATAGTAGTTTGTTGGGTTCCAAATTGTGGTGGTATCTTTTGGAAATTTGGGACAAACGGAAATTGAGAATTTTGAGGACACGAAAAATATGGATTTGGAAACAGAATTTGAAAATTTGGAAGTTGTGGATTGTAATTGGGATTTTATGGGTTTGAAAAATGAGAATTTTCAGTATTAGAATTTTGGACATACGGAAAATACGGATTTAGAAACGAATATGGATATTGAGTATTTGAGAATTGAGAATTTTGTGGGTTTGAGTTTTGGGGGTTTGAAGATGAATAATTGTTTGGATTCATTTTTTTTAAAAGAAAAATGTAAAGCTCAATTTCAAGAAGAGAAGGCAGTATGAAAATTTTTATGAATGAACTTAGTATTTATAGGAAATTTTTTTGGAACGTTACAATTTTTGAAATTATTCAACGTATATATAACGTTAATATTGACGTTATTATTCAGATGGCAAGATCATGTCAATTTTGCTGTGCAAAGAAACGAAAAGAGACAGTGCAACTTGCAAGGAGTGGGAATCTGTAACGCCCCCAAATCCGGGGTCAGGGATTTGGTCGTCACGCGGAAAACCTTAATAACAAATCTACTGTTTAATCACATTAAACCATCTGTAGTCATTAATAATTAAGTTACATCATTTGAGACCCCAACCACCAAGCATCTTTTAGGTTATAGGGCTAGAAACAAGAATCAACTCCTTACTACTAGTATAACTTCGTTGAGAAGTACACCAGCAACTAGTACTATATTATGCAAAGTAACATATATATTACACATCAATATACTTACTCCAGCTATAAACTTTCTAGATCATATCGTCTTCATAAGGGCACGCTGCCCGCTTCATCTAAGTCATGCAGATAACCTCGTCCGGCTACCTTCCACTGAAAAGTTAATATTTGAAAACAAGCAAGTATGAGCGAAAGAATTGCTCAGCAAGTTATTACTAGAGTTTAACAAAATATCCCATCAGATGTATGGGTTTCCAACATTCAACCGATATTTAATATCATTCTTGAAACATTTATAACCACGAAATTCTATAGGGAAAGTATAATGTTTGAAAATAATATCAACTGAACACTGTACCAATATAATATAAAAGGTGTCGTTACAAGGTAATTAAATAGCCACATCTTGTTTGCGCAGTAATACACCAACATAAACTTGCTGGTTATTCAATATGAAATCACTTACTTATTGATAATATAATATCAGTTCTCTTTTGTAACAAGATAATAATCACTACATCATCTTAGTATAATACCTCAAGGTAATATAACATTTAAAATCAAGCTCTCAATATAATCTTTCCATTTTCTTTTAATCAACAATTGTATACCATTATATAAAATCAGTTTCTCTTCCATTTATAACACAATTCCTTCTTTTCATATCATTTTCTGTTTCCAGTATAAAAATCTGAAAACCACTTTTCAATTCTTTCCTTTTAAGAAAACGTGGGGAATTTCCACTGTTGCCGAATACGTGAGCCACGATGATCAGTCGTCCTCCGTACCCGTCCCTTTTTACTACCGGTAGATGGAGATAGGTCTGCCACCATCCCCCAGGAGGAAGGTCTACCACTACATCCTCCTTCGGCAACTCTTGGGCCGAAATGAAATATTAAGTGCTGGACTGTGCAACTTCCACACGGCCTCTTACGCTCAAGTGCTGGACTGTGCAACTTCCACACGGCCTCTTACGCTCACTGTTGTAAATTCCCCCTTTTTATAAGATCATTATTCAATTTATCAACACCATTTCACATTTCCATTCCCGTATATCACTTTCATTCTCACACATTATTTCTATAAAATATATGTATATAACATACACAAAAATAATGTTTATAATATAGCATTATAAACCATATAACCCTAGATAACAACTGATACCATTCTCTTTCATATCTCTTTAGTTTCCCAAAATTAAGGAAATATATTCTTTGCGACATAACAACAATAGCATCACATATATATATTCCATAATATCATTTTCATTCCGAAGATAAATAGTTTTTCAAAGTAGGGATAGAAGGATCTTGCAAATATGGACTGAAGTCTTATTTCACACATTTCATATATTTCAAAATAAATATACTCTGAACGATAGAGTATGTATAAATAAACTTGCCTCTGGTCCTTAGCACCAAACGGAACACCGCGAATAAATCCCTGGGTGTTTCGCTCAAGCAGTTCCATGAACTTTACACGACGCCTCGATCCTTCCTTTTGATACACGTTGCTCCACTCGATCACGCCCTATTGGTACTGTAACTGTTACGAGTACGTGTCAGTCCCCCCTCGTATCTCGAGTAGACACCACTCGAAATCACCACTAAGTCACCTAAAGTCGTACTATAGTTGTTATCCCTATAGCTGACTACTCAAATATCAATTAATGCACATAACACATTTAGTCAACTTCACTTAACATATACAATTATAATACTAGTGTCATTCTATGACAAAACTAAGTTTATAAATAATCCTCAGAACGCATTTAATCCCCGAAACACATAAATCCTTGAATTAAATCACTTAGCACATAAACCCTCGAGACAACAATTACCCTCAAATTATTAATTCACTTAACACATATACCCATAAACAGTTAACACCCAATCATACCTTTAAACCATTGAAATCAAATAAGTTAAATAAATTAAAATGCAGGGGATTTTTAGAAAATTTCGGCATGAGGTATTCGTTTATCGGACTATGGGCACAGCCCCTCAAATACAATTCAATCCCTGTTTTTATAAAAATAAAGCTGCCTCAACTTGCAGCAACATATAAGTAAACAAGTAAGAAAAGTACCCGCCCAGACATGCGGCACCTAGCACATAATGATTTACATTACACTACTACTTACGCTACACCAATGATTGTATTTCTCACGCATTTTAATGATACACGTGAGAATCAATCATTAATATTCGTAAGCCCTAGGGAACAACCCCTAGCACTAACTATTACTTACGCAATATCAATGATCACATCACTTAAGTATATTAATTATACTCGTGATAGTTAATCATGGATATTCGTAAGCCCGAGGAACTAGTTGAAGAGAATTACACAAGTTCTTAAATATTGACATTTAAGACTCGTGATCTCATACAACTCCTCGCAGATAACCACATAACATATCATATTCATAATTAGTAAAGATATCAAATACTACGACTCGCTTTATACCATCTAACATTTATACCATAATACAACTTAGGCAAATATATAACTCCTTTATCAAAACCACTTGACCACATATAATTCACCGCCAGGAATTTAACAGATAAGCACTTAAATACTATTATTCGTCCTATAACACTTAGCACATAGCACTTAAACATTTAAAACTTAGCAACTCAAATAAACTCTTAGCACATGGCATTTATCATTTAGCACCAGATAACTATACTTAGCCAACTCAAATAATTCTTAACATATAATATTCGGCAATAATAATTAGCAACTAAACTCTCCGAATAAAATACGGAAATCCCAATAATATTCACAATCCACCATATTAATCTAATTACAAAAATTAGCATACTAACTTACAATTTAAATCCAACTTAATTACCACAATTAAATACATAATTTAAAAAAAATATAGAAATTATACCCTTTCGATTACGACCCGAAAATCAAGCCACGGAAGAATCAATCCACCCAACCATCTCTCTCTCTCTCTCTCTCTCTCTGCTGCCACCTCTCTCCAGTCATCACTCTCTCTCTGCGCGCACAGCACCTCTTCTCGCCGGAGTTGCAGTCGCCGGAGCTATCCAGCCGCTCCGTCGTCGCCAGCTACCACTGCGCGCCTCCACCACCGCCAGTCGCGAGCTTCCTCCGCTGCAACACCACTCGATAGATACACAAACACACACGACTTCACACACATATACACGCGTATATACATACGTATATATATATCCCCCAATTCAATTCCCCCAAATTCCAATTCTTAAAACCCTAATTTTCCCCCAATTCATTCCTCTCTCCCCGACTGATTCTCTCGGCTGCGTTGTTTTCTTCTAAATGGGCTTAGGCCCAAACTTATATTACTACTCCATTCATCCCGGGCCCAATTAAAACACTACATCTTCACTTTTAAAACAAATAAACCACTTTATAAATCAAAATTAAATAAAATTTCAGAAAAATAAACTTTTCATTTTTAAAATGAAGATTATAAAATTAGGAGCACCCACATATTTTTAAAATATTTTTCAGATCAAAAATGAATTAAATATGAATTTTCAAAGTCTTGATCCTTTAAATACAATAAAACTCTTAAAATCATTTTAAAATACCGAAACATCCAAATTAATTCACCCAACCATTTTAAAAACTAAATAAATAAATAAAGATAATATTTCAAGAGATTTCATGATTTTTAATTCCTCTGATAATTTTATAAAATTAACAGAGGATCAAAATGCATGATTTAAATATATTTAAATCCTCAAAAATATAAATAAAATACATCAGCCTTCACAGCTCACACAAATCATCATATAAACACATAAACACAACTTCACATACATTCCACCTTCCAACAATAATCACATAATATAGTTCATAATTACACTGAACTAGACAATAATTAAATAATTCGCTTTTGAAATTCCTTGAACTGGAATAATGAACAATAAAATAAAATAAAAATTTCCTCCTCATTTTAGGAAAACCTTAATATTCTTAAAATAATACTAAAATCATTTTCTGAAAATTCGGGTTATTACAGTCTACCCCCCTTAAAAGGATTCCGTCCACGGAATCAGCTAAGGCCACTACTGGATTCCTTAACTCTTTCATCATCAATACTTATTCTACAATACCGGAGATAGTGTCCCTTCGTAAAACAACTCCTCCGAAACCTCAGTTCAACTATAGGGTATCAATCTGACACATCACTATTCCTTTCACATATGTGTCTCAACCAACTTTCAATTATCATACTATTCTTGAGAGCAAACTAATTCTATCGATACGCCACTAATATTCTATTCGTTTTGCGATTCGCTCCTGCTCTTGGCAATTCCGCTCGAATCTAATTTCTATCAACGAATTCCGACTTGTCCGACCTGGTTGGCATCCCCTTGAAATTCATTAGAGATAACAAGAATCATGAAGCTTTGAAAAAAAATAGTTGCCATATCAAGACAAATGTCACCCACTGGTGACCATAGGATTTGAGTTTCGAAACAAACCTTATTGGAAATAAGAGAATTTACTGAGAGATCAATATGATCATAAAAACTTACGTTGCGTGTCTCAGTTAAGACATTACTAAAGGTAATTAGCCTTCTTGTATTTCACAACTCACAAGTGATGGCGTCCCATCAGACTTCTATCACACAGACAGATAGTCCTTGTGGCCCCTATATGTATAGGGTTGTTCGTCTCAGTGGAAGTGGAGAAGTATGAAAGCAATTCAAAGTCAAGTCAATAACAATCATCTTCTGACAATTAATTATCAAAGGGACACCTTGGATTAAAATCGAACAATTTCCAAGGCGCTATTTTCAAAGAAAAGGATAACCAGAAAGATACTGGTATTCAACAAACAAGTGGTGCTATATCACCATTGAATTATCCACTATTGAAGAAAAGTGGAAGTTTGAAATAATATCTTTTGATAGGGCTTCGAAAACCTGAAGGTAAGTATAATAAAAGCCCTTGGCACAATTGAAACCAAGTATGACTTAACACAAGTATAAAAAAAAATAACTTCGAAGAGGAAATATATCCTTTATCACAATTCTCTCTTAGAGAGATGTCAAATAATTCATAGATTGGGGAGGTAATCATAAAGATTCACCAATGGGGATATTGCCAAGGTCTCCACGGATGCCTTTTATGTCGACTCCTCTGACGGATAATCGTTCGATCCCAGAGCTGTTCTTTTCCATGCACACCCTAAGGTGCTTGATAACTTACGTCATCGTCGACTCGTAATAGTCACTAAGGATTCAATCATCGACATTAATAATCGCAGGGAGTTCTATCTCAACATATCCTTCAACATAGCATTCAAATCTTAACTTAATCATTGGCACTACACCCGGTAGTCCAACATGAACTCTACATGAGCTCTGACGTTCTCACATAACTATACACACTCCTACTCACTCTCGTTTCTAGTTTACTACAACCTCAGCTCTGATACCATTCTGTAACGCCCCCAAATCCGGGGTCAGGGATTTGGTCGTCACGCGGAAAACCTTAATAACAAATCTACTGTTTAATCACATTAAACCATCTGTAGTCATTAATAATTAAGTTACATCATTTGAGACCCCAACCACCAAGCATCTTTTAGGTTATAGGGCTAGAAACAAGAATCAACTCCTTACTACTAGTATAACTTCGTTGAGAAGTACACCAGCAACTAGTACTATATTATGCAAAGTAACATATATATTACACATCAATATACTTACTCCAGCTATAAACTTTCTAGATCATATCGTCTTCATAAGGGCACGCTGCCCGCTTCATCTAAGTCATGCAGATAACCTCGTCCGGCTACCTTCCACTGAAAAGTTAATATTTGAAAACAAGCAAGTATGAGCGAAAGAATTGCTCAGCAAGTTATTACTAGAGTTTAACAAAATATCCCATCAGATGTATGGGTTTCCAACATTCAACCGATATTTAATATCATTCTTGAAACATTTATAACCACGAAATTCTATAGGGAAAGTATAATGTTTGAAAATAATATCAACTGAACACTGTACCAATATAATATAAAAGGTGTCGTTACAAGGTAATTAAATAGCCACATCTTGTTTGCGCAGTAATACACCAACATAAACTTGCTGGTTATTCAATATGAAATCACTTACTTATTGATAATATAATATCAGTTCTCTTTTGTAACAAGATAATAATCACTACATCATCTTAGTATAATACCTCAAGGTAATATAACATTTAAAATCAAGCTCTCAATATAATCTTTCCATTTTCTTTTAATCAACAATTGTATACCATTATATAAAATCAGTTTCTCTTCCATTTATAACACAATTCCTTCTTTTCATATCATTTTCTGTTTCCAGTATAAAAATCTGAAAACCACTTTTCAATTCTTTCCTTTTAAGAAAACGTGGGGAATTTCCACTGTTGCCGAATACGTGAGCCACGATGATCAGTCGTCCTCCGTACCCGTCCCTTTTTACTACCGGTAGATGGAGATAGGTCTGCCACCATCCCCCAGGAGGAAGGTCTACCACTACATCCTCCTTCGGCAACTCTTGGGCCGAAATGAAATATTAAGTGCTGGACTGTGCAACTTCCACACGACCTCTTACGCTCAAGTGCTGGACTGTGCAACTTCCACACGGCCTCTTACGCTCACTGTTGTAAATTCCCCCTTTTTATAAGATCATTATTCAATTTATCAACACCATTTCACATTTCCATTCCCGTATATCACTTTCATTCTCACACATTATTTCTATAAAATATATGTATATAACATACACAAAAATAATGTTTATAATATAGCATTATAAACCATATAACCCTAGATAACAACTGATACCATTCTCTTTCATATCTCTTTAGTTTCCCAAAATTAAGGAAATATATTCTTTGCGACATAACAACAATAGCATCACATATATATATTCCATAATATCATTTTCATTCCGAAGATAAATAGTTTTTCAAAGTAGGGATAGAAGGATCTTGCAAATATGGACTGAAGTCTTATTTCACACATTTCATATATTTCAAAATAAATATACTCTGAACGATAGAGTATGTATAAATAAACTTGCCTCTGGTCCTTAGCACCAAACGGAACACCGCGAATAAATCCCTGGGTGTTTCGCTCAAGCAGTTCCATGAACTTTACACGACGCCTCGATCCTTCCTTTTGATACACGTTGCTCCACTCGATCATGCCCTATTGGTACTGTAACTGTTACGAGTACGTGTCAGTCCCCCCTCGTATCTCGAGTAGACACCACTCGAAATCACCACTAAGTCACCTAAAGTCGTACTATAGTTGTTATCCCTATAGCTGACTACTCAAATATCAATTAATGCACATAACACATTTAGTCAACTTCACTTAACATATACAATTATAATACTAGTGTCATTCTATGACAAAACTAAGTTTATAAATAATCCTCAGAACGCATTTAATCCCCGAAACACATAAATCCTTGAATTAAATCACTTAGCACATAAACCCTCGAGACAACAATTACCCTCAAATTATTAATTCACTTAACACATATACCCATAAACAGTTAACACCCAATCATACCTTTAAACCATTGAAATCAAATAAGTTAAATAAATTAAAATGCAGGGGATTTTTAGAAAATTTCGGCATGAGGTATTCGTTTATCGGACTATGGGCACAGCCCCTCAAATACAATTCAATCCCTGTTTTTATAAAGATAAAGCTGCCTCAACTTGCAGCAACATATAAGTAAACAAGTAAGAAAAGTACCCGCCCAGACATGCGGCACCTAGCACATAATGATTTACATTACACTACTACTTACGCTACACCAATGATTGTATTTCTCACGCATTTTAATGATACACGTGAGAATCAATCATTAATATTCGTAAGCCCTAGGGAACAACCCCTAGCACTAACTATTACTTACGCAATATCAATGATCACATCACTTAAGTATATTAATTATACTCGTGATAGTTAATCATGGATATTCGTAAGCCCGAGGAACTAGTTGAAGAGAATTACACAAGTTCTTAAATATTGACATTTAAGACTCGTGATCTCATACAACTCCTCGCAGATAACCACATAACATATCATATTCATAATTAGTAAAGATATCAAATACTACGACTCGCTTTATACCATCTAACATTTATACCATAATACAACTTAGGCAAATATATAACTCCTTTATCAAAACCACTTGACCACATATAATTCACCGCCAGGAATTTAACAGATAAGCACTTAAATACTATTATTCGTCCTATAACACTTAGCACATAGCACTTAAACATTTAAAACTTAGCAACTCAAATAAACTCTTAGCACATGGCATTTATCATTTAGCACCAGATAACTATACTTAGCCAACTCAAATAATTCTTAACATATAATATTCGGCAATAATAATTAGCAACTAAACTCTCCGAATAAAATACGGAAATCCCAATAATATTCACAATCCACCATATTAATCTAATTACAAAAATTAGCATACTAACTTACAATTTAAATCCAACTTAATTACCACAATTAAATACATAATTTAAAAAAAATATAGAAATTATACCCTTTCGATTACGACCCGAAAATCAAGCCACGGAAGAATCAATCCACCCAACCATCTCTCTCTCTCTCTCTCTCTCTCTCTCTGCTGCCACCTCTCTCCAGTCATCACTCTCTCTCTCTGCGCGCACAGCACCTCTTCTCGCCGGAGTTGCAGTCGCCGGAGCTATCCAGCCGCTCCGTCGTCGCCAGCTACCACTGCGCGCCTCCACCACCGCCAGTCGCGAGCTTCCTCCGCTGCAACACCACTCGATAGATACACAAACACACACGACTTCACACACATATACACGCGTATATACATACGTATATATATATCCCCCAATTCAATTCCCCCAAATTCCAATTCTTAAAACCCTAATTTTCCCCCAATTCATTCCTCTCTCCCCGACTGATTCTCTCGGCTGCGTTGTTTTCTTCTAAATGGGCTTAGGCCCAAACTTATATTACTACTCCATTCATCCCGGGCCCAATTAAAACACTACATCTTCACTTTTAAAACAAATAAACCACTTTATAAATCAAAATTAAATAAAATTTCAGAAAAATAAACTTTTCATTTTTAAAATGAAGATTATAAAATTAGGAGCACCCACATATTTTTAAAATATTTTTCAGATCAAAAATGAATTAAATATGAATTTTCAAAGTCTTGATCCTTTAAATACAATAAAACTCTTAAAATCATTTTAAAATACCGAAACATCCAAATTAATTCACCCAACCATTTTAAAAACTAAATAAATAAATAAAGATAATATTTCAAGAGATTTCATGATTTTTAATTCCTCTGATAATTTTATAAAATTAACAGAGGATCAAAATGCATGATTTAAATATATTTAAATCCTCAAAAATATAAATAAAATACATCAGCCTTCACAGCTCACACAAATCATCATATAAACACATAAACACAACTTCACATACATTCCACCTTCCAACAATAATCACATAATATAGTTCATAATTACACTGAACTAGACAATAATTAAATAATTCGCTTTTGAAATTCCTTGAACTGGAATAATGAACAATAAAATAAAATAAAAATTTCCTCCTCATTTTAGGAAAACCTTAATATTCTTAAAATAATACTAAAATCATTTTCTGAAAATTCGGGTTATTACAGAATCTAGTCACACTAAAAAACAAAAAAAAAGGATAAAGCATGCTTCACTTGCCCAGCCACCAACTCGGGCTCCGGCCGGGTCCAAGTGTTACTCCAATGCAAAAATCTTAAAGTGGATCCAAGACACTTCCTCCAACGTAGCACTTGGGCTCGCATTGGAGATGGTCTTAGAGGACACTAGTACAGTGGGTCGGGCCGGGGGATATATTGTGTTTTCTGTGTATAAGTTTTCGGGAAAATCGTTATTTAATATGGTAGCAGACCTTGATTTTAATTTGATAATTAATAATAATAATTAATTCATGGAATTCAAGTATATTATACTATGATGTTGGTGTCAGAAAAATGTCCGAATTATTTTTAGAAGGTTTTTGTTATGTTGATTATTGTTATTTTAGATTATACTGTAATTGAGCAATGTATTATGTATAAAATTAAATTCTAGTAAAAAAATATTTAAATATAAATTTATAAATTTTTATTGTTCAACATATGTATAACTTTGGTTCAACATCATTTGTAAAATAATAATTAAGATTTTATTGAAGACACATAATTGAAATCAGACACATATCTATAACATTTTATAATTTATTAAAAACATATTTGCAATTCTTTTATAATTGATGTTTAACATATATATAACTTGAGTTCAAGATCATCTGTTGAACAATAGTTACACTTGTATTAAATTCAAATATATAAAATAATTTTATATTGGTATAATTAAGAAAAGTGTATTAAATTAATGGTATTTCATTTTTCTATATCCTAATTGGGTATTGGTGAACCCCGGAAGGATAGTTGAGAATTTTGTAAAATCTGTTTAACAAATTTTGAACTACGGTTCAACACCTCATATTAAACAAATAAAATTTCATATTTCTATACCCCGTTTTGGTATTGGTGAACCCCAAAAGGATTTTGAATAATTAAATTATGTATATTCAATAAAATTTTAATTACCATTTAATAAATGATGTTGAGCTAAAGTTTGATAATCAATATGCTGAACAGAAAAAGTTTGTATTTAAGAAAAGTTTGTATTTGATCCTGATCCATTATGTATAAATATTTTGTTCTCACCAAATCTCGGAATGAGTAAGAATCGAATCCAGGAGCTAAAACGACAAGAGATAAATTCCTAGCACCTAAGCTATGAGCTGTGTATATTAGTATGATGGAGAAATGTTTGGTATTGTATTAAAAGATTTAAAAAATTTTAATGATTTTAAAAATCATGAGTTATTTGATTCTAAAAAGTATTTAAAAGTATGATGTCATTCAGTTAAAGAATTATTTAAAAGTAGGGTGAGGTTAAATTTAGACATTTATATACTCGGAAGATGCTAGATACCCCAAAAAAATTTCCAATTTTTTTCCCAAATGCTTATGTGTCAGGATTATGATTAGTAATTTTTCTAACTATAAAATGGGACCCCGCGTGCATACATATGAATTACAAATAAAAATGTACCATGTGTAATGCCACATCATTTGGTAAAAATTTTAGGAACAAATTTGGGATAAAATTTTAGGAATAAATTTGGGATATCTAGCACTACTCTTTACTAGGAAAGTGTTATACAAAAAATCAATAACTTTTAATGAAAATGACTTTTAAAAAAATTTATAACTATATCACTTGAAAAAAAGTCATTAGTTTTTTTCCAGGGAGTACTGCAATGTTTGATGAAATTTGAGTTTGATAAATTCAACGGAGGTGAGTTGAACAATTTTTAATATAAATAATCTTTTTTTAATAAAAATTTTCTGAAGGTGCTCAAGTAGTTGAGCTTTTATTTTTGTTATTTGCATATTTTTGTCGATAAATAATAGAATGGACTCGGAGTTTTAAAACCGAACAAGAATGTAACGAATTTGTGTCAAGTTAAGTTTCAAGCTCGCAAGTTATAACTGATCAATCGACCTCCAACTCAAGTATAAGCTCTTTAATCAAAATCACAAGTCGAAAAAATAATTACTATTTGGAAAAATAATTACTATATATTTTTGTTATTTCTCTGATTGTCTACCTCAATTGATATGAAACCTTATTTTCTATTTTGAAAATGACAAAAAGAAGCATGTTCAAACGAGGGTGATAAGTAACTTTTGTCAAGACAAATTACAAATTAAATCATAAGTACTTCATTCTTGTAAGTTAATAATTAACAAAAGGACAGGGACTTCTTCTTCAACCTATAAGTCACTATTTGAGTAAAATAAAGAGGCCAGATTACAAAAGGTGCATAATCAGGGATTGCCAATGCTGCCAAGAACATCACGATAAAGCACGATTTATTCAAACGAATTCTAACGATAAAACATACACTAGATTTTACAAGTAGCCTTACCATACAGGCTTTCAAGACCTGTTGTAACATGGGAGTACTCACTATAGTTACAACAGCTAGAAAGGATAAGATCCCTTGGCGCCAACCAATCTTTACAGTAAGCAACTTGACAGAAGGACTTACAAGGGTTGCATCATTTCATAAGAATGCATCTTATAGGAGATCCCTCGGCACCCACCAATCTTAGGGTTAAGCAATGGATGTTAATCCGGCTTTCACATCGTCTAGTTTAAGGCCTTCAACTAGAATGATTTCCTACAACAACATTGAAAAATAGTGTTTAATATGACAGATTGTATCTAGCAAAATCTTTTCTAATTCCAGGTTGTGACGGATGACATCTACCAGATGTTGATGCTTGAACATATAAACAGTATATACAGGTTATAGAAAAGAATAAAGATCGTATTATTTAATCAATAATCATGAGTTTGTGACATGATGGATATTCACAATGTTTCACATGTTTCACTTCTAATTCTAATTAATTTTTGTTCCTGTTTTTAACAATCTTAAAAAATTAGAAAAATTTGTGTCAAAATATGAAGTTAATATTCTAGTGGGAGCTTACGCAATTTGAATTATTGCGGGGTTACGATATTTGGAGGAATTGCAAGGAATTGTCTCTGTTGATCACAAGTTACAATTACTTCGTAATAAAATGAAACGGTAATAATATATCTACTCTTATTATTATTATTATTATTATTATTATTATTATTATTATTATTATTATTATTATTATTATTATGTCGTAATAAAATAAAATGGTCATGAAATAGCTACTCTTATATATATTCATCATTATATATAAGAGTAGCTACCATTGAGAACATCCAAGTCAAGAGAATCAACATCAAAGCCATCATCAAAATAATCAGCAATGACATGACCTGGTGCATCAACATGAGTACCAGCATGAAGAGGTAACTTCATAACTGAGAAATTATGAAGTGATCATTCCTCATACTTAAAGAAAGTGTAAGCAAATCTACAAGCTTAACTTGATGCCCACACAGTGTCTTTGGTGTTAACTTATGAGTAATATCAATAATTATATCATTCCCATAAATTTCTCTTCTAACAGGTTTTAACGTTTGAGAAGCTTCATGATCATTTTAGAGAGATGTGTGCTACATTGGCAGATGAGATAGACACAGAAAATAATATAGTTGCAAGAACTAAGTGTACACTAGTAAAATCAATAGAGCCCTCATGTTTGTATAACAACAATTATCATAAATGCATAAGTTTTTTGGGGTTCTAAAAAGTTCTCAGTTCCTAAATAGTAAGGTACTTTCTTCTGAAATGAGCTAATTAAATGTTATTTTTTTAGACACGGTCACAGTGACCTCACTTTCTTATCTTACTTTGGATTGTTTGGCTAACATTCAGAAATCTACGAAGTTGGAGTACTTAAAATTTTTAAATGCACATAAAATACAATAAGTTGGTCTTTCACTTTTATTTTAAAATTTTAATGCACCTATGACATTATAAGTTACTTATTTGATTTCACGTTTTAATAGTTTTTGGACACAACCTTGTAGAATTTACGAAAAAATGGTGTATAAAAAATTAATAGCTTCTATTATTCGAAACATCATAAAGATTTTTTTAAAAAAAGACATTAACGGTTATAAGTTCAATCTACACCTCGAAGTGAAGAATAAGTTCTCCATGTCCCCGATGACATATAAGGCACATGCTTATGTTGTTTTCTAGAGAGCAAAAGCTAGTCTGGTCCGATGCATTGATGTTCGTTGCAATGCCATCTACGCCAAAAGGTTTCAATTTCAAGTATGTCCTAAGAACCATAACATCAAAACCAATACATTTATCATCTGTGGGTTGAAAATTAAAAATTAACGGATATGTTTTTGTATTCAGTGTTGTTTGATATCAAATCTTTCAACTAGAAACCCTTCATCCTCAACTTCTTTTTTAACCTTCTTTTTTAAGGATAACCTCATGTACTTGATTAAAGCTGGTATAATCTCACGAGACACCTTCAATGTAATTCATAAATTCTTTTTGCAACTGTAAATCTTTTTCCAATATACCAAAGTTGATAACATCAAGTTGATAGTCATATTAACTAATTAATTAATTTTAACAAATAGTGCGAAGTGGACTTACAAATATTGGATTCAAGGTCCACAATGGGAAGCACAATAATGGATAACAATACTCTAATTACATTTCAACCTCATGCCAATAGGGTTACTAAAAAATTAAAAGTAAATGGGCTTTAATTGCACTGGAGAGTTCTTGTGGACATTATCAAAAGCAGACCAACTGGACTGCCGGACCGGTCTCTGGGTAATTACCCTACCGGCCCCCAAAGTATGGTCCAATAAAGTCAATCTTGTACACTCACTCCACCGGTTCCTAGTTTATCTTTTTTCTTCTGTCTTCATATGGATTACTATATTTTTTAAAAAAAATTGAAATTTTTATAGGGAACTTTAATTATTTTCTTTATATACTACCAAAATAATTTTTCATTTTATATTTTACAATTGGCATTGTGATTTAAAATTAATATTTACACGAAAATAATACTTCTGATCTCTTTGTGCAAACTATAAAATGAAAAATACCTTGTTTGCATGTTCTAAAGTTGTACAACTCCAATATTCAACACACGAAATCTACAGTTTCAAGAAGAGTGATCTAAATTTAAATTCGAAGCAAGTCCAACTACACTCCGGTCTCCCGTTAAATAACTAGAAAAAGAAAATTAACTTCAATTACACACATTATTTTATGTATGATTCAAATTTTGATTTTTATGTGAACGGAGTTTACAAAATTTGGGAACCTAGTTACATAGATGAAATTTTCTAATTAGAAAAATGTTCCTGAGAATGTACTTAGGTGAGTACATAATATATTCTAATGACATAATTGTAATTAATTGGTCAATTCCTGCAATTACATGCAAAAAAACTCCCGAAATCACAAAAATAATTAATTACTGTGTATTCATTTGAAAAATTCTTTACGTCTTACCTAACTTAGATACTTAGATGAGTAGGTATTTAGGAGCATCAAGTCGAACCGAGCTCAAGGAAAATAGTATACAGAATGAGAAAAATTATAAAGATGAAACATATTTTCAACACTTTCAAGACAAAAGTGATGCCTACTAATTATTAAAAAAATAATAATTAAAACAATTAATTTAATAATTAGATAGGGTTAGGTTTAAACTATAACCTAATACTAAACTAGCGTTTTACCCAGGCTACGCACCGACCGATAAATTATATTAATTAATTAACTTAAGTATAAAAATTACTTATCGGTGAATTCATACCAATTGAATTAATATTAATATTATGAACCAATCATCAAAACAAATACAACCCCCGTTGAAAAGTTCAAAACCCCTCTTTATTGTTTTTTTAAAATTTAGCTTTCATTTAATTTCTCTCTTTGTTAGAGAATATTTCTAAGTACCATGTTAATAAATTTTTCACCCATATTCTGAGAATTCGGTATATTTATTTAATATCGGATCCTTAAAATATTTATTATATTAATACATTAAAAATATTTGTATGGTCGTGGTTAATTTTTTCGATTACATATTAAAAATGTATAGACACTCAATCATCACGACTCCAATAAATCATTAGACTATCTATCAAAAAAAGGTTGTAGCAACATGAGAAAGGATATTTACTGTGCAAGATACATGAAACGAACGTAGTTATCAGAACAGAAATTTTCATCTAATCTAGTTTGTTATGTGATCGTTCAACATCTTTTTTACAAATTATATGTCCTTTTATTAATGAATTGATTTACTATTGAAAAATATATATTATCAACTAACCAAACAAATTCAATATATCGCGTTCTTGGATTAACGTATGATTGTTAGAGTTTATGGTGATTGACCTTAGCTTATTTGTAAAGACAACTTAAAATGTGCATTTTCAGTTTGGAAGTTTTTATGTTGGATTTTTTATTCTTTTCTAGTAAAACATGGTATAATAAATTTGAGTTTAATTTACTCTTAAAATAAGACATATGAAAATGAGTATCACTTATCTTTTTTCTGTTTGACTAACTTGTGAAAATAAGCGATTGTCCATAAAATTGAAATCAAGTTTGTAATATATAAACACATAATCACATTGTTATATATGTGCCCTTGTAATTTAGATATTAGGTTAAATAACATGAAATTCATTTTTCTTTAAGAGTGAGTATATTTTTCCGACATATATAAGAAAAAATAGCTTATGTAGACCTGAAAAATCATTTTGCACATTCATGTTGTGTATTTTAGGGTCTTGAACGAAAATGACATGAGATTGAATCGTGTACCCGAAATTAGAACACAAAAATAACTTATATAGACCTAACAAATCGTTTTGTACATTCATGTCGTGTAACTTGAATGAAAATGACATGATATTGAATCGTGTACCGAAATTATAACACAAAATAATACTCCCTCCGTCCCGGTCATTTGTTTACATTGTTTGGAGAGTGTCTGGCACGCATTTTAAGGTACATTTTAAGGATAGTTCCATAACTTATTTTTAAAATTTTATTTTTTTGTATAAAAATAGGATTGTTCTATTTTTATACATAAAAAGAAAATTGTAAAAATAAATTGTGGAACTATACTTTATATGTAACTTAAAATGCGTGCCAGACAGTCTTAAAACAATGTAAAGAATCTAATGGGACAGAGGGAGTACTAAACTTCATGAATTTTTTCGTGTACATGAAATGAAGTGAAATATGCGAATAGAAAAAGTATGACAATTACATGAAATATCACTCTATATCCAAGTTATGTTACTATATAATTATGTGTCTTAGAACAACATTGAGATGTTACAAAACTAAACTAAGGGTAGTATCCACGATGTAAAGTCTCTAAAACAAAATGAAACTCTTTTTTTTATTTTTCTTAATATTGTTTTTTGTTAACAAATATCTCTCTTTGTGTAGAATCTTTCTACCAAGTTATTGAGTTTTCTTACCCTTATTTTATGCTTGGTTGATATTAAAAAACAAATTATAATCAACCAACAAAGCAAATTCAATATATGCTCATAGATTAAGATATAGGAATTGATACGATTGCTTTAATTCCAGAATACAAAATTCAAAAAGGCACCCTTTTATTAAAAATAATAAATAATTTAAGTGTATCAACCTTTTTATTTATCAATATTAATAATTTTTATAACAAAGACCGTAGTTGCTGCTGCTGCTGCTCCCCTCTCTCTCTCTCTCTCTCTCTCTCTCTCTCTCTCTCTCTTCACCTCTCCCAAAATATGCTAAACTAAAGTTTAGGAACTAATATCAGCTTTTTGGTTTTTTAATTTTTTTTTTATAATTTTTAATTTTTTTTTCTTTATTTTTCAATAAATAATCTCTTTATTGAGAGTCTAGTACCTCGTTGCCCGTTGGTGAATTTTATCTATCGAAATATTAGATTTTGTACTATCTCCTTGTGAATGATAAGCCTCATTTTCTTTTTCTTTATTTTACTTTGGTTTTCAATAAATATATCTCTTTGTTGAGAGCCTAATATCATATTCGTGTATTTTATATACCCATATATTAGATTTTGTTATATTAGTTAATTGATTTGGATAGTGTAGAATCACAGTTTTCGTCGATTGCTTGAATACGTTCTGACAAATCTGATATACATATTCCTCATGTTTATAACAAATTGTTAGATTATCTCACCGAAAAGGCTGCATAATTTAGAGATATAGATGATGGATGTACCGTAATTGAAGACCTGTTCAATGATTCGATAAAGGAAATTAGTGATCTATTTTACTACGTATTTGTTCAATTTTAATTATTTTTGTAGATGTTATATGCCCTTTTATTGATGATTTGTGCAGGTTTGATTATTTTTGTGTATAACATATGTCCTTTTATAGATGAATTAATTATCTATTAATACATAATGATTTATAAGAAAATTTATGCTAAATTGACCAATTTATTATGGAAATATTCACTAACAATATTTTTATTAACTCTGTAATTTTTTTTTCTTTGATTGATAATTTAAATACCAAATAATGTATAGTACTATTTAAGAGTATATGTATATTTAATATTTTGAATAATTCAAATATATTGGAAAATCATATTGTTTTTCCATTAATTATAGCATAGTTAAAAAAATCGTAATTAAAATGTGAAAGATGATTGGTTTAAAATTCATTTTAATGTTTCAATTGGTTGTTGCTAGCTTTTCTTTTTTACTAAATTATTTAATACTTAACATAAATTAAATTTTGAATATGTATTTAGAATAGTGTGCTAAATAGTTTTATATTGTTAACAATTTTTAATTCATGATGTTGATTGTACCTTATGATTTTGAATTGAGAGTTTGAGATATCAAAATATCTATTATAGATTTATAGACTCATATATTAGTGTGTTATTTTTAAATTAAATAATTATAATATTTAGAATAAAATTGTTAAGTAATCACTGAATAACATCGACAACCCAGCACTGTAAAAAATATTTTTCTATAGGCACACCTAATAATGTAAACAAATCAGTTTAATGTACATGTGGTAAGGATTGAAGTCTAGAATTTAGTAACGGAATATTTTAATGGGAATTAACTCTAGGATAATCTAGACTGGGGATGATGATAACCTAAATCGTTTTCTATTTTTTTGTTAATTTTATTGGGCAATTAAAACACGAAACATAAGATACATATATATAATCGAAATAAAAAGATAATCTATCCCAGTATAGTATGTCATATAATAAAAAGATATAAAATAGTACCTTAACCGAAATTGATATGATTTAGGCATGAGGAGAATTGATGCATACACTTAGTTTATCAAAGTTGGCTAGGTTTGATGGAGAATAGGGAATAAGCGGCTTAAATTTCCCTTAATGTTTAAATTGATATAATAATTATATTTTTTAGTTTGTAAGAATTTGATTTTATAAAAAAAAAATTTAGTAGTTATTCGTTAAAATAAAAATTAGTAGTTATTATGTTTAGTTAATTGTGTTAGGTCGAATACACAACTTATAATCAAGTACTGTATGAGAGATTAACAAGAACACACGTTTTTGTACTTAAAAACTGTTTGGAATTAATAATTCCTCTCTCAGTGATGTAAACTATCACAGAGAGCTGCTTAGGTTACAATGAATGAATATTTCAATGTTTGATTACCCTTCTAGGGTTAACCTAACTGTATTTATAAAACATACAGCTTCGATACAATCGTTAATTGATTCTCCTATAAATTAGCTATACAATTGATATCAATTACGATTGCTACACGTCTTCTAAGTCAACTCAATCTCTTTGATAGCTATCAATCTTCAAAGATATTGCTTCCATGTTTATCTTCAATTTATCTTCAATCACTGTTGACTTGTAGACGCTTCTGCTGGACAGAGTTTAACAAACTCTATTGCGCTTCCATCCAATCAGCGTTTGCGCTTCCATCTGTCAGCGTTTAACAAACTCTGACTGCTTCCAGCTTCCATCTGTCAGCGTTTAACAAACTCTGACTTCTTCCAGCTTACACTCTGATATATCACTGTAACACTTAAACACCGATTAATACTTACATCAATTATGTCTAACAATCTCCCCCAACTTGTTCATTTGTAAAAATGCACAAGTTTAATAATAATTGATGATGTCAAAACAAAATAGACAAATGCAGTGTTTAATAAATGATCAGAGTTTAAACTACTTACTTAACAAAATCAACAGAAAACAAGAAATTCTTACAGAGCATCTTTTATAAAATTGCCTCAAGATCTGGTGTTGTTTTGAGATAATCTATCAACAATCTTCTCTTAGCATTTTCAAGTTCCCTCTGCATTACTTCCTTGATTTGCCTTAACTCAGGATCACTTTCATCAGTCTGATAGATAGCAGCTCTTAGATCATAGATTTTGTTTCTTCTCATCTCATTACCCAGTCTGATGAATTTCACCTCTTCTGATTGAGAGTTAAAATCAAGAACTGTAACACCCAGATCAGTCTTTAATTTTGTAGTTCCCTTCTTCATCTCAATAAGTTTTCCATTCCAATCTCTGTACTTAGGAACATAGTTGCTGTTGTATGTCATCCCTCTAGTTGCCAAATTCTGAAGCATTTTTCTTTGAAGCACATTTGCAACTGTCTCAGTTCTTCGATTTCTCACCTTGAAAAGATACAGAACATGTTCTAGTTCTTCCCAGTATTTCAGATCAAGATCAAATTCACCAATCTTGTATACTGTTCCATCAAACATGAAGTATAAAAGAAAATCCTTTTCCAAGCTCTTCTGATAAACCAACTGTACTGATTCCAGTCTGTCTAAACTCTCTTGAGTAACACCACGACCTGGAATAGCCAGTGAGGAAGGATCTCTAGGACCAACATGCTGTCTTGAATCTCTTCGTGAGCCCAGACCAGCTCTATTTCTTCCAATCTTTCCAGTTAAACCTTTTCCATCTGAAAAATCCATAGGACCTCCAGTCTCTGGAGTTGGTTCAAACACTGATGTCTTTCCAAAAACTGATTGTAATGACGAAGATAGAGAGTTCTGCACAACTTGTGTAGCAACAAAGGTTGTGTTTGATTTCTTTGACATGTTTTCCTCTTCAGCAATGCCTTTAAGCTTCTGCTTAGCTTCTACTTCTGTTGGCCTTCTGGATACTTGCATCCTCTGATCAGTACCAACTTTCTCTTTAATCTCAATGCCTTTAAGAACAGGCCTAGGAGCTTTCTCTTTTCTTTTAATCTTACTAGACTTCAAAGCCTTTAGATGTTCTTCTTGTAAACTCCTTTCCTCAGCTTGAATGTCTTCTATCGTAGCTCCTTCTTCATTTTCCTCAAGAAACACTTTAGTAGCCAATTCTTCATCAGTCTGTGGATTATCAGTGAATAGCAAACTTTGGGTCTTTGATGTACCCTGAGTATCAGTATTTACTCCACCAGACATTGACTTAGAAGTTTTGCCAGATTGTAAGCTCTTATCAATTGCCCTTGACCTAAGATTTCTTTGACCTTTTGCTCCTCCATCTCCTGCATCATCCTTCTGAGTCAGAGTTTGAGATTGCCTGCATTTAGTCTTAGCATATCTCTCCCCCTTTTTGACATCATCAGGCATGAGAATTGATGTAATCAGCTCCAAGGAATTAGCAATAGCATCAACTTTATCAGACAAACTGTTCTGATTTTCTTCAATTTTGGTCAATCTGTCAGACATAGAGTCTTGAGCTTTGGAGAATTTTGTAAGCTTGAGTTTGGTGTCAAACTCCAAAGTCATATCTTTAGCCTTAAGATCAGTTTTCAAATCATTAACTGCCTTCTGACATTCATCAAGTCTACCATCCAGTGTTTTGACTTGCACCACTGTGGCCTTCAAACAAGAGAGAATATCTGGATTTGAAATTTCTGTAGCAGTTTGTTTCACAAAATCTGCTGCTCTCCCTCTAGGAAAAATACAATCTTCCTTGTACCAATTAGCAGAAAACTTAGCAAGATACTCTGCTTCAATTTCATGTCTTTTGGAAGGCTGAGTGAAAGGTGCATGTTTTCCATCAGTCTGCACAGGTGCACTTTCAAAAGAATCAGAGTTTGCACTTTCTTCACTTCCAGCTTCAATACTATCATTTTCAGCATTCTCTGCAACTTGAACATCCTCTGCAACATGGCGCTCAGTTTGGACAACAGCCTCAGCTGTATTGTCTGCAACAGTTTCTGGAACTTCTTTAACAACTGCAGCATTTTCTTCAAACACTACCTTTGCCATACTTGCAACAGGCTTAGCAACAGACTCTACAAGAGATTCAGCCACAATATCAGAGATTACTGCTTTGATTGGTTGCTCAACTTCTTGACCTTGTTCAGAAACATGGTGAGCATCAGATAATATCTCTGTATCAGTAGCTACTGTTTCTTTAAGTACAATAGTAGCTTGATCTGCTGCACCAGTGTCTTCAGAATGAACATGAGGAATCCCAACAGAATCATAGAATGGCAAGACAGTATCAACAAAATCATCCAGAGAAAAGCCATCTCTGTTGTGCTCATCCAGTTGCATATTTACTGGTGGTTGCTCAGATTCTATTGCAGCATTTAGCTCAACAGGCACCTCAACAGCAGGTATCTCTGAAGGGATAACCTCTGGAGCTTCAGCTTGAGCTTCTACCTCACCATCAGATTCATCAATCAATAATCTTCTTCTTTTGAGCCTAGGAGCCTCAGCATCTACTTCAACAGGCATGTTGGCTCTTTGCTTCCTAGATGGTCGAATAGCCCTGTGCTTCTTTGGCTTGGCAACTGGTTTGGATTGTGATTGAGGTTGAGGTTGTGAAATAGTAGCAGTGGATGGAGGTGTAGGTGTTGGTTTAGAAGTAGGTGGTTCAGTGTTTAGTGGTCCTGGTTGAGTGGATGAAGGTTTAGGTTTAGTTTGAGTTGGTGCAGAATTTGAAATAGGATCAGTGTTTAAGGGTTGAGTGGGTTGAGGTTCTTTTGGTTGGTTTAAGAAATTTTGTAAGGCAAGTGGAAAAACCAAGGCAGGTAACTGCTCTTTGGTGGCATCTTTGTTTGTCAAATCAGAGAAAATTCTCTTGTTGACTTTAAAAGGCTGAATGGTAGCATCCTCAGCAATTTGAACATTTGACACACAAGTAGTGAATAACAATTGACATAATCTAGCAAAATACACTGTTGTAGGTGCTGACAATCTACCACCTAAGTTCATTAACACATGTCTTCCAAAATCAAAATTAGTACCATAGAGTAGAGAATACCCGATTTGGAGACTATCAGTAGGAATTGCATCCCAGTTGCTGACCTTGTTCCCAAAAGCCCTGGTGATGCAGTCGAAGAAGAAACTCCATTCTTTTCTCAACTGTGGCCTCTTCACTGACCCAATCTTTTCCAAAGAGCCTAAGTACCCAATTTGCTTCAACATCTCTCGCAGGTTTGTTTCAGAAAGCACACTATACGAAGTATGAGTGTCAAACCCCATTGTTTCTCTGACAGTATTTGGAGTGATAACAAACTCTTGATCATCATAAGTGAATACAATGGTTGGAGTCCCATTCTCTCCTCCATCATCATATACAGAGTTTTTCCAGAATGAAGCAATTTGAGATGCATACAGTGTTTGAGGTTCAACTAAAGCCTAAACAATTTCCGAATCGCGTAAGAAATTCTGCATCAAGTGAAACGCTTCTGGAGCGTTTTCATTGGCCAGTGGTGCTGCATAGTTGTTAGATACAAACAGAAGTCCAAGAGAAGTGAAAGATTTGGTTGCCATTAGTATGAATGAGAAGAAAATATGAAGAGAATGATATGAATGATAAGTGTTTGATGAAATGACCAAGTGAGAAAGACAAAAGACTTGTGAGTGGTTGTATAAGAAGTAATTGTGAGTGGGTGAAAGTGTATAAGTGAATATGAATCGTGTATATTAGTAATGAGTAGATATGTTTTAAACAGTTAAACTCAAACGTTTCACCATAAATACACGTAACCACTTACCATGTGTAGTGAGACACAATCATTGAGAGATGTGTGAGTGGAACACGTGTCACACAATTAACGGAACAGATATACATACTCAGTAATTTCAACCATAATTACTGCTACTTTTTCTCTCTTAAAACGAACACAATTAAACACTTTTACACAACTTAACAGCTATCAAAATCTCTTTTCACTCGAAATTTGAAATCATCTGATATAAAATATACCTCAGAGTATATAGACAAAATCCATCAGTGTTTGTCAATTCTCCAACTTTATTACCGAAACCCTTTCAAATACTGCACAGATGTGAATATTTGTGTGTGGATAGCAGAGTTTACCAATTCAATTTTTAGAGCATCTAATATTTCATAAAATCCATAAAGATAAATCAGTAAACACTGGATGCACAAACTCTCATAGTAAACATTGAATATATGATGAATGCTAAACTCTGTAGTAACTTAAATACAGAAATCTGAATACACCTATTCCCTTTGATGTCCATGATTATCCAAGTAAGCACACAGTCTTTACAGATAAAAAGATCAAGAGATAGATATCAAAGCATCATTCAGTGAGTAACATGCCAGGGATTTGATAAACTCACAAACTCTCAAAGCACACAAGTGTTTAGGTGAAGTGTTTACACTCAAGTTCATTCAGTAAAAGCAGATGCTACCATATGCTTGGTTGTCCACCAAATCTACACTACTTTGAATACATGTATGCACAAATCAAAAGGACTTTGGTCAAGGTTGTAATGTGGTTAAAATGAAATAGGTGAGAAGAAAAAGAAGATAAATGGCTAACTGAACAATTTAATAGAGCAAATTGTTCAGTTTGTACTGCAAGTACATATTTGTACAGGATGATCAGTATATATACAATTTTTTTTTTTTTACTTTCCACGAAATATATTTCCACTATTTCCACGAAATATACTTTTCTTTACAGAGTCATTCTCAACTGTTTGCTCATCAATTTCCAAACGAATCTAACTGCTCTTGATATATCAGAGTTTAAAAGAAACAGTTAGTAAGGCTCAAAGGGTTTTTCTAAGGGTTTTGTTTTATGAACAGTGTTTGGATAAATGTGGTAAATCCTAGTGCCTTTATCATTTTCATGCACACACATACCATGCAGTCTCAAAATGGTTTAAAACAAGTTCTAGAGCAACATACTTACTGATGAACAACACACAGCAATAAAAATCGATTGATAGAAAATGTATCAATCACTATTTGGCTCAAGTTCTCACAGGGTGCAGGCATGCTCCAGAACTCACCAAATTTAAACAATGACACATCTCAAGTTTTATAAATTTTCACAAGTACAAACAAGGAATCATCAAGTACCATGTGAATGTCTTGGGAACAAAGTGTCACTAACAGAGTTTAGGAGTCATCAACATCAGAAATTTTTCATGAGAGGCAATGCACACAGTGTTCACAGACTCAGAGTTTAGGATAAATAAACTAAGAGATGCTATAAATATGAACCAGTATCATGCTTATGTTGAATTTCTGCACAGTCTAAGATTAGATCACAGATAACTTAGAAAGATTCATGATTAATAACTGAGAATCATGCTTCATACATTTTCTTCATTGGTGTTCATCTCAGATAATAACATTATCAGAATTAATCAGAGTTTATTTAGCATGTTAACAGTGTTTGACTGACAAAACATGCTATCAGAGATTATTGTCTACTAACAGAGTTTACATAGCAGAATTCAAAAACTGAGTTCACATAGCATTTAACACATCACAAAAACATAAGTAATGCATTATATAAGTGAAATTTGAGTCTAACCAGTATCTCTAGTCAAAAGCAGAGACCATTCCAAGTTCATTTACCAGCCTTGTAAATATAGCTTCACTCAAAGGCTTGGTGAAAATGTCTGCAAGTTGTTGGTCTGTAGACACAAAATGAAGCTCAATGTTTCCTTCCTCTACATGCTCTCTGATAAAATGATACCTTATGCTGATGTGCTTGGTCATTGAGTGTTGTACTGGATTACCTGTCATAGCAATAGCACTTTGATTATCACAGTAAATAGGAATCTTACTGTACCTTAATCCATAATCCAGCAACTGATTCTTCATCCATAGAATCTGTGCACAGCAGCTACCAGCAGCAATATACTCTGCCTCAGCTGTAGATGTAGAAATTGATTTATGTTTCTTACTGTACCAAGAAACCAGTCTATCACCCAGAAATTGACAACTTCCACTAGTGCTTTTTCTATCTATCTTACAGCCTGCAAAGTCTGCATCAGAGTAACCAATAAGCTTGAAATCTGATTCTCTGGGATACCACAGCCCTAAAGTAATGGTGCCCTTGAGATATTTGAAAATTCTTTTCACTGTTGTGAGATGTGGTTCTCTGGGATTAGCTTGAAACCTTGCACAAAGGCAGGTTGCATACATGATATCAGGTCTACTAGCTGTGAGATATAGAAGAGACCCTATCATGCCTCTGTAGTTTGTCATATCTACTGATGCTCCTGTATCTTTGTCCAATTTAGTTGCTGTTGCCATGGGAGTTGATGCAGATGAGCAATCAAGCATACCAAATTTCTTCAGAAGATTTCTGGTATATTTTGCTTGATTTATAAAAATCCCATCATCTGTTTGCTTCACCTGTAGGCCTAGAAAATAACTAAGCTCTCCCATCATACTCATTTGATACCTAGACTGCATTAGCTTGGCAAACTTTGTACAGAGTTTATTATTAGTAGACCCAAAAATTATGTCATCTACATATATTTGAACTAGAAGCAAGTCACTACCAGATTGAAAGTAAAATAGAGTTTTATCAATTGTACCTCTGTGAAACCCACTTTCTAGAAGAAATTGAGCTAAAGTTTCATACCATGCTCTTGGTGCTTGCTTAAGTCCATATAGTGCTTTGTCAAGCCTGTAGACATAATCTGGATATTTGGGATCCACAAATCCTGGTGGTTGTTCAACAAACACTTCTTCTTCAAGTTTCCCATTCAGAAAAGCACTTTTTACATCCATCTGAAATACCTTGAATTTCTTATGAGAAGCATATGCAAGAACCATTCTTATTGCCTCCAATCTTGCAACTGGAGCAAAAGTTTTATCATAATCTATTCCTTCTTGCTGTGAATAGCCTTTTGCCACAAGTCTGGCTTTGTTTCTTGTAACAACCCCTTCACTATCAGTTTTATTTCTGAAAACCCACTTAATACCAACAACAGACCTGTTCTTGGGTCTTGGTACAAGTGTCCAAACTTCATTTCTTTCAAATTCATTCAACTCCTCTTGCATTGCTGTTATCCAGTCAGCATCTTGAAGAGCTTCTTCTACACTCTTGGGCTCAGTTTGTGACAAAAATGCATGAAACAGACATTCATTTGTTGTTGCACTTCTTGTCCTTACTCTTGCATCTGGATCACCAATAATTAAATCAGGAGTATGAGATTTAGTCCATTTCCTAGCTGAAGGCAAATGACTTCTCTCAGAGTTTGATCCTCCCCCTCGATCAATTGTCTCCTGGTTTTCTTGATGTCTTTCTTCATTCTCTGAGGCTCCCCCTGAATGTGACTGCTCAGTGTTTGAACTGTCAGATTTTGGACTATCAGAGTTTGAGTCATCAGAGTTTGATCCAGATTTTTCAGCTGAGTCATTATCAGAATTTGAGTCACCACTATGAAGTGATTCTTCATGCTCCCCCTCAACTGGTTCTTCCCTTGTATGTGACTGAGAAGTTTCTTTAGTATTTACCAGTAGAGGTTCAGAGTTTAGCTCAATAGAGTTTGTCAGTTCAGCCTCATCAGAGTTTACTTCATCAGAGAATAATTCTTCATTTTCAAAGTGGAGTTGATCATGTTCATCTACATCTTCAAGTCCAGTTATCTTCTTGTCATCAAATGACACATGAATAGACTCCATGATCACTTTGATTCTCAGATTATAAACTCTGAATGCCTTAGTTGACAGTGGATAGCCAACAAAAATTCCTTCATCAGCTTTTAATTCAAATTTTGTCAACTGTTCAGGATGAGTTTTCAGCACAAAGCACTTGCACCCAAAAATATGAAAATATTTCAGGTTTGGCTTCTTTTCTCTCACCATTTCATATGGTGTTTTTCCATGCTTGTTGATCAGAGTGGCATTCTGAGTAAAACTGGCAGTTTGAATAGCCTCTGCCCAGAAATAGGTTGGCAATTTTGCTTCATCAAGCATAGTTCTGGTAGCTTCTATCAAGGTTCTGTTCTTTCTTTCAACTACACCATTTTGCTGTGGTGTTCCAGGTGCAGAAAACTCTTGCTTCACTCCTCTGTCTTTGCAAAATTCTTCCATTGTTGCATTTCTGAATTCAGTTCCATTATCACTTCTGATAATCTTGACTTTGTGTTTTGATCCTTTGTCCAGTTGCTTTACATGCTCCATCAGAGTTAATGCAGTTTCATCCTTCTTTGCTAGAAAATATACCCATGTATATCTGGTGTGTTCATCAACAATGACTAAAGCATACTTCTTTCTTCCAAGTGACATTACATTTACTGGACCAAAAAGATCAACATGTAGAAGATGATAAGGATCAACAATTGAAGATTCAGACTTGCTCTTGAAAGATGACTTCCTTTGTTTGGCCTTTTGACAGGAATCACACAGGCCATCAACATTCAATAATGATTTTGGGAGCCCTCTAACAAGATTCTTTCTAATCAGCTCATTGATGTTGTTCAAATTCAAATGAGAGAGTTTCTTGTGCCACTTCCAACTCTCTTCACTGGACATTCTTGTAGACAGACACACTGCTTTGCCATTAGAGTTTGTTGACAACTTTATTTCATAGATGTTATTGTGCCTGTTTCCAACTAGAACAATCATCCCTGTAGATTTACTGATGATTTCACAGTATTCAGGCTGAAAATCTACATGATATCCTCTGTCACAGATTTGACTCACAGATAGCAGATCATGCTTGAGTCCTGGAACCAGAGCTACATTTGTGATGATGACACTTCCAAGATTGATATTGCCATATCCCAGAGTATGGCCTATGTTGCCATCTCCATAGGAAACTTTTGGGCCAGCCTTCTCCACATACTCTGATAGCAGGGCTTTATTTCCAGTCATGTGTCCTGAACATCCACTGTCCACGACTAGGGTACTTTCCCTGTTGCCCTGCAATCACAACCAATCACTGATGATTAGTTTTAAGGATCCAGACTTGCTTGGATCATTTGGCTTTCTTAATTTTGTTAGCTTTAGCAGCGGAATTTTCATTATCAGAGTTTAAGCTAATTTTTTCAGAGTTTACACATGCAGAATTAACTTTAACCCATTTCAGATTTGGCTTGGGTTCATAGTAATTATGATAAATAGCATGATAATCCCTGCAAGTATAAATAGAATGCCAAGTACTTCCACAGTGTTTGCACAAAGTCTGTGGTCTAGTTCTAACATTAACTTTCTTTACTTCAGACTTAGAAGGTAAAGAATTAATGTTTTTGTTCTTCTTGCAAAAACTAGCAAGATGGTTAGTACTACCACAGTTATGACATGTTTTTCTTGGAGCAAAAGTAGCAAGCATTGGATAATTACCCTGAGAAATGCCTACTTTTCCATTTCTGTTCTTTCTAGACACTTGCTGTTTCTTAACAAATTTTAACTCCTTAAGCTTATGCTTGAGTTGTTTATCTGTCATTAAACCAATATTAACCTGTTTAACACTGTTTTTTACTGGTTCTTTCTTGACAGTCTGTTTATCACCTTCAAACCTAGGTTCAATTATTCCATTAACAAATGTTCCAAATTTCTTAGGTTGAAGTGGTGGTCTAATCTTGACTTTATTCTGAAATCTAAGTTCATCTCCTTCAGAATATCCTAGACCAACAGTGTCAGATTGAAAAACCTCTTGAGTGTCTTTTCCAGAATGAGTCCAAATTTTAATTATGTGATTTTTCTCTTCCAACTCAGATTCTAGTTGCTTATACTTTCCTAGCAACTCCTGTTCGAGATAAACAGCAGCATCTCTTTCTTTCTGAACTTGTTGCATGTTTTCAAGTTTTTCTTCAACAATTTTATTTCTAGCCTTAAGTTCAGAATTCTCAGACTTAATTCTATCATTCTCTAAAGTCTGATCCCTATAACTGATATGCAAAGCCTTAAGATAAATTCTCAACTCAGTTATATTATCAGTGTTATAGGCATAAGTAGTAAGGGGTACCTTGTTTTCAGAGCTTTCAGAATCTGTCTCATTAGAAGCCATGAGAGCATAGTTGATTTCCTCATCTGAATCTGAAGTGTCTGCCCAATCTCTGCCTTTTGTGATAAGTGCCTTACCAGTTTTACCCTTCTTGCACTCAGGAGCATAGTGTCCCATCTCCTTGCACTTGTAGCATTGAATCTCAGACTTGTCCTTCTTCCCAGATTTGGTCTCCTTTCTCTCAAATCTCCTGAAACTCTTTTTGTCTTAATTTGAGTCTTTAGAAAACCTTTTTCCCTTTTTGAAGTTCTTGAAACCCATCTTCTTGAAGGTCTTCACCATTAAAACAACCATCTTTCTCATTTCTTCTTCATCATCCTCAGAATCAGATGATTCAGAAGTGTTTGAATCATTATCAGAGTTTGATGATTCACTTTCAGAATGAATGACCAAAGCCTTTCCCTTAGCTTTCTTCTTCAAGGGTTTCTCTTCAACCTTAAGAGCAACAGACTTTAACTTCTTGCTTGATCTCCTGTTTCTCTGCTCCATTTCCAATTCATGAGTTTTGAGCAGTCCATAGATTTCATCAATCTTAGTATCAGCAAGTTCATAGTTGTCTCTAATAGTGGTTGTTTTCACATCCCACTTTTCAGGTAGAGACAGAAGAAACTTGAGATTTGAGTCTTCTAGATCATACTCTTTATTTACCAATGACAAATCATTGAGCAGTTTACAGAATCTGTCAAATGTTTCTATCATGGTTTCTTCAGACTTTGCCTCAAAATGCTCATACTCCTGTGTGAGTATGTTCCTTCTATTCTTCTTGATAGCAGCAGTTCCTTGACACCTAACCTCAAGTGCATCCCAGATTTCTTTTGCAGTAGTGCAATTAATCACCTTATTAGACATGACATTGTCTAAAGCACTATGAAGTAGATGCCTAACCTTTGCATCCTTAGCAATAGATGACAAGTCTTCAGGAGTCATGTCCTTCTTTTCCTTTGGAACTGATTTTGCTTCTTGACCAGCAGTTGCAGCAGACAACTTTGTAGGTTTATGAGGGCCTTCATAAATCCTGTCAAGATATTCTGGATCTGTAGCCTCCAGAAACATAGTCATCTTTACCTTCCAGATTGCATATTCTGATGGCCTCAGAATAGGAACCCTGATTGTTTCATACCTACTGACAGTAATAGGTGCTTTCTCAGAACCTGATGGAGGAGGAATCTCTGCCATTGATTATTGTTGTGTTTGGATCTTAAACTGTAATAAAGTAACAGATTGGCTCTGATACCACTTGTTAGGCCGAATACACAACTTATAATCAAGTACTGTATGAGAGATTAACAAGAACACACGTTTTTGTACTTAAAAACTGTTTGGAATTAATAATTCCTCTCTCAGTGATGTAAACTATCACAGAGAGCTGCTTAGGTTACAATGAATGAATATTTCAATGTTTGATTACCCTTCTAGGGTTAACCTAACTGTATTTATAAAACATACAGCTTCGATACAATCGTTAATTGATTCTCCTATAAATTAGCTATACAATTGATATCAATTACGATTGCTACACGTCTTCTAAGTCAACTCAATCTCTTTGATAGCTATCAATCTTCAAAGATATTGCTTCCATGTTCATCTTCAATTTATCTTCAATCACTGTTGACTTGTAGACGCTTCTGCTGGACAGAGTTTAACAAACTCTGTTGCGCTTCCATCCAATCAGCGTTTGCGCTTCCATCTGTCAGCGTTGAACAAACTCTGACTGCTTCCAGCTTCCATCTGTCAGCGTTTAACAAACTCTGACTTCTTCCAGCTTATACTCTGATATATCACTGTAACACTTAAACACTGATTAATACTTACATCAATTATGTCTAACAAATTGATATAAAAAAAATGAAAATCAATTGTTATTGAGTGTAACTTGAGTTGAGTTTAATATTGGCTAAAATGTAGAATCTAGATCCAATAGAGAAACATGTTACATTAAGTTTAATTGCTCTAAAATTTAGTAGATTTTGATTGATGTTGAAATAGTTCACAATTTTGTGATTGGTTATCTAATATATGGTAGATTCGGGTATCCTTTATAATAATAAAGGATGTTGAAAAATCATTCATAGCTAAAAGATGTATAAACATATATAATATACTGTTATGTTATGTGGATTTATAGAAAATAATATTTACGATTAGTAGAAATTTTTTAAAATTAAAAATCATGTGATATACGAAATTATTAAATCAAGATATTATTAAATTTAAATTTAATTTAACCGCGATTAGTTAACTATAATAAGTATGGTAAATAATAAAAAATTTGTACATGATTGATTGATTTAAAGTTTAGAAGTAAATTCTGATTGCCTCTAAAATAATTTTAATTTTTTTATTGGTAATTTATTCACCAACCAATAACAATACTCTTTTAGCATATATTTAATAATTAAAGTAATTAAAATGTATGTAGGATTCGTTTATGTGAATTTACCAATATTTTTATTAAAAATTGTGAGTAAATATATTTTTGAGTCTTTAAAAAAATCGAGTCTTTGAAGATATGGATTTTATCCAAGCTATTTAAAATTTGATTCAAATCCGATTTTGTAGTGTTGGCTTATATGCATTTATTAATTAATTTTATTAACAAATTATGAATAAATATTTTTTTGAACTTTTATAAAAATCAAATTTTTGAAAATCTATTTCAAATCCGATTTTTTCAGTATGGTTGTTCTAATTAATGAAATAAACTAATAATATTATAATCACAAATAACTTACTGATTACCTTTTCCAGCTAAAAGGTATATATTTTCTAACTAAAATATCTCATTTTCTCCTAAATAATAACTAACTAATTACCTTTTTCTTACATCATAGATTGACTGGAATCGGAAAAGGCTATACATATATCTGTGTAATTTGATGTTTTGTCCCTAAATTTGTGGGTAAATAAATAGAATATATGAGTTCTGATTGTACATTTCATGATAATATTTACATGCATTTACAATTAAAGAACTGATATTGCGAGGAAGGATAACGATTACCAATGAATTAGAATTAAGACCTGAGGAATTTTGAAGGCAAATAGTATACTGAACATGACAAAGATGAATACCTTTGAAAGGAAACGGAAACCTATTCCTATGAGGCAAAGGTGAATATGAATAGGTGATGTGGTCGGAGGAGTTTGTGTCACTGGAGCTTAAAGCACGATACAGCCAAACTCTTTGTGATGCAAGGATTTTTCGAGACACCAATGTTGTTCGGATTCTCAAAACTGCAATAAACTTGATTTTTTTTCCCTTATAAATTTATAGGTACTATTTATATGCCGTGATTTGCGAGTACAATGATCATTATTTTCTAAGTAACTTTCACTTTGCAATCTTTTACTTGTACTAACTTCGCATATTACAAGTAGGGGGCCTTCATGAAGACAGTAGGACTAAAGGTACGGATTATCAGGCTATTAAATTTAGTTTAGCCGTGCAGGCCACTGATTATGATTAATCACTGCGTTGAGAATATAAATGATGCTCATGATTCTGAAGAAGAGAAAAATAATAGAGCAGCAAAGGGTAAAGAAGTCAGTTACTAGTTGCCAGCTAGATATGACACATCAGCAGAAGAAAGAATGACAGCTGTGGAGTTAGTTAGTTAGTTAGTTAGTTAGTTAGTTACTTGTTAATTCTGTAAATATTAAAATAGACGATAGTTAATTCTTTTATTTCAGTTAGTTACATTCCTCATTTCCACAAGATGTAAAATACGTACATTCTCTCTATCTGTCTTCTCTGTAACACAGTGATGAAGCTTTGGTTGTGTATCAATGGAGTTTTGTAAATACATGTTCATTCTGTTGTTTCAGTCTCAGTAAGCTTTCTATCTTGTTCATTTTCGTCTATTATAACATGGTATCAGAGCACCGGGTTATGATTCTGTGCGTTTCTTGTTGAAATTGATCTGTTTCATACGAATCTTTATGTTCAACTTCATCGATCTGTTGTTTCTTTGATTCTTGATATGTTTCTTCATCTTTAGATCTGTGATTCAGTATCTTTGACTTGAATTTCTTCGACATCTTGTTAATGGATTCATTTCTTGATTTGTTTTGTGATCATTGTTCTTCGATTCATTGTTTTGTTTCGTAATCTCTTGAATCTTGATTACGATCTGTCAAATTTCTGAAAACACTTACAGTTTGTTATTCAAATCTATCTAAAAATGAACAACATTCAAAACATCGATCCTTCATAAGATCCTACTTCTCCATACTATTTACATCTGTCTGATAACTCTGGAATGAAGTTAGTTTCAATGAAATTTGATGGAAATTCATATGCTGATTGGAAACGATCAATTCTGATCAGTCTTTCAGCTAAGAATAAGACATGTTTTGTTGATGGAACGATTAGTAAACCGGTATTCACTGATTCTACACAAAAGGCATGGGAAAGATGTAACTCTATGTTGATCTCTTGGTTGTTAGGAGTTTTGGATCAAAACATTGCTAGGAGTGTGTTGTATTTCAAATCAGCTAGAGAAATATTGTTGAATCTAGAAGAAAGATATGGACAAGCTTCTGGAACTTCGTTATTTGAGTTACAACAATCGCTACATGATTTGAGACAAGGTCAAGATGATATATCAGCTTACTACACTAAGATCAAAATGCTTTGGGATCAACTTGATTCGATAAATCCTCTTCCTTCTTGTGCTTGCACTAGTTGTACTTGTCAGATCACACAAAAACTAGTTAAATCACAAAAAGATAGGAGATTGGTTGATTTTCTCATGAAATTGAATAAGGGATATGAGTTTATTCGAGGAAATATTCTGGTTATGAGTCCACTTCCAGCTATTTCACAGGCCTACAGATTGATTTTGCAAGAAGAAAAACATAAGAAGCTATTTCAAGCCCCTAATTCTGCTAATTCTGTTGTGGAAGAGTCAATGGTTTTTGCTGTTAATAGAAGACTTTTTCAAGAAAACAGATTTAAGAATTCACAGTATCAGACTGGAAGGTCAAATTATGGGTATAAGACACAAGAAACAGATCAAGTCCTTTCTTCTGTGATCATTGCTAAATGACTGGACACACAATACAAAGATGTTATAAACTTCATGGTTTTCCTCAGAATAATAAAGGTGAAAGAAGATTTGCTGCTGCAGTTCAATATGAGGATGATGAGGATGTTCAGGGAGCAAGAAATGATAATGATAGTGAAAGTGTAGTATTTACAGCTGCACAATATCAACAGATTTTGAAGTTAATAGGAAAAGACAAAAATGAAGAAAATGTTTCTGATGTTGAGACTACTGGCAACAAATTTGCCAATGTTGCAGGTAAATTTTGTTTTATATCTTCTTCTGGTACAAATTGGATAGTTGACAGTGGAGCAACAGATCACATGTGTTATGATTTGTCTTTATTCACTGATGTTAACACATTAAGTGGTCTTAGCAATTACATTACAATACCAAATGGGAAACAAGTGCAAATTGCTTATACTGGAACTGTAGCAATTAATGACAATGTCATATTAAAGGATGTATTGTATGTGCCCGAGTTTAAGTTTAATTTGGTTTCTATACCAAAGATTTGCAAGGACATGCAGTGCAATGTCACTTTTAATACTGATGGTTGTTTTCTTCAGGGCCCTTCAATGAGGGCACTGCATCTTGGTAAGATGGCTTGTGTAAAGCATAATGTAATGTGATACGAATAGAGGACATATATAACTCAACTAGGATAAAAGATAAATAATATTAACTCTATACAGGGATCGTGAAATTCGAAGAACAGGCACCAACAAGGATCAAGTCGCTGAAAGAAGTTCATTAACATGATCAAGCCTCAGTGACAGAATAAGATGTACAGATGATTCAGTTGAAGGGCCAAAAGATTCCATGTATTTATATTATTTGAAGATACTGCTGCACGCTAATCAATTGGAATGTAACAAAGGTGTGAAGATCAAGATCAGTGCTAGTCACTTGTGAACCAGACCAGTGCACTAAGTGTCAGCACATACGAGAAGGATCAACACATTAATTCACAGAAAGAATTGCCAAAGCCTATTGACGATCAAGGACAGACATAATATCTCAAGGTATTGTCAAAAATTAATTTACTCTGAAAATTAACTAAGTAACAGATTAATTAATTATTTATAATAAATAATTAAATTAATATGGTACTTGAACTATTTTCTGAGATGAATTAATTCAGTAGAATATTTGAAACAGAAGAGAGAAGCCCAAAAGAAGCAGCCAAAAATAGTTATACTATGCAAAGTTACTATGCACGATTACTATGCAAGGTTACTATGCATGATTACTATGCATGGTTACTATGCAAGATTACTATGCACGGTTAATATGCACGTTTACTATGCAGGTACTGTGCAAATATTGATTACTGTGCAAATAGTGATTACTGTGCAAATAGTGGTTACTGTGCAAATAGTGATTACTGTGGAAATAGTGGAACTGCGCAAATAGTGGTACTGTGCAAATAGTGGTACTGTGCAAATAGTGGCTGGTGGGGCCCACGAAAAGAAAAAAATTCAACAGACACGATTTTGGTTGTTGGAATAGTGGTTACTATGCAGGTGGGGCCCACGTGAATAGTACATCATAGTAACTTTCTAAAACCTATAAATAGGCTTGTTGTATTTCATTTCAAAACACACCTCAACACACAACTCTCTCTTCTCTCTCTTATATCTTCTCTTTATAAGCTGCTAGACAGTCCATCTAGTAGGAAAGCCGGCTTAGCCCGCTTTCAGGAAGTGTCGGGTGGAAGGTCCTCGTGCCTAAACTATCCTTAGGAGTGTTATGGTTTTGAAGCTAATCCATTGGGTTAGAAGTTGTAACACCCCTCGGTTTTTTTATCAATTTAAAGATATTTTCCCGAATTGATTGTGTTATTTTGATTCAGTTGTTGTTCTTATTTTTCACACCTCAAAAATCCAAATATTTCGAAATAACGTATTCAACTCCCCTTCTACGTTATTCTGGACCTAACAATTGGTATCAGAGATAGTTGATCGACATATAGATCAGATCCGCATTCGTCATCTAGAATCATGAGTACTCAAAAAGTTAGCAGTATTACGGTTCCTTCATTTAAGCGTGATAATTACAGCATGTGGAAAATGAAGATGTTACTGTTCATACAAGCATCAAATCCTAGATACATGGAGACGTTGACTGAGAGTTGGTCTAAACCAATGAAAGCTGCTCCTGAAACTACTGAGGATGGTGAAAGTAGTGCAGCTGTTGGAGGAATGATTCCAAAACGTCCATCGGAGTATACCCCAGCTGAAACTGAAAAGGATGGACTGGATACCAATCTTAGACTAATCATAGTCGACTCCATGGATGATGAAATGAATCATCATATTATGAACTGTACTAGTGCGAAACACATGTGGGATACGATTGGAATGATAATGGAGGGAACTGATGAAGTTCGTGAAAATCGATTGGATATTCTGACGTCTCAATACGAAGCTTTTAAATCTCTTCCTGGTGAAAGCATCACTCAAGTTTTCGAGAGATACAATAAGCTACTGAATGAATTAAGCATTCACGGGAAGAAGTATCCTCTAAGAGAGACGAACAGGAAATTCATGATGACTCTACCACACCATGTAGAACATAAAGCATCATTCATCAGAGAGAGAGATGACTTTGCTACAATGACTCTTGAGAAGTTGTATGGAAAGTTAAGAACTCATGAGATGGAGCAAGAGCAAAGGAAAATTATATATGGTGCTGGAACAGTGGACAGCAAGAATGCTGAATTATTGAAGACAACTGCACTTACTGCATCCAGCCACAAAGAACCTGAAACAAAGGTTGTGAAACCGCAGAGCAAGAAGGATGTGTTCTTTGAAGCTGAAATGGACAATGATGATCTGCCTGGTGACGAAAGTGAGTATTATACTCTTGAAGAGTTGCAGCAACTAGAGGATCCTACTATGGCTACATTAGCAGCTAACTTTAGCCGAATCAAATTCAGGAAAAATGCTAAGTACAGGTCTTCTGGAAGTAGCAGCAGATCGCAGAGAACTGGTTCATCTTCTGGGTTTGAATCAGGAAAGAGTAAGAAGACAGGGATGGTAGATCGTAGCAAGTTTCGGTGCTACAACTGTGATAAGATGGGGCACTTTGCCAGCGAATGCAGAGAACCCAGGCAAGCAAATGAAAGGAAGAACGTTTTTCAGAAAAGGGACTCTAGCTCTCAGAGAAAGTATCCTATCAAGTCATACATTGCCGAAGGCAAAAGCTGGGATGACACTAACGATGAAGAGGAGTATGGCAATCTTGCGCTGATGGCAGACTATGATCCTACTTAGGGATATGACGTAAAAAACATGCCTGCTTCTATGGCTGATAGATTTAAATGTCGTAATCGTGATTGTGTCAAGCATGTGATAGACTCTAGCAAATCTATAAGTGATCTTAGATGGGATTTAGAATATGCTTTAAAAGATATAGCAACTGCTAAATCTGAGACTGAAAATGCTAGGGTTGAACTTAGTAAGATACAAGCCAGGAATGAGGAACTAGAACTCACTAATATGCAGATAGAAAATCTAAAGGAAAGAAATGAGTATCTAGAAAACAAATTCCAAGTTAGTGTCGAGATAGAGAAAGAGCTTAAAAATCAAAACGATGAGCTAAACACTAATTTATGTGCCTATCAGAACTCTGCTAATCTTGCAAAGGAACTAATTGACAATCAGATAGTTAGATCTAAAGTGGCTATTGGGTTCGACTATGGTTTTAAAAAGTTTGGTAAGAAACAAGTAGTGGATCCTGAACCAGCTAAGGCTAAAAGTAAGGATGCACCACCTGTTCTTAAGAATGTCAATGCTCCCTTGTTCAAGAAAACTAGTTCTGAACCCTTTGATGAAAATACTTTGCTTATCAGACATGAAATGCTTATTGAGGATGTTGAGAAACTTAGAAATGGAAAGGCAAAGTCACCTAGTAAGTCAGTTAACAGTGAAGAGACAATTGGAACTGGACTAGGTTATAAAACAGAGACTAAGCGTAGAAATAACAGAAATGGAAAAATAGGTCCTAATGCTGATAGGAAGTTATGTAACAACTGTGGTTCTGCTGGTCACCTTACTTATATTTGCAAGAAGGTCAAAGTAGAAAAGAGTCATAATGCTAATTCTGTTAATGTTCATAACATGCATGCCATGCTTGTTTCACCCAAATGTGCTGTTAATTTTATGTCTGCTTTTCTGAACTTGATACATTCATCTTCTAGTAACTGTATGCATGATGATAAGAACATGAATAGGAAGCATGGTAGAAACAATAGAGCTAAGACTGCCAGTCCTCCTAAATCTAGAAAGGAATCCTTTTCTCCCAAGCCTAGAAGCAATTCTGTTGAGGCCTCTATAAAAGATTATGAGACAGTCAAGGCAAATGCTAAATCTGCTCAGAAATCTGTTAAATATGCAAATGTGTCTAAGCCCTCTGGACCCAAACAAGTTTGGGTACCAAAGAAAACTTAATCTCCTTTGAATACAGGGCATGAAGAAAAAGCGAGTCATGTGGATTCTGGACAGTGGATGTTCGAGACATATGACCGGTGATAGAGCCCTGCTATCAAAGGTGGTTGAGAAAACTGGCCCAGTGGTTACCTTTGGAGATGACAACAAAGGATTTAATATGGGATATGGCAATTTGGAATTTGGGAATGTTGTCGTTGAAGAAGTCTCTCTTGTTGATGGTCTAAAGCATAATCTTCTGAGCATAAGTCAATTTTGTGATAAAGGATATGAAGTCTTGTTCAAGAGGGAGAAGTGTCTGATCAGTAACAAGAGGGATGAGAAGCTCGCTTTGCAAGGAGTGAGAAAGGGTGATTTGTTCGTAGCTGACTGGAACTCTAGCAATGGTGAAGTCAAGTGCTTCTATGGTAAAGCATCTTCAGAGATTAGTTGGTTATGGCATAAAAAGCTCTCGCATCTAAACTTCAAGACTATGAATTCTCTAGTCAAGAGGGAACTGTTAAGAGGGTTGCCCGAAATAGAATTCTGTCCATCTGGACTGTGTGAAGCATGTGAGAAAGGGAAGTCAAAGAAGGCATCACACAAAAGGAAGACTATGACTGACATTACTGAGCCATTGCAATTATTGCATATGGATTTATTTGGTCCAGTCAATGTCTAAGAAGCGATACTGTTTGGTTATTGTTGATTACTATTCCAAGTACACATGGGTGTTATTTTTACATTCTAAGGATGAAGCTGCTCAGATGGTAATCGATCAAATAAAAAAGATTGAGTTAGAAGCTGGAGTGCCCGTGCGGACGATCAGATCAGACAATGGTACTGAATTTAAGAATGCATTACTTAACAGTTTCTGCACTGAAAAGGGTATCTCAAGACAAAACGAAGTGGTTGAGAGGAAGAATCAAACACTAATTGAAGCCGCAAGAACTATGTTAAATGAAGCCGGTCTTCCTACCTACTTCTGGGCTGAAGCAGACAGCACAGCTTGCTACATTGAAAATAGGACCTTGATCAACAGAATGTATGAAAAGACACCATATGAATTGATGGCCAATCATAAACCATCCGTGAAATACTTTCACGTATTCGGAGGAATGTGCTATGTGCTGAAAGATGGATATGAGCATCTTGGTAAGTTTGATGCTAAAGCTGATGAAGGCATTTTCCTGGGCTATTAATTGGAATCTAAGGCTACAGGGTCTATGTGATTGAAAGCCAGAAAGTTGTTGAGAACCTTGATGTGAAATTTGATGACATCAGACTTCCTAGTATTCAGAAAGAAGAATCTTTAGCTTTTGAAAATCTTTCTGATAATGAGGAAGATGAGGATGAACCTGAAGTTGCTACTGGAGTAAATGGTAATGATGGAGATGGTAATAATGGTGATCCAAGTAATGGTAATGGCAGTGAGATCACAGGACCTCAAAGTTAGACTATCTCTGGTTCTAGTCCTCAGGAGAGTAAATCTGTAGATCATACCAGCAACAACTCAGGGGGAGCAGATGAAGGATCCACTAGTCAGAATGTTGATAATGGGGAATCATCCAGATTTCATCTACCAAGGCAAACTGTTTGGAATCGAGATCATACTTTTGATCTGATCATTGGTGATCTTGACTCAAGAGTACAGACTAGAAGAGCTACTCAGAACGAATGTTTGTATTCTGGTTTTCTATCAGAAATTGAACCTAAGAAGGTTGGTGAAGCTCTGGAAGATCCAGATTGGGTGATTGCAATGCAAGAGGAACTCAATCAGTTTGAAAGACAGAAAGTTTGGAAGCTGGTACCCAGACCAAAGAACAAATCTGTAATTGATGTAAGATGGGTATTCAGAAATAAACTTGACGAGAATGGAATCGTTACAAGGAACAAGGCGAGACTGGTTGCCAAAGGCTACACTCAAGAAGAAGGTATTGATTATGATGAGACTTTCGCACCAGTTGCTAGACTAGAAGCCATCAGGATGTTTCTGGCATTTGCTGCACATTCAAACTTCAGAGTATATCAGATGGATGTGAAAAGTGCTTTCCTGAATGGTGAGCTTGAAGAAAAGGTCTATGTTGAACAGCCTCCTGGTTTTGTTGATCCTGAGTTTGAGGACTTCGTCTACCTTCTATTCAAAGCTCTCTATGGTCTTAAACAGTCGCCTAGAACATGGTATGACACTCTTGCTGAATTCTTACTTGAAAGTTGTTTTACTAGAGGTGTCATCGATAAAACTCTGTTCTATAAAAAGCATAAAAATGATATTCTACTTGTGAAAGTTTATGTTGATGATATTATATTTGGCTCTACGAATAATGTACTTTGTGCAAGATTTTCTAAGTTGATGCAGAGTAGGTACGAGATGAGCATGATGGGAGAGCGAAACTACTTTCTTGGATTGCAAGTGAGCCAAAGAACAGATGGTATCTTTATCTGTCAATCCAAGTATATCAAGGATCTTCTTAAAAAGTATCCTCTTGAAGATTCAGCACCTTCAAAGACTCCCATGGCCACTGCCACTAAGCTTGATCAAGATAAATCTGGAAAACGAGTTGACATAACAATCTACTGGGGCATGATTGGTTATCTACTCTACCTCACTGCAAGCAGACCAGATATAATGTTCGCAACATGCTTATGTGCGAGGTTCCAAGCTGATCCTAAAGAATCACATCTGATAGCCGTGAAGCGTATCTTCAGATATCTTAATGGTACTCCGAATCTTGGTATTTGGTGTCCTAAGGATACGGGTTTCGACCTGGTTGGCTATACAGACTCTGATTATGCTGGTTTCAAGATTGATCGCAAGAGTACTTCTGGAAGCTGTCAATTTCTTGGAAGGAGATTGGTTTTCTGGTTCAGCAAGAAGCAGCATTCAGTGGCCACATCTACAGCAGAGGCAGAATACATTGCAGCTGGTAGCTGTTGCTCACAAATCTTGTGGATGAGGAATCAATTCATGGATTATGGTCTGTTGCTGAACAAAATACCTATATTCTGCGACAACACAAGTGCCATAACAATCTCGAATAATCCAGTACAGCATTCTCGGACCAAGCACATCGACATAAGGTATCATTTCATTCGTGAACATGTTATGCATGGTATTGTGGAACTTCACTTCATTCCCACAGAACAACAACTTGCAGACATTTTCACGAAACCACTTGATGAATCTACATTCAACAGGTTGGTTAGTGAACTTGGCATGTTAAACTTGTCCTCTTAACAGGGAGTCAACAAATGCAAGTTGTTGTGAATAAATTCATCAAGTCTATTGATCTTATCCTTAGGAATTGTGAATTTATTTACCATTTATCCTTGTACATTTTCATGATTTTATCTACTGATTAGTTGCCATGTGTTTAAGTGTTAGAAATTTGCGGTAATTAGTTGGTACTAATGAAGCGATACTTGAGTATTAACATGTTTGCATGCTATATCTTTGTTTAATACTCGTGTACTCGATATTTATTTTAATAATTGATATCATGACTGAAGCAATTCAAGATTGGATCACACATGTTCTGATACTTGATTATTAAAATAAATTGTAGCATAATTAAATAAATATTTTATTGACATATATCAATTAATGATATTTTGTTAATTTTATGTCTATTTAATTGTGAGTTTATCTGATTATTGTAGATTAATTCTTGATTTACTGCGTGATTATTTTTAAATCCATAATAATTAGAAGTATTAAATATGTGTAGATGTGTATAGGCTGATAGGTCTTGGTGATAAGATGTTTTTCGGCCGACAGGTTTCGGTGATAAGATGTTTTTTCGGCTAATTAGGTTGTTAGGTGAGAAATTATTGAGCGGTGTTAGTTTTTCAAACATAACCTATCACTATTACACCTAACCCACTAAACCTTGAAACCTTATAAATGATGAGTTTTTGTTTGTGTTTAACATCATCATTTTTTAGATATACAGAGCATATACACACAATTGCTGAATATTTCGAGCTTTGATCGGAAAGATCTCTCAATCTAGCTGGTGGTTTTTAGATCGGATTTCATATTCTTGCTTTATACATCATCCTTTATAAAAACTAACCCTTGTTTTTCCTCAAAGTTTTGAAAATGGCATTGCAGGGAAGCTTTTTAATTGCTAAAGTTAATACTATTTCCATTCAGCAAATCGAAACCATTCAGGATGAGCAATTTCGGGCTTGGACACAATTTTTGAATGAACATTCATTAATTCGCTATGCTTTAGTTACACAGGTGTAGCTTAACCATGATGCATTGCGTGAACTATATTGTAGTGCGGTTAACACTTCTGGACAGGACGGGTGTGCAATCACATATCGACTGTTTGATAGGTCCATTAGGGTCACTGAACGAGATGTTAATCGAATTCTCCATTTTCCTATGGAAAATTTCGTTTCTGATCCTACACCTGAACAGATTGAAATGTTCTTTCGTTTTATAAGGTACCAAGATGGAAATTTCAATACTGGTAATCTTTCTAGAACGTTTCTAACCGAGTACTGGAATTTCTTCTTTCACACTCTTAACCGTGTTTTTTCCTCAGATAAAACAAATCAAGATCGAATACCTGAATTTATTCAAAAAATAGGGTATGCGGTCGCCAATAATTTGAGGATTAATTTTGGAAAAATAGTGCTTGGTCAAATCATTTTAAAGATGAAACACTTGGGAACAAGAGATGTTCGGACTCAAAATGTCAAATGTCTATATCCAAGGTTTCTACAGCTAATATTAAATGATTTTTTGAATGATGAAGACAGGGTACGCTTGGAAAATGGTCAAAAGATGGAATGTTCTAACATGAAGACGAATGTAATTAATTACATAAGCAAAAAAGAACTATACGGATGTGCCTACAGTCCTAACTGAATATCTAAAGACTGTCCCACTTCCGTTGTTACCAAGACCAGTGAGAGCAGGTATACGACAAGGTAATATTTCAGTCCCTGCTATTCCAACCTCTGTATTCCCTGTTGTGTCACATGAAATACAGTTTCTACAATCCCAAGTGGCCATCTTACCCGACCAAGAGCAGGAAATCCCACCGACTCTAACACAGGTCGAAGAGCCCATTCTACAAATGCAAACACAAACACAACAAATTCCTACACCTCAATTGTCACATAAACGACCAGCCATCAATACTTTTGAGGGAGATAGTGCCTCAGCAGCACCACATAAGGAGTTAGTTACATCAGCCGATGTACTTCATTCTAAACGGAGTAAACCCAGTGAACCTGAGGTAACGACAACTGTCAGTGAAACAATTCTTTCTTATCCAATGAGTGCAAATGTAAATAAGGTTGAATTGACGGGAGCAACTATCTTGAGTTCCATTTCACGGAACATAAGAGTGGTTGATGATCTTTCTAAAGATCAAATGCCTTCACAGGCATCCGAGGTGGAATTACCTACCTCAATAACTGCTGGTGAATCTTCCATTTTACGGAAAGATCCATCGGTAGGTGGTTCTTTTATGAACCAAGTGTCTTCACAGACGTACGAGGGAAACTTGGGTTTTGTGCCATTTAATCGATTCAAGTTTAACCTCCTAGAGGGAAAATCTCTGGATCTCTTTCGAGATTTACCACTCTTTACCAGTGGTAGGCAACTCGCTTCAAGTGAGGATGGAAGCTCACGAACTTTCATTGCACCATCCGTGACCTCTGAAAAAGGGGCTAGGATGATTTCATTTGCAGGTACATATATCGGTGGAAGCTCTAGAGGAGAGTTGAGGGAAACACGAACAGAACATGTAAGTGTAACCCAAACCACTAAACCGGGTGAATATAGAGTGTTGAGTGAAACACCTGCAGAACGTACGAGTGAGCAACCTACTCAACCACATGCACCTGTAACCAGAAAGGAATACAACAGACTCCTTACACGGGTCCAAACAATGTAGAAAGAGTTGCAAAATATCTGTAAGTCCATTGTAGAAATTAAAAATTTGCAACTTATTCAACGTGATGTATTCCAGGTTCAATTGAATACCATGGCAACCCAGTTTAATGATGCAATCAACTCCTTGGTAAAGTCATCTTCGTCTAATTTACCAACTCCACATCCTACTACTCTGGAGGATAACCCAACTGAGGGGGACACTACACCATATATGCTCTTTACCAACACCTAAAACTAGTGTTGGCTGTAAAATGTAGCCTTAGATATCTTAATTTTGATGTAAGCCAACATTTTATTTTGATGTTACAATACATTTCAATGTATGTTGCCTTAAATATTTTTGATTAACAAAGCCAACACTTAAAATTATGTTACCGTAGACACTAAAAAAAGTGTTGGAAATGGACGGGGGGAAAATTAAATATTTGGGGGGAAAGTGAAATATTTGGGGGTAATTATTTGGGGAAAGTGAAATATTAGGGGGGAAATGAAATATTTGGGGGTAATTTTTAAAATAATTTTTTTTCTAAATAAATTTTAATATATAATTTAAATAAAATTTTTGTCATATATGATTAAAAATATTTGAATATAATATTTCAGACTATGTAAAAAGAATTGAATGTTTTTAGCAAAAAAAAAAGAACTGAATGCTTAATTAATAATTTAATTATTTTTCCAAATAAATTAATTTATTTATAAAAAATGTAATAAAAGAATTTTATAAAATTATTAAATCTATTAAATAAATGATAATTCTACTTTTATAGATAATAACATAGTTTTATTACATTTAAAATAAATAATTATTTAAAAAAAAAAGTTCATAATTAATTGAAAATGGTAGCTGAAATATAAGAGCGGTAAAAGAGCCGCGCTTTTCATTTTTCACTTACACAAAATAATTGAGACTTTCCCTCTCTTTCATTTCATTCTCGCTCCCACTCTCTTTAAGCATTCTTTCTCTCTCTAACACAATCTATCTCTCCCGTCTAATTTCATTCTCTCTCCCGTTCTCTCTCTCTCTCACACAATCTATCTCTCCCGTTCAATCAATTTGAAGCTTTGGTTTGAATTACTGCTTCTTCAATTAGGGTTTTTTCGGTTTGAATTAGGGTTTCTTATTGATTTGGTTTTCATTAATTGCTCTTTAGTTTTAATTAATTGGTTTTCTCTCTTTGTTTCCGGACTGAACTGGTTGCTTATTCAGTCTGGTTGCTTCAATTTTGCTTGCCTTGATTTGGTCCGATTTGGGATTTTTTGGTCTAGGCATAGATATGTCTCTCTCTCTGCGTGTGTATAGGACATAGAAGGCATGGAATGAATTTATTGAATTCCGGTGACCGGAGGATGAAGGCTTATAAAGAGAATTCGTATCCTCCTTCAATACTGCCACTACCTTTCCTCTAGATTATGTCGAATTTGATGTCCAGGTTACTAAAGATGACTGCCCTGTCATATTCCATGACAACTTTATTCATCCTCACTCAAGAAAATGTAAGTTACATCTTAATTAGATCTTCTAAAGTCTTGTTATTAATTATATTTTGTTTTTTCGAATCAACTTGTTATTTTAATGGAAAAATTAATAATTTCAGGGTACTATCTTTGAGAAGAGAGTAACAGAATTGTCTCTATGTGAGTTTCTTGTTTTACCTTTGTATGCTAATTGGGAATTTAATCTTTTTATTTTTGGCATGTTTCTCTTATTTGGGGTATAATTTCGGCTAATCTAAGCATTTTTGTTGAGTTCAAAGGTGTTAGCTAATGTTAATCACAAGGCTAGATAATTTAATGTTGTTAACTGTTTGACATGTCTATGCACACTCCCTGAAGTTTCTTTGAAATTCTCCTGGCCTTATAAGTATGTTTTTTACATTGTTCAAATTATCCATGTTAATTACCCACATTCTACTACTAGTAACTTTTGATTGTGGAAGATATATATTTGTGGCGAAAGTTAGAATGTCCAAGTATGTAGCTTTCTAAGTATTTTTTAGTACTTCATTTACATGATTAGTGATTACAAGGTTGGTGAGTACTTCGTTTACAAGATAATTGATTACGAGGTTGGTTCCTATTTCCTTTTTTTTTATATAAATGAATTACTTACAAAAAGGATTTTAGTTTGTTGGAAGGAAACTTGACTTCAGATACATTTCAGTACATATAGAGCTTAGTGGATTTAAATAAACTTTGGACCTGATTTAAATAAAGTCGTCGGTTCATATTTATTGTTTTCTTCCTATAATTTCAGACAACTGCACCAAAGAGCTGTTTATGCGTCCTCCATGTCCAAGGGAAATACTTGCTCTTGGCGAAAGTCTTATAGCAACTGGTAGTTTCTTAGTTATGATCTTTACCCATTTTTTTCATAGTGTAAGTTATGTTTGGAAAATTATGAAAGATAAGCTTGTTCAGATAATTATATCTAGTCTCTCCTTCAAGTTGTTTATTAATTCAGTTTTGATATTTGTTTAGGAGCAATAAATTTTCAGTTTTGTACTACTCTGTAGACTGAACTTGCATCATGTAAATTAAAAGTCAACTAGCTGAAGGTAAGGCTGCTGTTGAGGCTCACAAAAAACATCTAGAAGACACGGGTCCAGATATTATTGGTAAAACACCTCAGCTCCTAATATGTATATTTACCTCTTTATCTTGCTTTTTTATCCTCATCCTATGCTACTGCATCATTCAGTTTATTGATAATTTCTGTAGTGTTCTATTTTTAAGCCTCAAAGTTTTTTTAATGACCTCAACTGTGTGCATCATTAAATTTTGTCATTTGTAATCTGCAACAAGAGCATCATTAGAAGTGATTTGTGATCGGTACCAAACAGGCCCTTGACTATTACATTATGCACAATAGGGTACTACAAAGAGATCATTTGCGAAGCCCAAAGTTGATGTAAACTAATCAGTTCTCCAGGTATTCTCTTACTGAGCACTTACATTAAGCACAACACGTGGATTCTCTTACTGATCTGCTTAGTTACTAGTGTAATTACTAAATATTTTACATATATATAGAAAACAAATAAGTCATGCTTATTTATTTATAGAAAAGCATTGTTATTGCACTTGAGAAGACCATGAATATGACATTAGGGAATATGTAGCTGTCTATTTTGGTAACAAACCTTATAAGTCCTTACAAGGTATTCATCCTCCGCAGATAGCAATGTTTCAGTTATTTCAGGTTCAGCAATTACCGCAGGCTTCAGATCATCATCACCAATTGACCGTGTAACCTGGTAACAAAAATTATTTAGTAATATAGCATTTGCTACTGAATAAGATAACCCCATTATGCACTTTTTGAGCGATACACAGTAAAAATACCTTAAACAACAAACTTATTTACTTATACAACAAAGTATTAATTTCGAAAATTTAAATTGTAAAGTATACACCGCCTATCCATACTTGCTAGTCGCGGCTAGTTTAATTAGTGAGATGGTATTTAAAATGCTGGATTAATTTGTTAAAGACATCTATACGATGTGATGAGTAGCATTTCTTCATATATGAGGTTTTACTATGCTCAATATGCTAACTCGGGATCTGTTGCTTATTACTAGGTAACTCTACATGCTCGAGATCTGTTACTAAAGGTATGTCACTATCACCATCAAATCTTGTGGTTAGAATGTGACACAACGAAAATTATGAATGTGTATCATACTAGATTTATCTGCATCTTGTGCAGAAAAGTCTATATCACTTAGCAGAATTATTCCACAATAATTGTTAGCCTCCGCAAACAGACTAGTTCCTATGAACTTATAATATAGAGAATCTCATTTATGAACCCTGTAATTGCCTGTATATTAAATGGTAATTATGGTTAAAAAAAACAAAAAAAAAACCTAGACAGTAAGAAAAGCACAAAATTAACTACACTTTTCAAAATTCTAACTGCAAAATAGTAATTAATAGATGACATTAGGGAATATGTAGCTGTCTATTTTGGTAACAAACCTTGAAAACATCCATGGCTGGAATGAGGTTCAAGTCTGATTGACATATTATAGTGGGATTTATCAATTGTGATTATTCACCTTGATTGGATATACATGGTAGATTTCATATGTCGGGTACAAATATGAGATCCATTCATTCAGATATTAGATTAATTTTAATCCTTGAATTGTTTGGCATGTACATTAATGTTAAACTGCATTTTGAGCAACTGGTTTTTTTTCCGGAGTTTTGTCACAAGTAATTTTTAAACTCGGCCACTTTGTGTCTCGGTTTACAGAGAATCATGAATTATAATCCTTCAAAAGAGCAGTTGCTTGACACTGTTCAGCAGCAATTTGCTTCACAGGTTTCTCCTTTCTCACTTTCGTGTTTGTCTCCTCTCTTTCTCGTGTACAGTTATATAAGCAAATGTTAATTTTTCTTTACTAAATATATAATTTATTCAATGCAGCAAGTTGATCAGGTTCAAGAAGTTGATCAGGTTCAAGGGATTGTGGAATTCATACATGCAGCCAGGAGACTTAAATCAGCTGGTGGTTGCTGGAGAAAGTGAGTCAAAGTGATTACATAGAATCAGATGTTGGACTAGTTTGTCGTTATCTAGTGGAATTTATTTTAGTCGTTATGTACTTAACTAGTTTGTCAAATATTATGTTTGGTTGTACTTTCCTAGTTGGTTGATGATTGTAGTTAATTTGGGTTGGTTGTGATTGTAGTGAATATGGATTAATGTAGTATGGATTATTATGATTGTACTTTCCAAGTTGGTTGTGTTGATTTGGTTATTAAGGGAATGAATATTTTCATATTACTGATTTTTTGTTCAAAATAGAAAAGTGTTGCCATTGAGGCTATAAAATGTTGGCAAAAAGTAAAAAGAATGTTAAGAAATGTTGCTCGCAAATGTTGATGTAGCCAAAATTTGTGTTGCCATAAAAGTGGGCTCCACACTGGTCCCCAAAATCACGGTGGGCCCTACGGTGGTAAAATAACTAAGTTTATGGTAATATTGTATTTGGTGTTGCTGTAAGAAAAAACGATGTTGCAGTAGAGTTTATGGTAACATTGTATTTGGTGTTGTTGTAGATCGTAAAGTGTTGCCATAAATAACTAAGGCAACATATAAATCGATGTAACCATAGAATTGAACTAAGTGTTGGCTTATCACCTACGGCTACGGGACTATATCCAACATCACCAAATTTGGGAAAAGTGTAGCCTTAGACCAATTTTTGGCTTAAGGCAACACTATTCTTGATTTTTTACACTTTTTTCAGGTGTTGCTAAAGAGCATATATGGTGTAGTGGGAGAAGTTGGATGATCAAGAAAAATCTACTAGGCGTAAGGGCAAGGAAAAGGTTGTTGACACCGAATTAACTTTATTTTGGTAAAGGAAAAGCTAATGGGAGTATTAGTGCTATGTGGAAAGAAAGCAAGGCAAACTTGAAGATATGTTAAGTCTAGAGGAACAATTTGTCTTGCACTTGTTCAAATTTTAGAAATCTAGAAAATGTATATATGATCTAGAATGCGCTTTAATATTATTTATCTTTGTATTTCATTTTTTTGTATCAGTTGAGTTATCCTCTAGGAATTTGCTTGTCAAACCCTAACAATCAAATAGGGGGATATTGTAAAGCATAATGTAATGTAATATGAATAGAGGACATATATAACTCAACTAGGATAAAAGATAAATAATATTAACTCTATACAGGGATCGTGAAATTTGAAGAACAGGCACCAACAAGGATCAAGTCGCTGAAAGAAGTTCATTAACATGATCAAGCCTTAGTGACAGAATAAGATGTACAGATGATTCAGTTGAAGGGCCAAAAGATTCCATGTATTTATATTATTTGAAGATACCGCTGCAGGCTAATCAATTGGAATGTAACAAAGGTGTGAAGATCAAGATCAGTGCTAGTCACTTGTGAACCAGACCAGTGCACTAAGTGTCAGCACATACGAGAAGGATCAACACATTAATTCACAGAAAGAATTGCCAAAGCCTATTGACGATCAAGGACAGACATAATATCTCAAGGTATTGTCAAAAATTAATTTACTCTGAAAATTAACTAAGTAACAGATTAATTAATTAATTATAATAAATAATTAAATTAATCTGGTACTTGAACTATTTTCTGAGATGAATTAATTCAGCAGAATATTTGAAACAGAAGAGAGAAGCCCAAAAGAAGTAGCCAAAAATAGTAATACTATGCAAAGTTACTATGCACGATTACTATGCAAGGTTACTATGCAAGATTACTATACACGGTTACTATGCAAAATTACTATGCACGGTTACTATGCATGTACTGTGCAAATAGTGATTACTGTGCAAATAGTGGTTACTGTGCAAATAGTGATTACTGTGCAAATAGTGGTATTGTGCAAATAGTGGTATTGTGCAAATAGTGGCTGGTGGGGCCCACGAAAAGAAAAAAATCCAGCTGACACGGTTTTGGTTGTTGGAATAGTGGTTACTATACAGGTGGGGCCCACGTGAATAGTACAACATAGTAACTTTCTAAAACCTGTAAATAGGCTTGTTGTATTTCATTTCAAAACACACCTCAACACACAACTCTCTCTTCTCTCTCTTATATCTTCTCTTTATAAGCTGCTAGACAGTCCATCTAGTAGGAAAGCCAGCTTAGCCCGCTTTCAGGAAGTGTCGGGTAGAAGGTCCTCGTGCCTAAACTATCCTTAGGAGTGTTTTGGTTTTGAAGCTAATCCATTGGGTTAGAAGTTGTAACACCCCTCGGTTTTTTATCAATTCAAAGATATTTTCCCGAATTGATTGTGTTATTTTGATTCAGTTGTTCTTATTTTTCACGTCTCAAAAATCCAAATATTTCGAAATAACGTATTCAACCCCCCCTCTACGTTATTCTGGATCTAACAACTTGTACTACTTGGAAGAGGATGTTGTATCAGAAACAAGTAGTACTAACTCAACTGGAGAAGCTTCTCCAGAGAACTGTTCTTTTCTTGCTCAACACAATAAACTTGTGGCTTAAACTAAACTCTGGCATCTCAGGTTTGGCCACATGCCAGTACATATGCTTATACATACTGGACTTTCAGATTTTGACAAAGCTAGTTCTTGCACTTTAAATGGTATCTGTCAGATCTGTCCTTTAGCTAAACAAACAAGGTCTTCTTTTCCTATCAGTAGCATTAAAACTCAACATCCTTTTTAGGTGATACATGTAGATATTTGGGGTCCCTATAAGGATGAAACTTATAATGGTTGTAAGTTTTTCTTGACTGTGGTTGATGACTTTACAAGAATGTCATGGGTTTTTCTATTAGCACACAAGTCTGAAGCAGTACATACCATAAAGAGTTTCATTGAATATGTTCAGACTCAATTTACCACCACAGTTCAGACAGTCAGAAGTGATAATGCTACAGAGTTATGTGGCAAAGACATTACTGATTTTTATTCATCAAAAGGGATTTTACATCAGAAAACTTGTGTTTACACTCCTCAACAGAATGGAGTTGTAGAAAGGAAGCATAGACATCTATTGGACACAACAAGGGCTTTATTTTTTCAATCTAAAGTGCCAATCAAGTTTTGGGGAGAATGTATTCTTGCTGCTGTTTACTTAATAAACATGATGCCATTGTCAGTCCTTAACAATGTAAGTCCTTATGAAAAACTCTTTGATGCTCCTCTAGATCTATCTACTTTTAGAGTTTTTGGCTGTTTATGTTATGTTTCTACAACTTCTCATCACCGATCTAAATTTGAAGCAAGAGCTGCTCCTCATGTTTTTATTGGTTATCCTGTTGGAGTGAAAGGATACAAGGTTCTTAACATTCAAACACTACAGATATCCATTTCTAGAAATGTGATATTTTATGAACAATTTTTTCCATTTCATATTCAAACAGATCAATCTCCACCATCATTCTTTCTTCCTGTATCAACTGATTACACTCCTTTTTATGATGAAATTCCTACTATTTTTCAGAATTCACCTGATAATAGTTCTTTTCATTATGATTCAACATTTTCACATGCTGATTCTGATACTACTGGTGATTCTGATTCTAATGGTGATAGTACTCATTCTTTTCATCATACACCATCTGATACAGATTCTATTACTATTCGAAAAAGTACTAGAGTTTCTAAATTGCCACCTCATCTCAATGATTATATCTATGGTTCTAGTGTCTCTCATTGGTGCAATTTAGTCACTTTTGCTTCTTTACCAGCTTCTCTTCATTCTTTTGTGAGTCAATCTGATTCTATTGTTGAGCCACCTAATTACTTAGAAGCTTCTAAGGATCCTAGGTGGGTTGATGCTATGCAAAAGGAGTTAGATGCTTTACAGAAGAATCATACTTGGATCTTAGTTGATTTACCACCTGGCAAGAAACCTATTGGTTGCAGATGGGTCTTTAAAATCAAACTCAAAGCTGATGGTTCTATAGAATGGTTTAAAGCTCGTTTAGTGGCTAAGGGTTATAATCAGAAGTGGGGGATTGACTATCTTGAGACTTTTTCTCCAGTAGTTAAGATGTCTACAATCAGATGTGTTATAGCTGTTGCAGTACACAGGAAATGGACTTTGCATCAGTTGGATGTGAACAATGCTTTTCTCCATGGTGACTTATGTGAAGAGCTGTATATGACTGTTCCAGAAGGCTTACCAAATCCTCTCTCTAAGGTTTGCAAACTTGTCAAATCCATTTATGGTTTAAAACAAGCTTCTAGACAATGGTTTGCCAAGTTAGTGGGGGAATTGCAGCATAAAGGTTATCATCAGTCTAAAAATGATTACTCTTTATTCTTAAAGAGCAATGGAGATCTTATCACAGTTATAGCTGTTTATGTAGATGATATCATTCTAACTGGTGATGATATTTGTGGAATAAATGATATCAAACAGCATCTTGATCATGTTTTCAGTATCAAGGACCTTGGAAAGCTCAATTATTTTCTTGGTATTGAAGTGGGATATTTGAATCATGGAATTACTTTGACATAGAAAAAGTTCACCAAAAAACTGTTAGTCGAAGCTGGTTTATCTGATGATTTTCGATCTGTAGTTACACCACTTCCAATAAATCTGAAATTACAAGCTAATGAAGGAGAACCATTTGATGATCCAAGTTTGTATAGATGTCTGGTGGGAAAGCTCAATTTCCTTACTCATACTAGACCTAATTTGGCTTACACAGTTCAGCACTTAAGTCAATTTTTACAACAGCCTATGACTTTACATTTTAAGGCCTTGACACATGTTATAAAATATGTAGCTTCTACAGCTGGGCAAGGCATTTTACTGGAAGGTAGTGATCAGTTGGTACTACAAGCATACTCAGATTCAGATTGGGGTGCATGCTTGGATACAAGTAGATCAATTTCTGGATATATTCTAATGTTAGGAAAGTCACCAATAAGTTGAAAATCCAAGAAGCAGAGCATAGTATCAAAAAGCTCCTCTGAAGCAGAATATAGAGCTATGTCTACAGCTGCAGCAGAAGTAACCTGGATGGTTAGACTATTGGAAGAACTAGGAGTAAAAAGATTGAAGCCAGTTGTTCTTCACTGTGATAATCAGAGTGCAATACATATAGTTAAAAATCATGTGCATCATGAGAGGACTAAGCATATTGAGATAGATGTGCACTTCACAAGAGACAAGGTAATGGAAGGATTGTTGCAGATTTCTTATTTACCTACTCAGTCACAAATTGCAGATGTCTTCACTAAAGTTTTACCATCTGAGCACTTTAATGAATTAATTTCCAAACTTGGCATGATCAAAGGAATGCCTAGTTTAAAGGAGGGTGTTGAGAATATAAATGATGCTCATGATTCTGAAGAAGAGAAAAATAATAGAGCAGCAAAGGGTAAAGAAGTCAGTTACTAGTTGCCAGCTAGATATGACACATCAGCAAAATAAAGAATGACAGCTGTGGAGTTAATTAGTTAGTTACTTGCTAATTCTGTAAATGTAAAAATAGACGATAGTTAATTCTTTTATTTCAGTTAGTTACATTCCTCTTTTCCACAAGATGTAAAATACATTCTCTCTATGTCTTCTCTGTAACATAGTGATGAAGCTTTGGTTGTGTATCAATGGAGTTTTGTAAATACATGTTCATTCTGTTGTTTCAGTCTCAGTAAGCTTTCTATCTTGTTCATTTTTGTCTATTATAACAGTGTACCAATAAATTTGACTATTTAAGAGATATGAAGCACACGGTGTACTTTTACAATGAGAACGTGAGAAGTGCAGATGTACTCAAATGATTGAAATTCTTAATACGAAAAACTACCTTTTAAGCGTAAAAACTAGCTGAAAACCTCAAACTCAATAATTTAATAGCACAATAAATTACTGACCACCATACTTATTTTGTTCATGGAAGCAAAGCTGATGATGAAGACATGATGCAGTTGGAGGAGTTGGCGCCACCAGAGCTTAAGGAAATATTTCGCAATGTCTTAGAGGCAAAAGTGTCAGAGGAGGATTGAAGTGAATTCGAAGATAAATCTAACGGAGCTGTGACATAAGATAACATGGGGTACGTTAGTGCCAGATCAAGCAGGGGAGCTTCGAAGTTTAACACTTGCAGTGCTTGCCCAATTGAAGGCCAGAATTTGTGATCTGGGTGAGCACACCATAATCCTACAATCATCAAGCATCTCAACTGTTTCTCATCAAAATTTGCAGAAAGTTTTGGATCAGCAGCTGCAACAAGCTCTCCCTTTCCATAAAGGTCCCACATCCATTCAACAAGTATGACCTCGCCCTGTTTCGCTCTGGGGTTAATAGGTTTTCTTCCTGAGGCTATTTCCAAGGTCACTATACCAAAGCTATAGACATCTGTTTCCTTGCTTACTTTCCCAGTTATAAAATAGTCAGGGGCAATATATCCCATTGTCCCTGCCAACATAGTTGTTTCTGTCTCTTTTCCATGGTCCACAAACCTGGCCAACCCAAAATCACCGAGTTTGCAATTAAAATTTGAGTCCAACATGATATTACTTGCTTTAATATCCCTATGCATCACACACTGTTCCCATCCTTCATGTAGATAGAGCAATGCGGATGCTAGGCCTCGAGTTATGTTATATCTCATTATCCATGTCAAGAACATATTTTCTTTAAAGAGATACGAATCCAGGCTACCATTTGGCAAGAACTCATAAATAAGTAAAAGTTCTCTTTCTTCATGGCACCAACCAATTAGCTGCACCAAATTCCTATGTCTCAGCTGGCTGATAATCCGTACTTCTGATGCAAACTCTTTTATTCCTTGTTTCGATCCCCTGGACACTCTTTTGACAGCAACATAAGAGTTCAAGTGACATAAGAAACCTTTATAAACCCCACCAAATCCCCCTTGTCCAACCTTCTCCCCTTCTGTAAAGTTTCTTGTTGCAGTAGACAATATCTCGTATGAAAATTTTTGGGGTCCAGTTTCCTTTTTAAATTCACATGAAATCTCAAATAGATTGTTATCTTCCTTTTTAATTCTATTCCACTTCTTCTTTCGAACACACCAAAGAAGACCTATTGCTATGATTAAGAAGCAGGCTAATGCACCTACAACAATCCCAACTATTACCTTCCCATTTTTCTTCTGTTTCAAATTGTGTTTTGGAGGCGGCACGGAGATTGAACTGAAATTCCAGCAATGAATTGCATGTATCTCCAAGAATCGTCTTCTTGTTGCAGCTGAAATGCCAAATTCAACCCTTTCCGGCAAGTACTTTCTAAGGTCAACTTTATAAGAAAGGCTCTCTATGGAAGTGATGTTATTAGGAAAAGAAGTAAAGAAGAGACTTAAATTCATTGTAGTAGAATTGTAACTGATCCATGCTTCATTCTTTACTCCAACAGGAACACGACTAAGCCATGTCACATTAGTAACAGACACCATTGAGTTTATGTTGATGCCAACATGATCATGAAGAGGATCCCAAGGATTTATGTATGTATCGAACTCCATAGCCACGAATGGATTTATGGTTGAACTGTTTATCTGGTCTTCACTCACAAGGCCAAGACCAGCACCTTGTTGAACACTAGGAATCGGGAAGCCAACAGGTGCAAGAAAAAATGCAACCCCATCAGCGTACTCCAACCTATTTTGTGAATTTATGGTGAATGCAAAATACGTAGAGAAGTCTGCCAAGTAACCAGATGCCCTGTCCCTAGATTTGATTTTGGCAACTCCCCTGAGAGGTAGAGGGAGTTTCAAGTGTGATGTGCTCTCCACTCAGTGTTGTGCCAGCATTATCACTCCCATGTGTTGACTCATTACAAGAAGGTGCATTGGGGAGGATGCTTGATTCTATAGATGCACCCTGTTGAGAGGATACATCTAGTGAACTGTTTGCCCCTGATTTTACAACTTCAGCCATTTGTGTGACTGAAGAGGTGGTTTTAGATTTCTTCTTCTTTGGCTTCTTTAAAGGTGACACAGGTGCCTCACTTTCTAAGCATAATTCAGCATTCAATGCTGCTTCTGATAACATATTCAAGGGTTCATAGGCTATCTCCTTTCTCTTCTTTTTACTGACACCACCCTGTTGAGAGGATGATGCAGGTGGCTCTGTGTTTGGTAGAGTGTTTGGTTGAGGTGGTTGGGTAGCAAGCCCTGTGTTAGCATTTTGTTCTACTTGCTTGGGCTTTGCTAACTGTGATTTAGAATCAAATATTGGCATGTTGTGAGGGTAAGTCCTAAATAAACTCTCCATGTGGGGAGTTATTTTGAGTCTTGCATCCACATCATTCCTAGTCTCCAGATTACCAAAAATGAGTTTGGTCATGGATCTAGGATAGCCTATTCTATTTCTATCTATCCCAGATAATTCAATCAGTTTATCATTCTTAAAATTAAGTACAGTTTGAATAAAGCGAGGGAAGAAGATTTCAGTACCTCTCTTGGCTGAGTTCTTACCAAGTCTCCCATACAGCTCCTGTAGAATGATTTGTCCAACATCAATTTTTCTCCCATAGGCCAAGGCATAACCAATTTGCTGTGCAGGTGCACTGATTTGGTCAAAACTAGACTTCCTTGCTGTGAAGACTTGAAGGAGAGTAGCAAAGACATAGCTCCATTCTTTCCTCAAGCACTTCCTATTCAACTTTCCAAGATTGATTCTATCTGAGTAGTTGATAAAATCAAAGAAGTCTTCTAACTCTGCATTTTTGGCCAGTCTGTCATACTCTTCTTGTTGTAGATCCAGTGCGTTGTTCATGTCTACTGTGGTGATAGTGATATCCTTCCCTTGAATCTTGCAATAGACTACATATGAGGTTATAGCATTCTCAAGAGCGATAACCTCCACAGTAGCAGTCCTCCAAAATTGTTCTAGTAAGTCCAGATACAGAGTTGGGTTGGCTAAGAGTGCACCCTTGATATATGACTCAAACATCCATCGAATAAAGCACTTGAAATTTGCATTTGGTGCTTCCACATCATTAGTTATTGCAATGAAATTGGTTTGAGTGGGTATGGTGAGTTGAGTGTTTGCCATTTTTAGAGAGAGAAAGAGAACGAGAGTTGAAGAAGAAATTAAGCTTGTGAAGTTAGGGTTTACAGAGGTTTTGGAGCTTTAGATGCTTGAGAAATCGGGTGAAATGAGTCGAATAGATGTGAAATGGTATAAGTATGAAGTACTTGAATTGTCGATTAGATATATGTTTTGTATCAACAAGTCAGGCATTTCAGAAGTAGAAAACCACTATTCGATAAGTCAAGAAAGGCTTATTCGATAACTCAAGCAGGTTGTAACTCACAGCTGGCAGTTATCTAACTTAGAAATAATTCTAAATTAAATAAAATGTGTTTTTATGAGTGATTTAAAATTGTGAATAAAAATCCAAAAACGGTTAAGATTCAGCGAGAATTCAGCCTTTTTCAAATGATTCGAGAACTCAAATACAGTATTCGAGAACTCAGACATTAGAGAACTCAATTACCATATTCGAGAAGTCAAGCATACCTCTATTCGATATCTCTAAAAGACTCTATTCGAGAACTCAAGAGTGTCCTGAATAGGCTTGTTAGAGAAGTCGAACAATGAATCATTCGAGAAGTCTGATTTATCGAACTATACTTATCACTCATGAAATTCAATTTTCACTATCTTTTAAAATTTACCAGTCATATTCAATAAAGAATATTCTAGCAAATTAAATAGTGATTTTCTTAAAATTTCATAGAAATTTCAAGTTGTCATAATATGATTTTTCAACATGTGCAACAGATTTGAAATATTTATAAATCATATTTCAGCCAACACTTACTTCAAAAATATTGAGAATTTAGATAAAGTAAGTGTTTACTGCTGCAACAATCTAGTTGATATTTTCACTTAGCCAGATTCTGAAGAATTCAGCATTCCAATCTCACTAACCAACCTTGTGAAGGTGGCTTCATGCAATGGCTTAGTGAATATATCACCTAATTGTTTCTCTGTGGGAACATAATGTAACTCAATGGTTCCATTAGTTGCATGCTCCCTAATAAAATGATATCTGATGTCAATTTGCTTTGTCCTAGAATGATTGACAGGATTGGCAACTATAGAGATTGCACTTGTGTTGTCACACATGATTGGAATTCTTTCCAACACAAGTCCATAGTCTCTAAGTTGATTTCTAATCCAAAACACTTGAGCACAACAACTTCCAGCAGCTATGTATTCAGCCTCAACTGTGGAAGTTGACACAAATTGTTGTTTCTTGCTATACCAAGAGACTAACCTTTGTCCAAGAAACTGGCAGCTACCTGAGGTGCTTTTCCTATCCACTCTGCATCCAGCATAATCAGCATCAGAGTAACCAACCAAAATGAACTATGTGTCCTTAGGATTCCATAAGCCCAAGTTTGGAGTGCCCTTCAGATATCTAAAGATCCTCTTTATAGCAATCAAATGTGACTCTTTTGGATTTGATTGAAACCTTGCACACAAGCATGTAGCAAACATGATGTCTGGCCTACTTGCAGTGAGATAGAGTAGAGAACCAACCATGCCTCTGTAGATTGAGACATCTACTTTCTTGCCCTTAACATCTTCATCCAATTTGGTGGTAGTGGCCATGGGTGTCTTTGCAGGTGAGCAGTCTTCTAAGTCAAACTTCTTCAACAAATCCTTGATATACTTGGTTTGACTGATAAAGATACCATCCTTCCTTTGACTAACTTATAACCCAAGAAAGAATGTCAACTCTCCCATCATACTCATCTCATATCTGCTCTGCATAAGTTTAGAGAATTTCTCACACAGCTTCTCATTTGTAGAGCCAAATATGATATCATCCACATAGATATGAACTAGGATAATATCATCAACATGCTTCTTGTAAAACATTGTCTTGTCCAGTGTGCCTCTAGTGAAATGATTTTCAAGAAGAAATTGTGATAAAGTATCATACCATGCCCTTGGAGCCTGCTTAAGTCCATACATTGCCTTAAGCAATCTGTAGACAAATTCTGGGAAATGTGGATCCTTAAAGCCAGGTGGTTGTTGTACATAAACTTCTTCTTCCAACTCTCCATTCAGAAATGCACTCTTGACATCCATTTGATAGACTTTAAAGTTTGAATGAGCAGCAAATGCCAAGAAGATTCTGATGGCTTCCAATCTAGCAACAGGGGCAAATGTCTCATCATAATCAATGCCTTCCTGTTGAGAGTATCCTTTTGCAACCAACCTTGCTTTGTTTCTTACTATTACACCATCTTCATCCATCTTATTCTTCAGAACCCATTTTGTTCCAACAATGGTCCTGTCTTTTAGTGCTGGTACAAGTTCCCATACTTTGTTTCTTTCAAATTGATTCAGCTCCTCTTGCATAGCAATAATCCAATCTGGATCAATCAGTGCATCATCAAGTTTCTTAGGCTCAGTTTGAGATAGAAAGCAACCATAGAGACACTCATTTAGAGTTGCTCTCCTAGTTCTCACTCCTGCATTTGGATCTCCAATGATTTGTTCTGCAGTGTGTGATCTATCCCATTTTCTTGAGTGCACAGTTTTGATTTCTTAATCTTGATGTTGCTTCATCATCCAAGTCATGATCATTTTCATTTCCTCCCCCTGTGAAGTTGCTACTATTCATAGGTGTGTCTTGGATGCTAGTCTCTTCACTGTTGATTGGGACAGATTCTTCTCTTGCTTCATCATCCACTTGAGTTTGTTGAACTTGAGTTTCAACTTCAGTTTCAATCTCTTCATCAGAATCATCTAGATTTTCAAAGTTTAATGGATCTCTATCTTCATCATTGGCTTCTTCTAGTCCAGGTAGTTTACTGTCATCAAATGTCACATCTGTGCTTTCCATAACTTTCTTTTGATTGATGACATAAACTTTGTATGCAATTCTCTCCAGAGAAAAGCCAAGAAAAATTCCTTCAAATGCCTTTGCATCAAACTTCCCAACATATTCTGAATTGTCTTTCAACACAAAGCATTTGCTTCCAAAAGCATGAACATGCTTTAGAGTAGGCTTCTTTCCAGTCATCAAATTGTAAGGTGTCTTTCCAGTGTTTTTGTTGATGAGAGTTCTGTTCTGGATATAGCATGCAGTGCTCACAGCCTCAGCCCAAAAACATGTAGGCATCTTTGCATCAAGTAAAATTGTTCTAGCAGCTTCAATCAGAGTTCTATTCTTCCTCTCAACAACTCCATTTTGTTGTGGAGTCCTTGGAGCTGAGAATTGTTAAGAAATGCCATTCTCTTTGCAGAATGCTTCAAGTAAGGCATTTCTGAACTTTGTTCCATTATCACTTCTCAATGCAATCACACTTGCATTGTTGGCCTTTGCTTCCTTGTCAACTTTCTTTATGTGCTCAATGATTACTTGTGGAGCCTCATCCTTTGATGTTAGAAATTCCACCCATGTATACCTTGTAAAGTCATCAACCATCACCAAGGCATACTTCTTTCTTCCTAGTGACATAATATTGACAGGCCCAAGCAAATCCATGTGAATTAGTTGTAGGGACTTGGTTATTGATGTCACTGTCTTTGACTTGTGGCTTGATCTTTTCATCTTTCCCTTTTGGCAAGCCTCACACACTCCTTCTTGACAAAATTCAAGTGTGGGCATGCCTCTCACTAACTCTTTTTTGACTAGAGAATTAATGGCTTTGAAGTTCAAGTGTGATAACTTCTTGTGCCACAGCCAACAGTCTTTACTTAATGCTTTTGAATAAAAGCAACAAACTTTATCCTTATTTGTAGAGTCCATATTGGCTACAAACAGGCTTCCATTTCTTACTCCAGATAGAGCAAAATCACCAGTCTTCTTGTGGGTAATCAGACATTCATCCTTGTCAAAATTTACCTTGAATCCTCTGTCAGTAAACTGACCAACACTTAGCAGATTATGCTTGAGTCCCTTGACTAGTGCTACATCTTCAATGATGACATTGGCAACTTTCAACTTGCCATATCCCAATGTGTTACCCATGCTGTCATCTCCAAAAGCAACCATTGGGCCAGCCTTCTCCTCATACTGTGATAGCAGGGCCATATCACCAGTCATGTGAATTGAGCATCCACTGTCCAAAATCCACATGACCTTCTTTTCATTTTCTTTGCCCTGCAAACACAAAGGTATTACTTCTCCTTTGGCACCCAAACAAGTTTGGGTCCATGTGACTTAGAAACAGTTTTATCATTAACAACATGCTTATCAACTTTCTTGGTGTTAGTCTTTTTGTCACTGATAGAAGTCTTAGTACCTGAGGTTTCAGACTTAGGTGATAGAGGTACCTTCCTAGCTTTAGGAGGACTTGAAGACTTTGACCTTGTGCAGTGTGTGTGAGAATTGTGACTGATACAACCATCAATGAATTGCCTTCTCAGATTGAAACAGCTAGTCATAACATTCATATTGCATGGCATACAGTCAAATTTATCACAGAATGGAGCATCTCTATGTCTTAAAGGCACAGAACAATCATAAAAAGGTTTGGGCACACTACCAACAGGTTTCTTGCATGCATGAGTTAAATGACTGGTACTGAAACAGTTTTGACAAGTTTTCCTAGGGGCATTAGGCATATAAGCATAGTTATTATCTTTGTTAATCCCTAGTTTGCCATTTCTGTTATGTTTCTTCTTAGCCACTTTCTTCTCAGATTCATTCTTCCCAGCTGATACAAACTTAACAAACTTCTCTGGTCTAGGTCTACCACCTACTGGCTCCTTGGTGTTTGACTTGACACTCTCACTCTTAGAGGATGCTGGTTGTTCACTAGACTGTGCCTTATCCTTATCATTCAACATTTGCTTGATGAGTAAGGCATCCTCATCAATTTCAAATGTAGGTTCTTTAAAAATTGGAGACTCAGTCTTTTTCAAAATCTGAGGCACTTCCTTCTGAACAACTATGTCATCTTCAGTAACAGCATAACCTTTCCTCTGTTTAAGAGTGCCATAGTCAAGTCCAATGGCAGCCTTGGGTTTAGCTTGGTTTTTCTCATGGTAGGAATGCAATAGACTAGATGAGTTCTTGAAGGTTTTCAGTTTGAATTCATTTTCAGCTAGTTCATCCCTAAGAGCTTTTTCAATTTGACTAGCACATAGAACCTTATTCTGTAAATATTCAACTTCTTTCTTAAGGTTATCTACTTGCATAGCAGTTAACTCAAGTTCCTCATTCTTCTTGTTTAACAGTTCATTTCTAGTAGACAGTTTAGCAATCTCTTCATTAGCAGCAGTTATACTAGTATGAATATTAAACATCTCAACAGATAGTTGCTCAATCATACATTTGTATTCAGAAACAGATATGTCTATGGTAGTGAGAGATGGTACCTGAGAGTCTGATGGAGAATTTTCATCCTTGGAATTGGCCATCAAGGCATAGTTGCAGAATTCTTGTTCCTCTCCATCACTATCAGAATCATCCCAACATTTCCCTTCAGCTATGTAGGCCTTACCTTGTGTTTGATTTTTCAGAAGGGCCTCATACTTAGCTTCAAGCTCTAAAAACTCCTTATCCTTCTTTTTAGGCTTCTTGCATTCACTAGCAAAATGCCCTAGGTCATTGCATCTATAACATCTTACAGATGACCTATCCACATGGCTGGTTTTGAATTTATTTATTTTTGTTTTCACAGGTGCCTTGCTCTTGTTGAATGAATGGTTTTGGAATCTTGGTTTGAAGGGTTGGTTTCTCTTGAATCTGATGTTTGGAAACTTTCTGGCCATGAAAGCATATGAGGTGTTTTCCATGTGTTAACTCGAATAACTTGTAGAAGGGGGGTTGAATACAAGTTATATAATCGTGTCTGATTTTTGCTTAATTAGATGATACAAGAACAAACGAATAAATCAAACTGTTTGTATTAATAAGATCAAATACAAACTCTACCAAAGGTGTACAAATACCTTTAGCAGCTACTGACAATACAAATCTCTCTCTCTGCTTGTTTCGAACTCTCGAATACAAACCTTATGCTTATCGACTCACAATTGCTCGACTCGACTCATTCACTTTTTACAATGATATAGAGAGAGTATTTATAATGCTACCTATCAACTAATAACAGAAAGATAATCTATACATGACAATGTTCTGCCGTCCAGTTGATAGTTTCCATCAATAGAAAATTCTTTCCTTCATGATATCTTCTTGCTTGTTCTTCAAACAACGATCCTGTTTTATAGCACTTGCCAGTTTCTGTAGCATCCATAATGACATCATCAGTAGCACGACTGATATCAGGATTTGACCTTGCATCAGTATCTGATCAACCATCAGTATTAGACTCGTCCATCAGGATTTGCTCTGTTCCTGACATGTAGTCTCCGATACACTGTTCCTGACTTAATCCTACAGATTACTGTCTAACACATATATCCTATACAAAGTGCTAAATCCTTTATAAGATCAGGATATACAAGAAGTACAAGTAAAATTCTATTCTTAACATCACAACTCATGAATTATTCCTAACACCATGCCATCTAGTTCTTCAAGAGTATAGAACTCTTCTTCTTCCTTTTCCTCAACAGGTTCAGTTACTTCACCTTCATTTTCTTCATCATCTACTATCTCTTCTATCCTCAACTGACTTGTAGATGCTTTTAGGTCTTGAACAGATTTGCTAACAATCAAGGCACATGATGTGTTTATCATTCTGCCTTGGTTGGCTTGGATAGCCCTCTTCTGAAGCAACTCAAGCTCATGAGTCTTTAAAACCCCATAGAGCACATCATATGTGACTTTGTTCAAATCTCTTTCCCTTAGAGAAATGACCCTTTGCTCTAGATGGTTTGGTGAAGACAATAGAAACTTCATGTTCAACTCTTTGGTGTTGTAGACTTTTCCATTCATCTGCAACTCTGTAACTAGCTTGTGAAATCTCTCAAACATATCAGTAATACTTTCTTTAGGCTGTGCCATGAAAGCTTCATACTGTGTGACCAGTATCTGTTTCTTGTTTTCTTTGACCTCATCTGTTCCTTCACAAGAACCTGAATATGATCCCACATCTCTTTAGCAGTAGTGCAGGATGCAATGTTTGCAAACATTGACATATCCATTGAGTCTATGATTAGTAGCATGAGATGACTATCCAGGGCAACCTTCTCCTTCTCTGTATCTGTCCATTTGGTAGGTGTTAGTGTAGGTGCCCTAGAGGCAATACATTGTTTCTTGAACAAACCTTTATGTCATTTGATTATTAAATAAACGTATTTATTATGACTTTAATTACTGCGATATATTTGTTAGCATAATAAGTGTCCTTAGAATCATGATACACATTGTATAGTTTAAGTACATGACTTGAACTTGGGATTATATAATATATCATATTCTTAAAATGTCCCTAGTCAAAGTATTATTATATAGGACAATGATAATACACAGATAGACTAGTATGTTGTCTGACAGATAACCACATCTCATTGGTTATAAGTATGGAGATACTAAAGTCAATACATAGGTACATGTAGGAGTACATGGTACTGGATAGACCCACAAGTGAGATTCTTCATGTTTAATAAAGTCATAAGAATGACTCACAGTGGTAATGGTGTAATGATCCTTTGACTTGAGATCATTATATTTCTATACGAGGATTAATATACTTTGACAACATTAAAAGTTACCTTTGACCGGGTGATGATAAAAGTGGACATCGGGTATATCATGAGTCGTATGAGAAATATGAATGATAGATAAAGGATTTAACCTTCCTATAATTAGGAGAGATATTATTGGCCTCTTGATTGAGTGAGACTATAAAATGCATGGCCGTGCTCAAATAATGATTTGTTATTTAATAGTCTACTCATTGATCAAGTAAATCCGGATTAAATGTTGAAGAGGATGACTAAAGACATGCCTCGAGTTTAATCTATAATATTTGGTTAAAGGGATTATATTACACGGAAACATTATTCACGAAAGGTTTAAATTGGATCACCAATTATTATTATTACTTGGGTAGCAATGATGTATTACTAGATACCGCTCATTGTTTATAATTTTATTATTGGATATTAAAATTATTGTCAACGTAATAATAACCTAAAGGGTTACACACTTAGAACGTTTTAAAAGGAGTTTTAATTTAAATGCTAGATTTAAATTAAATAATTATAATTCGAATTTGATTTTCGAAATCAGATTTCGTTTTTAATTAAATGATTATAAATTCGAATTTGGTTATTTAATTAATTGGGATTGGACCTAGTTAATTAAATTATAATTCGAATTTAATTCATTAAAAACCCAAATCAGATTGGTTTAGTTAAAACCCAAAATGATTAGGGTTAAGCCCAATCTCTCTACCCTATATATATACATAATGATGTATAATTTTTGGTTGAGGTTTTCAGAAAGTCGTTTTTGGGCAAAACCCTAGCAACTCTAATATCAACTAGAGGCTAGAAAGAGAGAGAGGCGTTTTATTTGGCTAGTACCTGCTCCTTGGATCGTTGAAGGATCGAACGTTCGTGTGGACGATTTAGAGACACGGATCTTGACGCAAGGGCTGTGTGGTGATTGCAATCTAGGACCTCCATCTTTCAGAATTCGTAAAGCTCTTAACTGGTATGAATTCGTTTCTCCATAATCAGTCACAACTTATACATGGATCCTAGGTTTGGGTTTCGAATTTTATTTGTTTTACGCTTTATATCCGCTGCGTTTTATGCCTCGGAACCCAACAATGGTATCAGAGCTACGTGTATAAGGGACTGATTTGGTTACGTGTTTACTGTATTCGATGCATGTATGCATGTTATATGAATCTGCCATGATACAGTAATGAGATATGTCGATTATAATATGTTATGTCGTCCATATATGATTCTGTTATGTTGTATATTATGATATAATGATACAAGCATGTTTATAATCTGCCATGACTGATTAGTATGCGATTTTGTATGTTATGCATGTTGTATGTTTTATATAGTGATATAAACTGTTAGACAGATTGTGTATGGACACGATCTGTAAACTGGGATACGATTTGAATGTATATGATACATGCTTCCAGAACTGTATTTGATGCAGTGGCGGCAGAGGCTAAAAAATATGATCTTTTGTTAAGAAATTGATGTTTTTTAAGAGGACGAGCCTTCTGGAATTTAAAAAAAATCCCGAATTCGAGCTGACCGACCACCGCCCGGGGCTGCTGCCCCCGGACCCCCGCAATGTTTGTTTATATATTCTTAATTGCTTATTTGAGCATGGTGCTGGTTATGGCCTTAAGACCTTTAGTTTAATGGTTTATGGTTTTATTAATACGACTTGCATGTCATTTTCTTCATTCTTGTAATTGTTTAAACCTCGAATGTAACTCGAGTTTTATTATGTAAGTACATTAGTATAGGTTGTATTCAATTATTCAATGTAATGTACTCAAAGATTGAAGGATGATCAATGAGGAGAAGCAACCAAGGAGAAAAGAGAAGAATGAAGACTTGTAAATTGTATTTATATTTATCCACCATAGATTGACCTTGATCTTTTCATTAGCTTGAAAAGATCACATAGGATTGGGCCATAACCATTGCACGTTTACTTTACGCACTTTACATATGATGTATGGAATGTATGTGTAGAGTAGAAAATGCATACTTTAATTAGATTAATGATGTATGCATGTATTAGATACGTCACCCATGACATGCGTGCCATGCTAAACAAGATAAAATCTGTAACGATTCAAGATCTTAAAATGAACAAACGATCATGAGATTTCTGTGTTTATGAAACACGGAATTAAATACGAATTTTCAATTATTTCGATATGGGGAGATTTTGTCAAAAACGGGTTTTACCTGTAAGGAAGTTGGGTATTAAGTGAGGCCACTTGTGACTCCTCCAACAACCTGGAAATCAAACTATTGATGAATATTGATTTGAAGTATTTAATTCAAGGAAAAATTGGGAATCTCTTTATGATGGGATCATGGTCGTTCTAATTCTAAACCCCTTAACAAAATATTAAGTTTTAATCGGATGCTTTCCAATGAATGAACACTCATTGAATCCTAGATCGATAAGGGGAATGACTGCCAGTGGCAGGCGACTCCTGTCTATCGTGGTGAGATGCGACGAATATAAGCGGTTATATTCGGCCGTTGTATCATTGGGTCTAACTTAACTGAGTCGTCATAATAAGGTGAAAATAAATGGTTATATTCAACTATTATGAACTTAGAAGCATAGAGTTTGGTTCAAAATCTATTAGATAGATAAGAACAATTGTTGTTCACCAAACTATCCAAGAATTATATATGATATAATTGACAACTGTTGTCTACCTAAATAATCATGTTTTAAGGACTACCAGTGGTTGACTTAGGATATGACGAAATATGGATCTTGGCTCACTAGAAAGATTTATGGGATATTCTTTCCGATTTAATAGTAAGGGCTATTAATTTGATAAAAATAGTGGGAGATATATTATGAATATGTCATAATCACTTGAACATAATTATTGTAACAATCTAATTTATCTTATGCATTTTATCATTGTAGAAAACAAATGGCACAAAACACAAACAACACTTTCTCTGTGCGATCAGTCCTTGAGAAGGACAAGCTGACAGGATCAAACTTCCTTAACTGGTCTAGGAATTTGAGAATTGTTCTCATGCAGGAAAAGAAATCTTATGTGATTGATATTCCTGCACCGGCAGCCCCTGCTGCCAATGCCACTGCTGCTCAACGAAATGCTTATCAGAAGCATATTGATGATGCAACTGATGTGGCTTGTCTTATGCTTGTGACTATGGATGCTGAGCTTCAGAAGCAGCATTTTGATATGAATGCTTATGCTATGTTTGAACATCTTTCAACAATGTTTCAATCACAGGCTCGTGTGGAAAAGTTCAACACGAGCAAAGCACTCTTCTCGTGCAAGCAGGGCAACGGACCAGTCGGACCACATGTTCTAAAGATGATTGGGTATTGTGATTACCTTGCTCGTTTGGGTTTCCCGCTTCAGCGAGAGGCTCAAGTCGATATAATCTTACAATCTTTGAACAGCGACTATACTCAGTTCATTATGACTTTTAATATGACTGAGCAAGATAAGACTCCTATGGAATTGTTGGCCATGCTGAGGACCACTGAAGCAAATATGGTCAAGGCACCGGAGAAAGCTCCCATAATGATGGTGGGCAAGAAAGGTGCTAAGGGAAAGGGGAAATGGAAGGGCAAGAAAAAGGTGGCATCAAAAGATCTTGGTCCTTCTAAGCCCTCTTTTAAAAAGGCTAAAAAGCCGAAGGGAGATGTCGCAAAGGCTGACAAAGGTGATTGTCACTATTGCCACAAGCCTGGTCACTGGAAGAGAAACTGTCCTGCTTACTTGGAGGATCTGAAGAAAATGAAGGGTGTTCAGATTTCTGGATCAGGTATTTATGTTATAGAAGTCAATCTGTCTATTTCTACATCTTGGGTATTGGATACTGGATGTGCTTCTCACATTTGTATAAATGTGCAGGAAATGCAGAGAAGTAGAACTTTGGCTAAGGGAGAAGTGGACCTACGAGTAGGCAATGGAGCAAGAGTTGCTGCTTTAGCTGTAGGGACTTATTATTTATCTTTGCCCTCTGGGCTTGTTTTAGAACTTGAAGACTGTTTTTACGTGCATGCGATTCGCAGAAACATTATTTCTGTTTCTTGTTTGGACAAGAAAGGTTTTTCGTTTACAATAAAGAACAACAGTTGCTCTTTTGCTTTGAATGATTTAACCTATGGTGTTGCGCGTTTATTTAATGGTTTATATGTTCTTGATTTAGATAATCCTGTCTGTAACATTGAAAACAAACGACTTAAAGTTAATGACTCAAATCAAACATACCTCTGGCATTGTCGTCTAGGCCATATAAATGAGAAACGCATATCCAAATTACATAAGGATGGATACTTGGATAAGTTTGATTTTGAATCATACGATGAATGTGAATCTTGTTTGCTTGGTAAGATGACTAAAGCCCCTTTCACTGGTAAGGGTCAAAGGGCCACTGAACGTCTAGAGCTAATACATAGTGATGTATGTGGCACAATGCGTGTGATGGCTAGAGGAGGCTACTACTACTTCATAACATTTACTGATGATTTCAGTAGATATGGATATGTATATCTTCTGAAGAATAAATCCGATTCTTTTGAAAAGTTCAAAGAATACAAGGCTGAAGTAGAGAAGCAAATTGGTGGAGGTGCAAGTATTAAGATCTTACGATCCGATCGTGGGGGTGAATACTTAAGCACCGAATTTAAAGAGTATTTAAAAGAGTGTGGTATTGTATCACAACTCACTCCGCCAGTACACCTCAATGGAATGGAGTTTCAGAGAGGAGAAATCGCACCTTGTTGGACATGGTGCGATCGATGATGAGTCATGCAGATCTTCCAATAAGTTTCTGGGGTTACGCTCTAGAAACAGCGACTTTCACACTTAACCGTGTTCCTACTAAGAAGGTACAAAAGACTCCATATGAGATATGGGAGGAGAAACGGTCAGGCATGAGCTTCATGAAAGTTTGGTGATGCAAGGCGTTTGTGAAACGTCAAGTATCTGACAAGCTTGGACCTAAATCCGAAGAGTGCAATTTTGTGGGATACCCTAAAGAAACAAAGGCGTATTATTTTTATAGTCCTTCTGAGCAGAAAGTGTTTATTGCTCGAGATGCTGTCTTCATGGAAAGAGATTTTGTTTCCAAAAGAAACAGTGGGAGAACTATAGATCTCGATGAAGATCGAGAACCACAAAATAGCATTGAACCTGAAGTGGAACAAGAGCAGGATAAAGATAATGCTCAACAAACACAGGTTGTTCGTAGATCTGGTAGAATTCGCCATGAGCCAGAGAGATATGGATTTCTCTTGACTCAATGTGGTGATTTGATGCTCATAGATGAAGATGAGCCTCTCACATACCAAGATGCTATGAATAGTCCAGACTCTAAGAGATGGCTTGAAGCCATGAAATCCGAGATGGATTCCATGTACGAAAACCAAGTATGGAATTTGGTTGATCCACCTGAAGGGGTAAAACCCGTAGGGTGCAAATGGGTTTTCAAGAAGAAAACTGACATGGATGGAAATGTTCAGACCTACAAAGCAAGGCTGGTTGCGAAAGGTTTCAAACAAATTCATGGTATTGACTATGATGAAACTTTCTCACCAGTGGCTATGGTCAAGTCCATAAGGATTTTGCTTGCCATTGCAGCATTCCATGATTATGAAATCTGGCAAATGGATGTCAAAACAGCCTTCCTTAATGGAAGCCTTGAAGAGGATGTGTACATGACACAACCTGAAGGTTTTGTCGATCCAAGGAATGTTGGCAAGGTATGTAAATTACGTCGATCCATTTATGGATTGAAGCAAGCCTCTAGGAGATAGAATATCCGTTTTGATGAAACAGTCAAGGAGTATGGCTTTGTTCAAAACGAAGATGAACCTTGTGTTTACAAGAAGGTTAGTGGGAGCCATGTGGCATTCATAGTATTATATGTGGATGATATACTACTAATGGGGAATGACATACCTTCTCTAAAGGCTGTTAAGACTTGGTTAGGGAGCAACTTCTCTATGAAAGACTTAGGAGAGGCAACCTACATTCTTGGAATGAGGATCTATAGAGATAGATCTAGAAGGATGATCGGTCTAAGTCAGAGTACATACATTGATAAGGTTTTGCATCGTTTTGGTATGCAAAATGCTAAAAGGGGATTTGTCCCCGTGTCTTAAGGGATAACGATCTCTAAAGACCAGTGTCCGAAATCATTGGATGAGAAGGACCACATGAGTAAGGTTCCATATGCATCAGCAATTGGATCTATCATGTATGCAATGGTATGTACTCGCCCAGATGTTTCGTATGCTTTGAGCATGACGATCAGATACCAGTCTAATCCAGGTGAAGGTCACTGGACGGCAGTCAAGAATATTCTAAAGTACCTGAAAAGGACTAAAGATTCATTCTTGGTGTATGGAGGAGAGGAGAAACTGGTTGTAAAAGGTTACACCGAAGCAAGTTTCCAAACAGACAGGGATGATACTGTATCACAGTCTGGTTTTGTGTTTTGTCTAAACGGAGGTGCTGTAAGCTGGAAGAGTTCAAAGCAAGAAACAGTAGCTGATTCTACAATGGAGGCTGAGTACATTGCAGCTTGTGAAGCGGCTATGGAGGCTGTTTGGATTCGTAAATTCATTACTGATTTGGGAGTGGATCCAACGATTGCAGATCTCATTGATCTATACTGCGATAATAATGGGGCCATTGCACAGGCTAAAGAGCCTAGATCGCACTCCCGATCCAAACATATACTCAGGAGATATCACCTCATTCGAGAGATTAATGAAAGGGGTGACATACACATATGTAAAGTGCACACAAATGATAACATTGCAGATCCACTGACCAAAGGCTAGTCGCAGCAAAAGCACGATGGTCACACTAGTTCCATGGGTATTAGATACATGGGTGATTGGCTCTAGTGCAAGTGGGAGATTGTTAGTGTAGGTGCCCTAGAGGCAATACATTGTTTCTTGAACAAACCTTTATGTCATTTGATTATTAAATAAACGTATTTATTATGACTTTAATTACTGCGATATATTTGTTAGCATAATAAGTGTCCTTAGAATCATGATACACTTTGTATAGTTTAAGTACATGACTTGAACTTGGGATTATATAATATATTATATTCTTAAAATGTCCCTAGTCAAAGTATTATTATATAGGACAATGATAATACACAGATAGACTAGTATGTTGTTTGACAGATAACCACATCTAATTGGTTATAAGTATGGAGATACTAAAGTCAATACATAGGTACATGTAGGAGTACATGGTACTGGACAGACCCACAAGTGAGATTCTTCATGTTTAATAAAGTCATAAGAATGACTCACAGTGGTAATGGTGTAATGATCCTTTGACTTGAGATCATTATATTTCTATACGAGGATTAATATACTTTGACAACATTAAAAGTTACCTTTGACCGGGTGATGATAAAAGTGGACATCGGGTATATCATGAGTCGTATGAGAAATATGAATGATAGATAAAGGATTTAACCTTCCTATAATTAGGAGAGATATTATTGGCCTCTTGATTGAGTGAGACTATAAAATGCATGGCCGTGCTCAAATAATGATTTGTTATTTAATAGTCTACTCATTGATCAAGTAAATCCGGATTAAATGTTGAAGAGGATGACTAAAGACATGCCTCGAGTTTAATCTATAATATTTGGTTAAAGGGATTATATTACACGGAAACATTATTCACGAAAGGTTTAAATTGGATCACCAATTATTATTATTACTTGGGTAGCAATGATGTATTACTAGATACCGCTCATTGTTTATAATTTTATTATTGGATATTAAAATTATTGTCAACGTAATAATAACCTAAAGGGTTACACACTTAGAACGTTTTAAAAGGAGTTTTAATTTAAATGCTAGATTTAAATTAAATAATTATAATTCGAATTTGATTTTCGAAATCAGATTTCGTTTTTATTAAATGATTATAAATTCGAATTTGGTTATTTAATTAATTGGGATTGGACCTAGTTAATTAAATTATAATTCGAATTTAATTCATTAAAAACCCAAATCAGATTGGTTTAGTTAAAACCCAAAATGATTAGGGTTAAGCCCAATCTCTCTACCCTATATATATACATAATGATGTATAATTTTAGGTTGAGGTTTTCAGAAAGTCGTTTTTGGGCAAAACCCTAGCAACTCTAATATCAACTAGAGGCTAGAAAGAGAGAGAGGCGTTTTATTTGGCTAGTACCTGCTCCTTGGATCGTTGAAGGATCGAACGTTCGTGTGGACGATTTAGAGACACGGATCTTGACGCAAGGGCTGTGTGGTGATTGCAATCTAGGACCTCCATCTTTCAGAATTCGTAAAGCTCTTAACTGGTATGAATTCGTTTCTCCATAATCAGTCACAACTTATACATGGATCCTAGGTTTGGGTTTCGAATTTTATTTGTTTTACGCTTTATATCCGCTGCGTTTTATGCCTCGGAACCCAACAGTAGGTTCCTTGGGTACATAGGATCTTGGAATGGTTATTGTTCCAACAGTTGACTCAGCAACCTCCTGTTGTGGAACAAAGGGTCCATTCTTGAGTATCTCAGGATACAAAGGATTAGCAGCTTTGATGAACGACTGCATTTTGATCTTCCAGAGGTTGTAGTTCTCTTTGTCGAACTTAGGGACCTTCACCGTTCCTGTAGTCTTTGGTGTATTCATGATCATTTTCTGCTTTTGAATAAATAGCCTGCTCTGATACCACTTGTTGAGTATTGAACACACGAAAAGAATACAGAGGGGGGTGAATGGATTCTTGAACTTTTCTTTGTTCTTGAATCTGTATAGCAAGATATGTGTTTGTGTATGTAGATGTGTAACTGCGGAATGTAAATAACACAAGTCACGATATCACTTTAATCTTATATTTTATTAGATAAAGATTTTGCTACAACCTGTGAATACAAATGGTAGTATTCTCAGCTTCGTTTTCCTCAAAGAGATGTACTCTTGAATGTGTATGTGAAAAACTTAACTTCTAACTTGAGAAGTGAGGTTGTATTCTTATACATTATGAATACAACCTACTTACTACAAATAAGGTAGCTAAACAAATTACTTTCTAGTGTGTCTATCCTTTTTGAGTAAGCATCCAAACGGCTACAGTTTTGACTTTGCAAAGCTCTGTTCAGATCCACTTCTTTTGCTCTTTGTCTCTTGTACATCTCTCCAAGCTTCTTTGTAGGCTTTCCAGAGCACGTTACAGATTGTGGTCCATAAAGTACTTTGGCTTGTTGCAGGTTTCTGACTTGTACAATTTCTCCAGTATTTTGTCTCCAAGAATGCATTCGAGAAGTGGCTAAGTGATTGATTCGAGAACTAGAATTGACTTGATCGATAACTCTGAGTTCTCGAATACTGTAATGTTGACATATCGACTCACTTCTCGAATATCTCTTTTCTCTGGGAATCCTTGAGTTGTCGAATAGAACACTTTGACTTATCGAATCCCTGAGATGTCGAATAGCTTCTTGAGCCCTTGAGATATCGAATGTAACTTTGACTTGTTGACCCTTTAAGAACTCGAATACCACTTTGACTTGTTGACTTCTTCAGTTCTCGAATAGAGCAAATAGACATATTGAATCTCTGAGTTGCCGAATGAGATATCGAATAGTTCTTTTAGAGATATCGAACAGTGTCTTCTGAGATATCGAATCTCTGACTTCTCGAATAGACAAATGTACTTCTCGAATTGGTACTTAGGCAAATTCTTCATTTCTTCAAATCCCAACTATGATTATTTGACAATCTTTATCTCCTTGCTTGAGGCATGAACCTTGGAACTTCTTTCAAGCATTATTCTTGACTTTATAAGTATAGTTACACAACTAGGATTTGATGCCTATTACAAGTACAGAACAAATAGAAACTCTACAACTAGAGGTTCCCTCAGTTAAGAGGTCATGTAAGTAATGCAAAGCATTACAAACAATTAGGCTTGTTATTAGATATATTCAGGCATGCCTCTGTGACTAACATTTGTTTATTAACTAGATAATGATTTCAACTTTCAAGTAAGAAAATTTTAAAAGTAAAGTAAATAATTAAAAAAAATTTAAAAAAAATTTATAATTTATGGAGAAAGGAATTTTGATTTTTTCAGAAAAATATCAATTCAAAGGAAAGTGTTAATCATAAATTAATTTATATATGGCGTAACATGTAAATTATCATTTTTGTTCTAGTTAAATTTTAGAAAAGATTTTAAATAACTCATTTATATTTTAATTTACTAATATATGATTTTACTTAAAAATATTAGAAAATCATAATATATTACAAAAATTATTGGATAAAATAACCATTGTGTTGTGTAATAAAAACTAGGTTATTAGATTGCGGCTAGGGTTTGCTGTATTTAATGCTAGGGTGCGTGAGCTTCGTGCTTTAATGGCTGCTCTCGTGCTCGTGGCTGAATCTGCCTTCACAAGATGCCTACGTACTTTGATGTGTATTAAAGATCAAGCCAAAAAACGTAGTTCTGAGATGAGGGGTCTGACCCTTTATATAGGCTGAGAAGCCTTAGAATTATGGTAGGAGTAGGTGTCTTTGTGGGCAAGCCACCGCCTCAAGGAAGGTTCTAGATCCCTTCCTTGTAGGAATCAGCTTCCATATTGAAATATGTATCTTGGAGGCTAAGCCAGACAAGGGTTATATCCTTGTTTGACTCTTATTTGCTGAGCTGTTTATTACCCCTAATATTAATTACGAAATTAATATTATAAATAGGGTTTGGGTCCATCTGGTGGGCCCCACGTTTGGACCACTCTAGGTCTAATTAATGCCACATTAAATGTGTCTTTAGGGCTTACTTTTAGCCCATATCATTTGCCCCCCAACTTCTAGGAAAATTGATCAGATTTTCCTTGAAGTTATAACGGCCTTACTCGAGACTTGGGTCAGGGTTCGTTGCTCTTACGTGAGTATTTTCAACAATATCATCTTAATGTAAAGCGTGGAGCGACCGACGCATTTACGACAATGTTGAACGACACTAAACGGTGTTAAACGGCACTACACAGCGCTAATCAGCCTTAAACAACGTTTGAACAGTGTTAAACGATGTTAGACGGCATAAAACGGCACTAACAGCACTAGTAGGTGCTAATCGGCACTAAACAGTGCTAATTGGCACTAATCCGTGTTTAAACGGCACTAATCTGTGCTTAAACGACACTAATTTGTGCTAATCGGCTCTAATCTGTGCTTAAACGGCACTAATTTGTGCTAATCGGCACTAATCTGTGCTTAAACGGCACTAATTTGTGCTAATCGGCACTAATCTGTGCTTAAACGACACTAATCTGTGCTAATCGGCACTAATCTATGCTTAAACGGCACTAATCTGTGCTAATCGGCACTAATATGTGCTTAAACGACACTAATCTGTGTTAAAACGACACTAATTTGTGCTTAATTTCAGTACTGAAAATCATCCGAGACTCACTGAAAAAGTTGAGTTCTGGGGCTGAAAAGTATCCGAGAACTGCTGAAAAAAGTCAAGTTCTGGGACCACAAACTACCCGTGATCGGCCGGATCAACGGGTAGCTCGTGGTCGGCTAGCCCGTGATCGGCCGGAGGGCTCGAAAGCACCGTGATCGGCTGCACGGTGGTCGGCCGGAGGCCTTCAACACACGGAGGTCGGCTGGTCCGTGGTCTTCCAGCTAGTGGTCGGCCGGGACTCCTCAAAATGCCGTGGTTGGCTGCACGGTGGTCGGCTGCGGCTCCTCGTGCACCGTGGTCGGCCGCTTGGTGGTCGGCTGCGGCTCCTCCGGGTGTTGTGGTCGGCCGCTTGGTGGTCGCCTGCGGCTCCTCCAGGTGTTGTGGTCGGCCACTTCGTGGTTGGTTAGGAAACCCGGACCTGAAACCCCTTCGTGATCTTGATCTCAAGTCATCCGTCATCTTAAGGATCAAGATTCTTGATCTTGATCTCAAGTCATTCGTCATCTTGATCTCAAGTCATTCGTTTTGGTCATTCGTGACTTCTAACGATATTACTCCTTAATTAGCATTGTTAACCTTGCCCTTATGGCTGATCTCCTTAATTAACTCCTTAAGCGTAATTAGCCTTTCAGAGGTCATTTGTTTTGCAGCTTTAGCAATTATATCAGCTGTTTCACCTCAGTTCGTATAAATTATAACGATCCTTTCTGTATAAAACGAGTAGTTCCTGTCCTTTTTTCATCTTTAAACGATAGATGACCTGTAAACGCGAATCAAGCTGAACTTCGACCTGTCACAGCAGGTCATGCTTCTTCTATAAAAGAAGAGTGATAGCCTTCATTTCGTTCACTTCTTCATTTCAAAGTTTTCAAGTTCTTAAGCTCTGTAGATTTCTAGTCCCAATCGGGGATCAAGTTTCAAGATCAAGTTTTCAGTTTCAAGATCAAGATGTCAGAAGACAAATGCCCAGTTGCTCCTCCAGTCTCCATGATGGAAGCATTTGCCAAGAGGAGCAAGATGAGAACAGCAAAAGGTAAAGAAAAAATAAAACCCCCTTCATATGTTGAGCATAAATTTGAATCCCTGCTAGATCTACTAAACATCATGAGGGATGCATTCCCCAATAGTGCAAGCTTAGACTCATTTAATAGTCCATGCAAGTTAAAGGAGAAAGATGTCGAAGAGATCAGGAGAACATATTACTTTCCGGATGCTATTAAGGTTCGTCTTCCAAGTCTAACTGACAGAACTTGCAACTGGCATCCTGAGAGGATTTGTGTTCCCTGGGGTGCCCTAGAAGCTGGGTTCAGATTCCCGGTTGATAATTTTATCATCAGATTGCTAGCGGAGTATCAAATCCACCCTTGCCAATTGTATCCTAATGCCTGGAGGTACATCATTATTTTCATAATAAGGTGTCGTCAGTTGAAAATCCCATTATCTACTACAATGTTTTTGGAGTATTTTTGGAGCCAGAAACTCTACTGACTGCAAGAAAGGATGGGTCAGCCTTCAACACCGAGCCAAAGTCCCGCACATGGTGAATCCCTTCTCCTTTCCAGACTCCCAACATTTCTGGGAAAGGGAGTTTGTAATCCTTGAGTGGGAAGGTGGTGACTGGGGTAACTTCTTTGTGAAGAGATTTGGACATGTGGAAGATAGTTCACATTTCGTGTGTGAACTTAAGGATTCGGAGTTACTAGATCGAGATAGGCTCCTAGCTGATGATGGTCGTACCCATTATAAGACTTTTCTAAATGAAAAGAATCTTATTGAGACTGGCCTTAGCTTTCTTTCTATTGAGGGTAACTTTCTTACTTAGCCATATCATGAACTCTATTTGTTCTTATTCCGATGTTTTTCATGTTGCATTTCAGCTGTTGAGGAGATTGACAGTCGTCCTCAGAACCAACCGACTGTGACTCAGAGAATGAAGAAAAAGGCTGCGGAACTATTGGATCCCACTAAGCCTCGAGTCCCCCACTTCTTGGAAGGCTGCTCTCAAGGCGGGAAAAGATCCAGAAACGCTGATGGGGGTATTAGGACCCCTTTTATACCGTCATGGGGTATATGTGAACAAGATTCAGTCAGTGGGAGTCCTCACCTAGCTCTGGACTGGTCCAAGCTTTCAATCACTCCTCCTGATAGAGTGACTTTGCATGCCGGGGATAAGTTGGATGAAAATCAGCTTCTGGGCGCTCAAGCCTTATATCAGGTATGGCACTCCTTTTAGTAAGTTTGGTATGATTTTGCCTTTATAAATTCCTTATGCCTTGTCAACTTTTCTATTGCAGGCTAATGCCTACTTCCAGGCTGTTTCTACTCAAGGCCGGGCCTTCAGGGATGAGAATGTATCCTTGAAGACTGATTCAGCGAGGTTCAAGGAAGAGATTGATGATTTACACTCTCAAGTTACCCGTGCCAAAGCAGATGCTTTATCCTCCTGAAAGCAACTTGCTTCTTAGGCCCGAAAGAGAATGGATGATGCTAACAAGGTGATTAAGGCCTATCATGAGACTGAAGAGTTTCTGGAACTCCTGGATAAACATGATGATGAAGTGCGCCCTTTCAACATGTCTGTTGGTTGGGACAAGGCAATCAGTGCTGTGAGTAGCAAACATCCCTCAGTTGTCATCCCATTTGACTTTCCTTGCCCTATCTGGACTACGGGCGGCGAGAACCGTGCAAACCTTGCCTCTGGATCGGGGAGCAAGATTGTTCCTCAAGCATCAGGTTCTGGTTCTAGAGGTAGCCATAGATCTTCGGGATCCAGGAGACGACCCCCAGCTGCTAGTCAAGACTCAAGCTCTTCGGGATCTCATGGAAAAAGGCCCCCGCCTACCAGGAAAGTTGGAGTAGTTCGACAACCGATCCTTGGCAAGAGGATGATTCGAAATGAAGGCAGCTCCAGCTCATCTTCCGGAGAAGAAGAAACTGAAGATGTGGAGACTACCGCTCAGCCGATGGTGGTTGCTGAACAAGGCGGTGCTGAGGAAGAAACTTCATATGAAGATTCGGATGAGGAGGAGGATTCAGATGAGGAGGGGTCGGGCGAGGAGAGCGGCGAGGAAGAACCCCCGGCTAAGTAGGTTGGGTTCACCCCATGGCCTTGCACGGCCCTGTTTAGCTGCCTGTGGCTTTATTTCATCAGCTTTCAATCAATGTCCTTCGGGACTTAACTTTTATTTGTTTGTTGTAACTTAACTCGAACCATGGCCCTTCGGGGCGTTTTATTTATGCATCTGTTTCCTTTATTCATATGCTTATTTACTTTCAGTACTTGATCTTTCTAGACTTACACTCAACAGGTGCTCGGTACATAAACAAAACATAGAATCATAGAATGGAAAACATATTTGCATTGATAACTTGAAAGAGGGTTCAACCCTTACATAGCTACTACGGTCCTACTCGGGGTACTAGACCCTGGAATGGTTTCATCGAACCTTATTTCTACTTCTCCTAATAAATAGATAATGAGTCAAGTCCTTACAAGGATAGCTCAAACATAATAAATCTTAAGGTTCAAAGCATGCCAAGTACGTGGCACTTCGTTCCCATCTAATGTCTCCAACTTGTAGGATCCTCGTCCTAGTGTCTTCCTGACTCGATATGGTCCTTCCCAATTAGGGGCTAGTTTTCCTTTTTGTCCAACTCCTGAAGCCTCTATCTTTCTCAGAACCAAGTCGCCTTGCTGGAAGAACCTCTCCTTAACCCTATGGTTGTAGTAAAAGGATGCCTTCTTCTGATGCTCCACATTCCTGGCGTTTGCCTCATCCCTGATTTCATCAATTAGATCAAGTGCGAGCCTCATGCCTTCTTCATTAGTCTCTTGCTCGTATGTCTCAACTCGAGGTGATGCATGCATAACCTCCAAGGGCACAACTGCCTCGGCTCCGTAAGCCAGCAAAAATGGGGTTGCTCCAGTTGTCACCTTATAAGTGGTGCGGTATGCCCAGAGTATAGGCAGTAACTCATCCACCCAAGTGTTTCTTGAGCGTTCAACTCTCTTTTTCAGTCCATCAAGGATAATTCGATTAGCTACCTCTGCCTGTCCATTAGCTTGCGGATGTGCTACTGAAGTAAAACGAAGTTCAATTTCATTTTCCTCGCAGTACTTCTTAAACTCTTCATTGTTGAACTGTGTCCCATTATCTGTCACAAGGATTCGAGGAATTTCGTACCTGCAAATGACGTTCTCCCAGAAGAACTGGGCAACTTGCTTGGTGGTTATCTTGGCTAGAGGTTTAGCCTCAATCCACTTGGTGAAGTAGTCAATGGCCACTATCAAAAACTTCCTTTGCGCTGAAGCCACAGGGAAAGGACCAAGTATGTCCATCCCCCACATTGCGAGCGGGATAGGAGAGTTAACTGACGTTAACATCTCAGGCGGCTGCCTTACAGTTGGAGCGTGCTTCTGGCATCTGTCACACTTCTTAACATAATTCTGTGCATCGGCCAACATCTCTGGCCAATAGAATCCTAGTCGTGTGATCTTCTGAGCTAAGGCTCTGCCCCCCAAGTGTTGCCCACAGATCCCTTCATGAACTTCTTCTAATGCTTCTTTTGCCTCTTGGGGCCTCAAACACTTCAAATATGGGATGACGAACGATCTTTTATAAAGAATGCCTTCGATCAAGGCGTATCTTAATGCTCTCACTGACAGTTTTCATGCCTCCAAGGCATTGTCAGGGAGCCATCCGGTTTCTAAGTGAGCTTTGATAGGATTCATCCAGCAGCTTCCTACATCAATCGGCGCTACCAACTTAGAGTTGATGGTCGGGGCCTTCAAGACCTGGAAGTAAACACTCCCTGCATAGTTCTCGATTTCAGAAGAAGCGAATTTAGACAAGGCATCGGCCTTAACGTTCTCTTCTCTCGGAATATGTTCAACATAGCACTCATCGAATTGAGTCATAACAGCTTTCACAACTCTCAAATATTTCGCCATAATTTCATCTTTGGCATCAAACTCACCATTCACTTGCGATATTACAAGTCTTGAGTCTCCACAAACCTTGAGGTTCATAACCCTCATGACTCTGGCCAAGCCCAATCCGGCTATCAATGCCTCATACTCAGCTTCATTGTTGGTAGTAGGAAAATCCAACTTCAAAGCATACTCAACTGTGAACCCATCGGGGCTTTGCAAAACCAAACCTGCGCCACTAGATTTTGTTTTTGATGCTCCATCAAAATAGAGCACCCAATATTCCTTCTGATCAGCTACAAGTTCTTCATCTTTACCTCCACTTTCAGGGGTGGTTACTATCTCCTGCCCCCCGACTTCTTGGTTGTTAATGGTGCATTCAACCACGAAGTCAGCCAATGCCTGAGCCTTGATGGTTGTCCGAGGCTTATACTTGATATCAAATTCTCCAAGCTCAATGGCCCATTTGATTAGACTTCCACTGGCCTTTGGGCTATGCAATATGCTCCTTAACTGCTGGACCGTCAGGACTTCAATTTTATGCGACTGGAAGTACGGTCGTAGCTTCCTCGAGGCAATTATTAATGCCAACGCAAACTTCTCTATGGTCGAGTAATTCAACTCAGCCCCATGCAAAACCTTACTCACATAGTAGATAGGCTTCTGAACCTTGTTATCTTCTCGAATGAGAACAGCACTTAGTGCTTGTTCAGATACCGCCATGTATAGATAGAGAGTTTCCCCAGGACTTAGTTTGGCTAGCAACGGGGCTTCAACCATGTACTTCTTCAGCTGTTCAAAGGCCTCTTGGTTCTCAGGAGTCCACTCAAAATTTTTCACTTTCTTTAAAGCCTGAAAGAAAGGCAAACACTTATCGCCAGACTTGGAGATGAATCTCCCTAGGGCTGCAACTCGGCCATTTAGCTTCTGTACATCTCGTATAGAACGGGGTGGTTCCATGTCCAAGATCGTTTTGATCTTATCAGGGTTGGCCTCTATGCCTCTCTTTGAAACCATCAATCCCAAAAACTTTCTTGATCCAACACTAAAAGCATATTTGGCCGGATTCAACATCATCTTGTGGTGCCTCAGCACTTCGAATGCCTCTCTGAGGTGCTTAATGTGGTCTGCCTTGGAAAGGCTCTTGACTAACATATCATCAACATAGACCTCCATGGTTTTTCCAATCAGATGGGCGAATATCTTATTCACCAATCGTTGGTAAGTAGCTCCTGCATTCTTTAGACCAAAAGCCATAACGAGATAATAGAAAACACCAAAGTCAGTTATGAAAGATACCTTAGGGATGTCATCCTTGTGCATCTTAATCTGATTGTAACCACTGAATCCATCCATGAAGCTCAACATCTCATGCCCAGTTGTGGCATCAATCAAGGTGTCAATCCTTGGCAGAGGGAAACAATCCTTTGGGCATGCGTCATTTAAATCGGTGAAGTCTATGCACATCCTCCACTTCCCATTCACCTTCTTGACCATCACAGGGTTAGCTAACCATTCGGGAAATTGAATTTCTTCAATGAATCCAGCCTCTAAGAGCTTATCAACCTCTTGCTTAATGGCCTCTTGCCTTTCAGGAGCAAAATTCCTCTTCTTCTGTTTTACCTTCTTCCGGTCAGGATCAACATTCAACTTATGAGTTATGAGTTGGGGATCAATCCCTGGCATGTCAGCAGCTGTCCAAGCAAATACATCACTATTCTCCTGTAAGAATGCTATCAACTTTCCTTTCAGAGGTTCCTACAGGGAAGCTCCTATATAGGTAACTTTCTCAGGGTCGCCTAGCTTAAGAGGTATGAGAACCAAGTCCTCTGCTGGCTTCCCACGATGTTCATCATCTCCACGGACATCCATGTCTTCAATTGGGAATACCTACCCCCCGACTCCATAAGCTCTTAAAGCAGATACATAACAACTCCTTGCCATCTTCTGGTCGCCCTTCTGTTCTCCAACTCCATTTCGGGTTGGAAACTTAATCTTCATATGATAAGTAGAGGCAACAGCCTTGAACGCGTGAAGTCCAGTCCTTCCCAGGATTGCGTTATAAGTAGAAGATGCCTTGATCTCCAGAAAATTTAGCATCTGAGTAGCCTCCTTAGGTTCTTGCCCAATTGTCATGGGTAACTGAATAGTCCCTTCAACCTTGGACTCAACTCCATTGAATCCGTAGATAGGCATGTTGGTCGTGGTCGACTGAGAATCAGTGTACCCCATCTTTATAAATGCATCATGAAATAGAATATCAACGGAAGCTCCATTGTCTATCAAGACTCGCTTCACTTCTGAGTTCCCAATCACAGGGGTTATGACCAACGGGTCGTCATGGGGGAACTTCACCCCTTCAAGATCAGAATCATCAAAACCAATTACGATTTCAGTTCTAACACGCTTCGGGCCTCTCCCACGATGTGCATCACCTCCCTGGCATATGCCTTTCGAGAGTTTCTTGTTGTGCCGGCCGCTGTCGGGCCTCCCCAGATCATGTTGATAACTGGCCCTCGGGGCTGTGTGTTGCGATCACGATCATTATCCCTTCTATCATTATCTCTCCTGTCGTAATCCCTTCTTTGGGCTCCACGATCTTCACCCTTAGTGAATTTATTCAACTTTCCTTTGCGGATTAAGAACTCAATCTCATCCTTCAACTGTCTGCAATCATCCGTATCATGTCCCACATCTCGGTGGAACCTACAGTATTGATCCTTGTTCCTTTTGGCGGGATCACCCCTGAGTGGCTTTGGCCATCGAAAGTCCTTATCCTTCTCAATTTCTAACAAGATTTGACTCCTAGGTGCATTTAACCTTGCATAATCAGAAAATCTCGGTCCCAAATTCTTCTTTGGTGTTGATTCAGAGTCTTTGCTAGTACGGGGATACTTGTCCCTAGCATCATACTCCTGGTCTTGCTTTCGCTTTTTGGAGTCGTTGTTACCTTTGCCATTACCTCCCGTGGCCTCTTTCTTCATGCTATCCTCAACCTTGATATACTTATCAGCCTTTCGTTGGAGTTCGGCCATGTTTTCAGGAGGATGCTTTGCCAACGATCTTTTAAAAAATTCATCAGTGGTCCCATGTTCCAGAGCTACCATGGCCACCTTGTTTTCCAAATCAGTGATGTTCAACGTGTCCTTAGTGAACCACTTGATGTAGTCTCTCAAGTTTTCATTCTTCCCTTGTACCACATACATGAGAGATGCGGAACTTTTTTTCATGAACTTTCCCGCTGATGAACTGGCTAATAAAAGCGGCGCTTAACTCCTTAAAGGAGCTAATCGAGTTTGCAGGAAGCCGGCTATACCATCTTTGAGCCATGCCCGACAGAGTTTGAGGGAACGCCCTGCACTTCAAGGCGTCACTTGCAGGTTGCAACAGCAGTGCGTTTGAGAATGTCCTCACGTGGTTTGCGGGATCACCCGTTCCATCATAAGCCTTAATTGTCGGCATCTTGAATTTCTTTGAGATACGAGCATTCATCACCTCATCAGTAAACGGGGGTGTGGGATCGTCAGGATCCCCAAGTGGCATCAGATCCTTGGGGTTGCTCTTGGGGGTTTCCACCCTTATTGTTCTTTTAGTTGGGGCGTCAGCCCTTCTCTGCCTTCTTGAAGATCTCTCTAAGTCTATGACGGGAATTGGTCCTGAGGTTGGAGGGGGTTGAGTTTGGTTCAACCTAGCTTGTTCCCTCGCAATATCTTCCTTTATCCTCAGAATCTCAGCCTCATGAGCCTTGATTCTCTCAGCAGATGTCAAGGGAGGTCCATCATGGATAGTTTGTGTTCTCCTTCTTGGTTCTCTGCTAGCACGTTACCTCCTCGGGGCTTCATCACGATCATCATCGTCAGAGGATGTATCATCAGTATAGGGGCCGGAGTAGTCATAGTACTCTCGATCTCTGATTTGCAAGGTGTGGCCACTTGGTCCAGGACCTTGAGTAACAGGTGGGTAATTAGGCAGGCCATACATCGGATTGGTATTCCTGGGAAGATCCGTAGTATGGATCTGTACTCCTGGTGGCGGGCGATTGGGATCAACTAAAGGAGAAACCAGTGTTTGAAGGGAGCTAGTTCCCTGACCCGGGTGGACGACCATAGGTAATGTTCTCTCAGCATGGGGATCCGTCCCTGGAGGCTGAGAAGCTTGAGTTTGAGTGATCGCCCCTGTTGCTGGGGGTACTTGCGCAGTGAAGGGCGGAGCAGAGCTAATTGGTAAAGCCTCGGTAGAGCTTGGTGCTGTTCTTCGTGTAGTTACCATGGTTGATGTCTTCTTCCCACAGACGGCGCCAAATGTTGTGGAATAAAAACTAGGTTATTAGATTGCGGCTAGGGTTTGCTGTATTTAATGCTAGGGTGCGTGAGCTTCGTGCTTTAATGGCTGCTCTCGTGCTCGTGGCTGAATCTGCCTTCACAAGATGCCTACGTACTTTGATGTGTATCAAAGATCAAGCCAAAAAACGTAGTTCTGAGATGAGGGGTCTGACCCTTTATATAGGCTGAGAAGCCTTAGAATTAAGGTAGGAGTAGGTGTCTTGGTGGGCAAGCCACCGCCTCAAGGAAGGTTCTAGATCCCTTCCTTGTAGGAATCAGCTTCCATATTGAAATATGTATCTTGGAGGCTAAGCCAGGCAAGGGTTATATCCTTGTTTGACTCTTATTTGCTGAGTTGTTTATTACCCCTAATATTAATTACGAAATTAATATTATAAATAGGGTTTGGGTCCATCTGGTGGGCCCCACGTTTGGACCACTCTAGGTCTAATTAATGGCACATTAAATGTGTCTTTAGGACTTACTTTTAGCCCATATCACATTGTGTTTAGATTGTTAACGAAAATAAGAAGATAAAAAATAGGAATCACTTTAATTTGTAATTTAGGTTATTAGTGATCATAAATTTAACCTCGATAAAATCAAATTACCAATTAAATTCATTACATAATATTTATAGAGGTTGGAATAAATTCATTAATTCATTATTTACGAACTGAATGTCACCATATCCAAACTTTAAGGTGTTTTTTTCCAAAAAATATATTTTATTATATTATTAGAATAATTATGTATTGTATATAGATGATATACAAATAACTGAAATTGAGTACAAAATATAACACAAACATTTTATACTAATATTAAGCTTGTATTAAAATTTTATTTTATTAATAAAGATTTGCTTTTTAAATTTAACCTAAAATTACTCTTATTATTATAATAATTGAATCCAAAATTTTAGATATATAAAGCACCACTATTTTTGTTGAGACTACGTGCCCGTTTGGCAAATTTTAGAATCAACTTATAAGTTACTTATTTTGGAAAAAAATTTATATTTACATACTTTTTTTAGAGAAAAATGTGTATGGGCAGTTTAATATTCGTTATCTTGCAAAAATAAGTTACTTATTTCAGAAAAAATACATATTTTCTTGAGTAAAATGCACTTTGTGTACCTGAAATTTGACGAAAACACCACTTTCAATACTATCTTTCTAAAAGTACCACGTGCAATACTAATTAATTGATTTACTTAAACTTCTTGTACCGCCGTCTATCTGCTTCTAACGACGTTAGAATCCCAGGGGCAAAATAGTCATTTTATCCACTTTTATTCCTCTCTATTGTAAATCTTTCTCTCTCCCGATTTTTATACGTACACACACAGACACACATACACCCACACACACACCCCTCCACACACTAACCTTAATTTCGATTTTTCTGCTTTGTTTTGCATCAATTTGAGCATGCAATTACATGATATTAACCTACAAATTCATAGCTTCATTTTGATATATGATTTGTGAAGATCCATGATTTTTTTTTAAAAACCCATTTTGATTTTTGTTCGGTTTTTGTGTTATAATGATTTGTTCTTGGTTTTGATGCTTAATCTTTGTTTATCTTGATGTGTAAAGTAATTTAGAGTGATAGATATTGTGTTTTGGTAAAGAAATTTTTTGGGTTTAAAACCCGTTTCGGATTAATTTCGTTTTTTATGATTTTGATTTTTGTTGATGTTGTGGATGATGGGTTAGTGTAGAACATTAAATTTGGAGCATGTTGGTAGTAAGTTTGTCGATTTTCGTTGAGTTTTCGGGTTCGTCGGAAAACCACCGCCGGCGACGATGTGTTCTTGATCCGGCGGCATTGATTTTGATTGTGTTTTTTGTGGGTGTATAGTTGTTTAATCATGTGGAGTTAGTATAAAAGATTTCATGTTAGTTAGGACTTGTTATATGTGAATTGTAATTTTTTTTTTTGTTAATTGGTTGTTTTTGGCAGGATTTTTATAACGGTTGGTTGTTGGTAAATTCTGGTTGCGTAGTTGTGTTTGTTGATATGTTTGGAGTCAAGTACGTATTTTTACTTAAATTTATGGGCTTGTTTGGAGTTACCGGAATTTGACCGGAATCTGGAAAAATTCCGATGACCTCCATTGATGAGCTTGAAACTTTCTTAGTGTTCTTCAAAAATTTCACCATTTGATCCTTAAAGTTGTATTATGGTGGAAAAGTCTGATTTGCCCCTGAGATTCTAACACCGTTAAAAACAGATAGACGGCGGTACACGAAGTTTAAGTAAATCAATTAATTAGTATTGCACGTGGTACTTTTAAAAAGGTAATATTGCAAGTGGTGTATTCGCCAAACTTCAGGTACACAAAATACACTTTACTCTAGTTTCTAATTTTTTTGGGAATAAGTAACTTATTTTTGAAAAGTAATATTTTTCAAAAATAATATTTTTCAAACGGGCCCTACATAAGGTTTATCATTAATAACCTACTCTCGATCCATAAAAAAAAATGATTGAAAATATGTTATATAAATTCTAATTATGTAGTAATATAAAAAAGACAAGTGGGCATTTTGTGTGGTGGAGTAAGCCGAGAGAGCAGAGTCCCACACTAAACTAAGGGTGTTCCCGCCGGCATCATCCCCTACTTACTAGACCTGGCAATTCGTTCGTTTCGTGTACTTTCGTGTCGTGTACTTTCGTGTTTCGTGTACGTAATGTCAAATCCAAAACCGACCCGTTAAGGATTCGTTTCGTTTCGTGTTCGTGTACCTTTATTTCGTGTACATTTCGTGTCGTGTTTCGTGTAATTTTTGAATAAAAATAAAAAATTTAAATATTAAATTTTTACTAGTTAGAGTCTTAAGTCACTATAAGTCACTATGTCATAAAGAATCAAGTGTGCTCAAGTCTTGTAAAACTAAAACTTGAAAGTATTTTGTATTTATCTTATGTAAAAATTATATATATAATATTATTTTAAAATATGTATTCATATAATTTTAATAAAATTATTTAAATATTTATTTATTTCGTGTATTTTCGTTTCGTGTCGTGTACCCAAGGGTAAACCCAAAACCGACACTAAATTCATCCGTGTAATTTCGTGTTCGTGTACTTTCGTGTTCGTGTACCGTAAAGGTCAACCCAAACCCGTAATTTTCGTGTCGTTTTCGTGTCGTGTTTTCGTGTCGTGTACCAAATTGCCGGCTCTACCTGCTACCCACCCCCGTCGCCCACCGGACACACACACAACATTCGGGGGGAGGACAAAGATTTGAATAATATCTTATTTATCACCCTTGTAATAGTAATAGTAATTGAGATTGAATTAAAAGGGGGATGTACAGCAACAGCAGCAAAAGGGGATCTAAACCGGAGATGACAAGTCGAGTTTCGCATAACGAAGATTTGAAGCGCATCAAACAAGCCCTTGATAAGCGTGATAGATCCTCCCCCTCTACTTCTCGAATCAACAAGGATAATACTATTATTATTACTAACAAAGATCAACAACCAACCCCCCTTTCTATCTTATCCAACAAACAACTCCAGCAGCAGCCCCCAACACCAACTGGTTGTTGTTTCTGTTCCCCTTTATTTGTCTATTCTTTTCGATGTTTGTCTGTCGATTATGTTTCCCATATGTTTGCTTGTTTTAATCTAAATGCATTTGCTAATTCCTACTTTGTTCATACTCGATAACTGTTGTGTATCTATACCAAGCTTAGAATTCTTATTGGAGATATTATCTATGTTTTACTGTGATTTTGCGTTTCAACTAGTTGCTTGAGGTAGCCTGTTGATGTTGTTCTCATGGTTCGGGTGTTACAAATCATTTATCAAATTATGCCTTTTCTGTGTTACTAGTACATGCACGTTGTTCGTCTGTAAGTTTGTCTGCTGTTGTACTTTGTGAGGTTCTTAAGCAGGGAATGTTTTGAGAAGTAAGAAATCATAACAATAGCCCTTTTTCTACTAAAATCTTGCATGTTCGTTGTATTAGATATTGACAGAACCGACAGTAGAAGCTCATAAACTAGGTATTAACAATGCTCCTACCCTCGCATTCAACGTGCTGACATTCAGCTAGGGGTGTGTCCCTGTATTTGGAGTAGGGGATGTGGCGGGGTGTAGGAATGGCATAACTAGTAAATAAGTAAAAATATAAATATATAATAAAATATTTTGACTAGCATTTTGTTTCAAATTTTCTAGGAAAATAATGAGGTCAAGGTAGGATGGAAGGGAGCCATTGTACATTGTCTGTCAATATAGCAAAAAGAAGATGACTGAATAAATTGTTTACCAATTACTTCACTAACATATTAAATTCATTTAGAATGAATTAATTACTTGATAGCTAACTTCTGAGGTAATAGGTGTATAGCTATATCGGTTAGATGAACAAGTTTCAGTACTTACCGTTCTCAACTTGGAATTTTTTCTTTCTTTATTTGTGAGAGATGGAATAATTATTGTAATGAGCAGAGCCACTAAGATCCCTATTGAAGAGGTTCTGACTGCTCTTTTGTGTAATTGTAAGTATCAATATCTTGTCTACTTCCCAAACTTCCCTTGGCAGCTCTTGATCTGTATCAGTAATTAGTCATCACTTGCCAATTGCTTTCAATTTGATAGAACTAACATGTACTATAGTCCAAGTCGAAAAGTGTTACTTAACAAATTTGATTACTTAATGAAGAGTCCGGAGCCAAGCACATCCATAGTCCGTGAGATAGTAAGATTGTGCGGAGAGAGGGTGATAGCCCTGAGAGAATCAGGATGGAGAGATAGGGAGCATAGGTAGGGAGGGAGAGACTTCTTTTGCATTTTCTTGTAGCCATATTATTGTTTAACAATTTCTTTAATGTTGTACTGCATTTTATAATTTTTACATGCACTTTTACACTGGAAATACCTTTGGGTTTCTGACATTCAAGAATGCGTCTGGATGTTCTAGTTTTCTGCCAAGAACTGGTTTATAGAAATGGTTTTGCATTGCTAGGTTTGGGTAATATATCTGTTTTGCTTTTAATCTTTGTGGTAGAAGAACCGGGCCTCTCTATCATAAGTGAGTACTTTATATGTCCATCTGATGTGTACTATTATGTTTTTGCCTCTCTGGTAAGGGCATAGGGGGTCCTGGAAACATCATTCTAGTGAAGTTTCTCTGTCTCTTTTGGCGTTCTTCTTCCAATATGAAACACCCTTTAATGTTGTCCAATTGTCTTTTGGTTCTTTTTTCTTTATATTATGTGCCTTTTGTTGTTGTGAAACATTGTTTTCAAAGTATACTGACATATTATTATATATATGTGTTTATAGTGGAAGAACCTGAAACAGATAGCGAGGAGTCAGATGTTAGCGGATCTGATGGGGAGGACACATCTTGGATATCTTGGTTTTGCAATTTGAGAGGAAACGAGTTCTTCTGTGAAGTTGATGACGATTACATCCAGGATGATTTTAACCTCTGTGGATTAAGTAGCCAAATTCCATACTATGATTATGCTCTTGATTTAATTCTGGATGTTGAATCCTCTCATGGTAACTGCCTTTATCTGATCAATTTGATTTGTGTAAATTGTCATTGTGTTTGCTCCTTAATGTGTTGTACAAGTAGATATGGGGATTGCATTTGCTTAAAGGTCCGAGTCAGTGTTAATGAACTTCTTCGGTATGTGTAGAATTGAGATGAAACTTTTGGCCATTTCATTATAAAATATAACTTAGCAACAATAACATTATACAATTTTAGGTAGTCAGGATTCTCGAGCTTTCGTTTGTCCAATCTAGCAGTGCAGTCAGGGATGGTAGAAAAATTTATCTCCGTGTAGAGGCCTGAACACATATCACATTAGGATGTGGGAGTTTGTACCCAGCTTCTACAAGTTTAGAAGAAAAGATTTAAAAAAGTTGTAGAGTAGTATAGCATTCTTTGTTGGAAGAAGCGTGGTTACTTAGTTAATAAATGAGACCAAAATCACTAATAAATCAGACTGAAATCGCTTTTTTCTTTGTTACGGAATCCTTAGATAATTGAAGGTGGCGCTACTTGATCTATGCCTTTGATCTTTGGGACTGATGTCTCAGGGCAGCAAGTGCTATCTGTTTAATAAAGAGCTGTGTTTTGTTCGCTGATGTATAAGTTTTTTTTGCGGAGATAGTTGTTTTGCTGAATAGGAACTAGGATTGGTTCTTCTATGACTGTCACATTGGCTACCTTTATCATTCTGTTAAGTAACTAACTCATGTAAAACTCTAAGGTGTTAAAGGAAGGTCTTAAATGGATAATATACTATTCAACACTTTCCCTCCATCATACGATTGAACAAACCTTAAGGTGTTAGAGGAAGGTCATAAATGGATCGTATATTATTTAACACATTCTTTTCACCAATGCCATGTATATGACATGGGCTTCCCCTCTGGGTGGCTACTGAATATAGAAATATTGTTGGTGTCATTGTCAAATGCTATTTTCAGTATTTGGTGTTGCATTCAGGTGTGGCCTTTTGTCATGCATTTGAAAAGTTAGAGAATATCTTCAATTATTCTAGTCTTAACACTTGTTTACGTTCTGAAAATCTACTGTGTAAATCACAACAGCTGTAATGTGTGAATTACGACCGTTGTAATGTGTAGGCGATATGTTTACAGAGGAACAGAATGAGTTAATCGAATCAGCGGCTGAGATGTTGTACGGTCTGATCCATGTCCGATATATATTGACAAGTAAAGGACAGGCTGCCATGGTGAGCATTTGATCTTGAAACTAAATATTGCGGCTTTACACTTTTATAGTTATTATAGAGCACTTGCTGATCTGTGGTATTTTACAGTTGGAGAAGTACAAGAGTGCAGAGTTTGGTAGATGCCCGAGAGTGTACTGTCGTGGACAACCCTGTTTACCTGTTGGCCAGTCAGATATTCCTCGGCATTCCACCGTGAAAATATACTGTCCAAAATGTGAAGATATATATACTCCTCGGTCCAGGTTTCAAGGCAGTATCCTTTTTCCGTATCATTTGCTTGATAGTTGATAGCATCATCTGGCAGTATCTACAATGTGTGCACATGCAGTAGTTGATTGCTGAAGTCTTCTTTTATGTTATTTCCTAGAATTATTTTAAATGCCATCTCTGAACTAGTAATGAATTAAAGGTGAGCACAAATTTAGTAGAGCCCCCGGATAATCTTTAGTGAACAGAAATAAGGGAAACTAGCAGTCATTTAACTCACTGAAAGTGAGTTGAGCAAACTTATATTCACTTTCTGTGCTCAACTATTGAGTTCAAGGATATAAGTTTGCTATTGGCAGAATCTTTTCTTGCATCCTTTGACATATATAGTTGAGACCATTATATGGCAGTATGTACTATGTGCACATGCAGTTATGGATTGCTGGTCTTTTTTTTTAAGTGCCATATCCTTGATTAAATTAACTTTTAATAATAAAATATAATTAAAAAAATTTAGGTAATCGGATTCATTTATTATGAACCGAATATCACCCTCCCCTAATTTAAAGTAATAAAAATATTTTTTTAATTAAGATATAATTATATTTTATAATTGAATATTTATGTATTGTATAAAAATAGTTTTTTTTTTATTCTTTTTCCTGATGCCATTTCTCTGATTTCAAACTGTTGCTTACTCTAAGATGGTGACAAATGGAGTTTTGACCTTGGACAATTCTTCAGTAAAAGATGGGGATTTAGCAAAAAGAAAGGAAAGCTTTAGTAATTTAACTTTCGAGCCAGACCCATATTGATATTGCTTTTCACGTTTCGTGCTGATTTCTTGAGGATATACATTAGCTATGTATATGTTTATTAGTGAATTCTTTGACATTTTTCTTGAGAAATTAGGAAGAGGATATCCTATGGATATGTGTTATATTTTCCCTTGAATTTTCTTTAACCGTCCCTAGATCTTGATGGAGCATATTTTGGGACAACATTTCCCCATCTTTTTCTTATGACGTATGGGAACCTCGAACCACAAAAAGCGTCGCAGATCTATGTTCCTAGAGTATTTGGTTTCAAGGTCCACAAGCCATGATGAGTAACCTTACAATATCCTTTGAAATGCGATTTTCAGCTTCTGCTTGAATTGCCTATCAGAAAACAAGCCTGTATTACTGAAATTTTGTTGCTTCTTGTATGAGGTAAAGCTTTTCATTATACAGCTAGAGTTTGGTCCTTAGAATAGATCAATAGAAGATCGAATTAGGTTAACATTATCATAATGATTAAGAAATGTTTAAAGCAAATTGACATGAGCGTGAAGCTATTTTTTGGCTTCTTTTTCAGCCTTTTCTTTTTATATATTGCAGCTTTAAGTTGGTTTTATTAGATTAAGCTTGATTTGGGACATTTTTCCCTAAATTTATATATTATTATCTCGCTCTGTTTGTCACAAGTAAAATGACAAGTCTTAAATAATGCAAGCTCAAGTTCTATTCACTCATTATATGTATTGGGCAGCTTGTTCATATTTTCTCTGACTCGTCACTAATAATCGAAGAGAATTAATAACTAGTTAGTCTGCATCTATTTTTTGACCTTTGATGTATCACTTCATAACATGTGTTGATGCATACCATAACATCTTCATTTTGTATCAAGACCTAAACTTTAACTATTGTGCAAACATTTGTGTGCGCTTCGGTAGTTTACATTCCGGAAACACACTAGTACATATGCTTGTTTTATATATTTTTTGTTTTTACTTTTAGCCCTTATTTCTATCTAGGCAAACATACTCTTTTACGTGCTTTCTTTATCATAAGTTTCTACTTTTAGCCCTGCTTATTATTTAAACGAGGCTTTAGTTCTCATTGGAAGCAGAAATGGGATTTATTTAAGCGAAGCTTTAGTTCTCGGAGATAGAAATGGGAAAATTGTTAATTGTTTTTTGTTTGGGGGCTGAGAGTGGAGCTCATAAAAGGATAATGTGATATAAAAGCACACTTAATCTTAAAATAATTGTTTTGATGAAGAAGAATATGATTAAGTTTATTGTAGTTGGTAAAGTATTTTACATCTGGTTCTGTGATTATTTGCCATTTTCTTTTCCAACTTAAAGAGCTTACTACTATAGGTAGAGATGCTACAAATAAATGAAGTTGATGGAAAGTACAATAAAGAGTGGAAAGAAGCCTAGAAAGAACTTGGCTTTATACACTTTTGTTGTTTTACAAGTTAATACTCAGTCCCTTCACCCTTGCATGTTTGTGATGTGCAGTCACTTCCATTAATTTTTTTTTTTTTTAGTTTATATACCTGGTTACATGAATTTAGTTAGTTAACGCATTTAAGATGTCTCCTAAAAGATTTGAACCCTCAAATTTGGGGTTATAAATACTCATGTGTATCACATTCCCGAAAGACTTCACCCCAGCCTGTGTTTGGTAAAAACACCTACCTACTAGTAACTACTAGGTTAGAATATTTTTCATTTAATATGAGATCAGATTGTTTAGAATGTACACATGTAAAGACTTTATCATGACGATTGAGATTCCTTCGAGGGTACTACAGTTCAGTTCAATTCAGTCATCAGTGTCACACGGTCCTTGCCTCCTTGGTAGCTGGACCTGAGCCGAGTTAGTTCCACTGTACACTCCTTGGTAGCTGGACCTGAGCCGAGTTAGTTCCACTGTACAGCCATATGAACCTTGGCTTCTGCTGTGCTTCCTAATTATTGGATATTAATACAGTAATAGATAAGAACAAGTAATCTGATTGAAACAAGGATGCAATAGGATATTTTTTATATCTGTCAACTATTATGATACTGATATCTTTTACGGAAAAATGGAGCTTTCTGCGCAAGTTTACCCGAGTACTTTCAATGGTTTCCAATCGTTCTTTGATTAAACTCTTGACAGTGAGAGAGATCTTGTTGTGATATTTGACATGTTTGGTTCCATTTCTGATATTTGACATTTTCCCTGTTCTGGTTCCCTTCTTTTTACCTCGTGTATGTATGATATACTATGAATCTTGATATGTACATACATGAGATGGGATCAATGGCGTATATCAGCTAATACATATCTCTTTTAAATACTTTTTGGGTATGGCATGTGGGCAATGCAATGAAGTTCATGCATCTTGGAAATTTTGAAGATAAATCATAGATATCGGTTTAACTCTTTTGAGGGCTAAAAAAGAACATGAAAGTGATGAGAAATTATGGGATGATGAGGACAAGGGCGTGGGTAATGCAAGGCCGTGAAAAGGAGAGGCAAAGCGGGGATAACAACAAACAACTACACACCCCATCCCCATGAGTATTTTATATGCATTGTCATAGATGCCCAACTTTTTTAGTATCTGATTAGTTCAATTTTGTATGTTTCCTCAGTCCCAGATATATAATTGAACATAGGAATAATTAGATAAATCATATAGACCTTTACGAGTGCGACAGATTCCACACCACTTGCATTAAATTACTAACTTGCTATCTTTGTGCCTGATATTGTTTTTATAATTGAGCTTAGATTTTATTATTCTGTACATAACTCTATGTTATGGTGTTGTCAATGTTGTTGGTTCAAACAAATGATACGGGAACTTCATTGTTGTTTTGCCAAATGGTTTATTGCTAGTACGTACATACATGAATGGTATGAGGAAGAGATGTGTACATTTCTGGATTTGACACCAGACAACAGGTAGTACTCTTATTCGAATGCACTGGTTACTACCATATACGGAGTATACACGAAACGAGAATTTGATTCATGGGTTAATGAGCAGGTTAATGGGAATCGGAACCTTAGTTTCATGTATTGGTGTTTACATTAACAATATTGTTGTATGGAATGGGAAGCTCATTCTTTCTAGGTGGTAGAAAGAATGGAAAGCTTATACCCTACATATCCCTTGTGTTACCGTATCATTCACATTTTCATTAACTCTAATTCTCATTTCTGATTTTAATTACCATCAATCATCTAAATGCTCCTAAGACATCTTTCGGAGGATTCCAAATACAATCCAAGAATAGGAAAGGACCCTTTTTAGATGGCATAACACATCCAGTATGCATGGCAATTATACAAACTCGTGTCTTTTTTCATTTCTTTCGTGCATTCTTCGAATGTGCTACGTATGTCCAGACTCCAGCAACACATTCAGCTTGTGTAAAATACTGTGAAATGCATTCTTCATACGTTTCACTTTGTCTTTCCTTATAAAACACAGTTAAAAACTCAACTCATGGTTTAACTGCAAATGCTAGTCTGTTTTATTTATACTACTTTGATACGTTCCATTTATAATTATGTCTCTCAATGGATCGGGTTTAGATCGATTCATACAGTTTTATCAAATTCAGATTGTATCGGGTTCAGATCGATTCATAATTTTCATTATATTCGGTTTAAATCGGATTAAAATCAGATTGCTAACAAACTGATTCACATTTGACTCGTTAGGATCATGATATTGAAGCTCTAAATCTTTTTACCATCTACTCCCTCTGTCTCTGTATGTCTTTCATGTTTAGACTTTTGACACTATTCATTATAAGCGATTGACTACTAATTTACGCATAATTTATAAGACAAAATATAGTCATGAGTGATATTGTTGGATTCGTATTTATGAGTACTTTAATACAGTGAAGTTTTTATATTTAATATTAATTCGAAATTGAAAATATTAACGATTAAAAGTGTGTGTTGGCAAACGTGAAAAAAAAAACAGGAAACATATTATGAGACGGAGGAAGTATTATATATCTAATACTGCAACATGCCCTTCCGTGAAACATTTTATTCTCGTTATCTACTATGTTTGTATACTATATGCCTCTACAATTGATCTTTTGCGTTCCTCTCCAGACTATTGAAACGGCCTGCCAGGCGTTCAACATGGGTGTTGAGAATGGTAACTTTTCGTTATTCATACATGTATCAGTATTATAATTTTTCGCTCAAAGTTCTAGGTTCTACGTTCCCAGAATGACGCCAACATCTCATCGGAAGTATGAAACATGAGGTGAGGATATGTATTACGTGATTAACATAGAGTGTGGATGAGTATACATACACATTTTTTTTTATCTCTCTTCTGAGTAAACAAAGCAATTTTGTCATTATTGTGTAGCTTACCCAATCTGCTCGCTATCTGTTTGATGAATTGCTTGAGTATCCGATTGTATACTGCAAAATAGGGGTTGGTAAGAGAGAGGGAGGGAATGATCAGTATGCTACATAGACAACATTTTATTTATGGGCACCCTAACAATATCAACTGTTTTCGCAGACCTGATTATTTAAACTAAGGCTTCATTGCTTCATTTCAGATGAATCATGCAATTTCGGGTATACATAATGCAAAGTGGACGATTTCTGGTATTCATTCTAGAAACTTTTCTACAATTATTCTATTTTCTTTTTGTTACTGTTTGCACTACGCCATAGATTACTTATTGCAACCCACAAACTGTGTTACCATAGACCCCTGTTTGAAGTTGTCATAGGCCAAAATAGAGCTATGGTAACACTTCAGCTGTGTTAGGTTCTCAGCAGTAACTATAGATATCTAAGGTAACATCAAAATACACCCTAAGGTAACATAGCAAATGTGGTTTACCAAAAACCTCTATAGCAACATCTTAAACACTCTACAGCAACATAGTTTGTGTGTTACAATAGATGATACAATTTTGCACAGGGACAAATGTGGGGCCCACATCTAGGTGGGGTCAACAATCTATTGTAACACCCTCTTTTACCAATTGTAACCCATTGTGTGTTACATAATTAAAATCATTTATAAATAATTTTAATAACAAAAAAATTGACATTTAAATATTACATTTTCAAGTAAAAGAAATCAAGAACCAAATTAATTACATTTCAATAACATCATTTCAATAACATCATCTAGTACAAAACCAACCAAATCATCCAAAAATATCTACCAACACTAGCTAATTAACAAAACTTAAAACGTACAAGTACTAGAGCTTTGACCTACTAGAGATAATAGCAAAAATTTATTCCTTGTGACTAGACTTCTCTTTCGTAATCCTCCTTTCAGTGGACGTATCACCAGGGGGAAGAAGGTGTAGAGGTATGACCTACAAAGTATACAAAGGCAAAATGAGAGCCAAAGCACTATAAATATATAATTAGTGTTAGTCCTTAGCAAACCAGGAAATAATATTTGTTCTACGGATACAGAAACTAGTTATTGATAAGAGTAAAGCAAGAGTGAAGACCAGCAAATCGTGACTGGTAAATGATCAAAGAGCATTCATACCTTGATCATCAGACAAAATGGCTAATATTCGATCAACAAGGTCCTGCAGAAAAGGATGGGGGCAAAAGCACAATCAGAGACTACATGTTACAATTTATACATAAACACCCACCTTAAACGTAAAAATACAAATTTAATATATATACAAATATATATTAAGATATCAGGTTGCAGCTGATAAGAAATACATAACTGCAGGTAAGAGTTTTCACGATGGTGAGCTTGAACTTAACATGTACAAGTGATTATCCGTTAATATCAGAACTCGAAGCCCAGTAAGGTTAGAAATATAGAGCGACAGCAGGCCCACGAGTTCAGTGCCTAGAAGTATAAGTTTGGTAACAACTTGCTACTTTTGGTTACAAAATACACCACTAAAGCTGCACATGCTAGTGGTCTCTTTCCAGATTGCATGTAGGGAATTTGGGCCGTATGATGTGGTCCTTTTAAAGGCCAGAAGTGCAGCTCTATCATTTTCCGAAGAGTGCTGATGGATACGGTGATAGTACAGCAAATAACAGTGTACCCACTGAGCCTAAAGTTGCCAAGTTGGAGCTATTTTATGGATTGCAATACTTTTGGCCAATATAGTTTTGTAATTTTCATACAGAGAGTCGTACACTTTAAGCTACATTTTCGAAGGAAAATAAAAAAGAAAAATAGACATCAACCCTCTGTCCACCTACATCATCCACTGTCATAGAGGTAAATGTTAGGTTTTCAAATGATGATCTTTTTATTTAACCAAATAGAAAAAATTAGCAGAGTTTCTTTATTATTCTTCACAATTTAATATGGTGGGGAATAGGGTGCCTATGGTAGAAACAATAACACGGCCAACTAAGATTCAAATACAATAAAAAGAATACCTTATAGGTCAGCAACAAACAATTTCCGTTAATTCTCCTACACCAGCATGTTGTTGGGTCACATACAAACCTACTTGCTGTCTGCATTACAAAACAATGATAAGAAACAGTTAATCTCTTAAGTACTAACCAGTACACTTCAAAAGTAGCAGAACACTCTCAAGTACTAACCTAGAATTCGGAAACAATGACATGGTCAACTAAGATACAAATACATATAAAGGAATACCTCAAAGGTTAGAAACAAGCCATTTCCATCAATTTAATGCTCATACACTGACAAGTTGTTGGGACTTTCACATACAAACCTACATGCCGCCTGCATTATAAAACAACTATAAGAAATAGAAAGACTTTCATTCTTTCACAACCATATATAAGCACACAAAGTATGTACTAACTCCACACAAGCTAAACCTGGCACACTGGCAGTCTACAAAACTTTTATTCTTTCGTAGCCATAATGTTCCTGATTCTTATGTATTCAAACTGAGTCAAAGCAAATTTTGATCATTAATAGGAGAGTTGTTTCTTAATGCAACAAAGCAAACCAAAGCAATTTTACCAGTACATCTCCTACTTGAATATATTGGCTTTCCTATAAAAGCTGCCCACTTTTCGGCTGCTATATATTCTTTATGCTCCATCATTTTAAGCAAAAATCACTCTCCGGACTGGCGGAAATAGAAATGTTCCAGCAATGTGACAACCGTCATATATGACCTGGACTCTACCAATTTAAAGATATATTGCTCAATAAATTCTTTTGCTGCATTCAAATCATTTTCATCCTTCACATCTGAATTACAGATGACATTTGCAACATCTTCCAGCTTAACATTGAACACTTCAAGAATCTTCACAAGAACCCTTTCGTCATGGCCCATTCCCCTGACAATTTTAAGAAACAATTGTGCAGCAAGGGACTTTGCTATATGATGACAATACTACAATCATGCATAGAAAGGCTCACCAAGACAATGATTATAAACTCTATGTTTGCATAGTAATAGGAGTGTCCTCCAACTATCTAAAATCAGTTTGAGCAACCAATGTAGATGCTAATGAGTGAGCCAAACTGTTGGCTTTTCTAAAATCAGTATGAGCTAATCAATGTGACCATAACTCCCCACAAAACATAGCTGTTAAAAATTAAAGCGGAAAAGATAGAGTTCAGATAAAGGATAGAGCATTAGAGCTTCGAATATCAGAAAGAGCAGATGTGAAGCTGATTTTACAGTAAAAACAAAGTTTACTAAATTCATTCATACAGACTCGATAAACCGATAAAATGAGAATTACCTCATCAGCAATCATCGTGATTAACACAGAATTGTTAGTCGGGATTTGACCTCTATTCGCCATTTATAAACAAACAGCAACACCTAAAAAAACCACTCATCCATCAATATCAAACACAATTAAATATCGTAGCTATTAATATTGAGCATATATAGACTTAAATCAAGATTGAGAAGCAATTAAAGTATTAATTAATCAAATTTACGAAACACAAAACACAGTAATTACAAAGAGACAGAGAGAGGGAAAGAGATAGAAAGAGAGAGAGAGAGAGAGAGGGGGAGGGAGAGAGATACATAAAGAGATAGGGGTAGAGAGAGACAGTAATACTGGGAAAGAGATAGAGAGAATGGGAGAGAGAGAGAGAGAGAGAGAGAGAGAGGGGAGGGGGAGAGATACAGAGAGATATAGAGAAAGGGGGAGAGAGAGAGGAAGAGATGCAGAGAGAGACAGAGATACAGAGAGATGTAGAGCTTCCATTAATCCAGCTTAAACCCTAATTGAATGAGAAATGAAAGGCGAGAGAAATGAGAAAGGTGAGAGTAGCGAGACTTGTTTTTTTCCCCAATTTCCCCTATTTGTATTTGGCTAATTTTTTCCAATTCTAATTTTTCGTTTTGCCGCTCTCTCAGTTTTGTTTGCCGCTCATCTCTCCTCAATAATTCACTGTACTTTTCTTTAATTTTTTCTTTAAAAATATTACTAATTTATTTAAATTTCTTGATATTAGATTATAATTATTAAATCTATTAATTTAAGTATTTGTAATAATTCAAAGTTTATACAAACTGTTATTTTCTCTATTAATTTTTTTAATGATTTTAATAAAAATTTATTAATTTTTTAATAATACTTTATTTTAGAAATCTTTTCATTCTAAATTTATTAAAAATATTTTAATATTTACAAAATATGATTAATTCAATTATTTGATGGAATATTATGTTTTAAAATGATTACTTCAACGATTTTGTTAAAATTAATTATTTTTAAAGTCCAATAATTATTAAATCATTAATTTTAAATAAAATAAAAATTTTGTTCATGAATACTCTATGGTAACACAGCTCATGGTGTTACCCACTTTAACACCTTTCATAGCTATGGTAACATACTTTTGTGGATTTGGTAACACCACAATCACAAGGTTGCGATAGCTCAAAAATTTCATAGCTATGGTAACACCCATGCCAAAAGGTTGCAATAGGCAATCTATGGCGTAGTGTTGTGTATATTATGTTTATCTTTTTCGCTAATTGAGTGATTGGTTTGTTAATTATAGTGTTTATTTACAGCCAATTGAATGCCATTTTTCTTGCTACTTCACTCAATACAATCTGTACATATTTGATTAATGAACTAAGCATGTAATATAGTTATCCTGCTCCCTAACAATGTGGGTATAAACGTATTGCCTCTATGCAGCTCCTCTACGAACCACGATATCATAACTCTCTCTACTCTGGTTATCCCTCTTCGTCCTGGTACAAGGGTTGCAAAGATAGGAAATGCCGGGCCCTCACTCTATATGTATTTGTGTGGCTTGTGATCGTCAGTGTGTGTTGTGGGAGATGCACATGTTATGCATGGCAATTGTAGAAATACGCTAAAACCACAAATTGGAGATAAGAATGAGGATTCTTTCACCAACGAGGTATATAGATTATTGATATATTTATAAATGGTGTTTTCTTCTCTCTATCCCACTGAAACATTATTACCACATGAATTGTGTAGGCCATTATTTTCAAGTAATAACAAACAATAAGGTGGTGCTTAAAAGAGAGGTTCGGGTTCTTTTCACTCATGTTACCTTGGGTTTATTTTGGTGTCAATTACCTGTAAATTTTGTATTAGGGCATGTATAGTATTTGATAATTATGCTCAGAGATCAAATTTTAGGTCAAAATCTCATTTCAGTTTTATTAATAATAATAAAAAACCCATTCCAATCTTTGCAATGTTTCCGACCAACTTTGAAATATCACTCTGATATTTCAAAAGAGAGTGATTTTTTTATCAGTTTTCGATTTCTTTTGTTTTGCATGGCCTTCGTGTGATTGACTGACAAAAAGCCATTGAGACGGGCTAAAATAGGATGCAACAAATGGTGTTGCTTGTCTGCGTAGGCAATCTTATAAGCGTGTTGATTAATGGGTTATGTCCGATAAGGTGTGATAAGTGCATATTTTTGCATATTTTTATTACCTATTTATTGCTTGAACTCATAATTTAATAATTTATTTTGTTGCATTTCAGGAAATTCGTGAATAAATAAAGAAATGACAAAATAAAGAAATAAAGAGCAAGAAAGGGAAAAAGAGGAAGAAAAAGGACCAAAAAGAAAAAAAAGGAAAAGAATTGGGAGCTTGGTAGAAAGGGAATCTTGGAGGACATGTGGAAGGTGGAGATCATCCCAACACACTACATAAGTGTATGGCCAAGATCAACTCTTCAAAGCTTAAAGGGGAAGGAAACAAATAGATGGCTAGGATTGCTCCACCACATTATTAAGGTGTAGGGCCAAGATTAACCCAACACACCCCAAAACCCTAATTCCTACCCTATAAATACCCCCTCATCCCCCTTGTATTAAAGATCTAGATTTTAGAGTAGATTTTAGGGTAGATTTAATTTCTTTTTTTGTAGTTCTAAATTTTGTAAACACTCCTCTTTATTTTAATGCAATTTTATTTCCTTTAAATTCTTGTCTTGCACTTTCCTTTATTATTGCCTTGTTTCGTTACTTTCGTAAATCCGTTTAGTGGACAAGGTAGCGAAATGCTAACCACTAGGGGTTGAGAGTAACGAAATTTTAAATTTCATGTTCGTAGTTTAATTTAGTTTTAAATTCATAGTTGAGCCCCTTTAATTCGCGCTGTTTCCTGTTCTTATTTTCTGTATCGTTTTTATACGTTTTTACTTCGTTTAATTCGTTTAATTCGTAGCTTCAGCAAAGTCTCCCCTGTTTTACTTTAAACCCAGATCTTTATCATCTTCTTCTTCTAAAATTCCCCACAAACCCAGCAAACCCCATCCCATTCTCCCTCCTTCGATCTCTATCTCCATATCCCTTTCCCCTCTTCTCTCCGTTCACTGCAAATCCATCTCTCCCCTTACTTTCCGATTCCAAATCCACAACTACACCCCATCTCCCTCTTTTATTTTCTTCAATCAAAAAACCATCCCCTGTTTCTTTCTTTTCTCACTAAAACGCAAACCACCCTTCTCTTAATTTCTTATTATTGAATCACCACAACCTCCTTTCCATTTCTTCCCGCTGCAAGCACTCCCCTCTCCCCTATTTTACTTCGAATTCTTGTTGCCCTTATGTCGATTTTCGCTTCTGCTGATTTCGGGTTGTACTGTGTTTCGTGGTTCCATACTGTAGTTCGATTTTACGCGTTTTGTTGTAGACATCGCTGTGTATAGCCGAGTCTGTGAATCGGGGTGTTCAGAATTTCTGTGAAATGGCTGCGTTTTTGGTTGAGTTATTTACTGGTTTTGTGGCTAAATAAATATCGAAGTTTGTTATGTGTAGCTTCGATTGTCGAGTCTGAGAGTCTTGTGTTTGTTTCATGTTCGAAGATAGTCGAGTCACCTTCTTTCTGAGTTCTGCGTTTGAGTTGAAGTCATTGAATGGTTTGTATTTGTTTTGGTTCGCGTCATGTTCATTTTACTGTCTTTTTAATGTTCTTCCGAATTGTTGAATTGTGTACTGAGTTTGTTTGAACCTTTCGCGAGTTTTTGAGTGTCTGTTTCGTTTCGAAATCTTGTGTTGATTGTGTTTATTTTCTTGGCTAGTCGAATTTACAAACGAATCATGTCAAAATTTTCTAAATTTTCGTTAAATAAAATTAGTAAATTTCGTTTTTAAAATCAGTTTTATTTAAATTAGTTTTAAATAGTTTAAATTTTCGTTTCATAATTAATTAGTTAAATCAAAATTCTCAAAAACCCATTTGGCATAATTCGATTAAATTGAAAATTAAGATTGCGAAAATATTAGTCCCTGAGGAACGAATCATAAATTTTACAACGAAACGAATTGTGCGCTTGCGATTCAATTAAAAATCTTTTATTTTAGCACAACAAGTTTTTGGCGCCGCTGCCGGGGACTAACTATTTTTCGCGCCTTAATTTTTAATTTTTCGGATTAGTTTTATTTTGTACCTTATTTTTGTCTCATTTTTTTTAGGAAAGCTTGAGATTTCGGAACTCTTTTCAACGGAGCGTGGAAAAATTGGAATATTTTGGAAAGCTTGCTTCGGTAACCGTATCTCACTCTTTTCGGCCTTTCTATTTTTAGAAAATCACAAAAAAAAATCCAAAAAAAAATCACAAAAAAAATTGAAAATTTAAAATAAAAAAAAAAATTAGTTAGAAATTACATAATTGTTGCATCATGCATTTAATCACTTAGGGCACATCATCTAGATTTTTATTTTCTTGTTTTTAATTTTTCGTACCAATTAAATTGTGGTGATCGCTGGAGGACCCCAAGGTACGTTAAATTTTCTTCCTTTTCTTTAGATTAAAACACGTAGTTTAGGGCATCCATAAATGTTTATAGTTTTTATATCTCTTTGTTTGTTGCATCATTTGTAAATAATCTTAAGGGCAAAACCCATTCATAAGATAAGGGGAGAGATTTCATCACTCTTTCCTTAGCCCAAAAACAATTAATTCTTCATTTTGCATACCCTAGCCTTTAATAAAATTAATTAGACGTTTGCCCCTAGGAATTCGCGCTCAATTAGGAAGGTACCTAGGAAACGAAGTAATCATTATTTATTCCGACTTTTTGGTGTCTAGGCAAGCGAGAGCTTACCTGGCCAATTTAGGTTCGGTGTCTAAGTGACGAGTTTGGCCTCTTGGCAATGCCTGCTCTGATCTGGCCGAATCGGTCCGAATAAATTCTGATTTACTTAGTTTTTGGTGGTCCTTACGGTTAGGAGCAAGGTCTAGTGATTTTATTAAGGAACCTAGGTTTAGAATTTTTCTTTTAATTTTACATCCTTTCTTTTTGTTTGTTTAAATTTTTCGCACTTACTTGCTACGTGTTTCCTTTTGTGGTTTATGCGAACTACGTGGATTAGGGATAAATCTTCTAGACTAGTGAGATCGTTCGAGATTTCTTCTTCCGATTCCGAGTCTTTAGATAATTCCGAACCATTAGTGACCATGGCCACATCTCTTAGGGACCGTTGCTATCCTACTCGTTCCGCCCAACCATCATGTATCACCCTTCCTCCCGTTAATGGTAATAATTTTGAAATTAAAACTCACCACATTAGTATGTTGCCGAAATTTAACGGGAGTGACGGTGAGGATCCTTATCTATTTCTTCATGAATTCGAGGAGGTTTGCGCTTTGCAAAAACTCCAACATCTTTCCGAGGACTCCATTAGGTTAAGACTAATCAACTTCGCTTTAAAAGAAAATGCAAAAAAATGGTTGTATAGTCTACCCGTTAATTCTATCTCCACGTGGGAGGGGTTTGTGGTTATTTTTCTAAAGAAATATTTTCCAAACCATAAGACTACAAGAATTACAAACGAAATAAATCAATTTCATCAAAAGGAAAACGAGTCTTTTTGGAAATATTTTGATCGTTTTAAAAATCTTTTGTCACAATGCCCCCACCACGGAATAGAGAAATGGAGACTTTGTAAGATCGTTTATGAGGCCCTAGATGGTCCAACAACCGCTTTGTTGGAATCTATGTGCCAAGGAAAATTCATGGAGAAGGATGAGGACGAGGGTTGGACATTTTTTGAAGAATTAGCCGAGAAGACCATGTTGTGGGAGTCTACTAGGGAACCCAATAAGTCTAATGAGTCGTCTAGTTCATCTAGGGGTTTGCATTCGATTGGGAATTCGATTGCAACCGATGCCAAATTAGCCACTCTAACTAGAAGACTCGAAGCCCTAGAAACTAGTAAGGCCCCCTCAAATGTGTCTATGTGCTCGAATTTTAATCAAGGGCTTTCGGATTTTCCCGCTTTTGATCAAGTTAATGCGGTGTCTCAACCACCCACTAGGAACGACCCGTTCGCTCCTACTTATAATCCCGGGTGGAGGAATCACCCTAATTTCTCATGGAACCAAGGGCCAAATTGCCAAAATCCACCTTCTTTTCAACCTGCTTTTCAAAATGCTCCATCTTTTCAAAGGCCTAACCAAAGTTCTTTCTCGACTCCAAATCAAGGTTCCTTTCCAAACCCTACTCAAAATCTCGGTCCTTATCCGACTCAACCTTCTTATCCAAATCAAGCACCCGCCCACCCACCCGGCTTTCATGAGTCGGATAAGAGAATTCATTCGTTGGAAAAGACCCTTGATGCGCTTTTGAAATCCACGACTAATTTGGCTCAATCTCAACAAACTTTCATGCAAACCATGACTCAAGATAGGCAAATTTTAAATGCTAGTACCCAAGCCCTATCTAAGTTAGAGGTTCAAGTGAGTCAATTAGCCAATGCCATGTGGGAGCGAGAAAAGAATAAATTTCCAAGTCAACCGGAGGTTAACCCTAAATTCCCTCTCAATCAACGACCTCCTGAAAATGTTAATGCTATCATCTCTCTTAGGTCGGGAACTCAAGTTAATAATCAAGTAGGTGTCGAGTCTTCCAACGAAGAAGAAGAAGAAGAAGAGTCAAATGTTGAACCGAATCCTAAACTTGACCATTCAAACCCTACTCCAACTCCCGAATCTCTCGAGTCGTCTAATCCCACTCCTTCACCACTTGAACCTTCATCATCGAAATCCACTCCCGAGTCATCAGAATCTTCTCTTAAATCATCATCATCACCGAACAACTCTTCGAATATCGTTCCACTTTCCATTTCTCTTCCCGAAGTGTCTAATGACCGAGTCTTTAAGCCTAAAGCTCCTTATCCTCAACGACTCATTTCGAACAAACAATCGGCTCAAATGGAGAAGATGTTGGAAATATTTAGTCAAGTCAAAATAAACATTCCTCTTTTAGATGCCATTCAACAAGTCCCTTCTTATGCCAAGTGTCTAAAAGATTTATGTTCTCATAAACGTTCCACACACGTTCCCAAGAAAGCCTTTTTGACATCTCATGTTAGCTCAATTCTTTCGAATCAGATTCCCGTGAAATATAAGGACCCCGGTTGTCCTACAATTTCATGTGTCATATGCAATACTTTTGTGGACAAAGCATTACTTGACTTAGGCGCTAGTGTGAATCTTCTTCCATTTTCGGTCTATCAAGCCCTCGATTTAGGCGACCTTAAGCAAACGAACATGACAATTCAATTAGCCGATCGTTCTGTCAAAATGCCTAAGGGAATAATTGAAGATGTCTTAATTAAGGTCGGTGAATTCATCTTTCCTGTTGATTTTGTTATCCTCGAGACTCAACCCGTCACGAATCCTAAGAATCAAATCCCGATCATTCTTGGCCGACCTTTTCTTGCTACATCCAATGCCTTGATCAATTGTAGGGATGGTTCGATGAAACTCACGTTCGGTAATATGACCATTAACCTTAATATCTTTAATGTCGGAAAAGAACCCAACGAGCTTTATGAACAATCCATAGGGGTGAATCTTGTTGACAACGTTGTTAATTGGTCAAACCTTAAGGATAGTGAGATTGAGTCTCTTCTCGTTGAGGATTTCAAAGTCAACCATGAGGCTAATCGAGAGTATTCTGAGTCGTTAAGGGATATGACTTCAGACGAGATGTTGAGGGAATTGGATGCCATTTGTTCCCCGTGGGAGACCAAACCCACGGATGCTATTGTTGAGCCCATTGTCAAAACTTCCGTCGGTGAACCACCTACATGTGGTGAGTTCTTAGGGGATTTGTTAGAAATTCGTTCCAAGTGTGAGACCCCTTCCGAGATTGTTAGTAGTGAGCCCGTTCTTAACACTTCCGTTCTTAAGAGTCCCGTGTTAACACCGCCCGCATTTGATTTAATTCTTTATCATCCCGAATTTGATCAACAGCCTTTAGGGAACGCTGAACCCTTGTCTTATGTCCTTCCTAGTGATTCTAACCCTAGCCAAACTTTCATTATCTCTAATTTGCTTAAACAAAATAAAGAAGCATTAAATTGGTTTAGGGAGAACATTAGTGATAGTTGTTCTTTAGGGTTGAATGATTCCATGTTAATTGAGAAAATCTTTGCTAATCAAAATTTTCAAAAATATCTTGATATTTTCTCAAAACTTCACCCTAATTTTCCCACCGGCATCGGCTAATTCGTTTTTATTATTTTGCCTCCCCTCGTGTAAGATAGGTATGGGGGAGGATTTGTGTGCATATGTTGTTTTTATTTCATAGTTTTTAGACATTTTTTCAGTCTCCGTCATCCCTTATCAGGTATTTCCTCAACTTTATCCTTTCTCATTTTCTCTCGCATTTGCATACATTGAGGACAATGCATGATCTAGGTATGGGGGGGTTTTTAATGTAAATATATAAATTTGAAAAATCCAAAAAAATAAAAAAATGAAAAAAATCAAAAAGAGTTCTTTTTCTAGTTTTGTTAATTGATTGCTAGTTGCTTGATGCACCCCTACATGCTATGATAATCTTATGAACCATTGACTTTTGTTTGAGAAGTGATTTGCTAAAGTTCTTGTTCACACACTTACACTAGCAAGGTGAAGCTAGTAGACTTATTTGAATTTTGGATGAAATTAGAAGGTCATGATTAGGTGTAAGATGATTTGGTCTTTATGCTTTGAGTACAAGTAGGTGCATCGAGGAAATCATTTCTTGAGATTGATTATGTTTTACTACACCAAGTGAGAATTTTGAGCCTATATGCACATCTTTTGCATTTATATTCTTTTGCTTGAGTGTCCACTTATCATTTGCATTGCTAGCACTTGTTTGAATTCTATCTCGAAATGCATGACATTAATTGATGACAAAATGATAAAGGCATTTAGGAATAACCTATATTTCCAAAAATATCCACACCATGCTTACGTGATCAATTAGTTAACCCTTTGAGCTTAATCTTTTTCTTTCGGTGACACACCACATTATTCGCCTAAGACCTATTTCTTGTTTAGCCTTACGTATTTTTGATCCCAATTTGTCAAAAGCTAGTAGGTACTTGGTGGAGCAATAAGGTGTTTGAAAAGGGTTTACTTTTGTTCATAACTTTTGAGGAAATATTCGTTGTTACCTTGTTAGTCGATTTTCAAATCAAATCTAAAGGAGGATTATTGTTACATTTATTTTAGCCCTCAAAAAAAAAAAAAAAAAAAAATATACAAATGAGAGCTTACTTATGTTTTTTGTAATCCTCCTTCATTACGACTATTCAAGGCTTTTTATTGAAAAAAATTGAAAATAAATTATGGGGCGGGAAAGAAATTTGGTGGTGTGTATGAGATTCATGGTAACTACTAGCTTTTGACACTTCACCTTATTTTGGCCTTTCTTGACATACCTTGTCCCTAGCCCCATTACAACCCTAATAAAGACCTTTTGATTGTCATTAATAATGTATGTTGTGATTTAAGTTGGGATGATACCAAGTGTCAAGTATGCATTTGATTTTGTTGGAATTGAGTGATACACTTACCCTTGTTCTTGAGTGAATATTCTTTCTGAGTGAAAGGTGAGGTATTGCTTGTTTGTTTTTTGCATAAGAGATCTCAAAGTTTTGATTCTAAGGTGTGTCCTTGTATTCTTAAGCATGGTTACCAATAATTTTTGCACTTGACATGAACTTGTAATCACTCTTACATATTCTTTGAGTAGGCTATGTGAATCCTTGCACTTCCACACCAAGACTTTGAAAATTCATTTTGATTCTTAAGTTGATGTGCCATGTGAGGACATGTATGTGTGGTGTGCATTGCCATGTGATCTTTTATACAAACTAGATGGATTTTGTGGGTACATTCACTATAGGCCCTCACGAGACCTTACTCGTCCACTAGGGCTGCCTAGGGGTTTAAAGGGCTTGTTGCATATGCCAAATGCAACTGTCACACCTACGAAAAGGAGTATAGGACTTTGCATCTAGATTTTATTTTTGTTTTTGTTTTACTCGAGGACGAGCAAAAGATAGGTATGGGGGCATTTGATAAGTGCATATTTTTGCATATTTTTATTACCTATTTATTGCTTGAACTCATAATTTAATAATTTATTTTGTTGCATTTCAGGAAATTCGTGAATAAATAAAGAAATGACAAAATAAAGAAATAAAGAGCAAGAAAGGGAAAAAGAGGAAGAAAAAGGACCAAAAAGAAAAAAAAGGAAAAGAATTGGGAGCTTGGTGGAAAGGGAATCTTGGAGGACATGTGGAAGGTGGAGATCATCCCAACACACTACATAAGTGTATGGCCAAGATCAACTCTTCAAAGCTTAAAGGGGAAGGAAACAAATAGATGGCTAGGATTGCTCCACCACATTATTAAGGTGTAGGGCCAAGATTAACCCAACACACCCCAAAACCCTAATTCCTACCCTATAAATACCCCCTCATCCCCCTTGTATTAAAGATCTAGATTTTAGAGTAGATTTTAGGGTAGATTTAATTTCTTTTTTTGTAGTTCTAAATTTTGTAAACACTCCTCTTTATTTTAATGCAATTTTATTTCCTTTAAATTCTTGTCTTGCACTTTCCTTTATTATTGTCTTGTTTCGTTACTTTCGTAAATCCGTTTAGTGGACAAAGTAGCGAAATGCTAACCACTAGGGGTTGAGAGTAACGAAATTTTAAATTTCATGTTCGTAGTTTAATTTAGTTTTAAATTCATAGTTGAGCCCCTTTAATTCGCGCTGTTTCCTGTTCTTATTTTCTGTATCGTTTTTATACGTTTTTACTTCGTTTAATTCGTTTAATTCGTAGCTTCAGCAAAGTCTCCCCTGTTTTACTTTAAACCCAGCTCTTTATCATCTTCTTCTTCTAAAATTCCCCACAAACCCAGCAAACCCCATCCCATTCTCCCTCCTTCGATCTCTATCTCCATATCCCTTTCCCCTCCTCTCTCCGTTCACTGCAAATCCATCTCTCCCCTTACTTTCCGATTCCAAATCCACAACTACACCCCATCTCCCTCTTTTATTTTCTTCAATCAAAAAACCATCCCCTGTTTCTTTCTTTTCTCACTAAAACGCAAACCACCCTTCTCTTAATTTCTTATTATTGAATCACCACAACCTCCTTTCCATTTCTTCCCGCTGCAAGCACTCCCCTCTCCCCTATTTTACTTCGAATTCTTGTTGCCCTTATGTCGATTTTCGCTTCTGCTGATTTCGGGTTGTACTGTGTTTCGTGGTTCCATACTGTAGTTCGATTTTACGCGTTTTGTTGTAGACATCGCTGTGTATAGCCGAGTCTGTGAATCGGGGTGTTCAGAATTTCTGTGAAATGGCTGCGTTTTTGGTTGAGTTATTTACTGGTTTTGTGGCTAAATAAATATCGAAGTTTGTTATGTGTAGCTTCGATTGTCGAGTCTGAGAGTCTTGTGTTTGTTTCATGTTCGAAGATAGTCGAGTCACCTTCTTTCTGAGTTCTGCGTTTGAGTTGAAGTCATTGAATGGTTTGTATTTGTTTTGGTTCGCGTCATGTTCATTTTACTGTCTTTTTAATGTTCTTCCGAATTGTTGAATTGTGTACTGAGTTTGTTTGAACCTTTCGCGAGTTTTTGAGTGTCTGTTTCGTTTCGAAATCTTGTGTTGATTGTGTTTATTTTCTTGGCTAGTCGAATTTACAAACGAATCATGTCAAAATTTTCTAAATTTTCGTTAAATAAAATTAGTAAATTTCGTTTTTAAAATCAGTTTTATTTAAATTAGTTTTAAATAGTTTAAATTTTCGTTTCATAATTAATTAGTTAAATCAAAATTCTCAAAAACCCATTTGGCATAATTCGATTAAATTGAAAATTAAGATTGCGAAAATATTAGTCCCTGAGGAACGAATCATAAATTTTACAACGAAACGAATTGTGCGCTTGCGATTCAATTAAAAATCTTTTATTTTAGCACAACAAGGTGACAACTACGACATTTGGCATCTTTTGGCATGTCGAACTGGTTGTAGGTTATTTCTAGACCATTTTGAAATTAAATTTTCCGGTAATTTGTTAAATGCTAGAAAAGTGCCACTACTAGCTTCTATGAAATATTTGGCTGGTTTTAGGATATTTTGTGGCGTGACCAAATGGTTTGCCAATTACTATTCCCTTATTTGGTTTATGCTTTCTGTCGCATCTGCATGTCTCTTGGATTAGCGGAAATATAATATTCTGCAAAATTGGATTGTTATCGGTGTTCAGTTTTATTGGATTGGATTGTCACCCAGACTTTGGCCACTGTGATTACTAATTACCCTCTATTCAAGAAGCTTCCATGAGTTACTATAGCAAATAAGGTACCTTTAATACTCTGCCTAACCATTTTTAGACTTGATATATCGAATTATATAATTTTCCTGTTGCGTTATCCCATTATATTAGTTTTGTAAGTTGGGTTTAGTTGGGGGGTAAGGATCACGGCTAAAATAATGGCTTCTTCATTACCTCGTGAGTTATTAATTGACTACCTAAGCCCAAGGCACAAAATAAGAGGTGCTCTGGGGTTATCAGTGTGGTTGCTAGCAGATATAGGAACATAAAGCTGTTTATTTCCTCCAGCATTTTAGTTTGGATTTTTCAGATTCTTTTCATTATGCACACAGTGTCATGCATTAGCTAGGTATTACATTTCCCAAGGAGACAATGCTGAGCTATCTACACGAGCACTATCATTTTTGGAGATATTTATTGTTGCAACCTCAGCAATCTTGGTAAGGTTGCTTTTGTTTTCCTACCTATTCACTCTATCGTGAATATAGCATTGAATGACTCATGAACAATAGAAAGGATCCTGTTCTCAACATCGCGTTACTGAGCTAATGCAGGGGGCTTCTAATTTTTCCAAAGATAGTTGCACGATTTCATTTTGTATATCATCTTTCCGCTTAAAATGTATCAATATTTATTTTACTGCTATCTCTAACACAGTTTTTGTAGATTTAGTATCATGCCTTCTGTTATAAATATGATAGTAATAAGAATTGCTTATGAAAGTTTGAATTCTTAAAATGACATTTACCGGTGCTGTTGGTTTAAGTGATGGGAGTAAGCTCGTATATATGTCTTGCGGTTAGTTGTCAAACCTTTCAGTTTTAGATTTTGTTTTTTGGAATATTAATTGGACATGAATTTCACTACTTGAATCCTTTGTAAATTATATATATTTTTATGGTAAGTATTTTCTGTAGCACGTACAATACAAAGGTTCTTGGTCGGATTACTAGGAATAAGTACCTTAAAGGATCTGAATGAGGGAACACAAGACTTAGAAAGCAGGCCTGATAGGGTTTGCTCGAAGCATCCACAACTCCAATTACATGTACCTATGTACGTTTTAGAAACATAAAGATTATGATTGATCTAATATGAAAATGAAAGCTAAAAAGGAGAGTAACTGGTAATTAGAATTATCTTGTACTTTTTTACTATAACAAGAATCACAAAGGAGCGGTTTAGTCAAAATTAAGAGAACACAATAAAACACTCGGGGTATACACAAATGCCTAAGTCTTGATTCCACTTTTACCTATATCTGAGCGGGTTGGTTTAAAAGTACTTACGCGATAATTAAGGACACGATAATTAAGGTTCTTATACTAATTGTTTGAATATTTGCAGGCTACTTTCAATGTTCTAGAAGGACCTGGTCCATTAACATATAATATGAGTGGCATGTGGAAAGGTGAAATTCAGATTATATGAACCTATTTACAGTAAATTAAAATTAAATAAAATTTTAACTTAATAATTATTTGATGCAACATTGTGAATTTTCCCATAATCAGATATTGCAACATTAGTTGTTATAACTATATGTAACAACTAAAATGGTACATTAAAGGGTAATGACTTGGGTGGTTTTGCATTACAATTTAACTAAATGTATACCACTTGAAATAATATAGTAACAAATTAAAAAAAATCATGTATATTAGGTAATTTAAGTGAATGTTTTTCCCGCTGTCTTAGAATTATCCCTTTTGTTTGTGCATTGGAGAAACAAATAGTTTGGCATCATTTTGGACACTTTAACAAGCGGACTGAAAGAAAACATATTTGAGATTATTTACCTAATTTGAATGTTCAGTTTTGCAAATATAATGCAACGTCTTTATGCAGACCAGATGTCAAACAAGTATTTTTCTGGGCAAATTTTGCAAAACACGTGCGAGGAGTCAACAAAATTTTCTCACTAGCTAATTATTTCAACAGTCCCTTGCCCACTTTGTCATTTTAGAGGTGTGTATAGTCTAGCTATGATGTGTTGTCATTCATGAGATAACTGTTCACATATAACACATGGTTGAGTTATTTGCTTGTGAGCAGTTATTTTTTTGAGCTGATTCAAAGCATGGCCTGTAGTCAGTATAGGCTAACCTTTCCCTCTAATATCACCTTATTTTCTGAAAGGGAACATTCTAGCTTGTACATTTCATTACGAACACCCTAGACCCATCTAACTTGGACATATCATTATGAACGCCCCAGTTGGGGTTCCCTCGTTGGGATGGCTTGGACTAGGGAAAAAGAATGGTTCGGAACAAAGAAACGGAGTGATACTTGACAGAAACATCTTCTCTGAAAGTAGTCCGATCATATTGCTCATGAAAATCAAGTTTTGTTACATTAGTTTGTTGTAGAATAGTTACGAATAAACAATATAAACTTTATTAACAAACTTTCTGTTTTGCGAGTGCAGCTATGATGATGTAACATGTGGGCAACTTAGCTCGATTTTGTGAGCTCTTGACTAAAGTTCGGAACAAAGAAACGGAGTGATACTTGACAGAAACATCTTCTCTGAAAGTAGGCCGATCATATTGCTCATGAAAATCAAGTTTTGTTACATTAGTTTGTTGTAGAATAGTTACGAATAAACATTATAAACTTTATTAACAAACTTTCTGTTTTGCGAGTGCAGCTATGATGATGTAACATGTGGGCAACTTAGCTCGATTTTGTGAGCTCTTGACTAAAGTGAATTAGCATGTTAAAGATTGTGCATTACTAAACACCAAAAGAGTTTCTAGGATTGATTTTGGAGCATATCATATGAAACAAGAAAAAAGGAGATGTACTGATTGAACCATCTCCAATATGGAGTATTTGGCACTGGCGACCAGCAAAATGAACATTTTGACAAGGTATATAAATATATTGACTTCACTTTTTTTTACATTCATTGTATTGATATTTAATAATTAACGGGAGAGATGCTTATGACTATTTGAATACATATATGCAGTTTTCATAACATACTATATATAATTACGCTAATTACCGTGGCCCATTGGATTCAGAAAACTTTGGCCTCATTAGTATGCTACTTCATATCACACTAACCCCATGTATAGAAATCACATCGGCTTAATTGATTTATAAACTTTAGTTGTCTAGATAAGAGCCAAGATAATATATTATTGGCAATATCGCAGAAGGATGTACCAGCTACGCAAGAACGGATAAATCAAACCTACCTATTCTTGTAAATTCCATGAAAAAGGAAAGGAAGCTGGTTCATTTCTTTGCAGCTGGAGTTATCTAGCCGAAATATGAAACATTGATAGTTAAATCTAAGAAGTTAAATCAAAGGGTAGTGCTATGTAAGCTGCTCTGTTGTTGCATGCTCCGAACAAGATATGCTGAACATTCAAACCTTTTAGCATACATATCATTCTTGTAAATAAATTGTCTGCCAAGAAATTGGATCCCGTTAGTATTTTCTGTACCTCATGCCAGCTCAGGACCACTTGGAAGTTGTTCATATCTACAAGATAATATATTATTCTTGTCCATGCCAGTATGTTTTTTGGTGGGTTTTGTTTGTGAGTATGCGCGAGTGAGTCTACCTGTCATGTCTTTATATAAATTCTTTATATAAATTGTGACCACGGGACTTTCACTTTATAATGATTAATGAACTTAAACTGAAGGTAATAACCAATTCTCTATTTATCGACTTGAGTATTCATTTTCTGAGACTTAATTCTTATTTCATGCTTTTGTGTTATATATTTATTGATCCTCCTAATTTACTAGCCCCTTCGCATCAAATTACATTATATAATTATAGTTCTAATAATAACTAAAAGATTAAATATGTACACTTGATTTGCTTAAACTGAGCAATGCATGTATTTTTAATATAGCGTTGACTGTATGCTCTCAAACGGAGACTTGTACGCTCTCAAACGGAGACTTGTAACAGAATCGCTATTTAGTACCTTTGTCTTGTGACAACATTGGAAAACTTGACAATTTTCTTCTATATACCATTACCATATAGCATTTCAGTGTGATTAAGGTAGTGAGACACATGTTCATTATTGTTGTATGTATCCTGAAGGACCTCTAAATTCTGATATGTTTATGATGTTATAACCCGAAGACTGAATACTATAAATTGTTGGATATGGACAGGTTTCTAAATATACATCTTTTTAACCGGTGTTCCTGCTTTAATGTTTGTAGGTCTATACTTTGTTTCCTCTCTCTAATGGCTTAGCAAAGGAATTTAATCTCAAGAATTCTCCACCCTTCATTTTGACATCTTGCTGCTGGGAATCATAGCGACCAGAAAATGGTGTCTTGTGTATAAAGCAGACCCATGTCTATATTTAGTCATTAAAACTTGTGTTTAACATGCTACACACAAATAGCCATGATGTTTCCAGAAAACAGATTGTAAATATTTATAAATGAATTATATAAAAGCATTGAACAACAATCTAGCTATTCTGAAATCTATAGTAAGATGCGAAATGTATTATTAACTCATTCTTTTATATCTAGAACATGCCCGTGCCTCGCACGGGCTATAAAGCTAGTTTTTATTAAAAACAGAATTATATTGTATTGCCTTCCATAATCATAATCTTGTAGCTATATTTATACTAAGAATTTGGCATTGATACATCTTGTGCATCAGGATAAATTGATGCATATAACTCATTTTTCGTTAAATATTTCGAAAATGATCGCTTTGACAAAAATGGCCAACTTTAATTGTTGGAAGCTGTTGTTACAAAATACGTAACGCAATCAGGCATCGAAAATCACTTCCAAAAAATCACCTCATCCCAAATAGCGAAATAAGTGGTAATACCCCAATGACAATTGCGATCCTCATAATAGCCAAATACAAAATGTGTATTAAGCATTGTTATAGAAATCAGCCGATTTCTGAAAAATCACCGATAAATCGATCAAAATTTTGAAACCGATTCGGCCGATTTTGCAAAAATCGCCAATAAATTGCCTATTTTTCAATCGAATCACCCGATAAATCGTAAATCGGTACCTCAACCGAATAATTCCGATTTCCGAAATCTGCAACACTGGTATTAAGTCGCAAATATTTAGAAATATTCAATCTTAAAACTAAGATCTGTCCGATCAGATGTGCAAAAGGTTATTTGTCTACTCATATACGTTGAAAATGCAATGATAAAAAGCACTAGTTTATTCTGGATTTGGACAGTGCTTACTGAAATAATACAGGTTCGTTCTGTTCTAGGCGGCAAAAAATGTTTGGTCGGTCAGATTATTTCTTAAAAACATTAATAATAATAAATTAATAACTAAACCAACGAAATCGCTATCACTAAATCACGTACTATTAAATCTTTTTTTTTGTCAGGACTATTAAATCTTTTTCAGTTTTGTTAATGCATAGGTTATGTACTTATGTCGCTTTGTCGGCATATGAAATATTATTTCTGGTACGGGAAATTCATTGAAATTTTAATATATTTAAAATTTAATTTTTTACACCATCTTATTAACCTGATTGACATTTATTAACTAAAGGTGAAACCTTAAAATTAAGAATACCAGTATGTGTGTATGACTATAATTTGTTAGATTTTATTTTATATACAAACAGAGGGTAGTAAAGCCCAAGAGGAATTGTTGTATTAATTATTTTATTATTTTGTAATTCTTTCGGAAAATTTAAAAATTGACTATGTTCTTTTTAATGAAAATTTATTTTGTTCTTATATACGTATATTATAAAGGAACAGTTTTATTTTTTAAAGATTTATGTGTAACTAAAAACAAATAGGACTGAATGCGATGAGATAGCTGAAGTGGTTAAAGCTTATCACTTATCGTCCCAGCATTTGGGTTCGATTCTCGTTCATCCCAAAATTTAGGTTCGATTCTCGCTAATCCCAAAATTTATTGAGAATAAATATTCATTATAAGGTATATAAATATTTTGAACGATCCATGGTTGCCTTCTGACGTCAATCCAAGAGTGACATCTGTTCATCCGGCGCTAGTTGGTAACAAGGTATCTTCACTTATGGAGACTGGAAATTTGGCCTGGGATGTTGACTTGGTGCGTGATTTATTTAATGAACGGGATGCTGGTTTGATTTTAGGCATTACCCTCAATTCAAGTCGTAATAGGGACGTGTGGTACTGGTCCTTTGAAAAATCTGGTCACTATTCAGTCAAGAGTGCTTATAGGTACTTACAAACTAGTAAGGAGGAAGGGGTAAACATAAGGGCATCAGACTTTTGGAAAAAAATGTGGAAGCTAGGTGTGCCTCCTAAGGTGAAGGATTTGCTATGGCGAGCTGCATCTAATTGTCTTCCTACTAAAACCCAGTTACGTTCTAGGCATGTAGATGTTAATGCAACTTGCCCTCTCTGTCAATCCCAGAGAGAGACTATCTCTCATTGCCTGGTAGAATGCTCATTTGCTCGTTCATGTTGGAATCGAATAAACAATGGGATAGATCTTACTGTAACAGGGGCGTTTGCAACTTGGTTAGAAGACAAGATGAGGGTTTTTGAGGGTGAGAACAGGAAGATTATAGCTATGACATGTTGGGCGATTTGGAAAGTTAGGAATGACCTGGTCTGGAACAATAAAGGTGCTAATGTTGATGCAGTTGTGGCCTTGGCTCACTCCACTCTTAATCACTGGGTACGAGCCCAAGATAGAAATGTCATACCAACTGCAGCTTTTTTGACAGAGGCTGATGGTAGTGAAAAGTGGGTTAAATCAGTGGGAGAGGTGATAAAAATTAATGTTGATGCGGCTATTTTTGCGGAGGCAGGTAAGTACAGCTTTGTTTGCGTAGCGCGAGATAGTATGGGGGTTGTCTTGGAGGCTATATCGAGCTGTCGTGAGGGAGTGTTGAATCCAGAAATGGTGGAGGGAATGAGAGTAAGGGAGGCCTTGAGTTGGGTAAAGAGGAAGGCGTGGCGAAGTGTGGTGATTGAGACTGATAGTCTCTCAGTTGTCCAGTCTGTGCGAAGCTCGTTAACTATGCTGTCTTACTTTGGCAGTGTAATCAGTGACTGTAAGGATCTTTTACAAGAATTACATGATGTCTCATTGTTATTTATTAGACGGTCTGCTAATAGGGTTGCTCATTTTCTAGCACGAGCATCTTATTATGTTGCTATCGTATTGTCAGGAGTGAAAATATTTCTCCTGAATTTCTCGATGTAATCATGAGTGATTGCTATTAATATAAGCTTTGAATTCTCAAAAAAAAAAAGCCTACCTAGTAAAAAAACACACCGTGGAGTGGAGAAATAGGCGATGGTTGACCATTAAGTTACGGTGGATTCCGTTAATAGAACGGACGGCTGACTTTGTTTTGAAGTGAAGTGATGAAATAGAAAAAAAGGAAACAGGATCGCTTTATTTGATTTGAGTCTTTTGAGAAGTGGAGAAGTGTCAGCTACTGCTGCCTACTCTCATGTGATGTCTCTTTCATTTTTTAACTCGCCTATCTATACTACTCACTGTTCCATCCATTTTTTTACAATTTTCTTTTTGGGACGTCCCATCAATTCTTTACATTACTAAAAATAGTAACTTTTAATAATAAAATACATTATTACATCCACTACTTCACTCCACTTTTTCAACACTTTACACTATTACACCCACTACTTCACTTATATTAACAATAAAATCACTATTACACCCACTACTTCATTTATCTTAACAATATTTCTTGGTCTCCGTGCAAAAAGATAATGTAAAGAAACAACCGAGACGGCTTTTTTCTTTGCTCATTTGCTGAATTTCACGGGTTTTAAGATAGTGGGGAATGAATGTTGTTTTTTTATAGAGTAATGAGTATTGAAGATTATTTTTAAGAAGTAGTGAGTATTGAATATTGTTTTTTTGGAGTAGTGGGTGGAGTAGTGGGTGTTGAATATTATTTTTAAGGAGTAGTGGGTGGAATAGTGGGTATTGAATATTGTTTTTTTGGAGTAGTGGGTGGAATAGTGGGTGTTGAATATTATTTGTAATGATTACTGGGTGGAGTAGTGGGTATTGAATATTATTTTTTTGGAGTAGTGGGTGGAGTAGTGGGTGTTGAATATTATTTTTTATGGACAAAAATAGAAAGGAGAAAAGTATTTTGAATATCCTTAAAAGGAAAGTGGGAAAAGAAATATGAGACAGAGGGAGTAATAAGCAAAAGGGGGTATAATTTGTAGTTGGTTATCCCCTTTTTGGTTATCCTTTTTTTTGGTTATCCCACTATTAAAAAAGAATTAAAAAATAAAAAAACAAAACATAAGGTACTTTCGTCAGTAGCTACCAATTCAACCTCTATCACTAGCTCTAAGAGATAAGATATGTATTACTACATAAACTGATAAAAGGTTGAAAATCAAACGGAAATTAAGAAAAAGTTGATAATTTTCTTACTGACATTAATTACAATTTCAACTACAAATTAAAATCCGAGTATAAAAAATCATTTTTAATAACACATTTTTAAAAACATTACGTGCATTAAAACTATATAACTTGGAATTCTTTTTCGAAGAAAAAAAAAATAACTTGGAATGATTTTTTTAAAATTATTTACATGCAATATATTATACAAAGAGTCCTACTCAACTACAAACCGTTCTTAAATCCATAAGGAATATTCTATATTTAAATCCCTCTCCTAAAGATTCGAATCCCATCAACAACAAATTTACATTAAGATTTTATATTATTTATTTGAAATAATACATGTCATTTATTAAATAACTATCTACTCAACTACAAACCATTCTTAAATCCATAAGGAATATTCTATATTTAAATTTCTCTCCTAAAGATTCGAATCCCGTCAACAACAAATTTACATTAAGATTTTATATTATTTATTTGAAATAATACATGTCATTTATTAAATAACTATTATTATTATTATTACTAATAATTTTATTAATTAAGATTATAAAGTTAAATTATATCCATAATAAATTATTTTATTTTATTTTATTTAATCATATAATTTTACAAATATTTAAAAGTAACCCGTGCTTTGCACGGGCTATAAGCTAGTACTCTGTAATACTAGTATTTGGTAGTGGCTCTAAAAAACCTAGACCTGTCAATTCGTTCGTGTCGTGTACTTTCATTTCGTGTACTTTCATGTTTCGTGTACCGAATGCTAAATCCAAAACCACCCGTTTAGGAGTTTTTGTCATTTCGTGTTCGTGTACATTCGTTTCGTGTACGTTTCGTGTCGTGTTTCGTGTCGTGTTTCGTGTTATTTCAATTAATAATAAGAATAAAAATAAATATATAAATATATTACAATATTACAATTTTCGATAATATTTTTACAAATATATATTAAAAATGTATTTTTACATAGTATTTATAAATAATATTATAAATTTATGTATAATCACAAATATAAATGTTAAGTGTCTAATAAAAATATTAAAATATCTAATATCTAATACCAACAAAACAAGACAGTTAATTGAGAGACGAGAGAGATAAGGGAGAGAAGAGAGATTGAGATTGAGATAAGGAGGGAGAGAGATATGGGAGAGACGAGAGATTGAGAGAGATGTTTGAGGGAGAACCTTGACAATTTGACTTACTTTTATATTATTGTTAAAAAAAAATTATATATATATATATATAGGGTTGGACTCCATAGCAAACACCTTATATAACAAACAATAAAGAACACCTCATATCTAATAGATCCATTGCCCCTGGCGGGGCCACCCAATACAAAAAGTTCTTATTTTTTTACCCTCTATCCATCCATCATCTCAATAAATAAATAAAAAAAATTATTGTTCATGACGATGACGTCATCAGTGACGTCATCATGAACAGTAAAATTTTTAATTTTTTTTTTCTGACTTGATAGAGGGTAAAAAAATAACAACTTTTTGTATTGGGTGCCCCTGGCGGGGCCAAAGGATCTAATAGATCTTAGGCGTTCTTTGTTGTTTGTTATATAAGAGTGTTCTGTATGGAGCAAAGGCATATATATATATATATATATATATATATATATATATATATATAGGGGGCTGCTCAAATGAGACCCCCCTTATAATGAGACCCTCTCTTATAATGAGTCTCCCTCATATATCTTTTATTCTAAAGGGCCCCGCTAGGGGCATCCAATACGAAAAATGCTTATAATTATATCCTCTATCCATTCATTAAAAAAAAAAATTTAAACAAAAAATTTAAAAAAAATAAAAAAAATTGCTGCCACGTCATCATTTTTTTTTGGGAAAAAAAATTATTTTTTTTAATTTTTTTTTGATGAATGAATAGAGGGTAGAATTATAAGACTTTTTCGTATTGGGTGCCCCTGGCGGGGCCCTTTAGAATAAAAGATATATGAGGGGGACTCATTATAAGAGAGGGTCTCATTATAAGGGGGTCTCATTTGAGCACCTCCCTATATATATATATATATATATATATTTATTTATTTATTTATTTATTTATTTCGTGTACTTCGTGTCGTGTCGTGTACTTGAAGGGTAAACCCAAACCCGACACTAAATCTCGGTCGTGTACTTTCGTGTTCGTGTACTTTCGTGTTCGTGTACTTTCGTGTCGTGTACTAAAAATGCAAACCCAAACACTAAATTTTCGTGTCGTTTCGTGTCGTTTTTTCGTGTCGTGTTGAAAATTGCCGGGTCTAAAAAAACCTTAAGCCCGCGTAGTTAATATTTTATTACTGATTTTTTTAAATGGTATATTAAATATTTTTGAACTCTATTCGGTACCATTGTGTTACTAAATATCTTCACCGTCAATTTATCAAATGTTATATGATATTATAAATAATATAAAAATAAAAAAGAAAATTCTCAATGATATCCTCGTAAAATCGACCTTTTCTACATCAAATTATTTTTACTTTCATTTGGTACCACTCTACTATGATATCGCATGTTATACTCCAATCGTCAACCATCGTTAATCAAACCTTATATAATCTTGTAATTAATATAGAAACACAAATAACATGATAAAATGAAAAACTAATGCAAACAAGACAACAAAATTATCCTAAAAATTCAACTATGGTTATTCAAAGAATTCAAACATATTCACCTAATAAATTTAACTATAATAATCTGAAAGAAATATAGTATAAATATTGATCTTCCAAAACAAATAGTTTAAAACCAAACAGAAATTGTTTTGAACTTATCAAGTATGAGATGAACCAAATTGAAATTTTTTTATATTAGTAGCTTGTGATACACTACCCTTTTGTGAAGTTCTTCATTTTCGTACTTTAAGGTGCACTATTAATCAAAACCATAAACTCAACAATCTTACTACCATTTGTTTTACTTTAAAGTCGATCAAGGATCAAATAATGTTTGACTAATGGGATTTGACGGGAAGGGTATAGCATGTAATAAAATAATAGTAGAGTGTTACGAAATGGAAGTCAAAATTATTTGGTGTATCATTTGAAAAAAACCAAATGTACAAGGGTACCGTTAAGAATTTTCATATATTTTTAAGTTGTCTACAAGGTCATATAACGTTTGACTAACGGAAGTTGACGGAAGGGATATAGCATGGAATAACATAATGGTAGAATGGTACAAAATGGAAGTCAAAACTATTTGGTGTACCATATAGGAAAAGTCAATTCTACGTGAGTATCATTGAAAATTTCCCTAATATTTTTGGGGGTTTATTATGCTTATTTACTTTCATTCTAATTATGCTTGCAAGTTGAAAGATTTTTGTCTATAAGAAGGCTTAATTATAATTTGATCATCTAAGTTTGTACGTATGGATAACTTAATCATCAAAATAATGAATCGGATGATTATAATGTAATCATTTGAAAAAAAATATAATATGATCACCAAATCGGGTCTAATTAAAAAAATCAAAAAGGGTACTGCATTTTCTTAACTTGGAGTAGTAAATTAAGGTTTTATATATCAGATCTTTTCCTCTCTTTCCTATTCTCTCTCGCGCCTCCTCTTTTTTTTCTCTTACACTCTCGTTCTTGTTCTCTCTCTCTCTCACTCTCTCTCTCTCGCATCTCATTCGTTTTTTTCATCTTTTTCATCTTCATTTCCTGTTGGTGCTTTCAATTGAATCTCTCTCATACAAATCCTAATTTCATTGTTTACATAAAATAGATACATAATGAAATCGAGTTTGAACCCATCTCTTTCATCATCTCGATCTTCATCATCGTTGGGATTTATGGGTGATAGCATAGAGACAACTTAACTATATTTCCCTGTACTTAGATTTTACTAAGTAGAACATACTGTCACAGCCAGAGTATGTTCTTGTAATCAAATAATTGCTGTCGTGTAATAATTGTATGTCTTGGAAGAAGTTCATACATTTGTTCAAGCCTCAAGGAATACATCCAGAAGCAGCAAGAATAAAAGTTACTGTCACACTCTTGACAATAAGGTTACAAGAAGACAAATGTTGCAAAGTCACGACAAAGCTATATCTGACAGCAACATTGGCTGAAGCATGGGACAGTAACATTCTCACACTTGACAACAAGTCTGGAGTTCCGATAGCAACTTTGGCGGGAGCTAGTACTGTCAACATCTGAATATTCCTTCGATAGCAGACTTGGCGGTTAAGGTTATTGTCACATTGAATTATTTGATTTGGGTACTTTTCTCAGTCAAAGCCCGTGACATGTTATATGTTCAAGAAACAGATTTGCTGCAACACTCAATCGTTTGTAGCAGACCTGCAAAGACTACGACAGAAGCTTGAGAGATCACAATACAAGGTTGGTCAATTCAAAGAGTATGATATATCCACATCTACTAGAATTGTATTAGCTAGAAATAGAAAAAATCTAGGTTGCTTTACTTGTAACGTTAACACTGTCTGTATAGCAATTTAGGAAAGTCACATGGGTGTGCAAATTGTAATGAGCTGCCACTTGAAAACGACAGCAACTCAACACCCCATGTGAAAGGGACAACGAAGTATCTTAGTTTACTTAGATACATGTCTCTAATTCTTTCTGTATGCAACAACAACGAAACAACTTGTATCTCTCAAGAAGTTTGCAGCTGGAGAATTCTTTTAAAGATTCGACTTTATCAGTATTGCATTCAACCCCCCCCCCCTTCTGCAATACTCCGGGACCAACAATCATCCATCTCAAAGTTTTTTGTTTTTAATATTTGATATTGAAACTATGTTTTGATTCAGTTTATAAGGAAAAACTTCGGGATGAAGATAAGGATAGGATGAACATATTAAGTAGACATGCATGTGATTCAGTTATCATAGTGTTTGTATCTTCAGCTCATCCTCATCTTCAAACTCTGATTTTTTGTTCGTAATTTTGGCATTGAAACTATGTTTTGAATGAATTTATTAACAAAAAATCAGAGTTAAAGATGAGGATGATATGAAGCTATTTTAGTATTGATCACATGATTATAATTATGTTTTCATTGTTTTTGCTTGTAGCACAGTCAATCGGGGGTATTCATTTCCATGGATGAGGCATTTTGTTAATTTTTCGATGCTTAATTCAATTTTCCTGCATTAGTTAATTTAATTATTATTCAGTTTATAGCGATTGTGGTACCATATGAAATGAAGTATAGTGTTTTCTTATGATTGTAGTAGTTGGCCCATAATAAAATTTGGGTATAACTTATTGGTTTGACCCAAATATTATTGAACCCAAAAGATATAGAACTGAATAAGTATGGAACCAAAGAGATTTTGAAAACTGGTTCATGTATTGTCTCTGGAAATGAATAGATGGATTTGAAAAGTGTTGGACATTTATGTATTTTAATGCCTAAAAATATGTGTTTGTTTTTAGTGTTAGTAATTTATATTCATTGTATACAAAAGAAACATAGGAAATATGTCATCTGTCAATGATATGAATAATCACTGGTGTGACATCCCATAATCCGGGGTACAGATTTGGGGCCACTAACCACAATCAACATAATATATACCTGGATATATACATAAAATAATAATAAAATACCCCTGATCCAAGACCGCTTACAGGTTATGGTATGAAACAACTATCAAATTTAATTATTACAATCCAACCTCAGAATAAAATTGTTATACAATCTTTTAACAAACTAAGTCCACTGTCAAACTAATTTACCAACCTTGACAAATTCCAAAACCACTACCCGACGAATTCAACAACTCGAACGTCACCTCTCGCTGCTGGAACAGTAGTACCAACTGACCACAAGGTCCACTAATCTCCTCTATTAACTGGAGAAAAAAATAAACAACAAGCAAGAGTGAGCCAACAATGCTCAGCAAGTGTAAACGGCTATAGCAATATCAAGAACAATATAGGCTCCGATCAACAAGAATAACAATCATATGGTATGAAAGAAACCAGCTGAAGAAATTAAATATAGTAACTCCAAGATGAGTCAACAGGGCTCCGCTAGAAAATGCATCAACAATGAGAACTGATAAAAGTTTTGATAATCAAAGATAATCATCATAGCCTTCAAAAGAATCAGGCTTTAAAGCAACTCAACTTCAATGTATAGGTTAGAATTGGATTTTTATATATTTAAAAAAAAACAGTGGAGTTAGGCGGCTGATCAGACCCGCACTAACCACGGACAATGCACACATCAAAGTCCCTCTAAATGGATCCACGGCACACATTGGCCTCAACTTTTGACCATTAAACTGGTCTCCCCGAAGGGACATCTGTTGACCATTAATATGGTCTCCCCGAAGGGACATCCGTTGACCATTAATATGGTCTCCCCAAAGGGACATCTGTTTTAAAAACATTTCCAATTCTAAGTCAAGCGCACCAGGTGTCGGAACAATCGACAACCTTTGTCAATCAACTAATTGGAAAACTCACGTTCCAGAACAACAACTCAACTGGTAAAAGAAAAGGAATCAACAGTTCTATCCTTGATATCGACAAGTTCGATATAATAGATGGGGTGATAATTGAATAACAACAACAACAACAATAAATGCCGACAAGATAGACAATAATTGGGGTAACAATTGAATGAACAACCATAACAATAAATATCGACGAGATCGACAATAAATGGGGTGACATCATGATCAGAATAATTAAAAGTAAATTTCACTTGAGCAAGAAGTGAAGGGAAGTATTTGCAATATGATTAACAACTGAGACTACAAGAATAAGGGTATAGTCAAGTGCTAAACATCTAATAAAATTTCTCCAACACCTTGTAAAGTTTGGACTAAATTAGGTAAATTAAGTGGTCCAAAATAAACATTTGTAAAAGAATTTCAGGATAATTAATCGTAAATCAATATGAAGAAAACATCCACTAAAGAGGGTTCATCGGGTAAAAATATATCATAACCAGGAATCGTACTAAAAGATTTTTATAAGATTTTAAAATCTTGGATTTCCTCTGTTTTAGAACGTCTCTTAAACATTTTTGAAGAAACATAAAAGGAATGGTACTCTACTGAGGAATCCAATAACATACCATAATTTAAAATGTCTTTGAGGAAAAGGGTATTTGTAAGATCATTTGAAAATTTGCACTTGAGCTATAGGTGAAAATATAAACATTTGTACGTTATTTGAAGAAGGACGTCACTTTGTAAACATAATTTGACCGACACATTTGATATGTAAATAGAATAGAATTGCATCACTTGAACAATAAGTGAGGAGCGATAACACTTGCCTCAATACATAGTTCCCAATACCAACATCTCGATTCGTGGTTAACTCCATGTCAGTCTCTACTTCTCTACACGTCGTCCTCTACTCGCTTATACATCTGTCCTTTCCGATAACCATATCCTGCTTGCGCTTCCATCTACACGTGCACTGCTCTTAGCCAGGCCTCCTACTCATACCTACATATGGTAACGCGCTACTTCAGTACAACTCAACCAAAACCTTACTGTCGATCTAATCTACCCATACGCATCCTATAACGCTGTACAACTTAACACATATAGCACATTTTGGTTATACACATAAAATAAGCTAGCACAACCAGACCAACCACATAAACACGTATCTCAAATCGATTTGCAAATAATTCTTATTAAATTACTATAAGAATTACGAAATAATTCTAACAAAAATCGGACAGCACCTCCTTTATAAATTGGACTAGCCCGTCGGAATATAACCGACTCCAATAACTCAAACAGCCACTCAAGGCACCAATCCACAATTATCACGTTTGATCCAAAATTGCAACAATTTAAGCAATGAACAACTCAATTTACAACTACAAAATCGAACAATTATTCATATCAATTCAATTACACTAATTCGAATACATACTTCAAAAGTTAAATACACTTATTTCAAAATGTCTCATAATAATAAAATGTTAGGAATAATTCATGAGTTGTGATGTTAAGAATAGAATTTTACTTATACTTCTTGTATATCCTGATCTTATAAAGGATTTAGCATTGTATATAGGATATATGTGTAAGACAGTTATCTGTAGATTTTAGTCAGGAATGAACAGTGTATCGGAGACTACATGTCAGGAAGAGCAAATCCTGATACGCCATATCAAATCCTGATGGACGAGTCTAATACTGATGGTTGATCAGATACTGATGCAAGGTCAAATCCTGATATCAGTTATGCTACTGATGATGTCATTATGGATGCTACAGAAACTAGCAAGTGCTATAAAACAGGATCGTTGTTTGAAGAACAAGCAAGAAGATATCATGAAGGAAAGAATTTTCTATTGATGGAAACTATCAACTGGACGGCAGAACATTGTCATGTATAGATTATCTTTCTGTTATTAGTTGATAGGTAGCATTATAAATACTCTCTCTATATCATTGTAAAAAGAGTGTCGTGAGTTTGTGTGCGTAGCTCTGTATAAGGTTTGTATTCGAGAGTTCGAAACAAACAGAGAGAGAGATTTATTTTGTCAGCAGCTGCTAAAGGTATTGTACACCTTTGGTAGAGTTTGTATTTGATCTTATTAATACAAACAGAGTTTTATTCATTCGTTTATTCTTGTTCATATAATCAAGCAAAAATCAGACAAGATTATATAACTTGTATTCAACCCCCCCTTCTACAAGTTATTCGAGTTAACATAAAATAATTATTTTCGAACCACAAATAATACCCAGCTGTAATTAATCATCAAAACAATCAATTAATTCATATTATAAAGTAATTCAAAGAATCCCTTTTTTTTTATTACACTGTACAAACGGCAACACATATACGCAACAAATGACTAGCTCGAACAACACCATAGCAGTATTGCCAAGCTTCAAAACGAACTAATACTATGAATCGCACATACACTGTAATCAGTAAACCCGTACACACGCACACACGGCACACCCAGCAACACACGATGCAACAATACAGAAAAATCGAACCATACACACATCTCAAAGCACAGACATACAGGTACGAACCAAAGAGATTAAGAGATGGGTCTTTAACAAGTAAGACCGGAAAGAAACTGAGCTTGCAGTGGTGAAATCGCAGGGGCTCCGCACAACAGCAACCACAATCAGGAATCGAAGATAGGCAGTAAAGAAATCCCCAAAATCTGACGCACACACCTCGCAGCTTCCACACACAGCCACACGGCCACACACACACTCACACGATCACTACAGCCATTAACCCACTGCAACAACAAAGTCGACACACACCCACAACTCACGCACCCACAGTTGACACACACCCATCATATATATACATATACCCGCACACATCTCTGTATACTATAATTCGCAGCAACACGCCACACACACAGGAGTCAAATACTGAGGGGAGAGGGTGAGATTGTTAAGAGAGAGAGATGTTTCGAGAGAACACAGAGATGGTTCTAGAGAGGGTTAATTGGTAAATTCATAACTGAACTCATACTCAACTTGCAGTTGGGTAATCGAACTCAAAAAGCTTGCAGTCAACTCATTAAAGTAATTAAAACTTGCAATTGGGTAACTATCGTTAAGTTCATGTAACGTTCGTGACGGAAAAATGACGTGGTGTGCTGATATGTTAAAATTATACACGTGGGTGCTAATGTGTTAAAAAATTATAAAAGATTTTGAAAAGATTTTAGAATTTGTATTTTATAAAAGAGTTTAATAGTAAACAATCTTTTCCCCCAACCCAATTCACAACTCAGTCCACCATCTCCTCCTCTCCTGCTCCATTACAACCACCTCCTTCTCCGTTAACAACACTTCACTGCAGCCTCCGTTCACCTCCTCTTCATCGACACCCACTACAGCCGCCCGCAACACCACTGCTCCGTTCGCCTCCCATCTCCTCCTTTCACTCCACTGCTTCACCGCACTACCAGCCCCACCGTACTTAACCTCCTATTCCTTTCCTTCCACCTGTTAACACCTCTGTTCTTCAACAAATTCCAACTTCCGCCTCGCAGCGCCATCACAATCCTACCTCTCACAACATCAAACCCACCAAAATCGCCTCTCCTCCAAACACTGCAACACCTCCATTTTCTCCGACCAACATCATCGCCGAACCACCCCGCATTTCTTCTGTCTTTTAACCACTTGCAACACCTCCACTCTCCCCTTCACAGCTAACATCACCCACAACTCACCCACCCCAATTCGTGACTCCAACCATTCTTCTCAATAACACACCAACCCACCGCTTTCTCCGTTTCAGCACACCCATTTCACCACCATCCTCCATTCCTGCCGTCAACACCAATTCGCCACCACCGCAATCTGGTGGGGAGATGAGGCGGGTCTGGGTTGAATGAAAGGGGGCAGAGTTGAGTGACGGAGGAGGTGTAGAGGTGAACGCCGGTAGGAGGCGGCGTTGGGTTGGAGTGTGGTAGAACAACAGGCGGCGGTGGTGGGAGGGAATGGACGAGGTGGGTGGAGATAGCAGCCGTGGGTTTGGATGTGTGATGGTTGTTGGCGTTGGAGGAAGGAGATGAGGCGGTGAAGTAGTGGCAGGCGGTGGTGTTGAAAGAGAGGGAGAAGAAAGAGACGAGAGAGAGTCAGTTGAGAGAGAGAGAAAAAAGAGAGAGAAAAAAAGAAGATAAATAAATAAATTAAAAGAAAGAGGAGAAAAAAAAAAGAAAAATAAGTTAAAATAATGACATGGAATCATATGTGGCGATATTTAACGGAACACCGTTAAAAGTCAATGCAAGTTAACGGTTGTGTAAGTTATTTCGTGTTTAATGATTAAATTGCAATCAATTATTAGTATAATCACCCAATTGCAAGTTTTTTGAGTTCGATTACCCAACTGCAAGTTGAGCATGAGTTCAGTTATGAAATAGCCAATTAACCCGTTCTAGAGATTGAAAGAAACCGACTAAAACAGAGCTCAGGAAAAGAGATAGGAAATTTTAGGGATTTAAGGAAATTGGGGGTTTTACTACTTTCACCAAAATTTTCTATTTAAACAATAAAAATTCAGCTTGTAAAATAGAAAATAAATGGTTAGTAATTGAGAAAAATCACAAAATTATTTTTAAAATCTAGAAAATTAAATTAGCTATCTCCCCATATTTTTAAAATATTTTTAGGATAAAAAACGAATTAAATATGAATTTTACAAGATTTGATTATTTAAATGCAATAAAACTCTTTAAATCATTTTAAAATACTTAAACACCCAAAATAATTCTCCCACTAATTTTAAAAACTCAATAATATCATAAAAATAACATCACGAGAGATTTCGTGATTTTTAACAACTCCAATGATTTTATAAAAAAACCAAGAAGATCAATAATGCATGATTTAAATACATTTAAATCCTCAAAAATATAAAAAAAAATACATAGACCTACACAGCACACATAAATCATCTTATACACACCTGAACACAATATCACATATATTGACATTCTCATAAATAATCACATCATATAATCCACATTTAATATTAATTAAGAAATTTTAAATACGCGATTTTCTAGGTCGTTATAACTGAAGTCTACCAATGACAGATTATGTAAAGATTAATGTTTATTGATGCTTCTCTAATGTCCAGTGGACAATGAAAACACCACAGGTATTGGTGTATTATTAGAAATGAAAGAGGGAAGATATCGAAATTGTCATGCGGATCACTGTTGGAGAAGGATGAAAGGTTCAACCAGTTTTATGCTTTGCTCATGGGACTAAGACTTGCATTCGAAGCTGATTATGAGAAAGTGTTGTTGAAATCGGACCAGAGAAAGCAATTGTGCAGTGACGAGCATCGAAGGACGAACAAGTCATGGACTTGGACTATCACTATGTGCTTCAATAACTGAACATAAGGAAAAAGGACGAGCATTTGGATTTAACAGAATATCATGTGCTGCCTGTGATGAATAGATTAGCAGTATACCTTGTAGAGTATGACCACAAAAATTACACAAAGATGGTGATCACGACAAAGACTTTTGGAAAGGTGAATGAGTTGTGGATGGAGGAGATGGGTCTCAATCCTGCAAGGATCCAGTTTCGAGATCTTGATGATATGAAAGATGAGGCTATGGATGTTGAAAGTGGTGTTTGAGAATTGTTGCCGGAAGGAGGGAGAGTATGAGAGCATCGGGAGTTTCTAGTGGAAGGGGATGTTTACTTTTAAGTTTTCAAGCCATGTTATTCTTTTGCTAGAATTTAAACTATTTTCATATTTAGTAATGTAATTATAATTATGTCTATTTCAAAATTGTCAATTGTTAATGGGTGAGTGCCCTTTCTACCCACTTTTCCCTTACCCACTGTCCAAAATACCCACATTTCAAAACAGCGCCCAGAATGCCCACTGGACACGCTACTGCGTGTAACGTGTCACCTGTTACGCCAACACAGACAACGTGTTCCATGGATACGCCTCTAGAATCAGCGTAAATGATGCTGGATACGCATCTACAAATGGCGTATTACATGATACGCTGTTTCAAACGGCGTGTCTGACGTCAGCTCAGAGCTCCAACCGGGCGACAACAATGGCGATTCCGGTGTCTATTTTCGAGCTCTACGTTCGTCCACATCCCTAACTTCCCCATCACCTACCATATACCATTAGAATCGGGCTTCGATTCTCTACATGCCTATACTAATTTTATACCAGTTCCGTTGCCGTAATTAAAATGCCCAAAACGGCGATTCAACCAATTCAAACACTCCGACGAGCTTCGTTTCACCCCTGCGGGGCTGGAGGTGATAAACAGAGTTCAGGAAGATGATGTACATGAGCTTCTGGTCATTTTGATGTTCTTTAGGCGTGTATAAAGTGCCTGGAGTGTGAGTTCGAACGGAATGCCCAAAAGTCGCCGTTAGGAGCTCTCGATTTTCCGGCAGCGAGCTTCTGTTTTCTGGCGATCTACAGTGCTTCGGATACGCCTGTGGAAACGGCGTATCCCACGGGTATTTTGGGCGTTGTTTTGAAATTTGGGTATTTTGGTAAGTGGGTACCGATTTTTTTGGTATTTAGGGCATTCTTTCATTTTTAATTTCATGTCTCTCGATTGATTATTTTTTTACATATTTTAATTTTAGATTTTTGTTGTAAATAATATATGAATGGTTTATATTCATATTTAATTATTAGTGTATTTCTGTAAATATATATATATATATATATATATATATATATATATATATATATATATATATATCATTTCTCACAATCAAATGGAACAATTGAAACTCACTCTCATTTTAATTTAAATCAAGCTGAAAACATGTCAATAATATATAAATTTGTTGTTGGGTTTGTGGAGTCTATTAGGTTTCAGAATTGGAATTGGATTCTGACTTGAGTTAGGAATTCCTGAATTGGACTCTAATTAGAGTTAGGAATATCAGAATTAGACTCTGATTGATTTTGACCCAGTTTCTTCTCTTATAAATACTCATGTAATTGTAACACAACACAACACAACACAATTGTGAGAGATCAATACAAAATTAGCGCGGCTTGTGGAGTAGGAATTTCTGAACCACGTAAATCTTTGTCTTGTGTGATTGTCGTTTATTTTATTGTTCTTGTTTATTCGCTTTGGGTTTTGCTTTCGTGGTTGTATACTTAACAACTGGTATCAAGAGCCTAGGTTTTCAGGCGAGTGGGAGCGATGGCAGAAGAAGGGAAAGTAAAGATCGACAAATTTGATGGAAAAGATTTTTCGTTTTGGAAGATGCAAATTGAAGATTATTTGTATCAGAAAAAACTACACGAACCGCTAGAGCAGAAGAAGCCAGATTCAATGGATGAGAAAGATTGGAATCTATTGGATAGGCAGGCTCTGGGTGTTGTCAGATTAACTTTGGCGAAGAACGTTGCTTATAATATCGTCAAGGAAACGACAACTTATGGATTGATCAAGGCGTTATCAAATATGTATGAGAAGCCGTCTGCTTCGAATAAGGTATATTTGTGTCGCTTGTTGTTTGCCACAAAATTGAATGAAGGTGATTGTGTTGCTGATCATGTGAACGAATTTAACTCTATCCTATCAAGATTGACATCAGTGGATATTAAATTCGATGATGAAGTACAAGCCTTGTTGTTGGTATCCTCGTTACCTGACAGTTGGTCAGGATTTGTCACTGCTATTTGTAATTCATCTGGGAGCAATAAGATGACTTTTGATGGAGTTCGAGATGCGATTCTTGGAGAAGATATTCGTAGGAGAAACTCAGGAGAGTCATCAGGTTCCTTGTTGAGTACTGAGAGTAGAGGCAGAAAGTCCGATAGGGGGCAGAATCAGGGGCGTAGCAGATCGAAGTCACAGAAGAGAGGACAGTCCAAAGATCGCAAGGAGATTGTTTGTTGGAATTGTCAAAAGAAAGGTCACTTCAGAAATCAGTGTACGGCTCCTGCAGCTCCTAAAGGAAAGAAGAAAGAGGATAATTCAGCTAATGTAGTTGAAGAAGTGGCGGATGACGATGCTTTGATTTGTTGTGTTGAATGTTCCGTTGAATCATGGGTTATGGATTCTGGTGCATCATTCCATGTTACCCCTTGCAAGGATTTGATGTTAAATTTCAGACTTGGAAATTTTGGTAAAGTCCGTCTTGCTGATGATGAGACTTTGGATATTGCGGGCATGGGAGATATTAATCTCAAGACCTCTTTGGGGACTAGCTGGACGTTGAAAGATGTGAGATACATTCCTGGACTGAAGAAGATGTTGATATCTGTGGGCCAGTTAGATAAGGAAGGGTATCGAGTTACTTTCGGAGACGGACAATGGAAGGTTATAAAGGGGAATCTAGTTGTTGCTCGTGGAGAGAAAAATGGGACGTTGTACATAGTTGAACAATCTAGCTATGAAGCAAATGCAGTTGCCGATGAGATTGGGTCTTCAACTTTGTGGCACCAAAGACTTGGTCATATGAGTGAAAAAGGTATGAAGCTGTTAACTTCAAAGGGAAAGATTCCAGAGCTGAAGAATGTGGAAGTTGGGTTCTGTGAGCCATGTGTTCTTGGAAAACAGAAACGGGTTACTTTTGCAAAATCAGGGAGGACACCCAAGGCTGAGAGGTTAGAGCTAGTTCATACAGATATATATGGTCCAACAGCAGTTGCGTCGCTGGGAGGATCTCGCTACTATGTCACTTTCATTGACGATTCCACTAGAAAGGTATGGGTTTATTTCTTGAAGAATAAATCAGATGTGTTTGCTACTTTCAAGAAGTGGAAGACCGAAGTTGAAAATCAGACCAGTTTGAAGATTAAGAGTCTGATGTCAGATAATGGTGGTGAGTACAGTAGTGATGAGTTTAAAAGCTATTGCGCAGAATATGGGATTAGAATGATCAAAACAATTCCAGAGACACCACAACAGAATGGTGTTGCAGAGCGCATGAATAGAACCTTGAATGAGAGGGCCAAGAGTATGAGGTTGCATGCAGGGTTGCCAAAGACTTTTTGGGCAGATGCAGTTAGCACAACAGCGTATCTCATAAACAGAGGACCTTCAGTTCCTTTGGGGTTCAAGATTCCTGAAGAAGAGTGGCAGAAAAAGGAGGTAAATCTTTCACACTTGCGAGTTTTTGGTTGTGTTTCTTATGTGCGTGTTAAAGATTCTGACAGGGACAAGCTTGATCCAAAAGCAAAGAAGTGTATCTTCATTGGTTATGGTCAGATGATATGGGTTACCGTTTCTGGGATGAACTGATGAAGAAGGTCGTTAGAAGTAGGGATGTTACTTTTAACGAAAGTGCAGTGTACAAGGATAAGCTTGCAGTCGATTCTGAGTTTACAAAAGAAAAACCTGAGAAAGAGAAAGCAGTGCTTGAAGATATTACAGAAAAAGATCTTGCAGGAAATAGTGGGAGTTCGGGGAATGGTGATGACACAGTTCCAGTTACTCCACAGGCTGAGGTAAGAAGATCTAGCAGAATTGTGAGGCCACCACAAAGATTTTCTCCTTCAGCATATTATATGTTATTGACCGAGGATGGAGAGCCTCAGTGTTATTCAGAGGCAGTTCAGGTGGATGATTCAGTTCAGTGGAAATCAGCCATGGAAGAAGAGATGAGTTCTCTTGAGAAGAATGAAACTTGGTCTTTAACAGAATTACCAGCAGGAAAGAAGGCTTTACAGAATAAGTGGGTGTTCCGGATCAAAGAAGAACCTGATGGCAGCAAGAGATACAAGGCGAGATTAGTAGTCAAGGGTTATCAACAAAAAAAGGGTATTGACTATACTGATATATTTTCTCCGGTTGTTAAGATGACTACTGTTAGAATTGTGCTAAGTATTGTGGCTGCAGAAGAGTTACATCTAGAGCAACTAGATGTTAAGATCGCGTTCTTACATGGTGATCTTGAGGAAGACATCTATATGGTACAGCCAGAAGGATTTCAGGTAGCTGGGAAAGAAAACCTTGTTTGCAAGCTTATAAAAAGCTTGTATGGTTTGAAGCAAGCGCCAAGACAATGGTACTTGAAGTTTGATAGCTTTATGATGAAGAATGGGTACACTAGGAGTGCTATGGATCATTGTTGTTATTTTAAACAATTTGATTCATCTTATATCATATTGTTGTTGTATGTTGATGACATGTTGATAGCAGGATCAAACATGAGGGAAATCAACAAGTTAAAGAGACAGATGTCTGAGGAGTTTGAGATGAAAGATATGGGTGCAGCAAAACAGATACTTGGTATGAGCATCATAAGGGATAGATCTGAAGGTACTTTAAAATTATCTCAAGAGAAGTATATTGAGAAATTGTTGCAGAAATTCAGTGTCCAAGATGCGAAGACCAGAAGTACACCGTTGGCGACTCACTTTAATCTCACGAAGAAGCAGTCACCTAAAACGGATGAAGGCAAGAAAGATATGGCTAAAGTTCCGTATGCATCTGTAGTTGGCAGTTTGATGTATGCTATGGTGTGTACAAGGCCAGATATTGCTCATGCAGTGGGAGTTGTTAGCAGATTTATGTCTAATCCAGGAAAAGAGCATTGGGAAGCAGTCAAGTGGTTGTTGCGCTACTTGAAAGGCACATCCAAGGTTGCGTTATGTTTCAACAAGAAAGATGTTATCTTGGAAGGGTTCTCTGATGCAGATTTGGGTGGATGTTTGGATACAAGAAAAAGTACTACGGGATATATTTTCATGTTGGGTGGCACAGCAGTTAGTTGGATGTCTCGACTTCAAAAGAGTGTTGCTCTTTCAACCACAGAAGCAGAATATATGGCTATCTCTGAAGCTAGCAAGGAGATGATTTGGTTGAAGAATTTTCTTAAAGAGTTGGGCAAGAAACAGGCGGACAGTGCTTTGTATAGCGACAGTCAGAGTGCTTTTCATCTTGCGAAGAATCCTGTGTTTCATGCTAGGACGAAGCATATTCAGCTGAGATATCACTTTACAAGAGAGTTGATTAGCAATGGTACTTTGTCCTTGAAGAAAATCCTTGGTTCAAAGAATCCTGCAGATATGTTGATCAAGGTGGTTACTAATGAAAAGTTGAAGCTTTGCATAGCTTGAACTGGCCTTCAGAATTGATTGATGAGAAGGCGCTGCACTAGTTAGAGTTATTGATCGAAGGATTGGGTGATACTAGACTTACAAGAGTGAAGCGAAGATGTGGTCAGACTCCAAGTGGGAGATTGTTGGGTTTGTGGAGTCTATTAGGTTTCAGAATTGGAATTGGATTCTGACTTGAGTTAGGAATTCTTGAATTGGACTCTAATTAGAGTTAGGATTAGAGTTAGGAATATCAGAATTAGACTCTAATTTATTTTGACCCAGTTTCTTCTCTTATAAATACTCATGTAATTGTAACACAACACAACACAATTGTGAGAGATCAATACAAAATTAGCGCGGCTTGTGGAGTAGGAATTTCCGAACCACGTAAATCTTTGTTTTGTGTGATTGTCGTTTATTTTCTTGTTCTTGTTTATTCGCTTTGGGTTTTGCTTTCGTTATTGTATACTCAACATTTGTATACCACGATGATCGAATCGGAGAAAAATGAATTACAATTGTTAAATTGTCCAAACCTGCAAAATTTAGATGATCAAACTATGATTAAGTTTAAAACCCTATAAAAATTCAGTTACTTTTTAAGAATGAACTAGTAAACTTTTAGAAATGCTTATTTATCTCGATAATTTACATTTTTGAGGGAGATTAAAACTTTCATCTTGTGACTAAAATACACGCTATAACTATTGAGAGACCCATGATTTCGGATATCATAGATATCCAATAAGTTTGTTACTACCGGCAAAAAACTATTTAAATGAATTTCATTATTGAGATAATTATTTAATAAAAATCTATCCTTTGAATATCTCTTCTATTTTAATTCGCAAATCTTGAATACTTGTTATTATACGTGGGATAATATTAAATTAAATTTTGTAGATCGTGTATAACTCTTGTTGGTAGCCTTTTCATACACAAATTAAAACAAGACATAATTTATGAATGCATTCGAAAAGAATATCGTTTCTAAATTGTTTCTGTTGCTAGTGAGTTAATAAATTACACAATTAAAGTATTTGCGAATAGAAAATTCTTATACGGACCTCGTAACTTATTTGATACCTTAATCTCGGTTGAATTTTTAGGATAATTAAGAATTACGTTTTGCAGAATGCGATCATATTATTTTAAGAAATAAATCGAGTGTGATCATAGTTGAAAGTTATTTGAATTTATTCATGTCAAATGTGTAAGTTTAAGGGAATAAATTTTTGTAAACGGATCATTTTGAATCATATGTTAATTAACAATGTTATTATATTATTATTTTAATTTTTTTTCCCATGAATTGTATCTATCCTATCTATGTTTTTACACTTTTCTTTTTGAATGTTTCTCTCATTCTTTACCGTTCCAAAAATTTTCAAAAATAAAAATTTTATTTATGTAAATTAATTACATTTCATTATTTTATTCACTTTTCATATTTTTATCCACTAAATTATGCTTTTTCTTAATGTTCAAACCAAAAATAAGAAATTGATTGGGACGTAAATTTGATCATTTGGGAACTCCGGTCCTAAAGTCGATCGTGCTTTGTTGATTCTATTTCCCAACAGCTGAAGCTCCAATTCAAATACAACGTTTACCATAATTGTGACTGAATCTAAGACATTTAATGATCCCAAGTACCCGTACGGCTGTACCAGTTGAGAGTAGGGGTGAGCAATGGTCGGGTTGAAAGGACTAAACCACCCAATCTATATTTTATGGTTTTGAAATTTAGCAACCCGTTACCATAACCGCTACCGTTAGTACTAAATAAAACCGTCCAAATTATAATGGTTTGGATTGGATGAGTTGGGTTTTAAACCACTTGAAAAATTTTAAACTTGCAACAAATTAATCGACATAAATGTACAATGCATCAATTAACTAACATCACAAAATATCATCAAAATCTAGTAATTAAGTTGCCCGGACACCGGATTATCAAAAAAAAAAAGAAGTTAAAAAGTGTTACGAACCAACAAAATAACGTATAAAGTCTCATAAAATATAATCATACATCACCATTCAAAGTTGTTGAGTATTGAATACAGTAAAAGAATACAGAGGGGGGGGGGGGGGTTGAATGGATTCTTGAACTTTTCTTGTTCTTGAATCTGTGTAGCGGATAAGTGTTTGGTTGTATGAACGTGTAGGTGCGGATAAGAGATAACACAAGACACAATATCACTTTAATCTAATATATTATTAGATAAAGGTTGCTACAATCTGTGAATACAAATGATAGTATTCTCAGCTTCGTTTTTCTCAGAGAGATATGCCTTACAATGCGTATGAAAAACTTAATCAACTAAAGAAGTGAGATTGTATTCTTATAGAACATGAATACAACTCAGTTACTACAAATAAGGTTACAAGATAAATTACTTTCTTGTATGTCTATCCTTTTTGAGTAAGCATCCAAACGGCTACAGATTTGACTTTGCAAAGTTCTGTTCAGATCCACTTCTTTAGCTCTTTGTCTCTTCTATATCTCTCCAAGCTTCATTGTAGGCTTTCCAGAGCACGTTACAGATTGTGGTCCATAAAGTGCATTGGCTTGTTGCAGGTTTCAGACTTGTACAATTTCTTCAGTAATTTTGTCTCCAGGATTGTATTCGAGAAGTGGTTAAGTGCTAGATTCGAGAACTAGGATTAGATAACTCTGAGTTCTCGAATACTGTCTGATTGACATATCGAATCACTTCTCGAATAGTACTTTTCTCCAGGGTTCCTTGAGTTGTCGAATAGAACACTTGACTTGTCGAATCCCTGAGATATCGAATAGTTCATTCAGAGTCCTTGAGATATCGAATGAAACTTTGACTTGTTGACTCTTTGAGAACTCGAATACCACCTTGACTTGTTGACTTCTTGAGTTCTCGAATAGAGCATTTAGACATGTCGAATCTCTGAGATATCGAATTAGATATCGAACAGTACATTCAGAGATATCGAACAATGTCTTCTTTAGATATCGAATCCCTGACTTCTCGAATAGACAAAAGTACTTCTCGAATTGGTACTTAGGCAAATTCTTCATTTCTTCAAATCCCAACTGTGATTATTTGACAGTCTTTATCTTCTTGCTTGAGGCATGAACCTTGGAACTTCTTTCAAGCATTATTCTTGACTATATAAGTACAGTTACACAACTAGGATTTGATGCCTATTACTAGTACAAAACAAGTAGAAACTCTACAACTAGAGGTTCCCTCAGTTAAGAGGTCATGTAAGTAATGCAAAGCATTACAAACAATTAGGCTTGTTATTAGATGTAAACAGGCATGCCTCTGTGACTAACAATCTCCCCCAAATTGTGAGTGAGACCCTTAGTCACAATTTCATGTCTGAAAACAAGCCTAACATACATAAAGATAGAACTTGAAAAATACTGGTATGTAGATTGAACACATGAATGAGATTACAAGATGAATAATCTTACAGTATGCTGAAATACTAGTCATTCTCATTTGATTCCATCTCCATTGCTTTGGCTTGTAGATCATCATATGCTTTCTGCTTTCTTTCTTTCTCCTTTCTTGCATTCTCATCCATGGCCTTTATGATCTCTGCCAAGGCATCCAATTCTTCAAGCATGATAGAGTCTTTGAAATCTTCAAGTACTGGTTTCAGAATGTTGGCAGGATAGTGACTGAGTAGGTTCATTCTTATATTGACATTATCTCCATTTCTCCTCCTATACTTCACCACATAGGGATTGAATTGAACTCTACACAGTCCTTTTGCCCATAGCTTTTCTGCTTCAACTTCCAGTCTATCAATCTCCTTCTCCCTTTCTAGCCATTTCTCAAAACACCCCTTTCTTATCTTCTCAGCATAGTCTCTCTTCATTTTCACAAAATCAATCAACTCTAGCTTCCATACTCTCTCCACTTTGTCTTCAGAATCCAACAATGCAATTATTCTTTCTATTTCATATAACTTGCCCCAATTTTGACACTGTCCTTGTTTGAACTTCTTCTCCCTTCCATCAGTATATTTAATCTCAAGGCAGTTGTTCACAATGGCAGCATAGTAGATTCTTTGAGCTCTTAGATATTGCAGTTGATCCTCATCAAAGTCTTCATCAAGTGGTTGGAGTTTCAGTCCTGGATAGATTGTCAGAGTTCTGGACTTGGGTAGTTTTGGTTTCCTTGCAGCTTGTTTGAATTTGATCCTTTTTACATGGTTGCCTGGCAGTAGCATGCGACCTTTGCTTGTAGACCATTGTAGTATTCCATTAGCAGTTTGCTTATGGAAACATACAGATGGTTCTTTGATTTAAATCTTCTTCTCTTCTTGAGGTGGCAAAACAGTTGCAGAAGCCATAGATGTAGATTTTGCTAGGTCACTACTAACAATATTCACCCTAGACTTAGAGTCTTGTGTTGTGGTGAGGTTACTGCTAGCAATGCCTAAGGCTTGTTGTTTTCCAATTTTCCTCTCATAGACTTTGCCCTGATCATCATCATTTCTCTTATTCTTGTCATCCTTCTTCTTCTTCTTATCTTCATCACCCTTATCTCTCCTGTGATGTCTTCTCCTCCCATCACTTCTGTCTTCAGAATCATCATCCTTATTTCTCCTAGGTAGAGCCATTTCTGGAATTGCACCAGTTGCTATGAAAGATCTGAGGATGTGCAGTGCTTCTATCTCTTCAGCATTTCTGACTCCACCTTTCTTCTGTAGTTGATCAATGATAGCAATGCCAAGTTTGTGATTTCTAGAAGTAAGATCACTGGGAATGACTAATTGTTTGATGTCTTCAATTTTGGTGCCAGACTGATAGATGATTGTCCATGGCTTCTTGATCACTTCTGGTAGCCTTGAAGGTTGATCATTCCTTAAGTCATCATACAGACTCTTGTTGTTCTCATTTCTCTTCTCAATAAGCTCAAGTATGGCATCTATCTCTGAGTGTTTCAGGCTTTGTAGAGTGTCAAAAGTTAGATGCCATATCTTTGACTTGGATACCATCATTATCTCCTTGAACCACAAGTTATTGACTTTCTTGGGAATGGCAGTGAGGTAGTCAATTTGCTCCTTCAACTCCCTCAGATAGAACTGAGTGTCACCAGCCTATTCCCTTGTGGCTTTCAGAAACTCCAAGAAGGTTTTATCATGATAAACATTTGAGTTAGCAACTTCTTGTAGCTTGGCCTCAGTAATAACTTCAACTTCTACAGGCTTGGCACTTTCAGATATGGAGGATGGAGGTTTGTCAGATGGCATACTTCCTGCAACCACTGTGGTTGTGATGGATTGCTTCTGTCCACTTGGAGTAATGACATGCACAGTTGGTAGAGTAACAACTGGCAGAGTGGTTGGAGGCTCATCAACTTTAGATTTCCCTTTTCCTGGCACATGAGTTAGAGATTTAGAAGCCCTTTGGTGACCACCCTCATTTATCTTTTGATATGTCAAATTATACCTAACCGCAAGCGCACGGTGTCTATTGCTAGTACAAATGGCAAGCGGGTCGAATCCACAAGGAGACAGGTTCTACTAATTCCTTTTCAGTTATCGCTAATTGTTTCAAGGGTCAGACGAATATGTGAAATTATTAATTAACTAATTAAACTAAATTAACACTAATTAAACAGATGATAATCAAATTATTTAAAACCTAGGGCAATCAGGTCCACCATGCTTACACAATTGGCTCTTAAGCTAAAGCAATCAATGTGATCCTATAACTAGAGTATGTTAATCTCTTTCAAGCATTAACACTCTCGAAACATTCAACACAATTAACCACTTTTAGTAATTCAATCAATCAGGTAATTAGAGTCAAGTTAATCTCTTCCAAGAATTAACGCTCTCAGAAATCCAATGATGCTTCCACACTCAAATTCAATTCTGCTAATCATATGTGTGCCTCTAGTAAGTAAATCTCTCGATCCATACCCCTATTTGCATATAATTAATCCATGATATCGGCCGATTACACAAATTAATGATTAAAACATATCGATCAGAATTAACCATAACCAATCAAACCACTATGAAAATCATGCCAATATTAGTGCAAACATGGCTTCCCTTTAAGCCCTAGAAATAACTACTCGCTAATAATTAAACAAGTAAAACAACTAGTAAAACAAGAAAATATAATTAAACTAATTAGAACAAAGAAAAGATTAAGAAAACAAAACCTTCAAACTTCAATGTTGTCACAAGAATGAAATTCATGATCTCCTCTCAAAAACCCTAGCTCCTAAGAGTAGAAGCACCTATGTATCTCCCTTCTCTAAATAATATATATGTCTATTATATGTCCCCCCAATAAAAGTATTTTAATACTCTAAATAAATTACAAGTAGGATTCCATAACTGAATAGGATTCCTTAATTAAAATTCGTAACTATATTTACTCCTCTGTTTCTGGGCTGTTCCAGCTCGATTTTGCTTATTGGACCACCTCTGAATTAAAGAAAATTCCACAAGCTTCGCGTGGATAGTAAGATCGTCAAATTCTGACTTCTGGAACTCAAGATACGGTCCAAACAGTGTTAGACAGCCCGATAATACGAATTTTCTCCTATTTTATCTCCAAAATAGCTCTTTTTGCTCCAAATCCTTCCAAGTCATGAATTCTTTATTTCCTACAATAAAACAATCAAATCTATTAAATAAAAATCCAAATCAATGCAAAACACAATAAATATGAGAATAAAATCATCTAGAATATATATAAAAATATACTCTATCAAAAATCCCCACACTAAGCATTTGCACGTCCTCGGGCAAATAAGTGAAATAAAAACTAAGTCCTAACAAACATCACTTTCGTAGATGACACGATTGCATTGAGCATATGCAACAAGCCGTTAAACCCCTAGGCAGCCCTAGTAGGACGAGTGTTGTCTCGTGAGGGTTTATAGTGAATGTACCCACAAAATTCATCTAACCATGCAAAAGATCAATGCTAACACAACACCACACACAAGTCCTCTCATGCCACATCAACTTAAGAATCAAAGTAAACATACGATGTCTTGGTGTCGAAAGTGCAAGTATTCACGTAGTCTACTGAACCAACATGCAGAAGGTCATAAAAATTCATGTCAAGTGTAAAAATCGTTGGTAATCATGCTAAGCCCACAAGAAATACATCTTTAAGTCCAAACCTGGGATCTCCTATGCCAAAACAAGTAATAACTCACCTTTCACTCAAAAACGAATATTCACTCAAGAACAAGGTTAAGTGTATCACTCAATTCCAACAAAATCATAAACACAACTTGACACTCGCAATCAATCTCACTCTCAACACAACATACATCACTGATGACAATCAAAAGGTCTTTATTCGGGTTGTAGCGTGGGCTAGGGACCAGGTATGTCAAGAAAGCTAAAGAAGGTTAAGTCAAAAGCTAGTACCCGACAATGAAATTAAAACAACTCCCATACTTATTAAAACCAATGAATACTTCCCCACACTTGAACTTTTATTATTTTCCAATAAACACCTTGTGTAGTCGAATCAAAGTAGGATCACAAAAGATAAGAATGCTCTCATATTTATTTTTTTCTGTTTTTTTTTTTCTTTTTCTTTCTTTCTTTTTTTTTTTTCCTTTTTTTTTCTTTTCTATTTTTTTCTTTTTTTCTGTTTTTTTTTTAGAGAGCTAAGGAATAAACGCAATGATCCATAGATATTTTTATGAATTTCGACTAGCAAGCATCAACCCAAAATCAATATTCCCCAAAAGTATGATCATCAATAAACCCCCCCCCTTTTGCACACCTTATTACTCCCTTAAGCACGATACTAGCCCTTGACAATTTAGGATCAAAAATTACTGTAAGGCCAATAGAATAAAAAGGATAACGGCAAGTAATGTGGTGTGTCACCGAAAGAATAGGATTAAGCTCAACGGGTTAACTAATTGATCATGTATAAAAGGTGTGGAAATATGGGAAACACGAGGTTAAACCTAAGTGCCTTTATCATCTCATCATCAAGTAATGTCATGCATTTCAAGAAAGATCTCAAGTAAGTGCTAGCAATGTAAACAACATGTGGACACTCAAGCAAACGAAAAATCATGCAAAAGATATGCATATAGGCTCAAAACTCACTTGGTGTGACAAAACATAATCAATCCCAAGTAACAAGACTCTCTAACGCACCTACTTGTACTCAAAGCATGTAAACCAAGTCATCTTGCACATATTCATGTCATTCTAATCACTTACAACATCCAATTAAGTCTACCAGTTTCAACTTGCTAGTGAAAGTGTGTGCACAAGAACAAAGCACGTCACTTCTCATACAAAAGCGTCAAGAACACAAGAATTCTACACATGCATGGGTGTATCAAGCAAAATACAACAACTAATCAAATTGCATGGCTAGAATTATTTTTGGTATTTTTAATTTTTTAATTTAAAAAAAAAAAAAAAAAATCTCTTAACAATTGAGAACCCTTCCCCACACTTAAGCGGTTCATTGTCCCCAATGAACTAAGGAACAAATACAAAATTACAACTAAAAATAAAATAAAACTACACTAAAAAGAAAGAAAAGAAAGAAAACTCCCCTGGAATCAAGGTGTCGGATTTAACCATGATTTTGCTCCTCTTTTGTCGGTGAGAAATAATGGTACCCCTGGTATGGTAAGTGCATTCAACCCTGTAAACCTAATTTACAAATGTATTATACATAACATAATTAATTAATTAAGTTAGTTACAAAAAAAAATTATAAAAAAAATCCAGTAAATAATTACACATATAAAATATAGGTATAAATAATATAACATATTGTACATAAGTAATAAATACAAAAAAAAATGCATATGTTATAATAATAATAATAATAATAATAATAATAATAATAAAAATAATAATAATAATAATAATAATAATAATAATAATAGTAATAATAATAATAATAGAAAGACAAAATCATATATAATATTTACAAATACTTGTACCATAAATATATTAGTTAATAACTTAAAACCAATAAAACAACAAAAAAAAAATTATTAGTAAAATAAATTATATTAATATAATACTAAAGTATACATCAACGTTGTACATGTTTATTAACATGTGGTGTTAGAAGAATACAGGGCGTGGGGCACCGCGGGCGACCGAAAGCAAACCGCGGGGCCGGGGCTCACTTCCTCATATTTTTTTTTCGAGTCAGTACAGGGGTTAGATGCACCGCGGAGAGGACATTTACACCGCAGTTTTTCCAATCTTTTCTCCTGGCACCTGTGTTTTCAAAACCGGACCGGCCATCGAATCGGAAGCCCTACCGGTTACTGGTTCGATTGGTTCAACCGGCTCGACCAGTGGTTAAACCGGTGTGACGTCATAATTATGTAATATATTATATATATTTAATTTAATTAATTATATATATTTATATATAATTATATAAATATATAATATAATCTGAAAATTATAAATAATTTGCATTAGAGCATCTCCAACGGTGTTTTGTAAAATGATTGGCTAAATATTGATTAAGTAAAATTTGTTGAACCTGTAACGTGTTTTACTCCAATGGGATTGACTATATTGGTTGGCTATATTTTAAAAATGGTATGTTATTATTATTTCAAGTTGTTAAAAATAGAATGTATTATTTTTATATGGTAATTGATGATGTGGAGTTAAACTACAGGTTGCTAAAGGTTCGACAAATATAGCCAACCTATTGTGGTTATCTATATTTTTACCTAAGAGTTTTGTCCCATTGGAGTTGACAAAATTTTATAAATTCTCTATATATCTTATTTAAGGTAATTTATTTTGAATTTTACCTAAGGGCTTTATACCATTGGAAATGCTCTTAAAACAAAACCCCCAATTTTATTAGAAGCCTAAATATATGTAGGTAAAATATGTAGGTAAAGCAGTAAGCTTTATTAAATATATAATTTTTTTTCCCACCTAATCTAACCCGTAAACCCAACCCCACCCCCCATCTTCCTCCCCCGTCCCTAATTTCTCTCTCCCCTCCCCTGTTCTTCATCCCAAAAAACACAGATCCCATTTTAAGAACACAGACCCCCGTTTCTACATTGGCCACCAACTCCTTCGTATAAATAACCAAATTGAAGCTCTCTCAATCCTCTATATCTTTACAACATCAATTTGAAGTTTTATCAGATTCGATTTTTAAGGTAAAAATCGGGGGTTTCGTTTTTCGATTGGTTCTTGCTTCCTTTTAATGTCTAATTCATAAAAATGGGTTGTTGTCTTGATCGGAAGTTGCTTCGTCGGAAGTTTCTGTTTTTGCCCCGTGTTATTCAATGAACCGCCGGTCCGGTCCGGTTCGGTACCGGTTTTTACCGGTTTTTGGCCGGTTTTGGCCGGTTTTGAACAGGGAAACCGGGGGACTGGTTTTAGGGGTGAACTGAACCGGACCTGCCACCGGTTAGCGGTCCGACCGGTCGAACCGGCCGGTCCGGTCCGGTTTTAAGAACACAGCCTGGCACCCGCGAGGCCGCGACAGGAATTGTTGCACTACGGGTACGAGTATTTAAACTGCGGGTAGCCGTATAAATCACACTAAAATTATTTACTTTTTTTTTCACCTGAAAGACTTTACACAAAAATCATCAAGGCATCTTGGAGGAGTAAAAATAAAATAAAATACAAAAATTCTACCTAAAAACAAATTGAAAGAAAGAAAAAAAAAATCAATTAATTATTTTTACAATAACCTTGGGTTGCCTCCCAAGAAGTGCTTTTGTTTTAAGGCCATCAGCTTGACCTCCTCAAAAATACTCCGATAGAGATGGAATATCCAATTTCTCGATCATAAACTCGTCACCACAAAAAGTATCAAGAACATCTGTGGTTGTCTTTATCCTGCAGAAAGTCTCCAAACAAGCATCAACAAAATAAAATATGTCATTAATAAGCAATAGAGAATTAAGTGCTTGTGCAGTTTTGGAAAACTTTGTGATAAAACAGCGATAAAATTCGACACCACGAAAATATTGAACTCTCTTGACATAAGGTGGAGGTTCTGGTGGTGGCTTTTCTTCACTCCTCACTTCTACTGGAGTCATTCGGACATCTTGGCTTATCACATCATTGGCTAATAAGACACTTCCATCTTCTCCCTCTTCTCGAGCTTGAAACGTATGAGCCACTTTGTATGGATCCTCAACCAGAATTTGAGAAATATCATCTTGGACAATATTTGTTATCACATCAACCTTGAAATAAGTGTTCTTGAGCAAAGAAGCCTTGTAAGTAGAGGCTAGATCGAGAGCAAATTTATCAATACATGGTAGCTTAGGCACAGGTTGTGGAAGAGAAACAACAACCATCTCTGTATTGCTTTCCTTTGTAGCCTCATCATCAGTCACATTGTTCTCGGTAGCAGCAACATCATTGATCTCGTCATCGGTGGCATGCTCCTTCTCTTTATCAATGGCCTCATCACCAACATACATGGAAAAACTATCATATTCCTGATCGCTTGTGAGATTGATAGCAATCAGGTCCTCTTCGGATCGGATAGATGATGATGGTAAATAGTCGAGCTGCCCTGTAGTAGAAGAGTTAGCCAACTGTGCAATTTGAGATTCAATCGCCAGACTTTGAGTTTTTAAGTCTTTGATCTTCTCGGCTTGTTCTTCAGAACTCTTTAGCAGTTTATTCAAGATATCCCACATCTCATTTGTCTGATCAGCTTGCACATCTACACTGGGTTGAGAAACATGTAGATCTTCTTGTAGAGGAGGATATTGATATTCTTGCTGTGGCGGCTGCTCATATGACTGATAATATTGTTGCTCAAACTGTTGCTGATTATGATATGAAAAATTTTGAGCACCATTGTCCTGGTAGTAGAAATCTGGTTGATTCACGCATTCTTGATCAAAAGTGTTTGAATACTGATTGTACCCATATCCTTCTTCAAAAGAATTCATTTGTCCCAATAGAGTATTCTGAGAATTGTAAAAATTGTAAGAGCACTCAAAACCAAAGTGACCATAAATACCACAAACTTCACAACATGTGTAAGTTTCAGGGGCCATTGGTGGCATCTCATTATTACTCAACGGACATGTAAGGGGCTCTGTTGTTTTTGACATGGCAATCTCTCGAGTATGTGCCTCTACTAGGGAAGATAGGAGTGCAAAAGTATCAACTTCACCCATTGTAAACCTGTAAACTCTCAACAAAGCCAAGAAAACGCAGTAAAATCTGCCTCAATTGGAACAAAGGTTCCAATGAGACCAAGGAAACAATCTAAACAACTAAACTGAAATCAACAGAAACTAGCCATCTCCCCGGCAGCGGCGCCAAAAACTTGATATGTCAAATTATACCTAACCGCAAGCGCACGGTGTCTATTGCTAGTACAAATGGCAAGCGGGTCGAATCCACAAGGAGACAGGTTCTACTAATTCCTTTTCAGTTATCGCTAATTGTTTCAAGGGTCAGACGAATATGTGAAATTATTAATTAACTAATTAAACTAAATTAACACTAATTAAACAGATGATAATCAAATTATTTAAAACCTAGGGCAATCAGGTCCACCATGCTTACACAATTGGCTCTTAAGCTAAAGCAATCAATGTGATCCTATAACTAGAGTATGTTAATCTCTTTCAAGCATTAACACTCTCGAAACATTCAACACAATTAACCACTTTTAGTAATTCAATCAATCAGGTAATTAGAGTCAAGTTAATCTCTTCCAAGAATTAACGCTCTCAGAAATCCAATGATGCTTCCGCACTCAAATTCAATTCTGCTAATCATATGTGTGCCTCTAGTAAGTAAATCTCTCGATCCATACCCCTATTTGCATATAATTAATCCATGATATCGGCCGATTACACAAATTAATGATTAAAACATATCGATCAGAATTAACCATAACCAATCAAACCACTATGAAAATCATGCCAATATTAGTGCAAACATGGCTTCCCTTTAAGCCCTAGAAATAACTACTCGCTAATAATTAAACAAGTAAAACAACTAGTAAAACAAGAAAATATAATTAAACTAATTAGAACAAAGAAAAGATTAAGAAAACAAAACCTTCAAACTTCAATGTTGTCGCAAGAATGAAATTCATGATCTCCTCTCAAAAACCCTAGCTCCTAAGAGTAGAAGCACCTATGTATCTCCCTTCTCTAAATAATATATATGTCTATTATATGTCCCCCCAATAAAAGTATTTTAATACTCTAAATAAATTACAAGTAGGATTCCATAACTGAATAGGATTCCTTAATTAAAATTCGTAACTATATTTACTCCTCTGTTTCTGGGCTGTTCCAGCTCGATTTTGCTTATTGGACCACCTCTGAATTAAAGAAAATTCCACAAGCTTCGCGTGGATAGTAAGATCGTCAAATTCTGACTTCTGGAACTCAAGATACGGTCCAAACAGTGTTAGACAACCCGATAATACGAATTTTCTCCTATTTTATCTCCAAAATAGCTCTTTTTGCTCCAAATCCTTCCAAGTCATGAATTCTTTATTTCCTACAATAAAACAATCAAATCTATTAAATAAAAATCCAAATCAATGCAAAACACAATAAATATGAGAATAAAATCATCTAGAATATATATAAAAATATACTCTATCTACCTTTCTCCCCCTTTGTATTTGAATTCCTTGATGTCCTCTTCTCCCCCTTAGGCTTGTTGTCAGGCACAGAGGCTGTAGGAGTGACCTTTGGGTTTGAAGATTCTTCAGGTAGAGGGAGACCCATGTGCTTCATCATGGCAGCCAACATAGATTGTTGATGCAGAAGAACATCAGCTGTGGTGGTGGCTTGAGTGCTCAACTGCTCAGTAAGAGTTTCAACTTTGTCTGTCAGATGAGCATTAGATTTTGAGAGAGAAGCTACTTCCTTTTCAAGAGATTCCACCTTTGTGAGCAACTTAGTGGCTTTAAAACCAGATAGAGATTGATCTTTTAGTCTCTCCATTTCAAATTTGGTCATCTCATGCACAGGGACCTCATCCACCATCTTATCTCCATATTGATTTTTGAACATTGTTCTCAGCATGGCATTGGCATCTGTTGTCTGATCTGATAATTTGGCCATCTGAGCAGCCATAGTTTTGACAGATCCTTGGACCAACAGCATAGAGTTGTCCATCTTGATGCACTCAGACTTGCAGTGTTGAACCTCCTTGATGACATTATCCAGTTGGGGAAATTTGGTATCAAAATCCCTTTTAACTTTCTGCACCTCTTTGACTCTAGCTACACACACTTCATTCACTTCTGTCTTGAGACCCTTGCCAAGATAGTGTGCAGCTTTGAGAATTCCTTTGTAGGTGTCATTCATTGCTTCATAGACATCACTAGGAGTCAGAGATTTGGCATTGGACCCTAGTGATGTGATGTACTCTTCTCTGAGGTATTGGAGGCCTTCTGAGAGAGCAATGTCATATTTCCCTTGCAGCCAGGCATCTGCATTGCCATCTCTCTCAGAATCATCTATTATCTTGGCCTTTTGCAGCTCCACATCATCCCTATGGCATAGCAGAATGGCTTCATAGTCTGGATTAGGCATGTTGGAGGTGACCAAGTGTTGAGCTATCTTGACAAACTCAGGAATCTGATCCACAACTAAGCTTTGAAGTGCTTCCACCGTCAATTGTGGTGGAACAGATCTTGATCCTGAAGCACTGTCATGTTACACAGGCTTCAGCCATTGTGACATAAAGTCAGAGCTAGAGCTAGGCAAGCTAGACTCCTCAGTTACAGATGCAACTTCTGTAACCGGATGAAATGACTCTACTACTGTTGTCTCCACATGAGTGGGATGAGTTACAACAGTAGTTGACAAAGGCATAGAGTCTCTAGTAAAAACTAGTGAATCCTCTGTGTTTGTGATGGTGTCATCAGGATATGCCCCAGCTAGCATTCCCTCACCATCTGAATGTGGTTTCTGGGTGGTGAGCACAGTGTCAAGCACCATGTCACTTGAAGTTGTTGGCTCATCAAGAGAGAAGAATTCTTGATGATCAAGTCCTTGCTCCTCAATTGCTTGAGTTGCAGGCTGCAAAGAAATTTTAGATGTAGATTCTGGAAGAGAAGTGTCTTGTGGAATAGATTTTGGCAACTCCCCCTGAGAAATAGAGGGAGTTTCAAATGTGATGTGCTCTCCACTCAGTGTTGTGCCAGCCTTATCACTCCCAGGTGCTGACTCTGTACAAGTAGGTGCATTGGGGAGGATGCTTGATTCTATAGATGCACCCTGTTGAGAGGGTACATCTAGTGAACTGTTTGCCCCTGATTTTACAACTTCAGCCATTTGTGTGATTGAAGAGGTAGTTTTAGCTTTCTTCTTCTTTGGTCTGAGTAAGGGTGACTCAGGTTCCTCACTTTCTAGACCTAATTCAACAGCCAATGCTGCTTCAGATAATATGGTTAATGGTGCAGAAGCTATCTTCTTTCTCTTCTTTTTACTAACATCACCCTTTTGAGAGGATGATGCAGTTGGCTCAATGTTTGGTAGAATGTTTGGCTGAGAGGGTTGGTTAGCAAGCCCTGGGTTAGCATTTTGTTCTACTTGCTTGGGCTGTGCTAACTGAGATTTTGAATCAAATATTGGCATGTTGTGGGGGTAAGTCCTAAACAAACCCTCCATATGGGGAGTTATGTTAAGTCTTACATCCACATCATTCCTAGTCTCCAAATTACCAAAAATGAGTTTGGTCATGGATTTAGGATAACCTATTCTATTTCTATCTATCCCAGGCAATTCAATCAATTGAGCATTTTTAAAATTAAGTACAGATTGAATAAAGCGAGGGAAGAAAATATCAGTACCTCTCTTGGTTGTGTTCTTACCAAGTCTCTCATACAGCTCTTGTAGAATGATTTGCCCAACATCTATCTTCCTCCCATAGGCTAAGGCATAGCCAATTTGCTGCGCAGGTGCACTAATTTGGTCAAAACTAGATTTCCTGGCAGTGAAGACTTGTAGGAGAGTTGCAAACACATAGCTCCACTCCTTTCTCAGATTCTTCCTATTCAGCTTTCCAAGATTGATCCCATCTGAGTAGTTGATGAATTCAAAGAATTCTTCCAACTCTACATTTGTGGCCAGTATGTCACATGACTCTTGTTGTAGGCCCAGTGCTTGATTCATGTCTGCAGTAGTGATAGTGATTTCCTTATCCTGAATCTTGCAGTAGATGATATATGACGTTATTGCGCTTTCCAGGGCTACAACTTCCACAATAGCAGTTCCCCAAAACTGTTCCAGGATATCTAGATATAGAGTTGGGTTGGCAGAGAGTGCATCCTTGATGTATGACTCAGCCATCCATTTCACAAAGCATTTGAAGTTCGCATTTGGTGCTTCAACATCACCGGTTAAGGCGATAAAATTGGTGTTGAACTTCACTGTTGCCATTGATATAGAGAGAAGAGAAGAAAGAGTAAAGGTTGAAGAAGAAATTTAGCTTTTGGCAGTTAGGGTTTTCAGAGGTTTTGGGAGTTTAGATGCTTGAGTAGTCGAATGAAATGAATCGAATAGATGTAGAATTGTATAAGTATGAAGTACTAGGGTTGTCGATTAGATATATGTTTTGTACCGACAAGTCAGTATTCGATAAGTAGAAAACAACTATTCGATAAGTCAAGAAAGGCTTATTCGATATCTCAAGCAGATGGTAACTCACAGCTGGTAGTTATCTAACTTAGAAATAATTCTAAATTAAATAAGATGTGTTTTTATGAGTGAATTAAAATTTTAGACAAAAATCCAAAATCGGTTGAGATTCAGCGAGAATTCAGCCTTTTCAAATGATTCGAGAACTCAAATATAGTATTCGAGAACTCAGTCATTTAGAGAACTCAATTACCATATTCGAGAAGTCAAGAGTACCTCTGTTCAATATCTCTAAAAGACTCTATTCGAGAACTCGAGAGTGCTCTAATGAGACTTGTTAGAGATGTTGAATAGTGAGCCATTCGAGAAGTCTGACTTATCGAAATATACTCATCACTCACAAAAATTAATTTTCACTATCTTTTAAAATTTACCAGTCATATTCAATGAAGAATATTCTAGCAAATTAAACAGTGATTTTCTCAAAATTTTATAGAAATTTCAAGTTAATAAAATATGATTTTCCAACATATGCAACAAATTTGAAACATTTATAAATCATATTTCAGCCAACACTTACTCCAAAAATATTGAGAATTTAGATAAAGTAAGTGTTTACTGCTGCAACAATCTAGATGATATATTCACTTAGCCAGAATCTGAAGAATTCAGCATTCCAATCTCACTAACCAACCTTGTGAAGGTGGCTTCATCTAATGGCTTAGTGAATATGTCAGCTAGTTGTTTATCTGTAGAGACATAATGCAACTCAATGGTTCCATTAGTTGCATGTTCTCTAATGAAATGATATCTGATGTCAATGTGCTTTGTTCTAGAATGATTGACAGGATTAGCAACTATAGAGATTGCACTTGTGTTGTCACACATGATTGGAATTCTTTCCAACAGAAGTCCATAATCTCTAAGTTGATTTCTAATCCAAAGCACTTGAGCACAGCAACTTCCAGCAGCTATGTATTCAGCCTCAGCTGTAGAAGTTGACACAGATTGTTGTTTCTTGCTATACCAAGAGACTAACCTTTGTCCAAGAAACTGGCAGCTACCTGAGGTGCTTTTCCTATCCACTCTGCATCCAGCATAATCAGCATCAGAATAACCAACCAGATTGAACCCTGTGTCCTTAGGATACCATAAACCCAAGTTTGGAGTGCCCTTCAGATATCTAAAGATCCTTTTTATAGCAATCAAATGTGATTCTTTTGGATTTGATTGAAACCTTGCACACAAACATGTAGCAAACATGATGTCTGGCCTACTTGCAGGGAGATAGAGTAGAGAACCAACCATGCCTCTGTAGACTGAGATATCTACTTTCTTGCCTTTAGCATCTTCATCCAATTTAGTGGTAGTGGTCATGGGTGTCTTTGCAGGTGAGCAATCTTCCAAGTCAAACTTCTTCAATAAATCCTTGATGTACTTGGTTTGACTGATAAAAATACCATCCTTCCTTTGACTGACTTGCAACCCAAGAAAGAATGTCGACTCTCCCATCATACTCATCTCATATCTGCTCTGCACGAGTTTAGAGAATTTCTCACACAGCTTCTCATTTGTTGAGCCAAATATGATATCATCCACATAAATCTGAACTAGGATCATATCATCACCATGCTTCTTGTAAAACAGTGTTTTGTCCAATGTGCCTCTAGTGAATTGATTTTCAAGAAGAAACTGTGATAGAGTATCATAACATGCTCTTGGAGCCTGCTTAAGTCCATACAATGCCTTAAGCAATCTGTAGACAAATTCTGGGAAGTGTGGATCCTCAAAGCCAGGTGGTTGTTGCACATAAACTTCTTCTTCCAACTCTCCATTCAGAAATGCACTCTTGACATCCATTTGATAAACTTTAAAGTTTGAATGAGCAGCAAATGCCAAGAATATTCTGATGGCTTCCAATCTAGCAACAGGGGCAAAAGTCTCATCATAATCAATGTCTTCCTGTTGAGAGTATCCTTTTGCAACCAACCTTGCTTTGTTTCTTACTATTACACCATCTTCATCCATCTTATTCTTCAGAACCCATTTTGTTCCAACAATGGTTCTATTCTTTGGTGCAGGCACAAGTTCCCATACTTTGTTCCTTTCAAATTGATTCAGCTCCTCTTGCATGGCAACAATCCAATCTGGATCCAACAGTGCATCATCAAGTTTCTTAGGCTCAACCTGAGATAGAAAACAGCCATAGAGACACTCATTCTGAGTTGCTCTCCTAGTCCTTACTCCTGCATTAGGATCTCCAATAATTTGCTCTGCAGTGTGTGATCTATCCCATTTCCTTCAATGCTCAGTCTGATTTCTCATTCTTGATGTTGCTTCATCATCCAAGTCCTGATCATTCTCATTTCCTCCCCCTGTGATGCTGCCACTATTCACAGGTGTGTCTTGGATGATTGTTTCTCCACTATTGATTTGCACAAATTCTTCTCTTGTATCTTCATTCACTTGAGTTTGTTGAACTTGAGTTTCAACTCCAATTTCAATCTCTTCATCAGAATCATCTAGATTATCAAACTTCAATGGATCTTTATCTTCATCATTGACTTCTTCTAATCCAGGTAGTTTGCTATCATCAAATGTCACATCTGTGCTTTCCATAATTTTCTTTTGACTGATGACATAAACCTTGTATGCAATTCTTTCCATAGAGTAGCCAAGAAAAATTCCTTCAAATGCCTTTGCATCAAACTTTCCAACATATTCAGAATTATCCTTCAATACAAAGCATTTGCTTCCAATAGTATGAACATACTTTAGAGTAGGCTTCTTTCCAGTCATCAAATTGTAAGGTGTCTTTCCAGTGTTTTTGTTGATGAGGGTTCTGTTCTGGATATAGCATGTAGTGCTCACAGCCTCAGCCCAAAAACATGTTGGCATATTTGCATCAAGTAACATTGTTCTAGCAGCCTCAATTAGAGTTCTATTCTTTCTCTCAACAACTCCATTTTGTTGTGGAGTCCTTGGAGCTGAAAATTGCTGAGAGATTCCATTCTCTTTGCAGAATGCTTCAAGTATAGCATTTCTGAACTCTGTTCCATTATCACTTCTCAATGCAATCACACTTGCATTGTTGGCCTTTGCTTCTTTGTCAACTCTCTTTATGTGCTCAATGATTACTTGTGGAGCCTCATCTTTTGATGCCAGAAATTCCACCCATGTATACCTTGTAAAGTCATCAACCATCACCAAGGCATACTTCTTTCTTCCTAGTGACATAATATTGACAGGCCCAAACAAGTCCATATGAATGAGTTGCAGGGGCTTGTTTATTGATGTCACTGTCTTTGACTTGTGGCTTGATCTTTTCATCTTTCCTCTTTGACAGGCCTCACACACTCCTTCTTGACAGAATTCAAGTGTGGGCATGCCTCTCACTAACTCTTTTTTGACTAGAGAATTAATGGCTTTGAAGTTCAGGTGTGATAGTTTCTTGTGCCACAGCCAACAATCTTCATTTGATGCTTTTGAGTAGAAGCAACAAATTTTGTCCTTGTTTGCAGAGTCCATATTGGCTACAAACAGGCTTCCTTTCCTTACTCCAGATAGAGCAAAATCACCAGTCTTCTTGTGGGTAATCAAACATTCATCCTTGTCAAAATCCACTTTGAATCCTCTATCAGTAAACTGACCAACACTTAGCAGATTATGCTTGAGTCCCTTGACCAGTGCTACATCTTCAATGATGACATTTCCAACTTTCAACTTGCCATATCCCAATGTGTTACCCATGTTGTCATCTCCAAAAGCAACCATTGGGCCAGCCTTCTCCTCATACTGTGATAGCAGGGCCATATCACCAGTCATGTGATTTGAGCATCCACTGTCCAAAATCCACATAACCTTCTTTTCATTTTCTTTGCCCTGCAAACACAAAGGTATTACTTCTCCTTTGGTACCCAAACAAGTTTGAGTCCATGTGACTTAGAAACAGTTTTATCATAAACAACATGCTTATCAACTTTCTTGGTGTTAGTCTTCTTGTCACTATTAGAAGTCTTAGAACCTGAGGTTTCAGACTTAGGTGACAGCGGTACCTTCCTAGCTTTAGGAGGACTCGAAGACTTTGACCTTGTGTAGTGTGTGTGAGAACTGTGACTGATACAACCATCAATGAATTGCCTTCTCAAATTGAAACAACTAGTCATAACATTCATGTTGCATGGCATACAGTCAAATTTATCACAAAATGGGGCATCTCTATGTCTTAGAGGCACAGAACAATCATAGAAAGGTTTGGGCACACTACCAACAGGTTTCTTGCATGCATGAGTTAAATGATTGGTACTAAAACAGTTCTGACAAGTTTTCTTAGGGGCATTAGGCATATAAGCATAGTTATTATCTTTGTTAATCCCTAACTTGCCATTTCTGTTCTGTTTCTTCTTAGTCACTTTCTTCTCAGATTCACCATTCCCAGCTGAAACAAACTTAACAAATTTCTTAGGTCTTGACCTTTCACCTACTAGCTCCTTGGCTTTTGGCTTGACACTCTCACTCTTAGAGGATGCTTGTTGTTCACTGGATTGTGCCTCATCCTCATCATTCAACATTTGCTTGATGAGTAAGGCATCCTCATCAATTTCAAATGTTGGTTCTTTAAAAATTGGAGTCTGAGCCTTTTTCAAAATCTGAGGCACTTCCATCTGATCAACAATGTCATCTTCAATGACAGCATAGCCTTTCCTCTCTTTTAGAGTGTCATAATCAAGTCCAATTGCAGCCTTGGGTTTAGCATGAATCTTCTCACAATAGGATTGTACTAGACCAGATGATTTCTTAAAGGTTTTCAGTTTGAATTCATTTTCAGCTAGTTCATCCCTAAGAGCCTTTTCCACTTGGCTAGCACATAGAACCTTATTCTGCAGATATTCAACTTCTTTCTTAAGGTTTTCTACTTGCATAGCAGTTAGCTCAAGTTCCTCATTCTTTTTTATTAACATTTCATTTCTAGTAGACAGTTTAACAATCTCCTCATTAGCAGCAGTCATACTAGTATGAATATTAAACATCTCAACAGATAGTTGTTCAATCATGCATTTATACTCAGAAACAGACATGTCTATAGTAGTGAGAGATGGTACCTGAGAGTTTGATGAAGATGTGTCATCCTTGGAATTGGCCATCAAGGCATAGTTACAAAATTCCTGCTCTTCTCCATCACTGTCAGAATCATCCCAACACTTCCATTCAGCTATGTAGGCCTTACCTTGTGTCTGCTTTTTCAGAAGGGCCTCATACTTAGCTTCGAGCTCAAGATACTCTCTATTCTTCTTTTTAGGCTTATTGCATTCACTGGCAAAATGCCCTAGGTCATTGCATCTATAACACCTTACAGATGACCTATCCACATGGCTGGTTTTGAACTTATTCTTGTTTGGTTTCACAGGTGCCTTGCTCTTGTTGAATGAATGGTTTTGGGTTTTAGGTTTGAAGGGTTGATTCCTCTTGAATCTGATGTTTGGAAATTTTCTGGCCATGAAAGCATATGAAGTGTTTTCCATCCCATCTAGTTCTTCGAGAGTGTAAAACTCTTCTTCCTCCTTCTCCTCAACAGGTTCACTAACCTCAGCTTCAGCTTCAGTTTCTTCATCATCTACCACCTCCTCTATCCTTAGCTGGCTTGTAGATGCTTCTAGGTCTTGAATAGATTTATTGGCAATCAAGGCACATGATGTGTTTATCATTCTGCCTTGGATAGCCCTTTTCTGAAGCAACTCAAGCTCATGAGTTTTTAAAACCCCATAGAGCACATCATATGTGACTTTGTTCAAATCTCTTTCCCTTAGAGAAATGACCCTTTGCTCTAGATGATTTGGTGAAGATTGCAGAAACTTCATGTTCAACTCCTTTGTGCTGTAAACCTTGCCATTCATCTGCAACTCAGTAACTAGCTTGTGAAATCTCTCAAACCTCTCAGTGATGCTTTCCTTGGGCTGTGCCATGAAAGCTTCATACTGTGTGACCAGTATCTGTTTCTTGTTTTCCTTGACCTCATCCGTTCCTTCACATAACACCTCAATATGATCCCACATTTCTTTGGCAGATGTGCATGATGCAATGTTTGCAAACATTGACATGTCCATGGAATCAATGATTAGCAACATGAGGTGACTGTCAAGAGCAACCATCTCCTTTTCTGATTCTGTCCATTTAGATGGTTCCTTGGCCACATAAGATCTTGGAACAGTTATGGTTCCAACAGTCTTTTCAGGTATCTCTTGTTGTGGAACAAAGGGACCATTCTTGAGAATGTTAGGATACAAAGGATGAGAGGCTTTGATGAACAACATCATCTTTATCTTCCAGAGGTTGTAATTTTCTTTATCAAACTTAGGGACTTTCACCGTTCCTGTGGTCTTTGGTGTATTCGAACTCATGATCGTTTTTCTGTTTTTGAATAAACAGCCTGCTCTGATACCACTTGTTGAGTATTGAATACAGTAAAAGAATACAGAGGGGGGGGGTGAATGGATTCTTGAACTTTTCTTGTTCTTGAATCTGTGTAGCAGATAACTGTTTGTGTGTATGAACGTGTAGGTGCGGATAAGAGATAACACAAGACACAATATCACTTTAATCTAATATATTATTAGATAAAGGTTGCTACAATCTGTGAATACAAATGATGGTATTCTCAGCTTCGTTTTTCTCAGAGAGATATGTCTTACAATGCGTATGAAAAACTTAATTAACTAAAGAAGTGAGATTGTATTCTTATAGAACATGAATACAACTCAGTTACTACAAATAAAGTTACAAGATAAATTACTTTCTTGTATGTCTATCCTTTTTGAGTAAGCATCCAAACGGCTACAGATTTGACTTTGCAAAGTTCTGTTCAGATCCACTTCTTTAGCTCTTTGTCTCTTCTATATCTCTCCAAGCTTCCTTGTAGGCTTTCCAGAGCACGTTACAGATTGTGGTCCATAAAGTGCATTGGCTTGTTGCAGGTTTCAGACTTGTACAATTTCTTCAGTAATTTTGTCTCCAGGATTGTATTCGAGAAGTGGCTAAGTGCTAGATTCGAGAACTAGGATTAGATAACTCTGAGTTCTCGAATACTGTCTGATTGACATATTGAATCACTTCTCGAATAGTACTTTTCTCCAGGGTTCCTTGAGTTGTCGAATAGAACACTTGACTTGTCGAATCCCTGAGATATCGAATAGTTCATTCAGAGTCCTTGAGATATCGAATGGAACTTTGACTTGTTGACTCTTTGAGAACTCGAATACCACCTTGACTTGTTGACTTCTTGAGTTCTCGAATAGAGCATTTAGACATGTCGAATCTCTGAGATATCGAACAGTACATTAAGAGATATCGAATCCCTGACTTCTCGAATGCTAGACTTCTCGAATAGACAAAACTACTTCTCGAATTGGTACTTAGGCAAATTCTTCATTTCTTCAAATCCCAACTGTGATTATTTGACAGTCTTTATCTTCTTGCTTGAGGCATGAACCTTGGAACTTCTTTCAAGCATTATTCTTGACTATATAAGTACAGTTACACAACTAGGATTTGATGCCTATTACTAGTACAAAACAAGTAGAAACTCTACAACTAGAGGTTTCCTCAGTTAGGAGGTCATGTAAGTAATGCAAAGCATTACAAACAATTAGGCTTGTTATTAGATGTAAAGAGGCATGCCTCTGTGACTAACAAAAGTCTTACATAATTAAAAATCGGATATGAAATGCACAAGTCTTCAACCTGTCGCCGGCTCGCCGCCTCTTTCAACAGGCGTAAACAAGCGTGTGATGTGAAACATTAACAAAAAAATTATAAAACAAACACAATTGACATGTAATTAAGTTGCACCAATAGTTACACTCGATAGTAAACTAGCAAACCAGTAGACCACATGCTGTGTCATGAGAACAAAATAATTCTCAAACATGCTTTAATTATTAATTTATATTATATTTCTTAAATAATAATAAAAAATAATTATTATATATTATTATATATTCGAGTGGAACGGGTTATATTGGTCGGTTTTTAAAAAATCGAAACCCTTACCAACCTGAACCGTTACAAAACCGTAAATTCTGGTAAGGACAATTTGGATTGAACGATTTGGGCCGGTTTGGAAAATTTTGCTTACCCCTAGCTTAGAAGTTAGAACACTGCAAGTACAAGTTATGGTTAGTCTGCTTGACTCATGCATAAGTTGCTAATTTTATATTCTCAAAACCAAAAAAAAAAAAAATCAATGGCAAATACGTAAATTCACAGTATTTCACACTCAAATATCCTAATTTATCCAACTTTAAAATAACCACTTGACTTTACCCTACAACCCATCTTCTTGTCCTTGTTCCTTTTTCCCTCTGCACAAATCATCACAAATCCCTAAAAACCCAACCTGCAAATACACACACAAACACACACACTGATCATCATCACTCAAAACTCAAAAAAAAAATCTGATATATACACAAATACCCATCTAGAGTTATGTATAGATACAAGCCTGAGAGGATCAAACATACATATAAATTATAGACAAGGAAGCTAAAGTTAGGAAAAAATACACACACTCTCTCTGTAAATGCATCACAAGAAATCTGAGATTCATGATTGGAAAGAAAGAAATTTCAATCCAACCCAACATCATAAAGCCCTTACAATACAAATCCCAGAAGATAGTGATTATGATCCAGCCCAAGAAATCATTTTTCCAAATGAACCTAATTTCAACAACCCTTGTTCAAATATCAAGAAACCACTTATTTCAACACCTCACAAAAGGCCTATTCTAATGTCTCAATCTCCTTCAAGTATCTCTCATTCTCCTACTCTATCTTCACTTCATCACCATCGTCATCATTTTTCTACTACTATAATCTCCCCAAAATCTAAAAATCTTTTATCTTCTTGTTGTTCTTTTTCACTTCTTGAAACCCTTTTAGCTACAAAGACTATAGCTTTAAGACTTGCAAGACACTCTTGTTGTTCACAATGTCTTCTTAAAGTTCCTTTGAGAATATCCCTTGTTCTTTTTTTCTTGCCTTCACTTTTTTTCTTTTCTTCAAATCATTACTTTGCTTTCTTGCTTCATTTTCTATCTTTAGTAGTGTTGTCAATTGTTCTTGTAATTTTACTTAGTGTGTATACGCCACGATTTCCTTCGATTCGACTACTTCTTGCTAGGTATTTACCAATAAAGTTGTCATCTTTAGTTTCAAGAACTTCACCTAAGATTAGCTCACCAGTTGTTTGGTCAATTGGGTCGAAACCCAAGTCGGAGAGAAGGCCGAATTCGGGTTCTTGGGTACAAGTTCATAAGAATGGGGATGTTTACGAGGGTGAATTTTATAAAGGGAAGTGTTCTGGAAGTGGGGTTTATTACTATAACATGAGTGGGAGGTATGAGGGTGATTGGATTGATGAGAAGTATGATGGATATGGTGTCGAAACGTGGGCAAAAGGGAGCCGGTATAGGGGGCAATATAGGCAGGGCTTGAGGCATGGATTTGGGGTGTATAGGTTTTACACTGGGGATGTGTATGCTGGGGAGTGGTGTAATGGGCAGAGCCATGGGTGTGGAGCTCATACTTGTGAAGATGGGAGTCGATATATTGGGGAATTCAAATGGGGCGTCAAACATGGATTAGGCAGTTACCATTTCAGGTAAAGATGAATTGCATCAGGATTGAATAAATGCTTATGTTTATGGATATCTATGATGTGTAATTGTTTCATTATAATGTTGATTACTGCTAGTGCAATTGGCTATCCTTGGCTGCTTGCCTAATCTTATATAATGAAAATATATGTCGCAATATTTTGAGGCACTCTCAACTCTTTCTATATTAAGAAAATCTACTCAAGTTATCACATCAGGCGAGCTAACTTTTAGAAATACTAATTGTAATAATATTGTAGTAAATCTTTGCTAAAAAAATTAGTTTTGTTATCCCAAGCATGAATCCCATATATGCACACAAGTCTGTCCCGTAAAAGCATCAACCTTTCATGTGTCCCGTAAAAGCATCAATCTTTTTCCCACATTTTCTCCAATGGATATATTTCAAACCCGAATCATTATTGTTTTCTGATATACTGTAATTAGCTTTAAGAGAATATTTTACCACTTAAGATTTCATTATATTCTTAGTTCACACAGGACTTATATGAAACGCACACTTAACTATATTGTATAAAGTTTTGCATATTCTCTGATTACCTAAGCGACACTAATTTTTCAATTTGGGTGAGAAAATAATTAAACCTCAAGTGCTAGTACAAAATACTTGAAAAAGAAGGTTATATGAAAGGGGAGATTATGATGGTTTGGACACTTCCGTAGCGTAACAGTTGTTTGGCCACATTCTTAAGAGGCAGATCGAAAGCCGGTAAGGAATGGGGTATTTTGGTGTAAGGGGTAAGGAGGAGATTCCAACTGCCTAGGAAGTGACATGAGCAGTTGAGGCGACTTAAACGTCTTAAATTTTGCTGAGAACATGACCTTTGATAGTCTAAAGACGTAGAATTAGGGAGTAGCTGTTTTTCCTGTAGGGATGAGAGATGCTACAGTAGAGAGTGTCGGGGTTAGTGAACCATGGTGTTTGGCAGTTTAGGGTACTTTAGATATTAGTTATTCTTTCCCGATAATTTTAGCAAAATACTTTGTTTGTATTGAGATTCTTTCCCATTTGGGTGTTTGCTTTGTATTCTTTTTGCAAGGATGTTGTCGAATAGATATTTAATATGCTCTCATCATGTCTATTGTCTCTCGTCTTTTTATATCATATTACTATTTTTGCATGGTTGGGGGTCTTTGTGGAAACAACCTCTCCATCATTTTAGGGTAGAGGTAAGGTCTACGTACATTTGAGGAAATCTTTCCCCAGACCCTAGTCTGCTCTACGAGCGAGATACATTGGGTATGTTTGGTCTGGTTTGGTTATATATGGGAGGGGTACTTGAGCAAATCCTAGAATACCTTATAAGCCATGTCCAGACTAGAACATGTCGCCTGACTAGATAGTTCTGCTCCAGTACTTATTTGAAACTGAAATTACTCTTTTGTAGAGTGCTTACTTCTTGGGACGAACCACTACTTCTTTATCCTAATTTATTTTTGAAGTTCTCTAAAAGCTGAGAGTGTGCTCTGGAACACCCTCAACTTTCACGTACGGCCTTCTATAGATGCGTCTTTGACATATATGTTGAAATTTTTACATTTCCTAAAACAATAATTTGAACAAAATAGATTTGTTACAGTAAATAGTAATATCAAATTAATTGCATATCTTGCAAGAAATACGTTTTTTTTGCTGTTCTAAGTTCTAACTGTTTGTAGCTTAATAGCTTTTATTCTTGTTTGTGTTGTAAATCTTTCGGTGTTGATAAATGTGATATCAACATTTTCAACTTAATACTTCAAACAACAATATACTAAAAATACTAAGATGTTCTTTTAGTTTGGTTGGTAAAAAATATGAATAGCACTCCTATTATAAATAGCAAGCTTTTTTTTTTCTTTAAAGATGACACACAAATACTTTTTAATTATTAATTAATGGGTAATATAATACTTCTTGCAGCAGTGTACAATTACCCTACGATAAATCTTATACTATTAATTACTCCCTGACTTCATATCCATCCTGAATGCTGGTTGGAGGGAAACTTTTAGTATGTTGGTCATTCTCTTATCCCCAGTTTGAAAATTAATGTTGGCAGAGAAACTACTGTTTTGTAACTATACCCTAAAAGTGTGAAACTGATCCCTGTGAAATAGTAGTTCTAAACTCCAGTTCTTTAAATTTCATTTTCCTTGATAATTGTGCTGTGTATGCAGAAATGGGGATGTATATGCTGGAGAATATTTTGCGGACAAAATGCATGGCTTTGGAGTTTACAGTTTTGCACATGGACATCGATACGAAGGAGGCTGGCACGAGGGGAAAAAGCAAGGGCTTGGCTTGTACACTTTCAGAAATGGGGAGACTCAATCAGGTCACTGGGAAAATGGAGTTCTCAACGTTTCAAGCACTGCAGAATCTTCTCCTGGATCTCCCTTCACCGTGAGTGATTCCAGAGTTCTTAATGCAGTTAAGGTAATTATATTTTTATTCTCTGTGATATTTATTTCTTTACTCTCCTGGTGTCTCATTGTCAGTAAAGCAGGTGCTTGTCTCTTGTCCAAATTCCACAACCCCCCGACTCCTAGAAAAAAATATGCATATTTTTATGTTCAATAAACTTGTGTGTAACTTAACGCTTTTGTTGTGGAATGTTTCTTCTCATTAGTGAAACACAAAGTAGTTGGCAAAAAAGAAAATCAAATACAAAGTAGTAGAGTGATAGTTTGAAAAGAAAGACGTTAACTGTGAGAAAAGTTGGAGTTATTGCTCTAAGATGTACTTCATTGTGCCGAATACCTATAGCCTCTGTTTTTTTATTCAAACAATCATGAATGTATTAGAGGAGCCTTCCTGAAGTATTGCATTAGGTTAATTCAGGTGACAAGCTTGGTTCATGTTAGGGTAACCTGTAGTTAGTTTTATGTGAGATGTGCCTGAAATGCACATCTATTTCAGTTGGCAACGTGAGGTGATTTTGCAAGTTATTTAAGACAGCTAGTAGTGATCGGATGAGCTTCTTGTCTCAACCTTTCATTATCGTATTTTTTCCTATTGGTTTAGTGTGTTTACTTCTTCAAAGCTCATATAAACCTTCAGTCACGTGACTTGCTAATTATATATCTGCTTTGGCTTTTACCATCAGGAAGCAAGAGTTGCTGCTGAGAAAGCAGCTACTGCCGCAAAGGTCGAGGAGAAGGTAAACAGAGCTGTTGCTGCAGCCAACAGAGCAGCCACTGCAGCAAGAGTAGCAGCTGTACGGGCTGTACAAAATCAAATGCACCCACAAAATCGAAATGAGGATACCGTGCCCACCATAAGAGGAAATAGTGATAATAAAAAACAGAAATATGCTGTCTAATTTCTTGAGCTATATTTCCATGTTGACTTTTTCCTTTTCCAAACTTCAAAGTTCTGCTGACAAAGAAGCAGAGTGGCCTTAGATATACCTTTTATTTTGAGGATGAAGAATTACTGATGCTGTAATAGTGTAAGGTGCTTGGAACCACAATCAGTTGAAGGCTGATTGAGGAGCAAGATTTTGTGCCTCCTTTTCTGGTATAGATTATCCATATTAGTGGTCAAGATCAGGGAGTGAAATGCCAGCACTAAAGTGCTTGAGAATAGTTTAGGTTTTTCTTACTTATTAACCCTCCCTATAGCCTCATGTATATATTTGAACTGTAATGGTATTTACTTGTACCACCTGGAACAAAAAAAACGAAGAACTGCTACCTGATGATGTAAATTCTTTATGGTGCTTTGCTTCAAAGATATTCTACTATGTATATTGAGTAGTTGTCTATAAGAAGTCACCTTTTGTCTGTTACATAGTTGCCTGTCTGTTTTCTCTGATCTATTGTTCATATTGGCAGAATGTCTTAAGCGATGAATGAAAGTGGTAGTCACAGACCTTCATTGTTTAGTACCATTATTGCATTTTACCCTGGAAAGAACACATCTACCCTCACAGTCTCACATATGTAACCTGGTGTTGAGAGAACCACTGAGAAAGCTAAAATCATTCATTGCAATACAAGCTTGTACCTAAAGATCTGGTTTACTTGTTTAAAAAACACTCTTGAAATAATGCACAATTGGATGGATAGCTTAAGGACAGAACAGGGTACAAATTGGGTGGATTGTTTAAAAACATATTTGTTTTTACATATTTGTTTGGTGGTGTTTACTTAGTCAAAGTTCAATCACAAAAATTGCTACTTGTACTCTCTGCTTTGGTTTTTACCATCAGGAAGCAAGAGTTGCTGTTGAGAAAGCACCTACTGCTGCAAAGGTCGAGAAGAAGGTGAACAGAGCTGTTGCAGCGGCCAACAGAGCAGCTACTGCAGCAAGATTAGCAGCTGTAAGGGCAGTCCAAAACTATATGTACCCACAAAACCACGACGAGGATGTAACAGTGTAAATCATAGAAGGAAATGGCGATGACAAAAAACAGAAATATGGTGTCTGATTTTTTTTTTTTACCTAAATTTCCATGTCAAGACACTTTCCTTTTCAAAACTTTAAAGTACCTCAGACAAAAAAACAGAGTGCCTTTAGATGAACCTTTGTTTTGGGAACGAAGAGTTACTGATGCTGTAAGGTGCCTACTTGAAACCACAATCTGTTAGGGGCTGATTAGGGGAGCAAGATTTTCTTCCTCCTTTTCATGGTATAAACTGAAGTGCTTGAAGATTGGTTAGGCTTGTTCCTTTTTAACCCTACGTCTTGCTGTTTATGTATGCAGTTCAATTGCAATGAAACTGCTTGACTGCTTGCTTGTAGTATTGTACCACCAGAAGAAAAAAGAACAAAGAGGATGTAACTTAAGATGTAAATTCTGAATAGTGGTTTGCTTCTGAGATATTTTACTCTGTATATATTTATTTCAGTACAAAATTACCTTTTGTCTCTGTTGCATCATTGCCTGTTTAGTGGTAGTTATTAGATAGTTACAGACCTTCAGTTTTAGTAGTTACAGGCATTCAGTTTTAGTACCGTACTACCGTACCATTTTGGGAATCGGACACCAGGGATTAATCGGTGATTAATCGCGATTAATCACCGATCTTTAGAACAGAGATTAATCACCGATTTTTAGAACAGAGATACGCTTGTACAATTATGTGTAACCTTTCCTCAAAAAAAAAAAAAAATTTATGTGTAACCTGGTGTTAGCAGAACCGCTGAAAAAAAGAACATCATTATCCATTGCAACATAACAACGTAACAAAAGATCTGGTTTACTTGTTACTTGATGAAGAAAGCTCTTGGAAGTTGAAATAGTGCATAGTCTAGACTATAATGCAAAGACTTGACATGTTCCACATGTATTAGGTATTAGGTAGCAGGCGTTGATTTTCAATGGATATAAAATCCGGGAATGAAGGGAATGATGGAAGAGTGATTTGGATCTGATATAACCTTGACATTCAGGTATAACAAATCAATCGGATTCAGATGTCATGAAACAATTGATACAGTAAGTTGCCTCTACTATATCCCTCACCTCATGCACTGGTTTGAGACACTAACAACTTAACAATAAAAAAGATTACAACGCTTAGTAGAGATAAGTTGTAGTATAGCCAAGACGAGGCTGCCCCTTTTTTTCTTTTACAACACTACACAACAAGCAGAAAGTATTAGATTACGAGAAGATTAGAAATTTATACTGTACGGAGAAGCAAGAAACCCAACCAAGACAAAGATATATAAGAAGCCAAATTAAACGAGATGATGAAGCAAACATCACTAATGTCGTAATATCAAATTTAACAATACCATCCAATGATCTACATTGCATAAGTAAATCCGGACTCCATACAAAATTATTGTCAACAATAACCATGTCTGCATACAAAACTTTAAAAGAAAGCATCAAACTAAATGTCATGCTAGCACAACTATCTTTAACTCTCAGTTTGCTCCCTCAACCTCCTGATTGTGCTCCGAACTGTCACCGCAGCAGCAGTGCTGTTGCAAAATACATTTGAGAAAAAAATGAATTAGTTTCAACTTGCAAAGAAAAAAGCAACATTCAAAACATTCAAGAGGATTATTACTTCAAGGTGTATGCACCGCCCGCTTTGACTTTGCCACAGTCCTTGCAGCCCCATATTCCAACTGCCTTTCTCTTCACCGCATACTGCAATTTTTATTGAAAACATAAAACCTTAACCAATGATTTAGAATATGTACAACACAAGACAATGATAAATAACAACACAAGACACTGATAATAAAATATAATAAACGCTATTGTTACTTGACTACGAAAGTGTTACTTTTTTTTACTTCTAGCTGCACAAAGCTTTCCTTACACAGGGAGGGCCAAAGACTCACATTTGCAAGTTAAAGGAAAATAAAATTATATTGACTTAGCTGACAAGGCACAATACCTTTCCACAAAATTCACAAAAGTATCTGCTATGCTGTGATACTTCCATCTTTTTAATTTGCTTCCGCAGACTGGCACCATAACGGGTACCTGATCCAAATGGAAATAACTGAATCAGAAAGTTCACATCCTAATAAACAATCATCTTGCAACATACTAGCATTCAATGATCTTGAAATATACTTGCAAGTAATCCTCTCAGAAAGTGAAAAATGATCTACTCTTAATTTAAAAACTATAATACAATCATCTTGTAACATACTGCAGTTATCTTGAAATACACTAGCAACTAATCATCTAAAAAAATTATGAAATGACCTACTCTTGTTACGAAAATGCAATTGGCCAAAAAGACATATTACAAGTATAAACTAGCAAATGACGTCTCCAAAGATAAAATTCATGCTTCTGAATTTTATAAAGATGAATAAAGGATGTTTCTAAAGATTTTGTACTCAACAAATTTAGAGCATGTATACATCAACCCCAAACCTTATCTTGATAAATAAGTTTAGCATCTGGTTAAAGCGCCCCCAACTCATAATAGGCGAAATAAGAACTTTTAAAAGGGGCGCTAAAATAAATATATAGTCCACCTCTATTCATTCACCTCAAACTTTTTGGCAGCTTTCAACAATACAAATTTCACACTAACGGAGAAAAGTCATATAAGATACTGGTCACTTACCATACTTGCCCACAATACCAGCCTTCTTTGTCCTCTTGGTCTGTAAGAAAAATAAATCATATTTTACAATGACAAACACATTTACATTATGAATAAAGTGCAAGATGAGGAAAATAAACGCTAAATATCATCAGCAACTCATTGTGATAATCAAGTCAGCATAACAAAACTAAACCAAGTTTCGGAACAACCACTAATATATAAACTATACAAAATTTCACTCAACAACTATAATGAGATACACTGCATTCCTACATAACACTACTTAATTAATTTGAATCAAAATCATATTGAATAATACTTTAATTTATCAACTATATACTTTTGGATCTCTAAACATATTAAGTGGAAGATTAAGATTTATTTTTATTTTTTGATGCAATATCTACCCCATTAACACATTAGCATCATGAAATTGTATACATAAAACAATCCATTGCTAATCATTTATATATACATGAAGAGAATAAATATAAAAGGGGTTATACAAAATGCATTATACATATATATTAAATTACTAAAATATACTAATAGATTCAAGGATAGCTATGAAACATTTTAATACAGAACAGCTAAACATATGTGTACAGGTAACGATATACATGGAGAGATATAGAGAGAGAGAGAGGGAGAGAAAGGAGGAGAGAGGGAGAGAGGGAGAGGGAGAGAGAGAGAGAGAGAGAGAGAGAGAGAGACAGAGAGAGAAGGAGAGAGAGAGAGAGTACCATCTTAGGTGAATTGCCAAGGAAGGTCGCCGGAAATGAAAGGTTGATAGGAGGACAGCGGCTGCTGATAAACACACTTCAAAACCCTAGTATTGTAACTTTATAGCCTCCACGCCATATGGACCGGGTCGGGTTGGACTGCGATTTAGTTGCCCCCAAATTACAAGTTACGGGCTTGTTTGGTACAGCTTATTTTAAAGATTTATAAACTTATTTTCGGGTAAAAATTTTATATTTTGATAATCTATATTTATAAAAGTATTTAATGTATGTTTGAGATTTAATAAGTTACAAAAATAAGTTAGAAAATAAGTTGAAAAGTTAGAAATCTTAACTTTCAACTTAAAATAAGCTAGACTTATTCTGGAAAATAAGTTCCCCAAACATATGATTTTTTTTTTGACAATAAAGTGCTTATAACCTTAAGGGCCTATTTGGTTGGGGAGTTAAGGGAGGGGAGGGTTGGGTTGGGCTGGGCTGGGTTATAAAAATCCATGTTTGGTAAATAATATTTTGACAGGGTTGGGTTGAGGAAGGTTTTTGAGGGATTAGAGAGGGTTCATTTCTTATAATAAAATTGTGCATTTCTAACACCCCAAATCGAGGTGTTGGCTTCCTTATTTTTTCAGCTTCATTTGCTCGCTCGCTTCGCTCACTCCGCTCCTCTCTCCAGTACATGAAAATATCAAAGTAAATTCTGTACCCTCGCGCACTCTCTCTCCCAATCTCTCTCTCTCTTTCCCTCTCTCTTATCTCCCTCTATCTCTCCCCCTCTCTCTCTCTCCCTCCCTCTCTCTCCCCTTCTCTCTATTTATCCTTTTGCTTCGATTTTGAGATCGATTTGAAGCTTCAGCTGCTACGATTTGTATGTAATTTTAAATAGGTATTTCTCTCTCTCCCATCATCTTATTCGTCTCAATTTCACCATCATGTTTGTTGTTTCTTTACTCTCCCTAAAATCAAAATTTTCCTATTATCTGAATTAGGGCTTTAATGTGTAATTGAATAGCTGTTTAGTTTATCCGATCTAAACAGTTGCTAGTTTGCTAAATTCCGTTGCAATGAGTGTTTCCTGTGTATTTAGATTATGGATTCCTCCTATATATGCTTGTCTGTTGAAAGTTGTAATTTTTATTAATATTTTACTCATTATTAATATGCCGATTCTGAATTCTGAACTGGTAAGGCGGTTAAGGTTAATAAGGTGATGGTGAGAGATGGGGTTAGGGATTTGAATAGGATTACGTTTTCGACAATGCTTATTTTGTCATCGAATAAGGGGTTTGTTAGGTTGGGGAAGCAAATTCATGGGCAAGTGGTGAAATATGGTTTTGATTCGTATGTTTTTGTAGGTAGTCCTCTTGTTATATGTATTCGAAAGGTTTAAGTATTGATCAATTTACCATTGGTAGTATCTTAATACAGATGAATCTTTATGATTAATATAATTCGGGTTGCCTTCTGTTGCCATCGATTCTGTATGTTAATAGTATTATTCCAAGTAGATATGTGGCTCAGTATGGCTGATGTACAATTACAGGGTTGGCAAGCAGAGATTGGGCAAGAACAAATCACTTATGCAGCAGAGTTCTTGATCCTTACGCTTGCCAATGCCGGTGCATGCGTAACGACTATGAAATTTCAGGCTTTTGCTTCGTATCATGTGCATTTGACCTGGATATCAAACACTATATAGGTCATGTCCAAGGATGCAATAGATCTGTTTGAGTACAATTGTCAAGCAACATGCGCAACATCTAACTCTATTCGGTATTTTTTATAATCATGATATATTTTATAAAATGTCTAATATTACAATGAATTCCCAGCATAAATGATGAAGATAGATATAAGGTGATAATAACTGGTAGTATTACAGTTATGTGGTGTGAGTCAGCAGACCGAGAGCTGGTGTCGAATACGAACTTCTGTTGATGTCTACACTTCTGACTTGTCATGTTAGGACTTACATTTTACAAATTTTATTCTGACTTGTCATTCAAGGCATAGTTGTGTCAAGTTTCCGTTTAGTACCATCAAGCACGAAGGCTTCTGTCCACTGATAAATTAAGTTTTGTTAGTGCTTGCTATATGGATTATAAGTTTTGGAGTTATGCAAAAGCTCCAAAATGCTGTCAACTAAATCTAAAGTCTCTAAATTAGTATATGTAGGCAGGTACAGAGCTCAATATTAGTTGCAACTAATTGATTTCTCTAAATTTGAAACAGATTATAACTTGGCAGTGTCAGCGAGGATATAGGATTCACACCACATATTATTGATGTGAAGGCTGGAGAGGTTGTAATTTACGAACTTCTTTGTTCATTTATTTACAAAAATACTTTATTGTAAACTTATTTGCCTCAACTAATAAGTTTTGTTCCTGTGTTTTTGCAGAGGACTCTGGAGATAATAGTGATAATACTGAGTGGGAGTCAGTTAGTTTGCTTGGGGGCAATCCATGTTGGGGTTCATGAACATCGAAAACGGAAAGGTATATAGTAGAAGAGTTTAAATCAGCAAATTATTTTCAAGATGTTCTTATATATCTATGTAACATTTCTTCATTACATACATTGTAACTACTTGAGTGCTTGTTTTTATTTTCTGGTGTTCGAATGATGATGCTTCTTGCTCTTCATTTGGTTTTTAAGACTTGGATGTATCTGAAAGGTGACTTACAATTGTTTTATTTATTTATTTAGTAATAATTAAAATTTGTGAATTGAAAATTTTGGATTTTAGTTATTTATTAGAAGTTTTATAAATGTGCAAAATTTTTAATTTATTGAAAATTTTATGAATTTTTTAATCATTAAAAAATCTAGTGTAAAAAATTTTAAAATTTCATATCATTTTTTGAAAAATTCATATTTTTTAATGTTAATTCTTAACTAGCTTTGTAGCCCGTGCGAGGCACGGGCATGTTCTAGCGTGTTGTATTTTATGTTTTTGGAACCTTGTTAAATGCAAAAAGTTCTCCTATTTTGATTCTGATTTCTTGTAGCTGAGAACATATGTAATGCTAAGTGATGCACGACAAACGACAGAGGGAAGAATGTAGTAGTGTAAATTTAGTTGTGATATTTCGCGACATAAACCCAGTTGTCAATGCATTTCATTACAACATAATGAGCATGCTTCCAGGTGTAGTAGTTCACATGCAATGTAGATATTGGCGCCGGCGGTAGGACGTCATATGGAAATCGTAAATGTAACAAATTTGTAAATAATGCATTCAATGTTATATCAGATTATGTGTTTCAATAACAAGATAGCTGGCTGCTTGTGTTTTTCTAGCCAGGTGCAAGAGAGCCTCGTTTTTGGTTTTGCCGTTAAGCAACTGTAAAGGTGGTTAATAAGCACCAGGGGCGGAACCAGGGGGCTAGCCCCGGCGCCAGCCCGGGTCCGGAAAAAAAAAACTAAGTAATTTTTTTAATTTTTTTTAACCCGGGGTCAAATTTAAAAATGGATATATATAATTTTTTAGCCTGGGTTGAAATTTTAAATAGAGGTATTAGTTTGGTTTTTAATTGTGTGTATATCCATTTATTGTATGATTTAGTGAAAAATGTCCGATTTTTGTATGATTTAGTGAAAAATATCCAATTTTTGCATGATTTAGTGAAAAAAAAAATCCGCGCTTCACGCGACTTACCCTGAAATTTCCCACACCCCGGAATATATAGCTAGATTAGCCTGGGGTCCAAAAAAATCCTGGTTCCGCCACTGATAAGCACCGAAGTAAACATGTTTAGATGACTATAAGAACTGAATTTGGATTTCATTAAAATCTAAGAGATAATATGTTTTTTGTGCAACATCCTTCAGGCTGGTACAATGAGACTTCTCAAGTTTTGAACCTGAAATTTGAAGATGAATTACTAAGCTGTTAAAATATTTAAAAGTAAACTATAAAATCAATCTCTACATTTTACTTCAACATCCGATGGTACTAGATGATATGGGTTAAAAGTAAGCCCTAAAAACACATTTAATGTGGCATTAATTAGACCTAGAATAGTCCAAACGTGGGGCCCACTAGATGGCCCAAAAACCCTAGTTAAATATTAATTTTGTAATTAATATTCATGGCTAATTAACAGCTGGGAAATATAAGTCAAATAAGGATATTATCTCTCCAAAGAGTAGCCTCCAAGGCACATAGTCGTACAAGGAAACAGACTCCTACAAGGAAGGAGTCTAGATCCTTCCTCAAGGTTGACTTGTCCACCAAGTCACCTAACCCTACCATAATTCTGAGGCTTTTCAGCCTATATAAAGGGTCAGACCCCTCAACTCAGAACGACGTTTTTGGCTTGATCTTTGATACACACATCAAAGTACGTAGGCATCTTGTGAAGGCAGAATCAGCCACGAGCACAAGGGCAGCCATTAAAGCACGAAGCTCACGAACCCTAGAAATAAATACACATAAACCCTAGCCGCAATCTAATAACCTAGTTTTTATTCCACAACATTTGGCGCCGTCTGTGGGAAGAAAACATCAACCATGGTTAACACACGAAGGACACCAGTAATTACAGAGCCAATCGCAACCGAGGCTCTACCTCTTAGCTCTGCTCCGCCCCTCACTGAACAAGTACCTCCAACATCCGGGACTATCGTTCCGTATCAAGTTTCTCAACCCCTAGGGACGACTTCCCATGTTGAGAGTACGCTACCTCCGATCGTCCACACAAATCCAGGGACTAACCCCCTCCAGGTGGGGATTTCTTCCTTGATTGTAGATCCCAACAACCCTCCACGAGGGGTTCAGATCCACACCACTGATCTCCCCATAAGCACCAATCCGATGTACGGGCTGCCTAACTACCCTCCTACCCAAGGAGCTGGATCAAGTGGTCATGCCCTGTATATTCGAGATCGAGATTATCACGATTTTTCTGGTCCTTATACGGATGAGTCATCTTCTGACGATGATTACGAACGTGATGAAGCTCCAAGGAGGCGACGTGCAAGTAAAGAACCGCGAGGAAGAACTCAAACTACTCACGATGGACTCCCTTCAACAACTACTGAGAGGATTAAGGCTTATGAAGCCGAGATCTTAAGATTAAAGGAAGACATGGCCAGAGAACAAGCCAGATCTAATCAGACTCGACCTCCTCCGACTTCAGGAGGGATTCCCTTCATAGATTTGGAAAGGTCTTCAAGGAGACGCCGAAGGGCTGAATCCCCAACTAGAGGGACTACAAGGGTGGAACTCCCCAAGAGTAACCCCAAAGACCTGATGCTACAAGGAGATCTTGATGATCCAACCCCTCCATTCACTGAGGAGGTGATGAACGCACATATCTCCCGAAAGTTTAAGATGCCCACAATCAAAGCTTATGATGGAACGGGGGATCCCGCAACTCATGTGAGAACGTTTACGAGCGCATTGTTACTGCAACCTGCTAACGACGCCCTTAAGTGTAGGGCGTTTCCCCAAACCCTGTCGGGCATGGCGCAACATTGGTATAGTCGTTTACCTCCAAACTCGATTAGCTCTTTCAAGGAGTTGAGTACCGCTTTTGTCAGTCAATTCATTAGCGGAAGAATTCATGAGAAAAGCTCTGCATCCCTTATGTATGTAGTACATGGAAAGAACGAGAACCTGAGGGATTATATCAAGCGATTCACTAAGGAGACCCTGAACATCACTGATTTGGAAAATAAGGTGGCTATGGTAGCCTTGCAGCACGGAACCACGGATCTCTTTTTTAAGAGATCGCTGGCAAAACACCCCCCTGAAAGCATGGATGAGCTCCAACGGAGGGCAGACAAGTATATAAAAGCTGAGGACAGCATGAAAAAGGAAGCCGCATTGGGCAATGGAGGGAACAACAAGCGAAAGCAAGAACAAGAGTACGACGCTAGGGACAAGTATCCCCGAACTAGCAGAGACTCTGAATCTGCTCCAAAAAAGAGCTCGGGTCCAAGGTTTTCCGAGTATGCCAGGCTTAATGCTCCACGAAGTCAGATCCTGTTGGACATTGAAAAGGAAAAGGACTTCCGATGGCCGAAGCCACTTAGGGGAGACCCAGCCAAGCGGAACAAGGATCAGTACTGCAGGTTCCATAAGATGTGGGACATGACACCGACGATTGTAGGCAACTCAAGGATGAGATTGAGTTCTTGATACGAAGAGGAAAAGTAAGTCAGTTCACCAAGGGTGATGACCGTGGGAACCAGAGAAGGGACAATGACAGAAGGGACAATGACAGAAGAGATAATAACAGGAGGGATGACAACCATGACCGCAATCCACAGCCCCGAAGGGCAGTTATCAACATGATCTGGGGAGGCCCGACAGCAGCTGGCACAACTAAGAATTCTCGAAAGGCTTATGCCAGAGAAGTAATGCACATTGTGGGAGAGGCCCCGAAGCGTGCTAAAACTGAGATGGTAATTGGTTTCGATGATTCAGACTTGGAAGGGGTGAAGTTCCCCCATGACGACCCGCTGGTCATAACTCCTGTGATTGGAAACTCAGAAGTAAAACGAGTCTTGATAGACAATGGAGCTTCTGTGGATATTTTGTTTCATGATGCATTTGTGAAGATGGGGTACAACGACTCTCAGTTGACCCCTACAAACATGCCCATATACAGGTTTAACGGAGTGGAGTCCAACGTTGAAGGGACTATTCAGTTACCCGTGACTATTGGGAAGGAGCCTAAGGAGGCGACTCAGATGCTGAACTTCTTGGTGATTAAGGCAGCCTCAACATACAACGCAATCCTTGGAAGGACTGGACTTCATGCGTTTAAGGCTGTGGCCTCTTCCTATCATATGAAGATTAAGTTTCCGACACGGAATGGTGTCGGAGAACAGAAGGGTGATCAGAAGATGGCAAGAAGTTGCTATGTAGCCGCGCTGAGGGCCGATGGAGTCGGGGGGCAGGTCCTTCCGATTGAAGACATGGATGTCCGCGATGATGAAGAGCATAGAGGGAAGCCAGCAGAGGATTTGATTCCCATACCTCTAGAGCCGAACGATCCTGAAAAAGTTACTTATGTTGGAGCATCTCTGAAAGAACCCCTGAAGGGCAAGTTGATAGAATTCTTACAAAAGAATAGCGACGTGTTCACTTGGACAGCAGCTGATATGCCAGGGATTGACCCCCAACTCATAACTCATAAGTTAAATGTTGATCCCAAGAGGAAGACAATAAAGCAGAAGAAGAGAAACTTTGCTCCGGAAAGGCAAGAGGCCATTAAGCAAGAAGTGGATAAGCTCTTGGAAGCTGGTTTTATCGAAGAGATTCAGTTTCCCGAATGGTTAGCAAACCCTGTGATGGTCAAGAAAGCGAATGGGAAGTGGAGGATGTGTATAGACTTCACTGACCTAAATGATGCATGTCCAAAAGATTGTTTTCCCCTGCCAAGGATTGATATGTTGATAGATGCCACAGCTGGACATGAGATGTTAAGCTTCATGGATGGATTCAGCGGCTATAATCAGATTAAGATGCACAAGGATGACATCCCTAAGGTATCTTTCATTACTGACTTTGGTGTCTTCTGTTATCTTGTTATGGCGTTTGGTCTAAAGAATGCAGGAGCTACTTACCAACGGCTGGTAAATAAGATATTTGCCCATCTGATTGGAAAAACCATGGAGGTGTATGTTGATGACATGTTAGTCAAGAGCCTACTCAAGGCTGATCATATTAAGCACCTCGGAGAGGCATTTGAAGTGCTGAGGCACCATAAGATGATGTTGAATCCCGCCAAGTGTGCCTTTGGCGTTGGATCTGGAAAGTTTTTAGGGCTGATGGTTTCAAAGAGAGGCATTGAGGCCAATCCTGACAAGATCAAGGCGATTTTAGACATGGAGCCACCACGTTCTATAAGAGATGTGCAGAAGTTGACTGGCCGAGTTGCAGCCTTAGGGAGGTTTATCTCCAAGTCTGGTGATAAGTGTTTGCCTTTCTTTCAAACATTAAAGAAGGTAAAGAATTTTGAATGGACACCCGAAAGCCAAGAGGCCTTTGAACAATTGAAGAAATGCATGGCTGAAGCCCCGTTGTTGGCCAAGCCTAGTGCCGGAGAGACTGTTTATCTATACCTGGCGGTATCTGAGCAAGCATTGAGTGCCGTCCTCATACGGGAAGAGAACAAGGTTCAGAAACCCATCTACTACGTGAGTAAGGTGTTGCATGGAGCTGAGTTGAATTATTCTACCATTGAGAAGTTTGCTTTAGCATTGATAACAGCTTCAAGGGAACTACGACCTTACTTTCAGTCACACAAGATTGAAGTCTTAACAGACCAGCAGTTGAGAAGTATCCTGCATAGCCCGAAGGCCAGTGGAAGGCTAATTAAGTGGGCAATCGAACTCGGAGAATTTGACATTGCATATAAGCCTCGGACAGCCATCAAGGCTCAGGCATTAGCTGACTTCGTGGTTGAAGGTACCATTGGCAACCAAGAAGTCGGGGGGCAGGAGATAGTAACCACCCCTGGGGTTGAGAGTAAGGATGAAGAACTTGTACCTGATCAGAAGGAATATTGGGTGCTCTATTTTGATGGAGCATCAAAAACGAAATCCAGTGGTGCAGGTATGGTCTTGCAAAGCCCCGATGGATTTACAGTTGAATATGCTTTGAAGTTAGACTTCCCAACGACTAATAACGAAGCTGAATATGAAGCTCTGATAGCTGGCTTGGGCTTAGCTAAAATCATGAGGGTCAAGAACCTCAAAGTTTGTGGAGACTCAAGGCTTGTGGTATCACAAGTAAACGGTGAGTTTGAAGCTAAGGATGAAACTATGGCGAGATACTTGAGAGTCGTGAAAGCTGTTATGACTCAGTTTGAAGAGTGTTATGTTGAGCATATCCCAAGAGAAGAGAACGTTAAGGCCGATGCCCTGTCTAAGTTCGCTTCTTCTGAGATTGAAAATTATACAGGGAGTGTTTACTTCTAGGTCTTGAAGGCCCCGACCGTCAACTCAAAGTTAGTGGCACCAATTGATATAGGAGGCTGTTGGATAGATCCTATCAAGGCTCACCTTGAAACCGGATGGCTCCATGACAATGCCTTGGAAGCATGGAAATTGTCAGTAAGAGCATTGAGATATGCCTTAATTGAAGGCATCCTTTACAAAAGGTCGTTTGTCATCCCATACTTGAAGTGTTTAAGGCCCCAGGAGGCGAAGGAAGCATTGGAGGAAGTTCATGGAGGGATCTGTGGGCAGCACTTGGGGGGCAGAGCCCTAGCTCACAAGATTACCCGTTTGGGATTTTATTGGCCGGAGATGTTGGCTGATGCTCAGGATTATGTTAAAAGGTGTGATAGATGCCAGAAGCATGCTCCAATTGTAAGGCAGCCGCCTGAGAGGTTAACATCAGTTAACTCTCCAATTCCATTTGCGATGTGGGGAATTGACATACTCGGTCCTTTCCCTGTAGCTTCAGCACAAAGGAAATTCTTGATAGTGGCCATCGACTACTTCACTAAGTGGATTGAGGCTAAACCTTTAGCCAAGATAACCACCAAACAAGTTGCTCAGTTCTTCTGGGAGAACGTAATCTGCAGGTATGGAATTCCCCGAATCCTTGTGACGGATAATGGGACACAATTCAACAATGAAGAGTTCAGGAAGTACTGTGAGGAAAATGCTATCGAGCTTCGTTTTACTTCAGTAGCTCACCCGCAAGCTAATGGACAGGCTGAGGTAGCCAATCGGATTATTCTTGATGGACTTAAGAAGAGGGTCGAACGATCAAGAAATACTTGGGTGGATGAATTACTGCCTATACTTTGGGCGTATCGTACTACCTGCAAAGTAACAACTGGAGAAACCCCTTTCCTACTGGCTTATGGGGCTGAGGCAGTGGTGCCCTTAGAGATTATGCATGCTTCGCCCCGAGTTGAAGCATATGAACCAGAAAGTAATGAAGAAGGCATGAGATTAGCCCTTGATCTGATTGATGAGGTGAGAGATGAAGCAAATGCCCAGAATGCAGAACATCAGAAGAGAGCATCCTTCCACTACAACCAAAGGGTTAAGGAGAGGTTCTTTCGACAAGGCGATTTGGTTCTAAGAAAAATAGAAGCCTCAGGAGTTGGCCAGAAGGGCAAGCTAGCACCAAACTGGGAAGGACCCTATCAAGTTAGGAAGGTGTTAGGACGAGGATCTTACAAGTTGGAAACCTTGGACGGGGTTGAGGTGCCCCGAACTTGGCATGCAGTGAACCTCAAGACTTATTATGTTTAAAGACTCAGTCTTTATTTAGTAGGGATAGAAATAAGGTTCGGATGAAACCATAACAGAGCATGCTGCTCCTAGTAGGAAATAGAGTATTTATGTAGGGGTTGAGCCCATTTTATCAGTATTCTTTTGACAGCCTAATGAAGCTTGTTTTGATTTCTCTCTGAATTACTTCCTTTGTTTTGTTATTTTAAACACGTAAAACAAATCATGAACTAAATCATAAGCTTGGTGCAAGCCAAGGGGCCAAATACCTAGAGGACTCTAAAGCTTAACAGATTACAAGCAAAGGCAAGAAATAAAAAGCTAGAAAGGAAGCTAACTATACGAATAGTTAAGTTAAAGAGTTGCATAAATAAAAGCCCGAAGGATATTAAAGTTAAGTTACACAAATTGATAGTTTAAACAGAAGGCATAGCAAGTAAGCTAAGTGGCCTTAGGAGCCTCCTTGAAAGGAGAACCACTCTCAGAGCTGGTGGCAGTGGTGGAAGCTTCCTCATCCAAGTTAGCGTCTCCCTCTCGAACAGGGGGCTGCTCAGGATTCGAAGACCTAGCTGCAGTGTGCTTCCTGACCAAGGCATCATCCTCACCAAATAACTCCTCACTAGAGCCAGCCTCAGCTACAGTAGTCATGGTGCTAGGAGGATGAGGGCTAGGAAAGGCAGAAGACTGGAATAGGCCAGGATGGCTCCTTAGAACAGCCTCAAGTGCCTTATTCCACCCCTCTATGAACTGGCTAGGGTAAAGCATCTCATCATGCTGGTCCATGAGACTCTTATACTCATCTGAGTTAAGATAGTCATCAATCAGCTTCTCTCTATCATCCTTCAAAGCCACCACCTCTGCATGGGCACTCACCAGCTCCTCATCTTTCTTCTTCAGCTGTTCCTCAAGTTGGTGGATATGTAAGCTTCTCTTCTGAGACTCAGTTTCAAATCCCTTGGCCTTCTCCTTCCAAGCTTTAGATTGATAAATTAGGCTTTGGAAATGAACATTGGCCTGCATTTAGAAGCAGAGTTTTAGTAATGAAAACAGTGGAGTGTTTGAAATAAGAAACTAGTAGGATTGAAGGCTTACCGCAGCAAGGGCCTGAGAGCCAAGTGCTTCAGACTCACCAATGCCTCCGTTGAGAACTAAGTCCTTGTAATCAGGAGGGGTGATTGAGTTCAACGACCAATCCATAGCATGCTTCGTAGAGCCCACTACAGAATCTCGCTTCCTGAATCCCCAAGATGGCCTAAACACAGCAGATTGAACATTGACTTGAGAGCTACCCTCCAAGTCAGCTATGTCACCAAACTTAAGGTTCCCTTTCTGAACCTTGTGTGGGCGTAAGAATGAGGGCTCAATTCCTTTTTCTCGAGGATCTGCATTCCTCTTTGCCCGAGCCATCCTGGAAGTCTCGTCATCAGGATCGGGAGAAGCCTCCACAAGCATCTTTGCCACTGCATTAACAAGAATAAAGATACAACTGAATAAGTCAAGTATGAAAATATAAAAAACAAAGAAAGGAAAGAAAGTTACCCTGTCCAGAAACTGATGAGAGGCCTACTGCCCTCAGAGATTCTTCATTTATGAGGCTCTGGCAGGTTAAAGACATACCATCACCTTTGGTCAGGGTGTCAAAGGCGGCTTGATCCTCTGTACTAAGGGTGATCCCCTTAGCTTTTCCATCCGAAACTTTGGAAAAAGTCTTTCTAAAAAGGGTGCCCCAGTCACCACCCTCCCACTCAAGATAGGCAAACTCTTTTTTCCAACCAGGGTTGTTATCTGGCACTGATTTACCATTGAAAATAGGGGGGACTTTGGGGCGAAGTTTGATGTATACCCAGCCATTATGCAAAATTGGGCTGTTATAGATTTGAAAAATTTTGCGAAAAAGGGCCACAGATAAAGGCAGATTTTGCCTTAGGCATAAAACCATAAAACAAAGAATTATTCTCCATGCATTTGGAGGTAGTTGGCAAGGGCTGCATTGGATATCAGCTAAAAGACGTGGGATAAACTCATGAAAAGGAAAACGGAGCCCTGCTACTAGGCACTCCCTATAAATACACAAGGCATTGGGCCTCCAATGACAAGGCCTGTCACCTGACCCAGCTGGAACGAGTTTATAAGGTTTTCTAATCTTAAATAACTTATTATACCTAACAATTTCCTCAGCATCATGATACGTATTACAGCAGTCATATGCATCTAACTCGGTTAGGCTAGGGTAGTCATCTGCTCGCTTATTTAACATATCTAATAACGATGTGTAAGGAGAGCGAATGGTGATAGTACCTTTAGAAGAAGCATAGTTCATCTTCATGAGTCGAGCTTGAGCTTTGTCCGCCATTGAAGAGAGCTTAAAAACTTTGACTGAAAACGGAGAAGACAATCGGAGAAGAAGGCCTGAGGTTGCCTGAAAACTTCAACGGAAACTCGAGAGAAAATTGCTAGCTAAAGTAAAAGCTTACAAATGAAAGTGAGAAGTGAAAGTGAGAAGTGAGAAATGAACTCTCAACTCTCACTCTTTTATAGAAATAATTAGCCGGTTGACATGCTTGTAAACGGTAAAAAAACTTACAGTGACCGGTCAAAATTGTATAATTGACCTGTTGAAGGCCCGTAAAATCGGCCCAATTTATTTAAGCCCAATTCTGGAAGGTTCTACAGAAAATATCTGGGATATTTTACAAAAATATCTGAGATATTTAGTAGAAAAAATCAAAGATATTTTGCAAAGTAAAGATATTCTAAATGGTGGAAAACTCTCTAAGTGGGCTAGGTCAAAATTCGTTTAGGCCCATAAAGCCCAATAAAATAAGAGGTCCGTTAAAATAGGCCCATAAGCCAAGAAGGCCCTTAATTCGATCAGAATCCTGGTCGAAATGACCAAAAATCCTGATCGAAAATGTGTTCAACTAGAAGAATTTTTGATGCTTAATTCGATCAGAATCCTGGTCGAAATGACCAAGAATCCTGATCGAAAATGTGTTCGACCAAAAGATTTTTGGATGCTTAATTCGATCAGAATCCTGGTCGAAATGAGCAAGAATTCTGATTGAAAGTACCTTCAACGAGGAGAAACTTTGATCCTTAATTCGACCAAAATCCTGGTCGAAATGACCAGGAATCCTGGTCGAAAAAGATTTCGAGCAAAACAAAGTTGAGCAAAGCACTTCGACTAGAATCCTGGTCGAATCGATTAGGAGTTGAAAGGCAGAGTGTATAAACTTGTAACACTATAACTAATGTAACTCAATTAAAGGAAAAGATACTTCACCAGAAGACAATCAAGAACAAGAAGTCACAAGAAATCAACACTATATGAAGACAAGGTAATTGATACAATTGAACATGTTAACTATGATCAAGCCAAGAAGAAATCATTGAGAGAAGTTCAAGTCAAAGTTGTTCATGCCTCAGTGATTTGAGAAATCGAGAATCAAGATCATAACTATCAGTATCAACAAGACCAATTGATTTCAAGTGAACAAGAAGGAAAGCGAACATTGGAAAGCCAAGTTACTAAGTGAATATGGTAATTTATTCGAGAAGCAGAAACACTATCAAGACTAGTCACTTATGAACCAGACCAGTGCATCAAGTGTCAGGACATTGATAGCAAGTTTATGTCAGTAATAAAGACCCATGTTCAAGAGCTTGCTGAAGAATAAAGAAGACATGAAGATATCACAAGTTCAAGATGTGCATTGAAGTTTCAAGTTGAAGACCAGAATATTTTCTAAGTACTAAATATTCTAGATGACCAAGTAGAATATTTCTAAGTAGAAGTTCTACTTAGAAATTCGAGATGGCTAAGTAGAAATTCTCAAGTAGAAGTTCTACTTAGAGTGCAGCTTCAACATGACACATGGCATCTTCTGATTGGCAGATTTCCAAGCTTTCAAGATAAGGCAAGATTTATGTGGACATCATTGGGCCACGTATATCTTAGTCTTTGAAGACTACAGGACATATATTACATGTAGTATAAATAGAAGTACTTGTGTGATGTTTATTTGAGAGAGCTATAATTGAGAAAACACAAGAAAAAGAGAGAGAGTACATTCACAGAGCTTAGAATCATTCACTTCTCTCTGAACTTCTGTTATACTTTGTAATGAATGTTGTAGCAACCATTTCAAGTTATATATAAAAAATATATTCCTTGAATCTACGTGTTCATTTATTGCATCGTATTTATTGCTTCTCATATTCGAAAAGTTGTATTCACCCCCCCTCTACAACACATTTGGACCTAACAATTGGTATCAGAGCGGATGTTTAACATACAAAACATAGATCCTTGTGTTTGGTAGAAGAATCGTGAGTTTTCATTTTCTAGATCTACTTTTCATTTTCTCGAAAAGTGTGCTTTAATTCGTTGGTAGTGAAAACTCATCCGAAAAATTATTTAAATACTCTAGGTGTGATTATTTAGCTTGGGTGTATGTTAATTAATTTTTGTGAATTAATCTGGTTTCATTGATATTTGGTGTTCTTGAGTGTTCATCATCTGTTCTTATCAAAGAAGACAACTCAACAACTTTTTGATCTCCTTTTCAAACAGATAAATAGTAAAAGAATAAAAAGGTGTTTTTGGATTTTTTGATTTGCATTATTCACGGCCGAAAGTGTACAAGACATAATCAGTACCTAGCATGTGGGTTAGGTGAGTAAAGCATCAAAGTCAAAAAGGTGTTAAAGAGATAATATTGTTTATTCAATATTAAAGTAATCTGCAGAAAATTTATTCTAAGGACAAAAGTTCTACATAGAATTTCTACTTGAGATTTTCTACATAGAATTTCGACTTGGACAATTTCTACTTGGTGAAGTTCGACTTGAGCAAAATTTCTACTTAGAGAAATTTCGACTTGGCAGAAGTTCTACATATATATTCTACTTAGCCTAGTCTTGGGTACTTAGAAACTTTTTAGTGACCAGAATTGAAATGGCTCCTAAAAATACATTCAAGATCCCAATGTTCAACCGAGATCACTATGAAGAGTGGGTTTTCAGAATGAGACTCTACTTGGAGACAGTTAACCCTGAATATCTGGAAGTCCTTGACAAGGGTAAATTTGTTCCAATGGTGGCTATTCCTGCACGTACAGAAGGAGGCGAGGTTATACCAGCTCGGTCCGAGCCTAAAAAGGCAGCAGATTTTTCAGAGGCCGACAAGGAGCAAATAGCTTATGATACTTCCGTACGACAAACCTTGATGGAATCCCTTGATCATGAAATGTTCAACATAGTCAAAGGTCTGACTACAACAAAGAAGATTTGGGACAAGATAGAAGTTGTCATGGAAGGATCTGCAGAGGTTAGAAGCAACAAGACACTTATACTCAAGATGGAGTATGACACCTTCAGAATAAGAAAAGGAGAAGGCATAACAGACGTCTATCTAAGATTCAGTCAGTTGGTATTGGATTTGAATCTGAGAGGTGTTACTCTCCCCATGGTTGAGACCAATACGAGATATCTGAGGAACCAGCCAAAGAGCATTGAACATAGGGTCTACGCAATCAGAGAAACCAGATATTTGCATACAACTTCTTTGGAAGAATATTATGGAATTCTAAAGACCTATGAGCTGGAGACACTTCAAGATCAAGCATGGGACAATGATTCAAAAGGAAAAGAAACTGCATCAGGATTAGTTGCTGATGAGGAAGAGTCTAAGAAGGCAATGGTTGCAGCAAAGCCCAAATCATCACTTGCACCACATCAAGTTGATAATGATGACGAGTGCACATCTAACAGTGATGATGACTACTTCACCCAAGAAGAGCTGGACAACATGGACGATAGTGTCGTGGCATACATGGCAAGGAAGTTCAGCAACACGAGATTCAGAAAGAGCAACCGACCACAGAGAAATTCTTCATCTTACTATCGGGCTGCTAGGGGTGGTGGTAGTTCGTCAGGCTACCAAGGTAAAGGCAAAAGTACCAGCTACAAATCTCCTTTGGATTTCAAAATAAAGTTCAAATGCTATAACTATGGTGAAGCTGGACACTTTGCTTCGGACTGCAAAAAGCCTAAACAGACTTATCCAAAAGAGTCATTTGAAGCCCTCAAAAGCAAGTATGAATCGCTGGTGAAAGAAAAACATGGAAAAAGAGCTTTATTAGTAACAGAAGGAAGAGCTTGGGATGATTCAGATGAGGAAGATGTTACGCATGTAGCAAACTTTGCGCTCATGGCAGAGACATCAGAGGAACCAGAGGTACCAGTTCTAACCCTTAAAGTAGAAATGTCCATTGATGATTATAAGGAACAGAACGGGGCTCTTAGCGAAGAGATCTATATGTTGTGCAAAAGCCTAGACACTTCTCAAAAGGAACAGAAAACACTTGTCGCCAAAAGCAGAATGCTTGAGGCAAAAGTGGAAGAGTTAGAGGCGGCTTGCACTGTAGATACTTCCCTAAGAGATTTTATTAAATCTTTGGAACACAAGCTCGTCCTTAAGGAAGAAGTAGAAGCATGTCTTAGGGACAAACTAGCTGAGTTAGAAACTAAATGCGAAGCTTACAAACTAGCTGCTAGTAAAGTGTATGTAGATAATGACATATTTAAGAAGATAACTGGAGTAGGTGTAGGACTTGACTATTCTATCCTTTCTAAGAAAGAAGGGAAGCGACCTATCGACACTAGTTCCAGTGACCTCAAAAATGAAATTCCTAGCATTTTTAAATCTTCTGTCAAACCCATCTACAAACACCTTGTTCCTAGAATAGAAGAAGAAGAGACTAAATTGATAGCTAGATATGAGATTGAGATGGAAGATCGACAGAAAGCACAACCTATAACTCCTATCAAACAAGTTAAAATCAATTTCCCTAGAGATGAATCTAGACCAGGAATAGGAGCTAAGGCTATTAAACAACAAGGGAAGAAAGGCATAAAAGAGGTTAAGGCTGAACGGATAAAGAAAGCATGTTATCACTGCAAATCTACTGAACATCTTTCTTATGCATGTAAAGCTAACATAAATGTTCCTGCTACACATGCCATGCCTGCCACACATACAATGAATAATCTGCATCCGAATCATGCACAGTGTGGTCAACCTAATTGTATGCCATGCAATTTTAACATCATGCAAACTTTTGTGAATTTAATGAATGCATCTAGCCAGTCATGCTCAAATACTGCTGCTAGTTCAAACATCAAGAAAAAGCATGTGAGAGCCAAGACTGTCAGTCCTCCTAAAGTTAGGAGTGACAAACCTTCTCCTAGGACTGACAAACATGTCAAGTCTGAGAAAGGAAAGGAGAAAGTCGAAAGCTCTAGTAATGTTAATAAAAGTGCATCTCCTGTTGTTAAATCTGTTGATTATCGATCTTATCGAAAAGCCGGGCCCAATCAAAGTTGGGTTCCGAAGAATGTCTAACCAATCTGTCATTGCAGGGCGTTAAGCAGAATAGAAATAAAGTTATATGGGTGCTAGACAGTGGAGCATCGAGGCATATGACTGGAAACAAATCCTTGCTTACAGAGTTGGTTATGAAAGCTGGCCCTTATGTTACCTTTGGAGATGACAGCATAGGTGTGACAAAGGGATATGGCAAACTAAAAACTGGCAATGTCATCATTGAAGATATTTCCTATGTTGAGGGATTAAAGCATAATTTGTTGAGTATCAGTCAATTCTGTGACAAAGGTTACGAAATTGTCTTCAACAAGAAAGGTGTATCAATCACTCACATCAAGGAAGGCTCATTAGCTTTGAGAGGAGTTCGAAAGGCAGATCTTTTTGTTGCAGACATGGATTCAGCAAATCAGAATGAGGTCACCTGTTTCTACAGCAAAGCCTCGGATGATGAAAGCTGGTTATGGCACAAAAAGCTATCTCACTTAAACTTCAAAACGATGAATGCTCTCGCAAGACGAGAATTGGTGAGAGATCTACCTCAAATGGAGTTTGCTCCGAAAGGACTCTGTGAAGCTTGTGAAATGGGAAAGTCGAAACGAGCATCGCATAAAAGCAAAGAAATTTCTAGTATTACTGAGCCTCTGCAACTTCTTCATATGGATTTGTTTGGCCCAGTGAATGTCCTATCTTTGTCTAGGAAAAGATATGCATTGGTAATCGTGGATGACTTCTCCAAGTATACATGGGTATTGTTCGCAATGACGAAAGACGAAGTACTTTTCCTAATCATTGATCACATCAATCAAATTGAGAATGTTTCAACACTTACTGTGAAGACGATTAGATCAGATAATGGCACTGAATTCAAAAACGCAGTGCTGAATGACTTCTATGTATCTAAGGGAATACGTCGTCAGTATTCAGCCCCGAGAACTCCACAGCAAAATGGAGTAGTTGAAAGGAAGAATAGAACATTGGTTGAAGCAGCAAGAACTTTGTTGTATGATTCGAAACTTCCTCTGTACTTCTGGGCAGAAGCAGTGAGTACCGTGTGTTACACTCAAAATCGATCCTTGATCATAAAAGATAAAGAAAAGACACCATGTGAGCTAATAAACGGTAGGAGACCAACAATCAAATACTTTCATGTCTTTGGAGCAAAATGCTATGTACTTATAGATTATGAAAATCTAGGCAAGTTTGCAGCAAAAGCTCGTGAAGGAATCTTTGTTGGTTATTCCACAGATGTGGTGGCAGCTTATAGGGTGTTCTTAGTGAATGATCGAAAAGTGACTGAAAGCTACAACGTCAGATTCGACGATACCAAACTCCCATCAATTTCAAGAGATTCTAGTGAACCTAAGTCTCTAAAATTTCAGAATCTGGACTTAGAAGAACTTGAAGATGAACCTGAGTTGGTTGTCCCATTAAATGTTTCAAGTGTACGTGAAGAACCTGAGTCTAGTGAACAAGCTAATTCTACAAGATCAGGAGAGACTTCTTCAGTACGAACCGACAACAACTCAGGGGGAGTAAATAGCAGCTCAAGGACTACTGTTCAAGGCTCGAGTCGAGTTGACTCTAGTTCTGTAGGAGCTGGCACTAACTCAGGGGGAGTTAGTGAAAATAATCAAAGTAGTCAGCACCACAACTCAGAAAGTCACGCTGAATCATCAAGACAATTTTCAAGAGAACGGGTATGGAATAGAGACCATCCGTTTGAATTAATTATTGGTGATCCAGATGCTGGTGTGACTACTAGAAGAACTACAAGAGCTGACCTGGCTAATATTTGCTTATATTCTGGGTTATTATCCAAGCTTGAACCTAAAGAAATAGAAGAAGCTCTTGGTGATGCTGATTGGGTGATTGCAATGCAAGAGGAACTCAATCAGTTTGAAAGGCAGAAAGTTTGGAAACTGATACCTCGACCAAAGAACAAATCAGTAATTGGAGCTAGGTGGGTATTCAGAAATAAAATGGATGAAAACGGACTTGTAACACGAAACAAGGCTCGTTTGGTTGCAAAAGGTTATTCTCAGCGAGAAGGAATTGATTATGATGAGACCTATGCACCGGTTGCAAGACTTGAGGCAGTCAGGATGTTCTTGGCATTTGCAGCACATAAGAACTTCAAGGTTTTTCATATGGATGTGAAAAGTGCCTTCCTGAATGGAGAGTTAGAAGAAGAAGTGTATCTGGAACAGCCGCCTGGCTTCATTGATCCAGAACTTGTAGATTTTGTGTATCTTCTCTTCAAATCTGTCTATGGCCTCAGGCAATCCCCAAGATGTTGGTATGAAACCCTATCTGTATTCTTAATTGAAAGTGGTTTTACTAGGGGAGTAATTGACAAAACATTGTTCTATAAGAATGTGAAGAATGATTTAATACTTGTTCAAGTCTATGTGGACGATATTATCTTCGGGTCATCTAATGAGCGCTTGTGCGAGAAATTTGCTAAGCTAATGCAAGAGAAATACGAGATGAGCATGATGGGAGAGCTGTCTTTCTTCCTTGGATTACAGATCAGTCAGAGAAAAGATGGTATCTTTATCTGTCAATCCAAGTACGTCAGAGATTTACTCAAGAAGTACAATCTAGAAGATGCATCAGCAGCTAAGACTCCCATGGCAATAACCACGAAGCTTGATGAAGACAAATCAGGTAAACCAGTTGACATCACAAGCTATCGAGGTATGATTGGCTCACTCCTCTATTTAACTGCAAGTAGACCTGATATAATGTTCGCGACTTGTTTATGTGCAAGATTCCAAGCGGATCCTAGAGAATCACATCTCATAGCCGTCAAAAGAATTTTTAGGTATCTCAAGGGCACACCAAATCTAGGAATTTGGTACCCAAGAGATACAGGTTTTAATCTAATTGGCTATACGGATTCAGACTATGCAGGTTGCAGGATTGATAGGAAAAGCACATCTGGTGCTTGTCAATTTCTTGGCAGAAGATTGGTGTCCTGGCAAAGTAAAAAGCAACATACAGTATCTACTTCTACTGCTGAAGCTGAGTACATTGCTGCTGGAAGCTGTGTAGCTCAAATACTGTGGATGAGGAACCAATTGAAGGATTATGGCATGGAGCACAAGAAAATTCCAATTATGTGTGACAACACAAGTGCCATTGCCATAACCAACAATCTTGTAGATCACTCAAGAACCAAGCACATCGACATCAGGTATCACTTCATAAGAGAACATGTTGAGGAGGGGACTGTGGAGCTACATTTTGTGCCCACAATGCAACAAATTGCAGATATATTCACCAAACCTCTTGATGAAATAACATTCAATAGATTGGTTGGTGAATTGGGAATGCTTAACATAAGTTAGTAAAGCCTTCTATCTGTAAAATCCATGTTTATGTTGTATATGCAAGCTACTTAATCATTATGTGCTTAGACTTTAAAATGCCTAATTAATGATTGTTATAGGGTGCATATAGTGTCATTTTACATAAATTCATTGTGTTTTAAGTGTCTTTTATAGCACAAATCTTTGAATTTATGCTTGCTAGATTGCATGATCATAGGGGGAGTTAAATTCATAACATTCTAAATTTTGCATGATTTTTAGATGAATTTACCTATGTTTTTCATGTAATTAGAGGCCTTAGAATTATCAAGGAATGTTTTAATTATGTCATATATTAAAATCCTTGAATTGATATTTATATTAATTTGGCAATATTAAGTGTTGAGTTTTTCAAAGAGAATTGTCAAATTATTCTAAGTATCTTCAAAATTTCGAGTTAGTCACTATCTCGAAACTCATCTTGAAATTCTACTTGAATTTAGATTTGAGCTTCCAGAGTGAAGTTTTGAAAATTCTAAGTCTGGGAAGAATTTCGAGTTAGTCTCTATCTCAAAATTCATCTCGAAATTCGACTTAGAGTTCGAATTCGAGTTACCAGAGTGCCTATTTCTATCTTCAAAATATTCGAGATAAGTTCTATCTCGAACTTTATCTCGAAGGTTGAGATAAGGTTCCATTTTTGGGGATATTTTGAAAAGAACTGAGAATAACTTCGAGTTTCTCTCTATCTCGAAATTCATCTCGAATTTCGACTTGATGTTCGAGATAGAGTTCTCAGTTGGTTAAAGGGATTTTTCGAGTTAACTCCTAACTCGAAACTTATCTCGAATTTCTACTTGAATTTCGAGATAGGTATTCCATGTTGGTTTTTGCTGTTTAAATGGTCTTTACTGATTAAATGGTTCAAGTGTTCGAGTTAACCTATCTCGAAATTCATCTCGAAGTTCGACTTGATAACATTTCGAGATAGACTTCGACTTAAAATGTTCGAGATAGAGTTCGACTTAGGTTCTCCCTGTATGTACTTAATGTTTTCATTCTTTTTAACAGGGACACTTTTGTCATTTCACAATCATGCCTATATATACATCTCTAACTCGATCCATTCATTCACTTTTACCTAATTCAGTTTTATAGCAGCCTCCATATACATACAGGCGATTTCGACTTACTAACCACTGTTCGTGATTTTTGTGATTAAACTCGTACGGATCACGAATTACTTCCCAAATTTAGACAGCTATTATCTGTGTGTGTGGTCATTAATCTGTGTGTTTGTGTGTTTGTTCAACTGTTCACTTTCTCTATTCTCGATAATATACACACGCATATACACACGATTTCACTGGTGTATATACAGTTGATTTCACTGCTATACACACACGAATATACATCTCCTTGGCCTTGTAACGTTCGCCTCTAATTGTTTACAGTTAATATCCCGTAGTTTAATTTGTTCGAGTAACTGTTGGTTTTCTCGATTAATTAAAAGGGCTTTAACTTTGTGTGTTCTTTAATTATTTGTTTTTCGAAAAAAAAAAATATCACATTTGTTAAGAAAAACATTTTAATTAAAATGGCTCACCAATTTTCACTTGCTAAAAACAATTTTTATAATATTTCTACGGAAATTGGTGATCAACTCCCGCGCTTTAAGTTTTGGATACGATTTCTCAATTTGTACTCCAAAGCTAGCCATGCTTTTACTGCTAAACCTACACTAGTACATGATGCTTTACAGCAATTATGGACTAGTGCGGTTACTTTTGGGAGCAAAACAACCCCTTATGGTTTCAGGTTTACCTTAGCGGGTCAGGAATATGAGGTGACTGAAGAAATTGTCAACAGGATTCTGGAATTCCCGATAAAAGATGCTTATGATCCAGAACCTACAGCTGCAGAACGCCTCAGTTTCTTTGAAGAAATAGGATGTTATACTCCGACTGGCCGGATCACTGGAAACATCCAAAAACAATTCTTTCATGTGGAATGGAATTACTTTTTTGAGGCTATCACAAAATGTTTTCGGGCACGTGAAAAAGATTTTCATCAAATTCCAATTCCCATGCAAAACTTTGGAATTGCCCTAGCAAGAGAACTGGATATAAATTATGGACGCATAGTTCTCTCTGAGATAGTGGGTGTAATGGGATCTCCAGCAAGCAGAGACCTCAACACAACAGATGTTGTCTGCTGGTTTCCTCGGTTCTTACAGATGCCGATTAATGAGTTAATACCGAAGGATGCTCTTGCTGTTAGACAGGGATTTGCCAGAAGCCCAACATCTGCACCACTAGGGATGGGCACTAAGTCACTTTCAACAATTGATAATCAGGATAAACATCAAGGTAAACCAATGTCAATTCCTGAAAACATTCAACTGTGGCTTAAATATGATGCAGGAGTTACCACTTTGGCGGAATCATCGCAAGTTTCATCATATGCTCAGAATCAGTCTGCTCATGCTGAGGCATTTGAAGGGATTCCTGATGAGCAGAGCGATGATGAACAAGGTAATGAATCAGGTAATCTCTCTTTGCATACTACTCATTCCTCTTCCTATGTATCTGATTCCGAGACCCAAGAGACTGCTAGCCCGCAGGATCTATCCCAGGGTGAGAGCCATATTTCTGAGTCTGTCATACATTCTTATTCTCGTTCACCCCTGTCACCGGAATCCAGACAGCCAGCACATGTAAATGTAGGATATGATGAGGCGAGTGACCCCGAAGAGCAGCCTCTTACTCGAAAGAAAGCCAAATTTTCTCATGCTGCTACTTCTAAACCTCAGTCAAACCCTAGTATGTCACACGCAACCACTCCACCTCACGAGAGTGGTTCTCCCCTTGAACAATCTGCACATAGGGATTTTGATGAGGATTATGTACCTCTTGAAGATACTGTTGCTTCAAAAGGACATGAAGCTTTAAAAGCTTCAGCCGTACCTTCACCGGTACGTACTGATGCTACAAAGAGGATCGGTTCTGATGTTGTACAAGAACACTTTGTAGCCTCTCAGCCTGAGATTCCAACTCAGGAACCAACAGAAATTGATCTCATAACTGCAAATTATATTGCTTATCCAGTTTCTGCAGGTACTGCTTCATATTTTGGATCACTTATTGAAGACATACACGAGCGTGAGACAGGGAGTGTGTGTGAGAGGTTAGGGAGAGAGGGACCTTCATTTTTAAGGCCCGAAACCGAGCGCCAAATACTAACAGAACGAGTATTAGAGCGAGGTAACCTAAACCAAACACCGTCCCTTAACATTGAAAATCTTGATACACGTATGACTTCTATGGAAAATCAGATGAAGCAGTTTGGGCAGACGATGGGGCAGTTAGGGATGAACATTGGAAACAATCAAAGGGCTCTTGATGACTATGCAGCACGAATGGCAAGTCAAGCTACAGCTTTTAATGTTTTGACAAACAAGGTAAATGACTTGGGCCATGCTGGTGGTGTCTTGGGAAACACTCTGAATGAGAGGATGGGAGCAATGAAGACTACAATGGATACACTGGCTGTGGAGATCAGTAGAGTGATGTTCGCAATCAGAAGTTTTGTGCCCCCTGAGTGTTTCGGGCCGCAACAACCTCCCCCCGATGCTGGTGCAGGTGGTGCTAGTGGAGCAGGAGTCTCTGGTTCTGGTTTTGGAGGTTCTTATGCAGCTGGTGGATCTGAAGACCAAGGTGGAGTTCAGGATAACTCACCTAAGGGGGAGAGTGGAAAAGAGACGAGACAACAGGCAGTTCATATCGAAGAAATTGAAGAACATGCTGATCTTGTCAAGGAAATAGAAATTGAGCCGTCTATTGATGAAGAGGCTCTGAGGAGGAGAAAGGGTAAGGCAATAGCGATTAAGCAAGATGAGCCATTCGTTGACCTGAGTCATCAGGAAACAGTACAGAAGGCACATGACTCAGATTCTGATATGGAAGACATACCTTTGGAACATGCTATAAAGAGATCTTTGAAGGATCAAGGTGGAGGTGCTGGGATGTCTTTCGGAATGCCTGAAGAAGTTACTGTTGATGAGGAAACCCTTAAGTCTCAACGGTTAGCCTTGGAACAAGCTGAGTTCTTTAAAATGAAGATGATGCAAGAAAGTGCTGCGTTTCTAGAAAAGAAAGTGGAGCTACAAGGGAAGCAGTACGATTATGAGCTTGCAAGGCTAGCTGATCCTCAAGTTGATCTGGACAATAGAAGGATAGGGCAGAAGTGGGATGAAGCAAGGAAGATAATGATGGGACCCTGTGCGAAAGGAGTTCATAACAAGGAGGCAGATGATCTGTTCTACAACCTAAATTTGCAGAATCCAATGACTGCGGACTACATGAGTGCATTAAAGAGATTAATTTCTAAAGTCAGGGTTGGATACAATGCAACGCTTAAGGAGTGGCAGGTTATATTGTCTTTGACAGAAGGAGTCCCAATGTCTTTCCTATATGTGGATGACCAATTCATAACGAGAAGATCTGCGTCAGAGTTGTTCTTGCTAGCAACAAAAATTCAATACTCTCAATCTGAGAAGCTAAGCATTCTGTATAGGGATCAGTTAATGCAGCTAGCAGAGGACAAGGGTCAAGAATTCTCAGCATATCCTAATGTTGTCCGGATGGTAGTTGACAAGAAAATGAAGAGGGTTAGCATGGAGGAAAAGGATTTAATGGAACTTTCAGTGGAATCTCTTAAAGCCGTCTGTAGACAAATGATGAGTAAGGGATTCGCTTCTGAGCTTAAAGATAAATCAGTGAAGATCATTGAAAGAGTCATATTCATGAAGAGCAATGAGGTGTGGAAGTGTGATATCATTGCTCCAAACCCTCTCGATAACGTGAAGATTGAATCGGAGCTGATAGAGAAGAAATGGAATATTCTTCAAGCAATGAATAATGTAGATGAAGCTCTGACTCTTCCTTCTGGAGCACTGGAACAAGGAGAGATAAGGGAGACAGTTGGCGTTCCAGGAAGAGATAGTGTATACTGGATACACTCTTATGTTGATGATACAGCTGATGCCTTAGTATTCATAGATGCAGACCAGAATAAAACAATCTTGCATATGAGTAGAAATTGGCTGCTACAGACTCAAGATGCTGCATTTCTGGAGAGAGTATTATATGTGTTCAAGTGGGACGAAGTGGAAGTTAAGCATGTGGAAGAAAAGCAGAGACTCGTGAGTTACCTGTCTGAAGTAGTAGTGGAAAAGAAGCGAATGGAGAAAGATGCGGCTAGTATCCACAATACTAACCGTGTCAAGGGCTATCCCAAAATGATCTATTGTCAGTTTAAAGCTGATAAAGCTCATTGGAAACCTCAGCTTATAATGAAGAACTTTGAGGACATTCCAAAGATCAGGACTACTCAGGAGGTGGACAAACTCAGAAGGCTTTTCAAACATCCTTACCCAGAGCCCAAGAATCCTCTAGAAATGGAAGCAGTAAGTTTGTTGAATTCTAGGTGGACGCAGCTTCGTGATCCAGTATATAAGAAACAACAGCAGCAGAAGGAGAAGCGCAGAAGGCAGAAAGAAGAGAAAGACCAAGCTGCTGAAGCTAGGAAGAGCAAACGGAATTAGGGTTAAAGGTCAGAGTGGTGTGAACTTGAAGTTGGAAAAACTTCATGTCTTTCGGTTGCTTTAACTCACTTGAGGAAAATTCACCTTAGAGTGAATCCAATAAGGTGATATAAGTTTGACTAAAAGATATGAAATAATCCAGGTGATAGGAATCATTCAAATGATCTTTAATTCGAGGTTCGAATTCTGTTTCTAGTTTAAGTTCTTTGTATTGTTTTCAAGTACTTTTCAATTGTATATTATTCAAGACTGTAATGTTAATTATCTTTTCTCGTCTCATTGTTTAGTTGAGTTATCCTTCATTAATTTGAATGTCATTGTTAGACAATCAAATAGGGGAAGATTGAAAGGCAGAGTGTATAAACTTGTAACACTATAACTAATGTAACTCAATTAAAGGAAAAGATACTTCACCAGAAGACAATCAAGAACAAGAAGTCACAAGAAATCAACACTATATGAAGACAAGGTAATTGATACAATTGAACATGTTAACTATGATCAAGCCAAGAAGAAATCATTGAGAGAAGTTCAAGTCAAAGTTGTTCATGCCTCAGTGATTTGAGAAATCGAGAATCAAGATCATAACTATCAGTATCAACAAGACCAATTGATTTCAAGTGAACAAGAAGGAAAGCGAACATTGGAAAGCCAAGTTACTAAGTGAATATGGTAATTTATTCGAGAAGCAGAAACACTATCAAGACTAGTCACTTATGAACCAGACCAGTGCATCAAGTGTCAGGACATTGATAGCAAGTTTATGTCAGTAATAAAGACCCATGTTCAAGAGCTTGCTGAAGAATAAAGAAGACATGAAGATATCACAAGTTCAAGATGTGCATTGAAGTTTCAAGTTGAAGACCAGAATATTTTCTAAGTACTAAATATTCTAGATGACCAAGTAGAATATTTCTAAGTAGAAGTTCTACTTAGAAATTCGAGATGGCTAAGTAGAAATTCTCAAGTAGAAGTTCTACTTAGAGTGCAGCTTCAACATGACACATGGCATCTTCTGATTGGCAGATTTCCAAGCTTTCAAGATAAGGCAAGATTTATGTGGACATCATTGGGCCACGTATATCTTAGTCTTTGAAGACTACAGGACATATATTACATGTAGTATAAATAGAAGTACTTGTGTGATGTTTATTTGAGAGAGCTATAATTGAGAAAACACAAGAAAAAGAGAGAGAGTACATTCACAGAGCTTAGAATCATTCACTTCTCTCTGAACTTCTGTTATACTTTGTAATGAATGTTGTAGCAACCATTTCAAGTTATATATAAGAAATATATTCCTTGAATCTACGTGTTCATTTATTGCATCGTATTTATTGCTTCTCATATTCGAAAAGTTGTATTCACCCCCCCTCTACAACACATTTGGACCTAACAGGAGTTCTGGTCGAAGAGTCTGTCGATCAGAAGAAACTGAAGGCCTTATTTCGACCAGAATTCTGGTCGAATTCCTGGTCGAAATTCTGGTCGAAAATGACTAGTTCTGGTCGAAAATTTCTACAAAAATTGATTTTTTAACGAAAAATCTTCATAGACATAGAGTTCTGATGAGAAAAATACCTGTGGGTACTATAAAAATCCTAAAATATAGGGTAAATACAAAGATATAAGGAATTCAAAGAGAACTACTTGAAAAAATATATACAAAAAATTCTGTAACTAAAGTTATGGAATATAATCGCTTAACCTCGAACAAGGCCAATCGTTGTAAATGTGTAGGTCGCTCCACACTTTACAAAAGACGATACATGTGAAACACTAGTGTACAAATTTAAACCCTGACCCAAGTCTCGGAGAAGACCGTTTAAACTTCAAGGAAAACCTGATCAGTTTTCCTAGAAGTTGGGGGGCAAATGATATGGGTTAAAAGTAAGCCCTAAAAACACATTTAATGTGGAATTAATTTGACATAGAATGGTTCAAACGTGGGGCCCACTAGATGGCCCAAAAACCTAGTTAAATATTAATTTCGTAATTAATATTCATGGCTAATTAACAGCTGGGAAATATAAGTCAAATAAGGATATTATCTCTCCAAAGAGTAGCCTCCAAGGCACATAGTCGTACAAGGAAACAGACTCCTACAAGGAAGGAGTCGAGATCCTTCCTCAAGGTTGACTTGTCCACCAAGTCACCTAACCCTACCATAATTCTGAGGCTTCTCAGCCTATATAAAGGGTCAGACCCCTCAACTCAGAATGACGTTTTGGCTTGATCTTTGATACACATCAAAGTACGTAGGCATCTTGTGAAGGCAGAATCAGCCACGAGCACAAGGGCAGCCATTAAAGCACGAAGCTCACGAACCCTAGCAATAAATACACATAAACCCTAGCCGCAATCTAATAACCTAGTTTTTATTCCACAACACTAGAGTTATGCGACCAATATAAAAATTAAAATAAAGCATGAAAATTTTGTAGAACTATTAGAAATATTTCATATTATTGCTCATGATAGAAAAGAGAAACCTCTAAAAAGAGGAATGTTTCATATTCATAATGCAGCATAGGAGGGTTAGGATTCACCTATGTATAGATTTCACATACATCCATTGTAATCCTAAGTTATGAAGACCAGCTGTTACAGAAATAAATATAAATGGTTAAGTTGGACGACTAATGGACACCTTTGGTCCTCCTATGTGCTTTCCAGTTGCCCTTCATATGATTCCCATGAGACAATTGACCAAAAAATCAAGATATAAGTCAATACATTAGGTTATGAGCCGACAATAATAGGACTAAAGATTTGCTCCAAAACAAATATATTGTTTATAGTACGACCACATGCTCATAGTTTTATGTGCTCTTATTGCTAAGCTTAGGAAACCGAGAAAGATTTATATTAAGTTTTTATATGCAATTAATTACCATAATCAATTTTCAATAAGTACTCGAAATCGATCCGTTTGAAAGCTCATGCAATTAGAAAAAGATAAACTTTTAGTTTGAGTGAGATAAAAAAAAGTTTATATAATATGAGAAATAACCAAATAAATTTTATTCATTGTTAGGGATTTTTTAGTCTAAATGAAAATTAAGGTGTGCAACCATCACTTCAGGGTGTGCATATATCACTACCCTTTACTAATTACGAAAATAAGCAAAGTCAGATTATATATTAGAATTTAGAACATATTTAATATATGTAGTTGACTGCCTAATTCACCTAGGCTATGTTTGTTTCAAGGGACTATAATCCCTAAATTATCACTTTATTTATCTCATATGTAAAGGATTATTATCCCATCAATTCACATTTTCATCATTTTGACTACAAGCTTACGTTGGAAGCCAGCATCACATATATTCTTATCAGCAACAATTAAGTTTGTAGAGAGAAGTTATAAATCCAAATATTGCAGGATTTCTTAAAGACTAAAAACCATTATAGAGAGTTTGAGCACTACTTAACATGAAAATATGGGTCATCTAGAAGTCTGCATCAATGAGAATATGAGAGACATCCACTCTATTGTGTGTAGTGCTTGTAAGGTGGTTTATATGACCACTGAGTTTTAACACTTTTATCTTGTACGCACATTTGTTAAACATAAGGCATTATTAGTCCAGTTGACAATCAAGACTCAAGGGCTCACCATTCTCCATTTTTCTCTAAACTTATATCCACGAAAACACCTCATAGATTACTTCACTACCAAGCAGGTAAGAGGTTTAAATAATTCAATCTAGAACTATTTAAAATTATTTTAACTACGAGGGAAAAAATGATAAAGAAACTACAGTCATTCCATGTAAATTACCATAACACTAGAGGTAGTGTTGCTCACAACACTTTAAAAAACTTCAGTTTTGCCTAGAATTCCATGGTTATGTTCAACTTGATCACTTAGTATGCAACATTAGAGGTCGTAGCCTAAAATACCATAATTTGGTTTTTTTTTGTTTTTGCACAAAATACGCAACTAATAACGGCAAAGCTTGAAATTATTTGGATGCAAAGAGAAAACGGATAGACGGAATTCTTACTAAAGATGTTGTCAATAGCATTCTAACCAGTCTGATCATTTGCACCTTTGCCGTTGACGCTCTCCCTATCAGGACAAGACCACACAATACTTGGCCAAAAAAACTACAAAAAGACCACATAATTTCATTTAACTACATTGATAAATTCCGAAATCTAAAAAGCATACATGATACCTCTTGTTTGAGAAAATTGTATTTTTAGAATTATAAAGGCAAGCAAAATGCAGAATTGGTAAAATTACCAATTGTTGAATAGTTTACCAGGTCAGCGGGCACAATAGGATCCCCAGTCCTAATACTTCTACAGAAAATAATGCTACTGCAAGTACCCTCAAAAGGATTCGATGATGCTGGAATGTCAGTGTGATTGAATGTAGTATATCTTTATAAAGGTTGACAATTTGGGGAACTCGGGGTGAGAGACAATAATTTTTCAACATCTCTAAACACCTACTGATACACAAATGAACTCAAGCTAGTAGCTAGAAAAATAAATTTAATAGGATGTAAAACAATATTGATTTATTTTTGCATTTCAATTAAAAGTAAAACGTGCATATATTATCAATAGAATTGCTTTGATACCCCCGGGGCACCATGGACTTTGTGAGATCAAGCATAATGTGGTCTATGCTCTTCTGACTTTCAAGCCCGGTCCTTGTATTATGTGGAAAGGCCTGATCATATGTGTCGTTGTCCCTTTCTGTACTATCAGCAAAAGCCACACACTACTTAGCAAAAAAATCACAAAATATTTTTTGTCCATGAATATATATGTCATTTGATATAAGTAGAAATTTAATAGCTAATATATAAATTTAATGGCTGAAGTTCCGCCACTATAACTCAACATACAAAGAAATTAGAAAAATTGTGGAGTTTATATGGTTGAGCTGACCCAATCAGGATATATAATTTGCATCACCAACATTGGCATAAATAACATTGAAGTGAAGAAGTGAATATTTAAATGGGTTTGCAACGACAAGTATATACACTACAATAAAAATGTAAAGGTGTGCGTTGTTTTAGGCTCGCATAAAAGTGGTTCTATCACTATGATAAACATTAAGCAAGTACTCATCAGGCATCAGGCATCAATTAAAGTAAAACAAAGTGTTAGGTCGAATACACAATAGGTAATCAAATACTGTATGAGTAACTTAACAAGAACACACTGTTTAATACTTAAAAACTGTTTGGAATTAACAATTCCTCTCTCAGTGATGTAAAATATCACAGAGAGCTGCTTAGGTTACAATCAATGAATTTCTCAATGTTCGACTACCCTTCTAGGGTTAACCTAACTGTATTTATAGAACATACAGCTTCGTACAATCAGTAATTGATTCTCCTATAATTAAGCTATACAATTGATATCAATCACAATTGCTTCAAGTCTTCTAAGTCAACTCAATCTCTTTGACAGCTTTCCAATCTTCAAAGATATTGCTTCCATATTTATCTTGTATCAATCTTCAAACACTGTTGACTCTTCAGACAATACCGCTACAGAGTTTAAACAACCTCTGTTGCGCTTCCAGTCAGTGTTTAACTAAACTCTGACTGCTTCCAGCTAAACTCTGTTTTGTCACCATAGCTTCCAAACACTGTTCTCATCAATCATTTCTAACAATCTCCCCCAACTTGTCCATTAGCAAGAATGTACAAGTTTACAGTAAATGATGATGTCAAAACAATTACAAAGTTTACAGTGTTTAATATACAAACAGAGTTTAAACTTTTACTTAACAAACTTACAACTTTTGTCTACCTAACTTCCTCAAGATCTGGAGCTGTTCCGAGATAATCAATCAACAACCTTCTCTCAGCATGTTCAAGTTCAATCTCCATAGCTTCCTTGATCTCTCTTAAATCTGGATCATTTTCATCAGTTTGAAAAATAGCAGCTCTGAGATCATAGATCTTGTTTCTTCTCATTTCATTTCCCAACCTGATGTACTTCACTTCTTCAGACTTTACATTGAAATCCAGAACAGTAATTCCAAGATCAGTCTTCAGCTTTGAAGTCCCCTTCTCCATCTCTATCAGATTGCCATTCCAATCTCTGTACTTAGGAATATATCTTTCAGCAGACTTTGATCCTGTAACAACTTTAGCTTTCTGCATATACCCCCTTATAGAATTAGCAATAAGCTGTGTTTGACGATTTCTGACTCTGAAGATATGCAAGACATACTGAAGTTCCTCAAATAATTTTAGCTTGATTGCTTCTTCATTCACTCTATACACTGACCCATCTGCCATAAAGTATAACAGAAAGTGAATGTCTAAGCTCCTTTGACGAACTAGCTGAACTGACTCCAACTTGTCTAGATTTTCTTGAGTAATACCAGAACCAAGAGATACAAGTGCAGAGGGATCTCTTGGACTGTTACTAAATCTCAAATCTCTTTTTGAACCTAAGCCAGAAGTATTCCTGCCTGGTGGCTTTCCTGAACATGCAACATTATGTTGATATCCACCAGTCACTCCTGCATCTTCTTGCACTGGAATCTTTGGCCTTGAAAAACCAGGTAAGGGTTTACTTTGTGTCTTTACAACTTGTGTGACAACAGAGGTTGTAACAATCATTTTGCCCTTGTTCTCCTCATTCATTACCCCTTTTAACTTCAATTTAGCATCAAGAGAAGACTTTCTGATCAACTTTTCTTTATCTTCTTCTTCTTCTTCTTCTTCTTGAATGCCAGTTAACTTCTCTTTGATTTCAATGCCTTTAAGAACAGGCTTTGCAGTTTTAACCACTTTCTCTCTCTTCTTCAACTTATCAGACTTTAAAGCCTTCAAATGCTTTTCTTGTAGACTTTTCTCTTCAGCTTTAGCATCTTCTAAAGTAACTCCTTCTACATTCTCTTCCATAAAAAGCTTAACAGCTAACTCCTCATCAGTCTTTGGATTTGATATTAATTCCAAACTCTTGGTTTTTGAAGTACCTTGAGTTTCAGTGTTTATTCCAACAGACTGTGACTTAAGAGATTTGCCAGATCTCAGAGTTAGTGTATCAGAGTTTAAAACCTTACTCTTATCACTTGCCCCTCCATCTCCAGCATCATCCTTTTGAAGCAGAGTTTGAGAAACTTTGCATTTAGACTTAGCAACTCTCTCCCCCTTTTTGACATCATCAGGAATGAGTATAGATGTGATGAGCTCCAAAGAGTTAGCAATAGAATCAACCTTAGCCAACAAAGTAGCTTGATTTTCTTCAACCTTTCCTAGCCTGGCAAAGAGAGTATCTTGAACTTTAGAAAGCTGTGCAGCTTTGATTTTTGACTCTCTTTCCATCTTCAATTCTCTTGACTGTATCTCTGTCTTCAAAGAAGCAATTTCTTGCTTTGTATCAGCAAAATTTCCATCCAGAGTTTTGACTTGTGCCACAGTTGCTTTTAAGCATGATAAAATCTCTGGATTTGAAATTTGACTAGCAGTTTGCTTAACAAAATCAGCTGCTCTCCCTTTTGGAAAAATACAGTCTTGTTTATACCAATTAGCAGCAGATTTAGCAAGATACTCTTCTTCAATTGTATGAGATGGACAAGGCTGATCAAAAGATTTATGCTTATTATCAGTCTGTGCTGGTGCACTCAGAAAAGAATCAGAGTTTGCACTGCTATCAGATTCATCTTCAGCACTTGCATCTTTAGCTTGATCATCTTTTAAAGACCAACTGTGCTGAGCTGTGTCAGCCACAGTTTCTGTAACAACTTCTGCAACCTTTTCAATATTATCCTCATGTTGCACAGGCTCTGCAACAGAGTTTGTATTTGTTGCTTGATCAACCTCATCACCCTTGTCAGGAATTTGATAACCCTCAGAGATTAATTCTGTATGTGATGCTACAGGCTGAACAGCTATACCAGTTGCTTCAAAATGAACAACAGGTGAGATAGGATCAGAGAATGGTTCAAATGAGTCAAGAATATCATCCATTGGTGAAAAACCATCTCTGTTATTTTCTTCTGCAGGCATTTTATCCTCTGCAGGTGCTTCAACATTTTCAGGCACAGCATCCTCTGCAGGTATTTCAACATGGACAGCCACAATATCCTCTGCAGGCATTTCAACCTCTGCAGGTATAGCAACATTCTCTGCAACCTCAACAGTAGGTGTTTGCAGTGAAACCACCTCTGGAGCTTCAAATACATGCTCATCTTCAGATTCTGAAAGAATTAATCTTCTCTTCTTGACTTGAGGCACTACAATCTCCTCTTCTTCTTCACTAGAGCTCTCTTTTGGTGGTGAAAGTGAAGGTCTATTTGCCTTTTGTTTCATTCTTCTAGTATAAACAGCTCCAGGTGATGTCTGTTTAGCCTTTGAGTGTTTAGTGTTTTGGGCAGTGTGTTTCTTTCTTTTTGGTTTGAATTTGGGTTTTTCAGTAGGTGCTGGCTCAGAGTTTAAGGTTTCAGAGTTTAGTGGTGGAGAGTTTATTGTTGGAGAGTTTAAGGTTTCAGAGTTTATGTATTCTGGTTGTGGTTGATGAGATGTAGTAGGTACAGTGGTTGTGGGTGTTGTGGGTGTTGGTTCAGAATTTATGTTGTCTAATGGTTCAGGCATGTGATGTGGTGATTGAGAATCTTGAGGTTGGTTTACATAGTTCTGTAAGGCTAGTGGCATAAACATATCAGGTATGTGCTGTTTAGTAACATCTTTGTTTGTCAAATCAGAAAACATTCTTTTAGCAACTTGAAAAGACTGAATCACATCAGCTTCATCAATTGGAATGTTAGGCACACAAGCAGTAAATAGCATTTGACAAAAACGAGCAAAATAAACAGAAGTAGGCTCAGACAAACGCTCTCCCAGATTCATTAGCACTAATCTACCAAAATCAAAATTACCTCCATATAGTAGAGCATGACCAATTTGGAGAGTATCAAGAGGAAGTGCATCCCAGTTTGTTGTCTTCTTGCCAAAAGCTCTTGTAATGCAATCGAAAAAGAAACTCCATTCCTTTCTCAAAAGTGGCCTTCTCAAAGATCCAATCTTATTCAAATCTCCTGCACAGCCAATTTGCTGCAACATTGTCCTCAAACGATCATGACCAACAACACTGTAAGAAGTGTGTGTCTCAAAATCCAGAGCATCCCTAACCGTAGTTGGAGTAATGATATACTCTGATTTAGCATGAGTGAAGGTGATTGTTGGAGTGCCAGACTCTTTTCCATCATCATACACAGAGTTTGTCCAAAAGGTAGCGATTTGTGAAGCAGAGAGTATTGGTGGTGAAGTTAACGCCTTCCCTATTTCAGAGTCTTTCAAGAAATTTTGAAACAGATGAAACGCCTCTGGAGCATTTGCATTTTCCAGTGGTGCTGCATAGTTACTAGGAAGAAACACTAATCCTGCTGCATCAAACGCTTTGGTTGCCATTAGAAGATATGATATGAAGATATTTAGAGAAAATATGTATATGCACTGTAAGTGTTTATCAAAATGTGAGTGAGAATGAATGAGAATTTTGAAAGTGAATGAGTATGCAAGTAACTGTGAGTGGGTGAATATGAATAGATGTGAAGTGAGAGAACAAAAACGATTAGAGTAAAACTAAAACTCAATCGTTTATTCAATAAAAGCGCGCAACTGACTGTAGAGTAATGTATGAGTGGGACACTATCATGGGACACGTGTCAAACAACCAATGGATCACTTAATAATTACCGCTGTCATTCCTATAATCACGACACTTTGACATATTTACACTAATTAACAGTTGTCAACTACCCCAATTACTCCAAAATAGTCAAATCATCTCAATGAAACTGTACCTTAGAGTATTTAACACAACTCAACAGTGTTTATTAATTTTCCTTCTTTATCACTAACAACCCTTTCAAAAATTGCACAGTTGTGAATATGAGTGTGTGTGAAGCAGAGTTTACTAATATCAATTTTTAAAGCATCTAATATTTCATAAAATCCATAACAAAAATCAATAAACACTGAATGCACAAACTCTCATATTAAACACTGATTGTTTGATGAATGCTAAACTCTGTAGTTACTGTAATACAGAAATCTGAAAACTTCTATTCCCTTTGATGTCCATGATTATCCAAGTAAGCACACAGTCTTTGAAGACAAAAAGATCAAGAGATAGAAATCAGAGCATCATTCAGTGAATAACAGTCATGAATTTGATAATCTCACAAACTCTCTAAGCACACAAGTGTTTAGGTGAAGTGTTTACACTCACATTCAATCAGAAATAGCAGAATCTACCATATGCTTGAATGTCCACCAAATCTACACTACTTTGAGTACATGTATCCACAAATCAAAAGGACTTTATTCAGGGTTTAAATGAAGTAAGATCAAATAGATGAGTAGAGATGTTTTATTCATGAGTGAATTTCAAGCTGAACATTTTAATAGAGAAAAGTGTTCAGTCACAGTGTTAGTACATATTTGTACAAGGTCAGTATATATATGCCCTTTTTTTTTATTTTTTTTTTTATTTAGCATATATACTGAGTAAGCTTTTCTTTTCTTGAGAGACCCTCATCTGCTTGATTTTTTTTTTTTTTCAAAAGAATATAACTGCTCTTAATGCTTCAGAGTATAATAAAAATGAGCAGTTAATTAGGCTCAAAGGGGTTTACTAAGGGTGGTATTTATGAACAGTGTTTGTACAGTGTTTGAACAGTGTTCAAAAGAATTTTGAACAGTATTTGAAGAAATGGTAAATCCTATTGCCTTTATCATTTGCATGAACACACATATCATGTAGTCTCAAGATGGTCTAATACAAGTTCTAGAGAAACATGCTTCCTGATGAATATCACACAACAATAAATACTGATTGATATAGAATGTATCAATCACTGATTTGGCTCAAACTCTCACAGGGTGTAGACAAGAATCTGAACTCACCAAACTAATCAATGACACATCTCAAGTTTTATGGTTTTCACAAGTACAAACAAGGAATCATCAGGAACCATACCTTTGGAAACAAAATGTCACTTATCAGAGTTTAGAGTTCATCAATAACAGAAATTTTCTTATGAGAGGCAATGCACACAATATTCATATACTCAGAGTTTAGGACTGAATAAACTAAGAGATGCTATAAATATGAAACAGTATCATGCTGTGTTGATTTACTGCACAAAGTCTGATTAGATTACAGTGACTCAGAAAGAATCATGATTTAATTACTGAGAATCATGCTTCATACATTTTTCTTCATTGGTATTTTCATTAAGACAATAATCAATTCTGAATTCACTGAGTATATCCAACATGTTAACAGTGTTTAACAGACAGACATGCTGACAGAGTTTAACAAGGTTTAAACATAAGCATGCATAACAGAGTTTAATGATAAGGTTCACATAGCACTTAACAATTTGCAGAACATGAGCAATACATTAAAAAAAAGTTTTTGAGTCTAACCAACATCCCTAGTCAAAACTAGAGACCATTTCTAGTTCATTGACAAGTCTTGTAAATGTAGCTTCACTCAATGGTTTGGTGAAGATATCTGCAAGTTGTTGTTCTGTAGACACAAAATGAAGCTCAATGTTGCCTTCCTCTACATGTTCTCTGATGAAGTGATACCTTATGCTGATGTGCTTTGTCATTGAATGTTGTACTGGATTACCTGTCATTGCAATAGCACTTTGATTATCACAGTAAATAGGTATTTTGGTATACCTTAATCCATAATCCAGCAGTTGATTCTTCATCCATAAAATCTGTGCACAGCAGCTACCAGCAGCAATATACTCTGCTTCAGCTGTAGATGTAGATATTGACTTCTGTTTCTTGCTGTACCAGGAAACAAGTCTGTCACCCAGAAATTGACAACTTCCACTGGTGCTTTTTCTGTCTATCTTACATCCTGCAAAGTCTGCATCTGAATAACCAAGTAGTTTAAACTCTGATTCTCTTGGATACCACAGCCCCAAAGTTATAGTGCCCTTGAGGTACTTAAAAATCCTCTTTACTACTGTTAAATGTGGTTCTCTTGGATCTGCCTGGAATCTTGCACACAAACAAGTGGCATACATGATATCAGGTCTACTAGCTGTTAAATAGAGTAGAGAACCAATCATTCCTCTGTAGCTTGTCATATCTACTGATGACCCTGCATCTTTGTCCAATTTTGTTGCAGTTGCCATGGGAGTTGTTGCAGATGAACAGTCAAGCATGCCAAATTTCTTGAGAAGATTTCTGGTATATTTTGCTTGATTAATGAAAATTCCATCTTCTGTTTGCTTCACCTGTAGACCTAGAAAATAACTAAGCTCTCCCATCATACTCATTTGATATCTTGACTGCATGAGTTTGGCAAACTTCTTACAGAGTTTATCATTAGTAGATCCAAAAATGATGTCATCCACATATATCTGAACTAAAAGCAAGTCACTACCAGATTGAAAGTAAAACAGAGTTTTGTCAATAGTACCTCTGTGAAACCCACTTTCTAGTAAAAATTTGGCAAGGGTTTCATACCATGCCCTTGGTGCCTGCTTAAGTCCATAGAGTGCCTTGTCTAACCTGTAGACATAGTCTGGATATTTTGGATCTACAAAACCTGGTGGTTGTTCCACAAACACTTCTTCTTCAAGTTTTCCATTTAAAAATGCACTTTTCACATCCATCTGAAACACTTTGAATTTCATGTGAGAGGCATATGCAAGAAAGATTCTGATTGCCTCCAATCTAGCAACTGGAGCAAATGTTTCATCATAATCTATTCCTTCCTGTTGTGAATAGCCTTTTGCAACCAGTCTTGCTTTGTTTCTTGTGATAACACCCTCACTGTCAGTTTTATTTCTGAAAACCCATTTAGTACTAACAATGGATCTATTCTTGGGCCTTGGTACAAGTGTCCACACTTCATTTCTTTCAAATTCATTTAGCTCTTCTTGCATTGCTGTTATCCAGTCAGCATCTTTAAGAGCTTCTTCCACTTTCTTTGGCTCAGATTGTGACAAGAATGCATGAAACAGACATTCATTTGTTGTTGCACTTCTTGTCCTTACTTTTGCATCAGGATCACCAATAATTAAATCAGGTGTGTGTGACTTAGTCCATTTTCTTGCAGAAGGCAAATTGCTTCTGTCATCATGTGATCCTCCCCCTTGATCCATGCTCTCCTGATTTTCTTGGTGCCTCTCTTCATTTTCAGATGCTCCCCCTGAATGTGACTGCTCAGAATTATCAACAGAGTTTGAATCAACAGAGTTTGATTCAACAGAGTTTGATTCAGAATTATCAACTGAGTCACTTTCAGTGTTTGTATTATCACTTTGATGTGATTCTCCATGCTCCCCCTCAACTGGTTCTTCCCTTGTTTCTGATTGAAGAGTTTCTTCAGTATTTACCAGTAGAGGTTCAGAGTTTAGATCAACAGAGTTTGTCAGATCAGTCTGATCAGAGTATACTTTTTCAGAGAATAAATCTTCATTTTCAAAGTGCAGTTGATCATGTTCATTGACATCTTCAAGTCCAGTTATTTTCTTGTCATCAAATGACACATGAATTGATTCCATGATCACTCTGGTTCTCAGATTATAAACTCTGAATGCCTTTGTTGACAGTGGATAGCCAACAAAAATTCCTTCATCTGCCTTTAGGTCAAACTTGGTCAACTGTTCAGGATGAGTCTTCAACACAAAGCATTTGCATCCAAAAATATGAAAATATTTTAGATTTGGCTTTTTCTTCTTTACCATTTCATATGGTGTTTTACCATGCTTGTTGATCAGTGTTGCATTTTGAGTAAAACAAGCAGTTTGAACTGCTTCTGCCCAGAAATATGTTGGCAATTTTGCTTCATCTAGCATGGTTCTGGCAGCTTCTATCAAGGTTCTATTCTTCCTCTCCACTACACCATTTTGTTGTGGAGTGCCAGGTGCAGAAAACTCTTGTTTGATTCCTTTACTCTTGCAAAATTCTTCCATTGATGAATTCCTGAACTCAGTTCCATTGTCACTTCTGATTATCTTCACTTGATTCTCTGACCCTTTTTCCAGTTGTAATATATGTTCTGTCAGTGTTAATGCAGTTTCATCCTTCTTTGCAAGAAAATATACCCATGTGTACCTGGTATATTCATCAACAATGACTAGAGCATATTTCTTCTTTCCAAGAGACATCACATTCACTGGACCAAAAAGATCAACATGTAGTAGATGATAAGGATCAACAATTGAAGACTCAGATTTGCTTTTGAAGGAGGCTTTTCTCTGTTTGGCCTTTTGACAAGAATCACACAGGCCTTCTACATTTAACAAAGACCTTGGTAGACCTCTTACAAGATCATTCTTGATTAGCTCATTGATGTTGTTCAGGTTCAAATGAGAGAGTTTCTTGTGCCATTTCCAACTCTCTTCACTGGACATTCTTGTAGACCGACACACTGCTTTGCCATCAGTGTTTGTTGACAATTTAATTTCATAGATGTTATTGTGTCTGTTTCCAACTAGAGCAACTTTCCCTGTAGATTTACTGATCACTTGACAATATTCAGGCTGAAAATCCACATGATATCCTCTGTCACAGATTTGACTCACAGATAGCAGATCATGCTTGAGTCCTGGAACCAGAGCTACATTTGTGATGATGACATTTCCAAGATTAATGTTGCCATATCCCAGAGTATGTCCTATGTTGCCATCTCCATAGGAAACTTTTGGGCCAGCCTTCTCCTCATACTCTGATAGCAGGGCTTTATTTCCAGTCATGTGTCCTGAACATCCACTGTCCACGACTAGGGTACTCACCCTGGTGCCCTGCAATCACAAACAATCACTGATTGTTAGTTTTAAGGATCCAGACTTGCTTGGATCCTTTGGCTTTCTTAATTCTGTTAGCTTTTGCAGCGGAATTCACATTATCGGAGTTTAAGCTAACTTTTTCAGAGTTTACATTTGCAGAGTTTACTTTAACCCATTTCAAATTTGGTTTGGGTTCATAGTAATTATAGTAAATAGCATGATAATCTCTGCAAGTGTAAATAGAATGCCATGTACTTCCACAGTGTTTGCATAAAGTCTGTGGTCTAGTCCTCACATAATCATTTTTAACTGCAGTTTTAGAGGGCAAAGAATTTATTTTCTTATTCTTACTGCAGAAACTAGCAAGATGATTAGTGCTACCACAATTAAAGCATGTTTTTCTAGGAGCTAATGAAGCAAGCATTGGCTTAATTCCTGATGTTATGCCTACCTTTCCATTTTTGTTTTTCTTAGGCATTCTCTGTTTGTTGACAGATTTTATCTCTTTAAGCTTATGCTTGAGTTGTTTATCTGTCATTGAACCAATGTTAACCTCTTTAACAAAAGTCTTAGCATATGATTCTTTAACAGCCTTTTTCTCAGCTTCAGTCTTAGGTCCACCTGTTCCCATAACATTACCTTCAGATGAACGATGTGGTCTAACTTTTACCAAATTTTCAAATCTAAGTTCATCTCCTTCACAGTAACCTAGACCAACTGTATCTGACTGAAACACTTCTTGAGTATCTTTACCAGAGTGTGTCCAAGTTTTAATGATGTGTTTAGTATCCTCCAATTCAGATTCTAGTTGCTTATACTTACCTAGCAACTCCTGTTCAATAAACACTGCATCATCTCTCTCTTTCTGAATTTTATTCACGTTCTCAAGCTTTTCCTCAACAAGTTTGTTTCTATCTTTGAGTTGAGAGCACTCACTTTTTATCCTCTCATTTTCTAAAGTCTGATCCCTATAACTGATATGCAATGCTTTAAGATAAATTCTCAATTCAGTTATATTATCAGTATTATAAGCATAAGTAGTTGGGGGTACCTTGAGATCATCATCTTCATTTTGAGTAGTAGCCATGAGTGCATAGTTGACTTCTTCATCTGAATCTGAAGTGTCTGCCCAATCTCTGCCTTTTGTGTAGAGTGCCTTTTCAGTTTTACCCTTCTTGCACTCAGGAGCATAGTGACCCATCTCCTTACACTTGTAGCATTGAATCTCAGACTTATCTTTCTTACCAGATTTGAAGTCCTTTCCCTCAGATTTCTTGAAATTCTTCTTGTCAGACTTAGAGTAGTCCTTGGAGAATCTCTTTCCCTTCTTGAAGTTCTTGTATCCCATCTTCTTGAAGGTCTTTACCATCAATGCAGCCATTTGCATCATCTCTTCATCATCTTCAGAATCAGATGTTCCATCTGTGTTTGAGTCAACATCAGAGTTTGATGACTCACTTTCTGAGTGTATGACTAAAGCTTTTCCTTTTGCCTTTTTCCTTGATGCATCCTTCTTTGATGGTTTTTCCTCAACCTTAAGTGCAACAGACTTTGACTTTCTACTAGATCTCTTGTTTCTCTGCTCCAATTCCAATTCATGGGTTTTGAGCAGTCCATAAATTTCATCAATCTCTGTTTCACCAAGTTCATAATTATCTCTTATAGTGGTTGTTTTCACATCCCACTTTTCAGGTAGAGAAAGAAGGAACTTGAGATTTGAGTCTTCTAAATCATACTCTTTATTAACCAATGACAAATCATTGAGCAGTTTACAGAATCTGTCAAATGTTTCTGTCATGGTTTCTTCAGACTTTGCCTCAAAGTGCTCATACTCCTGAGTGAGTATGTTTCTTCTATTTTTCTTGATTGCAGGAGTTCCTTGACACCTAACCTCAAGTGCATCCCATATTTCCTTTGCAGTTGTGCAGTTAATCACTTTATTAGACATAACATTGTCTAATGCACTGTGAAGTAAATGTCTCACTTTTGCATCCTTTGCAATAGATGAAAGATCCTCAGCAGTTAGATCTTTCTTTTCTTTTGGAATGACCTTTGATTCCTCACCAGCAGCAGCAGCAGATAACTTTGTAGGTTTGTGAGGACCTTCATTAATTCTATCAAGATATTCTGGATCTGTGGCTTCCAGAAACATGGTCATCTTTACCTTCCAGATTGCATACTCTGATGGCCTAAGTATAGGAACCCTTATAGTTTCATACCTACTAATTGTAGTAGGAGCTTTCTCAGATGGTGGAGGTATCTCTGCCATTGATTACTATTGTGTTTGGATCTTTAACTGTAATAAAGTAACAGATTGGCTCTGATACCACTTGTTAGGTCGAATACACAATAGGTAATCAAATACTGTATGAGTAACTTAACAAGAACACACTGTTTAATACTTAAAAACTGTTTGGAATTAACAATTCCTCTCTCAGTGATGTAAAATATCACAGAGAGCTGCTTAGGTTACAATCAATGAATTTCTCAATGTTCGACTACCCTTCTAGGGTTAACCTAACTGTATTTATAGAACATACAGCTTCGTACAATCAGTAATTGATTCTCCTATAATTAAGCTATACAATTGATATCAATCACAATTGCTTCAAGTCTTCTAAGTCAACTCAATCTCTTTGACAGCTTTCCAATCTTCAAAGATATTGCTTCCATATTTATCTTGTATCAATCTTCAAACACTGTTGACTCTTCAGACAATACCGCTACAGAGTTTAAACAACCTCTGTTGCGCTTCCAGTCAGTGTTTAACTAAACTCTGACTGCTTCCAGCTAAACTCTGTTTTGTCACCATAGCTTCCAAACACTGTTCTCATCAATCATTTCTAACACAAAGTAGTTTAAGAGACAAGATAATGGCACATTATAATTTGCATAACCACCTAGGTGAAGAGCAGCAAAAATATGGCTGTTGCCATTGAAGCCAACGAAAGAGGCAGAAGACGTTCTGCACACAGAGTGTAATATATTGAGCAGAGACAAAACAGTATACACAGAAATGTATATATGGAGGCATCATGTTTGCAATGTGTAGGCTACAGTGGCTTCTCCTAGCTGGAAATCCGAGGATTAGGATCAGAATAGTGAGACTGAGCAGGCAAATTTCAGAAATTGCAAGGGATTAATTAGAGACATTAAAATCAGGATCATGCCATAGTTGTTCATCAAGAAAAATTTCCTTAAATGGCAACTGCAAAATTCAACTGTTAATACTGATTCCTTGTAAAAATTAATAGTTTAAATAATTAGGCGTTTAAACCTTCAAAAGACAGGGAGATAGCATGAATTAAAAACGAAGACAACTAAAACATATACGTAGTAGTAGAGAATTAATCAAATATGCAGTGAATTTTAGTTTGGTACTCTAAGCAAGCTTTCATTCAAACATCACGGATGGATTACAAAAGTGATACTTATAATGGCCAAAAACATTTGGTCCAGCACCTCACGGGCATTCTAGAAATTGCAGCCAATGTGGCAATATATGTATGCGATGCAATGTTATAGAATATAATATAAGCAATCAATTGTACATAAAGATCATAACGATGGACATTTGTGATATGCAGATTTAGGTCTACTTCCTTAACATTATGACAGAAGCCCTGAGAGCATGAAATAGCTGATGTAATAATTACCTATTATACTGTTTTGTAGTTCACCATTCTCACCTAGAAAATTTGTCGAGGTCTTCTGTTCATACGAGAAGCCCATCACCACATTCTGTAGACATATGATAGAGTTTATTTGTCAGTAGAACCATATGGATGATTTAGCTTGCTGATTTGGTTTAGTTGCTTCGACATTAAACTAACGCCAACTAAAATATAAGCTTTAGATTCGATCAAAATTGTGGTTTTACCATAATCTCCGACACACTTGCCACATTGGTTTCTCAACAAACAGGCCACTGTTTATGCACAAAATTCTAGTCACTGTGAAATTTGATCAAACACATGGTTGCAGTGCATCATTGGTGAACGCAATCATCTGTTTGAACGATAGATATCAAAAACATCCGATAACCTCTTTCCCGGGAAGGGATACTTGCAAGTATATCGGTAGAAGAGGGATGAAAAAGGCATATTGGCGATGTCAGAAGTTTTGGAAGGATTGAATAATTAAATGTGACGCCCCCAGATCCGGGGTCGGAGATCTAGGCGCTCACGGTCCATTTTCCATTAATAACATACTTGCTCTTGCACATAATATAAATAAACAGCCATCGACCCCACAATAAAACTCACACCACACACACACACACAGGTTAGAGTCTCAGAAACGTCATACACTTGATTAAGCAAAAGTAAAAGTTTCAGAGTTATTACAGACCGAATTAAATAGCATTTATGCTACCAGCAACACTTCGATATGAAGCGAAGTTGGCGGCTTGAAAGTTTGTTACGGTACACTGCCTTGCACAGGTCATACTTATAAATAAAACGTACTAACAAAAGTTGCCAACCAATCCGGCTAATGGGGCCTACCGGTGGAATCTCAACTGCAGCCTGGGGTCTAGTCACCTGCTTTCGAACAGTCTGACAGGTTCTTGCCATTTCTCTTAGCTGTTGTGTTTGTAAAATTTGAAAACAAGCAAGAGTGAGCAACTATAGCTCAGCAAGAATATATGTATAAGGTAAGCAATATAACATTTCATATGTTTCGCAGTCATTAAACTCGTTTGTATCAATCAGTTATAAAATCACTTGTCATTATTGGTAAATTTCAAAGGTGCACCAGTACGTGCCCTTGTTTTCAAAATAACCTTGCAGTTCTAGATACTGCATAAATTCAACATCTTTCTCATCAAAATAGGACACTATCGGCAACTGGCACATAGGCCGGAGATGCAGTGTCAAAGCATTTTTCCAAAATGGAGGAATGGGACTTAAAGAAAACATAAAACCTGACAGGGATTGACGATGATCAGTCGCCACATCCGAGTCCAATAATCCGCGGGTCTTCTCTACCGGTAGAAGGATAGAAACTACATCCGTAACTATCCCCGGGTGAAAACTACATCCGTAATCACCCTCGATGAAAACTACATCCGTAATCATCCTTCGGCAACACCTGAGCCAGAATAATAATTGATGGACCGCCTGGCTCACGGCCGCTTACACATCCCGGGAATCGTTCGTCAACGGTTCCCACACCTGCCAGAGTCCCTTTTTCGTTTTCTTTTAAAAAACTTGATTTTGATTGAAAACAGAGTAATTGAGGTCCGACCTCAGTCGACCGATGATTCTTGAAATCATACAAGAAGCAGAAACTGACCGGGGGTTTTCGAAAATGTGTTGAGTTCGAAAAAGTTCGAGTTTGAAAGTGCTAAAGGTATCTTGGATTAGCTTGTCTTTAAAATAATGAGCAATAATTAATAAATGGTATTTTAAGATTTAATATTAATAATTAATAAAATAATTATTTAATAAAATAAACTTTTAATCCAAGATAAGGTTTCGAGTATTTACGAAGGTACGAATATAATACTTGAGTATATGATACTTCCCGAATGACCCTTCGGGTTTTCGCAATCTAGATACGATATAATAATATACCGCTCCCCGGTCAATAGATATATACGGACCGCTACGACCTCTATTGCTAGAGTCGTTGTCCGAAGAAAACATTTTAATCTAAGTTCAAGGGGTACAAGCATATATGTACTTATACAATCTCAATTGCATCAATACTTCGATAAACATAGCATTTGATATAATTGAAAACTACAAACACAATAGTGAAAGTCCTTGTATATGTATAAGTTTTGAAAAGTAAACTTGCCTTGGTTTGGTTGGGGTGGTCGAGCGTGCGGAGTGGAACGATCTATACATAAGCAATAACCGCTCGTTAGTACCTTAACAATATCTCTTTAATTACGGGGTTGTAGGGGGTACGAAATTAACTTAATTACTTCGTATTATGACACCCTAGCCCCACTATAGGTTTATGTCATCACTCGATTACACTTGTCACTTATTTGACTTAATTTAGTTACCACATTCGAACCATAACCATTACTCCTAGAATTATGCTCCACTAACGACTTTTTCCCTTGCGCGAAATTTACTCTAGCATTTTTATAAAATTCAAAAATTCATATTTTAATCCAATTCTTTTTGGGTAGCCTTCACCACTGTATTTCCTAGCTTCTCTAATTTTTCCACGATCCCACATAAATTTTTAGGGGTTTAAACAAGGTTCACAAGGGGGTCACTTAGTGCAGTCCATAGTCCAGAAACACAATTCACTCCTCCGGCCATAACTTAAAATCTACACATCACCTAGCCATGAACCTTACATTTCCAGAAACTAAATTCAATTATCTTTCCAACAATATATGGTAGAACATCAGGAGACAACATTTGGGGGTTCAAAATCGTGCTAAAATACAGATCAATGTTCCTGGACAAAACTCAGCAAGCACAACTACTTAGATCAACCATTTTTCACACTTCCACAACACAATCAACACTCAATACACTTAAATCATAGTTCATAACACTCATGGAGATATATATATATTATCCATAGTCATAAAAGTCACAATCTCAACATCAAAACTCAAGATCCATGCTATCCAATGCATATACAACCAAGATTAGCTCATAAATACATGGATCTACTACCAAACATTATAAATACTACATAACCAAGAGGGTTTGTGATTTTATACCTTCTTGAGCACCTAGGGGCCTTGGATAAGCTTTTCACAACTCAACAACACCTTAGATGGTCTCCTACAACACTTATAATGCAAGATCTAAAGGAAAAACAAACTTGGTTACTATTCACCCAAGCTTTAACAATTTGTAACTTGAAATTGGGTGGATGAAATGGATTAAAATTGCTAACATACCTTGTCTAGATGATGTAGATGACCTAGGATTTATGTTATGATTTATGAGTGATGGGAAAGGGGGAAGAAGAAATTTTCTTCTCCACTTTTTGTCTTGGCCGAGAGCTTCTTCAAGGGGAAGGGGGGAGAGTTTTGATTTTTTTTGTGTTTGTGTGGTTGAATGATTAAGTTAATTGATTGGGTGATATGTATTGGTGTATGTATAAGCATGGTACAACATAGGTATGGCTACTAGTACTTCTTGTCTCCTCCTTTTTGAAAAGCAAGTAACTAGGTACTATTCATCTTCCAATGGCTAACTAGTTTGCTTGATTTCTAACCACTTGGTTGCATGGGCTTGCATGCAATACTACTCCTTGTATTATTATTCTTCCACCAATGCTTATTATTTAATCTTTAATTCGTATCGTATCTTAATTAATCTCTCGTAATAATATTTTGTCGCGTAGAGATTTCCCCTATAATTCCTTAAGTACTAATTGTGTAAATTTCTCGAATGTCCACAATTCCTTGTCATAATCCTTAATAAATATTTTAACACTCTAATCATTCTCAAATCCCAAGTTTTATAAATCTTACTAACAATAAGACTCTTGCCTTCACAATCTCCCTTTTTATCTTACATAGTGAATACAACAACACAGTTTCTCAGACAATCAATTCTATTAATCAACAGGGATGACCAGAAAGGTTCCATATTGACATTGCCACAAGATATTAAATAAAATAAAATATTACCAAAAATTAGGGTTCTTACAGCCTCCCCTCCTTAAAAGGATTCCGTCCCGGAATCAGGTTGCAAACAGTTGGGGGTGCTTTTCACGCATCGCGCTCTCTAGTTCCCACGTTGATTCTTCGACATTTTGATTCCTCCACAAAACTCTCACTAATTTGACAACCTTGTTCCTCAGCACCTGTTCCTTTCTATCCATGATTTCTACAGGTTGCTCCACATATGTTAAGTCTGGTTGCAGATCCACTTGATCATGTTCTATCACATGTCGGAAGTCGGTATGAGAGGGTCGTAGCATGGACACATGGAACACAATATGTACTTGCTGTAAGCTCGGAGGCAAAGCCAATTCATAGGCTAACTTCCCAACTCGTTTCAAGATCTCAAAAGGTCCAATAAATCTCGGGCTTAGTTTCCCCTTCTTACCAAATCTCATCAATTCCTTCCACGGTGATACTTTTAACATCACAAACTCTCCTACCTCATATTCTTTATCCTTGCGGGACTGGTCCGCATACTTCTTCTGTCTGTCTTGGGCCGCTACCAGCCGTCCTCTTATGAGTTCGATAGTTTCTATTGTCTGTTGGACCAGTTCAGGCCCTAAAATCTTCCGCTCTCCTACCTCTTCCCAACACAAGGGAGACCGACATCTTCGTCCATATAAGGCTTCATATGGGGGCATTCCTATACTCGCATGATAACTGTTGTTGTAGGAAAACTCGATCAACGGCAAGTGGTCGTCCCAACTTCCCTTGAAATCTATGGCACATACTCTCAACATGTCCTCGATGGTCTGGATGGTTCTCTCACTCTGTCCGTCTGTTTGGGGATGGTATGCAGTACTCATGTTTAACTTGGTCCCCACACAATCCTGAAAACTCCTCCAGAACCTGGAGTTGAACCTTGGGTCTCTATCTGATACAATGCTCACAGGAACCCCATGTCTAACCACAATCTCCTTTAAGTAGATATCCACCAGCTTGTCGACAGTGTATCTCTCGTTGATTGGAAGAAAATGTGCTGACTTGGTCAATCTATCAATAATTACCCAAATGGCGTCATGATTAGTCTTGGTCCTTGGTAAGCCGACCACAAAGTCCATCGCAATCTGTTCCCACTTCCACTCGGGTATCTCTAAGGGTTGCAACAATCCACTGGGCCTCTGGTGTTCGGCCTTCACTCGTTGACATGTCAAGCATTTACTTACCCACTCTGCTACGTCCTTCTTCATATTTGGCCACCAATAATACTCTTTCAAATCCCTATACATCTTGGTGCCTCCAGGGTGAATCGAATACCTTGAACTATGAGCCTCTTGCAAAATCTCGTCTTTTAATTCTTGAACGTTCGGGATCCATATCCTAGATGCGTACCTCAGAATTCCATTCCCGTCCTTCTCGCACCTAATTTCCTCGCCAGTCAAAATTTTCTCCATCGAATTCTTTTCTTCTTCTATCTTCTTTTCCTGGCATAACTTAATCTTCTCCAATAGCGGTGGTTGGACTCTTATTTCCATTAGACTCTCTTGTCCAATTCCTGGTAATCTCACCTCAATCTCCAGTTTCTCAAGGTCCTTGATCAACTCGTCCACTGACGTTATCATCTTGAGCTTCTCCTTTCGACTAAGTGCATCGGCCACTACGTTGGCCTTCCCTGGGTGATAATGAATCTCGCAATCATAATCCTTGATTAGCTCTAACCATCTCCTCTGCCTCATGTTTAACTCTTTCTGAGTGAATATGTACTTTAAGCTCTTGTGATCCGTGTAGATTTCACACCTTTCTCCGTAAAGATAATGTCTCCAGATCTTCAAAGCGAAAACTATCGCTGCTAATTCCAAATCATGGGTGGGGTATCTTATCTCATATTCCTTAAGTTGTCTGGACGCATATGCAATCACCTTACCGTGCTGCATAAGCACACACCCTAAACCTTTATGGGATGCATCGCTATAAATCACAAAATCTCCCTTATCATCGGGTAGGGCTAGTACTGGTGTTGTCACCAACCTCTTTTTCAACTCTTGAAAGCTTTCTTCGCATTTCTCAGTCCACACAAACTTCTCGGTCTTGCGAGTTAGCCGGGTCAAAGGGGCTGCTATCTTTGCAAAGTCTTGGACAAATCTCCTATAGTAGCCAGCCAATCCTATGAAACTTCTCACCTCTGTCGGAGTGGTTGGTCTCTCCCAATTTGATATAGCCTCTATTTTGGCTGGGTCCACTAGAATGCCTTGTTCGCTAATCACATGCCCCAAAAACTGAACTTCCTTCAACCAAAATTCACACTTCAAGAACTTAGCGTACAACTTTTCTTCTCTTAATGCTCCCAATACAATCCTCAAGTGCTCTGCATGTTCCTCTTTCATCTTGGAATAAATCAAGATGTCATCGATGAAGACTATAACACACTTGTCCAGGTACTTCTTGAAGACTCGATTAATTAAGTCCATGAAAGCTGCGGGTGCATTCGTTAACCCAAACGACATTACTAAAAACTCATAGTGTCCGTACCGGGTGCGAAAGGCCGTCTTTGGTATATCTTCTGGCTTAATCCTTAACTGGTGGTACCCGGTTCTCAAATCGATCTTGGAAAAATAAACCGCGTCCTTTAGTTGGTCAAACAGGTCATCTATTCTAGGCAAAGGATACTTATTCTTTATGGTCACCTTATTCAACTCCCTGTAGTCTATGCATAATCTCATACTGCCATCCTTCTTTTTCACGAATAGCACCGGGGCTCCCCACGGGGACACACTAGGTCTTATCATTCCTTTATCCAATAGCTCTTGCAATTGGGTGGCCAACTCTTTCATCTCCACTGGGGCTAGCCTATATGGGGCTTTTGAAATTGGGGCCGTGCCCGGAACTAAATCTATAGCGAACTCGATGTCTCTATCAGGTGGTAGTCCTGGAAGATCATCTGGAAATACGTCCGCGAACTCATTAACGACTGGGATTTCCTGTAGGTTTGGCGCCTCCTTCTTGGTATCCTTTACATAGGCTAAATAGGCTTCGCATCCTTTACGTAACAGCTTTTTAGCTTGAATCATAGTCAGGAACTTTTGGGTTTGTCGTTTTCCACTAAACACTACTTCCTCATCCCCTGGCAGTCTTAAACTCACTTTCTTCTTCACACAATCAATCTGAGCTCCATGGGTTGTCAACCAATCCATACCTACTATTACGTCAAACTCTCCTAATTTAAAAGGTATTAAATCTACCCGAAAGTGTCGCCCTTCTATTTCTAGGTCGCAACCTAGACATACTTGGTTAACAGGAATAATTTCATGATTAGCTATCTCTACTTGCAGTCTGTCTCTCAGTGGTTCAGTCTTAAGGCCTAACTGACATACAAAATCTAGAGATATGAAAGACTTGGTAGCTCCCGAATCAAATAAAACATTCGCATTAACTGAGTTGAGTAGTAGGGTACCTGCGATCACATCCGTGTTCCTCACGGCATCTTGCACAGTCATGTTAAAAGTTCTTGCAGTAGGGGCCCTGTTAGAAGCAGTTCCACTCACTCTTCACGCAGCTGGCCCAGAGGACATACATTCCCTCATTCGGTGCCCTGGTTTCCCACACTTGAAGCAATTACCTCCGGCACTGGTGTTGTTACTAGTTCCTCGACAGGTGTTAGCATAATGTCCTGTCAGCCCATACTTGAAGCACTTCACATCTTGCAGGTTACACACGCCCGCATGTTTCCTTCCACATTTATTGCATTCCGGGGGTGGGGCTCTGGGTGGGGTAGAGTAAGATGATCCCTGTGGTCGGCCGCTCTGGCCCACACTCCAACTTTCAGCTCTCTTGGTTCCAAAGTTTCCGCTAGGTTGGGACATTGTTCCTCGCTTAAATTTGCTCGGAAAGCTCCCTCCCGCAGAGTTTCCCTTTCGACTATCAAACTTCCTCTTCTTTCCTTCCCTCTCCTTCTGCATCTGTTCACCCCCAGCCTCAACAATCGATGCTTTCTGTACCAGGGTGGCATAGTCTGTCAGCTCAAGAACCGCCACACGATTCTGAATCCATTACTTTAGCCCCAATTGAAACCTTCGGGCCCTCTTCACCTCAGAGTTCACATATTCCGGCACAAACCTTGACAGCTCAGTAAATCTTGCCTCATACTCGGCCACCGTCATGTTGCCTTGCTTTAGTTCCAAATATTTGAGCTCCATTTGTGTTTCCATAAACCTAGGGAAATACTTTTCCAAGAACAACTCGCTAAACCTCTCCCAGGTCACCACACCTCTTCCCTCCAAATTCTTTTTAGCTTCCCACCAGTAGTTTGCCTCACCCTTCAGGAGATAGGTGGCGAAAACAGTTTTCTGCTCTTCAGCGACTCCTAGTATCTCAAAAGATTTTTCCATTTCTTTCAGCCAGGCTCTTGCCTCGACCGGGTCTGCAATCCCCTTAAACTCCGGGGGTTTCAGGGATTTGAAATTTCGAAAGGCATTGGCATTCGCATTGTTGGGTGGTGGCTGAACCGGGGGACGGTCCAAGTTCTGCCTGAGTAGGTCCATGAATCGCTCCATAGGGTCTCTCCTTGGATTTCCTACCTCTCGGGTATCATCTTCAGCTTCCTCTTCATCATACTCAGAGTTATCAAACAAGTTATAGTCACTACCTTCATCCTCGCTCAGGTTCAAGTCCTCTCTCTCACGGTTTTGGTGGCCTTCCGACCCATGGTGGCTACCCTGGCCTTCAGAGTTGGCCGGGTGAGCTCGAGTGTTCATTCTTCTGGGTGGCATGATTCTGATAATAAGACAAAAATGGGTTAGGGTTTTCAAATTAATTGACCGTATTTAGAGAAGTCAGGAACGTATTGTTCCTCCTTATACAGGGTTAAAATTTTGAAACTCGCAGTGCCCTTATGATGGCGATAAACTGTAAAACCCTTTTAGGGAAAGTCGTTACGTGGTTCGAAAACATTTGTAGGAATTTCCAAGATTTCAAAACTTCGTAACTTGTAGAAATATATATATATTTTTTTTGCAAGATTTAATTTTAAAAAAAAAATTGTAGGAACATTTTTTTTTTTTGAAAAATGTAGAGAACAATTTTGAAATCGCATATCGTAAATTTGAAACAGTATGGTTGTATTTGTGGCTTGTAGCAATTGTATAATCACATTTGTATATCAAAACAGTAGAGCATGGCATCGGAAAGTAAAGCAGTTGAGACAATATCAAGGAAACTGAAACTAAATAAGTACGGTACAAGGGTTGTCACAAAATTCGGATGTTAGAGCCAAATACATAGTTCCAATGTCAGAGTCTAGCAAAAGTGGAACAAATACAAGTACATCATCCGAATAGTCAGGGCTACACAAAAGTAGGGCTACATCCGTACATACTATCCGAAGTCACATCTACATATCTGTAGGTCAGTCTACTCATCCACTGGTCAGAAAGGATGCCACTGCACAAGTCAACTATTCCGCAAAATCGACACACTAATGTCATCTGAACCTAGGGGACTGAGCTATCAGTAACACATCACGGGGCCGCACCGCGACGGAGCAAGGTCCTCACTCGGGCAAATGCACGACGCACAACACGCCTAACATCCCTAGCCTGGATCACTCCGCCCCCGCGGATCCCTAATCCGAGAATCCTCTCGCGACTCCTCCTCTCAATCCTGTGGAGTCGAGCTCTAGTCCTCCTAGCAACAGTAGTCCTCATCTCAGCCTGAATCCTCAGTCGCGCCTCGCGCTCCTCCACTAGGGCTCGCCTCGCCTCGCCTCGTTAAGTCTGGCCTCGGCAGAAAGTAAGTCTCGGGTCATGAACTGCACGACATAGGCGTGCTCAGCGCCCGACACCGGGGGTAGGTCCAGTGGTGGGGGTGGCATAACAGGGGCAGAAGCAGGGGTAGGGTCACGTTCCTCCTCGCTAGAAGTATCCTCCTCGGAGTCATCATCTGAAGAAGTGGGGCTCAAAGACTGTGGAGAGGGTGGGGGTGACACAACACGGTCCTCACCGGATCGCACACTCTCCTCATCAGTGGCCACATGGGAGGGGGTAACAGGCTCAGGCTCAACAAAGGGCTCCTCATCGGGATCCTCCTCCTCAGTGTCCTCTATCAGCTCAATCACAGGGTCAGTCTCAGAGTCAGCATCAGTATCCTCAACAGGGTCCTCAGTCTCTCTCAGTAGTGCCTCATCATGCTCCCTCTCATAGGCCTCAGGGTCTGGTATCTCCTCCATCTACACAAGGGAAATAAGGTGGGTTACTAACCATAAAGAAGGGTTTAAGGAGCAGTTCCCTCACGGGCCTTAGAAGTCAGGGCTATATCCGATAACCCGACTGTGAACTCGATGAGAGCTCTAGGTATTAATGGGATTATTATTAGTGTTATATTATTCGTATTATTATGGTTGCTTTCCTAAATTACTATCGTTTCTGAGATCTGTAACCTCCGCTCTGATACCATTTCTGTGACGCCCCCAGATCCGGGGTCGGAGATCTAGGCGCTCACGGTCCATTTTCCATTAATAACATACTTGCTCTTGCACATAATATAAATAAACAGCCATCGACCCCACAATAAAACTCACACCACACACACACACACAGGTTAGAGTCTCAGAAACGTCATACACTTGATTAAGCAAAAGTAAAAGTTTCAGAGTTATTACAGACCGAATTAAATAGCATTTATGCTACCAGCAACACTTCGATATGAAGCGAAGTTGGCGGCTTGAAAGTTTGTTACGGTACACTACCTTGCACAGGTCATACTTATAAATAAAACGTACTAACAAAAGTTGCCAACCAATCCGGCTAATGGGGCCTACCGGTGGAATCTCAACTGCAGCCTGGGGTCTAGTCACCTGCTTTCGAACAGTCTGACAGGTTCTTGCCATTTCTCTTAGCTGTTGTGTTTGTAAAATTTGAAAACAAGCAAGAGTGAGCAACTATAGCTCAGCAAGAATATATGTATAAGGTAAGCAATATAACATTTCATATGTTTAGCAGTCATTAAACTCGTTTGTATCAATCAGTTATAAAATCACTTGTCATTATTGGTAAATTTCAAAGGTGCACCAGTACGTGCCCTTGTTTTCAAAATAACCTTGCAGTTCTAGATACTGCATAAATTCAACATCTTTCTCATCAAAATAGGACACTATCGGCAACTGGCACATAGGCCGGAGATGCAGTGTCAAAGCATTTTTCCAAAATGGAGGAATGGGACTTAAAGAAAACATAAAACCTGACAGGGATTGACGATGATCAGTCGCCACATCCGAGTCCAATAATCCGCGGGTCTTCTCTACCGGTAGAAGGATAGAAACTACATCCGTAACTATCCCCGGGTGAAAACTACATCCGTAATCACCCTCGATGAAAACTACATCCGTAATCATCCTTCGGCAACACCTGGGCCAGAATAATAATTGATGGACCGCCTGGCTCACGGCCGCTTACACATCCCGGGAATCGTTCGTCAACGGTTCCCACACCTGCCAGAGTCCCTTTTTCTTTTTCTTTTAAAAAACTTGATTTTGATTGAAAACAGAGTAATTGAGGTCCGACCTCAGTCGACCGATGATTCTTGAAATCATACAAGAAGCAGAAACTGACCGGGGGTTTTCGAAAATGTGTTGAGTTCGAAAAAGTTCGAGTTTGAAAGTGCTAAAGGTATCTTGGATTAGCTTGTCTTTAAAATAATGAGCAATAATTAATAAATGGTATTTTAAGATTTAATATTAATAATTAATAAAATAATTATTTAATAAAATAAACTTTTAATCCAAGATAAGGTTTCGAGTATTTACGAAGGTATGAATATAATACTTGAGTATATGATACTTCCCGAATGACCCTTCGGGTTTTCGCAATCTAGATACGATATAATAATATACCGCTCCCCGGTCAATAGATATATATGGACCGCTACGACCTCTATTGCTAGAGTCGTTGTCCGAAGAAAACATTTTAATCTAAGTTCAAGGGGTACAAGCATATATGTACTTATACAATCTCAATTGCATCAATACTTCGATAAACATAGCATTTGATATAATTGAAAACTACAAACACAACAGTGAAAGTCCTTGTATATGTATAAGTTTTGAAAAGTAAACTTGCCTTGGTTTGGTTGGAGTGGTCGAGCGTGCGGAGTGGAACGATCTATACATAAGCAATAACCGCTCGTTAGTACCTTAACAATATCTCTTTAATTACGGGGTTGTAGGGGGTACGAAATTAACTTAATTACTTCGTATTATGACACCCTAGCCCCACTATAGGTTTATGTCATCACTCGATTACACTTGTCACTTATTTGACTTAATTTAGTTACCACATTCGAACCATAACCATTACTCCTAGAATTATGCTCCACTAACGACTTTTTCCCTTGCGCGAAATTTACTCTAGCATTTTTATAAAATTCAAAAATTAATATTTTAATCCAATTCTTTTTGGGTAGCCTTCACCACTGTATTTCCTAGCTTCTCTAATTTTTCCACGATCCCACATAAATTTTTAGGGGTTTAAACAAGGTTCACAATGGGGTCACTTAGTGCAGTCCATAGTCCAGAAACACAATTCACTCCTCCGGCCATAACTTAAAATCTACACATCACCTAGCCATGAACCTTACATTTACAGAAACTACATTCAATTATCTTTCCAACAATATATGGTAGGACATCAGGGGAAAACATTTGGGGGTTCAAAATCGTGCTACAATACAGATCAATGTTCCTGGACAAAAATCAGCAAGCACAACTACTTAGATCAACCATTTTTCACACTTCCACAACACAATCAACACTCAATACACTTAAATCATGGTTCATAACACTCATGGAGATATATATATTATCCATAGTCATAAAAGTCACAATCTCAACATCAAAACTCAAGATCCATGCTATCCAATGCATATACAACCAAGATTAGCTCATAAATACAAGGATCTACTACCAAACATTATAAATACTACATAACCAAGAGGGTTTGTGATTTTATACCTTCTTGAGCACCTAGGGGCCTTGTATAAGCTTTTCACAACTCAACAACACCTTAGATGGTCTCCTACAACACTTATAATGCAATATCTAAAGGAAAAACAAACTTGGTTACTATTCACCCAAGCTTTAACAATTTGTAACTTGAAATTGGGTGGATGAAATGGATTGAAATTGCTAACATACCTTGTATAGATGATGTAGATGACCTAGGATTTATGTTATGATTTATGAGTGATGGGAAAGGGGGAAGAAGAAATTTTCTTCTCCACTTTTTGTCTTGGCCGAGAGCTTCTTCAAGGGGAAGGGGGGAGAGTTTTGATTTTTTTGTGTTTGTGTGGTTGAATGATTAAGTTAATTGATTGGGTGATATGTATTGGTGTATGTATAAGCATGGTACAATATAGGTATGGCTACTAGTACTTCTTGTCTCCTCCTTTTTGAAAAGCAAGTAACTAGGTACTATTCATCTTCCAATGGCTAACTAGTTTGCTTGATTTCTAACCACTTGGTTGCATGGGCTTGCATGCAATACTACTCCTTGTATTATTATTCTTCCACCAATGCTTATTATTTAATCTTTAATTCGTATCGTATCTTAATTAATCTCTCGTAATAATATTTTGTCGAGTAGAGATTTCCCCTATAATTCCTTAAATACTAATTGTGTAAATTCCTCGAATGTCCATAATTCCTTGTCATAATCCGTAATAAATCTTTTAACACTCTAATCATTCTCAAATCCCAAGTTTTATAAATCTTACTAACAATAAGACTCTTGCCTTCACAATCTCCCTTTTTATCTTACATAGTGAATACAACAACACAGTTTCTCAGACAATCAATTCTATTAATCAACAGGGATGACCAGAAAGGTTCCATATTGACATTGCCACAAGATATTAAATAAAATAAAATATTACCAAAAATTAGGGTTCTTACATTAAAGGGTTTCATCAACAGTAGTTAACGAAGGCATAACAGACATGTAACAGAGTACTGACATGGAATAAATTGTTGTTTGACGGAACCTCTTGTTGCTCCAACCACAAAACCCTAAACAAGGAAAATTAACAGAGGCCCAAAACCTAATAACCAAGCAAAAAGGATAATACCAGCTTTACCCAACTATTCACTAATATACTTTATTTTACCCAGAGATTATATTAAGATAATTGGAATACATATAATCCATATTTTTGTTGCCTTAGACCGACTTTGTAGATTTCCGCTGCCGTTGCTATCACAGAACACCTCGACTTTCATCCCAAAATGGGGTCCTTATTTATAAAAAACCCGTTATTAGTACAAAAAATATAGCTCTAATTTGAAGGGAGCAGGCAAAATAAATACCTGATTATTCTTGGATGTCGCTGGCATAATTCTGGCCGGTTTGGAAATTACTTGCGCTGCAATTAGCATAGCTGGAGACCACAGGACAGAAGTTGTAATGGCAGAAGTGGGAATTAAAGTGTTGAGCTTTGTATATACGATATACATAGGTCATATGACGTGGCTCGATTTAGCTGAACTGGTGCTGAGGTGGTTGGGTGAGCTGGATTAAATTGTCCTACTAAACCCCCTTGTTGTGCTATTAAATATATAATAGATTGTACAATATGGAAGCCAACCTCTCCATTCAAATAAGGAAGCTAACCCTCCATCCAAATAAGGTAAGGGTTGAACCCTCTCTTACCCAACCCTTGCATCCAAACAAGGTAAGGGTTCAACCCTTCCCAACCCAACCTAAGTCAACCCAACCCAACCCAACCCTTCCCTTCCTAACCCCCAATCCAAAGAGGCCCTAAAAATGAGTATCTGGGTGAGCGAGGATTAAATCATGACCTGAATCGACAAAGAATATACCTTAACCACTTGAACTATCCAACCTTACTCGTTATATCTACGATTTATAGTTTGAATTTTGTTAATTTTTATTCTACAGGGAATCAATTCACTAACGTCTAACATCTAATTCCAGGGAAATCAATTCACTAACGTCTAATTTTGTTTATTACAATTATATATAAATTTGTAAAAATAGATTATCCATCATTTTTTATAAATGCATAGTGCCCAACACATTTTTATTTAAAAATTTTTAATTTTATATTTTTGGGATGTTAAGAATGAAATATACCTAGATAATATAAAGAGGATGAATGTGTAATCATTTTTTTATATAAAAAATTAGAGGGGGTGAATGTTTTATTATTCGATTAAATGATTTTTATTAGTTACAGAGGCATGCCTGTATACATCTAATAACAAGCCTAATTGTTTGTAATGCTTTGTATTACTTACATGACCTCTTAACTGAGGGAACCTCTAGTTGTAGAGTTTCTGTTTGTATTGTACTTGTAGTAGGCATCAAATCCTAGTTGTGTAACTGTACTTATAAAGTCAAGAATAATGCTTGAAAGAAGTTCCAAGGTTCATGCCTCAAGCAAGAAGATAAAGACTGTCAAATAATCACAGTTGGGATTTGAAGAAATGAAGAATTTGCCTAAGTACCAATTCGAGAAGTATATTTGTCTATTCGAGAAGTCCAGCATTCGAGAAGTCAGGGATTCGATATCTCAAGACACTATTCGATATCTCTGAATACACTGTTCGATATCTCAGAGATTCGATATGTCTACTACTCTATTCGAGAACTCAAAAAGTCAACAAGTCAAAGTGGTATTCGAGTTCTCAAAGAGTCAACAAGTCAAAGTTCCATTCGATATCTCAAGGACTCAGAAAGCTATTCGATATCTCGAGGATTCGATAAGTCAAATGTTCTATTCGACAACTCAAGGAATCCTGATGGAAAAGAGCTATTCGAGAAGTGGTTCGACATGTCAATATAACAGTGTTCGAGAACTCAGAGTTATCAATCAAGTCAATTCTAGTTCTCGAATCATCTACTTAGTCACTTCTCGAATACATTCTTGGAGATAAAATACTGAAGAAATTGTACAAGTCAGAAACCTGCAACAAGCCAATGCACTTTATGGACCACAATCTGTAACGTGCTCTGGAAATCCTACAAGGAAGCTTGGAGAGATATAGAAGAGACAAGGGGCTAAAGAAGTGGATCTGAACAGGTTTTGCAAAGTCAAATCTGTAGCCGTTTGGACACTTACTCAAAAAGGATAGACAGACTAGAAAGTAATTTGTTCAGCTACCTTATTTGTAGTAAGTAGGGTGCATCCATGTTCTATAAGGATACAGCCTCACTTCCTTAGTCATTAACTTTGTGAGTCAAGTTTTTCATACGCTGTAAGCTGTATCTCTCTGAGAAAAATGAAGCTGAGAATACTATCATTTGTATTCACAGATTGTAGCAACCTTTATCTAATAATACATTAGATTAAAGTGATATTGTGTCTTGTGTTGTTCTTTATCCGCACCTTCACTCTTGCACACACAAACACTTACTTGCTACATAGACTCGAAAAAGAAAAGTTCAAGAATCCATTCACCCCCCCCCTGTATTCTTTTACTGTATTCAATACTCAACAAGTGGTATCAGAGCGGGCTGTTTATTCAAAAATAGAAAAACGATCATGAGTTCGAATACACCAAAGACTACAGGAACGGTGAAAGTCCCTAAGTTTGACAAAGAAAACTTCAACCTCTGGAAGATAAAGATGATGTTATTCATCAAAGCCTCTCATCCTTTGTATCCTGAGATTCTCAAGAATGGTCCTTTTGTTCCACAACAAGAGATACCAGAGAAGACTGTTGGAACCACAACTATCCCAAGATCTTATGAGGCCAAGGATCCATCAAAATGGACAGAATCAGAAAGGGAGAAGGTTGCTCTTGACAGCCACCTCATGTTGCTTATCATTGATTCCATGGACATGTCAATGTTTGCAAACATTGCATCATATACATCTGCCAAAGAAATGTGGGATCACATTGAGGTGTTGTGTGAAGGAACTGATGAGGTTAAGGAAAACAAGAAACAGATACTGGTCACACAGTATGAAGATTTCATGGCACATCCCAAGGAAAGCATTACTGAGATGTTTGAAAGGTTTCACAAGCTAGTCACTGAGTTGCAGATGAATGACAAGGTTTACAGCACCAAAGAGTTAAATATGAAATTTCTGCTATCTTCACCAAATCATCTAGAGCAAAGAGTCATTTCTCTAAGGGAAAGAGATTTGAACAAAGTCACCTTTGATGTGCTCTATGGAGTCTTAAAGACTCATGAGCTTGAGTTGCTTCAGAAAAGGGCTATCCAAGCCAACCAAGGTAGAATGATAAACACATCATGTGCCTTGATTGTCAACAAATCTATTCAAGACCTAGAAGCATCTACAAGCCAATTAAGGATTGAGGAGGTAGTAGAAGAGGAAGAAACTGAAGCTGAGGTAAGTGATCCTGTTGAGGAAAAGGAGGAAGAAGAGTTTTACACTCTTGAAGAACTAGATGGGATGGAAAATACTTCATATGCTTTCATGGCCAGAAAATTTCCAAACATCAGATTTAAAAGAAATCAACCCTTCAAACCCAAAACGCAAAACCATTCAGTCAACAAGAACAAGGCACCTGTGAAACCAAATAGAAATAAATTCAAAACTAGCTATGTGGATAGGTCATCTGTAAGGTGTTATAGATACAATGACCTAGGGCATTTTGCCAGTGAATGCAAGAAGCCTAAAAAGAAGGATATAGATTATCTTGAGCTCGAAGCTAAGTATGAGGCCCTTCTGAAAAAGCAGACACAAGGTAAGGCCTACATAGCTGAAGGGAAGTGTTGGGATGATTCTGATAGTGATGGAGAGGAACAAGAATTCTGCAATTATGCCTTGATGGCCAATTCCAAGGATGACACATCTCCATCAGATCCTCAGGTACCATCTCTCAATACTATAGACATGTCTGTTTCAGAGTATAAATGCATGATTGAACAACTAACTGTTGAAATGTTTAACATTCATACTAGTATGACTGATGCTAATGAAGAGATTGCTAAACTGTCTACTAGAAATGAAATGTTAACCAAAAAGAATGAGGAACTTGAGCTAACTGCTATGCAGGTAGAAAACCTTAAGAAAGAAGTTGAATTTTTGCAGAACAAGGTTTTATGTGCTAGTCAAGTTGAAAAGGCTCTTAGGGATGAATTAGCTGAAAATGAATTCAAACTGAAAACATTTAAGAACTCATCTGGTCTAGTGCAATCCTACTGTGAGAAAATTCAGGCTAAACCCAAAGCAGCTATTGGACTTGACTATGACTCTCTCAAGCAGAGAAAAGGCTATGCTATCATTGAAGATGACACAGTTGTTCATGAGAAAGTGCCTCACATTTTGAAAAAGACTGAAAATCCAATTTTTAAGGAATCAACATTTGAAATTGATGAGGATGCCTTACTCATCAAACAAATGTTGAATGATGAGGATGAGGCACAAGCCAGTGAACAACAAGCATCCTCCAAGAGTGAGAGTGTCAAGCCAAAAGCCAAGGAGCCAGTAGTTGATAGGCCAAGACCTAAGAAGTTTGTTAAGTTTGTTTCAGCTGGGAAGAGTGAATCAGAAAAGAAAGTGACTAAGAAGAAACAGAACAGAAATGGCAAGTTAGGGATTAACAAGGATAACAACTATGCTTATATGCCTAATGCCCCTAGGAAAACTTGTCAGAACTGTTTCAGTACCAATCATTTAACTCATGCATGCAAGAAACCTGTTGGTAGTGTGTCCAAACCTTTCTATGATTGTTCTGTGCCTCTAAGACATAGAGATGCTCTATTTTGTGATAAATTTGACTGTATGCCATGCAACATGAATGTGATGACTAGTTGTTTTAATTTGAGAAGGCAATTCATTGATAGTTGTATCAGTCACAATTCTCACACACACTACACAAGGTCAAAGTCTTCAAGTCCTCCTAAAGCTAGGAAGGTACCTCTGTCACCTAAGTCTGAAACTTCAGGTTCTAAGACTTCTAACAATGACAAGAAGACTAACACTAAGAAAGTTGACAAGCATGTTATTTATCATAAAACTGTTTCTAAGTCACATGGACCCAAACTTGTTTGGGTACCAAAGGAAAAGTACTACCTTTGTGTTTGCAGGGCAAAGAAAGTGAAAAGAAGGTCATGTGGATTTTGGACAGTGGATGCTCAAATCATATGACTGGTGATATGGCCCTGCTATCACAGTATGAGGAAAAGGTTGGCCCAATGGTTGCTTTTGGAGATGACAGCATGGGTAACACATTGGGATATGGCAAGTTGAAAGTTGGTAATGTCATCATTGAAGATGTAGCACTAGTCAAGGGGCTCAAGCATAATCTGCTAAGTGTTGGTCAGTTTACTGATAGGGGATTCAAGGTGGATTTTGACAAAGATGAATGTTTGATCACCCACAAGAAGACTGGTGATTTTGCTCTATCTGGAGTAAGAAAGGGAAGCCTGTTTGTATCCAATATGGACTCTGCAAACAAGGACAAAATTTGTTGCTTTTATTCAAAAGCGTAAAATGAAGATTGTTGGCTGTGGCACAAGAAATTATCATACCTGAACTTCAAAGCCATTAATTCTCTAGTCAAAAGAGAGTTAGTGAGAGGCATGCCTACACTTGAATTCTGCCAAGAAGGAGTATGTGAGGCTTGTCAAAAAGGAAAAATGAAAAGATCAAACCACAAGTCAAAGACAGTGACATCAATAACCAAGCCCCTACAACTCATTCATATGGATTTGTTTGGGCCCGTCAATATTATGTCACTAGGAAGAAAGAAGTATGCATTGGTGATGGTTGATGATTTTACAAGGTATACATGGGTGGAATTTCTATCATCAAAAGATGAGGCTCCACAAGTAATCATTGAGCATATAAAGAGAGTTGATAAGGAAGCAAAGGCCAACAATGCAAGTGTGACTGCATTGAGAAGTGACAATGGAATAGAGTTCAGAAATGCCATACTTGAAGCATTCTGTAAAGAGAATGGCATTTCTCAACAATTCTCAGCTCCAAGGACTCCACAACAAAATGGAGTTGTTGAGAGAAAGAATAGAACTCTAATTGAGGCTGCTAGAACAATGTTACTTGATGCAAAGATGCCTACATGTTTTTGGGCTGAGGCTGTGAGCACTGCATGCTATATCCAGAACAGAACCCTCATCAATAAAACATTGGAAAGACACCTTACAATTTGATGACTGGAAAGAAGCCTACTCTAAAGTATGTTCATACTTTTGGAAGCAAATGCTTTGTGTTAAAGGACAATTCAGAATATGTTGGTAAGTTTGATGCAAAGGCATTTGAAGGAATTTTTCTTGGCTACTCTATGGAAAGAATTGCATACAAAGTTTATGTCATCAGTCAAAAGAAAATTATGGAAAGCACAGATGTGACATTTGATGACAGCAAACTACCTGGACTAGAAGAAGCCAATGATGAAGATAAAGATCCATTAAGGTTTGATAATATAGATGATTCTGATGAAGAGATTGAAACTGGAGTTGAAACTCAAGTTCAACAAACTCAAGTGAATGATGATACAAGAGAAGAATTTGTGCCAATCAATAGTGAAGAAACAAGCATCCAAGACACACCTGTGAGTAGTGACAACTTCACAGGGGGAGGAAATGAGAATGACCATGATGTGGATGATGAAGCAACATCAAGAATGAGAAATCAGGCTGAGCACTCAAGGAAATGGGATAGATCACACACTGCAGAGCAAATCATTGGAGATCCTAATGCAGGAGTAAGGACTAAGAGAGCAACTCAGAATGAGTGCCTGTATGGCTGTTTTCTATCACAAGTTGAGCCTAAGAAACTTGATGATGCACTGTTGGATCCAGATTGGATTATTGCTATGCAAGAGGAGCTGAATCAATTTGAAAGGAACAAAGTATGGGAACTTGTACCTGCACCAAAGAATAGAACCATTGTTGGAACAAAATGGGTTCTAAAGAATAAGATGGATGAAGATGGTGTAATAGTAAGAAACAAAGCAAGGTTGGTTGCAAAAGGATACTCTCAACAGGAAGGCATTGATTATGATGAGACATTTGCTCCTGTTGCTAGATTGGAAGCCATCAGAATATTCTTGGCATTTGCTGCTCATTCAAACTTTAAAGTTTATCAAATGGATGTCAAGAATGCATTTCTGAATGGAGAATTGGAAGAAGAAGTTTATGTGCAACAACCACCTGGTTTTGAAGATTTACACTTTCCAGAATTTGTCTACAGATTGCTTAAGGCATTGTATGGACTTAAGCAGGCTCCAAGAGCATGGTATGATACCTTATCACAATTTTTTCTTGAGAATCAATTCACTAGAGGCACATTGGACAAGACACTGTTTTACAAGAAGCATGGTGATGATCTTATCCTAGTTCAGATCTATGTGGATGATATCATTTTTGGTTCTACAAATGAGAAGCCGTGTGAGAAATTTTCTAAACTCATGCAGAGCAGATATGAGATGAGTATGATGGGAGATGTTATTCCCAGATTACACACTTATATAATTGTAGAAGGGGGGGGGGTTGAATACAATTCTTGATAATTATAAATTTCTGATAAAAACCACAGAAATCTATAAGGAAATAATTGCTGAATAAGAAATGGTTCACAAACACATAAAAAATCAGGTGGTTAAATGTACCACCTGAGACTTTTATTTGAAGAAAACTATGTGATACAAATGTACACAGCTTCTGTTTTTACAACTCTTTGCTTCTAAGGATATTCAAGAAACCCTAAACAAATATGTCTGTTTTCTTAGTTTCTAAAGAGTTGCTACACTTGGTTATATATCCCAAGTTTACAAGTACTACAGGAATAAGATAATATTAATCTAATTCAAGTTGACTTACTACTCCACTCCAAATCCACATGTAGCCGAAAGGTTGTCCTTGTGAACAGATATGTCCCCTACACCTTTCTTGTATGTACTGTGTAAATGGAATGCTTCTTTCTTCTGTGTTTCCAAAGTATGGCTGCCATACCGCTTTTTATACCTACTATCAACCCATGTGATCTGTCATTCAAACCTGTCCTTATCAACTGCTAATTCCCAGCTAGCATAGGATAAAGTGTTAATGATTATCCGTTGATGTTGTGCACAGTTATCCGTTGATGGTAGTTTGAGCTGTATCCGTTGATAGAGTAGATTTGAGTCGTATCCGTTGATAGAGCCCTCTTCTCATCCGTTGATACACTTTCACTTAGACAGAATTACATAGCATAGCTTATTTACAATTGGCTACCCTATTCTACCTATCCATTGATGGTCAACATGACTCTGAATAAGAACACTATCAACTGATAAATAGAGATATTGCAGTATGCTACAAAACCTCATACGTTGATGAGCTACCTGTCAACGAATAGAGTTATAAAGTCTTATCCGTTGACAGTTACAAAACTTGACTTATACAATTTTGCTTGAATGTTAAGTTATCATCAACTATAACATATTCCTAACAATCTCCCCCAATTTATACTTGATGGCAATAAAGCATAAATTCAGAACCTTGATGATAACAAAACATTCCTAAAGATTTATACACTACAGTATGCAAAAATTGTATTAAGCTACAAAAATTACAAACAGAAAACTTTAAGAAACTTATCAGAGATGTGCTCCTTTAGATTGAGCAAATTAATGATGTTTCCTCTCTCTGGTTGGCTGCACCCTTGACTTTCCTTCCTTGGCAGAGTTGGACTCAATTTGCACTTGAAGTTGCCTATAGAAGGTATCTTCTTAAAAAACTTTTGGATTTAGCTTTAGTTGTAACCATCTTAGGTATTCAGAACTAGCCTTTGACAGTTGGTCTTCTAACCTGAAGAATCTCCTAGTGCCCTCTTCATCCCTGAACTCCATCTTCCAAAAGGGTTGAATGTGGATTTTCTGTCCATTATATGGGATCTTCATTTTCTTTGGTAGACTTGAGGGTGAGTTCCATTCTCTCCTTATTTCTTCTATTCTGCTAATTATCTCTCTTTTAGCTATCTCAGAGAACCCTGTGTGTCTCTTGAATGTTGAGAACACTTTGGTCAATGTATGATAATTCTCTCCAAGAACCTTCTATAATGGCCATGTCCTCTGACTTCCTCCCTTGTAGACAAACACTAATCTCTCAGGCTGATTCTTGTACTTGTCAATTCCTCTTACTTCTGACAATTCATCCAAATATAAATTCATGCCAGAGTATTCTTCAATTTCTGCCTGATAGATAAAGTCTTCTTTGTTTTCCAAGATTGGCTGTTTGACAATAGCAGGTACCCTAGCAACTTGAACTGGTCCCTTTGAGAGTTGCTTCTTTGGAGCCCTTTTCTTCTATTTTGGATTCAGCAAGAATGAAGGAACTTCAATTGAATCAAAATTCATTGGTTCTTCTTTAGGCATTATGGGGTCACCATGAAAGTTCACAGTTGGGTCGATTACTATTGCAGATATAGATACTGATGAGCCAGTGGTTTCTTTTTCTGGAGAGGGTTCTGGAGAAAGAACCCTTTTGGTTTTAGCTTTCCTTCTTTAGGTTTGGTTTTGGGAACTTCCTCAGGTTCCTTCATTTCAACCTCTACCTCATCTATTAACTCTTGAGCCAGCCTGGCTTGCTTCTCATCTGAGTTTTCATGTTGATTTTCTGTACTTGGATGAGCTTCCCTTTGGATTCTGGAGACTTCTTCTCTTTTAGCTTCCACAAATCTAGGATGGCTGTTGGATATATTTAATACTTTTCTATTCCTTATAATTACAGCCATCCAATCTCTTACACTCTTATTTGTCTGCTCTTTGAACTCTATGATTGTTTTTCCCATTAGCTTTTCTTCATCATTCTTGGGAAATGGGTAGTCCAATTGAAGCTTGTTCTTCCCATTTTCCTTTGGTGGTGAGTAGGCTCTGGTTTTGATGACTGGTTCAAATTCTTTGACATATGATGGCTCAGCATCATAGAATGTAGGAGCCACAATCTTTGGAGTGAGCACCTTCATGATTGTGGTTGATATTGTTGGAGCAGAAGATTGAGCATTAAGAAATAGAGATGATGCAATTGATTCATTGATCATCCTCTCTGTCTTTAGAATTCTTTCATTAGTCTCCTTATTGATCTTTTCCAAAGCTTCTATTCTGGCTTGCCTTTCACCATCTAAGATTTCTTCTAAACTTTGAATCTCAGGCAGAGCCACTTGTTTCTTCATAGGGGAAGCCTTTATTTCAAACTCTGTTAGATTGACCACTACAATTGGCTGTTGCTCCCCCTCAATCTGTGCTATCTTACTACTGGTAGCTTGAATTTGACCAGATGATGTTGCAGCCTCTTCTTTGCTTGTTCCCATTTTCTCCCCATTTTTGTTAGCATCAAGGGTTGGGGATGAAGCTGCAAGTAGCATTTCCAGTAGTTGAGTTTGTTTTGATTGATTGGCAATGATAGTTTGCATTTGAGATTCCATACTATCCACTCTGGAGGAAAGAAGTTGAACAGACTTAGCCAGGCTATCTTCTTTGAGAAGTTTGCTAGTAAGCACCTTCTGAGTGGTAGTAGGAGCTAGTGCCTCAATCCTGGCATCTAGTTCTATCTTCATATCTCTAATTGCAGTTTTGACCTCCTCTTGTTGTGTTCTTTGAATAACAGATTGCATCTTTTGTAATTTCAATGAGGCCATAACCTGCTCAAGAACAGTCTTTCTCAGTGGTTCTGCAGTTTGGTGCTCAGCCTTAGCAGATTGATATTGCTTCATGATTTCCACATTGAGATCCCCAAGTTCAGTGGCATTGGAAAACATCCATTCTGGAGTCTCCTCCTCATTGATTTCTTCACCATCTGAACTTTGACTGTCATCACTGCCAAACTCTTCACTTCCAGCACTTGGAGACAGGGTTTGTAAAGCTTCTTTTGCTCTTAGAAGAGATTCTGAGGTGTGCACTAGGTGCATTGCCTTCTCTGCCTCCACATTGCCCTGTTGTGCCATGACTTGATAGGCAGAAACAGGATGATAAAGGTTTCAGGATCCAAAGAGATGGAGTCAATAATTGACTGATATTCTTGTCGAAATTCCATCTCTTTGGAAGCTTCACTAACCTCCATTAACTCACTTGCAATGGCTGAATCATCCTGCCTTATTTCTCCTGTAGTCCCTTCTCTCCTCTCATCTCTCTTTTCTTGCATCAGGGGCTCCCCCTGGCTCACACCTCTCACACCCTCACCTTCACCTACTAAGGTGGAACTCTCTTGCTCTCCTTTTGCCTGACCGGAAGAAATGGTCAGTGACGGCCCCAAATCCCTTAATTAAATTAAACTAAATAATGGTAAAGCATGCATATTAATTAATTAGACATTACCAATCCCACGCCTAGATCGCCAACAGGTAAGAGTTTGAAACAATATAAACTACCAATTCAAAACGACTTATTATTACAACCACAATTATTCTAAGTTCAAAAGATTATTACAGACTAAGTTCAAAAGTCTAGCAAAATAAGATCCATCAGATCGTCACTCCCTTCTACCTGGAACTGTCTCCTATAGGCTACACCTGAACCACCACAATTCTTACGCGCAGTCTCAAGAGTCCTTACCATCTTCGAGTTTTACTGAAAGGTTAAGGAAAATAATATCATTGAGCCAATTGCTCAGCAAGTGCATAAACAACAATATAAGACTGGCAAAATAATCCAACTGTAAAGCAAGATATAAAAATCTGCAATTGAAATGTGTCAACTGAATCAATATCAAAATTAAATGAGAAGGAATTGGAATATCTGATAAGACGCTACGAGCAATGCTGGGTGATCAGCCCACGACAGAGCTCCGAACCCGCATATCCAATACGGTGTTCATCAAATATAAGGGGATCCCAGGCACACATTGGCCTAATAGTAACATGATTTGGGCCGGCGCCTCGGTCAAAGTAACATTCCATCCAATTCCATTTAGGTTAAACAATGTCTATCAAATTCAATTCATCTCAAAGAAACAAGATTATCAATGTTATATCAAGTTGTTAATCAACAAGAATAGGATTCTCAAATTTTGAATAAATGACAAGGTCAAATGAAGAAAGTTAATCATTTCGGATTCTTAGAAGTTGGGATTCTGTTTAGAGTACTTTGGTTAAGTCAAGAAAATAAGTCAAGAACCAATAAGTGTCTTAAGGTAGAAAAAGAATTCATCATGCAAGAGGGTATTTATATAGTGGTTTCAAGATTTCAAGAATTCAAGAAAATATGAAAGGGTTTCCAAGCAAAATGGTTATCGCTTAACAATTCAAGTCAAGTTTAAGGGATATGAATCAATATATCAAAGGTATATGACAATATTAAGGTCGGAAAGAATAAGGTACTAATTTGTGACAACTTAACAATTCGATATCTCATAGCATTCAACATATGGTAATAACAAGGTAAGATAGTACACTTGCCTTAAATCATGAATTTGCACTAGATAGCGTCCTCTTCAATCGGCTCCTTGCCAGGCCTCCTACTCGGACCTATAATAATAATAAACAATATCTTATTTTCCCCTCTTTTGTTTACATATCATAAAGCAATCCTAACTGCTAACGCCCCATCGATATAACCAAGCTATGTACATACATTCATATATACATGTAAACACATAAGTCATGTAAGTCACTTAGCATGTAAATCACTTAACATATAATGTAGTATGGTACAGTACTATAATGATTCTACGACTTAACATTGGAGATGTGCCTTTAGGGTTTTGGAAATCGCTTATTATATTTTTAGAAATTTCGGCGGCATCTCCTTTGTATAGTCGTCAAACCATACCGGATTTCAATCGGCTCAAACAACACAAGGCAATTACCATACACTCCCAATGCCTACAACTCCATCAACAAACCACCACTACTAACCACAATTCACAATCAACTTACTAACTCTAAGATGACTTACTTACAATCCAATATTCAAATTCACATAACAATTTAAATCATGCAACCAATTAATTCATGTAACAATTTAATCAATTAGCACTTAAACAATTCAAACTAGTAACTCACAATAATTCACACAACTCCCACAATCTCTCTTCTCCTCCTCTCGGCTCTCTCTTTCTCTTCTCTCTCTCTCGGCCTCTCGGCCTCTCTCTCCCTCTCTATCTCTCTCGGCTTCTCCCTCTCTATCTCTCTCTTCCTCCCTCTCGGTCTCTCTCCCTCTCTCTCAATCTGTTTCTCGGCCTCTCCCTCTTCATCACCAACAATCACACACAAACCCTCACAACAATACTTACACAATGACTTACATGCATATCAATTCACAAAAATCATAATTTCACATACCCATAAATGTTACTTATAAATTTTACAATCAAAATCAAATTATAAACTTAACCCATCAAAGTTCATAACATTTAATTATCAAAATCATAAACCCTTTTTGATTTACACCTACTAACAAACATAAATCAACAAAACAAACATACCCACAACTTGAAATCTTATAAAAACTCAAACCCATCATCAAACTCAACTTAATGACTTGTAAAAACTCACATGCATCCATATTACACTTAGCAATTATATGAAATCAAGAAATTGAGTCATGCATGTAACCCTTTGGCTCACTTTCGATCATAGCCGAGGGTTTGGGGTTCTCCGGAGAGCCCAAAATTCGTGGGTCTCTACCAAGGATTAACACCCAATCATACACACCCACAAAACTCACCTTGTGTGCTTGATTTTCGAAAACCCTAGTTTGAAAAGTGAATGAAATTGAAATCCACACACATGAGGGTGTAGAGGATGAAAAGAGGAGTAATTTTATGTATAATATTGTGAGGTTTTAATGGAGGAATTACCTTGACTAAAGCTTGAGAATCAATGGAGGTTGAGAGATTTTGAGAGAAAAGAGAGAGATGAAGACACGGGGGGGGGGGGGGGGGGGGGGTTGTCTCGGCCGAATGAAAAAAAATGGGAAGGGGAGGGTTTTTGTCTAGCCTACACACACACACATGTAATTTAATCACATTTTTAATGATACATCTTTTAATTAAATAAAAGAATTAACAATTAAATCCTAATTATAAGATATTTTGGATCCAAAAATAATTTATTGACACATAAAATTAGAATATGCAATTCTCTTCCTCAATATATTTTTAAAACATTTTTAAAATCATTTTATGAAAAGATTTGAATTTTTCAAGTTTTAATATTTTTAAAAAGGAAAGTAATTGGAAAAATCCTTGTAAAATATTTTAATGCGAAAATAAATTAAACTTTTATTTTTAAAAAGTCTTTAAATACATAAAGATAATAAAACAAGAGATTTCATGATTTTTACTAACTCCAAGAATTTTATAAAAATGTTTAAGCAAATAAAAATCATATTTTTGTATTTTAAAAGATATGCAAAATTTAATATAATTCCACGTCAACACATCTGGCAATTATACACATAACACATTCACACAAACATGTAATGACTCATCAATTAAGGCACATAATAATATTTTTAATGCCAAATAATATTATTTATAGAGTACGAAATTCCCAGATATTACATCCTTCCCCCCTTAAAAGGATTTTGTCCCCAGAATCAGCTATGTAAACAAATGAGGGTACTGTTCTAACATATCACTTTCTAACTCCCAGGTTGACTCTTCAACCTTAGGATTCCTCCACAAAACTTTAACTAACGCAACTAATTTATTTCTAAGCACTTTCTTTCTACGATCTTCTATTCTGATCGGCTGCTCTACATAATACAAATCTGGCTGAATTTCTACTGGCTCATACTCTATCACACACTTAGTGTCAGGATGAAACTTCTTAAGCATCGATACATGAAAAACATTATGAATATGCTGCATCTGAGGCGGTAAAGCTAATTCATAAGCTACTTTGCCTACGCGTCGCAGAATCTCAAAAGGTCCTACAAATCTTGGACTTAGCTTTCCTTTCTTCCCAAATCTGGTTAATCCTTTCTATGGCGAAACTTTTAACAGTACTGGATCTCCTACTTCGAAATCTACTTTCTTTCTTGCTGGATCTGCATACTTCCTCTGCCTGTCTTGAGCAGTTCGTAATCTTTTCTGAATTAGTTCCACTATCTCTTTCGTCTGCTGAATCAATTCTGGTTCGACTATCTTTCGCTCACCAACTTCTTCCCAACACACAGGAGATCTACACTTCCTTCCATAGAGAGCTTCATATGGAGGCATCCCAATACTAGCATGATAGCTGTTGTTGTAAGAAAATTCCACCAAAGGTAGATGCTCGTCCCAATTGCCTTTAAAATCTATTGTACAAACTCTAAGCATGTCTTCAATTGTCTGAATCGTTCTTTCACTCTGACCATCTGTCTGAGGATGATAAGCAGTACTCATTCTGAGTTGCGTTCCGAGATGTTCTTGAAACTGTCTCCAAAATCTTGAGTTAAAACGTGGATCTCTGTCAGATACTATGGATACTGGAACTCCATGACGGGTCACAATCTCCTTCAAGTACAAATGCACCAACTTATCTAGCGAAAATCTTTCGTTAATCGGCAAGAAATGAGCTGATTTCGTCAGTCGGTCAACTATAACCCAAATAGCATCATGATTAGCCTTCGATCTTGGTAGACCTACTACAAAATCCATTGCAATGTGCTCCCACTTCCACTCAGGTATCTCCAATGGTTGAATTAATCCACTTGGTCTTTGATGTTCTGCTTTTACTCTTTGGCATGTATAACAACGACTTACCCACTCTGCAATTTCTCTTTTCATGTCTGGCCACCAAAAGTTCTTCTTCAAATCTTGATACATTTTCGTGCTTCCAGGATGTAATGAAAACTTAGAACTATGGGTATCACACAACAATTCTTCTTTCAACTCTTTCACATCAGGAATCCATATCCTTGAGGAAAATCTTAAAATACCTTGGTTATCTTTCTGCATGCAAATTGAAAATGCACACCTAGAGGTGGGTGAATAGGTGTAAATGGCTAACTATGTTTAACTAAAACCGATTTTAGAAATTACCAGAAACAGCTTACTGATTTCGTTTTATGCAGAGACAAATGGTATGCTGAATGCACAGATAACAAGTACAGTAAAGTGCAGAAATAGTAAGCCAGATGCAAGCAGTAAGTAAAGAGCAGAAAATAAAGAACACAGAGACTTTTAGCCAGGTTCGACCCCTAACCCCTATGGTCTACGTCCTGGTCCCTTACCAACTTGGTAAGAGAATATATTATTGATCACTGAAATAAAACCAATTACAAGATACAATAATATATCTCCCTTAATTCCCAGCTGTTGACAAATGGCGTGCTGAACTCCTGTTTCTGAACTTGCTCTCTAAGCTATACTTCCCAAGTATACTTCTCTAGCAACGATCACCAAACCCTAGTTCCCAAGCCAACTTGTCCAACAACTAAACCTTACAAATTGAACAATACAATCAATAGATGAATACAACTCAAACTATGAACTCTCTAAGATATAGCACGTATATAATATATTAAGAGCTCGAGAGAACGAAAGATATAGCAATGGAAAACTGAGTTGTTTGTGTTCTTTGTGTGTTTGAATATTTTCTCTGGATTGTTCGAAACAAATGAACACAAGAACAGGTTTATAAAGCTTCACACCAACGTTCAGAAAATCAATCACCAATTTATTCAAACTATTAGAATCAATTTCCAACGTTCAATTAGTTAGAGATTTTACAAACATTCTTGTGAACGTTAGACAGAGGGTTTGGAAGAAAGAAATCGATGAAAACATAACCCTTCTGATTTGTATAGATATAAAACGCGTATAGGAGATTTTGTAGAAAGAAATCTTTTAAATAAGGAAACTCCTATAAGTTTTATAAAATAATTTAAAGAAAGATATTTTGAAAAGATTTGAGCTCTAGAATATATTGTGTACGTATTATATAATAAAGAGTCCTCACAATATATTTCCTGAATTACATCCATGAGAATTTGTCTTGATATATATCTTCAGGATTTCTGGCAGTTTGCAAATGGCTTGCTGTTTGAGTTTGTCAGTGCAAATGGCTTGCCAAACTGTCTCTGTTGTAACACCAAGTGGCTTGCTGTTTGTATATTCTCTGTAAACAATCAGTAGACATAATATACCCTGCAAAACCAAGTTAGTACAACCATAACACAATGTTTTATATCAAACTACAAGCAAATAGCTTGCTGAATGTGATCATCAAAACCATAGGAGTATCAATCTCCCCCTTTTTGATGATTACACAATATTTAGGAGAAATAAGAACTCCCCCTAAATTCCTGCATATTAGTACATTTTGATATAAAACAGATTCAAGATAGACAAGCATAATCAATCACATCCAAATCAAATATCTTGACCAAACGGTTCTCCTAAATTTCTCCCCCTTAATCCATCAAAATTCAACAAAAAGAATATTAGTCCAGGTCTGGAATAAGCATAGAGAAATAAAATTAATAAATCAAATCATAGTAATGGCATATAAACTGTTCAGATACAAATGGTAAGCCAACGTTACCCATTCTGTGCTTGTCAGCTTGCTGACTACACAGTACACATGCCAAGCTCCATTCGTATGGTTGCAAATATTTCTTCAGCTAATGGCTTTGTGAAAATATCTGCCAGTTGAACTTCAGTAGAGACAAATACCAACTCAATCTTCCCTTTTGCTGCATTATCTCTCAAGAAATGATGACGAACGTCGATATGCTTTGTTCTTGAGTGATTCACAGGATTCTTGGAGATATTGATAGCACTCGTGTTGTCACAATATATTGGAATCTTGCCACACTTGATATTAAAATCCCTTAGAGTTTGAATCATCCATAAAATTTGAGAGCAACAGCTACCAGCTGCTAGATATTCTCCTTCGGCCGTTGAAAGAGCAACAGAAGCTTGCTTTTTGCTTTGCCATGAAACCAAGCTTTGTCCAAGGAATGTACAAACACCACTTGTACTCTTTCTATCAGTTTGAGACCCTGCATAATCTGCATCACTATACCCCACGAGATCAAAAGTATTTGTGATAGGATAGAACAAACCAAGATTGATAGTACCACTTAAGTATTTAAAAATTCTTTTAACTGCATTTAAGTGAGACTCTTTAGGGTTGGATTGAAACCTTGCACAAACACATACACTATACATGATATCAGGTCTTGAGGCAGTTAAATATAATAAACTTCCAATCATACCTCTATACCTTTTGACATCCACCTCCTTACCATTCTCATCTGCAAACAGCTTGCTGTTTTGAGTCATAGGAGTTGTTTTTGCTTTGACATCTTCATAACCAAATCTTTTGAGCAGATTCTTTGTATACTTTGATTGATGCACATAAATACCATCAATGGTTTGCTTGATTTGAAGACCCAAGAAATAATTGAGTTCCCCCATCATGCTCATGTCAAATTCATTGTACATGCACTTAGAAAACCACTCACACATAGATTCATTAGTAGCACCAAATACAATATCATCCACATATATTTGTACAACAAGAATATCTTTACCATTTTGCTTTGTAAATAATGTGGGATCGATATTACCTCGAATGAATCCATTTTTGAGAAGAAACTTACTAAGCCTCTCATACCACGCTCTAGGGGCCTGCCTTAAACCATATAATGCCTTCTTGAGCTTGTAAACATAGTCATGAAACTTCTCATGTTCGAATCCAGGAGGTTGTTTGACATAGACTTCCTCATCCAGCACGCCATTTAGGAATGCACTTTTTACGTCCATTTGATATAACTTGAATTTCTTGTAGCATGCATAAGCAAGAAGCATTCTGATTGATTCTAAACGAGCTACAGGTGCATATGTTTCTTCAAAATCAATTCCTTCTTGTTGATTATAGCCTTGAGCCACGAGCCTTGCCTTATTTCGAGTAACAGTTCCAAATTCATCCACTTTGTTCTTGAACACCCATTTGGTTCCTATGATAGAAGCATCTTCTGGTGGCTTTACAAGTTCCCAAACATCACATCTCTCGAATTGGTTGAGTTCCTCTTGCATTGCCATGATCCAATTTTCATCTTCTAATGCTTCCTTGATATTTTTGGGTTCTTCTTGAGCTAAAAAGGCAGCATAAGCACAAAAGTTTGCTTTTCCTCTCCTTGTTGTGATTCCATCTGAGATATTTCCAATGACAAGTTCTGGAGGATGATTCTTTACTGTCCTTGTAGCCTTTGGTAGAGAATGTTGAGCAATTTCTTCATGTGAAGTGATTCTGACCACTTCAGCTTGCTGTTTTGGAGTTCCAGCTTGCTGTTTTTCATTCTCAGTAGTGTTGTTGGCTTGCTGACTTCCAATTTCAGCAGAATTGTTGGCTTGCTGATTTCCAGTAACTTGAGGTTGTATGTTATCAGTTTCACCTGCAAATTCTTCCTCATCTCTTGACAGATCATTGTTAGGTTCTTGAAAAGTAACATCAATAGATTCTTCAACTATATGTTTATTTAAGTTATAAACTCTATATGCTCTACTAGTTAAAGAATAGCCAAGAAAAATAGCTTCATAAGATTTAGCATCGAATTTACCATCATTATCAATTGTCTTGAGCACAAAACACTTTGAGCCAAAGATTTTGAAGTAACTAAATGTTTGGCTTCTTTTTCCTCAACAATTCATACGGAGTTTTGTTCAAAATAGGCCTGATTATGACTCTGTTCAACAAATAGCACGCTGTATTCACTGCTTCTGCCCAAAAACTTCTAGGCAGCTTGCTTTCTTGCAAAAGAGTCCTTGATGTTTCTTGTAGTGACCTGTTCTTCCTTTCTACCACTCCATTTTGTTGTGGAGTCTTTGGTGCAGAAAATTCATGTGTAATTCCTCTTTTTTCACAATAAGCAATGAAGTCTTTGTTGAGAAATTCACCTCCTCTATCACTCCTTATACCTACAAGTCTTGTATTCAACTTGTTCTCAAGTAATTTGATTAGCTTCTTAAACTCATCAAAGGCACAATCTTTAGTACGAAGAAATAATACCCATGTAAATCTAGAATAATCATCTACAATCACAAAACCATATTGTTTACCTCAAATACTCTTGTAAGCTTCTGGACCAAATAAGTCCAAATGCAGAAGCTCTAAGGGTTTAGAAGTAGATACCATTTTCTTTGATTTGTGAGTACTTCGAAGCTGTTTTCCCAACTGGCAAGCTGAACATACTTCTGTTTTGACATACTTTAGCTTGGGCAGCCCTCTCACTAGTTTCTTGCTTGATAACTTTCTGAGCAAATCCATGTGTGCATGTCCCAATCTTCTATGCCAAATATATGGGTCATTATCTATTGCAGCCAAACAGCATGCTGTTTCCTGCAAATCAAAGTCTAATACATATATATTTCCTTCCCTTCTAGCAACTAGGGGGAATTTGTTAGTACCAATAGTAATAATAGCTTTATCAATGCCTAATTCAACATGATGTCCATCATCAAATAATTGAGTAACACTCAGCAAGTTATAAGAAAGACCTTTGACATATTGAACTTTATCAATTGAAATATTACTATTACCAATAGAACCGGTACCAAGGATTTGAAGAGTTTTGCTATTCCCAATTGTCACTCTTCCACCCTTTTTCATTTTGAGATTCATAAACTGAGATTTGTCTCCACACATATGTCTTGTGCATCCACTGTCCAAGATCCATTGCTTTGATTTGACCTTAGCAGCAAGGCACATCTACAAAACAAACAAAAATACCTCAATGTTTTGGTACCCATATAGGTTTGGGTCCAGGTTGGTTAGTAGCAAGAATATATAAAGCATTTAAATCAGATTTCTTGATCCACATTTGGACCACTTTTGGGGACTGATCATTCTGTTGGTAAGCTGTTTGTCTCCTGCTATTTGTATTCTGGTATGCTGTTTGTCTCCTGCTATTTGCATTCTGGTATGCTGTTTGTCGCCTGACTGGTCCATTCTGGTAAGCTGTTTTCACTTTATGATTTACTTGAACCACACAATGTTTTTCCAGATGACCTTTTGTACCACATTTGTTGCATGTCTTCCAGGGCATAGCATAGTCATAAGGTATGCCATTCCTTCCATCATATTTGAGCACCTTATCTTTCTTGTTGAAGTTTAGACCAACACCTTCTCTGACCAAAGGTACATTTGCCTTCTTCATCATTGTATTTAAAGTGTCTTCACCTTGAACAAAAGTTTCCATGCCCTTCTTGAGATCTTTAACTTCTGTTTCTAGGAGGGTGATCACTTCGGCTTGCTGTTTGATGAGTTCAGCTTGCTGAACTCTCTTTTCAGCAGTTTTTGAGGATTCGGCTTGACTAGATTCCTTCATTTTGTATGATTCCAATGCTTTAGCTTTAGTTTTGACATCAGACCTTAGCTCTTTGATTTCTTCAGTCAAGGTCTTGTTTCTCTTTTCAAGTAACTTGACATTAGCCTCTAAATGTCTGTTCTTAGTATTTAGTTCCTTGATCTCTGTAGCTTTACTGAATGAAGTTGAATCCCATTCTTCCATTTTTGGCAACAGATCTTTTACCATTTTGGATAAATAGGCATTCTTATCAGTCAGCTTGCTGATTTCAGCCTTTAGTGCCATGTGTTCTTCAATTGTAACACTATTTTGTTCCTACATGGTTAGTGAATCTAACAATGTATCATCTGAAGAAATGTAATCATTAGAAGAGTTTACCTCACTAGAATCCTCTTCAGAATCAGTTTCAGCATACACTCCTTCTGAATTTCCTTGAGTAGATTCATCTTCAATTCCAACAAGTGCTAAGTTCACCATTTCTTCACTTGAGTCATCACTGGAATCTGAATCATCATCACTCCAAGTCAGTAGAGCCTTTGATTTCTTCTTATCCTTGAAAACAGTAGGCTGTTTTGACTTCAGTTTGTAGCAGTTCCTTTTATAATGACCTGGCTTGCCACATTCGAAACAAGTTTCCTCCTTAGAGTCTTTTGAGCCTTTCTTGTTGTTGTAGTAGCCACCTCTTTCCCTTTTCATCATATTCTTCTTTTCTATCAGCCTCTTGATCTTCTTTGAAATAAGTGCAAGTTCCTCATCTGAATCAGATTCATCATTAGAGTCAATTGGCTTGCTGTTTTTAGAATGGAGAGCCATATTCTTCATCTTTTCTGTTGGAGCTTTAACACTTGAACTTCCCACCTGATTTCCATTTATCTTGCTTTCAAATTGCTCTAGCTCAGCAAATACAGCCAAGTGATCCATAGTATCAATAAGTGGTGAGGATTCCAAGGCAGTAACTTTGGCTTCGTAGATAAATGGTACTGCACTTAAGACCTTCATATTGATTTCATCTTGTGGTATAGATTTTCCAAGCCTCTTTAGTGAGTTAATAGTAACTTGAAACCGTGCTTGACTATCCTTGATAGTTTCACCTTCATTAAGCTTGAAGTTTCCAAAGTCATTCATTAGCTTGCTAAGTTTCACCTTCTTTAGAGATTTCGAACCTTCATGATAAGTCTCCAAAGCATCCCACATTTCTTTTGCTGATTTGAGTGAAGATACTTTATCATATTCAGCCTGGTTCAAACCATTCATAAGAGAACTCCTTGCCTTTCCATTGTAGCCAAGTTTGATTAATTCATCCGGAGTGAGATCATCAACATCCTTTGGCTTGCCATCCTTGTCAAGAAACACATATGGACCTTTTTGCACAACTCTCAGAACTAATGGATCTCTGGATAAGTGAGTTTCCATGCTGCTTTTCCACCAGTGGTAGTTGTGTGTGCCATGAAGAAGTGGAGGCCTAAAATCAGATTTTCCTTCGGGATAGTTTTCAGCCATTATGATCGAATACTTTCCTATTACAGAATTGTTAGTATACCAAAGCTCTGATACCAAATGAAAATGCACACCTAGAGGGGGGTGAATAGCTGTAAATGGCTAACTATGTTTAACTAAAACCGATTTTAGAAATTACCAGAAACAGCTTACTGATTTCGTTTTATGCAGAGACAAATGGTATGCTGAATGCACAGATAACAAGTACAGTAAAGTGCAGAAATAGTAAGCCAGATGCAAGCAGTAAGTAAAGAGCAGAAAATAAAGAACACAGAGACTTTTAGCCAGGTTCGACCCCTAACCCCTATGGTCTACGTCCTGGTCCCTTACCAACTTGGTAAGAGAATATATTATTGATCACTGAAATAAAACCAATTACAAGATACAATAATATATCTCCCTTAATTCCCAGCTGTTGACAAATGGCGTGCTGAACTCCTGTTTCTGAACTTGCTCTCTAAGCTATACTTCCCAAGTATACTTCTCTAGCAACGATCACCAAACTCTAGTTCCCAAGCCAACTTGTCCAACAACTAAACCTTACAAATTGAACAATACAATCAATAGATGAATACAACTCAAACTATGAACTCTCTAAGATATAGCACGTATATAATATATTAAGAGCTCGAGAGAACGAAAGATATAGCAATGGAAAACTGAGTTGTTTGTGTTCTTTGTGTGTTTGAATATTTTCTCTGGATTGTTCGAAACGAATGAACACAAGAACAGGTTTATAAAGCTTCACACCAACGTTCAGAAAATCAATCACCAATTTATTCAAACTATTAGAATCAATTTCCAACGTTCAATTAGTTAGAGATTTTACAAACGTTCTTGTGAACGTTAGACAGAGGGTTTGGAAGAAAGAAATCGATGAAAACATAACCCTTCTGATTTGTATAGATATAAAACGCGTATAGGAGATTTTGTAGAAAGAAATCTTTTAAATAAGGAAACTCCTATAAGTTTTATAAAATAATTTAAAGAAAGATATTTTGAAAAGATTTGAGCTCTAGAATATATTGTGTACGTATTATATAATAAAGAGTCCTCACAATATATTTCCTGAATTACATCCATGAGAATTTGTCTTGATATATATCTTCAGGATTTCTGGCAGTTTGCAAATGGCTTGCTGTTTGAGTTTGTCAGTGCAAATGGCTTGCCAAACTGTCTCTGTTGTAACACCAAGTGGCTTGCTGTTTGTATATTCTCTGTAAACAATCAGTAGACATAATATACCCTGCAAAACCAAGTTAGTACAACCATAACACAATGTTTTATATCAAACTACAAGAAAATAGGTTGCTGAATGTGATCATCAAAACCATAGGAGTATCACAAATTTCTTCTCCGGTCAATTCATTCAATCTCTGATTCATCACTTCTTCTTGGCATTTCCGAATTTTGTCCAATAATACTGGTTGAAATGTCATGGTGTAGACTTGCTCTACTGGTATCTCTGTTGCACAAACTTTAATCTCTAATTTCTCAAACTCTCTAAACAATTCTTGAGTCATTGTCAGCGTATTCAATCTTTCCTTCCTGCTTAGCGCATCAGCTACGACATTCGCTTTTCCCGGGTGATAACTAATGGTACAATCATAATCTTTATCAGCTCTAACCATCTTCTTTGTCTCATGTTGAGTTCCTTCTGAGTAAAAATATACTTAAGACTCTTATGATCCGTGAATATCTCACACTTCTCACCATAAAGATAATGTCTCCACAATTTCAATGCAAACACATTTGCTGCTAGCTCGAGGTCATGGGTAGGGTATCTCTGTTCATGAGGTTTCAGTTGCCTTGAAGCATACGCAATCACCTTTCCATGCTGCATCAACACACACCCTAAACCTTTATGAGAAGCATCACTGTAGATTACAAATTCTCCTTTATCATCCTGTAATGCTAACACTGGAGCAGTTACCAATCTTTGCTTAAGCTCTTGAAAATTCTTTTCACACTTATCAGTCCATTCAAACTTTTCATTCTTCCGTGTCAACTTAGTCAATGGTACCGCAATCTTAGAAAAATCCTTAACAAATCTGCGATAATATCCTGCTAGTCCCATAAAACTTCTTACTTCTGTTGGTGTCCTTTGTCTTTCCCAATTCACAACTACTTCAATCTTTGCTGGGTCAACTCGAATTCCTTCCTTACTCACAATATGTCCCAAAAATTGGACTTCCTTCAACCAAAACTCACACTTGGAAAACTTGGCATACAACTTCTCCTTTCTCAATGTCTCCAATGCTATCCTTAAATGCTCTGCATGTTCTGCTTCCGTCTTAGAGTATATCAAAATATCGTCGATGAAGACTATCACAAACTGATCCAAAAACTTCTTAAACACTCGGTTCATCAAATCCATAAATGCTGCTGGTGCGTTCGTCAATCCAAAATCCATAACCAAAAATTCGTAATGACCATACCTCGTTCGAAAAGCAGTCTTCGGTATATCCTCTGGTTTGATTTTCAGTTGGTGATATCCTGATCTTAGATCTATCTTCGAAAAACATGTCGCTCCTTTCAACTGGTCAAACAAATCATCGATCCTCGGTAATGGGTATCTATTCTTGATAGTCAACTTATTCAACTCCCGATAGTCAATACAAAGTCTCATACTTCCATCTTTCTTCTTCACGAACAATACTGGCGCTCCCCAGGGTGATACACTTGGTCTTATAACTCCTTTGTTCAATAAATCTTGAAGTTGACTGGCGAGTTCCTTCATTTCAGACGGTGCCATTCTATATGGAGCCTTGGAAATAGGTTCTGTTCCTGGTGCTAAGTCAATCGCGATCTCGATCTGACGATCTGGAGGTAATCCGGGTAGTTCTTCGGGAAAAACATCGGGAAACTCATTAACTACAAGAATATCCTCTAATTTTACTTCTTCTCGACTCTTGTCTATCACATAAGCAAGATAAGCCTCACATCCTTTCCTTAACAATCTCTTGGTTTGCATCATGGTAAGAAACGTACTAGCCTGCTTACGCCCTTTAAAGATAACTCTATCGCCTTCTGGAGATCTCAATGACACTCTCTTACTCCTACAATCGATATGCGCATCATACTCGGCAAGCCAATTCATTCCTAAAATTATGTCAAAATCCCCTAGTTGAAAAGGTATCAAGGTGACGGGAAAAAGATATCCTGAAATCTCTACTGCACAGGGTGAACACACTTTATCTACTGGTATCTGATCCTGATTAGCTAACACAATATTCAAAGCTTCTCTTAACATACGAATATCACACTTCAACTTATTCACAAAATCTTTAGAAACAAACGATCTAGTAGCACCCGAATCAATTAACACTTTTGCACTAATGGCGTTCACGAAAAGCGTACCTGCCACTACATCCGAGCTTCTCACTGCATCGTTCATGTTCATGTTGAAGGTCCTGGCACGAATTGGATAGGCTGAAGCTTGATAACTTGGAGCTTGAAGGGCTGGAACTTGCTGAAGTACATGTGGATTTAGAATCTGAGTTGGAATCTGAGATGTTGCCATTTGGTTCACTGGGGTAGAGGTAGTCAATCTCATCAAGTTGTTGTTTGGAACAGGCGATCTACACTCCCTAGCCATATGTCCTACTTTCCCACACTTGTAACAAGTCACACTCGCTTTCGAATTCCTGCACTCGTTAGCATAATGACCTTTCTGATTACACTTGAAACAAACAATATCTGCCTTCACACACGCTCCGGTATGTCTCTTAGAACAATTCTTGCACTCTGGTATTGAGGGTCGGGGAAATCTTGGTTGATTGGGGTTCTGAGGAAGGGTTTCTGAGTTCCTGTTTCTGGGCACATTTCTTTTAAAATTTCTTCCCTGGTTCTGAAATCCGGGCTTCCTCTCCATCTGATTTGTTGACTTTCCTTGATCCTGATTCCTTTCGATTGCTTCCACTTTCCTCTTTAAATTGCCCCTTTCCTTCTGATTCTGATCACTCTCACCTTCTATTATCATAGCCTTCTGAACTACTTCTGCACACGAGTTGATCTCAAAAGCTGCAACTCTGCTCCTTAACCATGGTTTCAATCCCTGTTGAAACCTCTTCGCTCTTTTCTCATCTGTATCCACATAATCTCCTACAAACCTTGCTAATTCTGTAAACTTCTTCTCATACTCATCAACACTCATATTCTCCTGCTTAAGATTAAAGAACTTTAACTCTGATTCTGCATATATCTAGGAAAATACTTCTCCAGAAAAATCCTTTTAAATCTATCCCACTGAATCACTTCTGCTGTTTCCAATGCCTTAGCCGACTCCCACCAATAATTAGATTCACCTTTAAGAAAATAACTAGCAAATTCTACCTTCTGCTCATCACTAACCTTCACCAATGCGAAGGCCTTCTCCATTTCCTTAAGCCATATCTGGGCTTCAACTGGATCTTTTGTTCCTTGGAAATCTGGGGGTTTCACAGCCTAAAAAGATTTAAAAGTTACCACAAGTTGGGCTGGTTGTTGCTGTCCTTGTTGCTGTTGCAATTGCTGATGTTGTTGCTGAAGTAGCTGCTGCTGTTGTGCCAACGCAGCTGTCTGCTGTTGCAAAAGTCCCAAAAGCTGGGCCATATCCATATTGCCTTGATTACCTTGATTATCATCTCTATTCTGATCATCTTGATCCCTATTTTGATTAGCTCTAGTATTGCTCCTTCTTGGAGGCATCTTTCTGAATATTAAACAAGCATCTATTTATCCACAAGCATTCATCTAACCGCAACATGGCACAATATGGTCTAACAGTTCTAATATGACATGGTACAACCTAAAATTTAAAAAATCTCACGCACCCAAATAATACGATAAAAAGGAAACGATAATAATAATAACGATAATGGTACCGATGACATCCATCGATAACCCAAATCCAACAGTTCAAAGTACCAACCAACATAAAGTACGAAAACCGAAACTGAAAGTACGATAAAGTCTAATAACATAAGTCTGATAATAAAATGGCTATACTATACGCCATCGCATAAAACCCAAAGCATAAAACTAGTCCTCTTGCAACTTGTTGATCACGCGCTGGAGCTCATCCACCATCATCTGAACCATCGCATAACTCTCCAAATCTCGATAAGGTACCATAGTGCGAAGCCTCTCGCTAGCCATCTCGGTGAGTGACTGAAGCCTGGAGACAAGAGTCGGGACATGGTCCTCGGGTATATCCTCATTATCCTCATACAATGCATCAACTCTCCTCTGAAGCTGAGCGTTCTCATCATAGAGATGATCACACTCCCTAAGCAACTCCTGATAGACGGGCAAAGGTACAGTATCTGCTATCTCGGCAGGAGGTGGAGCTGAAGGTCCTGGTGCCCGTTGTCGCTGCCAATAATAATATAATATATATATATATATATATAAAGCGTCAGATAAAACTTAGAAGCATTCTACTTAAACACTCTCGATAATAGGGGTCAATCAATCCTATTCTTTTAGAAATATCATACTATTTACATTCTAAGTGAGTTTCTATTTTAATCCTAAATGATTATTGAAAATGTGATCTATCTTGTTACCTAAACCTATATTGTTCAGTGACTCAAACCTGTGGCTCTGATACCAAACCTGTGACGGCCCCAAATCCCTTAATTAAATTAAACTAAATAATGGTAAAGCATGCATATTAATTAATTAGACATTATCAATCCCACGCCTAGATCGCCAACAGGTAAGAGTTTGAAACAATATAAACTACCAATTCAAAACGAGTTATTATTACAACCACAATTATTCTAAGTTCAAAAGATTATTACAGATTAAGTTCAAAAGTCTAGCAAAATAAGATCCATCAGATCGTCACTCCCTTCTACCTGGAACTGCCTCCTATAGGCTACACCTGAACCACCACAATTCTTACGCGCAGTCTCAAGAGTCCTTACCATCTTCGAGTTTCACTGAAAGGTTAAGGAAAATAATATCATTGAGCCAATTGCTCAGCAAGTGCATAAACAACAATATAAGACTGGCAAAATAATCCAACTGTAAAGCAAGATATAAAAATCTGCAATTGAAATGTGTCAACTGAATCAATATCAAAATTAAATGAGAAGGAATTGGAATATCTGATAAGACGCTACGAGCAACGCTGGGTGATCAGCCCACGACAGAGCTCCGAACCCGCATATCCAATACGGTGTTCATCAAATATAAGGGGATCCCAGGCACACATTGGCCTAATAGTAACATGATTTGGACCGGCGCCTCGGTCAAAGTAACATTCCATCCAATTCCATTTAGGTTAAACAATGTCTATCAAATTCAATTCATCTCAAAGAAACAAGATTATCAATGTTATATCAAGTTATTAATCAACAAGAATAGGATTCTCAAATTTTGAATAAATGACAAGGTCAAATGAAGAAAGTTAATCATTTCGGATTCTTAGAAGTTGGGATTCTGTTTAGAGTACTTTGGTTAAGTCAAGAAAATAAGTCAAGAACCAATAAGTGTCTTAAGGTAGAAAAAGAATTCATCATGCAAGAGGGTATTTATATAGTGGTTTCAAGATTTCAAGAATTCAAGAAAATATGAAAGGGTTTCCAAGCAAAATGGTTATCGCTTAACAATTCAAGTCAAGTTTAAGGGATATGAATCAATCAAAGGTATATGACAATATTAAGGTCGGAAAGAATAAGGTACTAATTTGTGACAACTTAACAATTCGATATCTCATAGCATTCAACATATGGTAATAACAAGGTAAGATAGTACACTTGCCTTAAATCACAAATTTGCACTAGATAGCGTCCTCTTCAATCGGCTCCTTTCCAGGCCTCCTACTCGGACCTATAATAATAATAAACAATATCTTATTTTCCCCTCTTTTGTTTACATATCACAAAGCAATCCTAACTGCTAACGCCCCATCGATATAACCAAGCTATGTACATACATTCATATATACATGTAAACACATAAGTCATGTAAGTCACTTAGCATGTAAATCACTTAACATATAATGTAGTATGGTATAGTACTATAATGATTCTACGACTTAACATTGGAGATGTGCCTTTAGGGTTTTGGAAATCGCTTATTATATTTTTAGAAATTTCGGCGGCATCTCCTTTGTATAGTCTTCAAACCATACCGGATTTCAACCGGCTCAAACAACACAAGGCAATTACCATACACTCCCAATGCCTACAACTCCATCAACAAACCACCACTACTAACCACAATTCACAATTAACTTACTAACTCTAAGATGACTTACTTACAATCCAATATTCAAATTCACATAACAATTTAAATCATGCAACCAATTAATTCATGTAACAATTTAATCAATTAGCACTTAAACAATTCAAACTAGTAACTCACAATAATTCACACAACTCCCACAATCTCTCTTCTCCTCCTCTCGGCTCTCTCTTTCTCTTCTCTCTCTCTCGGCCTCTCGGCCTCTCTCTCCCTCTCTATCTCTCTCGGCTTCTCCCTCTCTATCTCTCTCTTCCTCCCTCTCGGTCTCTCTCCCTCTCTCTCAATCTCTTTCTCGGCCTCTCCCTCTTCATCACCAACAATCACACACAAACCCTCACAACAATACTTACACAATGACTTACATGCATATCAATTCACAAAAATCATAATTTCACATACCCACCAATGTTACTTATAAATTTTACAATCAAAATCAAATTATAAACTTAACCCATCAAAGTTCATAACATTTAATTATCAAAATCATAAACCCTTTTTGATTTACACCTACTAACAAACATCAATCAACAAAACAAACATACCCACAACTTGAAATCTTATAAAAACTCAAACCCATCATCAAACTCAACTTAATGACTTGTAAAAACTCACATGCATCCATATTACACTTAGCAATTATATGAAATCAAGAAATTGAGTCATGCATGTAACTCTTTGGCTCACTTTCGATCATAGCCGAGGGTTTGGGGTTCTCCGGAGAGCCCAAAATTCGTGGGTCTCTACCAAGGATTAACACCTAATCATACACACCCACAAAACTCACCTTGTATGCTTGATTTTCGAAAACCCTAGTTTGAAAAGTGAATGAAATTGAAATCCACACACATGAGGGTGTAGAGGATGAAAAGAGGAGTAATTTTATGTATAATAGTGTGAGGTTTTAATGGAGGAATTACCTTGACTAAAGCTTGAGAATCAATGGAGGTTGAGAGATTTTGAGAGAAAAGAGAGAGATGAAGACACGGGGGGGGGGGGGGGTTGTCTCGGCCGAATGAAAAAAAATGGGAAGGGGAGGGTTTTTGTCTAGCCTACACACACACACATGTAATTTAATCACATTTTTAATGATACATCTTTTAATTAAATAAAAGACTTAACAATTAAATCCTAATTATAATATATTTTGGATCCAAAAATAATTTATTGACACATAAAATTAGAATATGCAATTCTCTTCCTCAATATATTTTTAAAACATTTTTAAAATCATTTTATGAAAAGATTTGAATTTTTCAAGTTTTAATATTTTTAAAAAGGAAAGTAATTGGAAAAATCCTTGTAAAATATTTTAATGCGAAAATAAATTAAACTTTTATTTTTAAAAAGTCTTTAAATACATAAAGATAATAAAACAAGAGATTTCATGATTTTTACTAACTCCAAGAATTTTATAAAAATGTTTAAGCAAATAAAAATCATATTTTTGTATTTTAAAAGATATGCAAAATTTAATATAATTCCACGTCAACACATCTGGCAATTATACACATAACACATTCACACAAACATGTAATGACTCATCAATTAAGGCACATAATAATATTTTTAATGCCAAATAATATTATTTATAGAGTACAAAATTCCCAGATATTACATGGTCAGCCTCTCATTATTTTTCTCTCCTTTTGCCTGCTCACAAGGCAGCCTCTCACTCTCTTCCCTCATTCCTAAAAGTGTTTCAACTACTACAAACTCCTCCACAGTTGACATGGGAATGTCACATTTTGCAGTGGTAGAGAGTTGTCAACGGATAAAGTGTATCCGTTGATGTAGTAGTTATTGCTGTCAGCGGATGATTTAGTTGTAGACATATCCGTTGATGGAGAAACACTTGTCAACGGATGAAGGATATCCGTTGATGAAGGAAAACGAGTATCCGTTGAAGTGAAAACCAACACTGAATCTGTGGTGATTGATTTTAAGGAAGAGGCCACAGATAGTGTTGTGAATTCAGGAATGGAAGATTGATGGCCCAACAAATCATCTAAAAGATGATGACCACCAATTATTGAGTGGGGCTTCTCCAAGAATTTTAAAGATGGAGAATCAGGAATTGATGTAGATATCATATTAACATCCAGAGATGGAGTTGATGATGGTTGATTAAAATGTGTATCGATTTGAAGGTTAAGATCAAGGGGTTGTGACTCCACATTTATTGAAGTCACATCAAACTGAATTTGAGAAGGTACAGTTTGCTGTACTGTGTGTGCAGTGCACCCTGTAATTCCCCAATGGTTTTGGATTTTACTCTTCTTCCATAGGTTTTTAAGTGAGAGTTATCTGTGTCTCTTGCCCTTTTGTGCAGTGTTCCTGGAATGGAACTTAAATCAGTAGTCACACCCTGTTAAGAGGATGTAACTAGAATTTGGCTTGAAGGTTCATTAACAGTCTTTTGAGAGACTGAAATGTTGGTTACACCTGCCTCACCTTCCTTATCCTTAGGGCTTCTTTAATGTTCACCCTGTCCCTCACCACTCACTACCACCTTCACACTCCCCTCAAGAGTTTTGGTAGTTTTTGCAACAGGTGCCTTTTGAGAGACACCTGAGGTTTGTCTTTTAGATTGTGGTTTTGAGACTTTGGATTTAGTCACTTGGGTAGGAGCCTGTTTGGTCACAACTACAGACTCCATTGTGACAATGGAAGGCAAAGAAATTTGGGTAAAGATAGGAGTAATAAGATTAGAAGCTACCTGAACAATTGGTGGATAAACCAATTGCACTCCTGCATTCAGATTCATTCGAATCAAGTCACTGAGGACTCTCTTCTCCTGTACAAAACAACTGAACTTGCTATCCGGGTTAGAGAGGGATAGCTCATTCTCTGACATATGCAGGCCTAAGAGCATCAAAAATCTAGCAAAGTAGATATTTTTGCCCCTAGTTTCTTTGTTACCCAATTTAGCTGCTATTTCATACATTATTATTGTGCCAAAGTTGAAGTATTTATCAGTTAAAAGCATACAAAGCATCACTAGCATGGTTTTAGTAACAACATCAAAATTACTAATTTTACCAGAAAAAGTTTTAATGAAAGCATCACACAGATAACTCCATTCTTTAACCATACCCTTCCTAACAATTTTGCCTAAATTATCAGTACTAAATGCATATCCACTTGAGTTTAGCATGGTAACTATTTCAGCATCGGTTGGAAATGATGTACAATTATTTTTAGGTAATTTTAAACATGCAGTAAAGACATCAGAATTAGCCACATAATTTTTACCCTTAAGAGAAAAAGAGATAGTTTCATCAATACCATTAAATTCAGCCGATGTCAACATTTCCTCAATTACTTCATGAATGAAGGGTGTGGTGGTAGTCATAGCATATGACAGTTTGCATTTCTTCACGAAATTCATCATGATGTGATATGCTTCTTGAGCGTTCACTGTATCAACAAAGGCCACGAAATTGTTCTTCTCATAGGTAAACCCAGTGGAAGACATCATCTTAACAATAGGCGCCATTGAAGTGTTTGAACTTTTGTTGCAGAGAAAGTTTTAGTGAAGAAGATGCAGTTAACTTATGAGATTCTTGAAAATGAATAAAGGTGAGATGTGAGAGCACAAGACAGCCTTTTATATTTTTCAAGAATTAAAAATGAAATAATTAAAAGTAATTACCCCATTGGACAAAAGTAACTGTCAGATAATATATGAAAAGAAAAGAAGTACAGCCATGACTAATTATACACGTTTACCAATGGCTATAAAAAGAAATATGTATATCAACGGATAAAGATTGGACGGTTGAGAAAACAGTTTATCCATCGATGATGTGGACAACCTGTTATCCGTTGACATACGAAAATCTAGTAATGTGTTTATACTACCAACATATAAAAGGATATCCGTTGATAAGCAAATATTGCCTTAAACAAAATTCCTGCTAAGAGTTTTTCTGAGAGTTTTTAATTCTCAAGTAAACCAAAACACATTTCTAGCTGCAATACAGTATGATTAGATACCATTAGGAATTATGAAAAATTAAGCATACCTAGTTAACCTACCAACCTTGTGAATGAAGATTCATCAAGAGGCTTGGTGAAGATATCTGCAAGCTGCATTTCACTTGGCACAAAGTGCATTTCTACTGTACCATTCATCACATGCTCTCTAATGAAGTGGTATTTGATGTCAATATGCTTGGTTCTCGAATGTTGCACTGGATTCTCTGTGATGGCAATAGCACTAGTGTTGTCACAGAAAATTGGAATCTTCTCAACCTTTAGACCATAGTCAATAAGTTGATTTTTCATCCAAAGAATCTGTGCACAACAACTTCCAGCTGCAATGTACTCAGCTTCGGCTGTAGAAGTGGAGACTGAGTTCTGTTTCTTACTGAACCATGACACAAGCCTGTTCCCTAGAAATTGACAGGAGCCTGTAGTACATTTCCTATCAATTCTGCAACCTACATAGTCTGCATCTGAATAGCCAATTAGATCAAAGCCAGAATCTCTTGGGTACCAAATGCCAAGGTTTGGTGTTCCCTTGAGATACCTGAAAATTCTCTTAATAGCAATCAAGTGAGACTCTCTAGGGTCAGCTTGAAATCTAGCACAAAGACATGTGGAAAACATTATATCAGGTCTACTATCTGTTAGATATAGAAGTGAGCCTACCATGCCTCTATAGCTTGAGATGTCCACAGATTTTTCCTTAGTATTCAACTCAAGCTTAGTTGCAGTGGCCATAGGTGTTTTTGCAGAGGCACAATCCATTAAGTCAAATTTCTTTAAAAGATCATAAATATATTTTGTTTGACTTATGAAAATTCCCTCATTGACTTGCTTTACTTGTAAACCAAGAAAGTAAGTTAATTCACCCATCATGCTCATTTCATACCTACTTTGCATAAGTTTGGCAAACCTTTTGCAAAGCTTCTCATCTGTAGACCCAAAAATAATATCATCTACATAGATTTGAACAAGTATTGAAGAACCATTGACATTTCTATGAAATAAGGTTTTATCTACTGTACCTCTAGTGAAGTGATTCTCCAAAAGAAATTGAGATAAAGTGTCATACCAGGCTCTTGGTGCTTGCTTCAAACCATAAAGTGCTTTCAAAAGAAGATATACATATTCTGGAAATTCTGGATCTTCAAAGCCAGGAGGTTGATGGACATACACCTCTTCTTCCAGTTCCCCATTTAGAAAGGCACTTTTGACATCCATCTGATAGACTTTGAAATTGGCATGTGCTGCATAGGCTAGGAAAATTCTAATTGCCTCAAGTCTTGCCACTGGAGCAAAAGTTTCATCAAAATCTATTCCTTCTTCTTGAGAATAGCCCTTTGCCACTAATCTATCTTTATTCCTCACAATTATGCCATTTTCATCAATCTTATTCTTGAGAACCCATTTGGTACCTATGATACCTCTATCATCAGGTTTGGGCACAAGCTTCCATACTTTATTTCTCTCAAATTGGTTTAGCTCTTCTTGCATTGCTAAGACCCAATATGGATCTAGAAGGGCATCTTCCACTTTCTTAGGTTCCTCTTGAGACAGGAAACTACTGTATAGGCATTCTTCTTGTGTGGCCCTCCTAGTTTGGATTCTTGAGTTTGAGTTACCAATGATTAATTCAAAAGGATGATCTCTGGTCCATTTTCTTGAAGGTGGAAGGTTTGATCTAGATGAGGTTGCTTCATCTACATGAGCATGATCTTGTTGATTGGTTATTGAATTTTGACTTTGAGAAACTCCCCCTGAGTTTGTTGTCCTTGAGGAGTTATGAAGTTGACTGTCAACAGATGCATCATTTTGTCTATCAACGGATGCTCCATTTTGCCTGTCGACGGATACATGAGAATGCCTATCAACGGATGCATCTAATGATCTAGTATGACTGTAAACGGATGCTTCATTTCCAGTGTTAGCATCACTTCTAGTTGGACCAACAACTCTAGGTGAATTTCCAAGGCCATGATCTTCATTTTCCTCATCATCATCAATGTACATTCTTCCTTCTACCTCATTTTCAAATCTTAACTTTTCATGGAAGCCTTCATCATTTAGACCTAGAATATTTTGATCATCAAACACAACATGTACAGATTCCATAACAATGTTGGTTCTTAGATTGTAGACTCTATAGGCTTTCCCTGTTGCATATCCAACAAATATAGCTTCATCTGCCTTTGCTTCAAATTTGCCCAAGTTATCTCCATGATTTCTTAGCACAAAACACTTACATCCAAAGACATGAAGAAAAGCTAACGTTGGTTTCTTGTTGGTGAATAACTGATAAGGAGTCATTCCTCTAGCTTGATTGATCAAGGAAATATTCTGAGTGAAGCAGGCAGAGTTGACAGCTTCAGCCCAGAAATATGTTGGCAATCTTGATTCACTTAACATTGTTCTAGCTGCTTCAATGAGATTTCTGTTTTTCCTTTCAACAACCCCATTTTGTTGAGGTGTTCTAGCAGCAGAAAACTCATGGACAATTCCATTCTCTTCACATAAAATCTTCATTGTGGAATTTTTGAATTCAGTGCCATTATCACTCCTGATTCTTTGTACTTTTACTTCAGAACCATTGTTTACTAGTCTGAAATGATTGATGATGATTTCACTTGCACAATCTTTGGAGTGCAGAAAGAAGGTCCATGTAAACTTAGAAAAATCATCCACAATCACCAGGCAGTATTTCTTCTTTGAAATGGACATGACATTTACTGGACCAAATAAGTCCATATGCAGCAATTGAAGGGGCTTAACAATGGATGACTCTGTCTTGCTCTTGAAGGATGATTTCTTTTGCTTCCCTAATTGGCAGGCATCACACAATCCATCCTTGATGAACTCCAATTGAGGGATTCCTCTAGCAAGATCCTTTCTTACCAAATCATTCATAACTTTAAAATTCAAATGAGACAGCTTTTTATGCCATAGCCAACTCTCATCCTTGCTTGCTTTGCTGAAGAGACAAGTAATGGATTCTGAGCATACTGAGTTGAAATCAGTTATGTAAACATTTCCTTTTCTAAAGCCTGTCAGAACCACATTGTTGTTTTCCTTGGTAGAAATAACACAGGCTTCTTTAGTGAACTTTACTTCATAGTCTTTGTCACAAATCTGACTGACACTCAGCAAATTGTGCTTCAAACCTTCAACTAAAGCCACTTCTTCAATGATGACATTGTCCTTTGTAATCAAGCCATATCCCTTAGTATATCCTTTGCTATCATCTCCAAAGGTAATTCTAGGGCCAGCTTCCTCCTTGAACAGTGTGAGCAGGGTTGAATCTCCTGTCATATGCCTAGAACATCCACTGTCTAGGTACCATAGATTCCTCTTATTTCCCTGATTGCAAGCTGAACTTGCTTCCTGCTCAGAATCAGCCATTAATGCAAGGTTGACAAATTCAGCATCATCATCAGAATGATTTCCATCAGTAGCCCAGTCATACTCTTGGGTCATGAATGCCTTTCCTTTCTGTCTCAGAAGATCGAAATATTTCTTCTTATAGTCAACAGTTTCAGTTGGCTTTCCCTTGTTCTCTGATCTAGGCTTCCTACATTCACTTATCATGTGACCAGCAATTCCACAATTATAGCATTTAATTTTGGATTTATCCACATAGTTGCTTGTAGAAAAATCCTTGTTAAATGGCTTGGCCACCCCAGAGTTTCTTCTGAATTTTAGCTTAGAGAATCTCCTAGATAGAAAGGCTAAATGCTCATCTATCTCATCCAATTGATCCTGCTGAAGGACACTCATTTCTTCAGACACCTTTTCCTTGCTTTTGCTTGATTCTGCTCTACCTTCACAAACCTCCCTGTTTGGTGTAGATTTAGCAGCTTCAGTCCTCTTCTCCTCCTTCTGCTCCAAGTTGGCAACAAGTGCAATTGACCCACTTTTCTTTTGGGCATTCTCAATTTCTTCATCCTGCTCCATTTCTAGTTCATATGTCTTTAAAGTTCCATAGAGCCTTTCAAGAGTAAATGACTTGTACTTTTGAGTGTTTCAAGAGTAAATAGTCAGAAATTTGAGATTAGAATCTTTCACTTGGTAGATTCTTCCATACAGTTTCAAGCCATTCAGTAGCTTTTAAAATCTACTAAATGTGTCATTCAATGTCTCTCCATTCTTGAAATGGAAGTGCTCATACTGTTGGATCAGTAGCTGCATCTTGTTTTCCCTTACCTATTCTGTACCTTCACAAAGTGTTTGAACAATGTCCCATACTTCCTTGGCGGTAGTACAGTTGATAACATTGTCAACCATGTCTGTTTCTAAACCATTAAACAGAATATTCATGGTCTTTTTATCTTTGTGGACTTCTGCAACATCCTCAGTACTCCACTCAGAAACAGGTTTTGGGATGTAAGTGTCTGGTGCATCTGCAGCAAGACCAACTCTTGAAGCAGCCTTCATTGGAACATGAGGACCCTTCTCAATGCAATCTACAAAGCCTACATCAATAGAAATGAGATGTAGACGCATTTTTACTTTCCAGTGAAAGTAATTTTCTCTATCAAGAACCGGTATCTTCACTCCATAATCCTTCTTAGACATGTTGGAAGTGTGTTGATCTTTAAACTTCAAATATATTAGAAGCTTGCTCTGATACCAATTGTTATTCCCAGATTACACACTTGTATAATTGTAGAAGGGGGGGTTGAATACAATTCTTGATAATTATAAATTTCTGATAAAAACCACAGAAATCTATAAGGAAATAATTGCTGAATAAGAAATGGTTCACAAACACATAAAAAATCAGGTGGTTAAATGTACCACCTGAGACTTTTATTTGAAGAAAACTCTGTGATACAAATGTACACAGCTTCTATTTTTACAACTCTTTGCTTCTAAGGATATTCAAGAAACCCTAAGCAAATATGTTTGTTTTCTTAGTTTCTAAAGAGTTGCTACACTTGGTTATATATCCCAAGTTTACAAGTACTACAGGAATAAGATAATATTAATCTAATTCAAGTTGACTTGCTACTCCACTCCAAATCCACATGTAGCCGAAAGGTTGTCCTTGTGAACAGATATGTCCCCTGCACCTTTCTTGTATGTACTGTGTAAATGGAATGCTTCTTTCTTCTGTGTTTCCAAAGTATGGCTGCCATACTGCTTTTTATACCTACTATCAACCCATGTGATCTGTCAGTCAAACCTGTCCTTATCAACTGCTAATTCCCAGCTAGCATAGGATAAAGTTTTAATGATTATACGTTGATGTTGTGCACAGTTATCCGTTGATGGTAGTTTGAGCTGTATCCGCTGATAGAGTAGATTTGAGTCGTATCCGTTGATAGAGCCATCTTCTCATCCGTTGATACACTTTCACTTAGACAGAATTACATAGCATAGCTTATTTACAATTGGCTACCCTATTCTGCCTATCCATTGATGGTCAACATGACTCTGAATAAGAACACTATCAACTGATAAATAGAGATATTGCAGTATGCTACAAAACCTCATCCGTTGATGAGCTACCTGTCAACGAATAGAGTTATAAAGTCTTATCCGTTGACAGTTACAAAACTTGACTTATACAATTTTGCGTGAATGTTAAGTTATCATCAACTACAACATATTCCTAACAGGAGAGTTGACATTCTTTCTTGGGTTGCAAGTTAGTCAGAGAAAGGATGGTATCTTTATCAGTCAGACCAAGTACATCAAGGATCTATTGAAGAAGTTTGACTTGGAAGATTGCTCACCTATAAAGACACCCATGGCCACTGCAACTAAATTGGATGAAGATGCTAAAGGCAAGAAAGTAGACATCTCAGTCTACAGAGGCATGGTTGGTTCTCTACTCTACCTCACTGCAAGTAGGCCAGACATCATGTTTGCTACATGCTTGTGTGCAAGGTTTCAATCAAACCCAAAAGAATCACATTTGATTGCTATAAAAAGGATCTTTAAATATCTGAAGGGCACTCCAAACTTGGGACTATGGTATCCTAAGGACACAGGGTTCAATCTGGTTGGTTATTCTGATGCTGATTATGCTGGTTAGTTATTCTGATGCTGATTATGCTAGTTCAATCTTTAAATATCTGCTGGTTCAATCTGGTTCAATCTTTAAATAGCTGCTGGAAGTTGCTGTGCTCAAGTGCTTTGGATTAGAAATCAACTTAGAGATTATGGACTTGTGTTGGAAAGAATTCCAATCATGTATGACAACACAAGTGCAATCTCTATAGTTGCCAATCCTGTCAATCATTCTAGGACAAAGCACATTGACATCAGATATCATTTTATAAGGGAACATGCAACTAATGGAACCATTGAGTTGCATTATGTTTCTAAAGATAAACAACTAGCTGATATATTCACTAAGCCATTAGATGAAACCACCTTCACAAGGTTGGTTAGTGAGATTGGAATGCTAAATTCTTCAGATTCTGGCTAGGTGAATATAGCATCTAGATTGTTGCAGCAGTAAACACTTACTTTATCTAAATTCTCAATATTTTTGGAGTAAGTGTTGGCTGAAATATGATTTATAAATATTTCAAATCTGTTGCATATTTGGAAAATCATATTCTCTTGTTAACTTGAAATTTCTATGAAATTTTGAGAAAATCACTGTTTAATTTGCTAGAATATTTGTGAATGAATATGGCTGGTAAATTTTGAAAAGATAGTGAAAATTGAGTTTCTATGAGTATAATTCGACAAGTCAGACTTCTCAAGTGATTCACTATTCGACATCTCTAACAAGTCTCTTTAGAGCACTCTCAAGTTCTCGAATAGAGTCTTTTAGAGTTCTCGAATAGAGGTTTTCTTGACTTCTCGAATATAGTGTTTTAGTTCTCGATTGACAGAGTTCTCGAATACTATATTTGAGTTCTCGAATCATTTGAAAAGGCTGATTTCTCGCTGAATTTTAACCAATTTTGGATTTTTATTCAGAATTCAGAATTACTCATAAAAACATATTTTACCTAATTTAGATTTACTTCTAAGTTAGATAACTGCCAGCTGTGAGTTACAACCTGCTTGAGTTATCGAATAAGCCTTTCTTGACTTCTCGAATAGTTGTTTTCTACTTCTCGAATGCCTGACTTGTCGATACAGAACATACATCTAATCGACAATTCAAGTACTTCATACTTTTACAATTTCACATCTATTCGATTCATTTCATTCGATTTCTCAAGCATCCAAACTCCCAAAACCTCTGAAACCCTAACTGCAAAAGCTAAATTTCTTCTTCAACCTTCAATTTCTTCATTCTCTCTCTCCCACACAAATGGCAACAGTAAAATTCAACACCAATTTCATTGCTCTAACTAGTGATGTTGAAGCACCCAACACCAATTTCAAGTGCTTTGTGAAGTGGATGTCTGAATCGTACATCAAGAATACTCTATCTGTTAACCCAACTCTGTATCTCGACATTCTAGAACAGTTTTGGTAGTCTGCTACAGTGGAGGTGGTGGCTCTTGACTCTGCAATATCCTCGTACATCATCTACTGCAAGATTCAAGACAAAATATCACTATCACCAGAGAGGATATGAATGAGGCACTTGGGATGGGTACCAAAGGAGAGGTGTATGACCCACTTGCTACAAATGCTGAATTGGAAGACTTCTTTGATTTCATCAAATATGCAGACAGAATCAGTCTTGGGCACTTGAACAGAAAGCATTTGAGGAAGGAATGGAGTTATGTGTTTGCTACACTTCTTCAAGTCTTCACTGCAAGAAAATCCAGCTATGACCAAATTAGAACTCCTACACAGCAAATAGGCTATGCCTTAGCTTATGGAAAGAAGATAGACGTTGGTCTCATCATTTTGCAGGAGCTGTATGGGAGACTTGGTAAGAATTCAGCCAAGAGAGGTAATGAAATTTTCTTCCCTCGTTTTATTCAATCTGTCCTTAATTTCCTAGATGATAAATTGATTGAATTAGATGGGATGAATAAAAATAGAATAGGCTATCCTAAATCCATGACCAAACTCATTTTTGGTAATTTGGAGACTAGGAATGATGTGGATGTAAGACTTAACATAACTCCCCATATGGAGAGTTTGTTTAGAACTTACCCCCACAACATGCCAACATTTGCCTCTAAGTCTGAGTTAGCTAAGCCCAAGCAAGTAGAACAAAATGCTAACCCAGGGCTAACTAACCAACCCTCTCAACCAAACACTCTACAAATCACTGAGCCAACTGCATCATCCTCTCAAAAGGGTGATGTTAGTAAAAAGAAGAGAAATGAAGTAATGTCTGCACCCTTAAATATTCTATCTGAAGCAGCATTAGCTGTTGAACTAGGTCTAGAAAGTGAGGAACCAGAGTCACCCTTACTAAGGCCAAAAAAGAAGAAAAAAACTAAGACCACCTCTTCAGGCACACAAATGGCTGAAGTTGTGAAATCAGGGGCAAACAGCTCACTAGATGTGTCCTCTCAACAGGGTGCATCTATAGAATCAAGCATCCTCCCCAATGCACCTTCTTGTATTGAGTCAGTACATGGGAGTGATAAGGCTGGCACTACACTGAGTGGAGAGCACATCACACTTGAAACTCCCTCTATCTCTCAGGGGGAGTTGCCAAAATCTACTCTACAACACACTTCTCTTCCAGAATCTTCATCTCAAATTTCTTTGGAGCCTGTAATTCAAGAAATTGAAGAGCAAGGCATTGATCACCAAGAATCCTTTTCTCTTGGTGAGCCAATTGACTCAAGTGACTTAGTGCATGACACTTTGCTCACCACCCAGGACCCACATTTAGATGGTGAGGGAATGCATGCTGGGGCATCTCCTAATGACACCATCACAAACACAGAGGTTCCACTAGTTTTCACTAGAGACTCTGTGCCTGTGTCAACTGCTGGTGTAACTCATCCCACTTCTGTGGAGACACCAGTAGTAGAGTCAATCCATCCGGTTACAGAAGTTGCATCTATAACTGAGGAGTCTAGCTTGCCTAGCTCTAGCTCTAACTTTATGTCACAATGGCTGAAGCCTGTGCACCATGACAGTGCTTCAGGATCAGGGTCTGTTCCACAACAATTGACGGTTGAAGCACTTCAAAGCTTAATTGTGGATCAGATCCCTGAGTTCACAAAGATTGCACAGGACCTCCTCACTGCCAACCTGCCCAATCCTGACTATGAAGCTATTCTCCTGTGCCATAAAGAGGATGTGGAGCTACAACAGGCCAAAATTGTGGATGAGTCTGAGAGAGAAGGCAATATAGATGCCTGGCTTCAAGGAAAATATGACATTCCTCTCTCAGAAGGCCTACAGTACCTCAGAGAAGAGTACATCACTTCACTAGGGTCCAATGCCAAATCTCTCACCCCTAGTGCTGTGTATGAAGCAGTCAATGACAGTTACAAGGGAATTCTCAAGGCTGCACACTACCTTGGCAAGGGTCTAAAGACAGAAGTCACAGAAGTGTGTACAGCCACAACCAAGGAGGTGCATGAGTTAAAAAGGGCTTTTGATTCCAAATTCCCTCAACTGGAGACTGTGGTCAAGGAAATTCTAGCCTGCAAGTCTAGCTGTATCAAAATGGACAATGGCTTGGCCCTTCTCAAAGATACTGTCACAGGGCTGGGGCATAAGTTTCAATCTATGTCTGATCAAACCACAGACTCAAATGCCATGCTGAGAACAATGTTCAAGAATCAATATGGGGATAAGCTGGTAACTGAGGTCCCTGTTCATGACATGACCAAGTATGAAGTCCAAAGACTCAAGGATCAATCACTCTCTGGCTTCAGGGCACATGAGCTATTCACTAAAGTGGATACTCTTAAAAAGGAGGTGACTACTCTCACTAAGTCCAATGCTCATCTTACAGACAAGGTTGCCCTTCTCAATGATCAGTTGGACACTCAAGCAACCACCACAGCTGATGTTCTTCTGCATCAATAATCTATGTTGGCTGCTATGATGAAGCATATGGGTCTTCCTCTCCCTGAAGAATCTTCCACCCCAAAGGTCACTTCTAAAGCCTCTGTGCCTGACAACAAGCCTAAGGGGGAGAAGAGGACAAGGAATTCAAATACAAAGGGGGAGAAACCTAAGGAAAAGGGATAAAGTTAAGTAAGGGTGATCACCAAAGAGCTTCAAAATCTATAACCAATGTGCCAGGCAAAGGAAAAACAAAGGTTGATGAGCCTCCTACCTCACTGCCAGTTGTTACTCTACCAACTGTGCATGTCATTACTCCTAGTGGTCAGAAGCAATCTATCACAACCACAGTGGTTGCAGGGAGTATGCCATCTGACAAACCTCCATCCTCCATATCTAAAAGTGCCAAGCATGTAGAAGTTAAGGTGGTCACTGAGGCCAAGCTACAAGAAGTTGCTAACTCAAATGTTTATCATGATAAAGCCTTCTTGGAGTTTCTGAAAGCCACAAGGGAACAGGCTGGTGACACTCAGTTCTATGTGAGGGAGTTGAAGGAGCAGATTGACTACATCACTATCATCCCCAAGAAAGTCAATAATCTATGGTTCAAGGAGATAGTGATGATATCCAAATCAAAGATATGGCATCTAACATACAAGACTCTACAAGCCCTAAAACACTCAGAGATAGATGTCATACTTGAGCTTATTGAGAAGAGAAATGAGAACAACAAAAGTCTGTTTGATGATTTGAGGAATGGCCAACCTTCAAGGCTGCCAGAAGTGATCAAGAAGCCATGGACAATCATCTATCAGTCTGGCACCAAAATTGAAGACATCAAGCAATTGGTCATTCCCCATGATCTCACTTCTCGAAATCATAGACTGGTCATTGCTATCATTGATCAACTACAGAAGAAGGTTGGAGCCAGAAATGCTGAAGAAATTGAAGCACTGCACATTCTCAGATCTTTTATAGCAACTGGTGAAACTCCAGAGAGGGCTCAACCTAGGAGAAATAAGGATGATGACTCTGAATACAAAAGTGATGGGAGGAGGAGACATCACAGGAGAGATAAGGGTGATGAAGATGAGGAGAAGAAGGATGACAAGAATAAGAAAGATGGTGATGACCAAGGAAAAGTCTATGAGAGGAAGATTGGAAAACAGCAAGCCTTAGGCATTGCTAGCAGTAACCTCACCACAACACAAGACTCTGAGTCTAGGGTGAATACTGTTAGTAATGACCTACCAAAATCTGATTCAATGGCTTCTGCAACTGTTTTGCCACCTCAAGAAGAGAAGAAGATTCAAGCCAAGAAACCATGTGTATGTTTCAGAAAGCAAACTGCTAATGGAACACTACTATGGTCTACCAACAAAGGTCAAAGATTTCAGCCAAGTAACCATGTAAAAAGGATCAAATTTAAACAAGCTGCAAGGAAACCAAGGCTATCCAAATCAAGGACTCTGACAATTTATCCAGGATTGAAACTTCAACCACTTGATGAAGACTTTGATATAAACCAACTGCAATTCCTAAGAGCTCAGAGAATCTATCATGTTGCCATTATTGATGATTGCCTAGAAGTCAAATATACTGATGGAAGAGAGGAGAAATTCAGACAAGGGCAGTGTCAAAAGTATGGCAAGTTGGATGACATAGAAAGGATGATTGCACTATTGGATGCTAATGACAAAGTGGAAAGGGTTTGGAAACTGGAGCTAGCTGCTTTTGTAAAGATGAAAAGAGATCATGATGAAGAGATAAGGAAGGGATGCCTTGAGAGATGGATAGAAAGGGAGAAGGAAATTGATAGACTGGAAGCTGAAGCAGAAAAGCTAAGGGCAAAAGGATTGTGTAGAGTTCAGTTCAATACCTATTTGGTGAAGTATAGGAGAAGAAATGGAGAGCATGTCAATATAAGAATGGACCTACTCAATCACTATCCTGCCAACATTCTGAAGCCAGTACTTGAAGATTTCAAGAATTCTATTCTGCTTGAAGAGTTGGATGCCTTAGCTGAGATCATAAAGGCCATGGATAAGAATGCAAGAAAGGAGAAAGAAAGAAGACAGAAAGCATATGATGATCTACAAGCCAAGGCAATGGAGATGGAATCAAATGAGAATGGCTAATATTTCATCATACTGTAAGATTGTTTATCTTGTAATTTCTTTCATGTGCTCAATCAATCTACATACCTGTACTTTAAAGTTTTATCTTTATGTATGTTAGGCTTGTTATCAGACATAAAATTATGACTAAGGGTCTCACTCACAATTTGGGGGAGATTCTTAGTTACAGAGGCATGCCTGTATACATCTAATAACAAGCCTAATTATTTGTAATGCATGACCTCTTAACTGAGGGAACCTCTAGTTGTAGAGTTTCTGTTTGTATTGTACTTGTAGTAGGCATCAAATCCTAGTTGTGTAACTGTACTTATAAAGTCAAGAATAATGCTTGAAAGAAGTTCCAAGGTTCATGCCTCAAGCAAGAAGATAAAGACTGTCAAATAATCACAGTTGGGATTTGAAGAAATGAAGAATTTGCCTAAGTACCAATTCGAGAAGTATATTTGTCTATTCGAGAAGTCTAGCATTCGAGAAGTCAGGGATTCGATATCTCAAGACACTATTCGATATCTCTGAATACACTGTTCGATATCTCAGAGATTCGATATGTCTACTACTCTATTCGAGAACACAAGAAGTCAACAAGTCAAAGTGGTATTCGAGTTCTCAAAGAGTCAACAAGTCAAAGTTCCATTCGATATCTCAAGGACTCAGAAAGCTATTCGATATCTCGAGGATTCGATAAGTCAAATGTTCTATTCGACAACTCAAGAATCCTGATGGAAAAGAGCTTTTCGAGAAGTGGTTTGACATGTCAATATAACAGTGTTCGAGAACTCAGAGTTATCGATCAAGTCAATTCTAGTTCTCAAATCATCTACTTAGTCACTTCTCAAATACATTCTTGGAGACAAAATATTGAAGAAATTGTACAAGTCAGAAACCTGCAACAAGCCAATGCACTTTATGGACCACAATCTGTAACGTGCTCTGGAAAGCCTACAAGGAAGCTTGGAGAGATATAGAAGAGACAATAGGCTAAAGAAGTGGATCTGAACAGGCTTTGCAAAGTCAAATCTGTAACCGTTTGGACACTTACTCAAAAAGGATAGACAGACTAGAAAGTAATTTGTTCAGCTACCTTATTTGTAGTAAGTAGGGTGCATCCATGTTCTATAAGGATACAGCCTCACTTCCTTATTCATTAACTTTGTGAGTCAAGTTTTTCATACGCTGTAAGCTGTATCTCTCTGAGAAAAATGAAGCTGAGAATACTATCATTTGTATTCACAGATTGTAGCAACCTTTATCTAATAATATATTAGATTAAAGTGATATTGTGTCTTGTGTTGTTCTTTATCCGCACCTTCACTCTTGCACACACAAACACTTACTTGCTACAAAGACTCGAAAAAAAAAGTTCAAGAATCCATTCACCCCCCTCTGTATTCTTTTACTGTATTCAATACTCAACAATTTTGATTTCTTATTCACTTATTTTTTTGGGTATTATTTTTGCATAGAATTTTTCAAGGAACATGACCTTCACATTTATCACTCCGAACATTTATTACTACAGTCTACGTGATATCGATATTTTTTTTAATAATGTTAGGGATGTCAATATTTTTTTTAATAATGTTAGGGAGTTCGCAATGGTTTATGAATTTGTTCTAAATGTCAAGTGTCTTATTTTAATTTGTGGAATATATATATAAGCTAGTGATCAAATATAAATCAAAATTAAAATTGAAATTAGAAACTAATCTAAATTCTTAGATCAATCTAATCTAATGGTTCCCTATAAGCACCACACACAATTAAAATACATCATCCCATACATAATTTCACACAATTCACTCCGTTTCTAATTTGATTTTTCCCATAAATCTATGGGCTTTTTTTGAAGTTTGACTTCACTCTATTTTCCTAGATCTCCCAACGATCAATTTGCATAACATCTGTGATATATTTCGACGCGATTTAAGAAATTTTTTATTTAGTTTTTGGTTGTTAGTTTAAGAGTGGTTTATATTAGAGTAAGACCCCATATATATATATATATATATATATATATATATATATATATATTTCGAACATACACAACCAATCAAATTTTGCCAACTAAGTATTTGGGAATCGTTTCGAGAACACTACTAAAAAAACGCTAACAGACATCGGTTTCTGGCCGATGTCTTTGAAAAATTCTGACCGATGTCTTTGTCGGTGATGTCTAAAGTCTGAACGTTTAGACATCGGTTTCTGGCCGATGTCTTTTAGCGTATAATACATCAGTTTTAAACATATTTCTGATGTTTATGAACTATCTTCTTGGGTTAACTGCATGAGGTTATCTTTTGAATCGTTATATTAGAGGTCTTAGCTGTTATTTAACATGTAGCAAACATAGAATAATTCGACATAGACATCTGTTTGTTTCCAAATATTGATGTCTAAGCCTTTATTAACATCGGTTAATATTTAAAAAACCGATTTATAAAGTTCTCATAGACATCGGTTTTAGACAATGCTGAAGATAACTATTGCATTGGTTACCTAAATTTAAAACCGATGTCTGAGGTCCATCAGACATCGTTTTCAACTGATGTTTAAGACTTCTAATATAACAGTTTTTATAATAATGAACGTTGTGCAAGGTCTATTATTACATCATTTTTCTTGTCTCTAATCGATGTGTAAGTTGCAAGTAGACATCAATTTATATTGACAATTGGCTGTGTATGTAGTTATTAGTCATCAATTTTCTCTATTTGACATTTAAAAACTAATGTTGTTTTCCATATTGATACAAACAAAACTTGATTAGTTGTACGCATAATCGAAAACAATCATTCATTCAAACAAAACTACCAGGCCACCTGCCATCAACATGTACAAAATTAAGTAGACATTCATTCAACCAATGTCATTCATTTACAAGCATCCATAGTTCATTCAAACATACATTCCTAGCTTCTAGCCATAATCGAAAACAAGCATAACTTGCAATCTAGAATGTATACAAAATCAACCAGCTATATATAGCCAAATTCAAACATAACAGTACTAGACATTAAATCCGCAAAACATAGAAATTCGCAAAAACCAACTGAAAGGTACAAGTACTATAAATCCAGAAACCAACATGCACTAGTACTGAATATCCATCCAACAAAACCTGATCCGACAAAAGTAAGGTCAAATACGATCTTGAATGAATTCGAGTGCCTCAACACGCACCTCATCCAGCTCCGCATCAGTGTAAGTTCTTCTAGTCTTGTTCAGCCACTACAATGTGCAAAAAAAAAATATTTAACAGAAACAGAAATGGCCTGCAGGTTCATAACCTTACTATATAACTAGGCATCTTTCGATCACGAGCCATCAACTCTGACTTTGAGATTCGAACCTTTTTCTCTCTTGGTAATTTGAAGAATTCTTTTGGAGTGATGAACCCTCCAACTGCTCGGACCCTTCCCGAATGCTCAGGAGTTTCCAATGCAATTGTCAGAACATCTTCACCTGCACCGTGATGAAGTTCACCCTTTTCCTTGGCTTCCAGTAGGGTGTCCTATATATAGACATGAGAGGTGTCAACATAAAGCATCATGTTATTGAGAATAAAATTATCATAAATAATTATCATGACAGGAGGCTTACAATTCTTTCGCACACTTCTGCTAGTTCTGGATCCATCACACCGTCCTTTGTTTTTCGAGCCTTCTTCCAAAAAATTGCTCTGTCAGGATCTTCTTCGGGATCCAACCTTCCAGCCTTAATCTGTTAAAAATGAAGCAACAAATTAAAAATATAAAAAAAGAAATAATAGTATGAATAAAAAAAGACTATTGTTATTGCCTCTTCCTCCTTCAAGCCAATGTAGCCATTTCTTGACAAACGATGAGGATATTTTCTCTTACCAACTCTGCCACTTTGTAAATCATGAATTTCCTAAAACCAAATTTACATGATTAAAAATAATCACAATTTGTCATGAAAAACAATCATTAATGTATGTAATTGTGAACCACATAAATTAAAGAAAAAATATCACATTTACCTCCCAGCTTTCACCAGACCTCTCTGCAACAAACCTTTTCCAGGCTGACCTACCAACAAACTCATATTGCTTTGGCGGCCTACGCAACTTCTTCTTCTCAGCAAGATATGGTCGCACAAATTTATTCGTTAATCTGGTCTTAAATTTTCTCCATTTAATGCCTGCAGACTTCAGGATAAAGTCCTCTAAATGTGGTTTAATTTTGAATGTATCCTGGACAACAGAAATACAAGATCAATAGTTGTAATAGAAAACACAGAAATTTAATACTATCTCAACAGAAATAGACAAAAATTGGAGAATACCTGAACATCGAGCCAAAGCTTTGATTTCAATACAGGTTCCACATGTGGCCAACTTCGAATATGAATAGGGATCATTGTCCTAGCCAACATGCGAACATATGAAGCCAATTTAGCCCTATTACTCCCATTAGGAGCTCCCAATTCATTTCATGTGACTTTAAACTTTTTCCCGCGAACTTTCTTCACAATGACTTTGTACATGGCACTTACACTTCGTTTACCTCCGGTTTTTTTTTGAACAGTTTCAGTAGTTGTATTTGTGGGTTGCCCTGAGTCTGATTGTGGAGCTTCAGATGCATGTGCGGACTGTGAGACTTGAGGTTCTACTGCTTCGACCTCTATCTCCAGATGCTCCTTGGCCTCAGAGGTCATTTCAACATTTTTCCTTTCTGATTTCTTTTGCTTCTTAGGTGCCATTACTCTTGTATTTTTTCAATCTGTAAAGTTGACATATACGAAGAACAAATTAGAGAAATCAACTCTGACTAAGGACAACTAATATGAAAAATGATTGTAATATTGTCCTACAGAAAACAGGTCTCACAAAATCACACAAATCAATAACAAAAAAGGACAAAAAATTATAAGAAATATTGTCATAAAGAAACAGTAGTACAGATAAGAACAAACACTAGTTTGACTTGGTACAAATAGGAACAAACATAAGTTTAAAACAAACAGTTGTACAAACAAGATCAAACACTGGTTTATAGCTTTTTCACCCAAATCCCCTTAATATTCTGTCTTATATTGCTAACACTAGCTTCGTCATTATTACTAGGATCACATCTAGGGATCGCAGAGCAAAATGGGGGATGCTGTAAAATGGTGTCTCCTAGGTCGTCATCGTAGTACACATCACGATAGTCTCTTGTCGTCGATGTTAGCACAACAGACCAGGTTGGGTCAACAGGGTCTTCAACATAAAAAACCTGTTTCACTTGGTCAACAGACACGTATTTGTCTTTCTTGTGACCCTGTCGACTAAAGTCGACAAGTGTGAAACCAAGTTCATCAATCTTGATACCCCTATCATTTGCTGCCCATTTACACAAAAACAGAGGGGCCTTGAAAGCGTGGTAATCTAACTCCCATATTTCTTCGATTATCCCATAAAATTTCATATCACTCTCCACGGGATTTAAATCCTTACCACTAGCGACTTGGACTGTCCTAGCAACTAATGACACCCCACTATTCTGAACAACCCTTGCATTATCTCGCTCCTTTGTGTAGTATCGAACCCCATCAACTAGATAACTTTCAAATGTCAAGACTGAAAATGATGGTTTTCCTGCCAACCATCTAATCGTTTCGGAAACAGCTTCACGATTCTCCATCATTTCAATACTTACCTACACACATAATCGTAACGCATCAAAAGATAATTCAACTTAAAAACTTTAAAAATATACAAAACAACAAAAATGGAGAAGAATACAAACTTACTTTTTTTTCAAACCAATCAGCAAAGAGCCGATTGTGCTCTCCCAACAGCCACTGAGCAGTCTTCTTTTTTCCTCGATAAATCCCTTCCAAATACTCCTTATGCATCTTGTCAGTAAGTACATTACATAAGATTAATTACAAATGCAAAAAACCACAGCAGGCATAAAGAAACTTCTGTATTTGACTTACACAACATAGGGTTCCACTTCAGGATTATTAAGAAGAACATGGAGATGCGCCTCGTCTCGTTCTTTTTCCTCTACCGCCTTCATTGTGGCAACTGATAATGGACCGGAAAGCCTTCCTTCATCCTTTTGAAGACCAGGTGTTGTGCCAATATCACTACTAAATTCTGAGCAAAATTCTATTGATTCTCCTTTGAGATAACTTTCTGCGATACAACCTTCCGGATAAAAACGATTTCGTACATAACTTTTTAAAACTTTATTGAACCGTTCAAATGGATACATCCATCTATAAAAAACCGGTCCACATATACGCAATTCTCTAACCAAGTGGATCGTGAGATGAATCATGATATCAAAAAATGATGATGGAAATATTTTTTCCAACTCACACAAGGTCAAAATCACCTCTGATTGTAGTTTATTCAGTTTTGACGAATCTACAACTTTGTTACACAGAGAGTTGAAGAAGAAACACAATCGTATTATACTAACCCTCACATTTTTCGGTAGAACAGAGCGGATGGAAACATGCAGTAACTGTTGGAGGAGGACATGACAGTCTTGGGACTTCAGCCCATACAATTTCATATCGATCATTGATACACAATTTTTAATGTTTGACACATGTCCATATGGAAATTTCATATTGGACAATGATGACAACATTTTTCTTTTATCTACCTTGGACAAATTAAAAGCAGCAGGGGGTAAGTAGGTTTTCTTATCTCCTACTTTAGAAGCTAAATCAACCCTTACACCCATGTCAACCATATCAAGACGAGAGGCGATACTATCTTTGGTCTTATACTTCATATTAAGTAGTGTCCCAATCAAATTATCGCACACATTTTTCTCAATATGCATGACATCAAGGTAGTGACGTACGTAGTGATACTTCCAATACTCCAACTCAAAAAAGATTGATTTCTTCTTCCATGCAAATTCCACCTTCTTTGACTTTCCCCCCTTCCCCAAACTAAACTTTATTTCTTCTTGTTGCGCCAACACTTCCTCTCCAATAAGCGGTGCAGCCGCGCGCCCAAACTCTTGCTCTCCATTAAAAGCTACCCTTTGCCTTCTATAAGGATGATATTCATGTAAATACCGACGATGACCTTGGTAACACATTTTCCTACTATGACTTAAATACTTAGCTACGGTATCATCACCACAAATTGGACAGCCCTTATAACCCTTGTTGATACATCCTAACAAATTACCATAAGCTGGGAAGTCATTTATTGTCCACATCAAAACAGCCCTCAAAGTAAAGTAAGACTTAGTGTGCGCATCATATACATCAGGTTCTCCTTCTTCCCAAAGTTTCTTTAAATCATCAATAAGTGGTTGTAGATACACGTCAACATTATTACCAGGCTCATGCGGGCCGGAAATTAATGTTGTTAACATCATAAACTTCCTTTTCATGCTTAACCATGGAGGAAGATTATATGTTACTAATACAACCGGCCAACAACTATACCTATTGCTTAAGCCATTACTGTGCGGGTTAATGCCATCGGACGATAAAGCTAAACGGATATTTCTTGGTTCACTACCAAACTCAGGCCACCTATAATCTACATTTTTCCAAAAAGGCGAATCAACTGGATGACGCATGTGCCCATCTTTACTTTCGTTATGTGCATGCCAAGTCATTAACTCAGCGGTTGGAGCAGATTTAAACATTCTTTTAAGTCTGGGGATTATGGGAAAATACCACATTACCTTAGCTGGTACGTTAACTGTATATTTACCATCCTTCCCAAGCTTCCAACGGGATAGACGACATTTAGGACACTCTGAAGCCTGCTCATTTATACCTCTGTATAACACACAATCATTCGGACACGCATGAAATTTGATATAATCAAGTCCTAAATCAGCTAAGGTTTTTTTCGCTTCATATGAACTCGGTGGCAACAAATGATCTTTAGGAAGAAGGGAGCCAATATTTTGAAGTAAATCAGTGAATGCGCTATCACTAATACCAAACCTAGATTTCCAATTTTGTAATTTTAAGATCGACTCTAGTTTATTGCACTCACTTCCCTCAAACAGAGGTTGTTCTGCATCAGCAACAAACCTCTTAAAGTCATCTGTATCAACATCATAATCACCCTTATTGTTGGCTGCATCACACACATTCACTGTTTCCGAAGCAGGTGTTGACTTCGGAACAAAAGAACTACTACCAACAGAAGATTTATTACTCCTAGAAGACTCTTCTCCATGCCAAATCCACTCAATATAGCCCAAACTAAAACCGGCTTCATATAGATGACCTCTAATTATTTTTACCGGAAACTTTTTAAAATTAGAGCAGCGTGCACATGGGCAAGGAATTTTCTTAGGGTTTTTTGCATTTTCCTCAGCAAAGATCAAGAATTTTTCGACACCAACTTCATATTCTAAAGAATCCCTATCGGCTTTGATCCATGACTTATCCATTTCAACCCACCTGATATGTTACTAAAATGTTTAATAACCACTAGTTATGAAATACTATGTAGTATGACCTATAACTTATCTAATATCTTCTTATAACTATAAACTATAACCAACATACACACATGCATTTATATGTCAATTTGTTGTCACATTATACGTACACACTTAAGTTCAGAATAGAGTCTAATTTGCCAATTAACATACAAATGTACACAAAACAAACAGGAGGCACATAAACACAATAAATTATCATAAACACAATCAAAATTTCTCGAAAAATTAAATAAGTAACTGATTAAAAGCCTATAAAACGAAAACAGACAAAGCATCATACAATTTAGTTAGACTACAACACATTAATACATTGATAAGTGGAGTTATATCCACTTAGAACATTCTAAATCGGCTTAAATTGATTGTCTTGGTCTCAAGTTTCTTGTAGTTTTGATGTATTTTGTTTAGTTGTGCAGATTTACAAGGATGTTGATTATGGTGGATGTTTTTGTCGTTTTTGGAGATTTAATTTATTAAAATTCGGATTTATTGGGCTGCACGCGTGAGATTCACTGTTTGGGCCATATCTTGAGTTCTATAAGTCTGTTTTCAGCCCGTAAGCAGTCCACGCGAAGATAACGAGATTCTCTATCATTCTAAGGTGGTCCAGAGGCCCAATTACATCTGGAACGGCTCTGGAAAATAGAAGACAAGTCATCCACGAATTTTCCTTAATAAAACAGAATCAGTTTAGGAAACGTATCTTGCAGAAATTCTATTATAATTCTGTTTTGGTATTTTCTTGCTGGGCAAGACTTTTAGAGCCTATTTAAACACATCCTACCATTGTAATAGGGAGATACACATTATCATATTTTTATTATTGTAACCAGCTTAGATCTGCAAGGGAGAAAAGGAGAGAAGGATTCAACGCTCGTGACAAGCAACGGATCTAGATCTACTTCATCTTTTGTTCTAGATTTGTTTTCTCAAACTCTTGTTTATTAATATAATTACTTCTTTTATTCATATCTTGTTATTTACCATGTTTTCATCAAATCCCATGGTGACGAAAGGTTTAATTATGAACTAATCGTTGTCATGGGATCCTAGTGGATTTATCTATGTAGCTTAGTAGTTTGCATGCCTTAAAGATTTATGTATGGTGAATACTTGATATCCTTGTATGGGTTAATCTTAATGCTTTTAGATGCGTAGCTAACATCTAAATTGAATTGTTAATCTCTTGCGAAACGAGAGTGGATCTTGAGATTTAGAACTTTCCATGCTAGCATAGGATAGGTTGGTGACGAAAGGTTTAATTATGAACTAATCGTTGTCATGGGATCCTAGTGGATTTATCTATGTAGCTTAGTAGTTTGCATGCCTTAAAGATTTATGTGTGGTGAATACTTGATATCCTTGTATGGGTTAATCTTAATGCTTTTAGATGCGTAGCTAACATCTAAATTGAATTGTTAATCTCTTGCGAAACGAGAGTGGATCTTGAGATTTAGAACTTGCCATGCTAGCATAGGATAGGTTGGTGTTTTGACATCATGATTTGTGGCATGAATAGAGATATTATGCTGCCCTATGTGATCTAAGTGGATAACTTGTGCTTCAACCTTTATGTTTTCAAATTCCATAGAGATATAGGGTCTAAACATAATAGGTGCCTACTCATCTTCTATCTCTTTTGTGGATGTATGCGTAGATTGGTACTAGTATACCGAGAGGTAACTTTTACTCTTTTCGTGTTATTCGATCAGATATCAACCCCATCGCATGTTTTAATTAAAGGCTGCAACTCTAAGTGAAGTAGATGATGAAACTAGGATTCCATGTTTTTATTCTCATAAGTAACTCGATTTCTATTCTTATTAGTTAATTTAATTCTTAGTTTTATAATTTGCATCTTAGTTTAATTTAGTAGTTAGTGAAAATACAATTTGTTATTTTTCTTAGCAGTGAATTAAAACCATACATTGTTGCATAGGCATATTTACTGAATTGAACACCATTCTAGATCTCTGTGGGAACGAACTTGATTTAATCATATATTACTTGTGACAACGTGCGCTTGCGTAAATTTTGCATAACAAGTTTTTGGCGCCGCTGCCGGGGATCATCGGTATTTTTATTTTAGTTTATGTGCTTGTCATCAGTGGTCGTTAGCGTTCACTGACTTGGATTCTTACTTAGTTTGTTTGTTTCGTGGTGTTTCAGGCACTTGAGTTTGTATGCAAACACGTTCGCAAGCTCGTTTGCAAAGACTGGCAGAAGACGATCTTGTAGAGAATATAGAGAATAAAGAGGAATCTGAAACTACAGTAGCAATGGCAGATGCAGCAGCAGCTAAGGCTTTGAAGGAGTATTCTCAGCCGAAACTCAATGATATCCAGTCTAGCATTATTAGGCCAGCTATTGTAGCGAATAATTTTGAGATCAAGTCTGGCACAATTCAGATGGTGCAGAATTCAGTCCAGTTTGGGGGAGCTCCTACGGAGGATGCGAACATGCATGTTAGGGACTTTATCGAAATCTGCGACACTTTCAAATGTAATGGTGTGACGGATGATGCTATCAGGTTGAGGCTTTTCCCATTCTCTCTGAGGGATAAGGCTAAGAGCTGGCTACACTCTTTGCCACCTGGTTCCATTACTACATGGGAAGATCTTGCTCAGAAGTTCCTTACTAAATTCTTCCCTATGGCGAAAACTGCAGCATTAAGGAACCAGTTGACTCAATTCCAACAGCAATCTGGCGAGACCTTGTGTGAGGCTTGGGAACGCTACAAGGAGATGCTACGCAAGTGTCCTCATCATGGCATGCCTGATTGGATGGTTATTAATGGGTTCTACAATGGGTTGGGAGCACAGTCTAGGCCCTTGCTAGATGCAGCATCAGGAGGAGCTCTGTGGGCAAAGAGCTATGATGAAGCTTATGATCTTATAGAGATGATGGCTGCTAATGAATATCAAAATCCAACCCAAAGGCTATCTCAAGGCAAGGCAGCAGGAATTTTTGAAGTAGATACAGCTGCAATGATTACGGCTCAGTTGAAGGCTCTTGCTATGAAGGTGGATTCGCTTGCTAATTATGGAGTGCAACAGGTGGCTAGTGTTTGTGAGTTATGTGCGGGCGCACATGAGACAAATCAGTGTGCTATCTCTTCTGAATCAGCACAGTTCGTGAGTAATTTTCAGAGACCTGCTGCACCAGTTCCAGCCACTTATCATCCTAACAACAAAAATCATCCCAACTTCAGCTGGAGCAACAATCAAGGTGCTCAACAACCTTATCAGCAGCCCTATCAGCAGTTTCAGGGTCAGCAAGCAAAGCCATTCAATCAAGGTTATCAGCAGTCTTATGCTCCAAGGACATCATATCAACCTCCTGAATTTCAGCAGCAACAACCCCAGACTCATGCGGGGCAATCTTATAATGATAAATCTAATGAGATGTGGATAGCGTTAAAGAACTTACAAGCTGGTCAGAAGCTCTTAGAAACTCAGATAGGACAGATAGCAAGTGCCTTAGGTAGTAGGCCACAAGGATCTCTTCCTAGTGATACGGAGGTTAATCCAGGCAGGAGGGACAACAAAGAACAGGTCAATGCTGTGACTTTGAGATCCGGAAAAATCACGAGTGATCCTAAATCAGCAACTGAAGAAGATGAAGATGTTCAGAATCAGCAGGATGAAAAATCTGCAGTGCCAGTAATTGAGAAATCTGGTTTAGTGGCTGATCAGCTAGATGGTGAGAAGAGCAAGAAACCTGTTGAAAAGTTTACTCCGGAGCAATCTTCAATGAATAATCAGATCTATCCACCTCCTCCATTTCCTGGACGTTTGAAGAAAAGTCAAGAGAAACAGTTTCAGAAGTTTATGGATGTTTTCAAGAAACTGTCCATTAACATTCCTTTTGTTGAAGCATTGGAGCAGATGCCAAGATATGCAAAGTTCATGAAGGATATTTTGTCAAGGAAGAGAAGGTTGGAAGATTTTGAAACAGTGGCATTGACGGAGGAGTGTAGTGCTGTTCTGCAGCAGAAGTTGCCTCCTAAATTGAAAGATCCGGGAAGTTTCACTATTCCATGCACTATTGGCAACCTTTCTTTCAACAAGTGTTTATGTGATTTGGGAGCTAGCATTAATCTTATGCCTTGTCTGTTTTCAAGCAACTTGGTCTACCGGAGCCAAAGCCAACTAACATCTCTTTGCAGTTGACTGATCGATCTATCACTTATCCGAGGGGTATAGTAGAGGATGTTTTGGTAAAGGTTGATAAGCTCATCTTCCCTGCTGATTTTGTTATCTTGGATTTCGAGGAAGATAAGAAGATTCCCATAATCTTGGGAAGACCGTTCTTGGCTACAGGAAAGACTTTGATTGATGTGCAAAAAGGAGAGCTTACAATGAGGGTGCAAGATCAGAGTGTCACCTTTAATGTGTTCAAGGCCATGAAATTTCCAACAGAGGATGAGGAGTGTTGCAGTGTGGAAATAGTTGATACGGGTCAGAGGAAGAAGTTTGATCAGTTATTGAGTGAAAAATCTGATACACATGTGCTAAAGCATCCCATTAGTGATTCCATTGACAGTTCTTCGGTTTATGATCTTTCGTGTGTCAAGCTTGGAAAACTTCCACCACATTTGAGGTATGTCCTTTTGAATAATGAGCTAGTGATTTTTGAAGAGGGGCATGATCACGTGTTGCGAAGGTGGAAAGCAGATGATAAGGAAGAAGAAATTTTTGTTCAGCCGGTTGAGTCGGAGAAGTACTTTAAAGGTGTGAAGAAGAAAAAGAAGAAGATTTGGCCGTTGGGTAGTAAAATTAGGTTGAAGTCTGATGAAAGAAATTTGTGGAAAGCAAGCAACCAAGATGTCAATGTTCGTACGAATGGTTTGTCTGTTGAGAACGGTTCGGTTATTCTTTTGAAACCGCCATGAGTTGAGGAAGTAACGTCAAGCTATTGACGTTAAAGAAGCGCTTCGTGGGAGGCAACCCATGCCATTAGTGTAGGAAGAAAAAAAAAAAAAATTTGAGTGTTGTGTGAAAAAAAAAAAAAAAAAATAGAAAAATCGAATTTTTTGGTGTGTCACGCAGGAGCAAGCTGCGTTACAGGGCAGGTTGCGCGCCTGTGGCGCAATTTGCGCCTGCGCAACTGCATTTGAGGCAAGCTGCCCCCCTGAGGCGCAGGTTGCAGTGGCGTTTCTGTACATGAGGCAGTTTGCCTTCAACTTGCGCAGCTTGCGCGTGGTCAGAATTTTTCCCAGCTTCTTTCCGTGAGTTTGTGTGCATATATAAAAAAAAAAAACATTCTTCACCCCATTCTTTTTATACCCCTTTCTAAACCTTTTCTAATCCTTTTTCAATTCCAAAACCTCCCATCTTTTCTCCAAAAATTCTAAACCTATTTCTATTCTAATTCTTATTTATTATTATTATTATTGTTATTATTATTATTACTATTTATTATTATTATTATTATTATTATTATTATAGTTATTATTGATTATTATTATTATTATTTTCTTTATTATTATCTTTATTATTATTCTTATTTATTATTATTATTATTATTTTTATTATTATTTTATATACCCATCTATACATACAACTCCAATTCCTCTTCTATTTTATTTTAAATCTTTAATAAATTCAATTCTAAAGAGGAATTAATTGCAAGTTCACCTCTTTGATTCGTACTGGGTAAATCTTTTTCTCTAATTTTATTTTTATTACGAATTTGTGTTCTTGTCAATTGTGGGTTTTGTAGTATTCAGGCAAGGTGGCCAGTCTATGGAGCTCGTGCGCAATATCCTCCACCAGATTCATCCGAGGAGGGTGACTGCTTCGATATTCAGGTATGTTTTCTGCTATCCCTTGTATTTACTTCCATTCAATGAGGACATTGAATATTTTAAGTTTGGGGGTGGTTTGAGGGATTGGTAGTTGTTGTTGTATTATTTGTTCATGTAGGATTTCATGCTTTGCATATTAGTAGTAGTAAATTATGCATTTATGTTCGTGTTATCTACGTTTGTTTCATATAGGACATTCTGTTTTTATGTTTGTTTATCATGTGAGTTCATAATAGTTTGCATTTGCACCCATGCTTGATAGGAATTTTGTGTTGTTGACGCTTTTGATTGAGAAGTGATATGCTTTGTTCTTGTGCACACACATACACTAGTAAGTTGAAGCTAGTAGACTTTTTGAATGTTGTAAGTGATTAGAAGGACATGAATATGTGCAAGATGATTTAGTTTGCATGCTTTGAATACAAGTAGGTGCGTTAGAGAGATGTTGCTTGGGATTAAGTATGTTTTTCCACCAAGTGAGATTTTGAGCCTTATTGCATATTGCATATTTGTAATTTATTCGTTTGCTTGAGTGTCCACGGATTGTTTGCATTGCTAGCAGTTGTTTGAGGTCTTTCTTGAAACGCATGACATTGTTTGACGATTAAAATGATAAAGGCATTTAGGAATAACCGCATATTTTCCCATATTACCACACCATGTTTACATGATCAATTAGTTAACCCGTTGAGCTTAATCCTATTTTTTCGGTGACATACCACATTACTTGCCTAGACCTTTTTCTTGTATTGGCCTTACATTAATTTGAACCCACATTGTCAAAGGCTAGTAAAGTGCTTAAGGGAGTAATAAGGTGTGCAAGGAAGGGTTTATTGTTGGTCATGATTTTGGGGGAAATATTGGATATTGGGTTTGGTTGTTTACTTGATAGTCGACATATGTAATAAATTCATTGGATCATTGTTATTGTTTATATTATTGTTTGTGTTCTATTTAGCTCTCGAAAAAAAAGAAAAAAAAGAAAAAAAAAAGAAGAAAAAAAAAAGGAAAAAAAAAACAAAGAAAAAAATATATATATATATATATATATTATGAGAGCATGTTTGTGTTTGTTGCGATCCTATTTCAGTCGACTAGTCGAGTGTATGTCTTAGTAAAATTATGTGGGGGGAAAATAGGGTGTTGTGTGTGATTTATTATGGTACTTACTAGCTTTTGACACCTCACCTGTTTTGGCTTATTTGACATACCTTGTCCCTAGCCCCGTTACAACCCAAATAAAGACCTTTTGATTATCGTCATTGATGTATGTTGTGTTAAGAGATTGATTGATACCAAATGTCAAGCATGCTTATGATTTTGTTGGAATTGAGTGATACACTTACCCTTGTTCTTGAGTGAATATTCTTTTGTGAGTGGATTGTGAGTGTTTGCTTGTTCTTGCGTATAAGATCCCGAGTGTTGTCTCAAAGATGTGCTCTTGTAGGCTTAGCATGTTTACTAACTTATTCTTACACTGGACATGGACTTGTGAGAACTTATGCATGTTCATTGAGTAGACTATGTGAATGCTTGCACTTTCGACACCAAGACATTGCGTATTTGCTTTGATTCTTAAGTTGATATGGCATGAGAGGATTTGAAGGTGTGGTAGACTAGATTATTTACATTTTCATTTAGTTGCATTCATGCATTGCATTGCATTGCATTGGATTTTGTGGGTACATTCGCTATAGGCCCTCACGAGACCTTACTCGTCCACTAGGGCTGCCTAGGGGTTTAAAGGGCTTGTTGCATATGCCAAATGCAACCGTGATCACCTACGGAAGTGGTACTAGTTAGTTAGTTGTAATTGTTTATGCTTGAGGACAAGCATCGGTTTAAGTTTGGGGGTGTGATAAGTGGAGTTATATCCACTTAGAGCATTCTAAATCGGCTTAAATTGATTGTCTTGGTCTCAAGTTTCTTGTAGTTTTGATGTATTTTGTTTAGTTTTGCAGATTTACAAGGATGTTGATTATGGTGGATGTTTTTGTCGTTTTTGGAGATTTAATTTATTAAAATTCGGATTTATTGGGCTGCACGCGTGAGATTCACTGTTTGGGCCATATCTTGAGTTCTATAAGTCTGTTTTCAGCCCGTAAGCAGTCCACGCGAAGATAACGAGATTCTCTATCATTCTAAGGTGGTCCAGAGGCCCAATTACATCTGGAACGGCTCTGGAAAATAGAAGACAAGTCAGCCACGAATTTTCCTTAATAAAACAGAATCAGTTTAGGAAACGTATCTTGCAGAAATTCTATTATAATTCTGTTTTGGTATTTTCTTGCTGGGCAAGACTTTTAGAGCCTATTTAAACACATCCTACCATTGTAATAGGGAGATACACATTATCATAGTTTTATTATTGTAACCAGCTTAGATCTGCAAGGGAGAAAAGAAGAGAAGGATTCAACGCTCGTGACAAGCAACGGATCTAGATCTACTTCATCTTTTGTTCTAGATTTGTTTTCTCAAACTCTTGTTTATTAATATAATTACTTCTTTTATTCATATCTTGTTATTTACCATGTTTTCATCAAATCCCATGGTGACGAAAGGTTTAATTATGAACTAATCGTTGTCATGGGATCCTAGTGGATTTATCTATGTAGCTTAGTAGTTTGCATGCCTTAAAGATTTATGTGTGGTGAATACTTGATATCCTTGTATGGGTTAATCTTAATGCATTTAGATGCGTAGCTAACATCTAAATTGAATTGTTAATCTCTTGCGAAACGAGAGTGGATCTTGAGATTTAGAACTTGCCATGCTAGCATAGGATAGGTTGGTGTTTTGACATCATGATTTGTGGCATGAATAGAGATATTATGCTGCCCTATGTGATCTAAGTGGATAACTTGTGCTTCAACCTTTATGTTTTCAAATTCTATAGAGATATAGGGTCTAAACATAATAGGTGCCTACTCATCTTCTATCTCTTTTGTGGATGTATGCGTAGATTGGTACTAGTATACCGAGAGGTAACTTTTACTCTTTTCGTGTTATTCGATCAGATATCAACCCCATTGCATGTTTTAATTAAAGGCTGCAACTCTAAGTGAAGTAGATGATGAAACTAGGATTCCATGTTTTTATTCTCATAAGTAACTCGATTTCTATTCTTATTAGTTAATTTAATTCTTAGTTTTATAATTTGCATCTTAGTTTAATTTAGTAGTTAGTGAAAATACAATTTGTTATTTTTCTTAGCAGTGAATTAAAACCATACATTGTTGCATAGGCATATTTACTGAATTGAACACCATTCTAGATCTCTGTGGGAACGAACTTGATTTAATCATATATTACTTGTGACAACGTGCGCTTGCGTAAATTTTGCATAACATACATGCTCTGTCACTTTATAATCCAACAGATGCAAAAGATATACATCCAACAGTTAACAATTATTACATAAAAATGCTTACAACAAAGAAAAATACATAAAATGCATATAAAAATGCTTATAATCGAGCATTGGTAAATACTAAATGATTAAAAACAAAAACCCCCAATTTTAAAAATTAGGGTTTTGTTTTTTAACATCCCCAATTGATTTTTAACTAAATGCATGCATTGATATGATTAACATACATACAACTACAGCTTTCAGGCTTACCAATTCGAGCTTTCAAGCTTCAAACAAATCGGTTGAGCTTTGGAGCTTCTTCGAACTGAGCTTCGAACTGAGAGAGAGTCGAGATAGAGAGGAGAGACAACTAGTGAGAGTGGAGAGAGAGGTGAAAGTCGAAAGAGCTAGGGAGGTGAGAGTGGAGAGAGGTGAGAGTCGCGAGAGAGAGAGATGTGAGGTAATTAGGTCATCTGTCGAGAGAGAGTGAGGTGAGAGTGGTTTTGTTTTGTTTTTAATTTTAATGAATAAATTTGTCTGAAAATGTAGTACAAAAATAAAACTAAGGGGGAATAATTGAGATTGGGGAGGGGGGAAATACAAAAATTTTGTGAAGGGGGAACAGATTTGGAAGTAGGCGGGCAAATGAAAGTAAAAAGGGGGAAAATAAAACTAAGGGGGGGAATAATTAAGAGGGAAGCGCGTGTTTTTTTTTAAGTAGACATTTAGACATCGGTTCATAAATGACGCGATGTCTAAAATTTTTTAAGAAAACATTTAGACATCGGTTGATATGTCAAGTGATGTCTGAATGTTTATCAAGTGATGTCTGAATGTTTAAAAGACATCGGTTTTATTGTAATCGATGTTAAAAACGGTGATGTATATTAACAGTTTTTTAGTAGTGATGTTTTTAGGAATTCTAGCAGTTTTATTTTTACTTAATCTAGATAATGAGTCAATTGATAGAGAAGAACGATCATATTTCTCATTCTATTTAATGGCCCAAATACATATATTTGATTTATAATATAAATCCAATAAATAAATAGTAATTTATGTTTTATTGTCCATATTATCGATAATAAGGAAAATATTATAGGTATAAAACTGGGTATAAATTTTTTACAAAATGACATGTGCCTTAATCTGATTAGTTATAACTCAAGTAAATACAATGGATCCCCCTGCATTCACACCAATATCAACCAATAAAAACATTTTTGTTTTGTCACATCACTCCTACCACATCATTTTATAAATATTTTTGGTAAATAATTTTATAAATCTAGCATTACTCTATCGATAAATGTCCATGTAAAAATTTCGAACTTACGATTACAGTTATGTTCTTAGAGCAACTACAACGTAGGTAGTTTAAGAAGTTATTTGCTGACCTGTCATAGTTGCTTGCCATTGGAGTGATCAGTTGTTAGAAAAGTTGCTGGAGTTTGTTGTTCAAAATGAACAATGGTGGCTTAACTTTATTTGTTATTTTTATATGCTATTTGAGTCCCACATGTTGTTCAATTTATCTGAAACTTCAGTAACTGCATGGGCCTTGTGCAGTAAACCCCCTACATCAACGGTTATTGTTGTTTTTTTGATTATAAATACTCTCTTGTTTTATTTATTTTCTACATCATTTCACACATACTATATTCCAAATGGATTCTCAAAGTTCTCCAAATTTAAACCCACAAAATCCAAATTTTCAATATTCCCAATTTAATCCAAATTTACTACATATTAGTTTTCAAAATCCAAATTCTCAATTTAACCCAAATATACCACACACAAATCCTCAAAATCCAAATTTTCAATTTTATCCATTTAAAAAAGTTTCAAATTCACCTTCTAGTCCTAATTATCCAAATTTTAATTATCCTCAATTTAACCCAAATTATCACTACTATGAATATTCTCCAATATCACCAACATTTTCATTATATGAAAAATCAGCCCGTGAATTGTGTTGAAGAGGAGGAAAATATTATCATAAACAAAGAGGATCCAAGTCAAAAATCTAAACACAAATGGAGTAAGAATGCAACTGTACTTTTGATTAGTGGATGGCTTAATACATCCAAGGATACCATTGTTGGAAATGATCAAAGTGCTTCAAAATTCTGGGAGCGGATTGCAACATACTTCGACACCCACCACGAAGGTGAAGTACGAGTAACTGGAAAGCAATGCCAAGATCATTCGAACATGTTTAATCAAAGAGCTGCCCATTTCAACGGATGTTATAAGCGGATACAATAAGTACATTATAGTAGTCGGTCTAAAGAAATAAAATCTAGAACATGTATATGCAATGTATAAATCTGAAAATAACACAAATTTTCAGTTAATGCATTATTGGAGATTGTTAAAGGATGTGCCGAAATGGAGTACAATGTACGAACCACAAGAAAGTAAAAGAACAAAGGTATCAGAATCAGGAGCATACACATCTGAATCAAATGCAGACACTAGTGATCAAGAAGTGCGTGAAGTGTGGCCTATCGGTCAGAAGGCAACAAAGTGAAAGTTGAAGGGAAAGGCGAAAATTGACTTATCTGCTAACACATGTTTGGATATACACTAGAAAAATTGGTCGAGATAAAGGAGAAAGAAACAGAGGATAAGAGAATGAATAGATGGATTATTTTATCATGGACACATCGTATATGACCCTCGAATAGAAGAAAGATCATTAAAGTTTGTGTGCCAGCTATATCCATACTAATATTTTGAAATTTTAATTTGTTGAATTGTAATGGATCTATTTGTAACGGCTCTATTTCTAACGCCGATATTGTAATGGCTGATAGTAGTATTTTTGTGTGTTCGTTTTCAGGGAAGGACTAAATTTAATACAAAGTTCAGGTTTCTTATCTCTTTTCGTCTAGAAGTGTGTGAGAAGAATTTTTGGGTTTGTGTATTAACTAAATTAACCAAGAACTAATTATAAGCACTAAGAATTGATTTTTAAACTGAGATTCAAATATATGGGAAAACAATCTAAGAACTGGGGTTCTTCACTTGGTCTCAATACATGCTCAATATTAATGTGATATCTGTGTTCCTACCTTGCTGAAAACAATTCTTCTAAAGTTATATTGTACCCTCCCAGGTTACAATATAGTGCCTACAGCTACACCCTAATTGTCACTCCCGTGATACAATCAAAGTATATCCATAAACTGTTAAGTGCCAAGAATTATATGTCTCACAATTCTCCTATTAATCTCCCGATCTAATATTCAAATTATGTCTGTTAAATCATGTACTAAGATTGCAACTTCTCTCCCAAGCTTATTACAATCCCTAGAATACAATCAAAAGTTAGCTACTCTTCTAATTGTGTTAAGATCTCATTAACAGATCAGCAAAGCAGAAAATCACGTAATCAAGCATGCATGAATACCAAGGAATACTACCCAATCCTCAGATTAGAGAATTAGTTATGCATAATTAAAGAAGAAAACAAAATAATAATGATAATGAATGAAAACATAATATTGAAGAAAGAGTTGAAGATCGAAAGTACCTTAATACGATTAAAAGCTATGAATTGTTCTAGCTATGAATTGTTATAATTTACAATGGTATGATGTGTTTATATAGGCTCTACATATCTTGCCTAGCAAGAAATTGCCTTCTATTACAATTAGGATTTAAAGAAGGTACCCAAAACTGCCCAGAATACAATTAGAATTAGAAAAAGGGCAAAACAGTAAATTCCAAGCCTTCTTTAATAAGAACACGCGCGCGATTTAATTCAGAATATTTCTTGCACTTGTTTCCTATCCCAGGTTGTAGAAAATCTCTCAAGCTTCGCGTGGGCAGTAAGATCGCTGAAAACGGACTTCTAGAACTCCAGATATGGCCAAAACAGTATAAGCTGCGCAGCCTTCCCGGAAAATCCGAATTTTAATCAATTAAATCTCCAAAAACGACAAAAGCTTAGATATTCTTGCAAACCTGCACAACTACACAAAACACATCAAAACTACACAAACTTGAGTCCAAAACAATCAATTTAAGCCGATATAGAATGTTCCAAGTGGATATAAAATCCACTTATCAATGGCTCGATTTCACTTCTATAAATATCATATTTCTTTCATTCATTTTACTTACTTCTTGATTTCATCATTCACTACATATTATAGTTTTAATTCGCTAATCCTTACGATAATACGAGTCTTGTAGACACTTAATTTCAGAATGTACAGGTGAGTCAGATGAAACCTATTTCAATAATTTTAATTCTGAGGGTAGCTCGACAAGACGAAGAAGAAAGAGAACACACATTGATAGAGATCGCGAGGAAGGGCATACAAGTTTGTTCATTGACTACTTTTCTGATCAGCTGGTGTATACGGATAATCAATTTCAAAGAATGTTTAGAATGCACAAACACGTATTTTCTACGTATAGTGCAAGCCCTTGAACAACATTCAGAGTATATCCAAATGAGGTTTGATGTTGTCGGTAAAAGAGGGTCATCATAATTACAAAAGTGTACTATGTTGGTCCCGGTGAGTATTGCAGAAGGGGGGGTTGAATGCAATACTGATAAATTTAAATCTTTACTTCAACAACAATAATAAAGATTTTAACCTATCAATAGAAGAAATGCAAATACAAGCAGATTTACACAAGTGATTCTCACAAAATAAATATTTTATTTATTTTGTAATGTTTTGCTACAACCTCGAGAAAAATTATTTTCTCAAGTTTCGTCTCCTTGAGAGATTTGTTCTTGTTGTTGTGTGGTAGAATGCAGTATGGATCTACATATACCTCATTCTCTTCTACCATCACTGTCATCACGGGTGGCAAGGCTATTGTCATTTTCAAGTGGCAGCCTACTACAATTTGCACACCCATGTGACTTACCTAAATTGCTATGTAATCAGAGTTATCAGTACAAATGAAAGCAACCTAGATACATTCCATTTTGAGCTAAAACATTTCATTAGATGTAGATTTATCATGCTCTTTGTTGAGTATTGAATACAGCAAAAGAATACAGATGGGGGGTGAATGGATTCTTGAACTTTTCTTGTTCTTGAATCTGTGTAGCAAGGTAAGTGTTTGTGTGTGCAGATGTGTAGGTGCGGATAAAGAACAACACAAGACATAATATCACTTTAATCTAATATATTATTAGATAAAGGTTGCTACAATCTGTGAATACAAATGGGAGTATTCTCAGCTTCGTTTTTCTCAGAGAGATATATCTTACAATGTGTATGAAAAACTTAATTCAACTAAAGAAGTGAGATTGTATTCTTATAGAACATGAATACAACTCAGTTACTACAAACAAGGTTACAAGATAAATTACTTTCTTGTATGTCTATCCTTTTTGAGTAAGCATCCAAACGGTTACAGATTTGACTTTGCAAAGTTCTGTTCAGATCCACTTCTTTAGCTCTTTGTCTCTTCTATATCTCTCCAAGCTTCCTTGTAGGCTTTCCAGAGCACGTTACAGATTGTGGTCCATAAAGTGCATTGGCTTATTGCAGGTTTCTGACTTGTACAATTTATTTAGTATTTTGTTTCCAAGAATGTATTCGAGAAGTAGCTAAGTGAATGATTCAAGAACTAAGATTAGATAACTCTTAGTTCTCGAATACTGTATGATTGACATATCGAATCACTTCTCAAATAGTACTTTTCTCCAGGGTTCCTTGAGTTGTCGAATAGAACACTTGACTTGTCGAATCCCTGAGATATCGAATAGTTCATTCAGAGTCCTTGAGATATCGAATGGAACTGTGACTTGTTGACTCTTTGAGAACTCGAATACCACTTTGACTTGTTGACTTCTTGAGTTCTCGAAGAGAGCATTTAGACATGTCGAATCTCTGAGATATCGAATAGTTCATTTAGAGATATCGAAGAGTGTCTTCTCAGATATCGAATCTCTGACTTCTCGAACGCTAGACTTATCGAATAGACAAATGTACTTCTCGAATTGGTACTTAGGCAAATTCTTCATTTCTTCAAATCCCAACTGTGATTATTTGACAGTCTTTATCTTCTTGCTTGAGGCATGAATCTTGGAACTTCTTTCAAGCATTATTCTTGACTATATAAGTACAGTTACACAACTAGGATTTGATGCCTATTACAAGTACAAAACAAACAGAAACTCTACAACTAGAGGTTCCCTCAGTTAAGAGGTCATGTAAGTAATGCAAAGCATAACAAAAAATTAGGCTTGTTATTAGATGTATACATGCATGCCTCTATGACTAACAATCTCCCCCAAATTGTGAGTAAGACCCTTAGTCACAATTTCATGTCTGATAACAAGCCTAACATACATAAAGATAGAACTTGAAAAGTACAGGTATGTAGATTGATTGAAGAAAATACATAGAAGTATTCTTACAAGTTATGAGGAACTACTAGCCATATCCTTTTGGATTCATCTCTTGAGCTTTGGCTTGCAGATTCACATTTTTCATCTTTTCTTAAGCTTCCTTAGCTTTCTTCTTTGCATTTTCTTCCATAGCAAGAATAATGTCTTCCATTGCAGTGAGTTCTTCTATTAGAGGGAAGCCTGACAAATCCTTAAGTACTTCATTCACCTGTTTCTCAGAATAGGAACTGATGTAGTCCATTCTAATCTTTACATTTCTACCATATTTCTTGTATTCAATGATGTAAGGATTAAACTTGACTCTACACAGACCCATAACCCTCAATTCATCAGCCTTGGCTTCCATTGCAACAAACTCCTCCTCCCTTTTCTTTAGTAGCTCTTCACTGTTCTTCTTCTGTTCTGCCTGGTGATCTCTCTTCATTTTGACAAAGTCAATTAACTCCAGCTTCCATATCCTTTCCACTCTGTCTTCAGAATCCAACATTGCAATTATCCTTTCTATATCATATAGCCTGCCCCAGTGCTGACATGTCCCTTGTCTGAATTTCTTCTGTCTTCCATCAATATATTTAATTTCAAGAAAATCATTAACAATGGCAACATGATAGATTTTTTGAGCCCATAGGAACTGCAGTTGGTCTTCATCATAGTTTTCATCTAGAGGTGGTAGGTTTAATCCTGGAGTGATTGTCAGTGCCTTTGATTTAGATAACTTCACCCTTCTTGCAGCATGCTTGAATTTAATTCTCTTTACTTGATTGCTAGGCAGAAACTTATGACCCTTGCTTGTAGACTATTGTAGTATTCCATTAGCAGTTTGCTTATGGAAACATACACCTGGTTTCTTGATTTGAATCTTCTTCTCTTCTTGAGGTGGCAAAACAGTTGCAGAAGCCATTGAATCAGATTTTGGTAGGTCATTACTAACAGTATTCACCCTAGACTTAGAGTCTTGTGTTGTGGTGAGTTTACTGCTAGCAATGCTTAAGGCTTGCTATTTTCCAATCTTCCTCTCATAGACTTTGTTATCCTTCTTCTTCTTCTTATCTTCATCACCCTTATCACTCTTGTGATGTCTTCTCCTTCCATCACTTTTGTCTTTATCCTTGTCTTGATCACCATCCTTGCTTGGGTTGAACTTAGCAGTCTCAGGTACAATGCCAGTTGCAATGTATGATCTGAGATAAGATATAGCTTCCAATTCTTCTGCTGTTCTTACACCCTTCTTCTTGTTTAGCTTCTCAATGATGGAAATAATGAGAGGTTTGTTCTAAGGAGTTAGATGCTTAGGAATGATCAGCTGCTTGATATCATCAATTCTTGTTGCAGCTTGATTGATGATGGTTCTAGGATTTGTGAATACTTCAGGTAGCCTGGAAGGTTGATCATTCCTTAAGTCATCAAAGAGACTCTTGTTGTTTTCATTCCTCTTTTCAATTAATCCAAGGAGCACATCCACTTCTGAGTGCTTTAGGCCTTGTAGAGTGTCGAATGTTAAATGCCATATCTTGGTCTTTGATACCATCATTGTTTCCTTGAACCATAGGCCATCAACCCTTTTTGGTACTACAGTAAGATAGTCAATCTGACTCTTCAAACTCCTTTGATATGATACTGCATCACCAGCCTGTTCTCTTGAGACTTCCAGAAACTCCAAGAATGCATCATCATGATAGACATTTGAGTTTGCAATTTCTTGTAGCTTGGCCTTAGTGACCACCTTAACTTCTACATGCTTGGCACTTTTAGATATGGAGGATGGAGGTTTGTCAGATGGCATACTCCCTGCAACCACTATGGTTGTGATAGATTGCTTCTAGCCACTTGGAGTAATGACATGCACAGTTGGTAGAGTAACAACTGGCAGAGAGGTTGAAGGCTCATCAACTTTGGATTTTCCTTTGCCTGGTACATGGGTTATAGATTTTGGAGCCCTTTGCTGACCACCCTCATTTATTTTGATGCCTTTTGCTTGAGGTTTCTCCCCCTTTGTATTTGAATTCCTTGATGTCCTCTTCTCCCCCTCAGGCTTGTTGTCAGGCACAGAGGCTGTAGGAGTGACCTTTGGGGTTGAAGATTCTTCAGGTAGAGGGAGGCCCATGTGCTTCATCATTGCAGAGAGCATCTGTTGTTGATTGAGAAGAACCTCAGCTTGAGCAGTAGCTTGAGTGTCCAACTTTTCATTCAGAAGATTGACAGATTCTTTCAGCTCAGCATTGAAGACTTTTAGGTCAAAGACTTCTTTTTTCAATTTCTCCACTGATTCCTTGAGATGTTCAGCTCTAAAAGAGGAGAGTGATTGTTTCTGGAGCCTTTCCACTTCATACTTGCTCATGTGTGCACAGGTACCTCAGAGATAACTTTGTCACCATATTGATTCTGCCACATAACCTTGAGTAGGGCATTGGCATCCTGAGATTGAGATGATGGAGTGGCCATTTCACTTGTGAGCTTTGTGAGGTTGTCTTTCAAGGAAGGTAGCTCATGGTCCACAGAGGTGCAAGTCTTTTTACATTCCATTATCTCTCTAAGTGTGGATGCTAGGGGAGGGAATTCAGTTGTGAATTTACTTTTGAGCTCACTCACTTCCTTGGTTGTATCTCTGCAGATATTGGCAAGTTCAGTTTTCATTCCTTTTCCAAGATAGTGAATGGCTTTTAGACTTCCCTTGTATGATTCATTCATGGCTTCATAGACATCAGTAGGTGAGAGATTTCGAGCATTTGAGCCAAGAGTAGTTATATATTCTTCTCTCAAGTACTGCAGAGCCTCAGCCAGGGTGCATTCTTTGGTGGTGCTCATCCATGCATCTATATTTCCATCTCTCTCAGCCTCATCTACTATTTTCTCCTGTTGATTTTCAACATCTTCTTTGTGACAGAGCAAAATAGCTTCATAGTTGCCATTTGGTAGATTTGCTGTGAGGAGATGTTGGGCTATTTTAGAGATCTCATCAAGCTGTTCCGCATTTAAGCAATGAAGTGCTTCATCCGTCAATAGTGGTGGAACAGTTGATGATCCTAAGACACTGTCATGTTGCACAGGCCTTAGCCATTCTGACAAGGTGGCCTGAGCCAAGTTAGTGGTAGAGCTAGGAAAGCTAGACTCCTCAATTATAGATGCAACTTTTGCAACCGGATGGAATGACTCTACTACTGTTGTCTCCACAGGAGTGGGATGAGTTACAACAGTAGTTGACACAGGCACGGAGTCTCTAGTAAAAGCTAGTGAATCCTCTGTGTTTGTGATGGTGTCATCAGGATATGCCCCAGCTAGCATTCCCTTACCATCTGAATGTGGTTTCTGGGTGGTGAGCAAAGTGTCATGCACTAAGTCACTTGAGTCCATTGGCTCACCAAGAGAAAAGAATTCTTGATGATCAATGCCTTACTCCTCAATTAATTGAGTTGCAGGCTCCAAAGAAATTTGAGTGTGAGATTCTGAAGGAAGAGTGTCTTGTAGATTGGATTTCGGCAACTCCCCCTGAGAAATAGAGGGAGTTTCAAGTGTGATGTGCTCTCCACTCAGTGTTGTGCCATCCTTATCACTCCCATGTGCTGACTCTTTACAGATAGGTGCATTGGGGAGGATGTTTGATTCTATAGATGCACCATGTTGAGAGGATACATCTAGTGAACTGTGTGCCCCTGATTTTACAACTTCAGCCATTTGTGTGACTGAAGAGGTGGTTTTAGATTTCTTCTTCTTTGGCCTTCGTAAGGGGACTCAGGTTCCTCACTTTATATACCTAATTCAACAACCAGTGTTGCTTCTGATAAGATGTTCAAGGGTGCAGACACTATCTCCTTTCTCTTCTTTTTACTAACATCACCCTTTTGAGAGGATGATGCAGTTGGCTCACTATGTGGTAGAGTGTTTGGTTGAGGGGGTTGGTTAGCAAGCCCTGGGTTAGCATTTTGTTCTACTGGCTTAGGCTGTGCTAACTGTGATTTAGAATCAAATATTGACATGTTGTGGGGGAAAGTCCTAAATAAACCCTCCATATAGGGAGTTATTTTAAGTCTTACATCCACATCATTCCTAGTCTCCAAGTTACCAAAAATGAGTTTGGTCATGGACCTAGGGTAGCCTATTCTACTTTTATCTACTCCAGACAATTCAATCAATGTAGCATTTTTAAAGTTAAGTACAGATTGAATAAAGCGAGGGAAGAAAATTTCAGTACCTCTCTTGGCTGTGTTCTTGCCAAGTCTCCCATATAGTTCCTGTAGGATGATTTGCCCAACATCTATTTTTCTTCCATAAGCCAATGCATAGCCAAGTTGTTGTGCAGGTGCACTGATCTGGTCAAAGCTAGACTTCCTTGTTGTGAAGACTTGAAGAAGAGTAGCAAAGACATAACTCCATTCTTTTCTCAAGAACTTCCTATTCAGCTTTCCAAGATTGATTACATCTGAGTAGTTGATAAATTCAAAGAATTCTTCTAACTCTGCATTGGTGGCCAGTGTGTCATATTCCTCTTGCTGTAAATCCAGTGCTTGATTCATGTCTGCTGTAATGATAGTAATATCCTTGCCTTGAATCTTGCAATAGACTACACATGAGGTTATAGCATTCTCAAGAGCAATGACTTCCACAGTGGCAGTCCTCCAAAACTGTTCTAGTAGGTCCAGATACAGAGTTGGGTTGGCTGAGAGTGCATCCTTGATATATGATTCGGACATCCATCGAACAAAGCACTTGAAGTTCGCATTTGGTGCTTCCACATCATTTGTTATAGCAGTGAAATTGGTTTGAGTGGGTATGGTAAGTTGAGTGTTTGCCATTTGTATAGAGAGAGAAGAAGAATGAAGATTGAAGAAGAAATTAAGTTTTTGCAGTTAGGGTTTTCAGAGGCTTTTTGGAGTTTAGATGCTTGAGAAATCGAATGAAATGAATCGAATAGATGTAGAATTGTATAAGTATGAAGTACTTGAATTGTCGATTAGATATATGTTTTGTATCGACAAGTCAGGCATTCGAGAAGTAGAAAACAATTATTCGATAAGTCAAGGAAGGCTTATTCGATAACTCAAGCAAATTATAACTCATAGCTGGCAGTTATCTAACTTAGAAATTGATTCTAAATTAGGTCAAATATGTTTTTATGAGTGATTTAAAAATTCTGAATAAAAATCCAAAAATAGTTAAGATTCAGCGAGAATTCAGCCTTTTCAAATGATTCGAGAACTCAAACATAGTATTCGAGAACTCAGTCATTAGAGAACTAAAATACTCTATTCGAGAACTCAAGCATTTCTCTGTTCGATTTCTCTAAAGACTCTATTCGAGAACTCAAACAGAGTATTCGAGAACTCAGTCATTAGAGAACTAAAATACTCTATTCAAGAACTCAAGAGTGTCATGAATAGACTTGTTAGAGAAGTCGAGCATTAAAATAAATGAATCATTCGAGAAGTCTGACTTATCAAAATGTTCTTTTCACTCATAAAGATTCAATTTTCACTATCTTTTAAAATTCACCAGACATATTCTATAAAGAATATTCTAACAAATTAAATAGTGATATTATCAAAATTTCAAGTTGACAGGATGTGATTTTTCAACATATGCAACAGATTTGAAATATTTATAAATCATCTTTCAGCCAACACTTATTCCAAAAATATTGAGAATTTAGATAAAGTAAGTGTTTACTGCTGCAACAATCTAGATGATATATTCCCTTAGCCAGAATCTGAAGGATTCAGCATTCCAATCTCACTAACCAACCTTGTGAAGGTGGCTTCATCTAATGGCTTAGTGAATATGTCAGCTAGTTGTTTATCTGTAGAGACATAATGCAACTCAATGGTTCCATTAGTTGCATGTTCTTTAATGAAATGATATCTGATGTCAATGTGCTTTGTTCTAGAATGATTGACAGGATTGGCAACTATAGAGATTGCACTTGTGTTGTCACACATGATTGGAATTCTTTCCAATACAAGTCCATAATCTCTAAGTTGATTTCTAATCCGAAGCACTTGAGCACAACAACTTCCAGCAGCTATGTATTCACCCTCAGCTGTAGAAGTTGACACAGATTGTTGTTTCTTGCTATACCAAGAGACTAACCTTTGTCCAAGAAACTGGCAGCTACCTGAGGTGCTTTTCCTATCCACTCTGCCTCCAGCATAATCAGCATCAGAATAACCAACCAGATTGAACCCTGTGTCCTTAGGATACCATAGACCCAAGTTTGGAGTGCCCTTCAGATATCTAAAGATCCTTTTTATAGCAATCAAATGTGATTCTTTTGGATTTGATTGAAACCTTGCACACAAACATGTAGCAAACATGATGTCTGGTCTACTTGCAGTGAGGTAGAGTAGAGAACCAACTATGCCTCTATAGAATGAGATATCTACTCTCTTGCCTTTAGCATCTTCATCCAATTTAGTGGTAGTGGCCATGGGTGTTTTTGCAGGTGAGCAGTCTTCTAAGTCAAACTTCTTCAATAAATCCTTGATGTACTTGGTTTGACTGATAAAGATACCATCCTTCCTTTGACTGACTTGCAACCCAAGAAAGAATGTCAACTCTTCCATTATACTCATCTCATATCTGCTCTGCATGAGTTTAGAGAATTTCTCACACAGCTTCTCATTTGTAGAGCCAAATATAATATCATCCACATAGATCTGAACTAGGATAATATCATCACCATGTTTCTTGTAAAACAGTGTCTTGTCCAATGTGCCTCTAGTGAATTGATTTTCAAGGAGAAATTGTGATAAAGTGTCATACCATGCCCTTGGAGCCTGCTTAAGTCCATACAATGCCTTAAGCAATCTATAGACAAATTCTGGAAAATGTGGATCCTCAAAGCCAGGTGGTTGTTGCAAATAAACTTCTTCTTCCAACTCTCCATTCAGAAATGCACTCTTGACATCCATTTGATAAACTTTGAAGTTTGAATGAGCAGCAAATGCCAAGAATATTCTGATGGCTTCCAATCTAGCAACAAGGGCAAGTGTCTCATCATAATCAATGCCTTCCCGTTGAGAGTATCCTTTTGCAACCAACCTTGCTTTGTTTCTTACTATTACACCATCTTCATCCATCTTATTCTTCAAAACCCATTTTGTTCCAACAATGGTTCTATTCTTTGGTGCAGGCACAAGTTCCCATACTTTGTTTCTTTCAAATTGATTCAGCTTCTCTTGCATGGCAATAATCCAATCTGGATCCAACAGTGCATCATCAAGTTTCTTAGGCTCAATCTGAGATAGAAAATAGCCATAGAGGCACTCATTTTGAGTTGCTCTCCTAGTCCTTACTCCTGCATTTGGATCTCCAATAATTTGCTCTGCAGTGTGTGATCTATCCCATTTCCTTGAATGCTTAGTCTGATTTCTCATTCTTGATGTTGCTTCATCATCCAAGTCATAATCAATCTCATTTCCTCCCCCTGTGAGGTTGCCACTATTCACAGGTGTGTCTTGGATGCTTATTTCTCCACCATTGATTGGCACAAATTCTTTTCTTGTATCATCATTCACTTGAGTTTGTTGAACTTGAGTTTCAATCTCTTCATTAGAATCATCTAGATTATAAAACTTTAATGGATCTTTATCTTCGTCATTGGCTTCTTCTAATCCAGGTAGTTTGCTGTCATCAAATGTCACATCTGTGCTTTCCATAATTTTCTTTTGACTGATGACATAAACTTTGTATGCAATTCTTTCCATAGAATAGCCAAGAAAAATTCCTTCAAATGCCTTTGCATCAAACTTTCCAACATATTCTGAATTATCCTTCAATACAAAGCATTTGCTTCCAAAAGTATGAACATACTTTAGAGTAGGCTTCTTTCCAGTCATCAAATTATAAGGTGTCTTTCCAGTATTTTTGTTGATGAGGGTTCTGTTCTGGATATAGCATGCAGTGCTCACAGCCTCAGCCCAAAAACATGTAGGCATCTTTGCATCAAGTAACATTGTTCTAGCAGCCTCAATTAGAGTTCTATTCTTTCTCTCAACAACTCCATTTTGTTATGGAGTCCTTGGAGCTGAGAATTGCTGAGAAATTCCATTCTCTTTGCAGAATGCTTCAAGTATGGCATTTCTAAACTCTGTTCCATTATCACTCCTCAATGCAATCACACTTGCATTGTTGGCCTTTGCTTCATTTTCAATTTTCTTTATGTGCTCAATGATTACTTGTGGAGCCTCATCTTTTGATGCCAGAAATTCCACCCAAGTACACCTTGTAAAGTCATCAACCATCACCAAGGCATACTTCTTTCTTCCTAGTGACATTATGTTAACAGGCCCAAACAAATCCATATGAATTAGTTGAAGGGGCTTGGTTATTGATTTCACTGTCTTTGACTTGTGGCTTGATCTTATCATTTTTCCTTTTTTACAGGCCTCACACACTCCTTCTTAACAGAATTCAAGTGTGGGAATGCCTCTCACTAACTCTCATTTGACTAGAGAATTAATGGCTTTAAAGTTCAGGTGTGATAACTTCTTGTGCCACAGCCAACAATCTTCATTTGATGCTTTTGAGTAGAAGCAACAAATTTTGTCCTTGTTTGCAGAGTCCATATTGGCTACAAACAGGCTTCCTTTCCTCACTCCAGATAGAGCAAAATCACCAGTCTTCTTGTGGGTGATCAAACATTCATCTTTGTCAAAATCCACTTTGAATCCTCTATCAGTAAACTGACCAACACTTAGCAGATTATGCTTGAGTCCCTTGACTAGTGCTACATCTTCAATGATGCATTACCAACTTTCAACTTGCCATATCCCAATGTGTTACCCATGCTGTCATCTCCAAAAGCAACCATTGGGCCAGCCTTCTCCTCATACTGTGATAGCAGGGCCATATCACCAGTCATGTGATTTGAGCATCCACTGTCCAAAATCCACATGACCTTCTTTTCACTTTCTTTGCCCTGCAAACACAAAGGTATTACTTCTCCTTTGGTACCCAAACAAGTTTGGGTCCATGTGACTTAGAAACAGTTTTATCATAAACAACATGCTTATCAACTTTCTTGGTGTTAGTCTTCTTGTCACTGTTAGAAGTCTTAGAACCTGAGGTTTCAGACTTAGGTGACAAAGGTACCTTCCTAACTCTAGGAGGACTTGAAGACTTTGACCTTGTGTAATGTGTGTGAGAATTGTGACTGATACAACCATCAATGAATTACCTTCTCAAATTGAAACAACTAGTCATAACATTCATATTGCATGGTATACAGTCAAATTTATCACAAAATGGAGCATCTCTGTGTCTTAAAGGCACAGAACAATCATAGAAAGGTTTGGGCACACTACCAACAGGTTTCTTGCATGCATGAGTTAAATGATTGGTACTGAAACAATTTTGACAAGTTTTCCTAGGGGCATTAGGCATATAAGCATAGTTGTTATCTTTGTTAATCCCTAGCTTGCCATTTCTGTTCTGTTTCTTCTTAGTCACTTTCTTCTCAGATTCATTCTTCCCAGCTGAAACGAACTTAACAAACTTCTTAGGTCTAGACCTATCACCTACTGGATCCTTGGATTTTGGCTTGACACTCTCACACTTAGAGGATGCTTGTTGTTCACAGGATTGTGCCTCATCCTCATCATTCAACATTTGCTTGATGAGTAAGGCATCCTCATCAATTTCAAATATTGATTCTTTAAAGATTGGAGTTTCAGCCTTTTTCAAAATATGAGGCACTTCCTCCTGAACAACTATGTCATCTTTAATGACAGCATAGCCTTTCCTTTGTTTAAGAGTGCCATAGTCAAGTCCAATAGCAGCCTTGGGTTTTGCTTGAATTTTCTCATAATAGGATTGCACTAGACCAGATGAGTTCTTAAAGGTTCAGTTTGAATTCATTTTCAGCTAGTTCATCCCTAAGAGCCTTTTCCATTTGACTAGCACATAGAACCTTATTCTGCAGATATTCAACTTCTTTCTTAAGGTTTTCTACTTGCATAGCAATTAGCTCAAGTTCCTCATTACTTCTGATTAACATTTCATTTCTAGTAGACAGTTTAGCAATTTCCTCATTAGCAGCAGTCATACTAGTATAAATATTAAACATTTCAACAGATAGTTGTTCAATCATGCATTTGTACTCAGAAACAGACATGTCTATGGTAGTGAGAGATGGTACCTGAGAGTCTGATGAAGATGTGTCATCCTTGGAATTGGCCATCAAGGCATAGTTGCAAAATTCCTGCTCTTCTCCATCACTATCAGAATCATCCCAACACTTTCCTTCAGCTATGTAGGCCTTACCTTGTGTCTGCTTTTTCAAAAGGGCCTCATACTTAGCTTCAAGCTCTAGAAACTCTTTATCCTTCTTTTTAGACTTCTTGCATTCACTGGCAAAATGCCCTAGGTCATTGCATCTATAACACCTTATAGATGACCTATCCACATGGCTGGTTTTAAATTTATTCTTGTTTGCTTTCACAGGTGCCTTACTTTTGTTGAATGAATGGTTTTGGGTTTTAGGTTTGAAGGGTTGGTTCCTCTTGAATCTGATGTTTGGAAATTTTCTGGCCATGAAAGCATATGAAGTGTTTTCCATTCCATCTAGTTCTTCAAGAGTATAGAACTCTTCTTCCTCCTTCTCCTCAACAGGTTCACTTACCTTAGCTTCAGTTTCTTCATCATCTACTATCTCCTCTATCCTTAGCTAACTTGTAGATGCTTCTAGGTCTTGAATAGATTTGTTGACAATCAAGGCACATGATGTGTTTATCATTCTACCTTGGTTGGCTTGGATAGCCCTTTTCTGAAGCAACTCAAGCTCATGAGTTTTTAAAACCCCATAGAGCACATCATAAGTGATTTTGTTCAAATCTCTTTCCCTTAGAGAAATGACCCTCTACTCTAGGTGATTTGGAGAAGACAATAGAAACTTCATATTCAACTCCTTGGTGCTGTAAACCTTGCCATTCATCTGCAACTCAGTAACTAGCTTGTGAAATCTCTCAAACATCTCAGTGATGCTTTCCTTGGGCTGTGCCATGAAAGCTGCATAATGTGTGACCAGTATCTGTTTCTTGTTTTCCTTGACCTCATCAGTCCCTTCACATAACACCTCAATGTGATCCCACATTTCTTTGGTAGATGTACACGATGCAATGTTTGCAAACATTAACAAATCCATAGAATCAATAATTAGCAACATGAGGTGATTGTCAAGAGCAACCATCTCCTTTTCTGATTCTGTCCATTTGGATGGTTCCTTGGCCACATAAGATCTTGGAACAGTTATGGTTCCAACAGTCTTCTCAGGTATTTCTTGTTGTGGAACAAAGGGACCATTCTTGAGAATCTCAGGATACAAAGGATGAGAGGCTTTGATGAACAACATCATTTTTATCTTCCAGAGGTTGTAGTTTTCTTTGTCAAACTTAGGGACTTTCACTGTTCCTGTGGTCTTTGGTGTATTCGAACTCATGATCGTTTTTCTGTTTTTGAATAAACAGCCCGCTCTGATACCACTTATTGAGTATTGAATACAACAAAAGAATACAGAGGGGGGGTGAATGGATTCTTGAACTTTTCTTGTTCTTGAATCTGTGTAGCAAGGTAAGTGTTTGTGTGTGTAGATGTGTAGGTGCGGATAAAGAACAACACAAGACACAATATCACTTTAATCTAATATATTATTAGATAAAGGTTGCTACAATCTGTGAATACAAATGGGAGTATTCTCAGCTTCGTTTTTCTCAGAGAGATATATCTTACAATGTGTATGAAAAACTTAATTCAACTAAAGAAGTGAGATTGTATTCTTATAGAACATGAATACAACTCAGTTACTACAAACAAGGTTACAAGATAAATTACTTTCTTGTATGTCTATCCTTTTTGAGTAAGCATCCAAATGGCTACAGATTTGACTTTGCAAAGTTCTGTTCAGATCCACTTCTTTAGCTCTTTGTCTCTTCTATATCTCTCCAAGCTTCCTTGTAGGCTTTCCAGAGCACGTTACAGATTGTGGTCCATAAAGTGCATTGGCTTGTTGCAGGTTTCTAACTTGTACAATTTCTTCAGTATTTTGTCTCCAAGAATGTATTCGAGAAGTGGCTAAGTGATTGATTCGAGAACTAGGATTAGATAACTCTGAGTTCTTGAATATTGTATGATTGACATATCGAATCACTTCTCGAATAGTACTTTTCTCCAGGGTTCCTTGAGTTATAAAATAGAACACTTGACTTGTCGAATCCCTGAGATATCGAATAGTTCATTCAGAGTCCTTGAGATATCGAATGGAACTATGACTTGTTGACACTTTGAGATCTCGAATACCACTTTGACTTGTTGACTTCTTGAGTTCTCGAATAGAGCATTTAGACATGTCGAATCTCTGAGATATCGAATAGTTCATTCAGAGATATCGAAGAGTGTCTTCTCAGATATCGAATCTCTGACTTCTCGAACGCTAGACTTCTCGAATAGACAAATGTACTTCTCGAATTGGTACTTAGGCAAATTCTTCATTTCTTCAAATCCCAACTGTGATTATTTGACAGTCTTTATCTTCTTGCTTGAGGCATGAACCTTGGAACTTCTTTCAAACATTATTCTTGACTATATAAGTACAGTTACACAACTAGGATTTGATACCTATTGCAAGTACAAAACAAATAGAAACTCTACAACTAGAGGTTCCCTCAGTTAAGAGGTCATGTAAGTAATGCAAAGCATAACAAACAATTAGGCTTGTTATTAGATGTATACAGGCATGCCTCTGTGACTAACACTCTTTAATTGATAAGCTTCGTCTTGTGATCTCTCAAGTTTTTGTCGTAGTCTTTGCAGGTCTGCTACAATATTAGGATATTGTAGCACGCCTGTTTCTTGAACATCTAATATGTCACCACTTTGACTTGGAAAATCCGTAATTCAAAGATTCCCTTTGAGACAGTATCCTAAGCCATCAAGTTTCTTGTCAATAGATTGTGCTTTGGTTGACAGTATGAATTTTCTGAAAATGTTGCTGTCAGGAATTCCAAACTTGCTATCAGGATGTGAGAGTTACTTTCCCATGGCTTCTGCCAATGTTGCTGTCAGATTAAACCTTCTGTCGAGACTTGCAACATGTTGTCTTCTTGTAACCTTAGTGTCATTGTTATGACAGTAACATTTTTATTTTTGCTGTCAACCTGATGTATTCCTTGAGGCTTGAACATATATATGAACTTCTTCCAAGATATACAATTATTACATGACAGTAATTTATTGATTACAAGAACACACTCTGGCTGTGACAATATGTTCTCCTTAGCCTATACAATAAACTAAGCAAACAAAATCTAGTTAAGTTGTCTTCTATGCTATCACCCATGAATCTTAACATACTGTAGCTCTCTGAATGCTAGCATATGGAGGGCCAGCAGATTACGTTAACGAGTACATTCGAATTGAGGAAACAACTGCTATTGATTATGAAGTCAATTTTGTAAAAGAAATCAATTGAGATATTGTACAGAATATTTAAGATGACCCAATGTCGAGGACATTCGTCGCTTACTTCAAATGGTAGAGGTGCGTGATTTTCCAGGTATGTTAGGAAGTATTGATTGTATGCATTGGGAATGGAAAAACTGTCCAGTATCTTGGAAAGGTTAATTCACACTGGGTGATCACGAAACACCAACAATCATACTGAAGCTGTTGCATCACAAGTCCTCTGGATTTGGCATGCATTGTTTTTTTAGGGAGGAATGCACACAATAACAAGATTCAAACAAACCAATACAGAGCACGTACAACAAAATATATAACGCGGAAAAACCACGTCCCAACTTGTATTATTAATCCAACCAATAATCAATAATACATTCATACAATCACACCTCACGGTGCATCCTACCTGTATTGCTAATCCAACCAATAATTAACAATACAATCAATCCCACCACGCAGGGTGTTTCACTCACATGATACTTAAGATTACATCTTAAGCATCCGCTCTCCAAGCGATACCTAAGACTACATCTTGAGTATATCTCTCAAACATAATATGATTATGTATATATAGCCATCACAAACTTAGCCACCAAGATATCCTAATCATATTTGGTTTCTAATTACAATCCTCATTATACTTGGATTCTAATTCCATAACTTTGTGACCAAAACATATCAAATATAATAATTATCTAACCATGTATTTATTACCCAATCCATGTACGTTTTGGATCACCCAAGCCGATACCGCCATATTGGGTTTAAACCCAACAATCCTCTCCTTAAACCCAATACTATTTCATCACCGAGTTTAACGGTTACCATCAAGCCATCGACTTCTACCGACCAATACCTCCCCTCGAACAAAAATCTCTCGATCATGTTCTTCCAACTTTTGAGTATCGCTAAACTCCAGTTAGTGAACTCCAAACCACCATTCTTCATCATAATGGTATATCCTTCCACAAAATCACGTGCATCAACCGCGAGCGATCTCCCTTCCATTGAGTCACCTGATCCTTGATTTCACAATCAGTCAGCCTCCAGAAGAAAAAATCCATAGACTCATCCAAGTTATTCAATTGGTTAATCAAACCATTGAAGCAATTGCGATGATCTCTTCCGTCTTCTTTCCATCTTAAGTTTGAATGATTGATCCACGGTGTAATTCAACCGCCATACAGCACGTAACTTTGTATCTTTCCACTTTCGTAGGCTTCTTGTCGTCCTGGTGCTCTGCCGCAACAATTGAATCTCCAACTTTCCTCCACCCATACTGATCACGAACCTTGGCTCTTGATACCACTTGTTAGGGAGGAATGCACACAATAATGAGATTCAAACAAACCAATGCAGAGCACGTACAACAAAATATATATAACGCGGAAAAACCACGTCCCAACTTGTATTATTAATCCAACCAATAATCAATAATACATTCATACAATCACACCTCACGGTGCATCCTACCTGTATTACTAATCCAACCAATAATTAACAATACAATCAATCCCACCACGCAAGGTGTTTCACTCACATGATGCTTAAGATTACATCTTAAGCATCCGCTCTCCAAGCGATACCTAAGATTACATCTTGAGTATATCTCTCAAACATAATATGACTATGTATATATAGCCATCACAAACTTAGCCACCAAGATATCCTAATCGTAGTTGGTTTGTAATTACAATCCTCATCATACTTGGATTCTAATTCCATAACTTTATGACCAAAACATATCAAATATAATAATTATCTAACCATGTAATTATTACCCAATCCATGTACTTTTTGGATCACCCAAGCCGATACCTCCATATCGGGTTTAAACCTAACATGTTTTGGTGTTTCGGGATCCAATAATGACCTAAACGTGTTAAATCAGTCTCCAATACAGAGGGTACTATTTAGCCGATGGTATCTATCCAGAATGGGGTACGTTTGTTAAACTATCTCACTACCTCAAGGGGATAAAAGATAATTATTTGCACAATGTCAAGAAGCGGTACGTAAAGATGTTAAATGAGCATTCAGAGTACTTCAATCTCGTTTTGCCATAATACGTGGACCAACACGATTTGGGCAAAAAGGCGTTCTTAAATATATAATGTATGCATACATCATATCGCATAATATTATTGTTGAGGATGAAAGAGATATAAATGGAAGTTTATCTGGTTTTAATTATGATAAAGGGATCAACCTCAACGACGCCTTCACGATGAAAATATCGCATGGATGATTTCTGACTTTGTGACTATGCTATAGAGATTTGCTGATATTCGTGATAGAAATGTTCATCGCAATCTCCAAACAGATTTAATTGAGCATTTATGGTCTAAATTTGGAGCTCATTTTAATATTTTTATATTTTTTTTAAATAATAATGTTGTTTTATTCAATAATTTTTAAGTTCGGTATAATGCATATTTTATGTAATTTTTAATTCATATAATTTCTATTTTACATTAATAAATAATTTTTAAATATTGTAATCTTCATTTTTAGAATTATAAAAATTATATATATTAAATAATAACAACATGGTGCAAACAATTTTTGGAGAGGTTGTTTAACATTGAAGTAAATTTAAAGGTTATGTTATTAGATATGAGTTTGAAAAAGAATGTACTTTTTGGTGAGGTGGAGAATGCAAACAATAATATATTTTTGGTTGTTAAGCGTTGTGAGAGCAACTCCAACCCATACCCCCTGTTAGCTATATGTGCTGAGCTGGCATCAAACAGTATAGAATATATCTATCCTTCTTCAATTAGGCTACTCCAACCGCGTCCATCTGTTAGTTAATTTTTTACCTATCCAAAATTGAGACGATATATTTGTTGATTGCAAAGCCCATCATCTATAACAGCCACCTCATCTCCCGCTCCTTTTTTATCCCGCTACTTCTTCTCCCGCTACTTCTTCCCTTTACTACTTCTTACAAAGGTATGATTTCATCTTTGCTCTACTTGATTATATCTTTATGTGTTCCTTTCATGTGTTATTTTGATTGAATATATAAATATATAATTAGGGTTTTGCTTTCGAAATTTGGGGATTTTTCAGAAATAGTCATTGAATATATATCGTGTTCTTGTTATAGAAAATGGAAGGCTCGTTTATTTCTTTACTCAATGAAGGGTCATTCTCATAGTTTGAAGATATAGTATTTTCTGAACCAACCCCTCAATCCCAACCCCAACAATCCCAACCCCAACAAGAGGTTCCGAAACAGAAAAAAGGCAAGAGGTCAAAGAATTTCTTAATTGAAGAAGATATGTTGCTTATTTCGGCTTGGCTGAATGTTAGCATGGATCCGGTGCAAGGTAATAATCAGACACATACATGTTATTGGAATAGTATTTGGAATTATTTTGAGGAAAATAAATGAGGGCTTACAAGTGAACGATCCGCTAATTCGTTGTGTAATCGATGGTGTACAATCAACGAAAAATGGCAAAATTTGTTGGATTCTACAACAAAATTTGTGGAAGAAATCAAAGTGGAAAAATCGAGCAAGATAAGGTATTTGATGTTTCTTTTAGTTTTATTTTGTGATGTGTGATATGATCAATATGTGTCTACTGGATTATTTACTTGTAAAATGGATATATGTTCTTTCATGTGAATTGCATTATGATTGGTTGTAGTTTGTACAAAGAATTTTGTTTCCCAGCTCTTTAATTTACTAAATTGAGATAGTTTTTACTCTCTTTAGGCCTCTGATCTACAATTTGGTTTCTAGTGTCTTAGTTTCATTGTTGACTCTTGGTGGTTTCTTGGTTTAATCATAAAAACTAGGCCATGTGGCATAAACTTGTGTTAGGAATAATTCATAAGTTGTGATGTTAAGAATAGAATTTACACATTATACTTCTTGTAATCCTGATCTTATAAAGGATTTAGCACTTTATATAGGATTTATGTGTAAAACAGTTATCTGTATAGTTTAGTCAGGAATGAACAGTGTATCGGAGACTACATGTCAGGAACAAAGGGCAAATCCTGATGACGGTCTAATACTGATGATGATCAGATACTGATGCAAGATGAAATCCTGATATCAGTCTTGTTACTGATGATGTCATTATGGATGCTACAGAAACTGGCAAGTGCTATAAAACAGGATCGTTGTTTGAAGAACAAGCAAGAAGATATTATGAAGGAAAGAGTTTTCTATTGATGGAAACTATTGACTAGAAGGCAGAACATTGTCATGTATAGATTATATCTTTCTGTTATTAGTTGATAGGTAGCATTATAAATACTCTCTCAATATCATTGTAAAGAGCGACGAAGTTGTGAGTTCGTGTGCGTAGCTCTGTATAAGGTTTGTATTCGAGAGTTCGAAACAAACAGAGAGAGATATTTGTATTGTCAGTAGCTGCTAAAGGTATTTGTACACCTTTGGTAGAGTTTGTATTTGATCTTATTAATACAAACAGAGTTTGATTCATTCGTTTATTCTTGTTCATATAATCAAGCAAAAATCAGACACGATTATATAACTTGTATTCAACCCCCCCTTCTACAAGTTATTCGAGTTAACAATTGGTATCAGAGCAGGTTGATTTTGAATAATCATAAAGATCTGCAATCATGTCTGGTTACAAGGATGGGAATACTAAGATTCCTATGCTCAAGAGAAATGAATATACTCTATGGGAAGTAAAGATGTTGCATCATCTGGAAGCAACAGATCCTGATTATCTTGATAGAATCAGAGATGGACCTTTTGTTCCAACAAAGGTCGTTGGACAAGCAACTGTTGATGGTATGGTTGTTCCAGAATATACAGCAGAGAAGCCAAAATCTGAATGGTCAGATAAGGACAAGGAGAATGTTCTTAAAGATGCTAAAGTGAGAAACATATTATTCAACAGTCTTGATTCTGTTCTCACTAACTATGTTCTCTCTTGTAAAACTGCTAAGGATATATGGGACAATCTTAAGGTTCACTGTGAAGGAACTAAGCCTGTCAGGAAGAATATGAGGACATTACTTATACAACAGTATGAGTACTTTGAATCCAAGTCTGGTGAGTCACTTACTGATACCTTTGATAGGTTTACAAAACTCATCAATGAGATGGCCATGCATGGTAAATATTATGACTTGGAGGATATGAATACAAAGTTCATGAAAGCTTTGCCTGATTTCTACCATGAGAAGATATCTGCGATTGAGGAAGCTAATGATCTGGATGAGATTTCATTAGAGGCAGTATATGGAAAATTGAGAGCTTATGAACTTGACAAGCAGGAGAAGAAGAGCAGGAGTGAAGGAAAGATGAAGACTATTGCACTTACTGCTCAATCTGAAGTTAAGAAGCTTCCTGAAGAACAGCATGAAGAGATTGCTGTAAAGAATCCAAGGAAGAAGAAAAGAAAAGAAAGTTCTGAGTCAGAGACTACTGATATGGACTCTGACAACAATGATTCTGAATCTGAGATGCAGGAACTCTTTGCTATGTTTGCTAAAGCTTTCAAGAAAGGAAGATTCAACAGGAGAAGATTTAGCAAAGCACCTTTTCAAAAGAAGGAGGAGAAGAAGAGTGACAAAGGCAAAAGTACAATTGTCAAGCTTGATAAGGCCAAGATCAAGTGCTTTAACTGCAGCGAGCTTGGACACTTTGCTAGTGAGTGCAAGAAGCCTAGGAATTCAGGAAAGGGTAATGCACTTATGGTCACACAGAAGGATTGGGCTGATTCCAGTGATTCTGAAGATGAATTGGATTATGACAACATTGCATTGATGGCAAATAGTTCAGACAAACCTGGATCTCCAAAGAAAATTTCTCCATCCTCTGTTAAGGTATCACTTCACTCTCTTGATTCATTTGATAGCTTAAATTCTGATGAAATTAGATCTATCCATGCTGAGTTTAAGAATCTTATGACTAATTTTAGAATTCTTACTTGTGAAAGAGATGAACTTAAGGTTAAGAATGATAAATTAGTTGATAGAAATAACTTTCTTGAATCTGAGTTAATTCAAATGGAAGAATACAAGTTAAGTTCTGATAAAGCTAAGCATGATTATAGTGTTATTCTTGAGGCTTATGACTATGTCAGAAAAGAACTAGAGGAAGAGAGAGATGTGATTAAGACCATTAACAATTCCAGTAAGAAGACTATAGAAATCTTTGAAAGTGGAATTCGTGGTAAGGTTAATGGTTTAGGTTTTGATAAGGCTAGACAAGAAGAAAAAGTAGCTATTGTCAATGATGATAGTAAGATAGAAGCTAACACATCTAAATCTGAAGGTAAGAAAAGTGTTTCTGAACCTAATCATGTTAAATTTGTTGATTCAAAAGGTACCCCTGTTGTACACAAAAGGATTAACAATAGTAATTCAGATGAGAAAGTGTTAGAGAAACCTAAGAATGTAAACATAGGGTTTCTGTCTAAGTCTCAGTTGAAACAGAGATTAGATGGTCTTTCAGAGTCTAGCAAGATCAAAAGAAATAGGAATGGAAAAGAAGGTATTAACAAAGAGAATAATTACAAGAATGTACCTGATGCACCTAGGAAAAAATGCTATAAGTGTGGAAATCATAATCATTTGGCCCTAGACTGCAATCAAAAACCTTCTTGGAAAACTGAGTCCAGATTCCCCAAGACTCAGAAAATTCAATACCAACCACAAAAAGCTTGTTATCATTGTGGTAGTTTACTTCATTCCATTTACATGTATAGAGAATATCATGAACTGTATTATGACTATTATTCCTTGAAATCTGAAACTCCTAGTCACAAACAGTTTGTGAAATTAGAGTCTAAGGTTGACTCTGCAACAGGTAAAATAAAAGCAAAATCTTCAAAGCCTGTTGTTTCTAAATCTAGTAAGAAAGGATCCAATCAAAGTTGGGTCCTAAAAAATTCTAACTAGTTACTTTTTGTTTGCAGGGCACAGGAAAGAAGCATTCAATTATCTTGGACAGTGGATGCTCTGGACATATGACTGGAAAGAAGTCCCTGCTTACAAAGTTTGAGAGGAAAGCTGGCCCAGTAATATCTTTTGGAGATGGCAACAAAGGAGAAACTCTGGGATATGGCTCAATTGTTTTGGGGAATGTCATCATAGAAAATGTAGCACTGGTTGAAGGCTTGAAACATACTCTTTTAAGCATAAGTCAACTGGGTGATAAAGGTTACAAATCAATCTTTGACAGAGAAGGATGCAAAATCTTGAATATGCAGAATGGAGACATTGTTCTAACTGGTCAAAGACATGGTAACATATATGAAGCCAGCTTAAGTGATACATCTAATGGATTTGTTAGATGTCTCTACAGCAAAGCAACAATTGATGAAAGCTGGAATTGGCACAAGAAGCTCTCACATCTTAATTTCAAGAAGCTTAATCAACTTGTTAAGCACAATTTGGTGAGAGGCCTACCACAGGCAAATTTTGTGCAAGATGGACTTTGTGATGCATGTCAGCTTGGAAAGCAAAGAAGAACCACTTTCAAGAGCAAGACTGAAAATTCAATTACTGAACCATTTCACATGCTACATCTTGATCTGTTTGGTCCAGTAAACATTATGTCTATCAGCAAGAAAAGATATGCTCTAGTAATAGTGGATGATTTCACAAGGTTCACATGGGTGTTCTTTCTACACAAGAAGGATGAAGCTCCTCAGCAAATCATTGAACTTATCAAGAATATTCAGAATAACTCTGAGTACAAAGTTAAAGTACTTAGAAGTGACAATGGTACAGAATTCAAGAATTCTACAATGGAGGGGTTTTGTGCAGACAATGGAATCACTCAACAGTTTTCTGCACCTGGTACACCTCAGCAGAATGGTGTAGTGGAAAGAAAGAATAGGACTCTCATAGAGGCAGCAAGAACCATGCTTGCAGATGCAAAACTTCCAACCTACTTTTGGGCAGAAGCTATTAACACTGCATGTTTCACTCAAAACTGTACCTTGGTAAATAGTCATGGAAAAACTCCCTATGAGATGATCAAAGGAAAGAAACCAAGTGTGAAATACTTTCACATCTTTGGATGCAAATGCTATGTCCTAAAAGTTCATCCAGAACAACTTGGAAAATTTGAAGCCAAATCGGATGAAGCAATTTTTCTAGGATATTCAGCATCTAAGGCCTTCAAAGTTTATAATCTCAGAACTCATATTGTTATGGAATCAATTCATGTTGCATTTGATGATAAGAAATTTGGAATTCTGCAAACTGATGAAAGCCATGACAAATTGGAATTTGAAAATCTGAATAATTCTGAGATACTCTCCAGTGATGATGAAGGTTCTCCAGAAGGAATTTCTATTGCTTCTCAAAGGAATGCTACTGTTGAGGGGGAGCAAATAAATCAAAGAGAACACAGTGATCATCAGGAGCAGACTAGCCTTTCAGAGTCTACTCCATCAGGAATTGACGTTTCAGAGTCTATTCCATCAGGAACTGATCTTTCAGAGTCTACTGAGAAAAGATCAGTAACTAGCAGCAATATGGAATCTACTGATTCTATTGATCAAAGGAGAGTTTTTGAAGGTAGAGAGAATTCTTCTACAAGAGATACCACTAACTTAGGGGGAGAAACTAGCAGAGTTAATCTACCACCTGTTAGAAAATGGACAAAGGATCATACTGAAGATTTGATAATTGGTGATCCAAATAGTGGTGTTCGAACTAGAAGATCAATTCAAAATGAATGCTTGTATAGTTGCTTTCTCTCAAAGAATGAACCTAGGAAGGTTGAAGAAGCCTTACAGGATCCTGATTGGGTAATTGCAATGCAGGAGGAGTTAAATGAGTTTGAGAGAAACAAATTCTGGAAACTGGTACCAAGACCTAAAGATAGATCTATTGTTGGTGCAAGATGGGTTTTCAGAAACAAGCTAGATGAATCTGGTATGATTGTAAGAAACAAAGCAAGACTGGTGGCCAAGGGTTATTCTCAGGAAGAAGGCATTGATTATGATGAGACCTTTGCACCTGTAGCAAGATTGGAAGCAATCAGAATGTTTCTTGCATTTGCAGCTCATTCAAAATTCAAGGTATACCAGATGGATGTAAAGAGTGCTTTTCTAAATGGCAAACTTGATGAGGAAGTGTATGTGGAACAGCCACCTGGATTTGTTGATCCAAAGTTTCCAAATCATGTCTACAAACTTGACAAGGCACTCTATGGACTAAAGCAGGCACCAAGAGCATGGTATGAGACTTTGTCTAAATTTCTTCTTGAAAATGGCTTCACAAGAGGTACAATTGACAAAACTCTATTCTTTAGAAAGATAAAAGGTGAATTGCTTTTAGTTCAAGTTTATGTTGATGATATTATTTTTGGTTCTACTAATGAAAAATTGTGTGCTAAGTTTAGCAAGCTTATGCAGTCTAAGTATCAGATGAGCATGATGGGTGAATTAAATTATTTCTTAGGCTTGCAGGTCAAACAGACTGAGACTGGTATTTTCATTAATCAGTCAAAGTATATCAAAGATCTTTTAAGAAGGTTTGACTTTCAAGACTGTGCAGTTGCAAAGACACCCATGGCAACAGCCACTAAACTAGACTCTGATCCTAAAGGGAAGAGTGTGGATAATACTAGTTATAGAGGCATGATAGGCTCATTGTTATATCTAACTGCAAGTAGGCCAGATATAATGTTTTCTACCTGTTTATGTGCTAGATTCCAAAGTGATCCTAAGGAATCTCATTTAATTACTGTGAAGAGAATTTTTAGATATCTCAAAGGAACTCCAAATCTTGGTTTGTGGTATCCTAGAGAATCTGATTTCTTTCTAATTGGCTATTCAGACTCTGATTATGCAGGGTGTAAGATAGACAGGAAAAGCACTACAGGTACATGTCAATTCTTGGGAAATAGATTGATTTCTTGGGCAAGCAAGAAGCAACAATCTGTTTCAACCTCAACTGCAGAAGCTGAGTACATAGCAGCAGGCAGTTGTTGTGCACAGCTCCTTTGGATAAGAAATCAGTTGATGGATTATGGTATGACACTTAGTAATATTCCTATGTTTTGTGATAATACTAGTGCTATTAAAATTGCAGAAAATCCAGTTCAACATTCAAGGACTAAGCACATTGATGTCAGGTATCATTTTATTAGAGAACATATTGAGAATGGTACTGTGGAACTTCATTTTGTTCCTACTGATAAACATCTTGCAGATATTCTAACTAAACCACTTGATGAGACTACATTCAGTAGATTAGTAAGTGAGTTAGGAATGTTAAATTTTTAGATCTTTAACATCTGCAAAAGTAGCAAGGTATGTTGTTCTTAGCTTATAGACTTGATATTCTTGTCAGGATCTATATTTGATTGTTAAATGCTTTAGCTATAACACTTTGCCTTGATAAATTTCAGTATGATAGACTTGTTAATAATCATCAGGATTAGATTTGTTATCAGGATGCTGACGTCATCAGTATTGTGTCAGTATCAGGATTATGAAAATTGTTTCAGATCCTGACGTTTACTTTGTGTAGTAATCTAATTCTGTGATGTGTTAAGTCTATAGCAGCAAGTTTTGATATTTGCATACTGATAATTTATACATCATTCAATAATCAAAAGACAAGTAGATAACAAGAAATTGTATTTTCATTAATTGAAATCATTACATGGAAATGAAATACAACATCTTTTTGTCTAATTTCTACTGATAATTCTATACTTGTCTATTGATATGAATTCTGAGGTACAGGACAAGGAGCATCTCAAGAAATTCATCAGGGGATTTGAACAGCCTCGTCTACTCTTGGATTCCTTGTCTGGGCGACTTGAATGAGAGCAGCTAACTTAAATGAATAGCATCCTCATCAAGATCAACCTCAGACTCTCGACCAAATTCTTCATCCTCAAGTTTTGAGGAGGTTAGGGGAAGATTGTATCCAACAGATGGATGTTCTAGGAGAAACCTCTGGATATTATCGGAAACCAATCCATTTATGATTAGTTCGATGAGAAGAGTCGTTTGTTCAAAGAGATGATCAAGAACAGGATGTTCATCGACCGAGAAAGATCTAAAGAATGGGTTTGAATGGAATTTTGGTTTGAGGAGCATTGTTGAGAAGAAAAGAAATTGAAAGGCTTATGAAGAATGGCATAAGGCGTCTGTTTCTTTTAAAGAAAGACGTGAGAAGCTGAACAGTCACTTGGAAGTCTTAATGAAGTCAGATGCTAATTATTGCGTGTGACTGTATTTCTTGTTTTCAAGAAATATTGAAAATATCTAACCAATTAATTTTTGTTCAGATTAATTGTTTATTTCTTTTTCAGATAAAAGAAAAATGCCACGTGGAAACTCCATATTTAGTCTCTGATGATATTGATCAGGATTTCATGTGTGACCATCAGAATTTGAGAATTATTATATTTTTAAATCACATTGTATTTTGTGATTATTTTGATGAGAGGTCAACAGGAAAAGGAAGCTGATCAGTATTGATTATTTATACCCTGATTTATTTCATGAAAATCAATTTTGGATTTTATTTTCCAAAAATCGTGGGTAACAGCATTTTTCAGGGACTGACACCTGTCAATCTACGTGTCAACGTGGGATAGTGGTCTGAAAGATTTGTGAAAATTATTTGTTTTGAAACTCTAATCGTGTAATTGCTTTCTCTAATTTTACATTCTCTAAAGCAAAAACCACTCTTGATTTTTCAAAATCACTAATCCATTTCAAGAATTTTTCAAGTTCTTTTCAGATCAAAAATGGCAGCTCAAAGAAGATTACCTAAGTCAGTAGCCTTCAAGTTTGGTGACTTTGATTTTATGACAAACAATCATGTAGCAGCCATCACCAACAAGGAAGGAGTGTCATCTGATTTTCATCCAATCATGGACTTTCTAGCGTATGGACCATTAAGTTATGCATTGACAGCATCTCCACAAATTAATCAAGTAGCTGTTTCACAAGCTTGGGAGAATGCTGAGGTAATTGATTCTACTCAGAGTCAATCAGGTAAGATTGTTCTACATTTTGGACAAGATTCATTTGACATTACTGAATCTGTTGTTAATTCAGTACTTTGCTTACCTGTTACTGATAGTTATGCAAGTGAACCATCTGATGATAATATAAGAACTATGTTGTCTGAATTAGGTTATAGTGGACCTCTAGACAACATGAGCCAGTTGAATAGGTCTTTTCTTAGTAAGGAATGGTCTTTTTACTTTGATCAAATTGCTAAATGTTTTACTGGTAAATGTAGTTCTTTTCAGCAAATTACTTCTGTTACATCACATATTGCTTATAGTTTGCTTTATGACAGAGTAATTAACATTGGTCATATTATCTTAAGTCAGATGAGTATTAAACTTGGGTTAAGAGATCAAAACAGGAAAATGGTTTATTAACCATTTTATTCCTGATGTTGAAGCTAGATTTGGTAGGGAACATTGTGTTTCTTCTTATGAACAGCAAAAGAGAATTTTCTCTGACATTACAAAGAAGGACAATGAAAAGAATCTGGATGAAATACCTGTAATTCATTATCCACATCATTTTCAGGTAATTCTTAAAACTCATCTTCCTACTTTCTACAATTCTTCTTTCTTTTATGGTGAAATGGCTCAGGAATCTCAATTGGAGGAGAACCCACCTGTGTCTACCCAAGTAGCCCAAAAGAACCATCTAGTCAGAGGAAGGATGACTCAGGAGCTGTGATAGCTGATGTTGAAAGGACTTCTGTGATGACTGAGAATGTAAGTGAGATACCCTATGATATGGGAGGAATGACTTTGGTTGATTTTTCTGAAGATCAAACAAATTTTGTTCAGTCAGAGTCTATCCACCTTGAGGGTGAGTCTCAGCAAACAACACTTAAAGACGGTGATGTACTAACTATGGTGTCTAATGAAGTATTACTGAAGACATCAGAGTCTAGTAAAGAACCTGAAAGTGGTATACTGGAGCCTGTAGTTTCTAAAAGGAAAGAAGATGATTGTAAGGGTTCAGAGACTATAACAGCTCACTCCTTGGAGAAAACCTCAAGCCATATGCCAAATGAGGAACCCTCTCTCCATGTGAGTTCAGGTATAAAAACTCCTTCTAAACCCTATTTTTCTGTAGGTCATGAGAGCACTTATCTAAATTTGAGTGATACACTTGAAAAGATGGACTTAGATCCACAAATTGAGCGGCTGGCTCCTGAACAGGCAAAAGGTGAGGTAGAAAGAGTGTTGACTTTAGTAAGTCAAAGTGAGAATGAGGGTATGGATGATCAACTCCATAGTGAGGGAGAGAAAATTAGGAAACCATCATTTGATTTCTGGGATCAGGTTTTTCCTGAATCTTGGTCTGAAAATTTGGATATGGATGCTGGTACTTATTCATTCATCAAAATGTATCAGAATAATAACCTAGCACATCACAATACAAAGCCAGAAGTTAAAGCTCAGAAGCAAAAGGAGAGGCTTGCAGGAATCATTAACAGAAGAGGTGCCAGGATAAAGCAATCTCTTGATACATATGTACCAGATGAAGTTCCTAATGATCCTAGTGTTCCTTTGTATGTACTTCCAATATCAGCTAGAATTGAGACATTTACAGTCTCTGATCACTCTAAGGAGGAGTCAGGATTTGAAGATGTTAGTACACAGAATACTGGTGAAGGAGATGATGATCATGTTTCAGTTCCAGATCAGAAAGATGAAGATGTTGATACTTCTAATCAGGTTTTATTACTTGAATATCATACAACTCAAGCAACTTCTTCTACAAGACTTGAAGATACAGTTCTTTCTGATTCTGATACTGAAGATACTAGAAGCACTTCCAACATTGAAGTTCATTCTGATGTTTTGAAAGATATTCAGAATTCTCAAATTGCTATGCAAACAAGACTTCAATCACTTGAAGATAACCAAGTCACAATTATGGAAAATCAAGCAGTTCTAATGAATCTCATTTGTTCTGTTTCTGAATCTCTTGGAATTAATGTTGCTGATGTCAAAAAGGGGGAGATAAAGATAATTCAAAGACAACAACAACAACACCACCAGACTGAGGGAGATAAAGCTGGGGGAGATAAAGAGCAGACAAAGGGAAGTAAAAAGAAGAACCAGGAGTGACAGTGGTGAATCTCAGCTAGGAAGTGGTAAAGGAAGAGCAGCATTAATAGTTAAAATTCTTTCTTCTAAGTACTAGATAAATGTCTACATCTGGGAAGGAGGTACTTAACTTCATAATTCTACATTCATAAATTCTATTCTGGTTGTATTGTTATATGTTTTGACATCCACAACTTGGATTTATGCTTCAGATTTTAAAGCATAAATAGGGGGAGATTGTTAGGAATAATTCATAAGTTGTGATGTTAAGAATAGAATTTACACATTATACTTCTTGTAATCCTGATCTTATAAAGGATTTAGCACTTTATATAGGATTTATGTGTAAAACAGTTATCTGTATAGTTTAGTCAGGAATGAACAGTGTATCGGAGACTACATGTCAGGAACAAAGGGCAAATCTTGATGACGGTCTAATACTGATGATGATCAGATACTGATGCAAGATGAAATCCTGATATCAGTCTTGTTACTGATGATGTCATTATGGATGCTACAGAAACTGGCAAGTGCTATAAAACAGGATCGTTGTTTGAAGAACAAGCAAGAAGATATTATGAAGGAAAGAGTTTTCTATTGATGGAAACTATTGACTAGAAGGCAGAACATTGTCATGTATAGATTATATCTTTCTGTTATTAGTTGATAGGTAGCATTATAAATACTCTCTCAATATCATTGTAAAGAGCGACGAAGTTGTGAGTTCGTGTGCGTAGCTCTGTATAAGGTTTGTATTCGAGAGTTCGAAACAAACAGAGAGAGATATTTTTATTGTCAGCAGCTGCTAAAGGTATTTGTACACCTTTGGTAGAGTTTGTATTTGATCTTATTAATACAAACAGAGTTTGATTCATTCGTTTATTCTTGTTCATATAATCAAGCAAAAATCAGACACGATTATATAACTTGTATTCAACCCCCCCTTCTACAAGTTATTCGAGTTAAAAAATATAGCTGTTAGAAAATAACCGTTTGAATCTCAAAATAATAATAAAATACTATTTTTTAATTATAGCTAACACTATTGGAGCACAATCTCTTACAGGTTCAGCAAATTTTATCTTACCATTACTTTATATTATTTTAACTAATCATTTTAGCTATCCCCTGGAGATGCTCTGACTGCTGTTAAGAGAAAGGAAATTGATTTCTACTTTTTTTTAAAAAAAAAAATACAGTATATAAATGACGCACCCACCCTTAATCACTACTCCCTCTGTCCCTCTCATTTCTTTACAGTTACTATTTTGGGGTGTTCCTCTCATTTCTTTACATTCCAAAAATAGTAAGTTTCTCCCACTATTACACCCACTATCTCATATATTTAACAACAAAAAACACTATTACACCCACTACTTTCCTCCACTATCTCAAATCTATAATTAAATATTAATAATTCCCACCACTTTACACACTTTTCATCTAACTTATAACTTTACTCATTTTTTACACATTTTCTTGATCTCCGTGTCCATCCCTCGTGTAAACAACCATGAGGGACGGAGGGAGTATAAATCAGAACATGACCGAAGAGTGAAGACTCGTGTGGCATGTGGTCGTGTTGAACACTGAAGACTCATGTGGGGTAAATCATAAAGTAGCCGCCTTTGGTCAGTTGGTTCACTTAATTTCCCCTACGTTCTACGCGATGACCCACCTGCTTTTCTTTTTTCTTTTCTCTTCACATATTTCATTTTCATATCATTATATTTTGTAAAGATTTCTACATGGGTTCCTTCAAGATCTTATCTTTTTAACATTTTTTGGTGCCCCATCAAATTGACTCTCTTTTTTACCACACTTGAGCTATCAAATTCTTGAAATTCAAGTATGAAGTGTTTTTACATCTTTAAGAAAGATAACACTAAGACCAAGCAAGAGAAACCAGTAGAAAGTATAAGCAAAGTTAAGCCCAGGAGAGTAATTTCATCACCAAGAAGTGTTATTGAAATGTACAAAGAGAAAGAACATAATTTAAGAGTGTTCTCTTTTGAAGAACTCAGAAATGCTACAAGAAATTTTAACAGGTTGCTAAAGATTGGAGAAGGTGGTTTTGGGAGTGTGTATAAAGGTTGTATAAGGCTTGTTGATGGTGTGGGTGATCCTTCTGTGGTTGCTGTTAAAGCACTTAAAAAGAATGGATTGCAGGTATGTTTGCAGGATATAATATATAGCTTCTTCATGCCTGTATATAATAGTGTTTGGATATTCTCTGCACTTTTGTCTTATTGCAGTTTGTCTATGTTTTCTTAGCATTTTTTTATTGTCACTCTTTTTAATTTGTTTTTCGCTTGCTGCCTACAGAGGATGTTGGGAATATTTTGTGATTTTGGACCTAACAGCTGATAGACATTGTGAATCGTGATTCAATTATACTGAATGATGTTTCTTCTTGGCTTTTTTTTTTTGTGTGTTCTTGGTGCTTGCAATAATTTAATCTAATTTGGAGGAATGTAGCTTAGTATTGTTATTTCAGTCTTCTCCTGAGTTGTTTAATATGGTCTGTATAAGCGAAAAATTCGGGACCTCAACACTCAGACAACTGTAGCTTAGACTATGTAGGTACTGTCAACTGATCAGACAACGCGCTTTGCATTGGGAGCTTTCTGTTCTGCATCAAAAGTTTGATTGAAGACGATATTATATTTGATACATAGTTAACATTTTGTGGAATTCTCACATGTATACTGCTGCCATGAGTGCCCAGGACTTTCTTTTGTCGCCAAAATGATAATATGCATTGCTTTCAATTTTCTCTGTCACCTAAGTTATAACTTGTTTTTGTCATTGTATTACCTTTGCTCATGTAGGGTCATAAACAATGGCTTGCAGAGGTTCAATTTCTTGGCATTGTGGAACACCCTAACCTCGTAAAGCTTTTGGGATACTGTTCTGAAGATGGGGAAAGAGGGATTCAACGGTTATTGGTGTATGAGTACATGCCAAATAAAAGCTTGGAAGATCATGTTTTTAGCAGGGCTTTGCCAACTCTTCCTTGGAAAAGAAGATTGCAAATTATGCTGGGAGCGGCTCAAGGACTGGCTTATCTGCACAATGAATTGGATGTCCAGGTATTATTAGTTCTTCACTTAAAAGTACTTGATGACTAACATGACCATAAACTATGACTTCCATGCTTTTTGATGAATAATCCAATCTTTCAAGAAGTGAAACTGACCAACTCTATTCAAATCCTCACGGAGAATATTACTATTGTCATATATTCTGGCATTAGAAAGTCCCCAGAACCAGTTTTGATGTGGAAAGTATCTTGAATATATATACATTTGTCAATTCAAGTTTGAATACAGTCAATTTATTACTGAAGCTAGAAATATAGAACGAATATCCGGAAGACTGCAGAAATGTGTAAGCTTGTCTCTATGTGATTAAATCTATTATTAGTTACTATTAAGGCAATAGACAAATGGAATGGACATTATCAATGTTGTTTTCAGTTTTTCGATGTTAGGAACGAAGTAATTGTGTATAAATTGTTGAACTATGTTCTTTTTGCTAAATTTGAAAGGTGATATATCGAGATTTTAAATCTTCAAATGTTCTTTTGGACGCGGAGTTCATGCCCAAACTTTCAGACTTTGGGCTTGCTAGGGAAGGGCCTACTGGGAACAAGTCTCATGTATCCACCGCGGTAAGTGAAAAAGAATAAAGGTTGATTATCTCATTAACATGATGCATAGCCACATCACCTATTGTTTAGTTACATGAATTTTTATCTTCATTCCGGCTTGATCAACATCTTTTGTTGAACTTTCCAGTTTTCCCCAAAAGATTGATTTATTCATTACGTAGCTAACAAAATTTAAAGTAAATTATGTGATATTACACCATCCTGTTTGTACTCTAAAATACTGTAATTCAATTTATATTTGTAATCTGATTTGACAGTACATTACTGTCCTTCCAACTTACTGAAATTCAGAGTTTTGAATGTGTTGCCTACCTTATCACTGTTATGACAAACATTCCCTTTGTCAGCCTGTTGGTACGTATGGTTATGCTGCTCCGGAATATATTGAAACTGGTCGTCTAGCTACACATTGTGATGTGTGGAGTTTCGGAGTTGTGCTCTACGAGATTCTCACCGGTAGACGAGTGTTGGAAAAGCATCGAGCGCGGAATGAGCAGAAGCTTCTAGATTGGGTGAAGCAGTTCCCATCTGATAGCAAGAGGTTTGGCATGATAATTGACCACAGAATCAGAAATGATTACTCGATAAGTGCAGCTAGGAAAATGGCAAAGGTGGCTGATAGCTGCATGATCAAGAACCCGAAAGATCGGCCGACAATGGATGAGGTGGTGGAGAGCTTGAAACAAATAGTACAAGAGTCTGAAGAAACGACTTCAGTATGTGAAAAATAGGGGATGTAACCAATGGTCATTTGGATATAACTTCTAGTCATTATATAATTTGTTGATTCTAAATATTTTCTGTCATAGTCCTTTAGCAGCACTCCTATACATATAACAGTAGTAGCTACAATATAACAAATCATCTCTGAAAACTCCATAGATCACTGGATCTTTTTAAAATTTAGATACTAATCACCATGTCTCAACCTAAACCAAGAGAGATATATTCGGTGTATTTCACTCGTAGAATAAGGCCCAAGAATGTGAAAAAACATGGACTCCGGCATTATCTGTACTCAGTTTAGCTGCACAAGACTAAATAATTATGCACTCAGATTTCAGGGGGTATTTGGGATATATTTTACAGAACAAGTCAACTTATTTAAACATAAAATTAAAGATTCCCAACTTTTTTTCTGAAAAAATTAACTTTTTTTGCAACTTATGGAATCTCTAACATACATTAAATACTTGTATAAAAAAATTATCAAAATATGAAATTTTTACCCGAAAATAAATTCATAAAAACTTATTTTAAGTCGTGGCCATCAGTGATGTGCACGAGAAAGATGTATGATTAAAATGTTGGAATAAAATAGTACAAGAACTAAAAAAAATTGTGGTTTACTTGCAGAATAAACTTAAACTTAACAATGGAGTGGAGAGTTTAGATGAATGTGATTTAATTATTTTAATCAATACTAAATACTAATAGATGTTAGGTCTATTTAATAGAGAAAATGCCCAAAATGCCTAGATTTGGGGACATAAGGTCTGAAATACTGATATGCGGAACACGCGGTCCAAAATACCGACAGGTTATGCATCTTGTACATGTGTGTGCTGTGATGCGCATTCTGCAAATGCGTATCACAGGTAACGTATCTGCAAGATGCGTTATGACATCAGATGATGTCATTCTATCAGAAAACGTTCTACGATCAAAACTCTCCCAAAAATCGCCCAAATCCGTTCAATCTTCTCCAGCAACTTGCACAAAAACTGAGGACATCAAAACGATGCCCACAGCTCCCTCTTAAACTTACCATACTTGATTGTTAATATCTAGCCCCGCAGGGGCGTAAACGAGCATATCGGAAAATGAATCAGAAAATCGAGTTCGTTTTGGGGCTTTTATTTCCGGCAAAAAAAATTTAAAACTACTGATACATGCATGTAGAGGGTGAAGAGACGATCATTTTGGTATATTGTATGATAGTGCTCGAGTCCTGGAATGTGGTGAACGATTGTGCCAAAAATTTTGGCCGAAAAATCAATGTCAACGGGTCAGAGACGATGAACAATAAATAGAAGATACGCATGTTGTAAACGCGCATCTCAAGTGACGCATTTACCACATGCGTATCCCTAGCTGCCCAAAATTCTCGAGATTTTATTTTATGAAGGACACGCATGTGTCAAAGGAGTGTCCGGATACTCCTTTCCCACATGCGTGTCCCGTGGGTATTTAAGGTCATCCGTTCCGAATCCGTTCCGAATATGGGTATTTCGGGCCAATTGTTTTGGGAGGTGGACATTTAGGGCCATCATCCTATTTAATAGGAGTATTGTTTATATCCTGTATTTAAAAATTCATTTTAAAATAATAATGATAATACATAATACTTCCTCATTTCTAATAATTTTATTTTTGGTTTTTTACATATATTTTAAGGTGAATAGATACGATTCTTCGAATTGACAAAAAAACTGATGCTTTTTAAAGGAATTTTTTTAATTTTCATAAATATATTTTAAAAATTTTTCTTTAAAAAATATTTAAAAGCTGACAACAAGAGGGGAGAGAAGCTACAGTATTTGTTTTGCAAAACAAAACTGTAATCATAAAACCTTAAACCCCCCCAAGAAACAAAAATCACAGAAGAAGAAAAAAATGGTGATGGATAAAAAAGTTTAGTCTGATTCAAACAGTGGCCACCGCCGGTGTATTCTCTGCCGTTTCCTTCTGGTAATTTCCCTGCTTCATTTCATTTTTATCAAACAATCTTTTATTAGCTAAGCTAGTTGCTTCTTTTTGTTGTGCTAAACTAAATACATCATCAGGTATGGTTTCATGTTTGGGAGAGAATCTGCTCGTAAACAACTCGGTGATCTTGTCGACTCTCTTCGTCGTAATGATCCCACTTCCTCATCTTCCTCCCACTCTTGATTTTATTGCTAATGCTCCCTCCCCTCCTTGTGTGTTTATGTAATGTCTCACTTTCATAACATTATAGGGCAGACTTGAATTCTACAAGATGCATTGGACTGAGAAGATTATATTGGTAAAGGTAAGCCACTCGTGATTGAAATCTACTCTCAAGGCATTTTGGATATTATCTCTCGTTTGTTATTCTCTTATTCAAATTTGTAATGCAAAAACTCCAGACCAGATTTTCGAAACCTTGAGTTGTTCAATGTTTGTTGTCGACCTTATTACAATGTGATTCTCTCTTTGAGATGGCTATGAAGATGTACTTTGTAAAAGGCATACGACAGAAGTATCTTAAAAATTTTATGTCTAAGAAACCCAAAGAGAAAGTATCAGCAATAATGAAGGTACTTTGCTCATTTAAATTATTCTATATTTTATAAAATATTCATTTTTTTCATGGGTAAAAAAAATCCCCAAATATGTTTGACATATGAACAACATGAGCAGGATCAACATTACAGCATCATGTGGTCTAAGATAGTTTTCCTGTCATGATATCTTCTGGACCCTTCTAATTACACATTACTGTATAAAACTATAAATTTTTACCACTTGTAGTCTATGATTTCATTATATGCTTCATTGCTTTCATCATGTTCCCTTGATGCTGCTCTATAGTACCCTACACTATGCATCATTGTACATGACATGTACATGACTATACTTGTATATTCACACAAGCACAGCTTCTTTAGATTGGTCATTCTTTTCTTTGATGAATCGGACATAAAGATCTGTCTTGCTTGTGTCACTTTCCGGTAATCTTGTGTCCCGGCCACCTTCTTTCATGCTCTTCACAAACTCCACCATATTTCGCCAATTTTCTGCCTCAAACAAGTTCTTGTTCATCCTAAGATAGGTAAATGCGCTCAAAGAATTTCCAGAATCTGATCTACTTGTTGCTAGAACTTGTGAGAATGCTCCCCCATCGTACCTCTCCAATGCATTCTCTCCAGCAAGCTCTGTTCCTGCAGATTTGGTTGCCATCTTTACTTGGCGCACTAAGCCTTCTGGTGAGGCATGCTCTGGCTGTTCTCTATCTCTCATCTCCATGCAAGTAAAGTTCAGTACAACACCATGGTTACTAAACATTCGTGCTAGTGGAAGGTAACCATCATGATGTCTTGTATTATAGTAGCCTGCTGTTAGTTCGGCGGCATGAGATCTTGTTCTGTAGTGCCAGTGAATTCCAGCTATTTTACCAGATAATTTAGCGCCAGTACCTTGGAATACTCCTCGAGCAGCTGATAGAATTTTATCACCATGCTCAATCAGCTTTCCTGAATACCATTTAAGAAAGAATTGCCCGTATTCGCTGTTCCATGTCCCATCTTTCTTAAAGAATCCGGTATCTTCAGGAAACTGATTGTAGTGGCCAGAATCATGAGGTCCACCTTTTCCCCAGTCTTTATTTCCTGCTGCTTCTGCTGATGCTTCTAGCGAAGCCCTCATGTACTGTTGAACATTTAATTTTACTTTTAGAATAAGAAAAATAGCACATACTTTAATTGCGATGTTGTGGTTCTACTTTGACCTTGTCAAATGTTAAAGTTATTTAGATAGTTTTAAGTTTACTATTGTAAGTAGTGACTTAGGTCCAGCATAGCTTAGATAAGTCATCGATTGATGAATATACTTAAACTTAGGATTGCAAAGTATATTACCTTATCGTAGCATTGAAATTCTCCAATTCCGGGAAATTTCCAAGTTCCATTACTCTCTGGGTAAGCTGGATATCTCAGCTCTCCACATGGACCCATTCCCACTTGAATTTCCTGCAGTCGAAATAAGATTAATGTCCTAAAATCTCTTAAATATTGTTTAGCTTAACTGGGAATTTTATACATGCACTCAGGATAATATTGAACTGCTAATGTCTTTTGTGGTGAACCAAGCACAAGTTAATTTTTACCTCTATGACATTTCCAAGATAGTCCTGGAATCTTTCACGGAAGCTCCTCATGTAGTCTGAATAGACCTGAATTGGTGTTCTTCCTCGAAGAACTGGTAGCGAATCGCATCCCAAGGAGATGTACTCTGGATTCCTCCTCCCAGATCTATCTGTGTAGACAAGATCAGGATTCTTGCTCATTTCTTCAAGCACCCATGGGGGTAAAGGAATGCTGAAAAAAATTAAAAATTAGTCTATTTAGTACTCACTAGCAGGTTCTTTTAGAAGTTAGGGAAAGCTAAGGTTCAGCATATATACTCAGATGAGCAAATTTGAACGAAATACCATGCTAAAATATTATTTAATTTCGGCCCTCCTTATCAAGAATTTTTACTTGTATAGGAAGAATCTTTTATCTAGGAAAATATCAAGAATAATAGCTGTCCGTACCTGCAAGAGTCACCAACGTTCCCTCCACATTGGTGAAAAGACATAACAACTTGGAGCTTCAAGCCATGTCGTTGAACCATATTCACAAGCTCAGCATACCCTTCCCAGTTGTAGTTCAAGGGTCCATCTTTTTCTACCAAGCCCCACCAAGCATCAACCATTACACCTTCTACTCCTGCACTCTTTAAGGCCATTAAACTAGCATTCATTGCTCTTGGCTTGTTCAAGTTTCCCCCAAAGGAGACTGTGTCAAGTGGTAGCATCACAAAGACTGGCACCCTTAAATCTGTCTTGCTATGTGGCCTAGATGGCCCATGAAGTTTCTCTATTTGCTGATCATTCCTTCCCATATCAAGGGGAGAGATCCTCTCCCGAGTGTGGTAGCTGGCTTCCTGCATCGAATTTCTTACCCGGAGACCGCAGGTTGGCTTGATTTGTGCAAAACAAACCATGCTAGATGCGGATTCATCTATATTTTTTGTATTTTTAATATCCTTTATATTAATAAACGAAGTTGAAGAACGAAGTGTTAACGCCATCGGATGTTTTGAAGAGATAAGAGAGATGTGGGAATGAATGAATGTGATTCTGTTTATTTATAGGAAAGCTTTGAACTGTTGTTTTGGATATGAAGTTTTGTGGGCTCTACTTGAATAAGTAAAAAGTGCAAAATTTCTAATCTGACGGCACAGCTTTTTGAAGTCCTGATGTTTGAAGTTTTAGACACGGTTACCCTCAAATTTTCTAATCTGTTGCATGTTTCTAATCTGTTCATGGTTTTAAAAATCGGTAATGGGTATAAATCGGTTGAGGTATCGATTAAAGACACTGGAAATATGTGGATGACAGAATTAGCTCCCTGGTCTATGCCTTACCATGACACTGGAAATACGTGGATGACAAAATATTCAATTCTCAGTTTGACAGTTTCCATGAATTCTGGTTTCTTTTAAGATAAGAAGAGGAAAGGTCTGCGAGAAAGCATAAATCATGTGGTTCTCGATAGAGTATTGTTCGCAATATGCTGAAGTTTCCATGGACTAAACTGATCCATCGGATTACCAGAAAGTCTACTTGATTCGTCGATTGCTTGCTAATTAGACTCCAATAGAAGTGTAAGCTCCATTAATGCCCTGTGGTCCTCTCCTTTTAAGGACCAAAACATGTAGCTATATTTATTTATTTCTACAAGACTTAAAAAATGAATGGGGGAAAATGCCTTGGCTATTGATGTGGTGTTTTATTAATCATCTCCTATCATTTCGCTATGCATTATACTTGAAGAGGAATGCTAGAGTCCCCAAAACCGTTCCCAAAAAAATTCCCAAATCATGAGGTGTTACAATATTATTGGCTATTTACTCATAAATGATGTGGATCCCTCGTGCATACATATGAATCCCACAAATAACATCACGCCACGTGTCATTTGGGAATACTTTTGGGAACCAATTTGGGGTATGTAGCACTGCTCTTGAAGAAACATAAACCGATAATATGTGCTTGAATTCTAGATTATTTCTTGTAAACAAATAAATGTCATGGATATATGGATAACATTTGGCTTGGTATATAATAGTACCAAAGTACCAAATTTAGTTATCACTTAACTCGGGGGTTCGATCCTTCCAACTACATAATTATACAAGATTTATTATTTAATTTAATTTCACCTCTATACTCTATATTAATGTGCAAAACCATGTTTTAATGGTACATAATAGTACCGGTGGATTGACCGGGTAAAAGGTTATTGGCTGCTTAAATTTCCTGTTTTCGTTTTCCACTTTTGCATTCTTGATGGTTATGTGCTATTTGTAATGTAGTGAATTAAACAAGGATTCAGTTTCTTTTTTCTTTTGGTTTCCAAAAATTTCTGGCAATAAATAGTTGCTGTATTTGCTTCATTTGTGCAAGCATCAACTTGCTCGGAAGAAGCAACTAATAGTTACTTCTGAATATTGTTTAGCTCATGCTTAAAGATTTTGCTTTTGCTAGTAAAAGGACTTAGCTTAGCGGTTTCTCCATTCCTTTTTCCCTCCCTCACACATACACACTTGTAATTTGATAGTAGCAGCTATACTTCTTCCCTAAATTGTTCCTTCCTTTCATACTCAAAGCGTTGTGTAGTTTGATGTATTGAAGTTACAGGGAAAAGGGTGTACCCTGAAGTGCGAAATTAAGAAGAAAGTTGATGAAACATTTAGCATTTATACAAGGATCACATTTGTGCTGACCATGATAAATAATTCTCCCAAGGCCATATTAATCCTTGATCTTCATTACTCCTTCCGTTTCACAATTCTTTTCTCGTTTAATATGTCGGACTGTTCATAACATGAGACAAATTACTAATTTACGTCTAATCTATAAGTCCAAATATAGTCATGAGTGATCTTGTTGGATTTGTATTTATGATTACTTTAATACAGTGAAGTTTTTATATTTAAAACTAATACGAAATTAAAGATATTAACAATCAAAAGTGTGCGTTGACAAACGTGATAAAGGTAAACAGGAAAAGTTTTAAAAGACAAAGGGAATATAGTATAAGGTTTATGAATCTTGGCTCTTAGCTATGTAGCTTTCTTGCTTACTAGGACCTTCAATTTTTTTATGGTGGATATTTAGATCTTATCTCTTTTGCTACCAAATGCTTTTAAATTTTTGCTCAAGTGGCATGTTGGAGGTGTGTTTGATTAGAGGAATCTTATTTGAATTAAACACTGTTTTTTACATATTAATGGGGACCAAGTGTTGTCTCCTTTTAAAACATTGCTTACACTTTTGTTTCGTATTAGGGTCAGTTTTTTCATAGCCAATCGTTCCGCGAGGCACACATCAGATGGTGGCTTAGCTGATTAGAGTACACATCAGCGGACGATTAGGCTAGAGTTCATATGCGGTTTTGCAGCTTCTGAGATGCTGACCTACAACGAAAGGTAACAACCTGTGGCCGGTGCCCCACCTAAATCTTTTGACTACTTGTTTTAACTTTGAGTAAAAGGGAGAAGAGGTGGCCCAGATGGGGATCACTTTTGGTAGTAAATGACTGAATATTTCTACAATGTTGGTTTTGGCATCTGTTCTAAAAATCGGTGATTAAAATTTGATTATTTGATTAATCATTCTGATTAATCCCTAAATATCCGATTAATTCCTGAACAGTGCCTCTACCGATTAAGTCTGATTCCCACTTTTTACAACACTGGTTTTGGCAAATATATACCAATCTTCCAACTTTTCTAAATGGTCCCTTAAAAAGCTCCCAAAAACTAATTTTCTTGAATCTTGTGGCTTCTGTTCAAGTGAAATGTATTTGCTCCTAATTTCACGCGAGTATTGGTCTAGTTTAGCTTATTTTAAGCAAGCATTCTGGCTAACTTGGTCATGCATTATAAGAGTTGCCAGTTTCCATGAATATACTAATTCCTTACCGATCTAGTACCGGCTATAAACTTTTTGTTGTATCATTTTCAGGAATGTACATTTAGTTCTGTTTGGCTTACTGTATAACTAATTACTGGTAACTTAATTATCTTCGTATTTTCCATGTTTTCCATGTTTCTGTTTAGGGTTTAATCTCTGTTTATTTCGTACTCCCTCCGTCTCGTATTATCTTTCATGTTTTGACTTTTTACACTATTCATTATAAGCGGTTGACTATTAATTTATGCATAATTTATAAGACAAAATATAGTCATGAGTGATCTTGTTGGATTCGTATTTATGAGTATTTTAATACAGTGAAGTTTTTATATTTAGTACTAATACGAAATTCAAGATATTAACGATAAAAAATGTACGTTGGCAAACGTGTTTTTAAAAACAGGAAACATATTATGAGACGGAGGGAGTATTATGGTTTGTACTTCAGCTCTTCGAGCATGAATTTCGATTGTTTACTATCACGATTTACGCTTTTTAGAGTTTTGGGTTTTGTCCTATATCTATATACAACTTAGGATAAAATTTGAAAAAATTACATCAACCTTCGAGCATGTTCAACGGCGTTAAGCTAAAAATGATGGGTTAAATTATATAAAATATTGATTATGTAAAATTTGTCGAACCTACATTGTATTCTGAGGGACGAGGGTATTGACTATAATGATTGTCTATATTTTAAAAATGGTATTTTATTAATATTTCAAGTTGTTATTAATGGAATAAATAATTTTAATATAGAAATAAGTGATGTGGCAATTCACTACATGTCTCTAGAGGTTCGACAAATATAGCCAACATCAAGAGATTATCTATAATTATAGACAAAGGGTTTTGTCTCGTTGGAATGCAAATTTTTTTATATATTCTTTATAATTCTTATTTATGATAATTAATTTCAAATTTTATCAAAGAGCTCTCCATTGAAGATGCTCTTAGTCAAGTAATTTTATACTCCCTCCGTCCCTAAATATCATTCCTGTTTTGACTGGACACGTTTGCCAATGCGCATTTTTTATCGTTAATATCTTTAATTTCGTATTAGTTTTAGATATAAAAACTTCACTGTATTTAAGTACTCTTAAATATGAATCCAATAAGATCACTCATGACTATATTTGATCTTATAGATTAAACGTAAATTACTAATTTGTCTAATGTTATAAACAATCCTGACATTTCAAATAAGAAAAGTAAAAAGAGATTGAGGGAGTATCTCGAAACCAGTATGTAAATTGACTCATTTTCAGAATAGGCCAATAGGGAGTATCCCGATTTAGCCGATTAATCCCCGATTAATCCTCTATAAGTTAACCAACCGATTCGATTTTTGAAATCCGATTAATCCTATGAATTTATTTAAAATGATATGTTTTAACTATAAATTAGACTAATATATTAAATATTATTATAATATCCGATTAATACTCCGATTAATCCTTCCAATTAATCCCCGATTACCCAATTAATCTTAAATCGGTACCTCAACCGATTTATGCCGATTACCGATTTTTACAATCATGGTCACATCTACGAACGGAATAGAGATATCAAAATGATTACTGACATGAAATTCATATATTATTTTAATCATCAATTTCATCGATTTCAATAGGGTATCGTTTAAATTACTAAAATTGTAATAAATGTTAAATAGATAATTATATATATATATGTTTGAAGACTAGAAAAAAATTATTGATTCTGCATTTTTTCCTTAAATTTATGGAATTAAATTCGATTTTATATTTAAATTATTGATTCTTAAATTTTTTCCTTAAAAATTATTGATTTTATTTTGATTCATAAAATATCCAGATAAAAAATTCAACCAAAAATAATCCGAAATACTAAACTTGATTATGATCCAAAACCAATCAAAACTGAATAATAAATTATCCAAACTGAATATAACTCAATATACTAGATCCAATATAAATCCAAAACAGACAAATTATGATTTAAGTAGTTCATAATGTTAACATGTCAAAGGGCATAATCCATATATGTTAATCACATTTTATTCAATAAATAACCCATTTATAGCCAAAATTCATATTTCAAATAATTCTACGTTCAAATATAACACAATACTTTAATCAACAATTTTTTTGAAGAAGTAGACTATTTTTTAAAAGATATTATATTCAATAATAAAGTATTTTTTAGTATCTCACGAATTAAAAAAGAACGAATGAATAAACAAAATATTCGAATATATTTTAATTCAAACCAAATTTAATCTGATTTTAATTTAAATTTTATCCAATTTTAATTCAAATTATATTATATTCAAATATATCATAAGTGAAATATAGTCAATCCATTTATCCGATAGAATTACCGGACATTGTGCAAGTAACGCAACTCGGTCCAAGCGTTCCAGCCCACTCATTGATCATATTGTAATGTCGTAGGCCTACATTTTTGGGCCTATGTTCGTTTTAATTGAAATGACAGACTTTGTACATACAATTATATTCCTTTTCCAGGACAAAAAATTTAGTAATGCTAGCATTATGGATAATCATGCTTTGGGTTAAATTGCATAATTTATATAAATTGATCTAAATTTGAATTGATATGAATCAAAATTAAAATATGGTTCACAATTTCGATTCAACTACTAATTTATGATTATGTAACGTAAAGTAATTTTATCTTATAAATCACAAATTAAATTGATTCTAAATTTTATCAATTTGTCATGTATATCAATCGATTATGTATTAGTTTCCTTTAAAATCGATCGTCAAATTATTAAACGTAAGATTACTAAACTAAACGAGTAAACATAGTGATTTGTTTTGTTATGAATCAATGACTTTTTTATTATTAATAATGGGTATTTAACTAAATTAAATTTAAATAGGAGAAGTATTATTATATTTCCTAATTTTACTAAGGGTGAAGGGAGCTTAAAGTTAACTTTAGGAGAATTTCCTAAAATTAACCATTAAAAATAAGACACGTCATCAAAATCATTAATGCCTCTACGGGACCCTTATAAATAAAAAATAATGAATAATTAAAATTATATAGTTTTTAAGGTTAACTTTAGAAAATTATGCTAAAGTTAACTTTAGGAACCTTTTTCTCTTTTACTAATCAAACTATATATGTCGCAATCCCTCAAAATCCGTAAATTCGAACGAGTTAAAATCGAATCAAATGATTTAGTTTTATTGGATCATGAATTGATTTGAATTTTGTAAGAATCGCTACTACATAATTTGGTTCCTTTTTGATCACCAATCTGAATCAAACCCAACCACGATCATCCCTAACTGGGATGATAGTTTGGATATCAGAAGTTGTTTCTAAATAACATGGCAATGATGTCATGTTATACCCTAGTTCGGTGCAGCTGCAAAAAACACGTAAAGGAACATCACAATTCTCTTTGACATTATATTCTTAGAAATAAAATTGAATCTTACAATCATTTGAAATGAGAGGACACTAAGTAAATATTAGGTGAAATTAATTTTGGAACATTCAAATCGATATTCCCTCTAAAGGTAAATATTCGTTCTTCACAGAGAAATTGACCCCTCTTTTTTTCTCTACGTCAAGCTCTGATGGTTAAAATCTCAAGTCATCGTAACTGGAGTACATAATAATACTTAAAAACTAGAAACACAGACATAAAACTTGGAAGTTAGCTTCACTACAATTATGCTAAAACTTAAAACAAAATAAAAGATGGACGAGTAGAACTAACACTAACAACAAAACAAGGCACCTCTGGAAAACACTTAGCAACTTTCTTTGCCATTTTCCTTGTAGAATAATTGGAACATTTGTTGGGATTTATATAAAAAGATTGTTCTTATTCTATGACTTGATCCCCCAATCAAATTCCCACCGTCTGTGGCATTAATTTTCCATAAAGAAAAATTGGACCACTTGAAAAGAAAACTTTATGCAATTGAAATGAACTGGCATGAAAATTACACCACCCCATTGTGTCTCAAATTCATATGATTATGCGTGTGCCACAAATTTTCGAAGGAGTTGTCATTTTACCTTGGAATAATGTTACATATTCTGAAATAAATTTTGAAAATGTTCCTGAAAGATACGTGATTTAATTTTATTCGTGAGATTCATATATATGTTAGCAAAAAGGGGTTTTGGGAATCAGAAACAGTTTTGGCACTGCATCTTTAATTACGGTAATAATATTCTGGCAACTCAGCATTTCTTTTCTTCTTTGGAAATTATATATTCAGAGCATTATTTTATATCCAGAGCAACAACAAATAAAAAGACAAAATTACCCTTATTTTTGTGAATGCAGGGGTATTCTTGGTTTAACATAAGGGCATTTTTGTCTTTTCACAATCTGTTGTCCTGGATATAAAAATAATGCTCCGGATAATTTTCCTTCTTTTATTTATAAGAAATTATCATCATATACCGGTTATTTTTGTATTGTAGATTTTCTTTTAGTAATGTACCTTCGTTTTTTTTTTTTACACCCAAGGAGAATACTTTCATTAATAAAAAATTTAATGGTAATATAATGATGGTTAAAAGTACAATTTACCAAATATTATGCTAAGGATAGGCATTTTAACCCTTTATAGATGTGCATATTTATTATCAAGCTGCAGCAACTGCTCCTGAGCGGAAAACATAGCCTTTTTTGCTTGCAGTCGCAGAGTTTGTAGATTTCACTTGATCATTTTTATTTCTCAAGGTTTTGAGATTCCACTTCTTCTCTTTAGCTTCATCTGTCGCTATTTGCTCTTGTCTACATTCTTCACTACAAAATGGTGTATCCCCTCTGTAAATTCAAAATCAAGAAAGTCAAATTTAAAATGCACAACGTTGCTCCTACACTAAACCCATCCCCAATATATATGCAGACAAGACCTGCGCCCCTTGGTTCTCCAAAAATTTCAAATCTTTCTATATAAATTTATAAATATGCAGTTCACATAAACGTTAAGAACCCAAAACTGATTTCGACTAAGATCTCATAAATTTAAAATATAGTCATGCACTCATGCCCAGTTAGAACTACCATATTATCTTATTCAAAATGGTACATCCAAGAACATGCTTTCAAGTGATCCAAACACCATTCTTGTTTTATCAGTATCAACTCGAATAGTTATTTAATTTAGGCCATTATATTTTCAACAATACTATATACTTGCATGTAACACTACAGTTTTAAGTAAATTTATAGTTCTTAATTAAAACTCATATGTTTGGAAACAATTTATATAAATGTCACAACTAATTTCTTTCCTGCTACTTAATAAATCTAATACCCTCAAACTTAAATATATACATAACCAATTATAATATAAGAACAAACCTATACATGAAGATGTCCTTGTTATGACCAAGTTGTTTCTTACAAAGAAAACAAGCATGCAAGAAATGGTGTTGATGTTCTTCAAATCTTGCATCAAAAAACCTTCCTGATCTTGGAGTAGATGGAAATGAGGAATTTCTCAAATTACTAGTTTTCCTTGAATAACACAAAGGCCTTGAAATAAAGCGATGATGTTGTTTGATTTGGGTCATATTGTTATTGTTATGGTCATATGATCCAGAAAAACCAGCCTCCATATTTGCAAGAGAAGCAAGCCCGTCATCTTCTTCAATGAAACAAGGCCTTGCTTTTGTTACAATGGAGTCCATAGCTTTGATGATATGTATATAGTTTTGTTTTAAAGAGAAAATACGAGAGAGATGAGAATGGTTGGAGGAATGAAGGGGGGGGGGGGGGGGGGGTTGTTTATAAGGAGAAGTTATCGTGTGTGTGGGGAGTACAGGGAATCGGGATCAAAAGATAATCGGGATTTAAATAAAATATTTTTAATTTTTAGAGATTAATGAGGATTTAAATAAATGAAATTTTTACTAATTTTCAACTAAAAAATATGATTTATAAAAAAGTTTTTAATAAAATTTTCGTCCAGGTATAAGCCTAGGTTAGGTCTCCCTTAATTCTGTACATCCTGCAGAGTTGTAAATCAGGGGGCGAGGGAATTACAAAACAGTTTTAGTGGAAAAGTGAAACAATTGGCTCAATATCTGTCATGCATTGTACTTGGTCGTTCTTCCTTTCTCCAAAATTTTAATTTCATTTTCTTCCTCAGGTGTTTTAAAACATGCTAGAACTATATAAAGGATATGCTTTTCATCCTTTTTACATGTTTTGCGTTTTTCATTAAAAATTAATTTTATATTTTTTTTTTGAATTTTTTTTCTTCAATTTGTAAAAATTCTAAAAGTAAAAAATGAGTTGGAGAGATTATTTTATTTTGTACAAGAACACAGATTAAGTGATGAATAAAATAAATATATAATTAGATGAATTATAAGTTTTTATGAAAATATGTTCAAATATTATTCAGATAAAGACAAACTGATTAAACTTTTTATTATATGGTATTTTATATTTTTTATTTAGCGAGTGAGGACAAATTGGCATAGCACAACCGCCAGTTTTGAGGTTGAAACAAAAAATCTGTGGGCAGTACTCAGAAAATTTATGGGTTGTTTGTCCTCTAAATCACAATTTTAAAATAAATGGTCTCAAATATTATAGTTCAAAAACTTGGCTCCAAATATCATTCCATAACATAGTTGCGTATAACGTTTTATTTTAATATTTTTTTTTTGAAAAACACTAATGCGTGTAGCGTTTTGGGGGCTAAAAAGAGATGAAATGCTACTTAATATAGCGTTAACTGTTTTTTTGTTTTTTAAAAAAAACCAACTAGCAAAATGCTAGTTAAACTTTGGTTTTTAACTTCCAAACGCTAGTTAAACTTTGGTTGTGGTGGAAACGCCACTTCATGTGCCGTTTGTTTTTTTTCTTTTTTATCTAAATATATACGATTGTTTTGAATATTTTTAAACCCAAAATGGAATTGTTGAACCCTAAAGGTTAGCAGTTTAAATCCCGAGGGAATACTGATAAAATTTAAAAATCTTAAATAAAAAACTGAATCCTGCGGCCTAATTTTTAAACGCTAACGCATTTAAAAATCAGGATAAGTTAGGGTTTAGGGTTGTAAATAACCCTAAATCTCAAACCCTAAACCCTAAGTTCGTATACGGTTTATTCATCGTTCTAAATATTTCTAAAACAAAAATAGAAATGTTGAACCCCAGAAGTTAATTGTTGAACCCCTAAATTTAACTAAAATTGTTTTTTTCAATTTAAAATTTTTAATTAAAAAATTGAATCCGACGGCCTGATTTTTAAACGCTAATGCGTTTAAAAATCAGGATTAGTTAGGGTTTTGGGTCTACTCCAAAACCTAAACCCCAAACCCTAAACCCTAAGTTCGTATACGGTTTATTCGTCGTTCCGAATATTTCTACAACCAAAAATGGAAACATTAAATCCCAAAAGTCAATTGTTGAACCCCTAAATTTAATTAAATTGTAATTTTTAAATTAAAAATATACAATTTTAATATAAAATTTGATTATAAATTTTTTAATATTGTTTGCAAATATAAAGTTAGGGAAAAAAATGAAAAACACCCCAAAACGCCACATGAAGTAGCGTTGTGGACTATATAACAAAACTTAAACATGCTTTTCCAGCTTTCCATCACCAAGAGACATAACTTAAGTTAGCGTTGGGGAAAAAAAAAAGAGAACGCTACACGATGTAGCGTTTTCAGGGAAAAATGAAAACTTTACATGAAAATGTGTCTTGGTGTGATATTTAGGATCAAGTTTTTAAAATATGATATTTAGGATCATTTATTTTCAAATTGTGATATTGAGAACCTTTTCTCAAAATTTATTCATAATAAACATCACACACAAGTAAATATAATCTTTCTATTTTCCATGGTTTATGCTAATATATTCAAAAATGGGATTCTCAACATGGTGACATACAGACACTTCAACACGAATGCATAACATATGTCTCCTAAATTTCAAAGAGGTTTATAATTAAATAAATAATACCAGAAATACTTGGATCATTTTAAGAGAAGTGTTGTGAAATAAAAACTAGATTGTTAAATTGCGGTTGGGGTTTATATGTAATTAATATTAGGGTTCGTGAGCTTCATGCTTTAATGGCTGCTCTCGTGTTCGTGGCTGAATCTGCCTTCACAAGATGCCTACGTACCTTGATGAATACTCCCTCCGTCCAATCCATTTCTTTACATAAAAAACTGCGTATTTGACACGCATTTTAAGGTGCATTTTAAGGATAGTTATATAACTTATTTTTGATATTTTCTTTTTTTGTATAAAAATAGAACAATCCTATTTTTATACAAAAAAAGAAAATATCAAAAATAAGTTATGGAACTATCCTTAAAATGCACCTTAAAATCCGTGCCGGAAATTGGTCCGCAAATGTAAACTATTGAAAAAAACAGAGGGAGTATCAAGGATCAAGCCAAAAGCGTAGTTCTGAGAATGAGGGGTCAGGCCTTTATATAGGCTGTAGGAGCCTTAGAATTATGGTAGGATTCGAATAGTTGGTGGGCAAGCCACCGCCTTGAGGAAGGTTCTAGACTTCTTCCTTGTAGGAATCAGTTTCCATGTTGAAGTAGGTGCCTTGGGGGCTAAGTCAGGTAGGAGTAATATCCTTATTTGACTCTTATTGCTGAGCTGGTTATTACCCTTAATATTAATTAATTACGAAATTAATATTATAAAGAGGTTCGGACCAATCTGGTGGGCCCCACGTTTGGACCATATTGGATCTAATTAATGCCACATTAAATGTGTCTTTAGGACTTATTTTTAGCCCATATCATTTGCCCCCCAACTTCTAGGAAAACTGATCAGGTTTTCCTTAAAGTTTTAACTACCTTTTTCGAGACTTGGGTTAGGGTTTGTTCTTTGTACACTAGTGTTTCACGAGTTTCGTCTTAATGTAAAGCGTGGAGTGACCTACGCGTTTACGACAATGTTAATTCGATGCTAACGACACTAACCAGCCTTAACGACATTTAAACAATGTTAAACGGCATTTGAACGGCATAAAATGGCGCTAAACAGCCTTAAACGACGTTTAAACGACATAAAACAGCGCTAAACGGCGTTAAACTGTGCTAAACAGCCTTAAACGACGTTAAACGGCATAAAACAGCGCTAAACGGTGCTAAACAGCCTTAAACGACATTTAAACGGTGTTAAACGACGTTAAACGGCATAAAACGACGCTAATCTCAATTCCAGCTCCCACTTAGTTATCATGTTCAAAACAACGTCAATATTGATCTTGATCATCAAGACGGAAAAACAAAAAACGAAAATCTGAAATCTCGACTCGACGACCACCACCAGTCGGTCAAGCAAAAACCTCGCCTCGACGATCAGTGTCAGTCGGCCAAGAGGCTCCAATTCGCCTCAGTCGGCCACGTCCCGGTCAGCCGTCGTGCCCCGCGCGCCTCGGTCGGCTACGTCGCGGTCAACTGTGGTGTTCTTGGTTGTCGATGATCAATGATCGCCTTCAGCATGCCGACTCGAGACCACGACTTGATGATCAATACCAGTCGGCCGTCGATGCGGGAAACAAAAAACTCGAAACCTCGCGCTACCGATCACTGTCAGTCGGCCGGAGCCTTCCATTGGAGCCCGGTCGACCGGCTCTCTATCGGCTGAGCAAAACCTCGTGCTGATGATCAATGTCAGTTGGCCGGAGCCTTCTGTTGGAGTCCGGTCGGCCGATTCTCTGTCGGCTGGGCGAAACCTCGTGTTGACGATCAAGGTCAATCGGCCGGAGCCTTTCGTTGGAGCCTGGTCGGCCGCCTCTCGGTCGGTTGAGCAAAACCTCGTGTTGACGATCAAGGTCAGTCGGCCGGAGTGCCCCCGGTGCCTCAGTCGGCCGTCTTCGACATCAAATCTTGAAATCTCGTACCGATGATCGCCAGTAGTCGGCTGAAATCTCGTACTAATGATTTCCATGAGTTGGCTGAAATCTCGTACTGATGATCGCCATCAGTCGGCCGAAGCTCCCCCGGTGCCCCGCGCGCCTCGGTCGGCTGCGTCGCGGTCAACTGTGGTGTTCTTGGTTGTCGATGATCAATGATCGCCTTCAGCATGCCGACTCGAGACCACGACTTGATGATCAATACCAGTCGGCCGTCGATATGGGAAACAAAAAACTCGAAACCTCGCGCTGACGATCAATGTCAGTCGGCCGGAGCCTTCCATTGGAGCCCGGTCGACCGGCTCTCTGTCGGCTGAGCAAAACCTCGTGCTAATGATCAATGTCAGTTGGCCGGAGCCTTCCGTTGGAGTCCGGTCGGCCGATTCTCTGTCGGCTGGGCGAAACCTCGTGTTGACGATCAAGGTCAATCGGCCGGAGCCTTTCGTTGGAGCCTGGTCGGCCGGCTCTCGATCGGTTGAGCAAAACCTCGTGTTGACGATCAAGGTCAGTCGGCCAGAGTGCCCCCGGTGCCTCAGTCGGCCGTCTTCGACATCAAATCTTGAAATCTCGTACCGATGATCGCCAGCAGTCGGCTGAAATCTTGTACTAATGATTTCCATGAGTCGGCTGAAATCTCGTACTGATGATCGCCATCAGTCGGCCGAAGCTCCCCCGGTGCCTCCTCGGGAGCTCGATCGGCCGGCCCTCGGAGCTTGGTCGGCCTTTTCTCGGTCCTTGAACTTCAACGTCAATATTCGAACGTCGATATTTGGACCTCAATGTCAGTATTCGAACGTCAATATTTGGACCTCAACGTTAGTATTCGATCGTCGAATGTCATTATTTAAAGTCGATGACCAAACAGACATCCTTGACTTCAAATTAGCTTTCATAACTTTCGTGACCTTCTGGGCCTTAACTCGCTTGTTGAATCCTTGGTTTTAAACCTTGAATCCATTTATGGTTGTCGTTTATAACCCACCCTTCATTCTCATTCTAAGATGTGGATCTTGTGGTGAAGCTTTTTAGTTCTTGCCCCCCTTACTTCGTGTGGTGGAGGTCTTGCTTCTCGGTTGATCGTTCAAAAAGTTCATTTGCCACTCAGCACTTGACTTCAAGTCTGGTGTGCCTTGGCTAGTTGTCACTCCTCTATCTTGACTCTAGGATTCCAACCTTATTCTTATACTCATATAACCTTGCTTAGGTTTCAACTTGACTAATGACTCTTGATTCGAGCCCTTAAACTCAAACGACAAGCTCGATTGGAGGCAGACAGCCTTGTTGGCCATCACGGCTTAATTTTTATGTCGGGATTTGAGATTCAAGATTTTAAGTATGGAATGACAAAGGACCTCTTATCTCAACACTCTCTCACTAACAGTTTATGTGCCTTCAAGGCATTATCAGGGAGCCAACCAGTCTCAAGATGAGCTTTGATAGGGTCTATCCTTCAGCTTCCTTCATCAATCGGTGTTACCAACTTAGAGTTGATGGTCGAGGCCTTCAAGACCTGGAAGTAACCACTCCCTGCATAATTCTCTATCTCAGAAGAATCAAATTTAGACAGGGCATCGGCCTTAACGTTCCCATTTCTTGGAATATGCTCCACATAGCACTCATCAAACTGAGTCGTAACAGCTTTCACAACTCGCAAATACTTTGCCATAGTTTCATGCTTGGACTCAAATTCACCATTCACTTGCGATACTACTAGTCTTGAATCCCCAAAAACTTTGAGATTCTTGACCCTAATGATTCTGGCCAAGCCCAACCCGGCTATCAAGGCTTCATACTCAGCTTCGTTATTGGTTGTCGGAAAATCCAACTTCAAAGCATACTCAACTGTGAACCCATCGGGGCTTTGCAAGACTAAACCTGCACCGCTAGATTTTGTTTTTGATGCTCCATCAAAATAGAGCACCCAATATTCCTTCTGATCAGGTACAAGCTCCTCATCTTTTTCTTCACTCCCAGGGGTGGTTACTATATCATGCCCCCCGACTTCTTGGTTGTCAATGGTACATTCAACCACGAAGTCAGCTAATTCCTGAGCCTTGATGGTTGTTCGAGACTTATACGTGATGTCAAATTCTCCAATTTCAATTGCCCACTTGATCAACCTTCCATTGGCCTTCGAGCTATGTAATATGTTCCTCAATTGCTGGTCTCTTAGCTTCCTCGAGGCTGTTATCAATGCCAAAGCAAACTTCTCAATGGTTGAGTAATTCAACTCAGCCCCATGCAACACCTTACTCACGTAGTAGATGGGTTTCTGAACCTTTCTCTTCTCGAACGAGGACGATACTCAATGCTTGTTCAGATACCGCCAGGTATAGATAAAGAGTTTCCCCAGGACTAGGTTTGGCCAACAACGGAGCTTCAGCCATGTACTTCTTCAACTGTTCAAAGGCCTCTTGGCTCTCAGGAGTCCACTCAAAATTTTTCACCTTCTTCAGTGCCTGAAAGAAAGGCAAGCATTTGTCACCAGACTTGGAGATAAATCTCCTCAAGGCTGCAACTTGGCCCGTTAATTGCTGTTCATCCCGTATAGAGCGGGGCAGTTCCATATCCAGAATCGCTTTGATTTTATCAGGTTTGGCCTCTATGCCTCTTTTCGAAACCATCAGACCCAAAAATTTTCCCGATCCAACGCCAAAAGCACACTTGGCTGGATTCAACATCATCTTGTGATGCCTCAGTACTTCAAATGCTTCTCTGAGGTGCTTAATGTGGTCAGCCGTAAATAGGCTCTTGACTAACATGTCGTCGACATAGACCTCCATGGTTTTCCCAATCAGATGGGCGAATATCTTATTCACCAGTCGTTGGTAAGTAGCTCCTGCATTCTTTAGACCAAAATCCATAACAAGATAACAGAAAACACCAAAGTCACTTATCAAAAATACCTTTGGAATATCATCCTTGTGCATCTTAATCTGATTGTAGCCACTAAACCCATCCATGAAGCTCAACATCTCATGTCCAGCTGTGGCATTTATCAATGTGTTTATCATCAGCAGGGGAAAAAATCCTTTGGACATGCGTCATTCAAATCAGTGAAGTCTATACACATCCTCCGCTTCTCATTAGCCTTCTTGACCATCACAGGGTTAGCCAACCATTCGGAGAACTGAATCTCTTCAATAAAACCAGCTTCCAAGAGCTTGTCAACCTCTTGCTTAATGGCCTCTTGACTTTTAGGAGCAAAATTCCTCTTCTTCTGCTTTATTATCTTTCGCTCAAGATCGACATTCAACCTATGGGTTATAAATTGGGGATCAATCCCTGACATATCAGCCACTGTCCAAGTAAATACATCATTGTTCTATATTGGTCTTCATCCTTGGATCCCTAATCCATGTACTTAAGACATATTGAAGAGTACCTAGTCTTTAACATCCTCGGCCTTGCATGGCTTTGATTGTTGCATGTGGCTTTTATCTGCTTGTCTTTTAACCTGGGTCCTTCACGGACTTAAACTCTTATTTGGTCGTGCTATAACCTAACTCTTGACCCTTCGGGGTCTTTATTTATGCATTTGTTTGTTCTCCATTCGTGTATTCTTTTATTTTCGGTACTTAGTCATCCTTGACTTGCACTCATCGGGTTCTTGGCACATAAATAAAATCACACAATCAATGAATGGAAAATAAACTTGCATTAATAACTTGAAATGGTAGAGTACTACCGTCCTACTCGGAGCAACATGCTCTTCAATGGTTTCAATGAACCTTATTTCTACTTCTACTAGATAAATATGAAGCTAAGTCCTACTAGAATAACTTGAGCCCATCGGGGCTTTGCAAGACTAGGCCTGCACCAGATTTTGTTATTGATGCTCCATCAAAATAGAGCACCCACCACTCCTTCTGGTCTCCTCCTTATAATTTTGAAGTTCACTTCCTGCTTGGGGAATTACCTCCTACCCCCCGACTTCTTGGTTGCCAATGGTACATTCAACCACGAAGTCAGTTAATGCCTTAGCCTCAATGGTTGTCCGAGGCTTCTGTGTGATGTCCTCTGACGGCCTTTCTTGGTGTTCCTTACCACTGCGGACCTGCCCCCCCGACTCCATCAGGCCTTAACGAGGCTACATAACAGCTTCGTGCCATCTTTTGATCACCTTTATGTTCTCCAACACCATTCCTGGTCGAGAACTTGATCTTCATATGATAAGTTGAGGCGACAGCCTTGAATGCATAAAGTCCAGTCCTTCCGAGGATAGTGTTGTACGTTGAAACCGCCTTGATTACCAGGAAGTTTAACATCTAAGTGGCCTCCTTGGGCTCCTATCCAATAGTTACAGGCAACTAAATAGTCCCTTCAACTTTGGATTCTACTCCATTAAATCCATATATAGAATTGAAAGGCATATGATGTAGCCTATTTGTATTTCGAGGATTCAACTCAACTTAAACAAGATTATAATAGTAAATAGTATATAGACTGTCACAAGGAATCTCAGTTTGTATTATCCGTCAAAAGAAAAAGATCAAGGTCAATCTACATACTTGAGGAATTACTACATTGAGGAAGTTCAGACATCTGATCAAGCCTCAGTGGAGTATTCGTGAAGAAGTGGATTCGTTTAAAGTAACAGAGATTTCAAGGTGACAGAGACAGTACAGAGAATTAAAGAGAGAGAGAGAGAGAAGCAAACAAAAGGAACCAGATTTTAAAGTCAATATATGAAGAACAGTCATTGCGGTTAGTCACTCATGAACCAAACAGTACATCGAGTGTCAACATTAAACGGTGGTTGTTCGTCATTAACTTCAGTGGTTCAAGATATCAAGACTTGTATGAGAGAAAATCATTGTGCAAGCAACAGAAGTGCTAAATTAATTAACCACAAGGATTTTACTATCAAGTGGACTGGCTGTGAGGAAAAAGATTTATCACAAAGAAATGCAAAGTGATATATTCTTAATGCTGAAACTGTTGGGACAATCGGATTGTGGCCCTGCGATTTTTGATACAATAATTAAACGAGTACGAATACAAAAGTCACCTTGTTAACGGTTGATTCCACGCTCTTCTATTGTATTCCCAAATTCCCTTGAGCGAAGTGTGGCCTTCGTCTTCTCAAGTTAACCTCTCTTCTTGCTCCTAGGTGGCTACAAATTTTTTCTAGACCCAACCCTAGCAAGAAGAGAATAAGAATATATATGGCTACAATAGGGATCATGGATAATTAGGTTGGGCCTTCTAATTACATCTTGGGCCTAGCCCAATGTAATTAAATATTAATTTAATCCACTAAAGAATTAATATTTGCACTACCTTTCCTAATACCGCAACTTAATTATTTAATTGGGTTCCAATATTATTTGCTTATTAAATTCCCCATGTTTAAAATATCGCATGTCCATTAATTAAATAAATTACTGATAATTCATTTAATTAATATCTTTTATCCTTGATTATCCACTCAACCTTTATTTAATTATGCCGGAATAAATCCACCTGCAGGGTTTCACATAATTAAATCTTTTTGAGCTTTCAAGGGGACATCATTAACCCGAATATTATCCGGACATGGATTCCTTCTATAAATAATATTCACCATGTATATAATTCCATCACCCAAAATATAATGATATAATTCAAAAGAATTATTTCATATATAAATCAAAGCATGTAAATAATATACACGTGTCAATTACTATATCCGGATTAAGAACCTAAGCATTAATAATAACATAGAATCTTAGTTCTCCTTCTTAATCAGTATAAGGGAACAATTCTAAATTTGATCCTGTTCAATATACACAAAGTATACTAGTATTATTTATTAGTCAATATAAACTAATCTAAATAATACTACAGCCATACCAGTGGATTGTCCAACACCACCTGTGCTGTGAACCTTATTATATTATATAAATCGTATTTAACAATCTAATATTCTGTATCCCATTTGATACTAGATTGTCCACAATATATAATATTAGACAGCATGTAAACATTTAAATGATTCTCAATAAAACCGGTCCAGAAATAAATGTATATACTTAAAATAAATATTTTCAGTATACACTAACAATCTCCCACTTATACTCAAAATATTCTATGAGTATATCAGTGTTTATTTAATCCACTATTACATTGAAAACTATGTGTCCATCCATCTGACTCCTATCGCTTCCACATGCCTGTCAAAAACCTTGGCTGGCTAGCTCTTCATGAAAGGATCTGCCTGGTTGTCTTCTGATGATATGTGAGCCACAACTATATCTCCTCGCTTTACGATTTCACGTATGAGATGATACTTACGTTCAATATGTTTAGCTGCTTTGTGGTCTCGCGGTTCCTTTGAATTTGCCACAGCACCAGTGTTATCACAATACACTGTCAAGCTTCTAGGCAAATTAGGTACCACATCTAAGTCCAAAAGGAAGTTCCTGAACCATACAGCCTCCTTAGCAACCTCAGAGGCCGCTACATACTCGGCTTCCATGGTGGAGTCTGCAATGCATTTCTGCTTTACACTCCTCCATATAACGGCTCCACCTCCCAAAGTAAAAACATATCCCGAGGTTGATTTCCTCTTATCCCTATCTGATTGAAAATCTGAATCAGTATATCCCAAAGAAAATAGATCTGAGGCCATGTAAATTAACATATACTCCTTAGTCCTTCTCAGGTACTTAAGTATAGTTTTTACTGCACTCCAATGTTCCTGACCTGGGTTCGACTGATATCTACTAACCATGCCTACATCAAAGCAGATGTCAGGCCTCGTACATAACATAGCATACATTAATCTTCCACATGCCGAAGCATAAGGAACTGCTTTCATGCTCTCTATATCCTTAGGTGTCGAAGGACACTGCTTCTTAGATAGAGCAACTCCATGCTTAAAAGGTAGAAAACCTTTCTTGGAGTTCTGCATGTTAAAACGAGCTAATACTTCATCAATGTAAGGCTCTTGAGATAAAACCAACATCCTTTTCTTGCGATCCCTTATTACTTTGATCCCAAGGATGTATGCCGCTTCACCTAAGTCCTTCATGTCAAATTGTTTGAACAACCATGCCTTTACTGATGACAACATCTTAACATTGTTTCCAATGAGTAAAATGTCATCTACATATAGTACTAGAAAAACCACTGCATTACCCTCACTTCTCTTATACACGCATGATTCGCTTGGACTTTGATCAAATCCATATGACTGGACTGCATGATCAAAACGAATATTCCAGTCCCTAGAAGCTTGTTTTAGTCCATAAATAGACCTCTTAAGCTTACATACTAGATGCTCTTGGCCTTCCTTAATGAATCCCTTTGGTTGCTGCATATAGATGGTTTCCTCAAGATTTCCATGAAGGAAAGCTGTCTTGACATCCATTTGCCAAATCTCATAATCGAGATGAGCTGCTATAGATAAAAGAGTCCGGATCGACTTAAGCATAACAACAGGCGAAAAGGTTTCCTCATAATCGATCCCTTCTTTCTGAGTATACCCTTTCGCAACAAGTCGTGCTTTCCAGGCTTTCACCTTTTTGTCAGATCCTCTTTTCTTCTTGTAGATCCACCTACATCCAACGGGTTTTACACCTTTGGGTGGTTCCATGAGCTCCCAAACTTGATTGGAATACATAGATTCCATCTCAGATTCCATTGCCTTTTTCCAAAAATCTGCATCTTTATCTAGAATTGCCTCTTCGTATGTCATGGGATCCTCATCATGTTCACCAGAGACCAAGTCCGAGGACTCTCCCAAAAACATGAATCTTTCTGGTTGTTGAACAACCCTCCCACTACGATGAGGCACTGTTACGGTACTAGTGTCAAGTTGTGCATTTTCTTGTGGTTGTTCTACTTGTACTATTGGCACTTGGGGATTATCTGTCCCTCCCACTAATTCTTTTAAAACGATACTACTCATGGGTTTATAATTCATAATATAGTCTTCCTCTAAGAATCTAGCATTGGTGCTAACAATGACATCTCGATCCCTAGGACTATAAAATGAACAACCTTTCGTTCCAATGGGATAGCCTACAAACAACCTTACTTCGGTACGAGATTCTAGCTTGGTCGCGTTCTTGTTCAGCACATGTGCTGGACAACCCCAAATCCGAATATGTCTTAGACTTGGTTTGCTACCAGTCCACAATTCTATTGGAGTCTTGGGAACCGACTTAGAAGGTACCAAGTTCAGAAAGTAAGCCGCTGTTTCTATAGCATATCCCCAGAACGACTTGGGTAAATCTGAATAACTCATCATCAATCTAACACTCTCTAAAAGAGTCTGATTCCTTCTCTCTGCTACACCATTCTGCTGAGGTGTGCCAGGTGCAGACAACTGGGATGTAATCCCATTTTCTGATAAATATTCCCTAAATTCTCCAAGCAAGTATTTGCCACCACGATCTGATCGTAGTGACTTGATACATTTTCTATGTCATTTTTCCGTTTCATCTTTGAACAACTTAAATTTGTCAAAGCATTCTGATTTACGGCGCAACAAATAAATGTATCCATATCTAGAATAATCGTCAATAAAAGTGACAAAATATTCATAACCACCTCTTGCTTGGATATTCATAGGTCCACATAAATCAGTATGAACCAATTCTAACACTTCTTTGGCTCTATTCCCCTTTGCTTTAAAAGGCCTATTAGTCATCTTACCTTCCAAGCAGGATTCGCAAACTAGAAATGGCTCCACTGCCAACGAGCCCAATGGCCCATCTACTACCAGTCTTTGAATCCTCCTCAAGTTAATATGACCTAATCTTAAGTGCCAAAAATATGTTTGGTTCAATTCAGAAGGATTCTTTCTTTTGTTTGAGCTAGAAAGAATGTTATTAGATTCCTTTTGTTGCAGCATTGGTTGGATATGATTAATAATATATAAATTGTCTTGCAATGTACCAGAACTTATAACTCATTTATTCATCCTAATAGAAACATTACGATCCAAACAAACATTATAACCATCCATGGCAAGTTTAGAAACCGAAATCAAATTCCTTCTAAACGAAGGTACATAAAGACAATTGTTCAAAACCAAAATCCTATCATCGCCAAAAGATAAAGTAATTATTCCAACTACAACTACTGCTACTTTCGTAGCATCTCCCATGAACACATATATCTCGCCATCTCTAAGCATTTTGTTTTGCTGGAACCCCTGCATAGAGTTACAAACATGGTCAGTGGCTCCTGTATCTACACACCAAGTGCTCATAGATATAGCCGCTATATATGTTTCTGTAACTAGAGAAAGAGACATACCAGTATTGTTTGTCTTCTTAGGAAGAGGACAATCCTGTTTCCAGTGACCTGACTGCTTGCACCTGAAGCACTTGCCCTTAGGCTTTTTCACAACACCTTGAACTCCCACTGCATTAGCAACCTTTCCAGCTTTCTGTGTCTGAACCTTTTTCTTCTTCTTACCTTTCGGCTTAGAGGAAGAAGCTTTCTCAGCCACATTCACTTGAACATTCTGCTTAAAGAGTCCTTCAGCTACCTGAAGTTCTGTCAGAAGTTCCGCGAGACTATACAACCTTTTGTTCATGGTGTAATTCAAGCGGAACTGTTCAAAACTTTTCGGCAGACTCATAAGGATGATATCGATCTGGGTTTCCCCATCAATATCAGCACCAAGGATCTCCATCTCATTCAGATGAGACATCATCCTGAGAACATGATCCCTTACAGGTGTTCCTTCATTCATCTGAGTGTTCATTAAAGCCTTCATTGCTACTTGCCTAGAAGCCCTATTCTGTTCTCCAAAAAGTTCCTTGAGATTAAAGAGCATATCAGAAGCTGTGTCCATAGCCTGATGCTGATGTTGCAAAACACCTGACATTGCTGCCAAAATGTAACATCGCGACATCTCATCAGCCTTAAGCCACCGCTTATAATACTCCTTTTCACTTTCAGGAGCATCTTCAGCAGGCTGATCTGGCTTGGGTTCATAAGTGCAAAATTTGTACTCCTCGACAGTCAACACTATGTCCAAATTACGTTTCCATTCAATATAGTTTGGTCCCGTAAGTTTGTTATCCTTAAGTATGGTGAATAGTGGATTAAAGCCCATAGTGATCTAATCCTGAGAATCATACATGTAACACATAATCAGAGAGTTGCACAAATCTTAAAACCTATTGGTTTCCTCTAACAATTAATTAAAATTAATGCACTAATATTTAAACACCATAAGTATCTGGTACGCCACGATGGGTGACATATATACCACTTAAATTCGTTTAAATATTACTTCGGTCCAATTACTAAATAATACGCCACGTTAGGGTGGACTATATATTATTTTTCATAGCTAATTAAGTGTATACCATTATTAAATCTTAAATTAATAACAATAAGATCGGATGCCACCATTAAATATTTCAAATCAATAATCGATAATAGGATAATTCCCAGATCGGGGGGAGCATTGTCAAGAGGCGTCACTTAAGACCCCTTTCTAGACAGAATCATCCTTTCTCTCAATATCGAAGATCTATATTCAATCATTGATACCCTATAAATTAATCGAATTCTATGAAACTTGGTACGCCACGATGGGTGGTCATATATACCTTTCAATATTCGTAATTAATTTATCTCATTATTGAATTCTATGAAACTTGGTATGCCACGATGGGTGGTCATATATACCTTTCAATATTCGTAATTAATTTATGAAGTTTGTTCTAGTAATATCCATAACACTACTTGACACCATAAATTATATGCCACGATGGGTGGTCATATATATAATTTATATTCGCCTTAGTGTTACATTACATACAAACAATAATGGAGACCATGGGATTCAATACCAAATTAATTCCCTCTCTCACTTAGTATTTTGGTGTGAGGATTTTTTTATATCTAGATGCATCGCCCTATGTTAATTCTTCGAGGTCCACATGTTATCAAAATAACAGTACAAAGAACACATAACATAGCATACCATACATCTCATGATTAAAGCACAATAAAAAAATTTATGTCCATGTCGTCCTAATTATGTTAAACATGCAATTAAATAATTACATACATAATTAACAACACACATAATTAATTAAAGCAATAATCAAGCAAGTGGAAAATATGTAAAACATATTAAAAAAACATCCACTATTATGGCCCCATCCAAACTGTAAACCAAAACATAGCAGCGTGGATCGAACTTCAATTTCTGAAAACAGTAAATCGCTGTTTACAGCAGGTAAACGAGGTAATTCGCCTTATATCCGCGTGAGTGACATAGTCAGTCTTGTTCAGATGCCCGTTTACCTTTCCGAAAAGGTATTTTCGGCAAAAATCAGACACTGTATGCAAAATCAGCGAAAATCTGCAGCAAGCAGCAACGGAAGCACTCCTTAATCTCTTGCAGCTCCGTTGATAAAACAATTACATACAATCTGATCAGACCTATTCTATTACAATATTTCATAATCTAACTCTAATACAAATTGTATTACAAGATTACAAACCAGAATAGAAATCAAAAACTATCACGATCAACCCTCGTGATTTACAACCACGTGGAAACCAAAACAAAAATTAACCACGATTAAACCACGTGGGATCCAAACACATAATTAAAATATACAAGGCCATAATAGTGGATAACAACCTGAAAAACAAAATTATACAAGTCTACCACTATATACATGCATATATAATTATGACATGGACATCATATCAAAAATCGCAAAACCATAGAACCTTGCTCTCTGATGCCAATTGTTGGGACAATCGGATCGTGGCCCTGTGATTTTGATACAATAATTAAACGAGTACGAATACAAAAGTCATCTTGTTAACGGTTGATTCCACGCTCTTCTATTGTATTCCCAAATTCCCTTGAGCGAAGTGTGGCCTTCGTCTTCTCAAGTTAACCTCTCTTCTTGCTCCTAGGTGGCTACAAAATATTTCTAGACCCAACCCTAGCAAGAAGAGAATAAGAATATATATATAGGGCTACAATAGGGATCATGGATAATTAGGTTGGGCCTTCTAATTACATCTTGGGCCTAGCCCAATGTAATTAAATATTAATTCAATCCACTAAAGAATTAATATTTGCACTACCTTTCCTAATACCGCAACTTAATTATTTAATTGGGTTCCAATATTATTTGCTTATTAAATTCCCCATGTTTAAAATATCACATGTCCATTAATTAAATAAATTACTGATAATTCATTTAATTAATATCTTTTATCCTTGATTATCCACTCAACCTTTATTTAATTATGCCGGAATAAATCCACCTGCAGAGTTTCACATAATTAAATCTTTTTGAGCTTTCAAGGGGACATCATTAACCCGAATATTATCCGGACATGGATTCCTTCTATAAATAATATTCACCATGTATATAATTCCATCACCCAAAATATAATGATATAATTCAAAAGAATTATTTCATATATAAATCAAAGCATGTAAATAATATACACATGTCAATTACTATATCCGGATTAAGAACCTAAGCATTAATAATAACATAGAATCTTAGTTCTCCTTCTTAATCAGTATAAGGGAACAATTCTAAATTTGATCCTGTTCAATATACACAAAGTATACTAGTATTATTTATTAGTCAATATAAACTAATCTAAATAATACTACAGCCATACCAGTGGATTGTCCAACACCACCTGTGCTGTGAACCTTATTATATTATATAAACCGTATTTAACAATCTAATATTCTGTATCCCATTTGATACTAGATTGTCCACAATATATAATATTAGACATCATGTAAACATTTAAATGATTCTCAATAAAACCGGGCCAGAAATAAATGTATATCCTTAAAATAAATATTTTCAGTATACACTAACAGAAACTCCGGTTAGAATTGTTGTATTTTTTGCTAAGCAAAAGGAGTCCGGTTCCAAACGCTCAGGTAACCGCAGCTTAGAGCTTAAGGATTTATTTATATTAATAAATATTTTATTTAATTAGAAAATTATATTTATAAATATCTAATAATATTAGATATTTATTTTTATAATTTCTGAATTAAATTAATTATTTATTAATTAAAGATTATAAGCTGTGCGGGTTAAAAAGCATTTCTACGGAACCCGTCCTAATAAAACAAAGCAAGTCCACGAATTGAAAAGAAAAAATGGCAGGTTCTTTTGCTTTGTCGAAATGGCCAGTATGTTGTACTATTTCTGGAATTAAGGTTATACTATTTCTGGAGGTTATACTATTTCTGGAAGCTATACTATTTCTGGAAGTTATACTATTTCTGGAAGCTATACTATTTCTGGAGACTTCAGCATACTATTTCTGGTATACTATTTCTGGAGCTATGTTATACTATTTCTGGAAGCCACACTATTTCTGGAGGCTTCAGCATACTATTTCTGATATACTATTTCTGGAGATATGTTATACTATTTCTGGAGGCTTCTTCATACTATTACCAAGATATTTCAGCTATACTATTTCCAGCCATCCATACTATTACTCACAAGCCATACTATTACCCATAATTCTATACTATTACATGGTTTTGAGTTATACTATCCCTACACAAGCTATACTATCCCCGACAAATTAAAAAGAAAGCAGGAGTTGTTTTTGTTGGGTTTAGTATTTAAACAAGACAAGGCAGTGGATACAAACACACGGGACAAAACATAACATTTCATCTTAAACACCCAGCAGCCTTTCTCTCTCATTTTCTCTCAAGAACAAAAATTCCCAGAAAATCAAGTTCATCCCCTTTGTAATATTTTATCCGGTGGAACTTGTTTATTTGTGATTCTTGTACTATTAGCGAATTAAGTTTCCTAGTTCTTATCTTGATTTTTATTAACTAAATTAGAAAAGTTCATGTCAAATTTTCTAATTAGTTATTAATTACTTGATAATAATCTGTACTGAAATTGTAACACCCATCAAGTTAATATATTGTTATATTCAACTTGAAATTTGTTTCATTTTATTCCGCACAAATTTGTCTAAACTAAATTTTATTTAAAGGACAAATTTCGATAAATTGGTATAGATTGTATTCAACCCCCCCTTCTACAATCTTATCGGACCTAACAATTGGCATCAGAGCCTACTGATTGATACACAAATCAAGATCCTATTTTTATTCAATCGAAAATTTATCTCGAATTTTTAACTCACTTAAAAATTCATCATGTCTTCTAAAGCAATTGTTAAAATTCCTATCTTTTCTAAAGATAATTATGATATGTGGAAAAATAAGATGGAGTTGTTTCTTGATGTTACAAATCCCAAATATTTGGGTGTTCTGAAAAATGGACCTAAAATTCCTATGGTTCATGAAAAACAAGTTGTTACTGATGGAGCTGTTACAACACCTGCTAGATCCTATGAAAAGGACCCTAAGCTCTATTCTTCTATTGATAAGGAGGATGCTGGATTGGACAAAAATATAAGACTCATCCTAATAGATTCCCTAGATGCTGTGATGTACAGTCATGTGATGAATTGTAAAACTGCTAAACATATGTGGGAAACTATTGAGACCATCAATGAAGGAACTGATGAAGTTAGGGAAAATAGACTTCAAATTTTAACCTCTGAATATGAACACTTTAGAGCTGGCCCTAATGAAGGCATTCAGGAAGTGTTTGAAAGGTATAACAAAATAATCAACAACTGACAAGTTTATGGCAAGCACTATACACAAAAGGAGGTTAACATGAAGTTCTTACTGACCATGCCTACTCACCTAGAACATAGGATAATTGCCATTAGAGAAGCCAGAGACATGAATCAAATTACTCTTGAAAGGCTCTTCGGCATTTTGAAAACCTATGAGTTGGAACAATTTCAATAGAAAGAAATTCATGGTGAAGGTAGGGTTCCAAGTTCTTCTACAGCTCTAGTGGTTGAGACTCCAAAGGAAGTGGAAGCTAAGGTTGTTCGACCTTACAGCTCTGACAAGGAACAGACTGAAGTGGAACATGGTCAAACACCAGCTACTCAGGATGGTGGAGAATTTTACTCATTAGAAGAATTGGATCAGCTGGAGGATGAGTCAATGGCTATGATGGTGAGGCAGTTCAGTAACTTCAGGTTCAGAAGGAATCCCAAGTTCAAGTTCAAATCTAACTACAATAGATTCCAGAGAGGAGGTTCTTCATCCTCTAGTAACAGGGGAGGATACAAAACTGGAACTGTTGACAGAAGCAAGATCAGGTGCTTTAAATGTAATGAACTTGGACACTTTGCAACTGAGTGTCATAAACCTCAACAAGATGCAAGGAGAGAGTATGCATCTGGTAAGAAGAACACAGACAAAGCCTATGTGGTACAAGGCAAAAGCTGGGATGACACAAACAGTGATGATGAAGAGTTTGGTAATTTTGCGCTGGTGGCAAATGTTGAAACATGAACTCGGTATAATACTCCGATAATACTTACTGATGCTGAGTTGATTGATAGCTTACATAATTCCTTGGGTAATGCACAAACTAAAAATGCTAGAATAAATCTGTTAAACACTAATCTTGAAAATGAAGTGTTAGAACTAAAAAAGGTGCATGTTAATCAAGATCAGCAAATAAAAAAAATAGCTCGACTTAACTATAGAGAAAAGTCGATATCAGAATACATGTTAAAACAAGTTGCTAAAATTGCTGAACTTGAAACTAAGATAAAGGAACAGGATGTCAAATTATCTGCTTGCTTTAATTCTGTTAAAACTTCTAAAGAGTTTTTCAATAAACAAGCTGTAGACCGAACCGTAGGAATAGGGTTTGGCTACAATGAGGCTATTGGAATGTTAGGCATAAACTCCCCTAATCCTGTTAGTGCTAAAGAAAGAAGAATACCACATGTGCTTAAGGATGTTGAAGATCCACTCTTTAAGAAGTCTATTGCAGAGCCTCTAGATTTGACTTCTCTCGTTATTCAAGAGGAGATGCGTATTGAGGACATTGCTAGTGGAAGTGTCCAACTTAATGAAAAATCTGTTAAGGCACCTACAACCAAAAATGTTAAATCTTATAAGGTTGTTTCTAAGGAACCAGTTAAGTTTGTTGAGTCAACTAGTTCGTCTAAAACTGGGTTAGGTGGTAATAAGTTGAAGCAAAACAATAATATGTCTAACATGAATACCATGCCTATCATTGATTCTAATCATAAAGCATGTGGTGTTGTCAGTTGTATGTCTTGTGCATTTAATGTTATGTCTGCTTACTTTAATGGTAATCATGCATGTGCTAATAAGACTGCTCCTCGACAACATATGAATAGAAATAAAAATGTTAGATCAAAGACTGCTAGTCCTCCTCATGTTAGGAGAGAGACATTTGTACCAAAGCCAAAACAAAGTTTTACTAAGGCTGTTTACAAGGTTAAATTTCCAGTCAATGAAAAGAGTATTATTGTTGCTAAAGAAACATGGATACCCAAGATTAAACAAAAGATTGTCAAATCTGTTTATAGGGTAAAATGTTTATTGGCTAATGGTAAAATTGGTGTTAAGGTGAAAAATGTTGTTTTGCCTGACAAAGGCCAATTTTTCAAGTACTCTGGATCCAACCAAGCTTGGGTCCCAAAGAAAGTTTAACCGTTTTGGCATTGCAGGGTGTGTAATAGGTAGATCGTGTTATGTGGATTTTGGACAGTGGATGTTCAAGGCATATGACCGAAGATATAGCCCTGCTGTCAATAGTGGTAAAGGTATCTAGCCAAGTGGCATCCCTTGGAGATAACAGCAAGGGTATGACCTAGGGTCATGGCTATTCAATAGCTAGGAATGTTGTCAATAATAATACCTCTAATGTGGAAGGTCCTAAGCACAACTTCTCAGGGTCATACAATTGGAAATCTGTCAAAGAGAAGTGTTTGATCTTACACAAGAGAGATGAAAAGCTTGCTATTCGAGGATAAAGGAAAGAGAACTTATTCTTAGCTGACCTGGAATCTAATCAAGGAATTTCAGACAAGAGCAAAGGTGAAGCCAACGGTAACTTATCTAAAGCTTCATCAGACAAGAGTTTAGCTATGATATACGGAGCTCTCACACCTGAATGTCTAATCAAGAGATTCTTTCCCGAAAATCGAATCAGTAAAGGAGACTACCTCATCTGAAATTAAAGTAAAATGAAATCACGAGGCATGTCATAATGGGAAGTCAAAGAAGCATCACACAGAAGTTCTACATCAAACTAAAATATATTTTAGTGGTGATGACTGATGACTTCTCTCAACAAACAAGTTGTTGTTCAGACAATCTGAAGACAAGACACCACTGATGGTGATTGTTATTAATCAACGAAAGGTGATTGAAAGCCTTAGTGATGTTCAACAACTTCTAGCTCTCAGTTGTTAATGGGTATGGTGATTCAGATCCAAGCAATGTTAAACATGTAGAATCTTCATGTAAACCCAGCAACAGCTTAGGGGGAGTAGCAGAAGGATCGACTAGCCAAATCAACACCACATTGAAAATCAAAGGACACTATGAGAACATGTCTGCCGAGACAAAGAGTGTTGACTCAATTAATTCTTTGTCCTAGTTCTTAGTGTTCTTAATGGTGGAAGTAAAAGGCTAGCAGAGCTTCAAGTACCAATGAATATTTTGTTAGTTTTCTTTCAGAAGAAACTAATAAAGCTACAAAGGCTCTGAATGATCCAGATTGAGTGACTGCAATGCAAGATGATCTCAATCAGTACAAAAGGCAGATTGAAGGGAAGCTGGTATCTAAACCAAACAACAAGGTCTTATTTGGTACAAGGATAACCAGAAGTCTAACTGGATGAAATCAAGGCATTGTTATGAGGGACAAAACCAAACTGGATGCAAGGTTACAAGCTGATAAAATAGTATACCTGACAAGACTTGAGGATATCAGGCACCTGCTGCACATTCATGATTATAATGGACATCTGGACCTACTGAATCTGGATGCTAGAGGAATGTGAACAAGTGCATTCCTGGTTGTTGAGACAATTGAAAATCTCTACAGAGACAGATTAAATGAGTTGTACGAAAGCTGGAGAACACAAGGAAACAATTTCATCTCCAACAACTTTGTGGAATACTCAAGGCTAAGCATCTTATATAAGGTATCAATTCTTTTGAGAGAGCATGTCTTTAGTTAAGAATAACTTTCAGACACGTTTGCTAAATCACTTGATGAAATTATTTTTTTCAAGATTGGTTTGTAAATTTGGGATTTTATTAATGCTATATGATTTGTAAATCCCATCTGTTAAGTAATTCATAAATGATTTTACAAGTATTCAATTGTCAATATTGAAAGGACTTGTGAAATTATTTACATCCAGACCTCAAGCTGAAAATTATCTGTTGAATGATTGCCATGTGTATAATTGTAATATATTTCAGTGGTGATTATTTAAGGATAATTAAAATATTTAAATGCTAAAATCTAACTCATAGAGATTTAGTATTTAATTATTTGTTTTGATTAATATGAGTTATAGAACCTAAAGCAATTCAAGTTAGTATATGCTCTATACCTCATTTATCAAAATAAATTTGAATCATAACTAATTTGGACCTATCTGTTGTGGTCTTCAATTAATTGTGAGATGTTAATTCTAGTGAACTTATTAATGCATCATTTTTGGAAATTCACTATAATTAATATCATGGTTATAACAATTGGTTGTATTGAAGTTTTGACTTATATCAGTTAATGATATTTAGTTAGAATTCTATTTACAAACTAATTGTGAGATGTATTGGTTTGAGTGAAATTACTTAGAACTCCTCTAAGTAATCATTGTCTTATCTTTTGAAATTCACTCATTCTACTATACATAATATGAAAATTATCTAAGTAGAACTATGGATATTGTAATATCTTAAGTTACCATAGTTCAGTTACTTCGAATAATTTTTATGCTTATTTGCAAGCTTCTAATCACTTTGATAATGAATGTTGTTTACTATGGATCAAGGTATATTGGACTTAGAATATTATTTCTAAGATTGCAGATAAGACAGTCTTGGTAATCAAGTTTTATTTTTAGAACCAAGGTTGTCTACCAACAAACAGTTGTTAGGAGTTAACAATTGTTGTTGTCGAGGAGTTGCCTTAAAGTCATAAGTTTAAAATGTTAATGATGATAATTATCCAAGTAATAGTGGTGGAAACAATTTTAATATTGGAGATACCCATATCACTGGAAAAGAATCATCAAGTCAATCTGGCAATAACTCGGAGGAAGTCAACAAAGGATCAACTAGTCAAACACAACATCACAATGAAGAACAAGGCGATTTATCAAGATCTAACCTTCTCGGACAGTCTGTTTGGAATAGAACTAATCATTGATGATCCAGATGTTGGAGTAAGAACTAGAAGGGCTTCTCAGAATCAAGGTATAGAATCTGAGGAATAACTTGCTGATCCTGAACATCAAGAAGCATGGAAGCTTGTGCCCAGGTCTAAGCACCAAGTAAATGGTATGACATTCTTTCCAAATTCTTAATTATTATCTTTCTAAAAGGATTGTCATAGTCATTCTCTTGTTATACTCCATGTTTCTGTATTTTAGAATGATAAATTTTCTCTAAAAATAATTTTCTCTAATTCTCAAGTTAGAAGTTTTAGGAAATTATTTTTGTTGAGAAAATTACATTATTTTAAAGTAACTGCAATGTTTATAATATTTTATTAAATCATATTTTCTTTCTAAATAATTTTCTAGTAGAAAGTTGTTTTGTTAGAAAATATATGGATTTACTAACTTATTATAAATATTCTTGTATATACTTTAATGTGTTTGTACAGATATTGTAATATGTAAATAGTTAATAGTTTATTCAATATTTTGTAGTGTTTGTCCTTTTGTTATTTAATGTTTTATTTCCGTCTAAAGGATAGCCTATGGTAGTTTTGTGTAAATTAAAAGTTTTGTAAATTATTATTTTTATTTCTAATATTCTGTAAATATTATTAATACAGTTATTTTTGAATAATAATAAAAAAAATCGTATTTTTCTTTTCTTTTTAGTTTTTATTTTGTACAATTATTATGTATATTATTTCTTATTTTTGTATAGTCTTTTTCTATTTTTTCTGTAAATATATGTAGTATATTTTTAGATTAGTCACTTGTTTTCTGTTTTTTTTATTTTTAACACTTAAATTTCGAATTTTGCAGATTTTGCACTGAACTTTCGAATTTTTCAGATTTTGCACTGAACTTTCGAATTTTGCAGATTTTGCACTGAACTTTCGAATTTTGCAGATTTTGCACTGAACTTTCGAATTTTGCAGATTTGACACCTAAGTTTCAGTTTTGTACAGTTTAGGGACACAGTTTTTAATTTTTACAGTTTTGTCACTATACTTTCAAAACTTACAAACAGGTTCCTGTACTTGGTCTTTTACCGTTCTTCTGATTAACACACACATAACTTGCAGTTTTAAAGTTCTAATCTTTTTTATGTTGTTGTTGATTAACAGACTTTCACATATAGGACCAATGTTGGTATCACAAATGGTATATGTCAATCCAATTGATCTTTAGGACCTAACATTTGATTTTCAGGACCTAACAATTGGAAGACATGATCTAATAATTGCTAATAGTTGGTATCTAACATACAGGACTAAAAAACATGATAAAATAGTTTTGTTTGTATTGGTTTAAACATTAACTTACATTAATTCGATTAATTTATTAATTGAATTTTTGCTTATGTTTTTGTTTAGTAAAACCGACTCAAGATCTATATATTTCCTGACTCAAAATCTCTTTCTACAGCTGTGATTGCTTACATTGTAAACCTTTTAAAATCACAACTGTACATTATTTCTCTTAAGATAAATGCAATATTTTCTCAGAAAACTTTTCAATGTTAAAAATGCATTCTATCTATTGCTCATATTCTGTGATGCAGGTTCATCTAATTGGAATTTTGTATTCTCACATGCTTAGTCATGAGGTAGTAAACCCAACAACTTTTATTCCAGACTACAGTCAAACTCAAACACATTCTTACTTACCCCCTAAAAGGAAGTTACCTATCAGACTAAAGGTCACCAGGGAGTAACTGCACTTAATGCAGCAAATAAGGATGTGTGGGATATTCAGTTGGAAAGTCGCTACCTTATACACTATCTAAAATATTTCATATGCACAAAGTGAGATTGCACACACTAAGGATGAATTGACGGAAACCTATAATCCAACCATTTTACGGTTAGGATTATAAGTTAAAGGTTCTTTAATGAACCAAGAGTCTTCACAGACCTCGAGAGAAGGTATTGATCTCAATGCAAAATCTTACAAGATCATTATCTAACTCCCCAGAGGGAACATCTTGCGGGTAACGGGTCCGACATAGGTGCGGATCGGAAACTTGTAAACTATGATTCAGATTTTACCTGATGAGTTTAACAAGGTGATGTCTTCACAGACATTAGAAGGGAACCTTGATCTCAATGCTAAATTTATAGATCATTGTTTACCTTCTCAGAATTCAAATCTGAAAACCCTAAAAAGGGAAAACTAGCAACTTGTAGATTATGACTCAGATTCGTCTGACGAGTCCAACGAGGATTTGGGATTTGCGAACTCCCATTGCACCACCACTGACCTCTCTTGAAGGGGCTAGGGTGATTTTTCCTTGCAGGTACACTAATGGATGTTGGAGCTATGAGTGATACACCAGTGAGCAAGAGTGTAAACACAGAGAGAAGTGAGACACTCAACACAAATGAGTGGAGAGAAGAGTGAAACACTTGTGAGGTACACTAAACACTATCACACACTCACAGTGAGGAAGAAAATGAAACTTCCTTTCTAACAAAGAACTCTATAATTGGTACAGCTACTTTGTCAACTAGTTGATTGAAGGATTCCTCAACTAAGGGGGAGAAGTAAAGGGGTACAAGAAAAAGGAGAGTAGGTTAGAAAGGGGGAGCATTTACAGACTGTGCTTAGGAGGAGAAGCAAGCAAGTCAAGTTACTAAGGGGGAGATTTAGATGGAAAAGTAAGGGAACTTTCAGTTGAGATGAAAGTGGAGATATAAGGATGAGTATATCACAATACTATTCTATCAGTCTTTCAATGTACTATGTATAAAGGCTAAGTGGAAGAGTAGTAGATTTCCCAGAAGTTATAGAAATGGTATTGATTCACCATTGTCTACATAGTAGGAACAGTTGTTTTTTTTTCAGTGAGAAAAACTGTGTCAGAAAAGGGAAGTGATTGTAAATCAAGAACTGCTGATAATCACCAAAATAAGATTTGAAGGATTATCAGTCAGAGATTTGAAGAATCAGAAATGAAGATGAGTTATCTATTGAAGATCAGTTCAGTGCCAGAGGAACAATCATCTATCATTTCATCAACTGAGGATTCTGGAATTGTTAAATTCAAACCAGAGAATTTTTTTTTAATGTACTGTTTACTAAGCTCTTAAATGCTTAATCTTTTTCTTGTTTAAGTGAGTTAGTTGAGTTATCCTCTAGGTATTTGATTGTTATTGTCTAACAAACAAATAGGGGGAGATTGAAAGGCATATGATGTAGCCTATTTGTATTTCGAGGATTCAACTCAACTTAAACAAGATTATAATAGTAAATAGTATATAGACTGTCACAAGGAATCTCAGTTTGTATTATCCGTCAAAAGAAAAAGATCAAGGTCAATCTACATACTTGAGGAATTACTACATTGAAAGAAGTTCAGACATCTGATCAAGCCTCAGTGGAGTATTCGTGAAGAAGTGGATTCGTTTAAAGTAACAGAGATTTCAAGGTGATAGAGACAGTACAGAGAATTAAAGAGAGAGAGAGAGAAGCAAACAAAAGGAACCAGATTTTAAAGTCAATATATGAAGAACAATCATTGCGGTTAGTCACTCATGAACCAGACAGTACATCGAGTGTCAACATTAAACGGTGGTTGTTCGTCATTAACTTCAGTGGTTCAAGATATCAAGACTTGTATGAGAGAAAATCATTGTGCAAGCAACAGAAGTGCTAAATTAATTAACCACAAGGATTTTACTATCAAGTGGACTGGCTGTGAGGAAAAAGATTTATCACAAAGAAATGCAAAGTGATATATTCTTAATGCTGAAACTCCGGTTAGAATTGTTGTATTTTTTGATAAGCAAAAGGAGTCCGGTTCCAGACGCTCAGGTAACCGCAGCTTAGAGCTTAAGGATTTATTTATATTAATAAATATTTTATTTAATTAGAAAATTATATTTATAAATATCTAATAATATTAGATATTTATTTTTATAATTTCTGAATTAAATTAATTATTTATTAATTAAAGATTATAAGCTGTGCGGGTTAAAAAGCATTTCTACGGAACCCGTCCTAATAAAACAAAGCAAGACCACGAATTGAAAAGAAAAAATGGCAGGTTCTTTTGCTTTGTCGAAATGGCCAGTATGTTGTACTATTTCTGGAATCAAGGTTATACTATTTCTGGAAGCTATACTATTTCTGGAAGTTATACTATTTCTGGAAGCTATACTATTTCTGGAGACTTCAGCATACTATTTCTGGTATACTATTTCTGGAGCTATGTTATACTATTTCTGGAAGCCATACTATTTCTGGAGGCTTCAGCATACTATTTCTGGTATACTATTTCTGGAGATATGTTATACTATTTCTGGAGGCTTCTTCATACTATTACCAAGATATTTCAGCTATACTATTTCCAGCCATCCATACTATTACTCACAAGCCATACTATTACCCATAATTCTATACTATTACATGGTTTTGAGTTATACTATCCCTACACAAGCTATACTATCCCCGGCAAATTAAAAAGAAAGCAGGAGTTGTTTTTGTTGGGTTTAGTATTTAAACAAGACAAGGCAGTGGATCCAAACACACGGGACAAAACATAACATTTCATCTTAAACACCCAGCAGCCTTTCTCTCTCATTTTCTCTCAAGAACATAAATTCCCAGAAAATCAAGTTCATCCCCTTTGTAATATTTTATCCGGTGGAACTTGTTTATTTGTGATTCTTGTACTACTAGCGAATTAAGTTTCCTAGTTCTTATCTTGATTTTTATTAACTAAATTAGAAAAGTTCATGTCGAATTTTCTAATTAGTTATTAATTACTTGATAATAATCTGTACTGAAATTGTAACACCCATCAAGTTAATATATTGTTATATTCAACTTGAAATTTGTTTCATTTTATTCCACACAAATTTGTCTAAACTAAATTTTATTTAAAGGACAAATTTCGATAAATTGGTATAGATTGTATTCAACCCCCCCTTCTACAATCTTATCGGACCTAACAGCATGTTATTGGGGGTCAACTGAGAATCATTGTACCCCATCTTCACAAATGCATCATGAAATAGAATGTCAACGGAAGCTCCATTGTCTATCAAGACTCGCTTCACCTCTGAGTTTCCAATCACAGAAGTTATGACCAACTGGTCGTCATGGGGAAACTTCACCCCTTCCAAATATGAATCATCAAAAGCAACCATTACTTCAGTTTTTGCACGCTTCGGGGCCTCTCCCACGATGTGCATCCCTTCTCTTGCATAAGCCTTCCGAGAATTCCTTGTTGTGCCGGCCGCAGTCGGGCCTCCTGAGATCATGTTGCTGGCCCTCGGGAATGTGGGTTGCGATCTTGATCGATCGTCATCCGTCCTATCATACTCTCTTCTCTGATTACCACGATCTTCACCCTTAGTGAAGTGGCTCAGTTTCCCTCTACGAATCAAAAACTCGATCTCATCTTTGAGTTGCTTGCAATCATCAGTGTCATGCCCCACATCTCTGTGGAATATGCAATACTGATTCTTGTTTCTCTTTGCGGGATCACCCCTGAGTGGCTTCGACCATCGGAAATCCTTATCCTTCTCAATGTCCAATAAGATTCGACTCCTAGGAGTATTCAACCTTGCATACTCGGTGAACCTTGGTCCTTGGTTCTTCTTAGGGGCATAGTCGGAGTCCTCGCTAGTTCGGGGATACTTGTCCCTAGCATCATACTCCTGGTCTTGCTTTCGCTTCTTGGAGTCGTTGTTACCTCCTCCTCCACTTACTGTGGCTTCTTTCTTCATGCTATCTTCAGCTTTAATGTACTTATCAGTCCTTCGTTGGAGCTCAGCCATGTTCTCAAGGGGATGCTTCGCTAATGACCTTTTAAAGAAGAGGTCAGTGGTTCCGTGCTCAAGGGCTACCATGGCCACCTTATTTTCCAAGTCAGTGATATTCAGTGTCTCCTTAGTGAATTGTAACGACCCGAAAAATTACGTGTAATTTATTATATTAAAATATATTTTTAGTTGATTTTAATGTTTGTTAGTTTATTTTTAATGCATTTAAATGCGTTATGATTTTTATTAAATAGGAAAATTATCTCATACGTGTTATGTGACTTCTGTGTATCATAGAATATTTTATTCTATTTTTCTGTAATTTTTATATTTTTAGAATACAGTTATTTCGCATTTTAATTTCCGGATCCAGCCCCTGTATCGAATTCGAGACCCTGTTTTTCATAAAATTATTTTCATATAATAATGGGATGTTCAAAAATGTATTATTTTATAATTTTTGTAATATTCGTAATTTTTCTAAACTTTCCAGAAAAATGTTTTTGGGTCAAATTTTTATAAAATTTTTCTAAAATTCAGATTTCTTTTATGTATTATTATTTTAAATTTCTAAAAATTAAATTTAATTAGTTAATTATTTTTAAATAATAATTTAATTGATTTAATTAATTGATTAATTCATTTTAATTGATTAATTATATTAATTAATTATTATTTAAATATATAATGGACTTAATTAAATTTAAATCTTTTTATTATAAAATATTTGTTATTTTTATGAGTTGATTAATAAATAATTAATTTGAATATTCAATTAATTTAATTATTAATTGAATTATTCTTATTAATTGCGTATTAATTAAACCGCTTTTCCGTTTTTAACGAGAAAAATATTTCTGGAATCAGAAAAATGACCCGGTTCTTATAAAGATGATTTTAAGTTAAAATTCAACTTTTAAATTTTGGTCGACTTTTTACCAAACCTTTTTATTGAGTCGATTATATCCGATAATTAGGATTTTGACCCGTTTTCTGTTTTAAAAATATTGGATTAAATCTTTTCATGATGTGACCAACGTGCTATGTGATTATGTGATCTACTTATTAAGTCTCTTTACGTGCAATGTGAATTATTAAGGTATTAAATATCGAGGGTTATGATGTAAATCGAGTTTTGATCGATATATATAGTTAATGTGTGTTAATTGTTCATATGATTTATATTATAAGATGTCGTTAAGAGTAGACGATGTTTTCTTTGATTTACTGTCAACGATGGTCGGGTATCGTTTATTTTCACGAGGATTAATTGTTAAATATTGACTTAGGTTTGTCAGCGGAGATAAGTAGATGTTTAATAAAGGAAGTTGGAGGTGGATGAAATATTCTTTGTGGGTTATGAAGAAGGTTGAAGATGAAAATATTATTTGTGAAATTGTTGGTTTACTTATGAGGTGTTTTAACACCGGGAAAACGTCTATGTTCAAAGGGGACATTTCCAATTATTTTCTTCTGGCAGAGATATTGGTAAGCATGGTTAATACGTTCGAATTGAGTTTATAAGCGTTTACAAAATGTCAGAATTGTCGTCCGGAGGCTGAGGTACTATCTTATGTTTGACTATAGAAGTAGACGCGCGGGCTCGATGTCAACGGATCAGACTCGTGGCAATCGCAAGAGCGTCAAACCAACGAATGATTAAACCAGAGGATGTGATGACGTAAGATAGAAGAAGAAGGTAGATGTGTTACCTCGACTCTGCGTAATAGCTAAGGACCAAAGGCAAGTATTTTCTTTATCATCCTAAACACTTTTTATTTTCTGTTTCATTTATTCATATCATGACAAATAGCTATTGTTCAGAGCTATTTGTGGTTCTTAAATATTTTTGTGCGAAAATAGTTGCTTGATATTGGTATCCTTGATGTGGGGAATTGTTTAAGATAAACTCTTCATATCCTTATTATCGTAGTAAATAATAGGGATGTGAACTGTATGTGAAACTAAGCATTTCCTTTTGAATTCGGAAATTGCTCTATTGGATTGGAAGATGGTAAAGCGTAGGAGGCCATCGATGATTTCATGGTCCAGCAATATTTATTGGAAAGCATAGGAGGCCATGGTTGCTACCATGGTCCAGCAATATTTAAGGAGGATATGGTAACCATACCATCTTCCTATAGGCTAACATTACTTGCCTATTTTGGTACCCTTATTTGAAATCCGGGTTATACACACGGGTATAGAAATGTACCGATGGAAGTATAAAGGGTCCCATTGCTTTTGAACCTGATCAGGGGGCAATGGTGGTTTGTTTTTTTTTTTTATATATCCAATCCATATCGCCAGAATGGCTATTATATATTGTGAATTGGCAGATGATTCATTTTTATGACATGCCAAATGATTTCAGTTATGGATTTGAATTATATCACAGTTGTTGATTCAGTTTCTCTATAAACTGTTTTACATTTCAGATGATTTTATGCCCCACTTATCCTGGTTTTATATCAAAATTTTTATACGCTTGCTGAGCATTTCTTTCGCTCATACTTGCTGTTGTAAATTCTAACATTTCAGTAAGGTAGTTTGGCGAGACTTATCCGCACAGTTCAGAAAGAGAAGAGGCGTGATGCTACTTCGAAGATGACTTGGCTCAGGATGTCTAGATTTAGAGTAAGATCCATTTTATATAATTGAGTTCTAATATTTATTATTATTATGTACTAGTCTAGTTGGCCTGGCGTACTTCTTATCGAAGTTACACCAATGGTTTAAGATTTGATCAAAGAGAATGTGGTAAAGAAAGAATGTTTTTTTATTTAACGGAATTTGGATTCTTGTTTCTAGCCCTATAACCTTAAAAGATCTTGGTATGTTTGGGGTCACAGATGTTATATTTCTAGTGTTGGTCAATCACAAGTGAATGATTATTATTAAACAGATGTTTTATTTTGAGGATTTTCGCGTGACAACCAAATCTCCTGACCCCGGATTTGGGGGGTGTCACAGTTGGTATCAGAGCTGAGGTTATAGTAAACTAGAAACGAGAGTGTGTAGGAGTGTGTATAGCTAAGTAAGGAACGTCAGAGCTCATGTAGAGTTCGTGTTGGACTATTGGATATAGTACCAATTAGTAAGTTAAGATTGGGGTACTCGTTTGAGATAGTTGTGCTGAACTGGATAGACCGCCTGGAGAATGGAGATGTCTACTGTGGAATCTTCAGAGATTATTACGAGTTGACGATGGCAAACGATATCGATATCCTTAAAGACGTGGAACGGAAGAAGCTTAAATTCGAATGACGAGCTATCGAAGGAATTGGCAAAGAAGGCATAAGTAGTGAACTTGGCAATACCTTTTCTTTCTATGAATTATTTTGATATCCCTCCTAAAGAGGTATTCGTTAAAAGATATTTCTCCTCTTCTAAACAGTGACATTTTGATACTTGTGTTCAATCTCCATTTTGAATCTCAATTGTTTCAGTGGTTACTATGAAACCTATTTTTAAATTTCTGAGACTTTCAACTTTTTGTTTTCTCCATTGATTAATAACCTTATTTGCAATATAGTACCACTTGTTCGGTACTTTCTTCCTGGTTCTTCTTTTCGGAAAATAACAAATTTGGAATTCCTTTCATATTTCTCTAATCCTACTGAGACGAACAACCCTATTTATAGGGGACACCAGGTATATCTGTCTGTGTGATAGAAGTTGGATGGGACGCCATCACTGGTGTGTTGTGTATTACAAGAAGGCTGATCACCTTTAATTGTAAATGTCGGAGCTAAGACACACAACGTCGGGTTCATGTGATCATATTGATCTCTCAGTTATTCTCTTATTTCAAATCAGGTTGCTTTAAAATTCATAAAATTCTTAACCACAATTGTGGAACATTTGCTATGATATGGAATCTGTTCTCTTCAAAATTTTATGATTTTTGTTATCTCTATTGAATTTCAAGGGTATGCCAATCAGGTCAGGATAAGCGAAATTCGCAGATAGAAATTAGATTCGCAACGGAATCGCCAAGAGTAAGAACGAGTCCTAAAATGATTAGAATATCAGTGACATGCCAATGGAATCAGTTCTCTCTCCCTCAAGGATATTATGTTAATGGAAAGTTGGCCGAGCCATATTTGGAACGAATAATGATGTGTTGTAAGACTCCAGTGATAATTGTGTCAGATAGAGACCCTATAATTGAATTGAGATTTTGGAGAAGTTGTTTACGAAGGAATACTATCCCCAGTTTTGTAAAGCAAGTGTTGATGATGAAGGAGTTAAGGAACCCCATTAGTTGCTCTAGCTGATTCCGAGGACGGAATCCTTATAAGGGGGGAAGAATGTAACGACCCGAAAAATTACGTGTAATTTATTATATTAAAATATATTTTTAGTTGATTTTAATGTTTGTTAGTTTATTTTTAATGCATTTAAATGCGTTATGATTTTTATTAAATAGGAAAATTATCTCATACGTGTTATGTGACTTCTGTGTATCATAGAATATTTTATTCTATTTTTCTGTAATTTTTATATTTTTATAATACAGTTATTTCGCATTTTAATTTCCGGATCCAGCCCCTGTATCAAATTCGAGGCCCTGTTTTTCATAAAATTATTTTCATATAATAATGGGATGTTCAAAAATGTATTATTTTATAATTTTTGTAATATTCGTAATTTTTGGAGAATTTTGGCATTTATATCATATTTGTTTAAAAATAAAAATTTTACATTTTTATCCCATAAAAATTATTTTTAAGGCTTAATAATTTTAATTAGGGGTTAAAAATATTTTTGGGGTATTATTTTTGGTTAATATAAATATCGGCTAAATTATTTTTATTTACTAAAATAATCAGAAAATCAGATTTTCTGATTTTATTTTCTGGGAATTTCTGGGAAATTGTTCTTGGCGTTCTTCAGAATCAAAGCTGAATTTGGAGGCGTTATTGATGTCGGATTTTGGTGTTCAAGCAGTTGAATCGAAGCTCTTGAAATATACTTTCTAAATCCTTTAACAAATCTCAGTTTTGGTAAATTTTCGATTTTATATAAATTTTTGAAGAATTCTGCGTTTTAGGGTTCTTGATGCAAAATTGGGGATTTTTGCTTGGTTGATTGTTTACTGATTTTGATGCTTCCTTTAGCTTTATTGAGTTGTTTAGAGTCGATTTATGTGGTTAATTGCATCGATTGATTCTAGTTTAATGATAATCGAAATTGTTAGTTTTGACCAATTTTCCAAATTGTTCGTCCGTTGTGTGTGATGATTGTTTGTGATTTTGGTGTTGGGGCTTAGCTTTGCCATGTCCTAAGCTTCGTTTTGTGATATAGAACGTTTGATTTGGTTCAAAAACGACGAAAAACGTTTTTGGCCGGAGTTCTTAATGAAGCTCGCCGGAATTTGTGATTTGTGGTTTGTTTTGGTCGGATTTTGTGATGTAGTTATTGCCCGGTTGATGGGCAACGATTTTGTGTTGTTTTGGTTTAGAAACCGGAGTCACCGGAGTGTTTTTGGTCGCCGGAAAATTTCCGGATTCCGGCGAACCTCCATTAATGGTGGTTGAGTGTTCTTGGTGTTCTTGGTGATGAATGTGTGGTGATGGTGATGAATAGTGCAGTTTGATTCAAAATTTTTCTAAACTTTCCAGAAAAATGTTTTTGGGTCAAATTTTTATAAAATTTTTCTAAAATTCAGATTTCTTTTATGTATTATTATTTTAAATTTCTAAAAATTAAATTTAATTAGTTAATTATTTTTAAATAATAATTTAATTTATTTAATTAATTGATTAATTCATTTTAATTGATTAATTATATTAATTAATTATTATTTAAATATATAATGGACTTAATTAAATTTAAATCTTTTTATTATAAAATATTTGTTATTTTTATGAGTTGATTAATAAATAATTAATTTGAATATTCAATTAATTTAATTATTAATTGAATTATTCTTATTAATTGCGTATTAATTAAACCGCTTTTCCGTTTTTAACGAGAAAAATATTTCTGGAATCAGAAAAATGACCCGGTTCTTATAAAGATGATTTTAAGTTAAAATTCAACTTTTAAATTTTGGTCGACTTTTTACCAAACCTTTTTATTGAGTCGGTTATATCCGATAATTAGGATTTTGACCCGTTTTCTGTTTTAAAAATATTGGATAATATCTTTTCATGATGTGACCAACGTGCTATGTGATTATGTGATCTACTTATTGAGTCTCTTTACGTGCAATGTGAATTATTAAGGTATTAAGTATCGAGGGTTATGATGTAAATCGAGTTTTGATCGATATATATAGTTAATGTGTGTTAATTATTTATATGATTTATATTATAAGATGTCGTTAAGAGTAGACGATGTTTTTTTTGATTTACTGTCAACGATGGTCGGGTATCGTTTATTTTCACGAGGATTAATTGTTAAATATTGACTTAGGTTTGTCAGCGGAGATAAGTAGATGTTTAATAAAGGAAGTTGGAGGTGGATGAAATATTCTTTGTGGGTTATGAAGAAGGTTGAAGATGAAAATATTATTTGTGGAATTGCTGGTTTACTTATGAGGTGTTTTAACTCCGGGAAAACGTCTATGTTCAAAGGGGACATTTCCAATTATTTTCTTCTGGCAGAGATATTGGTAAGCATGGTTAATACGTTCGAATTGAGTTTATAAGCGTTTACAAAATGTCAGAATTGTCGTCCGGAGGCTGAGGTACTATCTTATGTTTGACTATAGAAGTAGACGCGCGGGCTCGATGTCAACGGATCAGACTCGTGGCAATCGCAAGAGCGTCAAACCAACGAATGATTAAACCAGAGGATGTGATGACGTAAGATAGAAGAAGAAGGTAGATGTGTTACCTCGACTCTGCGTAATAGCTAAGGACCAAAGGCAAGTATTTTCTTTATCATCCTAAACACTTTTTATTTTCTGTTTCATTTATTCATATCATGACAAATAGCTATTGTTCAGAGCTATTTGTGGTTCTTAAATATTTTTGTGCGAAAATAGTTGCTTGATATTGGTATCCTTGATGTGGGGAATTGTTTAAGATAAACTCTTCATATCCTTATTATCGTAGTAAATAATAGGGATGTGAACTGTATGTGAAACTAAGCATTTCCTTTTGAATTCGGAAATTGCTCTATTGGATTGGAAGATGGTAAAGCGTAGGAGGCCATCGATGATTTCATGGTCCAGCAATATTTATTGGAAAGCATAGGAGGCCATGGTTGCTACCATGGTCCAGCAATATTTAAGGAGGATATGGTAACCATACCATCTTCCTATAGGCTAACATTACTTGCCTATTTTGGTACCCTTATTTGAAATCCGGGTTATACACACGGGTATAGAAATGTACCGGTGGTAGTATAAAGGGTCCCATTGCTTTTGAACCTGATCAGGGGGCAATGGTGGTTTGTTTTTTTTTTATATATCCAATCCATATTGCCAGAATGGCTATTATATATTGTGAATTGGCAGATGATTCATTTTTATGACATGCCAAATGATTTCAGTTATGGATTTGAATTATATCACAGTTGTTGATTCAGTTTCTCTATAAACTGTTTTACATTTCAGATGATTTTATGCCCCACTTATCCTGGTTTTATATCAAAATTTTTATACGCTTGCTGAGCATTTCTTTCGCTCATACTTGCTGTTGTAAATTCTAACATTTCAGTAAGGTAGTTTGGCGAGACTTATCCGCACAGTTCAGAAAGAGAAGAGGCGTGATGCTACTTCGAAGATGACTTGGCTCAGGATGTCTGGATTTAGAGTAAGATCTATTTTATATAATTGAGTTCTAATATTTATTATTATTATGTACAAGTCTAGTTGGCCTGGCGTACTTCTTATCGAAGTTACACCAATGGTTTAAGATTTGATCAAAGAGAATGTGGTAAAGAAAGAATGTTTTTTATTTAACGGAATTTGGATTCTTGTTTCTAGCCCTATAACCTTAAAAGATCTTGGTATGTTTGGGGTCACAGATGTTATATTTCTAGTGTTGGTCAATCACAAGTGAATGATTATTATTAAACAGATGTTTTATTTTGAGGATTTTCGCGTGACAACCAAATCTCCTGACCCCGGATTTGGGGGGTGTCACATGAATCGCTTGAGGTAATCCCTCAGATTTTCGTTCTTTTCTTGCACCACATACATAAGAGATGCAGAGTTTTTCTCATGAACTCTTCCACTAATGAATTGGCTGACAAAAGTAGCGTTCAATTCCTTAAAAGATCCAATCGAATTTGTAGGTAAGCGGCTATACCACCTTTGAGCCATGCCCGACAGGGTTTGGGGGAATGCCCTACACTTCAGGGCATCTCTTGCAGGTTGCAATAACAGTTCATTTGAAAACGTCCTAACGTGATTTGCGGGATCTCCCATTCCATCATAAGCCTTGATCGTCGGCATCTTGAACTTCTTTGAGATACGAGCATTCATCACCTCCTCAGTAAACGGAGGTGTGGGATCATCAGGATCCCCAAGTGGCATCAGATCCTTGGGGTTGCTTCTGGGGGTTTCTACCCTTGTTGTCCTTCCAGTTGGGACATCGGCCCTTCTCTGCCTCCTTGAAGACCTTTCCAAATCGACAAAAGGAATCCATTCTGAGGTTGGACGAGGTCGATTCTGGTTCAATCTTGCTTGCTCCCTTGCCATATCGTCCTTTAATTTTAAGATCTCGGCCTCATGAGCCTTGATCCTCTCAGCAGTTGTCAAAGGGGGTCCGTCATGGATAGTTTGAGTCCTCCTTCGAGGTTCTCTGCTAGCACATCGCCTCCTCGGGGCTTCATCGCGATCATCATCATCAGATGATGATGAATCGTCAGTATAAGGACCAGAGTAATCATCATACTCTCGATCTCGGATCTGTAAGGCGTGACTGCTTGGTCTAGGGCCCCTCTGTTGAGGGGGATAGTTTGGTAGCCCATACATCGAGTTGGTACTCAAAGGGAGCACAGAGGTGGAGCTATGACCTTCCAAGAGTGGACGATTAGTCAAAGGAGAGATCACCATCTGAAGAGGGTTGGTCTCTTGATTTAGGGGAACATCCGCAGGTAACGTTCTTACAATATGGGGATTCGTCCCTGGAGGTTAAGAAACTTGAGGTTGGATGATCGCCCCTATTGTTGGGGATATTGGTTCAGTGACAGATGGAGCAGAGCTGAGAGGTAGAGCCTCGGTAGTAACTGGTGTTCTTCGTGTATTAACCATGGTTGGTGTCTTTTTCCCACAGACGGCGCCAAATGTTGTGGAATAAAAACTAGTTTGTTAAATTGCGGCTAGGGTTTGTATGTAATTAATACTAGGGTTCGTGAGCTTCATGCTTTAATGGCTGCTCTCGTGTTCGTGGTTGAATATGCCTTCACAAGATGCCTACGTACCTTGATGAATATCAAGAATCAAGCCAAAAACGTAGTTCTGAGAATGAGGGGTCAGGCCCTTATATAGGCTGTAGGAGCCTTAGAATTATGGTAGGATTCGGATACTTGGTGGGCAAGCCACCGCCCTGAGGAAGGTTCTAGACTCCTTCCTTGTAGGAATCAGTTTCCATGTTGAAGTAGGTGCCTTGGGGGCTAAGTCAGGCAGGAGTAATATCCTTATTTGACTCTTATTGCTGAGCTAGTTATTACCATTAATATTAATTACGAAATTAATATCATAAATATGTTTCGGGCCCATCTGGTGGGCCCCACGTTTGGACCATATTGGATCTAATTAATGCCACATTAAATGTGTCTTTAGGGCTTATTTTTAGCCCATATCAAGAAGCTACTTAAATATCTACATATAAATTGTAACATCGCACATCGATTGGAATAACGATATGGAATAAGAGTGTTTGGATCCTTTATAAATAATTAAATACAAGTTAACAATTAAGTTATACCAAATTGCTAGCTCTTTTGTACTGATATGTAGTGGGTTGTTTGATCCAGTATGCATTCGGTTGTGGAATTGGATGTTATCAATGGTATCAGAGTTTCTCCTCGCCGGAAATTCGGAAGCACTATCCGGGTTTAGTAAGTTTGTGTGTGGGCTCGACGAGGATGTCGATCCTATAAAAGGAGATGTTTTCTAAGAGTGTTTAAATCCTTTATAGATAGAAGTCAACAATGAAATTGTACTAAATTATTATAGTTCTTTTGGATTGATTGATCTTTGGTGGGTTGTTGGATACGATATGCATTAGATTGTGAATTTGGAAGTTATATAAATAACTAGCATTAAAACCCGTGCGAGGCACGGGTCTGCTACTTAAACTGTATTTTTTAATCAAATTATTCAGGATTAATATTGGTTGAAATATGTGATTATTTTTCATATAGTTTTTTCTTGTTAGTGGCATATGTGATTATTGTGTACTTACTTAAATATGTTCAAGTTTGTACTTAAGAAACTAATACGAGTAATACTGATAGCAATCATGTCAGTTTTTAATTTTGTTGTGGGTCATAGAATATAATTTCAGTGTTATGTGGGTGTTGTCTAATTAAGATGATTTTTCAGAGCACCTACAATCCTAAACATTCTTCAAAAATTATGCATCCATTTAGCTGATCTCCAATAATATCAAGGTAAAAATTAAATAATCTTCAAGATGTTGCATTCTGAGAATGTAGGTTTCAGTCCTGATTCTAATAAAAAATCTTCGTAAATCTTCTAAAATGCTTCTCAGGTCTTTTGCTTACTTCTTAATTAAAACCACATTTCTAATTGTTTTATTTGTTTTCATCTAATTTCTTGCATTTGTTTCTCTTCCAAGGTTCGTTTGACTTTCATCGAGTCACCTCCATAATTAAAATAACATAATATACGATCCTTTCTTTTTACATAATGTCATATTTTAAATTAAACATAAGCAAATTTGTATGTAAAAGATAATGTGTTATTTATAGGATTCGTTTTTCTAAAGCCAAATATTTTTACGACCCGAATTGTTTGACTAAAAAATTATTGTATGTTGTGTAGTTATATACAATTTTCATTTTACCCTAACACCTCAATATTTTTTGCTCTAATATATTGTTATTGTTAGATAATATCCATTATATTAATTATAATGTCGTTTTATAGCCCAATTGTATATTTTACGTAATTCTTTAATTGATAAATGATAAAAGAGTCCAAAACTCATTTAAAATCCAATAATATTTAATTAATAATATTTCATCAATATCACACACATACATATTGTGTATATGATTTAAAATACATGTGAATGTGTGGCATAATGGTATGAAGATGCACAATTTAACTCGGTGTTCCAAGTTCAATTAAAATTGAAAATAATACTTCTATATATAAATAGGAACTTAGGGGTAAATTGGTGCTTTAAATCATGAATAAAGTACTTTAGTTATTGACTTGGTCTTATATTTAATACTTTTCATAAAAATACAATATGCATTTCCTTCCTTTTCTTTATATAAAACAAATATTGCCCTGCTTATGCGGTACACATAAAGATATCATGTGTATTATTGAAAACACGTATAAATGAGTGTTTAGGTTGTTTAAGAGAATAACAGGTATATAGTAATTTTTTATTATTATTATGTTGATAACTTGTTATTACAATTTTATAATATAATCAAATTATATATTATGTACCAATAATTAATATTTTGATATAATATATTATAATCCGAATCAATAAATGTAAAAGTAAAATCAGGACAAATCATAAAAATACAATATGCATTTCATTTTTCCTTTATAGAAAACCAAATATTGCTCCGCTTGTGCGGTACACATAGATATATCATGTGTATTATTGAAAACACGTATAGATGAGTGCTTAGGTTGTTTAAGAGAATAACAGGTATATAGTAATTTTTATTATTATTATTATTATTATTATTATTATTGTTATTGTTATTACAATTTTATAATATAATCAAATCATATATTATGTACAAATAATTAATATTTTGATATATTATATTATTGTCCAAATCAATAAATGTAAAAGTAAAATTAGGACAAAAAATTATTAGTGTGTCGCACTAATTAAAATGTTCACACACACATGCATCTATATTGTATTTAAAACACATGTGATTGAGTGGTTTAGTGGTAAAAGGATGCATGAATTAACTTGGAGATCCAAGTTCAATTCCCACCAATTGCAATTTTTTCAAAAAAATTGAGATGAGGGGCAAACTGGACTTTTCATGTACAATAAAAGTCTCACCATTTTTTTCTTGTGATGGCCTATTATATATTTTTTTCTTGTGTTGACCTATTATATATATAATGATAATAAATACTTGAAATACTTATTATATAAAGAGATGTCATCCAAGTCGATAGATAATTAAAAATTATGGTATTAGCTCTTTTGAACTGATGTGATGGGTTATTGGATTCAATATGCATTCGATGGTGGATATAAATGTTATATAAATAATATTTTAAAATATTTATATAAAGAAATGCCATCCAAGTCTATAGATAATTAAAAATTATGGAATTTAAATTTTCAAGAACATGAATCAAATTTAATTTTTAAAAAGATGATCAAATATAATTGAGTCTGACTTAATACAGAAAGAATCATTATAAAATTTTCACATTTACGATTTATGAGGTGTTCCGTGTTCGTAGTTACTGGCTGGTTCAAACTGTTTCAGAATTGTCATATTATAGTTCAATTCCAATTTGATTACTAATTCGAACCCAATCCAACTGCAATCATTCCTAATGAAACTTGATCATAGATAAATTTTAATAATACTATTTTGATTTTTTGAAGCACAGACAATTTATGTTCTGAAATGGTATACACTTGGTATAATTACCTTTTATTAAAGCTTTTCTTATTTAAGTTATAAGTTTTTCTTCTTATTATTATTTTTAAATAACCAGGCCTAAATGCCTTACAAACTTAGTATTTATTCTGACAACTCGTAAAGCACGAATCGAGCATGAATTAATATTAAAATATTATTATTATTAAATAATTGAGAATAAATTTATCTATCTATACTATGATAAGCAAAAAGGGTAAATTTATTAGTTTGGTTAATCCCTCATTGTTTGTTTTCCATTTCATTCACGATCATTAGATAAGTAACTCAAATAGATAATAATTGTTGTACAATATTAAAAGTTGTTATATACAGTGGTCTAAGGTTTCATTTTTCGCCAACAACATTTTAATTTAAAATTAATACTAAAAGATGTTTTATAGAAAGATTGAAGATTCGATTTAATACTAAAAAAAATTATATACAAAGTTTTAAAGTTTGAATCCTTACAACAACATATCAAAAATTAGATTTATATATATATATATATTATACTATAAGTAAATTAAAAAGAAAAATAAAAATTTGCACGGGTTACAAATTAGTATAATTAATAAATAATATTTAAATATATACTTGTTGAAAGTTGAATGATAAAAGTATTTAATAAATAAAATTATTTAATTATGTAGTTATAGAGATCGAACCCGAAGTAAAGTTAAAAAAAGTTTATGGTAAATAAATCTTGTATAATGATGCAGTTACAAGAAATCGAACTCAAGTTTAGTGATAATCAAATTTGATATTTTAGTATTATACTAGCTTAAAACCAGTGCGATGCACAGATGTTCTTTAATATAATGAAAACTTTTTTTTAATTCGAATTAAAAATTTTAAGAGATGAATTTTGTAAACTTAAAATTTTAAATGATATGTTCTGATAATAATTATATATATATTGTCTCTGATATTTTTAAAAAAGGATGATGGATTTTACTTTGAACATATAGAAAAGATATATATATGCTAATGATCAAATAGAAACCTCCCTTAAAATAGAAACTAGAAACCAACACTAAATAAATTATATTTCATTTATTCTAATGGCCCCGCCAGGGGCATCTTCACAAAAAGTGTTTAAAATTATTGGCGTCATCCAGCAAAAAAAAAAAAAAAAACTATTCATGCTGACGTCACTGCCACGTCAGCAGTGAACAATAATTTTTTTTTGCTGGATAGAGCCTAGAATATTATAAACTTTTTGTATTGGTCCCCCTAGTTTGGTCATTAGATTAGCTTTAAATATTAGATTAGGGTTTAGTTTCTAGTTTCTATTTTAATTTGGTTTCTATTTGAGTAAGACCCTATATATATATATGTTGTCTCTGATATTTTTAGAAAAGGATAATGGATTTTACTTTGAAAAATATAGAAAAGATGATATGTTTTAGCTGAAAAACGTAATCATTATCATTCATTATAATATTATTATTTTATTTTACTTAAATAAAGTCATCTGAATAGGTTTTACTGGGAATATATATATATATATATATATATATATATATATATATATATATATATATAGGCCTTTACTCCATAAAGAACACTCTTATATAAAGAACAATAAAGAACACTATAAAATCATTTATTCCAATAGATCCATTGGCCCCGCCAGGGGCACCCAATACAAAAAGTTCTTATTTTTTTAGGCTCTATCCATCCAGCAAAAAAAAAAAAAAAAAATTGAAAATTTTACTGTTCATGATGACGTCACTGATGACGTCATCGATGAACAGTAAAATTTTCAAAATTTTTTTTTTGCAGGATGGATAGAGCCTAAAAAAATAAGAACTTTTTGTATTGGGTGGCCCCGCCAGGGGCAATGGATCTATTAGATATGAGGTGTTCTTTGTTGTTCTTTATTTAAAGTGTTCTTTATGGAGTCCAACCCTATATATATATATATATATATATATATATATATATATATATATATATATATATATATATATATATATATATATATATATATATATATATATATATATATAGAAAAGGTAGTGTATTTTAGTTAAAAAGGTAATAATTTATTTATTAGTAATTATAATTATAATTATAATATTTTATTTTATTAAATACAATTGCTCATAGTGATTTTAAAAAATGAAATATTTAGTTAGATAAAATATAAAAGATAATGTATTTTATGTGAAAAAAGAAATTGATTAGTTATTGAAAAATAGAAAAGGTAATAGCTATTACTTGAAAAAGTTAATTTATTAGTTATTAGTAACTACAAATAATTAAGTAAGGATAATTAAGTAAAAATAACATGTACATTTAAGTAAGAATAAATAAGTAAAATCAACGGATACCATACCAACGAACCAAACTTTTAATATTTAGGCTATTATATAATGGGCTTACAAGTGATCCTATAGTTAACTATAGGTAATATCCTAAAGTTAAGTCATACTTCAATACAAAACTAAGGATATTTTTGTAAATATAGAGGATGAATTCTATTATTACAAAAATGTCATCTAACTTTTGTATATAAAATGCATATTACTTTATTTAATTTTCATAGAATTAAATGTAGGAACATTTTTCTCTCATATAATATAGTATAGATATAGATTTACACGTCATTAAAATATTATTTTTCATATCAGTAAAGAGTATATGGTTCCGTAATCGAAACCAAAATAATAGCAATTAGAACAAATTTTTTGAAATTTAAATCAAATCATCATAATTCTTAAAATTGAGAACATTTTATATCAGTTGGGATTTTATTTGAAAATGGAACCCAACCAAAGTAAGTTACGCAAGGAGAGATTGTATGCGCGTGAAGGTGGGGCGCCGGCACCTAGTCCAGGAAGCCTGAAAGCCCACTGTTTCCCACCATAAGAAGTTGCGCCAAAATCTTGTCGTTTCTGGGCCCACTTTCCCAAAAGCGCCTACCCCAGTTGTGTGTAGGTCATTGATGTGTAAAATAACTGCAAGCGCACAGTATTTAGTTGTTGCAATCACAGATCGATCCTCAGAGACTATGAACTTTCAAAACCCTAATAATTAACTCAGGCGAACTAGACAAATAGGTTTGAGATGAGTTTTAATTAACCTAATTAGCAAAGATTATCAAATAATATGGAAAACCTAAGAATCCGAATCCGTTAATTAATCACAATTAATATCAACTCGCCCTAAAATCAATCCTATTTCCTTCACAAATAAGATATATCAATTAACGAAACAAGCATATACTATGAAACTTGTTATCTAACAATAACCTATCAAAACTTCAATGAGCAAGCATAGACTATGGAAAATAAATCCGGTAACAATAATATATCAAGATCACTTTGTCAATCGATCAATTAAGCACCAAGAAAAATAATGAGAATCAATTAATAGGAACGAGAATAAATCAAAAGTAATTAAATCAACTTCATCTTCATCCTATGCTAATAAAATTAGCTACGCATGGAATTAACAAAGTAAAACAAGTAATATATATGAATCATGCGATTTAAGAAAAACAAATTAAACTAATGACTAATCTACCAATGTTAACAAGATGTTTATATTATGTTTATATAATATATTATAAAACAAAGTGACAAAAGATCACGTGTATAACTCAGGATGTAAAACTATGATAATAAACTTAATAAGCAATTACGGACACTTCCGGGGATATGCATTCGCCAGAACTGAAAGCGGAAGAAACAAAAGTTGTTGAAGTAAAATAAAATTGCCAATAAAATTGCAGAATTTAAAAGTTTAAAACAGAAAAAGAATAATTGCATTAATCTACTCCTACTCCTAATTTACGGATCTAAATTGTTGTCCTAAAGTGGTGTCTAAAGTGGTTCTAAAGTGGTATCAAATACAAGAGAGGAGCCCCATATATATAGGGAAAAATATTGGACTTGGGTCTTCGATTACAAATTTGATATTGAATATAATTTCTTCAATTTCCTTTTCTTCTCCAATAAGTATTTGATTTTTCCTCCAATTTCTTTGACTTCAAGAATTTTCCACCTCCTTTCCCTTTTTGCATCTTTTCCTGCTAGAAATATGATTTTATTTATTTTCCTACAAAACAAAATAAAACAATTTATTAATTAATAAAATTACGAAAACAGACATAAAATAGGCATTAAAAATATGATGAAATATGGACCTATCAAATGCCCCCATACTTGTCTTTTGCTCGTCCTCGAGAAAAATAAAATAAAATACTATCTAATATATAATACCACTTCCGTAGGTGATCACGGTTGCATTTGGCATATGCAACAAGCCCTTTAAACCCCTAGGCAGCCCTAGTGGACGAGTGAGGTCTCGTGAGGGCCTATAGTGAATGTACCCACAAAATCCATCTAGCTCATGTAAAAGATTGCTCAATGCAACACCACACATACAAGTCATCTCATGCTACATCAACTTAAGAAATCAAAGTGAATTTGCAATGTCTTGGTGTGTAAGGTACAAGTATTCACATAGTCTACTCAAAGAAATATGCATAGGTCCTCAAAAGTCCATGTCAAGTGTAAAAATAAGTTGGTAACCATGCTAAACCCACAAGAGTACACCTTAGAGTCAAAACTTGGAATTTCATATGCAAAAACAAGTAATAACTCACCTTTCACTCACAAAAGAATATTCACTCAAGAACAAGGGTAAGTGTATCACTCAATTCCAACAAAATCATAAGCATGCTTGACATTTGGTATCAATCTAACTTTAACACAACATACATCAATGACGATAATCAAAAGGTCTTTTATTTGGGTTGTAATGGGGCTAGGGACAAGGTATGTCAAGTAAAGCCAAATAAGGTGAAGTGTCAAAAGCTAGTAGAAACCATTATAAAATCATTCACAACACCATACATCCTCCCCACACATATTTTCTAATTTTTCCAACAAAATGCGTGACTAGTCGAATGAAGAAGGATCACACAAACACAAAACATAAGTATGCTCTCAGATAACTTTTTTTTTTCTTTTTTTTTCTCTTTTTTTTTTGGAGAGCTAACATAGATAATATAATTAAATATATACGCAACCACAATCCTTCTTCAAAAATTTCTTGAACGACTAACAAGTAAGCAACAAAACCCAATATTTTCCCAAAAGTAATGAACAAAAGTTAACCCATCTCACACACCTTATTACTCCCTCAACTTCCTACTAGCCTTTGACAATTAGGATCAAGTATATGTAAGGCTACACAAGAAAAAGGTCTAGGCAAGTAATGTGGTGTGTCACCGAAAAAATAGGATTAAGCTCAAAGGGGTAACTAATTGATCACATATAAAGGGTGTGGTAATTTGGATAATAATTGGTTATTCCTAAATGCCTTTATCATCTTATCATCAAATAATGTCATGTATTCCAAGAAAGATCTCAAACAAGTGCTAGCAATGCAAATAACATGTGGACACTCAAGCAAACAAATATAAAATGCAAAAGATATGCATATAGGCTCAAAATCTCACTTGGTGGTAAAACATAGTCAATCCCAAGCAAAAGTCTCTTTAATGCACCTACTTGTACTCAAAGCATGGAAACAAAATCTTCTTGCACATATTCATGTCCTTTTAATTACTTACAACATTCAATAAGTCTACTAGTTTCAACTCGCTAGTGTATGTGTGTGCACAAGAACTTAGCATATCACTTCTCAGTCAAAAGCATCAGAAACACAAGAGTACTATAGCATGTAAGGGTGCATCAAGCCTACTTTTAACAAGTAATCATTTCACAAGGCTAGAATTATTTTTTGATTTTTTCAAATTTTTTTTGGTTTTTTTTTTAATAATACTACTAAATCCCTCCCCCATACCTAAATCATGCATTGTCCTCAATGTATGGAAATGAGAGAAAAATGACAAAGTAAAAGGACGAGAATACCTGATAATGGATGACGGAGAAACACAATTACCTATAACACACACACACATAACACAAACAAAAAAACATACACACACAAACAAAAAAACAAACACACACACACACACAAACACACAATTGTTCCCACATACCTACACTTGACTGTATGGGAGATACATTATGAAACAGATATATTAACCAATACCAGATCGAGGGAAAACTTCATTCATAACACAATCAACACACATTTGAGACACACCCATAAAAACCTGATTATCCACTAGAGAAGTATGATCACACACCAAAATAAAACTCATACACCTAACATCATTCATAGACCAATTAGACGCTTCTTTATGTTGTTTAAGCAGATTAATCACTTGAAATTCTTGGTTATGAACTATGTCACTAGAGAAAACAACATGATGAGTTTCATTATCAACTACAAAAGACTGATCAGAAGTGGAAAAAGACGGATTAGGAATAAAAGTGGGTGGCTCACCTACAGAAGTCTTAACAACGAACTTAGGATCAAAAGAACCATCCTTAAGCTGGGTTTCATGCTTAGAACAAATGGAATTCAATTCATCAAACATCTCATCACAAGAAAAAATCTTATACAACTCATGAAGATCTTTATTACTCTCATACTCTAACATAACATCTTCCTCAAGAAAAGACTCGATTGCACTATCCTCAAGATTCGACCACGAAACAACCGCATCTATCAAATTAACTCCTACAGGTTGTTCAAAAAGCTCATTAGGTTGATTTCCTACATTAAAGACATTAAGATCTATCGTCATATTACCAAAAGTGAGTTTCATCGAACCATTCCTACAGTTAATCAAAGCATTAGAGGTGGCAAGAAAAGGCCTTCCTAAAATGATAGGAATTTGATTTTTGAGATTTTTGACTGGTTCGGTTTCTAGAACAACAAAATCGACGGGAAAGACAAAATCACCAACCTTAATTAACACATCTTCCACTATACCTATTGGAGTTTTAACAGAACGATCAGCTAACTGAAGAGTGACACTAGTCTTCTTAAGTTCACCTAAACCCAAGGCTTGATAGACTGATAATGGAAGAAGATTCACACTCGCTCCTAGATCGAGTAAAGCTTTATCAATGAAAGTATCACCTATGACACAAGAGATGGTAGGACAACCAGGATCATTATACTTCACAGGGATTTGATTTGACAAAATAGAACTAACATGAGATGTTAAGAAAGCTTTCTTAGGAACATGAGTGGTTCTTTTATGAGTACACAAATCTTTTAGACAGTTAGCATAAGAGGGAACTTGTTGAATTGCATCTAAAAGAGGAATGTTGATCTTGACTTGCTTAAAGACTTCCAAAATCTTGTCTAACTGGGCAGATTGTTTGTTTGAAGTAAGCCTTTGAGGAAACGGGGCTTTCGGCTTAAAGACTTTTTCATTAGACATATCAGAGTGGGGTTTCGAAGGTGTTTCATCGGATGGTGATGACTCATCGGATTTAGCTACTTCAGAATTCTCGGGAATTGAAGATTGTTTAAGACTAGGATTCAAGAGCAAAGGATTTGGTTCAGATGTTAGCTTATCTTCTTCTTGAGTATTGACACCAGTATGATTATTGAATTGATTACCAGACCTTAGAGAGATAACAGAATTCACATTTTCATGAGACTTTTGATTTGGATGAAATTTAGGCTTAGTCTCAAGTTGACTAAGAAATCGATTTTTCTCTCTCTCACTGATTGTGTTTGCCAATTGACTGACTTGGACCTCTAGCTTAGATATGGCTTGAGTGTTAGAATTTAGTAGCTGCCTATCTTGGGTCATAGCTTGCATGAAAGATTGTTGAGATTGAGTTAAATTAGCTTGAGATTTTAATAACGCCTCGATACTCTTTTCTATAGAATTCAGTTTCTTATCAGATTCACTAAAACCAGGAGGATTTATGGGGACTGAATTTGGATAATGACCAAGATTTTGAGGAGGATATGAATTAAGATTTTGAGTTGGGTATGGACCAGGATTGGGCTTTTGAAAAGCAGGTTGAGGATTTTGATTATACTGATTGTATTGACCTTGGTTCCATGAGAAATTTGGATGATTCTTCCAACCAGGATTATATGTGGGTGCATAAGGATCATTCCTAGCTCTAGGTTGAAACATGGCATTGACTTGTTCAATTTCAGGGCAATTCTCTACCGCATGATTAGGAGAACTACAGTTTGCATAGAGAGACATTTGAGAGGACACATTGTTGGTTTCTAAGGCTTCTAGACGTCTAGTGAGTGTAGCTAACTTAGCTTCGGTTGCAATAGAATTGCCAACTACGCGTAAGCCCTTAGATGAGTTAGAACTTTCAACTTCCTGATTAGGTTCCCTAGTTGACTCCCACAACATTGTTCTTTCAGCTAACTCCTCAAAAAATTGCCAAGCTTCATCCTCATTTTTATCCATAAACTTACCATTACACATAGACTCTAACAAAGCAGTGGTTTGGCTATCTAAAGCTTCATAAAGAATTTTGCAAAGTCTCCATTTTTCTATACCATGTTGAGGACATTTAGACAAAAGCTTTTTAAACCTATCAAAATATTTCCAAAAAGATTCATTCCAATTTTGTTGAAATTGGTTGATTTCATTCCTAAGCCTGTTTGCCTTATGGTTTGGAAAATATTTTTTAAGAAAGATAGCAACAAATCCCTCCCATGTGGAAATAGAATTAACAGGTAGACTATACAACCACTGTTTAGCATCTTCTTTTAAAGCAAAATTAATAAGTCTGAGCCTAATAGAATTCTCACTTAATTGTTGAAGTTTTTGTAAAGCACACACTTCCTCAAACTCTCGAATGAAAAGATATGGATCCTCTCCTTCTACCCCAGCAAACCTAGGTAACATGCTAATGTTGTGATGTTTGATTTCAAAATTATTCGCGGTTACTGCGGGTAAGACTATGCATGAGGGTTGAGCGGTACGAGCGGGGTAACAACGGTCTTTGAGTGAAACAGCCATGACTACAGGTTGAACTTCTAATTCTTTTGACTCAATTCTAGTGGGTGAAGAAAACTCAAGTTGCCTTACTACTTTAGGAGATGACAGATTGGTTTGTCTTACTAATCTAGATGTAGTGTCTCGAACCCAAGCACTTTGCATACAAGAGAAGTAATCAAATAAGCACGTAGCAGACAAGAGCTAAAAGTAAACACCAAAAAAATTGAAAATTAAAAAGAAAAATCTATATATTATCCTAAGAAAAATCTAGACCTTGCTCCTAACAATAAGATACTACTAAAAGTCACAACTCAAAAAGCATTCGTCCTGACTGGCCAGGCAGGTGCAAGCATTGCCAAGAGGCTAAACACCTTTCTAGACACCAATCCAAATTAGCCAGGTAAGTGTCACGCTTGCCTAGACACCAAACGAAAGAATACTCAGTGATTTGTTCCTCCTAGATTCTCTTCCTAATTGAACGCGAGATCCTAGGGGCCAACGTCTATTTAATTTTATTAAGGAAAGGGTATGCAAGATGAACGAATTAGTGATTTGTGGGCCAAGGAAAGGGTGATGAAATCCCTCACCTTATCTTGTAATTGGGTGGCACCCTTAAGATTGATTGAATGATGCAACACACAAAGAACAAGAAAATAAACACTTATGGATGCGCTACACCACGTGTGAAATCAATTAATACAATAAAAAAATCTAGATGATGTGATCCTATGTGAGAGAATGAATGATGCAGCAAATTGGTTTTTAACAAACAATTAACTAACTAATATTTTTGGGTTTTTTTTTAATATTAATTTTTTTTTGTATTTTTTTTCAATAATAATAAAGAAAAGAAAAATAGAGAGAGGTGATACGGAATACCGAAAAACGCTTCCAAAAATTTCAAAAGAGACAGCGAGGCCTTCCAACGATCTTCTTGTCCAAGCTTTTCTCCGCTTCACGATTCCCTAAAAAAGACAAAAGAAAACAAGAAACTAATCCGAAGAATTAATATCAAGGAGTGAAAAATACCAGTAGTCCCCGGCAGCGGCGCCAAAAACTTGATGTGTAAAATAACTGCAAGCGCACAGTGTTTAGTTGTAGCAATCACAGATCGATCCTCAGAGACTATGAACTTTCAAAACCCTAATAATTAACTCAGGCGAACTAGACAAATAGGTTTGAGATGAGTTTTAATTAACCTAATTAACCTAATTAGCAAAGATTATCAAATAATATGGAAAACCTAGGAATCCGAATCCGTTAATTAATCACAATTAATATCAACTCGCCCTAAAATCAATCCTCTTTCCTTCACAAATAAGATATATCAATTAACGAGACAAGCATATACTATGAAACTTGTTATCTAACAATAACCTATCAAAACTTCAATGAGCAAGCATAGACTATGAAAAATAAATCCGGTAACAATAATATATCAAGATCACTTTGTCAATCGATCAATTAAGCACCAAGAAAAATAATGAGAATCAATTAATAAGAACGAGAATAAATCAAAAGTAATTAAATCAACTTCATCTTCATCCTAGGCTAATAAAATTAGCTACGCATGGAATTAACAAAGTAAAACAAGTAATATATATGAATCATGCGATTTAAGAAAAACAAATTAAACTAATGACTAATCTACCAATGTTAACAAGATGTTTATATAATATATTATAAAACAAAGTGACAAAAGATCACGTGTATAACTCAGGATGTAAAACTATGATAATAAACTTAATAAGCAATTACGGACACTTCCGGGGATATGCATTCGCCAGAACTGAAAGCGGAAGAAACAAAAGTTGTTGAAGTAAAATAAAATTGCCAATAAAATTGCAGAATTTAAAAGTTTAAAACAGAAAAAGAATAATTGCATTAATCTACTCCTACTCCTAATTTACGGATCTAAATTGTTGTCCTAAAGTGGTGTCTAAAGTGGTTCTAAAGTGGTATCAAATACAAGAGAGGAGCCCCATATATATAGGGAAAAATATTGGACTTGGGTCTTCGATTACAAATTTGATATTGAATATAATTTCTTCAATTTCCTTTTCTTCTCCAATAAGTATTTGATTTTTCCTCCAATTTCTTTGACTTCAAGAATTTTCCACCTCCTTTCCCTTTTTGCACCTTTTCCTGCTAGAAATATGATTTTATTTATCTTCCTACAAAACAAAATAAAACAATTTATTAATTAATAAAATTACGAAAGCAGACATAAAATAGGCATTAAAAATATGATGAAATATGGACCTATCAGCCATCATTTCTCACATACATCAAGTCTCAACAGAAATGGGATTTACTGGGCATGTTTGGTTTGGTTTGGTTTATCATGTCTCAACAGAATATAGGTCCCGTGAAACTGTACTACTATTACTAAAGTACATGACTAATGTAAAATGTGTTGTAGTACCGTACTACCGGTGTTATAGAAATCGGTCATTTAGCCGAAATATCGACCGAAGAGAACTGACCGATATAATTTTGTTGAATCGGTCTATTATATGTTTAATTAAAGTCGGGTCAAAATCGGGTTATAAATTGGGAAAGTCCAACTACAAAAAAGGTAAAAGAAATCAATAAACATCATATACGTCTACTATTCTTGATATTTCACAAGGAGAGGAGTGAGGAGAGAAAGAGGAAAAAACCCCTATTATCTGATTCTAATTGACGTGCAAAATTCCATGATCAACAGCTAAATTAAGGTATTGATTTCAGTTTTTTCTAGTTTTCTTTCTTCCCGGTTCCTACTCTTATAAAGCTTTAATTGTTATCTTTTAATGGAGATATCTGTAGCTTTATCTCTGATCTTGGAAGATTGTATATTGGGTAATATTATTTGTTCTTTTATATTGTTCCTGCATATTATCGTTGATTCATGAGTTACTTTTCAAGATTTCATCAAGGTTAACCTATTTTATGGAAAAAGGGGACAACTTTTGTGTGTATATGTCATCCTATACACTATCATAATCCCATTATCTATACAGCTATACTTGTTAATCTATGTAATTTGTATTAAGTTGAACAGACATGTTGTTATTTAATTGCTTTTTTATTATTGTTGTAGAGCTACATAATGGAAATGATACGCCTGATTGTGATCCATCTGCTCCTGATAATTCATTAAAGTGTAATTCCGATGATATTGGATGGGAATTTGGTGATATGGTTACAGCAGGAAATTCATAGAAGGTCAAATGCAGGTTTTGTAATAAAGTACTCAATGGAGGTGTTTTTCGCTTGAAGCAACATATAGCTCGTATTAAAGGTAATGTCGTATCATGTGACAAATCTAATCCGCTAGACTAACTAAGGTGCAAACAAGCGTTGCAGGAGATTAAGCGTGGCAAAGAAAATAAAAGAAAGGCACGTGAAGAAACTAGAAACGAGGTTAATATCAATGTGAGTCAGGTTGATGATTGTGTTGAGATTGACGGTGTAAGCAGGCAACCACACCCACTTGGTCCAACCGATCAATATTCAAGAGCAATATTTTCATCTGACAAAAAAGACAACAAAATATTAATGAGGCATTGTTCAAGAGCAGGACGAATGAGGTGCACACGTATTTGGCTCGTTGGGTTTACGAATCTGGAATTCAATTTAATTCAATAAATAATGATGGTTTTCGTAGATTTGTTGAGGCTGTTGGGCAATTTGGTCCTGGATATATACCGGCCACTCAATATCAGTTGAGAGAGCCTCTATTAAAGCAAGCCGTTAAGGATACCAAAGAAATAATGAAGGTACAGGAGGATGAATGAAAGGATGGGGGGTGTTCGGTGATGACTGATGCTTGGTCTGACAGAAAAAGGCGAAGCGTAATGAATTTGTGCGTTAATTGCAAGATTGGAACTAGTTTTTTATCTTCAATTGAATGTTCATTGGAGGCGCACACAGGAAAATTTATATTTGACTATGTGGACAAGTGGATTGATAACATTGGAAGTAAAAACGTGATACAAGTTGTGACAGATAATGCAACTAATAACTTTGTTGCAGCAAGACTCTTGAGGCAAAAGCGACCAAATATATTCTGGACCGCATGTGCTGCTCATACACTTAACCTTGTTCTAGAAGCAATTGGTAATATGCTTCTTCTTGCTACTGTTTCAAATTCATATTTGTTCAGTTGAATAGATAACAGACTTGGTAGATATGTCATAGTCGAATAATTTGCCAGAGGTTTCAGACTTCTTTGAAGATATGAGTCCTGAAGATAGAATAGCATCAACTTCATCACGTTGTTGTTTCCTTTTTTGTTTGCTTTAGAATCAGAAGCTACGGCTGTATCAATCCCATTAATCTCCTGTAAACTACCTGCAATAGCAATTTTAATATTCATCATTCTTCAAAGCACTAGCACCTGTGCATCTTCTTTTCCTGGCTAAATTCTCAGAACCACCCTCGTAAAATGATTATATTAATTAATGAGTCACATTCTCATTTAATTCGCATTATCTTGTTAATTGTCTAATACTTTTGTTGTTTCCAACTTTATGCAGGTAAGATTCCAAATTTTAAGCTTTTCATTGACAAGGCAAAGTCTTTAACTATATATATCTATGCACATCATAAAACTTTGGCATTGATAATAAAGTTTACAAAAAAAAAAGGATATTGTGAGGCCAGGTGTTACAAGGTTTGCAAGTTCTTTCCTTACTATGCAAAGTATGCTAGAAAAACAGGAAAGTTTAAAGTATATGTTTTTGTCTGATGAATGGAGTAGTTGTAAGTGGGCTACTCAACCAAAGGGGATAGCAGTGTATAGTACTATCGTTAGCCAACCTTTTTGGATGAATCTCTCTCTTTGTGTAGAAGTTTTTAAGCCGTTAGTCAAGCTCCTAAGACTTGTGGATGGTGATTTGAGACCGTCAATGGGTTTCATTTATGGAAAAATTAAAGATGCTAAGAAAGAAGTCATTAGAATTTGTAAAGATGTAAAAGAAATGTATAATCCTATCTTGTACATCATTGAATCAAGGATTAAAGATCGACTTGATGGGCCATTGCATTTGACCGGATATCTTTTAAATCCTTAGTACTATTATAGAGATGATGAAGTGAAAAATGATCCTGATTGCATGTGAGCCTTACTAAGTTGTGTCGAGGCCTTCTTCCCAGATGATTTCCAAACTCAAAATCTGGTCACTAACATTGAGTTGCATAAATACAAGGCAATGGAAGGCATTTTTTCAAAAAAGTTAGCCATTTCGGGAAGAAGTAAAAATGATGACGATTTTAATCCAGGTAATAACTTTAGATAGATGTCATCATTTACTTAATTGATTTCGTTTATGGTTCAATTGAAATTCATTTAATTTAATTCTTCTTTATTATGATAGTTGCTTGGTGGTCTATTTATGGATCTGAGACACCAAATCTGCAAAGGATGGCAATGAAAATACTTGGCCTGACCACAAGTTCTTCAGGATGTGAGAGAAACTGGAGCACCTTTGAAGGGGTTTGTTACTGTGAAATTATTATTATTTTATTAATGCTTGCTTTAAACATAATATTCTCAGGCTTTTTAAAATTTATTTTTTTATTGCTAGATTCATACCAAAAAGAAGAACAGGTTGGATTCAGAGAGATTGAATGATCTTGTATATGTCAAGTTTAATTCAAAACTTCTTAACAAGAATAAAAAGATGAAGGAAAAATGTGATCCGTTACTAGCAAATGATGCTCGAATGGCACAGGAATGGATTGTGGAGGGTGGTGATGAAGAGTCTGAAGGTTCGACAAACACCTACAATGAAACAGACACCAACAATGAGATAGTTAGAGAACTCGATGAAGATGATTTTCTTTCTGAAGAAGAGGAACCGGTTTTTAATGATGATCCACTGTTTGGTGATTTACATAACGAATGTTGGTAGTACTTTGAAAGCGCGAGTAGTTATATCCTTTTAACTGTCTGGTTCCACCTTTTGACTGCCTAGTTGCTTATTAGTTATAGAATTACGTAGGGGATTCATAGTTTAGAAAAGCACAACCTTTGCTAGTGCTCTGGATATAAGGGATGTACTTCTTTATTGTAATTATTTTGAATGTAAATCTGGTTGAACGATGTCACATTTGCTTAATGTATAAAGTCGGAATTATGTTTTTGCAGTTTATTGATGTATAAGGCTGTATAAGGTTTGCTTAATGTATAAAGTTCAGATTATGATTTTGTAGTTGATTAATATATAAGGTTGGGGCTATGATTTTGCTGTTAATTCATTTTGTGGATTATTAAATCATTTCTGATATTTAGTACTAGTACAAATTTTGTAAATCATGTGTGTATAAATAGAAATTAATATTAAATTGCTTCCGATTTATTTCCGATTTCTCTTACCGATAAATCGGCCGATTTCCGATAAATCGCTATAAGGTCCCTCATCCGATTTTGTCCGATAAGCGATTTATGTAACACTGTGTACTGCTAGTAGTTAGACCTGACAATCGTGTCGTGTCTCGTATACTTTCGTTTCGTGTATTTTTGTGTTTTGTGTAATTGAAGGTGAAACCCGTATCCATCCGAAATGAATTCATGTGCTTGAATGTGAAACCCATATCCACCCGAAATGAATTCGTGTACTTTCGTGTCGTGTTTCGTGTATATATTATATAAAAATAAAAATAAAATTTAGTTGAAATTTATTAATAATATTATATTCATATGAAATATACATAAAATATTTTACATTTCCATATATAAATTTAAATACAACTCTATAAAAACTTGTAAATACGTATATTTTTTATGTAAAATATATATCTTCATAAAAATAATATTAATATATACATAAAATCTATAACTAGTAATTTATAAACATCTTTATTTCGTGTACCCGAAATGAAAACCCATATCCGACACTAAATATTTCGTATAATTTTGTGTTCGTGTACTTTCGTGTTTCGTGCACCAAAAATCAAAACCCAAAATCATATTTTTCGTGTCGTTTCATGTCGTGTTCATGTTTCAAATTGTCAGGCCTACTAGTAGTGTACATGCCTTCAAACTAACTTAATTGCTATAATAATAATGGAGAAAACTGAGTCTGAGTTTGTTCTCAGGTAAGTTAAAAGATTTTGTTACTATAAAACAAGTGGACCTGCATGGGCAATTTTCTAAATATAATTTTTTTTACAATATTTTAGTTGAATTAGTTGAATTTTCAAGATTTTGTGAGGAAAAATTAATGTGAAATTTACAAAGTTTATACATATGTATGTTCAAAATTTATATAGATCCCGTTTGGAAAATCTTATTTCTCATAAATAAGTTACTTATTCTAAAAATAAAATTATATATATATATATATATATAGGTTTTTGCTCAAATACAAACCATTCCTTAAATACAAACTACAAACTAACATAAAATATATTATATTTTATTTATTCTAATGGCCCCGCCAGGGGCACCTTTACAAAAAATGTCTAAAATTCTTGGCTCCATTCAGCAAAAAAAAAAAAAAAAAAAAAAAAGTTCATTGCTGACGTCACTGCCACGTCAGCAGTGAACAATAACTTTTTTTTTTCCTGAATGGAGCCAAGAATTTTAGACATCTTTTGTATTGGGGTACCCCTAATTTGATCATTAGATTAGCATGAAATGTTGGATTAGTGTTTAGTTTTTAGTTAATTTTAGTTTGTAGTGGAGTAGGACTGAATAGGTTTTTGCTCAAATACAAACAAATCCTTAAATACAAACTACAAACTAACATAAAATATTTTATATTTCATTTATTCTAATGGCCTCGCCAGGGGCACCTTTACAAAAGATGTCTAAAATTCTTGGCTCCATTCAGCAAAAAAAAAATTGTTCATTGCTGACGTCACTGCCACGTCTGCACTGAACAATAACTTTTTTTTTCTGAATGGAGCCAAGAATTTTAGACATCTTTTGTATTGGGGTACTACCCATAGTTTGATCATTAGATTAGCATGAAATGTTGGATTAATGTTTAGTTTTTAGTTTTTAGTTAATTTTAGTTTGTAGTGGAGTAGGACTATATATATATATTTGAAATAAGTAATTTATATTTGCAATATAACGCATGTTAAAGTCTTCAAACACATTTTTTCTAAAAAACAAATTTATAAATATGAATTTTTTATCAAAATAAATAACTTATAAATTAACAATAAGACGGACCAAACGGTGCCATAGCATATCCGTTCAAACTTACTTAACTGCTATAATAATAATAATAATAATGTAACTAATTGAATTTTCGAGATTCTGCGAGAAAAAACTAATGTGAAATTCACGTATGTATATTCAAAATTTACATTTTGCATGGCCGGTTCACCCGCGCTCCATGTTTAAATATATGAATCACTCCTGCTATTATAGTTGAATGACATGATGCTTGAGCTTGATAGAATTGATAGGCATGATCGTAAAGGTTACACATTTAACATGTTTCTGAACCATTAAACTGAGGTAAACATAGAAGGCCAGTTTCGCAATTAGCATTTAGGCAAGGCCCAAAGTAGGTCCAAAAATTCAGACCGAACTTTTCAAAGATTGGACTGGTTTAAGATACCAATATTTGGTTGTAGTGTTGGACTGGTTGAAGATGCCGAAATTTGGTTTTTGTGTTGGGCCAAGGCCATCTGGAACAATGGTAAAGGTTAAAACAAATAATTGGAGTAGTACGATCATCTTCCCAAAGTGGCAACTAACAAAACACTTATTTTACCGATCACAATTATGTGATTGTTACTTTACCATCTGACCTTGTATTAAAAAAAATGTCAGCCTGTTGTTTCTTTATTTAATTATTACTTAACAACAATATGTTCCACTTTTTTTTTTTTTTTTGGAAAGGCAGAATATATTAAAAAAATATTTATCATAAAATACCACTTTTTCTAAGTTTTTTTTACGATTTTACTATCTTTTCAAAAAATTTGCAAAAATATTATTTTCAAAAAAATAATATACAAAAATATCATGTTATTTGCAAAAAATATGATCTGCAACTAGATGCACCGTTGCATCTGGTTGTATATATAATTTCATATGTGATTGTAAATAATATACATTTGGTTGGTTTGCTTGCCGTAATTGCAGATCGTATTTTTACAAATAAAATGATATTTTTATAAATAATATTTTTTAAAAAAATATTTTTATAAATATATTTCTAAACTTAGATATTTATGAAAAAAAATCCTATATCAAATAAAAATGTTGAGCATACAGGCCACAGGGCCACAACTACATGAACCCCAAATAAAGGCACAAAAAACACTAAATAGACTGTGATCTAAACCTTTGAAATTAAATTTTAGGGTATTAGTTTGATATGTCCAAATTAACAAGTCAATTATAAATATGTTCTTCTTCATTGAATAATTATAAATATGTCTTGTATTTAGTTATTTAATCATGTTTATAACAAAAAGTAGAACAAATGAGAAAAATGGGATATATTTATAAATATAAATAAAGATATGACACAATTATAAATGATATTTTAAAATAGGACATATTACAAAAAAAACCCCTAAATTTTACTAGAAGTCTACTTTTTTTTTTTTGAAACAAATCGTACTTGCATTACTTAGAAATTATCACTTTCGAATACATGATTAATAAATGCAGGAATAGTGACAGACCACTCTCCATAGCCTGACATAGAATTTGTGCAGCATTTGCAAACAAAAGAACCATACGATTCGCAGAACGATAATCGAACTACTAGCACTTGATCAATGTATTTTAGTGATTTTGTCCAAGAAATGGCTTCTCGAAGGTTAATGACTTCAACTTCTCGTGGTTGCCAATTACCTTCTATATGACAACAACTCGCTCCAACCTGATCTTCCCTTCAAACCTGGAGCAAATTTCGAATTGCAACCAACACACCAAACAAAACAGCAAATAGAAAACACAACCAAAACATAAACCCCAAAAATTGGGGGTAAATCAACAACCCAAAAATTTGTCACTAAAAAAGGATTGGATCTCGGTTTTATTGAAAAACTAAAAAAAAAAATTAAAGATTCAAAAATGGAGGAAACGGGATGAGAGAATGGGTGGGATGGATGTGGATTTGATGGAAGGATGGGCGGTAAAGGGTGGGTGGAGATGGCCGACTCTCAAAACGAGGTAGAGAGTTTAGGGTTTTTTCCGGTGGATGACTATTCTTTTTTTTTTTTTTTTCTTTTTTTGGTATTTCCTTGTTTGGTTAGAAGATTACTTATATGAGTTCCTAAACAAAAAATTAAGAAATATGATCTAATTTTGTACTCCAACAATTTCCTAAGTGATTCCTTAAGATTTAGTATATGTTTTTCCTTCCTTATTTTTGAGGATCTCCTAGTCTACCTTATCTCATTTTTACCAATTAAGAGCTCGTTTGGTTGCTTATGGGTATTCACTTCCTGGAGAAGTTTTAATACCTTGGTAATTATTTCCTTGTATCAGGTTCCTGGGAAGTTGAAAATTATGTTTGGTTATATGTAGGAATTTATAAATCGTGGGAAGTGTAAGTTACCAAGGGGAGGGTGGGTAAGTAACTTCCTATATTTTATGGGAATTACAATTACCCAGTAACTTCTACTTCCTATATGAATGTTAACCAAACAAGTTTATAATTTCCTACTTCCTAGGAAGATCAAGTTCCCATATATTTACCTGTCAACCAAACGACCTCTAAGTATTCACTTTTCTTCTTTTTTTTTACATTTTTTATTCCTTTTTCCAATTTTTTTTCTCTGTATATTATTATTATAATAATAGGAAACACATACAAGAAATATTGTTGGAGTAACTACTCCTAAATTTATCCTAAATTATTAAGAACTCTATTATTTGTAATATATTTAAGGAATTCACAAAAAATTTGTTGGAGTTCCTCCAAGAAACATTAGTGCTACTCCCTCCGTCTCATAATAAGTTGCTCGTTTGAAATGTCGGGACTGTTCATAACAGGAGAAAAATTATTAATTTACATCTAATCTATAAGATCAAATATAATCATGAGTGATTTTGTTAGATTCATATTTATGAATACTTTAATACAGTGAAGTTTTTATATTTAATACTAATACAAAATTCAAGATATTAACGATCAAAAGTATGCGTTGGCAAACATGTACAGTCAAAACAGACAACTTATTTGGAGACGGAGGGAGTATCTGCTACCGGAAACTCACTCCGTAGAATATTTCAATATTTCTTAAACCAACCTTTCATTTCCTTCCTACATTTCTCTAGATACCACCAGGCTAACACCACCTAAATTAAATTAAAGACCCTGTCAACATTCTTGAAATAAAATTGTGGCTTAGCAACCAACTTTGTCAACCCTGCATCATGTATAATTACTTAAAAATGTTTGAAATGTATTCGTATTATTAAATATTATAAAAAGATTAAAATTTATGTAATATTACCTATAATTTGTGATAAGTGGATTTTATATCCACTTGGAATGCCTCCGTTCGGCTTAAATTGATTGTTTTGGACTCAAGTTGTTGTAGTTTTGATGTGTTTTGCTTAGTTGTGCAGATTTACGAGAATGTTGATTAAAGTTGATGCTTCTATCGTTTTTGGAGATTTAATTGATTAAAATTCGGATTTTCCGGGAAGGCTGCGCAGCTTATACTGTTTTGGCCATATCTGGAGTTCTAGAAGTCCGTTTTCAGCGATCTTACTACCCACGCGAAGCCTGGGAGATTTTCTACAACTTGGGATAGGATTCCCAGGAGCAAATTGCGCTGGGTAGGAGCAATTTGCGCGAAGAACAGACTGCTGGGCGCAAGTTGCCCCTGAAAAATTACAGTTTTTACTATTTTGGCCATATCTTGAGTTCTACAACTCCGTTTGGGGCCCGTAAGCAGTCCACGCGAAGATAACGAGATTCTCTATCATTCTAAAGTGGTCCAGAGGTCAAATTACGATTGGAACGTTCCAGAATATCTGAAGAAAAGTCAGCTACGAATTTTCCTTAAAAACAGAATCAGTTTAGGAAACGTATTTTGCAGAAATTCTATTATAATTCTGTTTTGGTATTTTCTTGCTGGGCAAGATTTGTAGAGTCTATTTAAACACATCCTACCATTGTAAAAGATAACAATTCATAGCTAACAATTCATAGCTAACAATTCATAGCTTTTAATCGTATCAAGGTACTTTCGATCTTCAATTCTTTCTTCAGTATTATGTTTTCATTCATTATCATTATTATTATGTTTTCTTTATTAAATATGCGTAACTAATTCTCTAATCTGAGGATTGGGTAGTATTCCTTGGTATTCATGCATGCTTGATTATGTGATTTTCTGCTTTGCTGATTTGTTAATGAGATCTTAACACAATTAGGGGAGTCATGAACCTTTGATTGTATTCTAGGGATTGTAATAAGCTTGGGAGAGAAGTTGCAATCTTAGTACATGATTTAATAGACATAATTTGAATATTAGATCGGGAGATTAATAGGAGAATTGTGAGACATATAATTCTTGGCACTTAACAGTTTATAGATATACTTTGATTGTATCACGGGAGTGACAATTAGGGTGTAGCTGTAGGCACTATATTGTAACCTGGGAGGGTGCAGTATAACTTTAGAAGAATTGTTTTCAGCAAGGTAAGAACACAGATATCACATTAATATTGAGCATGTATTGAGACCAAGTGAAGAACCCCAGTTCTTAGATTATTTTCCTATATATTTGAATCTCAGTTTAAAATCAATTCTTAGTACTTATAATTAGTTCTTGGTTAATTTAGTTACTACACAAACCCAAAATTCTTCTCACACACTTCTAGACGAAAAGAGATAAGAAACCTGAACTTTGTATTAAATTTAGTCCTTCCCTGAGAACGAACACACAAAAATACTACTAACAAATTGGCGCCGCTGCCGGGGAAGGCAGTATATTTGAGTTTAGGTTAATTGTTTCTTATTGTTTAGATTTTATATTTGTATATATTTTTCTTTTCTTTCTTTTTGTATTTCTTTCTTTGGAGTGTCTACAGGTTCTTTGAGGTAGACAACTTAAACAGGTTTTGAGGAGAGAGACTAGATGGAGTACAACTTTGGTTGGAACAATGCTCAGAATTTCTACAACAGTCAGGAACAATATCAAGACTTCAATCCTTACCCACAATTCAATTCCTATGAGGATTGTAATGCATATCAGGTGAATTCGTTCTATTCTGAGAACTCATTTTATGCTCCATATGCCCCTAGCAATGATTATTCATATTCGTTTGAAAATCAATATCATGATGATCTTAATCCATATATGTGTAATGATGTTGATCCGAGTTTAACTCAGTCTAATCCTTCTTTACTTGCTGATTGGGAGATTGCGCTCAATAAAATGATTCAAGGAACTCAATCTAATCCTCCTTTACTTTCTTTGGGAGTTTTTGATGAACCAACTTTAGAAATTGCTAGTGATAATGATATTCCATGTGATTCAATAGCTTGGTACGAGGAGAATGCTAAACTAAATAATTTTATTTGGGAAGTTCGAGCAGTGTGGTATGAAGGTTGTTATAGAACTCCCCCTTGTGTCAATTTTCCTCTATGCCATGATTCTTGTTTAGCAATTGATGATAATGTTGTGTCTGATGAGTCTACTTGTGTAGTTGATAATTGTCCCATGCGCATTAATGATAATTTGGATGCAATTGAAATTCTACCAAATCTAGAAAATTTTGAGCTTAATACATTGGTAGACGAGATTAAAATTGATGAGTGTCCAATTATAGAAGAGAAGGAAGTTAAGATTGATAAAATTGAAAATCTTGCTTTAGAGTATAAGGATCCGATTTGGGAGGAGTATATGAGTCGTACTTATAATGATTATTCTGACGATTTTTCTAGCTATTTTGATGTTTCCAAGTCTCTTGAGCATGATAGGTTCTTGAAAGTTTTCGTACCTTTCAATGAATCTAAGGTTTATTTGAACAATAAACTTATATTAGAAATTCGTAGATATGTGCATCTGTTTGTTTTTTCTCCTCATTGAAGTTTCCAGGTAGAAGTAACGTCAAGCTATTGACGTTAAAGAAGCGCTTCGTGGGAGGCAACCCACGCTTTTCGGCAATTTTATTTAGGTATGTTTTCTATTATCCCTTGTATTACCTTCCATTCAATGAGGGCATTGAATATTTTAAGTTTGGGGGTGGTTTGAGGGATTAGTAGTTGTTGTTGTATTATGTGTTCATGTAGGATTTCATGCTTTGCATATTATTAGTAGTAAATCATGCATATATATTTGTGCTATTTACGTTTGTCTCATATAGGACATTCTGTTTTTATTTTCGTATACCATGTGAGTTTTCATTTAGTTGCATTTTCATGGCATGCATATTTCATGATCCCTTAGGACGAGCTGATTCTGATTGATAGGTAGATGTATAATTGAGTGTGGTGATGATGAGTAGAGGGCTGATTTATAGTTTCTATGAAATTGGCTTGCATGTTACGGGAACAAAATTTTTACACAAACTCATTGGGTGCTTTTGGGCTAGGTTAGGGTCATGCCTGTGGGATGTTTTGAGATTTAATCACTTGTTTATATTTAGAATTTTCGTTATTCCCTTTATAGCGTAGGAACATTAAAATCTAAGTTTGGGGGAAAACAGGAATTTCATGCTAGTTGTTCATAATTGTCAATAATGGCTAGGTGTCAAATGGCTAGTAGCCAGCTCATATTTATATGAGTAGTCTAGGGTTGGAAATGAGAAAGGCTCATTCCAGATTGCAAAAAAAAAAAAAAAAAAAAGAAAGAAAAAAAAAAGAAAAAAAAAAGAAAAAAGAAAAAAGAGTCAATAAGTTATTTGTTTATATGCAAAATTAACCAGAGTGAGCTCTTTAATACTCGAGTAATTAAGTCTGAGGGGACTTAGTCCTAGTAACCTAAAGCCCTTATGGTTTGGGATTGCTGACCTAACACTCGCTACATGGGTATTATTGTATAAGCCTTTTGGGGTCTCATTCATTGCACGGTTAAATAAGCATGCGTATTGTATATAGTGTCGTAGTTTAGTAATAAAGCATGAGTTTCTGTCTACCTTGGATAAGGGTGGAGGTGTTCCTAGGTTATGAAGTGTCTACAGTCTATTCTGATTATAAACCTGTGATTGTCTTGACGGAAAGCATGTATGATTTTTGACCTAGTTTTGGGAGTATTTCTGATGAGCATCGTACACACACACGTTTCTGTCATGTACTGTTAGTATACGGGGACTTAGTCGAGCTCTGCTTGGATTTGTTGCATTCTTTGAGATATTTGCTTGTTAGTTGGTTTTGGTAAGTTTGAAGGGGATCTTTGCATTTTTCATATTAGTTGCATTCATGCATTGCATTGCATTAGGTTAAATGGATTTTGTGGGTACATTCGCTATAGGCCCTCACGAGACCTTACTCGTCCACTAGGGCTGCCTAGGGGTTTAAAGGGCTTGTTGCATATGCCAAATGCAACCGTGATCACCTACGGAAGTGGTACTAGTTAGTTAGTTAGTTGTAATTGTTTATGCTTGAGGACAAGCATCAGTTTAAGTTTGGGGGTTTGATAAGTGGATTTTATATCCACTTGGAATGCCTCCGTTCGGCTTAAATTGATTGTTTTGGACTCAAGTTGTTGTAGTTTTGATGTGTTTTGCTTAGTTGTGCAGATTTACGAGAATGTTGATTAAAGTTGATGCTTCTATCGTTTTTGGAGATTTAATTGATTAAAATTCGGATTTTCCGGGAAGGCTGCGCAGCTTATACTGTTTTGGCCATATCTGGAGTTCTAGAAGTCCGTTTTCAGCGATCTTACTACCCACGCGAAGCCTGGGAGATTTTCTACAACTTGGGATAGGATTCCCAGGAGCAAATTGCGCTGGGTAGGAGCAATTTGCGCGAAGAACAGACTGCTGGGCGCAAGTTGCCCCTGAAAAATTACAGTTTTTACTATTTTGGCCATATCTTGAGTTCTACAACTCCGTTTGGGGCCCGTAAGCAGTCCACGCGAAGATAACGAGATTCTCTATCATTCTAAAGTGGTCCAGAGGTCAAATTACGATTGGAACGTTCCAGAATATCTGAAGAAAAGTCAGCTACGAATTTTCCTTAAAAACAGAATCAGTTTAGGAAACGTATTTTGCAGAAATTCTATTATAATTCTGTTTTGGTATTTTCTTGCTGGGCAAGATTTGTAGAGTCTATTTAAACACATCCTACCATTGTAAAAGATAACAATTCATAGCTAACAATTCATAGCTAACAATTCATAGCTTTTAATCGTATCAAGGTACTTTCGATCTTCAATTCTTTCTTCAGTATTATGTTTTCATTCATTATCATTATTATTATGTTTTCTTTATTAAATATGCGTAACTAATTCTCTAATCTGAGGATTGGGTAGTATTCCTTGGTATTCATGCATGCTTGATTATGTGATTTTCTGCTTTGCTGATTTGTTAATGAGATCTTAACACAATTAGGGGAGTCATGAACCTTTGATTGTATTCTAGGGATTGTAATAAGCTTGGGAGAGAAGTTGCAATCTTAGTACATGATTTAATAGACATAATTTGAATATTAGATCGGGAGATTAATAGGAGAATTGTGAGACATATAATTCTTGGCACTTAACAGTTTATAGATATACTTTGATTGTATCACGGGAGTGACAATTAGGGTGTAGCTGTAGGCACTATATTGTAACCTGGGAGGGTGCAGTATAACTTTAGAAGAATTGTTTTCAGCAAGGTAAGAACACAGATATCACATTAATATTGAGCATGTATTGAGACCAAGTGAAGAACCCCAGTTCTTAGATTATTTTCCTATATATTTGAATCTCAGTTTAAAATCAATTCTTAGTACTTATAATTAGTTCTTGGTTAATTTAGTTACTACACAAACCCAAAATTCTTCTCACACACTTCTAGACGAAAAGAGATAAGAAACCTGAACTTTGTATTAAATTTAGTCCTTCCCTGAGAACGAACACACAAAAATACTACTAACAATTTGTTTTTGGACATTTCATTCCATGTTAATCAAAACATTTATATAAAACAATTCAGTAAAATATGAAGTAAAAATTGAAAATATTAAATTTGTTATGTCAAATTAAAATAGCAGTATATATAATAATAAATAATTGCAAGATATATACTAATCACATTCATTATATTTTAGAGTATATAATTCACATGATTAATATATTAAAAATTAATTATACTAAAATTTCATTTAAAAATAAAATTAATTTAATATAACTGACACTATCCCGAAGCTAATCCTGCAAACAAACATTTTATATTATGCTTACCATTTTGTGACATCAAACCATTTACTAGATTTTAAAGTACTACTAGTAATTTTATAAGTTATACTCTATAATCTTATAAGCAATAGAATTTTAACATTACATTAATAACTTAGTAGTACTACTAGTAATTTTATAAGTTATACTCTATAATCTTATAAGCAATAGAATTTTAACATTACATTAATAACTTAGTAGACAAAAAATGTTTTTTTAAGAAAATATCCCGCAACTCTTCATCTTTCCATAAATGTAAGGTCGACATAGCCTGATTTTTCTTTGTTACTGTATAATTTTTATCAGTATCTTCGATTTTGTAATATAAAAATTGGAAACGTGCCAAACACGGTGTTATCTAAAACGAGCGATAGTCATGAAACTCTACCCAGTCACAATCATTTTGGGACTCCACGTAGATACGATCAGCTTTAAAACGTTTGATACTTTGCTTTGACGAGGTCGACTATTAGTGGCTGTTTCGGGTATTTTAAAAAATGTAGCTTATGACTTATAAGCACTTATGTCATATAAGTGATAAGTAGAGCATAACTTATAAGTCAGTAAAGTGTTTGGTAAATCAGAACTTATAATCAGTAAACTGTTTGGGTAAATCAGAACTTATAAGTTAACTTTTTTCTATAATTTTCAAAATATTTGTTTTTTATATTTAACAATGGATGTCAATGAATAGATCTCGATGAGTAGAGAAATTTGAGATATACATATCAATTTTCTAATGAATGGATCGAGAGATATATGATTTTGAAGATTTGAAGGATATTATATATTGCGTATATCGAGAAATAAGTTATAAGCATAAGTTGAATGTTAACATTCAACTTATGGGATTATAAGTTATAAGTTGAGCCAAAACTTATTTTGGCAAACATCCTCCATAAATACTTATGGTCTTATAAGGCATAAGTTACCCTATTTAAGACGAAACAAACAGGCCCTTAGCTTAGTATCAAACGGCTGCTGTTAGTTATGTCCACATCGCATTATCCGTAAATCCAACGGCTCAGAACTCACACTTCACTTCACTATGCCCCAGTTTTCCCCTCCTCCTAATAAAAAATGAGGCAAAGAATTATTGCTTTTGACTTTCAACTTTAAGCATAGAGCAAGTTCAAAGTTTTCCTGTTTGAGTTATTAAATTAAAATTTTAAAAATTAATCATAAAAATTTGATTGAAAATTACTAATACATAATTTTTTAAAATCATATTCCATTTCTTAAAAATCTTTAGTTATTCTTAATTTTATGAATACTACTTGTTTAGTTTATATTTTTGCAGTTCTCTCATTTCTTTACAATTTCCTTTTTGGGATGTCGCTCTCAATTCTTTACATTACAAAACTTATCCAATAAAATTTTATAATATAAAAAGTAACAACACCCACTACTTGGGTACGTGTGTTGCTGTAGTGGTTTGAGTTCTCAGCTTCTCTAAGAGGGGTTAAGGGTTCGAATTCTGGAGTGTGCGTGTGTTGTAACTATATAAAAAAAAAAACACCTACTACTTTCCTCCACTAAACTCACTCTATTACATAAAATATTGATTGGTCCCACCGCTTTACTCACTTTTCTTAGGTCTTGTTCCTGAGTTTTTTAAGGAGCGAAAGTAAATGAATGCAAGAGGAAGTAATTGAAAAGGGAAGTAATATGTCTCGTTCACTTGCTCCCGAGTTTGAAAAATTTTAGAGCGAAATTGATTTTATTAACATGCTCCCGAGTCGGAAGAAAAGCATGTAAATGATTGCCAAGTTACAATTCAATCCTTAGATATAAAATGTTTTCATTTAAATTATAAGGGTATATTTGTAATATCAAGTATTTTTAATTAATTTGCTTTTACTTGCTTTCCTTTTCATCCTAATTTTGGGATGAAAATTTTGGAAGGAAAGTAAGCAAAATTTTATTTACCTTTTGTTATGCCCGAATCTCGGCATAGGTCCTAAACAGGCCCAATGGACTACATTAGGGGTCCACCTCTCCTAATGGGCTCAAATATCTCTCAATGAGGCTAAATATTGAAGAAGGATCAACAAGACATGAGGACCGATTAGGGATCGCCTCACCTCTATCTCATAAATCTCTTGAAGACACTATCACCCAAGGGGTCTCACGCTAGGCCTCCAAGGGGTCTCAGGCTAGGCCCCAAAGGGGTCTCATTCTAGGCCTCTAGGCGTCTCATTCTAGGCCTCTAGGCGTCTCATGCTAGCCCGGACTCGGGATTACATCTTCACTCTAATGCTAGCCTGGCCTTGGGATCGCATCTTCCGGGATCGCATCTCCCGGGATCGCATCTACCGGGGTCACAGCCCGGGGTCATGTCTCCATCATGAACACCATCGTATTTGATAATCTTATTAAAGTATCTCCATATGAAGGCTCATAGCTGACCCCTCGAGGTCACATGAGTATCCATATACTTGGGTCCGCTTCGCATCACTCGACCCCATGAGGTCACATGCCAGGCCCTTGTTACTTCTCTACTAACCTCACCTGAGAGGCCTCGACTCTAACCATGCGAGACCATCGGTTTCCTTCTCTGGGCCATGGATCATGGATAGAATTAATGACTCATAGGTAACTTCTTCTCCAAGAACTACGTACGGCTTGATCCCTATAAATAGGGTACGTAGGCACCTTGTTATGGACGATTAACAGCTCACCCCTGAAAATACCATACAAGATCAGCCACAAACAATCTCCAATCTCCTTTCGTGTTCTTAGCAAAATATCTGTATTTTGCTCCGTGATTCCAGCAACCTCCATAAACATTGTTATACCAATTTCTCCCTATAACATTTGGCACTAGAATAAGGGCTAGTCATCATATTGGGAGAAGGATGACTAAGTCGAACAAGAAGAACGGAGGGAACAATGGTGAGACCCCGGGGTCTCACAAGACACCCAAAGGCGACCCCCAGGAGCGAGGCCTCCGCACCTAGCACTGAGAGGCCCCACCTAGCGTAGCGAGGCCAAGGCAAGGATCAAGGTTCTAGGTGATCCCCATCTCCTCATTGAGATTGCGAGCGGTCCCATCGTTGTGATGACAGACACCCATCTCCTCGTTGAGATTGTGAGAGGTCCCATCATCGTGATGACAGACCCCCATCTCCTCATCGAGATCGTGAGCGGTCCCATCGTCGTGTCGACAGACCCCCGTCTCTTCGTGAGATGCCTCCTCGTGAGATGCCTCTACGTGAGATGCCTCTACGTGAGATGCCTCCTCGTGAGATGCCTCTTCGTGAGATGCCTCCTCGTGAGATGCCTCTTCATGAGATGCCTCCTCGTGAGATGCCTCATAGTGAGATTCCTCTTAATGAGATGCCTCTACGTGAGATGCCTATACATGAGATGCCTCATAGTGAGATACCTCCTCGTGAGATGTATCCTCGTGAGATGCCTCCTCGTGAGATGCCTCTTAATGAGATGCCTCTACGTGAGATGCCTCCTAGTGAGATGCCTCCTAGTGAGATGCCTCTACGTGAGATGCGTCCTAGTGAGATGCCTCTTAATGAGATGCCTCTACGTAAGATGCCTCCTAGTGAGATGCCTCTTAATGAGATGCCTCTACGTGAGATGCCTCTACGTGAGATGCCTCTTAATGAGATGCCTCCCAGTGAGATGCCTCTTAATGAGATGCCTCCTAGTGAGATGTCTCGCAACAATCTTATTACATATGCAACATAGGGAAGCTTGTTATGACATTGAAGAAACTAATGGCCCCGGGATAGCGATGATGAGGCCAAGGGCCTCAGGATATCATGACGAGCCCAAGTGCCTCGGGATAGCGATGATGAGGCCAAGGGCCCCGAGATAGCATGCCGAGGCCAAGTGCCCCGGGATAGCAATGATGATGCCAAGTGCCCCGGGATAGCGATGATGAGGCCAAGGGCCCCGGGATAGCATGACGAGGCCAAGTGCCTTGGGATATCGTGATGAGGCCAAGTCCCCCCGGATAGCGTTGATGAGGTCAAGTGTCTTGGCACAACAATGAAGAGTACAAGTGCTCTAGGATAGTGTTGAAGAAGTCAAGTATGCTTATAGCGGGATCACACCTAATTCTCTTCATTACAAATGGTGTCAACCTCAAATAATACAAGAAGGATGCTGAAACATGTTGATTCCTCATCACATCTATAATGATAATGAGGACTCGGGGGGTAGTGACATTATATAAACACCTCTTCTAGCAAGACATTTGAAATATTACAAGTACAGTCTCTAGCAACGCGACATCTTGTGATGCGAGGCCTCTCAACATATGAGGCTGCGAGGAGGAGACCTCTCAACATATGAGGCTGCGAGGAGGAGACCTCCCAACATATGAGGCTGCGAGGAGGAGACCTCTCAACATATGAGATTACGAGAAGGAGGTCTCTCAACATATGAGGCTGTAAGGAGGCCTCGCAACATATGAGGCTGCAAGGAGGCCTCGCAACATAGGAGGCTATGAGGAGTCTCTTACCATAATAACAAGGAGTAAGCTCGGAGGAGAGTCCTCTCATCATATTCTAAAAAGAACTTGAAGACACAAGTGGAAGCGTGAGCTCATATATCAGCTAAACAGAAGACAGATTTCATAATTTATGACCACAAGGCCCTATGGGGTCGCCTCTCAAGGTCCCTACAAAACCACATTGCGCTTGGAAGGACCCTTTGAGGTCACCAACACTTACATATACTTGACTTCACATCACTTGGAGGACACACCTTTACTTGATTCCACATCGCATTCATAATGGCAATATGGAATCGGGGGGTAGTTATTATGCCCGAATCTCGGCATATGTCCTAAACAGGCCCAATGGACTACATTAGGGGTCCACCTCTCCTAATGGGCTCAAATATCTCTCAATGAGCCTAAATATTGAAGAAGGATCAACAAGACATGAGTACCGATTAGGGATCGCCTCACCTCTATCTCATAAATCTCTTGAAGACACTATCACCCAAGGGGTCTCATGCTAGGCCTCCAAGGGGTCTCACGCTAGGCCTCCAAGGGGTCTCATTCTAGGCCTCTAGGCGTCTCATTCTAGGCCTCTAGGCGTCTCATGCTAGCCCGGACTCGGGATTACATCTTCACTCTAACGCTAGCCTGGCCTCGGGATCGCATCTTCCGGGATCGCATCTTCCGGGATCGCATCTCCCGGGATCGCATCTTCCGGGATCGCATCTTCCGGGATCGCATCTCCCGGGATCGCATCTACCGGGATCGCATCTACCGGGATCGCATCTCCCGGGATCGCATCTACTGGGATCACATCTCCCGAGATCACATCTCCCGGGATCGCATCTCCCGGGATCGTATCTACCGGGATCGCAGCCCGGGGTCACGTCTCCATCATGAACAACATCGTATTTGATAATCTTATTAAAGTATCTCCATATGAAGGCTCATAGCTGATCCCTCGAGGTCACATGAGTATCCATATACTTGGGTCCGCTTCGCATGACTCGACCCCACAAGGTCACATGTCAGGCCCTTGTTACTTCTCTACTAACCTCACCTGAGAGGCCTCGACTCTAACCATGCGAGACCATCGGTTTCCTTCTCTGGGCCATGGATCATGGATAGAATTAATGACTCATAGGTAACTTCTTCTCCAAGAACTACGTACGGCTTGATCCCTATAAATAGGGTACGTAGGCACCTTGTTATGGATGATTAACAGCTCACCCCTGAAAACACCATACAAGATCAGCCACAAACAATCTCAAATCTCCTTCCTTGTTCTTCGTGTTCTTGGCAAAATATCTGTATTTTGCTCCGTGATTCCAGCAACCTCAATAAACATTATTATACCAATTTCTCCCTATAACACCTTTCACTCGCTTTCGCTCCTGAAAAAAACTCGGGAGCACAAACATAGATGTAAATTATGTTACTTTCCTTCCTTTTTACTTGCTTTCCTTCCTTTTTTTATACTCGGAAGCAGGGTGTTACTTTTTTCCAATACTTTACACTTTTTCTTAACCTCTGTACCCAACTCGTTTGTAAACAAATGAGAGGGACGGAGGGAGTAAGTTATATTCAAAAAAAAAAGTTATTCTCTTTCTTTTTTATACTTTTATTTACTTTTTAGGTTTTAGTTTATTATTATAATTGTTAATAGAGGACATAGAGTTGTTGGAATTTCGTGATGAAAAGCATTGGAGATCTAATATTTCGAGGTGGCAGAGATCAGATGAAGAATTAGGTTTTTTGCAAGTCTTCTATCTTCCCTTTTTGGACTCCAAGAAAAACTGAACCTCCATACAATGTGCCTACGTACCCTATTTATAGGGATCAAGTCGAACATAGTTCTTAAAGAGTAAGAGACCTAAATGGGCTAGGTTTTTCATCCGGTGCCCGATGGGCTGGACCACTGCCTTTAATTCCATCAACCTAGGTCGTTGAGACCCGACTATTTTCTAAGAACGTGGAGATTAAGTCATTGACCTGACAACCCAAAATCAGAAGTTATCTAATTTTATTTATAGACCCGAATATATAGCTGTTTGATGCTAACCTGTCTAATTATTTCACTAAAGGGCACAGGTGGTCTTTAAGTCTTCAATCAACAATGATCTTCAATATTAAAAGAGAATGGGCCTAGACCACTTGCCTTGAATCTTCAATGTCTTCTGAACACAACTGGGCGAGGTCAATACAAATGGGCAAGGCATCTTCTTCAATTGTGTAATTCTGTTCTTCATATGTATGTTCCTTCCGGCCTGTTTTCTAGGTCCTTTCAATGTATACGAGGCCTTTTAAAACTGGCAATGTCTTTAGTAACATAGGTTTAGCTCAATTGGTCTTCCTCATTAAGTAACATTTAACATAGGTTAGATCTAGCATGTGACCGTGACTAATTTCAATGAGTGAAACCATTGATTGCGAACAAGGCCAGTAAAAACAGTGAGCAAATTTTACTCGTTATATCCTTATATATAATAAGCGAAAGAGATATCTTGGGCAAAATTTTGGTCATGTACCACCAAAACAATGAGGATCGTTAGATCTTAACATAGATAGAGAACTGTTGGATCTAATTTTAAAAAGGTATTTGTGTGTTATCAAAATTATATTCAAATACTAATAAGTGTATTTTAATAATTTAAACCAAATATAAGTAAATTTCTCAAATTAAATAGAATTCCTAATGTGGAAAGTCCTACCTTTTTTTTATCTTCAGTTTTAGGATAATTCTAGTTGGATAATAATTGTTAAGTCATCATTAAATTAAAGATTTTTTGTAAATTTCGTGTGGACTATAAAATCGTTCAAATCTGATTTTTAGAATTGAGTCCAAAGAGTAAAGTGAGAGACATAAACCTAATTATTATCAAACTTTTATATATTTTAACTCCAATTTGATTATTATTTTTAAAAAGGGATATTGTATTTTTTTTAATAAGTACACTACACCAAATATGACCTATTGCAACACCAATATATATTTGTGTTACAAAAAGTGTTACAATAGACACAAAACTTAGTAGTCTATTGCAATATTTTTAAAAATGTTGCAAAAAATACGAAAAGTGTTGCAAGCAAAATGATCTTTTTGAAATTTTATAACAATTGCAATACTTTAACAAAAGCGTTACAATAGACGAAACATTTTTAGTCAATTTTTCCAAAATTGTAGGCGGAAACTTGTTTTTTTCGCTGGGCGGGATAAAAAAGGTCGGGTTCCCAAATATTTCTTACACACAATTAAAACATAAAAACAAAAATTTAATCTCTCTCAGCCGCTCTTCTCTCTCGACCTCACCTCTCTCTGTTGATCCTCTCTCTCCCATCTTTCTCACTCACTTATCTCTCTCACTCATCCCTCTCGCTCCTCTCTCTATTTTGATTCGCTCCTCTCTCTATTTTGATTATGTTCTTTATTGCTTATTTGATTTTGCTCTTCTTCATTCTTATGTTTTAATTTTCAATTAAGGCTTCAATTGGGGTTTTTTCTTGAGGGGCTTCAATTAGGGCTTGCAGTTCGAGGTATAATTGGACCTACACGGTGATTAGGTTTCAGTGGTTTAAGAAGACTAGGAGGAAAGCTTTATTTTCTTCTGTGGAAAAGATTAAGGAAGGTTGGTGATTTTTAACTTGTATAATTGTATATTTTAATTGGTTATTTAGCAAATAATTGTATGGTTAACTTCAATTGTTTATTGCTTTCTGTTTATGGTGTTTTCGGTGTAGATTTTTCAAAGACTCGAGTGAAGAAGAAAGAGAGCATGCTATGTATGGAGTATCATGTACTTGTATCGCCTTTTATTTTTTGTATCAGTAATCTTGTCCAAATGCTTAATTTTTCTACAGAATTACTTATGTGAATTAGGTGGTAAAGACTAAATCTTTAACTTCTTTCTTTAAAATTTTCAACTTTTCAGAACAAACATGGTGGAAAGGTGAAGCTGTTGTCTATTATAATGCCAATATCTGAGTTTGATAATTCTGATAAGGGAGATGCTCTGTACGGTATGACTCTGTTCCCAGTGTGCTACCTTTTTAAGCCTTTTTTTTTATATCTAGTGTTGGTTATACAACTTTTACCATCATAAAGTTTTAGACAAAACACATAATATGCGTTCTTCATGGCCGTTTCTGTTTGAGAAAGCAAAAAATTATGAATATTTTGCATGCCGGTAGTTTCTTAGGAAAATAATAAGAAGTGATATTAACTCATATATGAATATAACTTTATGAAAAAAGAATTCACATGAAGTATGAAAATTTTTTGGTTGCTCTGTTCGTACTAATACAGGTACAATTGTTATTTAAGTTAATTCACATTTAACTTGTACAATTATTATTTAAGAGTTTAGCCCATTAACTTTATTTTTGTAGAATGATGTGCAGACAAGTTAAACATATTCTATACTGTCTAATCTAGCTTTGTAGAAATGCGACTGAACTTAGCAAAGGTTTGTGCTCTCAATAATATGTTCCACTTGCAATGCATCGTGTTTCAGCAATTATTCGGTTAAAAGAAAACATCAATTAGTAAAATCTATGTAATGTCCAGAGTTTGTTACTTGTATCACACTTATCATGGTTATCTTCATTTGCAGAACCAGAAGATAATATATGTGATTCAGGTTAATAAAAATCTATGTTAATACTCTTACTGTACCACTTCAGTTTGTCTTGGTTTTTTTGTTTTGGCCAATTACTTGCTTATTTCTGGAAGCTGCATAGGCTTCCTGCTCTGTATCTGGAATCTAATATTATCAGTTTGTCCAGGTACAATAATGTTGCTGATTACGTATCATCCTTTCTTGAATTTCTTAAAATTCTGAAGAGTAAGGAGAAGAAGAAGGTAAATGTCAATTTTCATGATACCATCTAATGCTCCAAATTCATAAATACATTTACTGTCTTGGTTTTTATGCATTTTGTTCCATTGGTTTGTTAAATATTAGGGTAGTTGTTTGCATGTGGATTGCATAATTTTTGCCTAAATAGTTATAGAAATATAGCCTGATAGGTTTATGATTAGCCAGGTAATATTAGTATCTAATATATGTGATATGGTCATATTCAGTTACAAATGGTCATAGGCGACAAACTACACCAGTTAAAAGTATTTGTGTTTTTGGTTGATAGTATTCATGTTTTGGTGAATACTATTTTGTGTACTACAAGAAAAATTTAGGCTCAGAGTTCTTGTAAATTCTTGTTTAGATTTGGTGAATGTCCAAAGTTGGTAAAGTTTGTTTCTGAACGCAACTCTATACAAATATATTACCTACATCTGTAATTTGACAGTGTACTCTAAACACGCTAAAATTCTGCGGTAATATCAAGCAGGTTTGATGTTCAATTTGTAGAATAATTTGATTTTTGAAGAGATACCGTGTACAGAAAATAGGAGCCTAGCTAATTAGATTCTCTTGTTTGCGAATCTCATTTGCAAATGGCACATTGTAAAAGGATGTTCTGTGTCCATTTTACAGCCATGCATTCTGATTTGCATTTAACTTGGAAATTGGTAAATAATTAAATATACATTCCATAATATAGACATTTATGTAATTCTTCTGAAAGCATATTTTATGTCCTATGCATGTATTCATACTAACTTTGTATCCAAAGTTCCTCTACATGCATGCTTGGGACTCTTATATCTTTGTGATGGAAGACAAGAGATGGTAGTTGGAAGAAAAGATATTGAACCTCTTATTGATAGTCTTACTCAGATTGTTAAGTAAGTGGATTTTCTTTGTTTTCTCTTCTATTAGGCGAATTTTGGTTTTACATTCACTATGTTTACCAGGTTGCATACTAAGTTGTATGCTGATCCGGATTTACATCTCAAAGTCATTGCTGCACTTATTCCACTGGGAACTATTGTGAGATGGGATAGTGATGACGACATGGAGGTATGATGAAGTGATGAATGCAAGATAATGTGATTGTAAAATTAGTTTCATCCACAGTACTTAATAAAATCTCAATGTGTGTGAGTGTGTGTTTTATCTCTGATGAGAAGTTATCACATTGCAGTTAGCATCATCCTAACATAAATATAATCATTATTAAGATTAGAAATAACTTCTTCCTGATACTTGCCATGTGACGGGACAATTTTTTTAGATATGTCCTTAATACATTGAATAGAAATCTACAATTTGCAGTTAACTGTTTTACTGCTATATGTCCAGTGGCAATCATCTGCCATATGGCCACTGAATATTTTAAGTACATTTTTACTGCCATATGGCCACTGAATATTTTCTAGAAGTTGTATTTTATAATTTAGCTAGCTGATTATGCGAACAAAGTAAAATTGATTTATACATGTATGTTTTGATTTCAGGAAAAAGGCTTTGGCTCTGGCAAAAAAAGAACCGATGCCCGACGGTGGTGAAAGTGAAGACGAGGAAGGGGGCCAAAAAGGAGTTTGATATAATTGATAATTCATACTTATTTTTTTGTGTATGTGTACACTTTTGGTTGGATATTTTGATTTGGAAGACTAAGTTTCATATTAATTATGGTGTAGGGCGACCATATGTTTCGACTTTAAACTTAAGTAATAGATGTAAAAGGATGTTGTGGTATAAGTCGACTTTGATTAGGCTTCTTTGACTTATGCTTTATTTTTGTATGTTTTTGGTGCATGGTATATTGAAATTTCAAAAAGGATGTTGAAATATGGATTAAAAAAAGTGTTACAAATAAGTGTTGCCAATAAAATTTAAAAGTATTGCAAAAGGTACCAAAACGTTGCAGATAATTATTGCAAAAAAAACCAAAAGTATTGCAAAATGCATCAAAATGTTGCAATAAACTCACTTTGTAACATTTTAAGTTAATTAATGTTGCAAAAAAGTGTTGCATTAGTATGTTGTAACACATTAAAAATGTTGCTAAAACATGTAAAAGTGTTACAACGAACCCTTATCGTAATACTTTATAAAATGTTACAATAAGTTCGAAAAGTGTTGCTATAGAAGGCATAGGCAACGCCGACAAATGCAACGCCGAGTTTTAGCAAAAGCGTTACATAAACATTTATTGTAATACACTTTTTTGGTGTTGTAATAGGTCATATTTGGTGTATTGAAATGAATAATCTGAAAGCCATTTTAGAATTACAAAAAATTATATTGTTGAAATCAAAAATATAAATAATATTTAAAATTTAATAAAATTGTGAATAGTAAAAAAAAATCATGAATTAATTATATAATTACAAATATAAAAAAAAACCGTACATTACACGGGTTAAAAGCTAATAACAGTAATAATAGTAAAGAATGAATATAGTGATAATTGTTGGAATTGATATACAAACTAAGGTCCTTAATCACTAGAAAACTTTATTTTATTATATTTATAAGAAACAAACCAATTAAGAAACTGATGGACTTACTCTTAAAATTGTTTATACAAGTTTAAGATCACATTAATCAACATAACAATTTTTTGTATAACTTAAATTTATTTTCATAAGATTAGATAATTTGTTATTATGTATATTTTTGTTAGTTATTAAATAAAAATTATATAATATGAAATTTTATCAATAAAGTTTGAAAACTAATATAATTTTTAAAACTATATCAACTTAGGACTTGAAACTATTTTTTTTTCATTTTTTCAACTTTTAAGTCACTTTTTTTGAAAATGCACACGTAGAGGGGAGGGATAAATAGGTATTATAACTAACAATGACCAATTTTAAATATTACTAAGTTACTTGACCGTTGAGCACAAAATAGTCTGAAATACTGTCTAGCAGCTTACTAGATCAACACAATACATAGAATTAATGTACTGGTAGCTAGCTAGCCAGGTTATGCAATGCGGTAAATCTAAAGTGCTGTAAGTAAAGGACACACAACAATTTTAGCCAGGTTCGACCTCTATTGCCTAATGGTCTACGTCCTGGTCCTCTAACAACACGGTACAGGAATATATTATTGATCATAATGAATTACAATTACACGATATAATAATATATCTCCCTGATTCTCCCAATCATTGATTGCAGCTTGCTGAAATGCCTTGTTCCCTGAACACAGCTCTCTGAGTACTATACTACTACAAGTATAAACTTCTCTAGCCTTCTAGTTCCTCGAACCATGGTTCCCAATCTTGCCAATCCAGCAACTACCAACTTACAAGTTAAAACAATACAAGTATAGAATGAATTACAAATGAAGCTATGAACTTTAACAAGGATATAAACCGTATAATATAGAGCTGAACAGTATAAGGATTTTGCAAATCGGTTCGAAAAAGTAATTGTGTTTCTTTGAGAGTTGTCCAACAACCTTAAATAAAAAAACATACAAGTGTTTATATAATGAACGAAAGTATCTGAATTAAACAAACAACATCCAATGTTCTTGACTCCAAGTCTCACGATTTTGTTGTTAGACTAATTCAAATCCAACGTTCATTAAAACCAACGTTTAAAAAGAATAACGTTAGAAAACAGATGAGGTTAGCAAGAATAGAACTATTTAAGTATAAACGTTCATCTGAAAAATAAAGCCCAGTAAAAGTAGAGTTTGTTTTAGAAGAAATCGTTTAGAAAACAAACTCCTTTAAATTAGGAATAAAAACAGGATAAACGTATATATATGTAGGGAGATGATCAAATGAGAACCCAATTTAAAATGAGAAATGTTAGGCCGAATACACAATAATAATCAAGTTCGTATGAAAGAAGAACAAGCAAAACACGTTCGAATGATTAAAAACTGTTTTGGAATTAAAAACTCCTCTCCCAGTGATGTAAAATATCACAAAGAGATGCTTAGGTTACAATGAATGATAATTCGTTACACGATACCCTTCTAGGGTTAACCTAATTGTATTTATAAGATATACAGCTGCTATACAATCGTAAATTAATACTCCTATAAATTAGCTATACAATTGATATCAATCACGATTGCTACGTGTCTCCTTAGTCAACACAATCTCTTTGACAGCTATCCAATCCTCGAAGATATTGCTTCCATAATTATCTTCAATTATTCTTCAAACTCTGTTGACTTGTAGACATTTCCTCCAGACAGAGTTTAACAAACTCTGTCGAGCTTCCATTCGTCAGCGTTTAACTAACCTCTGACTGCTTCCAGCTAAACTCTGATTTTTCACTATAACACTTAAACACTAATTAATATTTACATCAATTATATCTAACAATCTCCCCCAACTCGTTCATTAGCAAAAATGCACAAGTTAACAATAATTGATGATGTCAAAACAAAATAGACAAATGCAGTGTTTAACAAAGAATCAGAGTTTAAACTTCTACTTAAACAAAATCTACAGAAAGCAAGAAATTCTTACAGAGCATTATTCACTTAATTTCCTCAACATCTGGTGTTGTTCTGAGATAGTCAATCAGCAATCTTCTCTCTGCATTTTCAAGTTCTCTCTGCATAATCTCCTTGATCTCTTCCAGCTCAGGATCATTCTCACCAGTTTGATAAATAGCAGATCTCAGAGAATAGATTTTGTTCCTCCTCATCTCATTACCTAATCAGATGAAATGTGTTGTCTTCGACTCAAAATTAAAATCAAGAACTGTTATATCCAAGTCTGTTTTCAGCTTAGCACTATCTTTATTCATCTCAACTAGGTTACCATGATAGTCTATGTACTTTGGAACATACTGACTGTTATACTTTATACCTCTAACTGCCAAATTATGCAGCATCTTCTTTCTCAGCACATTTGCAGTTTGATAAGTCCTTTGATTCTTCACTCGGAAAATATACAGAACATACTCTAATTCCTCCCATAGCTTCAAATCAAGATCATCCTCACCAATTTTGTATACAGTCCCATCAACCATAAAGTATAAAAGAAAATCCTTTTCTAAACTCTTCTGGTGAATCAACTGCGCTGATTCCAATCTATCTAAACTTTCTTGTGTAACACGAAGACCTGGAACAGCCAGTGATGAAGGATCTTGAGGACTGGTATTCATTCTCTTTTCTCTGTGAGAGCCCAAACCAGCTTTATCTCTCTCTATCTTACCCATTAAAGCTCTGCTCTGTAGAAAATTTCCTCCAGCCTTTCCAACCTCCAGAGTTTGTTCACGAATTATTGGTTTCCCAAAAATTGCTTGCATTGTAGTAGACAAAGGTTTCTGTACAACTTGTGTAGCAACAGAGGTTGTATTTACTTTCTTTAAGACATTTTCTTCCTCAACAGCCTTACCCTTCATCTTCTGTTTAGCCTCTGCTTCTGTTGGTTTTCTAGATACTTGCATCCTCTGATCAGTACCAACATTCTCTTTGATAGTAATGCCTTTAAGAACAGGTTTTGAACTTGCCAGACTTCAAAGCTTTTTGATGCTCTTCTTGTAGATTCTTCTCTTCAGCTTGAATGTTTGCAAGTGTAACTCCTTCTTCATTCTCTTCAAGAAACAATTTAGCAGCCAATTCCTCATCTGTCTGTGGATTAGCAGTTAATAATAAACTCTGAGTCTTTGAAGTACCCTGAGTATCAGTGTTTATTCCATCAAACTTTGACTTAGAAGTTCTACCAGACTATAAACTCTTATCAACAGCTCTTGATTTTAAACTCTTCTGATCTTTTGCTCCTCCATATCCAGCATCATCCTTCTGAGTCAGAGCTTGAGACTACCTGCATTTAGACTTAGCAAATCTCTCCCCCTTTTTGACATCATTAGGAATTAAGATAGATGTAATCAGCTCCAAGGAGGTAGCAATGGAATCAATCTTATCAGACAATGCGGTCTGATTTTCTTCAACTTTACCAAGCCTTTGAAACAGAGTTTCTTGAGCTTTGGAGAATTTCTGAAACTTCTGTGAAGTATCCCTCTGCATAGTCATATCTCTGGCAACAATCTCTGCTCTCAGATCAGTAACTGCCTTTTAAGACTCATCAAATCTTTCATTCAAATTTTTGATTTGAACAACAGTTGCTTGAAGATTTGAGAGAATATCAGGATTTGAAATCTTTTTAGCAGATTGATGTACAAATTTAGGTGCTCTCTTTCTTGGAAAAATACAGTCCTTCTTGTGCCAATTCGCAGAGAAGTTTGCAAAATACTCTGCTTCAATGTCATGTGTATTTGAAGGTTGAGCAAAAGGTGTGTGTTTGGCATCAGTTTGCACTGGTACACTCTGAGAAGAGTTAGATTCTTCACTCCCTTCACCTTCAACTTCAGCATTTTATCTGCAACTGAATCAACAATATTCACTTCAATATTTTCTGCAACAATCTCTGCAGTTTTAACATCAACTTGCTCTGCAGTTTCAACATCAACAGTCTTTGTAATTTGAACAACTGCAGCCATAGTCTCAGAGATTACATCCTTGGTTAATTGCTCAACTTCTTCACCTTTTTCGGAAACCTAGTAAGCATCAGAGAATAGCTCAGTGTGAGAAGCTACTGTTTCATCAAGTACTATAGTAGGCTGATCAGCTGCACCAGTTTCTCCAGAATTAGCAGCAATAGGTGAAGTAGAAACATCAATATGATCAGAGAATGGTACAAATATATCAACAAAATCATCCATAGTAGGAACAACATCTTTGTTTGCCTCCTCCATTTGTTCAATTTCAGGTGTTTGTAAAACTTCTTCTGCAGCATTTATCTCAACAGCAGGTATCTCTATAGAAATGACCTCTGGAGCTTCAACATTCATCTCCTCATCAGATTCATCAAGGATCAGCTTTCTCCTCTTATATGTAAGCACCTCAGCTGGCACTTCTTCTTCTGTAGAATCCTCTACAACTGATGGTGGTGAAGGTCTGTTTGCTCTAGCCTTTGGAGTCCTTTTAGCCTTCTTGATAGCAATATGCTTTGTTCTTCCTCTCTTCTTAGGTTTAGCCTGTATTGGTGATGATTGTTGTTCAGGTTACGGTTGGGCTTGAGGTTGAGTGGTTGCTACTGTTTCAATGATTGTAGTTTGTGAAGGTTCAGTGTTTGGTTCAGTGTTTGTGGGTTGAGATTGAGTGTGAGTGGGAATATTTATAGGTTGTGATGCAGTGGTTGGATGTTGAGGTTCAGTGTTTGCTGGTTGTTGAGGTTCTTGGGGTTGATGTAGGAAATTTTGAAGAGCGGCACAGCCTTGGTTGCATCCTTGTTAGTCAAATCAGAGAATATCCTCTTGTTGACTTTAAAGGGCTGAATCACATCATCCTCAGCAATTGCAACATTAGGCACACAAGCAGTAAATAACAATTGACAGAATCTAGCAAAATAAACAGTAGTAGACTCTAAAAATCTATCACCTAAGATCATTAAGACAAGTCTACCAAAATCAAAATTACTTCCATATAGAAGAGAATACCCGATTTGTAGACTATCAGTAGGAATTGCATCCCAGTTGGTGACTTTCTTGCCAAAGGCCCTTGTTATACAGTCAAAGAAGAAACTCCATTCCTTTCTCAGCTGTGGCCTTTTCACTGATCCAAGCTTGGCTAAAGAACCTGAGTATCCAATCTGTTGCAACATCTCTCTCATAGTATTTTCAGAAGTAACACTGTAGGAAGTGTGGGTATCAAAACCCATGGTTTCTCTGATAGTAGTTGGAGTGATAACATAGTCTGCTTCCTCATATGTGAAAACAATAGACGGAGTCCCATTCTCTCCTCCATCGTCATACACAGAATTCTGCCAGAAAGTAGCAATCTGCGAGGCAGAAAGTGTTTGTGGTTCGACCAGAGCTTGACCAATCTCTAAATCCCTTAAGAAATTCTGAATCAGATGAAACGCCTCTGGAACGTTTGCATTATTCAAAGGGGCTGCATAGTTATTAGAAACAAACAATAGCCCAAGAGCAGTAAAATGTTTGGTGGCCATTAGAATCGTTTTGAGAAGAAAATATGAAAGAAAGTGAAATGTATGAAAGGTGTTTGCTAAAATGCCCAAGTGAAAATTTGAAAGTACGAAATAACTGAGTGGTTGTCTGAAAAGTAACTGTGAGTGGGTGTGTAAGTGAATGAGTGAATATGAACCGTGAAATGATTTGATATGTAATGAAAAATTAAAACCAATCATTTTAACATTAATACATGCAACCAGTTACCATGTGTGAGTGGGACACGATCCTAGAGAAATGTGTGAGTGGGACACGTGGCACATAATTAGCGGAACAGCTTTGTACACTCAGTATTTATAGCAATAATTACTGCTACTCTATCTCCTATTACCAATGCACTTTAACACTCTAATACTGATCAACAGTTGGCAGTTCACACTTTTTACCCCAAGTGTAGAAATTATCTGAAATAAAATATACCTTAGAGTATTAGACAAAATCCATCAGCGTTTGTCAATTCTCCAACTTCATTACTGTAACCCTTTCAAAAACTGCACAGCTGTGAATATATGTGTGTGGATAGCAGAGTTTACCAATCCAATTTTTAGAGCATCTAATATTTCATAAAATCCATAAAATAAATCAGTAAACACTGGATGCACAAACTCTCATAGTAAACACTGAATGTATGATGAATGCTAAACTCTGTAGAAAAATAATATACAGAAACTCTGAACTAACTTATACCCCCTTGCTATTTTTTTTATTAAACAGAGGTTGTAACTAGTCACCAAAAATCCTATAATTTTAGCCCTTATCATTTTGATAAGTTCCCGGGTCTTCCTAATCTCTGACCAGTCACCAAAAATCCTAGAATTTTAGCCCTTATCTTTTGATAAGTTCCTGGTTCTTCCTGATCTTTGATTAGTCACCAAAAATTAGAGAATTTTAGCCCTTACTTTTTACCAGCAAGTTCCTGGTTCTTCCTAGATACAACATAATCAGAAAGAAATTCTAGCATTCTATATACAATTTCTTCGGGGGTTTACTAAATACAACATCTAACTAAACAGAGTTTAACTAACAGAGTTTAGAAGTCATCAACATCAGAAGTTATTCATGAGAGGCAATGCACACAGTATTTAAAGACTCAGAGTTTAGGATAGATAAACTAAGAGATGCTATAAATATGAGTCAGTATCATGCTTGTGTTAATTTTCTGCACAGTCCAAGATTAGATCACAAATAACTTAGAAAGATTCATGATTAATTACTGAGAATCATGCTTCATACAGTTTTCTTCATCGGTGCTCATATCAGACAATAACATTATCAGAGTTTATCAGTGTTTATCCAACATGTTAACAGTGTTTGACCGACAGAACATGCTAACAGAGTTTAACAGTATACGAACAGAGTTTGCATAGCAGAGTTTAAAAATAGAGTTCACATAGTAGTTAACACATCACAGAAACATAAGTAACACATTACATAAGTGAAAATTTGAGTCTAACCAATATCTCTAGTCAAAACCAGAGACCATTCCTAGTTCATTTACCAGCCTTGTAAATATAGCTTCACTCAATGGTTTGGTGAAGATATCTGTAAGCTGTTGTTCTGTAGACACAAAATGAAGCTCAATGTTTCCTTCCTCTACATGTTCTCTGATAAAGTGATACCTTATGCTGATGTGCTTGGTCATTGAATGTTGTACTGGATTACCTGTCATAGCAATAGCACTTCGATTATCACAGTAAATAGGAATCTTATTGTACCTCAATCCATAATCCAGTAATTGATTCTTCATCCATAGAATCTATGCACAACAGCTACCAGCTGCAATATACTCTACTTCAGCTGTAGATGTCGAAATTGATTTCTGTTTCTTGCTGTACCAAGAAACAAGTCTTTCACCCAGAAATTCGGCTGTCAAACGGATATTTCGGATACGGATACGGGTAATTTTTTTCGGATACGGATAATATCCTAATTTTTTCGAATACGAATACGGATATTTCGGACGGATATTAGGATATTTCGGATATTTTTTCACAGCAATATATAAATGATGATATATATCATATTTAAAGTTTATTAATATAATATATTAATATATTAATATGATATATGATATATTAATACAATATATTAATATATCATATGATATATGACATATTAATATATTATATAATAGGATATATAATATATAATATATTATATATTAATATATTAATATAATATATTAATATATCATATGATATATAATATAATATATTAATATATTAATATAATATATTAATATATGTCATATAATATATTATATATTAACATATTAATATATTATATTAATATATTAATATAATATATATTAAGATATTAATATAATATATTCATATATGATATATAATATATAATATATTAATATAATATATTAATATAATTTATTAATATAATATATTAATATATTAATATAATATATTAAAATAATATATTCATATATCATATTTATAACATATAAATCTTTTAAAATGTCTACACTTAAATATATCTAACAAAAATATATTAATTATTTAACAAAGACATATATTAATATATTATAAATTTTAAATATTATATACAAATATATATCAGTTATTACATTTTCGGATACGGATATGTCGGATTCGGATACGGATAATATCCTAATTTTTCGGATACGGATAATATCCTAATTTTTCGGATACGGATTCGGATATTTCGGACGGATATCCGGATATCCGGATTTTTTTGACAGCCCTGGCCAGAAATTGACAACTTCCTCTGGTGCTTTTTCTGTCTATCTTATAGCCTGCAAAGTCTGCATCAGAGTAACCAAGTAGCTTAAAATCTGATTCTCTGGGATACCACAAACCTAAACTAATGGTGCCCTTGAGATATTTAAAGATTCTTTTCATAGCTGTAAGATGTGGTTCTCTAGGGTCTGCCTGAAACCTAGCACAGAGACAGGTTGCATACATGATATCAGGTCTACTTGCTGTCAGATAAAGAAGAGACCCTATCATGCCTCTGTAGTTTGTCATATCTACTGAAGCTACTGTATCTTTGTCCAACTTAGTTGCTGTTGCCATGGGAGTTGATGCAGATGAGCAGTCAATCATACCAAATTTCTTGAGAAGATTTCTGGTATATTTTGCTTGATTTATGAAAATTCCATCATCTGTTTGCTTCACCTGTAGGTCTAGAAAATAACTAAGCTCTCCCATCATACTCATTTGATACCTGGACTGCATTAGCTTGGCAAACTTTGTACATAGTTTATCATTAGTAGACCCAAAAATTATGTCATCAACATATATTTGAACCAAAAGCAAGTCACTTCCAAATTTAAAGTAGAACAGGGTTTTATCAATTGTACCTCTGTGGAACCCACTTTCTAGAAGAAATTGAGCCAGAGTTTCATACCATGCTCTTGTTGCCTGCTTAAGTCCATAGAGTGCCTTATCAAGCCTGTAGACATAATCTGGATATTTGGGATCCACAAATCCTGGTGGTTGTTCAACAAACACTTCTTCTTCAAGTTTTCCATTCAGAAAGGCACTTTTCGCATCCATCTGAAATACCTTGAATTTCTTATGAGAGGCATATGCTAGAAACATCCTTATTGCCTCCAATCTTACAGCTGGAGTTTCATCATAGTCTATTCTTTCCTGCTGTGAATAGCCTTTTGCCACAAGTCTGGCCTTGTTTCTTGTAACAACCCCCTCACTGTCAGTTTTATTTCTGAAAACTCATTTAGTACCAACAACAGATCTATTCTTTGGTCTTGGTACAAGGGTCCAAACTTCATTTCTCTCAAATTCATTCAACTCCTCCTGCATTGCTGTTATCCACACTACGCCATAGATGACTTTACACAACACTTTTGCAAGGTGTTGCCGTTTGAAAAAGTGATGCCGTAGCTATTTTCATCCTTACCTACTACAACACCTAGTATTTGTGTTAGCGTAGACATGAAAAGTGTTGTCGTAGATGTTGTATATATCTATTTTCAACCTTGCCTATTACAACATCGAGTCCTTGTGTTACCTTAGACATGATAAAATGTTGGCGTAGATGTTGTATATAGTTAATTAAAAATAAATTAAATAATTATTTACATAGAAGTGATAATAATTCTTAAAATATAATTTATTTATTATATTGGAATTTGAATTGGAATGAATGATATTTTTTTGTAAAGTAACGTGTTTTTCAATAATTTTAAAATTAGAAAAGTTAAAAATTTTATGTTTTTTAAGAAATTATATGTATTAAAAATAATTTACAATAAATAACACTTTACATAAAAAATAAAAAACTGTGTGAAAATGAATTTATTTATTATATTGAAAATATTAAATTAAATAGGAATGAATGATGATTTTTTGAATAATTTTAAAATGAACAAATTTGTAAAAATATGTTTTCAAAAATGAAATAATTATAAAACTTGTATAAAAATATTTAAAAAAATAAAGACACCACACCAAACAGTAATTTTCTTACCAAAAAATAATTACCAAATATAAAATTAAAATAGTAATTTTCTTACCAAACAGTTTTTTATAAATTAAAGAGATATATACAAATTAACCAAATATAAAATTAAAATAGTCATTTTCTTACCAAACAGTTTTTTATAAATTAAAGAGATATATACAAATTAACTTACTTTCTAGGAGATATAAATTAAGATTAAAATTATCAAACAGTTTTCTTTATAAAGCCTCATTTCTCAGCTCTCCCTCTCTTGCTCCACAAATTTCTCTTCGATTGACTGCTAAAAATGACTTCAATTGATTGCTCTTGGATCAATTACTCATCAATTTGGGCCTTCTCTGATTTAGGGCTTCATCGGATTTGGCAGATTCTTTGATTTAGGACTTCTTCAATTTGGGTTTAAATTGGTTTCTTTCTTGTTTGATTTAAGTCTTCTTCTTTGATATAATTGTTCAATGATTGTTCATTATCTCTTGTTTCAGGGGCGATTGTGCAAAAAGTCTATTCTGTGTTTAAGCATAACACTATTTGATAGTTACTAATATTTGGCTTTGACAAGTTTATTTTGAAGAAAGAAGACAGACGCTATGTTATGTTAAGTCACTGAATTTCTATAAAATTTTCTATGATATTTGTGCTGTTAGTACTGGATTTCCAAACTATATTTCATTGTCTCCGTTATTCTTACTGGTTTTTTATTATAAAAAATTATGTCTTTGCGCAATATTTTGTGGTGGTTATATAGTTTTGTTTACAGATAGTTTGTAAAGTTTTAATATGTTTGATTAAGAATAACTAATGTTTTATTTGTGGTTGACTGCTGAATCTTCACTTAATTCTGTCTTTTGTATGGACAGGATTTGCCGAAGCAGAACTGGTTCAGTTTTAGTCAGGTGATACGGAGGAGTAATATATTCTCCCAACTTGTAAGTTGTATCACTGCAATTTGTATGTAATAGCCAACATTTGCTATACTTGCAGGAAGACATTATTTCTCTCTTCTCCCTAGTTTTTTAATGATACCAACTAAATGTGTCTAGATCTGGCATTGGTTTAGTTAAGGTTGATTTTTACATCATGAAATGAATGTTAATTTTTAAACTACTGATACAAGCCACAAGAACTTAATTACAGTAAAACATAGCCTCGCTATAAACTATCTCCATCTAGAGCACTTTAGCTCTCTTTTGAAATTTTCCTTAAGTTATTGCACCTACATATATTCTTGGTTTCCTTATTTTTTAAGTATATTGGTTTTTGTAGATTGTTTTCTTCCTGTGATTTGCTTTATCAGGTTGGCTATTCCGCACTATAATATTTGCAACATGGGTACTACAATTTTATGCAATTATTTTTGGTTACTATCACGTTATTGAACAATATATGTATTCTTCGGCAAATATTGGTACTAGTTTCATAGTATATATTACTGGCAGGCCCCTTTAAATCAGATTTGACTTGTTGATTTACAATATTTAAAAGTAATATTACAAACAGTTGTTGGAGCAGAATAGACAGTACATCCAGGAGCCAGCCACTGTGGAGTTGTCCAAGAAGTTGTTGTACACTTTGTCTTGCCAGGTTATACTTCATTTACGTACCCCTATACTGTGCTCTGGTGCTTTAGTTTTTTGTTCCCTTTGTGTTTGTGGGATCATGTATATGTAGGTTGTTCCAAATTTTAAGTATCCATAGAATCAAAACCTGCCTATATGTGAACCTCTATAAATGTGTTGCAACTTGAAGTTATATATCATGGTGTATCACATCTGACATAATCAATCGATTTACCCAAGTTAGAATGTCCATAGAATCAGCCTACCAATATGTGAACCTCTATAAATGTGTCGCAACTTGAAATAAATACTTTATAAATGAGTTTTATAAGCCCTAATATTTTGGGTTATATACTAATGTGTGTTATTCCAGTTTGCAGGAATTTACCATGGTGATCACAAGATCAATGTCTGGATTAAGAATGAAACACCTAAAGTGTGAGTTTTACACCATTTTTGTTATTTCAAATATCTCATCTGAATACAAAGTTTCCGGCTGAGACTTATTATGATTTAGGGATCCCAACTATAAGTGGTAGGGGAAGTGGGGAAACTGCTACTATAAAATAGACGCCACAAAAAGTGATATAATATACTATGATACTTGTTTCGAATTGATGTAACTTCCTCACCCTTCAATGTTTTTTTGCTCAGTCTAATCTATGGTGGACCATTGCCTTCATAGTATGCATGTCTTTCTTAGTTTCCTCAGTATGTTAGAAGCTATAGAAAAACCTTTCACTTGTGGTATCTGACCGACAATCTTTTTGCTGTCAATACAATCTGTGTTGCCTCATAGTATACATGTTGGTTCCTTAAAGTTAATAAATCATGTTATTCTAAACTATTTAATTGATTAATGGAATTAGATAGTTTTGATTAGTCTGTAATTTGTACGAGTCCATATATGATGCAGGATCAGTACAAATTCTATTTGATTGCAAAGTTTATTAACAATGCAAATTATATTTTATAATAGAAATTCTGTAAGGTATTACTCTTCCCCTAATGATGCAGGTGGTTGCTGTAAGGTATTCAAAAACTGACCTTCCAGAAATGGAGAAGAAAAAGCAAGTACCTGCTCTCTGCTGTCACTTAAATTGACCAAACTTTTTGCTAATAAGATTGTATTGAGGAACTGGAAGCAAAGATCAGTAAGGTGCAAGCTGAAGTAGATGCCAAGGTGGATGAAAGGGTAAAAAATGAAGTAGATGCCAAGGTAAATAAGAAGCTCCAGGAGAACTTGACATTGATTTAGGGGATCTTTGTGCGACCATTTCTAGTGACAATGAAGATTGTATGCCAATCACCAAACGCACTAGCTCTTAGTTAGATAACTAAGTTATGATGTTAGTATGATACTAGCTCTTAGTTAGATATCTAAGTTATGATCTTAGTTAGTATTTGATGTTTATGATGTTTTGGTACTAGCTAGTTATGGTATTTTGTGATGTGGTTGATTAAATGTACTGAATTATGTTAGTATGTTGGGGTTGAATTGGAAAACAAGTTGTAAGTACTAATGTACTGGAAAAGCATATGTATAAAATGCACATTTTTATTTTGCATTAAAAAGGTGTTGCAGTAGCTCTATATAGTGTTGCAGTATTGTATGATAAATGTTGTAATAGACTAATAAGGTGTTGAAATAGCTATGACAAAGGTGTTGCAATAGCTATGAAAAAGTATTGCCACCTGTCGGTGGGCCCCACCTGTTAGTGGGTCCAGCCACGTGTCAGTGGGTCAAGCCACGTGTCAGTGGGGTCCATCCACGTGTCAATGGGTCCTGCCACGTGTCAGTGGCCATTTACACCAAATGTGCATCCTACGGCAACATATTTTATCATGTTGTTGTAGGTGTAAAAGTGTTGCTATTGACCCTACGCCAACATCGAAAAATCTAACACCCGAAAAGTGTTGCCGTAGATATTTTTTTGGCTACGGCAACACTTTTTGGGCCTTTGGCAACAGTTTTGATGTGTTGCCGAAGGCTATCTATGGCGTAGTGCCAGTCAGCATCTTGAAGAGCTTCTTCTACCTTCTTTGGTTCAGATTGTGACAAGAATGCATGAAGCAGACATTCATTTGTTGTAGCACTCCTTGTCTGTACTTTTACATCTGGATCACCAATAATCAAATCAGGTGTGTGAGATTTTGTCCATTTCCTAATTGAAGGCAAATGACTTCTCTCAGTATTTGATCCTCCCCCTCGATCCATGTTCTCCTAATTTTCTTGTTGCCTTTCTTCATTATCTGAGGCTCCCCCTGAATTTGACTGCTCAGAGTTTGAACTGCCAGATTTTGGACTTTCAGAGTTTGAGTCATCAGAGTTTGATCCAGATTTTTAAGCTGACTCACTTTCAGAATTTGAGTCATCACTTTAAAGTGATTCTTCATGCTCCCCCTCAACTGGTTCTTCCCTTGTTTGTGGTTGAGAAGTTTCTTCAGTGTTTACCAGTAGAGGTTCAGAGTTTAGCTCAACAGAGTTTGTCAGTTCAGCGTCATTAGAGTTTACTTCATCAGAGTTTAAATCTTCATTTTCAAAGTGCAGTTGATCATGTTCATCTACATCTTCAAGTCCAGTTATTTTCTTGTCATCAAATGACACATGAATTGACTCCATGATCACCTTGGTTCTCAGATTATAAACTCTGAATGCCTTTGTTGACAGTGGATAGCCAACAAAAATTCCTTCATCAGCTTTTAACTCGAATTTTGTCAACTGTTCAGGATGAGTTTTCAGCACAAAGCATTTGCAGCCAAAAATATGAAAATATTTCAGGTTTGACTTCTTTTCCCTCACCATCTCATATGGTGTTTTTCCATTCTTGTTGATCAGAGTAGCATTCTGAGTAAAACAGGCAGTTTGAACAGCTTCTGCCCAGAAATAGGTTGGCAATTTTGCTTCATCAAGCATAGTTCTGGCAGCTTCTATCAAGGTTCTATTCTTTCTTTCAACTACACCATTTTGCTGTGGTGTATCAGGTGCAAAAAACTCTTGCTTCACTCCTCTGTTCTTGCAGAATTCTTCCATTGTTGCATTTCTGAATTCAGTTCCATTATCACTTCTGATTATCTTGACTTTGTGTTTTGATCCTTTGTCCAGCAGCTTTACATGCTCCATCAGAGTTAATGAAGTTTCATCCTTCTTTGCTAGAAAATACACCCATGTATATCTGGTGTGTTCATCAACAATGACTAGAGCATATTTCTTTCTTCCAATAGACATCACATTTACTGGTCCAAAAAGATCAACATGTAGAAGATGATAAGGATCAACAATTGAAGATTCAGACTTGCTCTTGAAAGATGACTTCCTTTGTTTGGCCTTTTGACAGGAATCACACAGGCCATCAGCATTTAATAAAGATTTTGGGAGTCCTCTAATAAGATTCTTTCTTATCAGCTCATTGATGTTGTTCAGATTCAAATGAGAGAGTTTCTTGTGCCACTTCCAACTCTCTTCACTGGACATTCTTGTTGACAGGCACACTGCTTTTCCATCAGAGTTTGTTGACAACCTTATTTCACAGATATTGTTGTGCCTGTGTCCAACTAGAACAACTTTCCCTATAAATTTACTGATGATTTCATAATAATCAGGCTAAAAAGCTACATGATATCCTCTGTCACAGATTTGACTCACAGATAGCAGATCATGCTTGAGTCCTGGAACTAGAGCTACATTTGTTATGATGACACTTCCAAGATTGATATTGCCATATCCCAGAGTACATCCTATGTTGCCATCACCATAGGAAACGTTTGGGCCAGCCTTCTCCACATACTCTGATAACAGGGCTTTATTTCCATTCATATGTCCTGAAGGACCTGAACATCCACTGTCCACGACTAGGGTACTTTCCCTGATGCCCTGCAATTACAAACATTTACTGAAGGTCAGATTTAAGGATCCAGACTTGCTTGGATCCTTTGGCTTTCTTAACTTTGTTAGCTTTAGCAGCGGAATTTACATTATCAGAGTTTAAGCTAACTTTATCAGAGTTTGCACTTGCAGAATTAACCTTAACCCATTTCAAATTGGGCTTAAGTTCATAGTTATTATGATAAATAGCATGATAATCCCTGCAAGTATAAATAGAATGCCAAGTACTTCCACAATGTTTGCATAAAGTCTGTGGTCTAACTCTAACATTATCTTTCTTTACTTCAGACTTAGAGGGTAAAGAATCAATGTTCTTATTCTTCCTGCAAAAACTAGCAAGATGGTTAGTGCTACCACAGTTATGACATGTCTTTCTTGGAGCTAAAGTAGCAAGCATTGGATAATTACCTTGAGTAATGCCTACTTTACCATTTCTATTCTTTCTAGACACTTTCTGTTTCTTAACAGATTTTATCTCCTTAAGCCTGTGCTTGAGTTGTTTATCTGTCATTAAACCAATATTAACCTGTTTAACACTAGTTTTTACTGATTCTTTCTTAACAGCTCCTTTTTCAGCTTCAGACTTAGATTCATTTACTCCATGAACAAATTTTGTAGTTGGAAGATGTGTTCTAATTTTCGCTTGATTTTGAAATCTCAGTTCATCTCCCTCACAGTAACCTAAACCAACTATGTCTGACTGAAAAACCTCATTAGTGTCTTTTCCAGAATGAGTCCATGTTTTAATTATGTGATTTGCCTTCTCCAATTCAGATTCTAGTTGCTTGAATCTTTCTAGCAACTCTTGTTCTAGATAAACATCATCATCTCTTTCTTTCTGAACTTGTTGCATGTTTTCAAGTTTCTCTTCAACAATTTTATTTCTCTCTTTAAGTTCAGAATTCTCAGATTTAATTCTCTCATTGTCTAAAGTCTGATCCCTGTAACTGATATGCAATGGCTTAAGATAAATTCTCAATTCAGATATATTATCAGTATTATAAGCATAGGTAGTTAAGGTACCTTGTTTTCAGAATCTTCAGGTTCATTCTCAATAGAAGCCATGAGAGCATAGTTGGCATCCTCATCTAAGTCTGAAGTGTCTGCCCAATCTCTGCCTTTTGTGATGAGTGCTTTTTCAGTTTTACCCTTCTTGCACTCAGGAGCATAGTGACCCATCCCCTTACACTTGTAGCATTGAATCTCAGACTTATCTTTCTTCCCAGACTTGGTATCCTTTCTCTCAGACTTTCTGAAAGTCTTCCTGTCTGAATTTGAATCTTTAGAGAACCTGTTTCCCTTCTTGAACTTCTTGAAACCCATCTTCTTGAAAGTTTTCACCATCAAGACAACCATTTTCCTCATTTCTTCTTCATCATCCTCAGAATCAGATGATTCACCAGTGTTTGAATCAACATCAGAGTCTGATGACTCACTCTCAGAATGTATGACTAAAGCCTTTCCCTTAGCTTTCTTCCTTGATGTTTCCTTCTTCAAGGGTTTCTCTTCAACCTTAAGAGCAACAGACTTAGCCTTCTTGCTTGATCTCCTGTTTCTCTGTTCCATTTCCAGTTCATGAGTTTTAAGCAACCCATAGATTTCATCAATCTCAGTATCAGCAAGATCATAATTGTCTCTAATAGTGGTTGTTTTCACATCCCGCTTTTCAGGTAGAGCAAGAAGAAATTTGAGATTTGAATCTTCTAGATCATACTCTTTATTTACCAATGACAAATCATTGAGCAGTTTACAGAACCTGTCAAATGTTTCTATCATGGTTTCTTCAGATTTTGCCTCAAAGTGCTCATACTCCTGTGTGAGTATGTTCCTTCTATTCTTCTTGATAGCAGCAGTTCCTTGACATCTAACTTCAAGGGCATCCCAGATTTCTTTTGCAGTTGTGTAATTAATCACTTTGTTAGACATAACATTATCTAAGGCACTATGAAGTAGATGTCTAACCTTTGCATCCTTAGCAATAGATAAAATATCCTCAGGAGTCATATCTTTCTTTTCCTTTGGAACTGTCTTTGTTTCTTGACCAGCAGTAGCAGCAGATAGCTTGGTAGGCTTATGAGGACCTTCATAAATTTTGTCATGATATTCTGGATCTGTAGCCTCCAAAAACATAGTCATCTTCACCTTCCAGATAGCATAATCTGCTGGCCTCAGAATAGGAACCCTAATTGTCTCATAACGACTCACAGTAGTAGGAGCCTTCTGAGAACCTAAACCTGTTGGAGGAGCTGAGGAATCTCTGCCATTGATTATATTTATGTGTGGATCTTTAACTGTATAGAATAACAGATCTTCTTTGATACCACTTGTTAGGCCGAATACACAATAATAATCAAATTCGTATGAAAGAATAACAAGCAAAACACGTTCGAATGATTAAAAACTGTTTTGGAATTAAAAACTCCTCTCTCAGTGATGTAAAATATCACAGAGAGCTACTTAGGTTACAATGAATGATAATTCGTTACACGATACCCTTCTAGGGTTAACCTAACTGTATTTATAAGATATACAGCTGCTATACAATCGTAAATTGATACTCCTATAAATTAACTATACAATTGATATCAATCACGATTGCTACGTGTCTCCTTAGTCAACACAATCTCTTTGACAGCTATCCAATCCTCAAAGATATTGCTTCCATAATTATCTTCAATTATTCTTCAAACTCTGTTGACTTGTAGATATTTCCTCCAGACAGAGTTTAACAAACTCTGTCGAGCTTCCATTCGTCAGCGTTTAACTAAACTCTGACTACTTCAAGCTAAACTCTGATTTTTCACTGTAACACTTAAACACTGATTAATATTTACATCAATTATATAAATACATGCCTCTGTAGTTTGTCATATCTACTGAAGCTCCTGTATCTTTGTCCAACTTAGTTGCTGTTGCCATGGGAGTTGATGCAAATGAGCAGTCAATCATACCAAATTTCTTGAGAAGATTTCTGGTATATTTTGCTTGATTTATGAAAATTCCATCATCTGTTTGCTTCACCTGTAGGTCTAGAAAATAACTAAGCTCTCCCATCATACTCATTTGATACCTGGACTGCATTAGCTTGGCAAACTTTGTACAGAGTTTATCATTAGTAGACCCAAAAATTATGTCATCAACATATATTTGAACCAAAAGCAAGTCACTTCCAAATTTAAAGTAGAATAGGGTTTTATCAATTGTACCTTTGTGGAACCCACTTTCTAGAAGAAATTGAGCCAGAGTTTCATACCATGCTCTTGTTGCCTGCTTAAGTCCATAGAGTGCCTTATCAAGCCTATAGACATAATCTGGATATTTGGGATCCACAAATCCTGGTGGTTGTTCAACAAACACTTCTTCTTCAAGTTTTCCATTCAGAAAGGCACTTTTCGCATCCATCTGAAATACCTTGAATTTCTTATGAGAGGCATATGGTAGAAACATCCTTATTGCCTCCAATCTTACAACTGGAGTTTCATCATAGTCTATTTTTTCCTGCTGTGAATAGCCTTTTGCCACAAGTCTGGCCTTGTTTCTTGTAACAACCCCCTCACTGTCAGTTTTATTTCTGAAAACTCATTTAGTACCAACAACAGATCTATTCTTTGGTCTTGGTACAAGGGTCCAAACTTCATTTCTCTCAAATTCATTCAACTCCTCCTGCATTGCTGTTATCCACACTACGCCATAGATGACTTTACACAACACTTTTGCAAGGTGTTGCCGTTTGAAAAAGTGATGCCGTAGCTATTTTCATCCTTACCTACTACAACACCTAGTATTTGTGTTAGCGTAGACATGAAAAGTGTTGTCGTAGATGTTGTATATATCTATTTTCAACCTTGCCTATTACAACATCGAGTCCTTGTGTTACCTTAGACATGATAAAATGTTGATTAATATCAAGAACTGTGAACAAATCTCGACCATTTATTTCCTATATCTAAATCTAATCTGGACCATACAAACTAAATCTAAGAATTCATCTTCTCTTGTCGTCTCTTTCCCCACACTTCCACCACCACCCACTTCCACACCCGACCACTTGTTATTCCCAGATTACACCATACAAACTAAATCTAAGAATTCATCTTCTCTTGTCGTCTCTTTCCCCACACTTCCACCACCACCCACTTCCACACCCGACCACTGTTATTCCCAGATTACACACTTGTATAATTGTAGAAGGGTGGGTTGAATACAATTCTTGATAATTATAAATTTCTGATAAAAACCACAGAAATCTATAAGGAAATAATTGCTGAATAAGAAATGGTTCACAAACACATAAAAAATCAGGTGGTTAAATGTACCACCTGAGACTTTTATTTGAAGAAAACTCTGTGATACAAATGTACACAGCTTCTGTTTTTACAACTCTTTGCTTCTAAGGATATTCAAGAAACCCTAAGCAAATATGTCTGTTTTCTTAATCTCTAAAGAGTCGCTACACTTGGTTATATATCCCAAGTTTACAAGTACTACAGGAATAAGATAATATTAATCTAATTCAATTTGACTTGCTACTCCACTCCAAATCCACATGTAGCCGAAAGGTTGTCCTTGTGAACAGATATGTCCCCTACACCTTTCTTGTATGTACTGTGTAAATGGAATGCTTCTTTCTTCTGTGTTTCCAAAGTATGGCTGCCATACTGCCTTTTTATACCTACTATCAACCCATGTGATCTGTCAGTCAAACCTGTCCTTATCAACTGCTAATCCTTAGCTAGCATAGGATAAAGTGATAATGATTATCCGTTGATGTTGTGCAGAGTTATCCGTTGATGGTAGTTTGAGCTGTATCCGTTGATAGAGTAGATTTGAGTTGTATCCGTTGATAGAGCCCTGTTCTCATCTGTTGATACACTTTCACTTAGACAGAATTACATAGCATAGCTTATTTACAATTGGCTACCCTATTCTGCCTATCCATTGATGGTCAACATGACTCTGAATAAAAACACTATCAACTGATAAATAGAGATATTGCAGTATGCTACAAAACCTCATCCGTTGATGAGCTACCTGTCAACGAATAGAGTTATAAAGTCTTATCCGTTGACAGTTACAAAACTTGACTTATACAATTTTGCTTGAATGTTAAGTTATCATCAACTACTACATATTCCTAACAATCTCCCCCAATTTATACTTGATGGCAGTAAAGCATAAATTCAGAACCTTGATGATAACAAAACATTCCTAAAGATATATACACACTACAGTATGCAAAAATTGTATTAAGCTACAAAAATTAAAAACAGGAAGCTTTAAGAAACTTATCAGAGATGTGCTCCTTTAGATTGAGCAAATTAATGATGTTTCCTCTCTCTGGTTGGCTGCGCCCTTGACTTTCCTTCCTTGGCAGAGTTGGACTCAATTTGCACTTGAAGTTGCCTATAGAAGGTATCTTCTTCAACAACTTTTGGATTTAGCTTTAGTTGTAACCATCTTAGGTATTCAGAACTAGCCTTTGACAGTTGGTCTTCTAACCTGAAGAATCTCCTAGTGCCCTCTTCATCCCTGAACTCCATCATCCAAAAGGGTTGAATGTGGATTTTCTGTCCATTATATGGGATCTTCATTTTCTTTGGTAAACTTGAGGGTGAGTTCCATTCTTTCCTTATTTCTTCTATTCTGCTCATTATCTCCCTTCTGGCTATCTCAAAAAACCCTGTGTGTCTCTTGAAAGCCGAGAACACTTTGGTCAATGTGTAATAATTCTCTCCAAGAACCTTCTATAATGGCCATGTCCTCTGATTTCCTCCCTTGTAGACAAACACTAATCTCTCAGGCAGATGCTTGAACTTGTCAACTCCTCTCACTTCTGACAATTCATCCAAATATAGATTCATGCCAGAGTATTCTTCAATTTCTGCCTGATAGATAAAGTCTTCTTTGTTTTCCAAGATTGGCTGTTTGACAATAGCAGGTACCCTAGCAACTTGAACTGGTCCCTTTGAAAGTTGCTTCCTTGGAGCTCTTTTCTTCTGTTTTGGATTCACCAAGATTGAAGGAACTTCAATTGAATCAAAATTCATTGGTTCTTCTTTAGGCATTATGGGGTCACCATGAAAGTTCACAGTTGGGTTGATTACTGTTGCAGATATAGATACTGATGAGCCAGTAGTTTCTTTTTCTAGAAAGGGTTCTGGAGAAAGAACCCTTTTGGTTTTAGCTTTCATTCTCTTAGATTTGAATTTGGGGACTTCCTCAGGTTCCCTCATTTCTTCCTTTATCTCATCCATTAACTCTTCAGCCAGCCTGGCCCTCTTTTCATCTGAGTTTTCATGTTGATTTTCTGTACTTGGATGAGCTTCCCTTTGGATTCTGGAGACTTCTTCTCTTTTAGCTTCCACAAATTTAGGATGGCTGTTGGATATATTTAATACTTAGCCATTCCTTATAATTACAGCCATCCAATCTCTTACACTCCTATTTGTCTGCTCTTTGAACTCTATGATTGTTTTTCCCATTAGCTTTTCTTCATCATTCTTGGGAAATGGGTAGTCTAATTGAAGCTTGTTCTTCCCATTTTCCTTTGGAGGTGAGTAGGCTCTGGTTTTGATGACTGGTTCAAATTCTTTGACATATGATGGCTCAGCATCATAGAATGTAGGAGCCACAATCTCTGGAGTGAGCACCTTCATGATTGTGGTTGATATTATTGGAGCAGAAGATTGAGCATTAAGAAACAGAGATGATGCAATTGATTCATTGATCATCCTCTCTGTCTTTAGAATTCTTTCACTAGTCTCCTTGTTGATCTTTTCCAAAGCTTCTATTCTGGCTTGCCTTTCACCATCTGAGATTTCTTCTAAACTTTGAATCTCAGGCAAAGCCACTTGTTTCTTCACAGGAGAAGCCTTTATTTCAAAATCTGTTGGATTGACCACTACAATTGGCTGTTGCTCCCCCTCAATCGGTGCTATCTTACTACTGGTAGCTTGAATTTGACCAGAAGATGTTGCAGCCTCTTCTTTGCTTGTTCCCATTTTCTCCCCCTTTTTGTTAGCATCAAGGGTTGGGGGTGAAGCTGCAAGTAGCATTTCCAGTAGTTGAGTTTATTTTGATTGATTGGCAATGATAGTTTGCATTTGAGATTCCATACTATCCACTCTGGAGGAAAGAAGCTGAACAGACTTAGCCAGGCTATCTTCTTTGAGAAGTTTGCTAGTAAGCACCTTCTGAGTGGTAGTAGGAGCTAGTGCCTCAATCCTGGCATCTAGTTCTATCTTCATATCTCTAATTGCAGTTTTGACCTCCTCATGTTGTGTTCTTTGAATAACTGTTTGCATCTTTTGCAATTTCAGTGAGGCCATAACCTGCTCAAGAACAGTCTTTCTCTGTGGTTCTGCAGTTTGGTGCTCAGCCTTAGCAGATTGATATTGCTTCATGATTTCCACATTGAGATCCCTAAGTTCAGTGGCATTGGTAAACATCCATTCTGGAGTCTCTTCCTCATTGATTTCTTCACCATCTGAACTTTGACTGTCATCACTGCCAAATTCTTCACTTCAAGCACTTGGAGACAGGGTTTGTAAAGCTTCTTTTTCTCTTTAAAGAGATTCTGAGGTATGCACTAGGTGCATTGCCTCCTCTGCCTCCACATTGCCCTGTTGTGCCATGACTTGATAGGCAGAAACAAGATGAGTAAAGGTTTCAGGATCCAAAGAGATGGAGTCAATAATTGACTGATATTCTTGTCGAAATTCCATCTCTTTGGAAGCTTCATTAACCTCCATTAACTCACTTGCAATGGCTGAATCATCCTGCCTTATTTCTCTTGTAGTCCCTTCTCTCCTTTCATCTTTCTTTTCTTGCATCAGGGGCTCCCCCTGGCTCACACTTCTCACACCCTCACCTTCACCTACTAAGGTGGAACTCTCTTGCTCTCCTTTTGCCTCACCGGAAGAAATGGTCAGCCTCTCATTATTTCTCTCTCCTTTTGCCTGCTCACAAGGCAGCCTCTCACTCCCTTCCCTCATTCCTAAAAGTGTTTCAACTACTACAAACTCCTCCACAGTTGACATGGGAATGTCACATTTTGCAGTGGTAGAGAGAGTTGTCAACGGATAAAGTGTATCTGTTGATGTAGTAGTTATTGCTGTCAACGGATGATTAGTTGTAGACACATCCGTTGATGGAGAAACACCAGTCAATGGATGAAGGATATCTGTTGATGAAGGAAAAAGAGTATCCGTTGAAGTGAAAACCAACACTGAATCTGTGGTGATTGATTTTAAGGAAGAGGCCACAGATAGTGTTGTGAATTCAGGAATGGAAGATTGATGGCCCAACAAATCATCTAAAAGATGATGACCACCAATTGTTGAGTGGGGCTTCTCCAAGAATTTTAAAGATGGAGAATCAGGAATTGATGTAGATATCATATCCACATCCAGAGAGGGAGTTGGTGATGGTGGATTAAAATGTGTATCGATTTGAAGGTTAAGATCAAGGGGCTGTGACTCCACATTTATTGAAGTCACATCAAACTGAATTTGAGAAGGTACAGTTTGTTGTACTGTGTGTGCACCCTGTGATTCCCCAATGGTTTTGGATTTTACTCTTCTACCATAGGTTTTTGAGTGAGAGCTATCTGTGTCTCTTGCCCTTTTGTGCAGTGTTCTTGGAGTGGAACTTAAATCAGTAGTCACACTCTGTTGAGAGGATGTAACTAGAATTTGGCTTGAAGGTTCATTAACAGTCTTTTGAGAGACTGAAATGTTGGTTGCACCTGCCTCACCTTCCTTATCCTTAGGGCTTTTTTGATGTTCACCCTGTCCCTCACCACTCACTACCACCTTCACACTCCCCTCAAGAGTTTTGGTAGTTTTTGTAACAGGTGCCTTTTGAGAGACACCTGAGGTTTGTCTTTTAGATTGTGGTTTTGAGACTTTGGATTTAGTCACTTGGGTAGGAGCCTGTTTGGTCACAACTACAGACTCCATTGTGACAATGGAAGGCAAAGAGATTTGGGTAGAGATAGGAGTAATAAGATTAGAAGCTACCTGAACAAATGGTGGATAAACCAATTGCACTCCTGCATTCAGATTCATTCGAATCAAGTCACTGAGGACTCTCTTCTCCTGTACAAAACAACTGAACTTGCTATCCGGGTTAGAGAGGGATAGCTCATTCTCTGACATATGCAGGCCTAAGAGCATAAAAAATCTAGCAAAGTAGATATTTTTACACCTAGTTCCTTTGTTACCTAATTTAGCTGCTATTTCATACATTACCAGTGTGCCAAAGTTGTAGTATTTATCAGTTAAAAGCATACAAAGCATCACTAGCATGGATTTAGTAACAACATCAAAATTACTAATTTTACCAGAAAAAGTTTTAATGAAAGCATCACACAGATAACTCCATTCTTTAACCATACCCTTCCTAACAATTTTGCCTAAATTGTCAGTACTAAATGCATATCCACTTGAGTTTAGCATGGTAACTATTTCAGCATCGGTTGGTGATGATGTACAATTATTTTCAGGTAATTTTAAACATGCAGTAAAGACATCAGAATTAGCCACATAATTTTTACCCTTAAGAGAAAAAGAGATAGTTTCATCAGTACCATTAAATTCAGCCGATGTCCACATTTCCTCAATTACTTCATGGATGAGGGGTGTGGTGGTACTCATAGCATATGACATTTTGCATCTCTTCACGAAATTCATCATGGTGTGATATACTTCTAGAGCGTTTGCTGTATCAACAAAGGCTGCGAAATTGTTCTTCTCATAGGTAAACCCAGTGGAAGGCATCATCTTAATAATAGGCGCCATTGAAGTGTTTGAACTTTTGTTGCAGAGAGAGTTTTAGTGAAGAAGATGCAGTTAACTAATGAGATTCTTGAAAATGAATAAAGGTGAGATGTGAGAGCACAAGACAGCCTTTTATATTTTTCAAGAATTAAAAATGAAATAATTAAAAGTAATTACCCCATTGGACAAAAGTAACTGTCAGATAATAAATGAAAAGAAAAGAAGTACAGCCGTGACTAATTATACACGTTTACCAACGGCTATAAAAAGAAATATGTATATCAACGGATAAAGATTGGACGGTTGAGAAAACAGTTTATCCATCGATGACGTGGACAACCTGTTATCCGTTGGCATACGAAAATCTAGTAATATGTTTATACTACCAACGGATAAAAGGATATTCGTTGATAAGCAAATTTTTCCTTAAACAAAATTTCTGCTAAGAGTTTTTCTGAGAGTTTTTAATTCTCAAGTAAATCAAAACACATTTCTAGCTGCAAAACAGGATGATTAGATACCACTAGGAATTATGAAAAATTAAGCATACCTAGTTCACCTACCAACCTTGTGAATGAAGATTCATCAAGAAGCTTGGTGAAGATATCTGCAAGCTGCATTTCACTTGGCACAAAGTGCATTTCTACTGTACCATTCATCACATGCTCTCTAATGAAGTGGTATTTGATGTCAATATGCTTGGTTCTCGAATGTTGTACTGGATTCTCTGTGATGGCAATAGCACTAATGTTGTCACAGAAAATTGGAATCTTCTCAATTTTTAGACCATAGTCAATAAGTTGATTTTTCATCAAAAGAATCTGTGCACAACAACTTCCAGCAGCAATGTACTCAGCTTCAGCTGTAGAAGTGGAGACTGAGTTTTGTTTCTTACTGAACCATGACACAAGCCTGTTCCCTAGAAATTGACAGGAGCTTGTAGTACTTTTCCTATCAATTCTGCAACCTGCATAGTCTGCATCTGAATAGCCAATTAGATCAAAACCAGAATCTCTTGGGTACCAAATGCCAAGGTTTGGTGTTCCCTTGAGATACCTGAAAATTCTCTTAATAGCAATTAAGTGAGACTCTCTAGGGTCAGCTTGAAATCTAGCACAAAGACAAGTGGAAAACATTATATCAGGTCTACTAGCTGTTAGATATAGAAGTGAGCCTACCATGCCTCTATAGCTTGAGATGTCCACAGATTTTTCCTTAGTATTCAACTCAAGCTTAGTTGCAGTGGCCATAGGGGTTTTTGCAGAGGCACAATCCATTAAGTCAAATTTCTTTAAAAGATCATAAATATATTTTGTTTGACTTATGAAAATTCCCTCATTAACTTGCTTTACTTGTAAACCAAGAAAGTAAGTTAATTCACCCATCATGCTCATTTCATACCTACTTTGCATAAGTTTGGCAAACCTTTTGCAAAGCTTCTCATCTGTAGACCCAAAAATAATATCATCTACATATATTTGAACAAGTATTGAAGAACCATTGACATTTCTATGAAATAAGGTTTTATCTACTGTGCCTCTAGTGAAGTGATTCTCCAAAAGAAATTGAGATAAAGTGTCATACCAGGCTCTTGGTGCTTGCTTCAAACCATAAAGTGCTTTCAAGAGAAGATATACATATTCTGGAAATTTTGGATCTTCAAAGCCAGGAGGTTGATGGACATATACCTCTTCTTCCAATTCCCCATTTAGAAAGGCACTTTTGACATCCATCTGATAGACTTTGAAATTGGCATGTGCTGCATAGTCTAGGAAAATTTTAATTGCCTCAAGTCTTGCCACTGGAGCAAAAGTTTCATCAAAATCTATTCCTTCTTCTTGAGAATAGCCCTTTGCCACTAATCTAGCTTTATTCCTCACAATTATGCCATTTCCATCAGTCTTATTCTTGAGAACCCATTTGGTACCTATGATACCTCTATCATCAGGTTTGGGCTCAAGCTTCTATACTTTATTTCTCTCAAATTGGTTTAGCTCTTCTTGCATTGCTAAGACCCAATCTGGATCTAGAAGGGCATCTTCCACTTTCTTAGGTTCCTCTTGAGACAGGAAACTACTGTATAGGCATTCTTCTTGTATGGCCCTCCTAGTTTGGACTCTTGAGTTTGAGTCACCAATGATTAATTCAAAAGGATGATCTCTGGTCCATTTTCTTGAAGGTGGAAGGTTTGATCTAGACGAGGTTGCTTCATCTAAGTGAGCATGATCTTGTTGATTGGTCATTGAGTTTTGACTTTGAGAAACTCCCCCTGAGTTTGTTGTCCTTGTGGAATTATGAAGTTGACTATCAACGGATGCATCATTTTGTCTATCAACGGATGCTCCATTTTGCCTGTCGACAGATACATGAGAATGCCTGTCAACGGATGCATCTGATGCTCTAGTATGACTGTCAACGGATGCTTCATTTCCAGTGTTAGCATCACTTCTAGTTGGACCAACAACTCTAGGTGAATTTCCAAGGCCATGATCTTCATTTTCCTCATCATCATCAATGTACATTCTTCCTTCTACCTCATTTTCAAATCTCAACTTTTCATGGAAGCCTTCATCATTTAGACCTAGAATCTTTTGATCATCAAACACAACATGTACAGATTCCATAACAATGTTGGTTCTTAGATTGTAGACTCTATAGGCTTTCCCTGCTGCATATCCAACAAAGATAGCTTCATCTACCTTTGCTTCAAATTTGCCCAAGTTATCTCCATGATTTCTTAGCACAAAACACTTACATCCAAAGACATGAAGAAAAGCTAACGTTGGTTTCTTGTTGGTGAATAACTGATAAGGAGTCATTCCTCTAGCTTGATTGATCAAGGAAATATTCTGAGTGAAGCAGGCAGTGTTGACAGCTTCAGCCCAGAAATATGTTGACAATCTTGATTCACTTAACATTGTTCTAGCTGCTTCAATGAGAGTTCTGTTTTTCATTTCAACAACCCCATTTTGTTGAGGTGTTCTAGCAGCAGAAAACTCATGGACAATTTCATTCTCTTCACAGAAAATCTTCATTGTGGAATTTTTGAATTCAGTGCCATTGTCACTTCTGATTCTTTGCACTTTTACTTCAGAACCATTGTTTACTAGTCTGAGATGATTGATGATGATTTCACTTGCACAATCTTTGGAGTGCAAAAAGAAGGTTCATGTAAACTTAGAAAAATCATCCACAATCACCAGGCAGTATTTTTTCTTTGAAATGGACATGACATTTACTGGACCAAATAAGTCCATATGCAGCAATTGAAGAGGCTTAACAATGGATGACTCTGTCTTGCTCTTGAAGGATGATTTCTTTTGCTTCCCTAATTGGCAGGCATCACACAATCCATCCTTGATGAACTCCAATTGAGGGATTCCTCTAGCAAGATCCTTTCTTACCAAATCATTCATAACTTTAAAATTCAAATGTGACAGCTTTTTATGCCATAGCCAACTCTCATCCTTGCTTGCTTTGCTGAAGAGACAAGTAATGGATTCTGAGCATACTGAGTTGAAATCAGCTATGTAAACATTTCCTTTTCTAAAGCCTGTCGGAACTACATTGTTGTTTTCCTTGGAAGAAACAACACAGGCTTCTTTAGTGAACTTTACTTCATAGTCTTTGTCACAAATCTGACTGACACTCAGCAAATTGTGCTTCAAACCTTCAACTAAAGCCACTTCTTCAATGATGACATTGTCCTTTGTAATCAAGCCATATCCCTTAGTATATCCTTTGCTGTCATCTCCAAAGGTAATTCTAGGGCCAGCTGCCTCCTTGAACTCTGTGAGCAGGGTTGAATCTCCTGTCATATGCCTAGAACATCCACTGTCTAGGTACCATAGATTCCTCTTATTTCTCTGCACACATTCCAAAATACAAATTAAGTTGATTTTGGTACCCAAGTTTCCTTGGGTCCTTTCTTGTTAGCCTTTGGTTTTACACTCTTAGCAATCTTCACTTTGGGTGTAGATGCTTGAGTGATAGGTTTTGACAGATGCTCATTTGCATAAATATTTGATGCATGCATTTGTGGAAAATTGGCATACATATTATCCATGCTAGGAATGCTCCATGACATTTGTGGCATATTCACAGATTGAAAATAAGGATTAGACACATATGGCATGTTCACATATGGATTTGAAAAACTAGCATTCTGATACAAACCAGGCATAACAGGCATTGTAGGCATACTTGGCATAGATTGAGGTACATGAACAGGAGTCCTTTTAACAGACTTGCAATTAGAAGATAGGTGATTGACACTATTGCAATTACCACAAGTTTTCCTAGGAGCAAACTTGTCAGGAGAATAATTGTTTTTCTTGTTAATGCCTATCTTACCATTTCTGTTCTTTTTCTTTTTACCCTCAATCTCTAACTTTTCATTAACTGACTAGTTTAATGCCCGTGCTTCGCACACGGGAGTTCATATTTTAAATAAATTTTATTTTAAATTTTAATAAATTATGTGTAGTTTTATAATGTAGAAATGAAAAATGATAGTAGTACTAAAAAGTTGCCTACTTTAATAGTTAAATATGTTAATTTCTTGAAGAACATGAGGTGTTTTGATATTTTAAATTACAATTAGTATAACAAATTATTAATACAATAATCAATTTTAGAAAGATCAAAAAATTGAACATTGTAACATTATTTTAGTAGTGTCAACTATATCATGTTTTACAACTATAGTAGATGAATTATTAATAAATTTTAAATTGAGTGAGAGCATACTAACTTCATGAATATGCCAATTTGTCATCTATGGAGTAATTAAAAATTAATTAATAATTATCGACGATCCAATAGTACGGATGTCAATACATTTCTAATTTAGTGATATTACCAAAATTTTAAAAATTAAAAAAAAATTTGGATAATGAAATTAGTAGTCAACTATTGAACTGCCAAGAAAAATGACACACATCATTAAACAAAATAATTTTTCACAAAATTAAACAAAACCATTAAAATAAAATTGTTTATTTATTTTAAATAAATTAAAATAATTTATTTAAGTAATTTGTCATCATTAAACAAAATTTAAAATAATTTAAAATTTGTGGAAGGAAATAATTTTAGGCAAGAATGTTTTAATTGGAAGGCCCTGGCGGGCCCATTATAATTATAATTGATAATTGTTAGAAAGGAAATAATTTTTGGAAACAAAATAATTCGTGTTTTGTCAAGGAAATTTTTTTTGGCAAGAATGTTTTAATTGGATGGCCCTAGCGGGCCCATTATAATTATAACTAATTATTTGGCATTAATAATAACAACTCCCAAGAAAAATTGACAATTTTAGAAAGGAAATAATGTTTGGCAAGTAAATAATTTGTGTTTTGTGAAGGAAATAATTATTTGGCATTTTGGAATATTTTAATTGGATGGCCCTGGCGGGCCCATTATAATTATAACCAATCAAAATCATTTGCTAACAATTTTTGGTATTATCAAGGAAATAATTTTTGGCTGGGATTATCAAGGAAATAATTTTTGGTTTGTCATGATGTGTATTTTATATAATATCGGGTCAATATATTTTAAAATATGGATCATATCATATAACTGGACAGATCCCGAACCTTATCAAGGAAATAATTTTTAGAAAGAAAATAATTTGTGATTTATCATGATGTGTATTTTATATAATATCGGGTCAATATATTTTAAAATATGGATTATAATTATAACCAATTATTTGGCATTAATAATAACAACTGCCAAGAAAAATTGGCAATTGTTAGAAAGGAAATAATGTTTGGCAAGAAAATAATTTGTGTTTTTGTGAAGGAAATTATTATTTGGCATTTTGGAATATTTTAATTGGATGGTCCTCAAGGGCGCATTATAATTATAACCAATAAAAATCATTTGTTAACAATTTTTGGTATTATCAAGGAAATAATTTTTGGCAAGAAAATAATTTGGGATTTGTAATGATGTGTATTTTATATAATATCGGGTCAATATATTTTAAAATATGGATCATATCATATAACTGGATGAGTAATATAAATGGACCCCATTATAATTATAACCTATCAAAATCATTTGTTAACAATTTTTGGTATTATCAAGGAAATAATTTTTGGCAAGAAAATAAATGTGTATTTTATATAATATCGGGTCAATATATTTTAAAATATGGATCATATCATATAACTGGATGGGTAATATAAACGGATCCCGAACCTAATCCTAAACATATAATTTACTACTATACTGGGTCATGGATATCTATCAAACCTGAATATGGATCCCGAACCTGAGGAAAGGGTTATCCAACAATTTATAATATATAGATTTTCCAACAGCCTTTTTGTTAAGTAAATCACCTGCCTTAGCCTTCTCACTTGATTTGGCTTGGCTACTTTCACCAGAGACAAAGTTCTTGGCTACTGGACCATACTGATTATTCAGTTTCTTGAGTTCCTTCTTACTAACAGACTTTTTGTTAGTCGACGGATACCTCTCATCCGTTGATGGTTCATCTGTCAACGGATGATCACTATCCGTTGATTCACAAATAGTCTCTAGATCCTCAAGGCAAGGTTCTAGCTCCTTTTTCTTTTGAGTCCAGGTATCCCTCACAAATGAATCTATTCCCTGGACTTCTATTATGTTTTGAGAAATATTCCTACAACTTTGAAATTTAGCAATTATCCCTTGTTCTTTTTCAAGCTAGTCTCTTAAAATCAGTTCTTTTTTTAACACAGCCTCAAGTTCACTTTTAGTATTATTGCAATCAACTCTCATTTTCTCAAATTCTAGAAATTGAATTTCTAGAACTGCATTTCTATCACTTAAAAACTGATTAGTTTCTTTAATCCTATTGTTCTCTTTAGTAAGTGATTTAAGAGTAACACTCAAGTGATATAGTTCAGTAGACATTTCATCTATAACACTATTGCATTCCTCTTTGGTGAGCTCAGAGAGATTAGTAGAAAATACCTGATTGCTAGCTGAACTTGCTTCCTGCTCAGAATCAGCCATTAATGCAAGGTTGACAAACTCAGCATCATCATCAGAATGATTTCCATCAGCAGCCCAGTCATACTCTTAGGTCATGAATGCCTTTCCTTTCTGTCTGAGAAGATCAAAATATTTCTTCTTGTAGTCAACAGTTTCAATTGGCTTTCCCTTGTTCTCTGATCTAGGCTTCCTACATTCACTTATCATGTGACCAGCAATTCCACAATTGTAGCATTTAATTTTGGATTTATCCACATAGTTGCTTGTAGAAAAATCCTTGTTAAATGGCTTGGCCACCCCAGAGTTTCTTTTGAATTTTAGATTAGAGAATCTCCTAGATAGAAAGGCTAAATGCTCATCTATCTCATCCAATTCATCTTGCTGAAGGACACTCATTTCTTCAGACACCTTTTCCTTGCTTTTGCTTGATTCTGCTCTACCTTCACAAACCTCCCTGTTTGGTGTAGATTTAGCAGCTTCAGTCCTCTCCTCCTCCTTCTGCTCCAAGTTGGCAACAAGTGCAACTGACCCATTTTTCTTTTGGGCCTTCTCAATTTCTTCATCCTGCTCCATTTCTAGTTCATATGTCTTTAAAGTTCCATAGAGCCTTTCAAGAGTAAATGACTTGTACTCTTGAGTGTTTCTTAGAGAAACAGTCATAGGCTTCCACTCTTTGGGCAGTGATCTCAGAAATTTGAGATTAGAATCTTTCACTTGGTAGATTCTTCCATACAGTTTCAAGCCATTCAGTAGCTTTTGAAATCTACTAAATGTGTCATTCAATGTCTCTCCATTCTTGAAATGGAAGTGCTCATACTGTTGGATCAGTAGCTACATCTTGTTTTCCCTTACCTGTTCTGTACCTTCACAAAGGGTTTGAACAATGTCCCATACTTCCTTGGAGGTAGTACAGTTGATAACATTGTCAACCATGTCTGTTTCTAAGCCATTAAACAGAATATTCATGGTCTTTTTATCTTTGTGGACTTCTACAACATCCTCAGTACTCCACTCAGAAACAGGTTTTGGAATGTAAGTGTCTGGTGCATCTGCAGCAAGACCAACTCTTGAAGCAGCCTTCATTGGAACATGAGGACCCTTCTCAATGCAATCTACAAAACCTTCATTAATAGACATGAGATGTAGACGCATTTTTACTTTCCAGTGAAAGTAATTTTCTCTATCAAGAACCGGTATCTTCACTCCATAATCCTTCTTAGACATGTTGGAAGTGTGTTGATCTTTAAACTTCAAATATATTAGAAGCTTGCTCTGATACCAATTGTTATTCCCAGATTACACACTTGTATAATTGTAGAAGGGGGGGGGGGTTGAATACAATTCTTGATAATTATAAATTTCTGATAAAAACCACAAAAATCTATAAAGAAATAATTGCTGAATAAGAAATGGTTCACAAACACATAAAAAATCAGGTGGTTAAATGTACCACCTGAGACTTTTATTTGAAGAAAACTTTGTGATACAAATGTACACAGCTTCTATTTTTACAACTCTTTGCTTCTAAGGATATTCAAGAAACCCTAAGCAAATATGTCTGTTTTCTTAATCTCTAAAGAGTTGCTACACTTGGTTATATATCCCAAGTTTACAAGTACTACAGGAATAAGATAATATTAATCTAATTCAAGTTGACTTGCTACTCCACTCCAAATCCACATGTAGCCGAAAAGTTGTCCTTGTGAACAGATATGTCCCCTGCACCTTTCTTGTATGTACTGTGTAAATGGAATGCTTTTTTCTTCTGTGTTTCCAAAGTATGGCTGCCATACTGCCTTTTTATACCTACTATCAACCCATGTGATCTGTCAGTCAAACATGTCCTTATCAACTGCTAATCCTTAGCTAGCATAGGATAAAGTGATAATGATTATCCGTTGATGTTGTGCACAGTTATCCATTGATGGTAGTTTGAGCTGTATCCGTTGATAGAGTAGATTTGAGTTGTATCCGTTGATAGAGCCCTGTTCTCATCCGTTGATACACTTTCACTTAGACAGAATTACATAGCATAGCTTATTTACAATTGGCTACCCTATTCTGCCTATCCATTGATGGTCAACATGACTCTGAATAAAAACACTATCAACTGATAAATAGAGATATTGCAGTATGCTACAAAACCTCATCCGTTGATGAGCTACCTGTCAACGAATAGAGTTATAAAGTCTTATCCGTTGACAGTTACAAAACTTGACTTATACAATTTTGCTTGAATGTTAAGTTATCATCAACTACAACATATTCCTAACAACCACCATCATCACCGTCATCGATATCCACCATTGTTGTCATTTTTACTTCATTCATTCGTTATCACCATGAGTATCCTTCACACTTTTTTCCTCCTACTCCGATTGCATCAATTTGATATTTCCCATCAAATCATCGAAGTTTATAGATCGGGTGGGTTTAATTATACATACATATGTACATTCATACATATATCAATCACATCTAAAATTATATATATCAATCATGGTAAATGTCATCACTATTTCTCATATTTTTTCGCCATTTCACTCCACTTTCATAGCTCCTCTAATGGAAGCATCACTCACTGTATTTTTTTAATGATTTACCTTTAAACATATTTGGTAATTTGTGTTCAGAATTTGTGATTCATCTATAAATTTTATTGATTCGAGCAGATTTTTTGATGATATCGGGTCTGATTTTAGTGATTTGTGTGTGTTGGTGTTTAAATTTTTGATAAGTTCAATTTTATCTTAGTGATTTCGTGGTGCTGGTTAGTGTAAATTTTATTATTCGTCTCTGAATTTAGTGGTTGAACTTCTCAGACAAACTAGATGGTCCTTATGCACTTATCGAGTTATCCTTTGTATTCTTCAGTAAACATGTAATTATGTTGGAGATTGCTTCCACTCTTATTCTTGTCCTTGAAACTGGATAAACAGAGATTGATTTCACATTTCATTTGTAAGAGTTTGAGCCTTCGAATATCTACAATTTGACCCCCTACTCGTAACATCTTCTGTGTAATTGATCGCTGTCTATAAGTCACGGGTTGCAAAGTAATTCTGGATTTGTCCTTCATTCGATATGTTCCATTAGAGAACTCTGGTATCACTAGAAATCCAAACTGAGTTCTTGAACTGATAGATATTGACTTCTCGAATTTTGACTTCTCGAATATCCCCTTTTGTTGAGTTCTCGAATGACTTCTCGAATAACCTATTTTGCAGACTTCTCGAATAACCTATTTTGCAGACTTCTCGAATAGAGACATCAGTCTGACTTCTCGAATAGGCACTTTCATGTGTCACTGCCACATCAGCAATAATATCACCACTGATGACGTGACAGTGCCATCATCACTTCCACGATATCAATGCTGACGTGGCAGTGATGCCGTTGCTACGTCATCATTTGGTTCTACCACAAAATCAGAAAATTGGTCTTTTCTATTATAGAACCAAAACAATTGTTTGTTTCTTTTATAGAATCAAAAATTAAAATTTTGATTCTACTATAAAATCAGAAATTTAGTGATGTGCTGCGGTTCTCTATATAAAAAGTTCTCCCTAGAGTGCTACTCTTGTTATATATTAACAAATATACTAAAACCTGCAAAACGACGATAGTCCAGTACATATATCCAGCTTGCTAACACAGTGTGATCATCAAAATTTAAAAGTTTCATTTTTATTATATTTTATTAATACAAACAACTATCCTATATTTCCTTAGGTTTTTATTATATTTTATTATTGATTGGAAGATATAATGTAATATATTCGGGTATATATTAATGACCGCAAGATAATGTCTTAAATTAAAAGGTCACTTGTCTTAATTAGAAAAAAATATATTAATGATTGGAAGATATAATATAATTGATATTTTTAGATGTTTATGAAATGTAATCTTTTAATTAAAAAGTAACATATTTTATGAAATATTAATGTTTATGAATTATTATTAGTATAATAATAATAATAATTCCTACAACTTAGACATATAAAATCTTAGTTCAATTTGTTATTGATGAATTGGAATTTAGGATTTTTAGTAGAGTAGTTTAAATATAAAATGTTGGTTAATAAAAATATCAATTATCATTATTATTGTTTTATGATTGAATCATTTTGTTATAATTTGATAACTTTACCTATAGATATAGATTTGTAAGTTTAAAAGTTGAAGGAAGTGGATAAAAAAAAATCCATAAATTCCATGACCTCATATTTGAAGCAGATAATATAAAAACAAACTCCAAAGGCAGCAAATGATAAAATAGAAAATACATTTAAGGGTATAGAAGAAAAGGAAAAAAGAATGGTTGCTTGCCACCTGATTGTTTTTCCTTGTTATCTCTCTCCTTCTTGTTTGTTTTTATAATACTACTACATACACACACATATACATACACAAACCTTTCACTCTCCCTCTTCCCATTCTCCACCTACACATATACACATATAATATCTACTAGTAACAATATACTCTAATTACACACACACACACACACACATATCTAATCTAATTTAATCTGTAAGAAAGGGATGGGTGAATCGGTGGAGCTTCCGAGTCGACTCGGAATTCTACCCTTCAGGAACAAAGTTTTATTGCCAGGCGCTATTATTCGTATTCGATGCACTTCTCCTAGCAGGTTTATTATCTATTCCATCATCATACTTTGTTTTTATTTTTCTTGTGAAATTTATTTCTAACTCACTTTGTAATATCCGGCAGGCACTTATTCAGTTATGTTTGTTTACCATATCATTACCTAAAATCCCTTTACTTTTTTTTTTAATTAAATTGTTATGTTCTTACATTTGATTCAATAAAGCTTTAATCTTTCAGTTTGTAACTCTGTCTGTAAACTTATCAACCATCATTTGTTTTCGACTTTTCGTGTTAAAGTAAACTTGTTCTCAATTGATTATCTTAAAGTTATGTATAGGACAACCCGAAAGGCTATATGAAAATCAACTAAAAATTTGATTTTGCACATCAATTGCTGATTTCAAATGCACAGTCTTGTTCAATCATCCAATGATAGATGGGGTGTAGTATGTTACATGTAGAAAACATATGTATATTGAAAGAATTGACTTTTAATTGCAAAAGTGTTACGTAGTTTTTGGTTTGCTTGTTTATGACTTGATGTATGTGGACAATTTTGTTGCTTGTATATGAGAATGTTAATGCCTTTCATTTCTGAATACTCGTAAATGAGTAGCTCGTGATTTACTCCACCAGGATCTTTTAGAATATAAATATATCAACTCGAGCCAAATGTGAGCGAGGTGTGGAATTTTTTTTCTCAACTTGAGCGAGTTGTTATGAATTCAAGCCGAATTTGACCATGTGAGTCTTCTAGATATTCAATTAGGTTGCACCCTTAATGTAGTTATATATGTGGATTTAGGAAAATTGCTGGTATTTATTAGAAGCACAGTTGCAATGGGAAATCTAGATTTGGAAGTATTGTTTCCTGACATTCTCTAAATGTCTCTCTTTAGCCCCTGATTCTCAACTAAGATGCATGGTAATAGGGTTCAAAATTTTGTTCATGTCAAGGCAGATGAAATTACTTTTGATATTAGTTTGGTAAATTTGTTTGTGTACTTAATATAACTGATTTAGCCACAATAGGGCTCATCAGTCTGTAGCAGAAGTTTATAATGGTCTGAAATTTTTTGCTAATTCAATATAGCGTGAAATTGGTGGAACAAGAACTATGGCAGAAGGAAGAAAAGGGATTGATAGGGATTTTGCCAGTACGTGATGCTGCTGAGACAACGTCAGTGGGTCCTGTGTTATCTTCAGGTGATCACGACTTATTTAATTCACAAAGAGTGAATATGAAAGTTATTAATAAACTTCTAATGCTGATACAGGACTAGGGCCTGGCATGGGAGAGCAAAATCCAAAAACTCAAGTTGGTGTGTCCGATGCTCACAAGATTGATGGAAAAAACCAGCAAGAAGTTATTCAATGGCATACTAGGTTTGAATTCTTCATGATTAATCTTGAGCCTAGTTCACCGCCTGTTGTCAGTAATGTTATTCTTCGTTAGCCATATCATGAATCTGAACCTAAATTGCTATTCTAAGAGATTGTCACATTATGTATTCCTTCATTTCTAGATTGCATTATCTGCTTGCAATGACTGGACAATTTTTGCTAATGTAACACATTAGGGGAGTTGCAGCTCGAGCTTTACATCTCTCCAGGGGAGTGGAGAAACCAAGTGGAAGGGTCACATACATTGTTGTTCTTGAAGGATTGTGTAGATTCAATGTTCAGGAACTTAGTACAAGGGGGACTTATTATACCGCACGGATTACTTCTCTTGATATGACAAAGCCTGGTAAATTTTAGGTTCTGTTATTTATAGGTTAATCAAAATTTGTTCTATTTCAAACTATATGCATTAAGGGAAGCAAATATTTATATAATTTAATATTCTTTCTGATTGTTGGTATATTTCCAAGTATAGGGGGAGGGGGAGGTGAAAACTAGACTCTAGACCTCTTCTATTTATTGTTGCAAACATTTATAATCAAATAAATATTCATCTGTTAACTGTTTTGGCACTCCAAATGCTTTCACTTATGTTTTTATGAAATTGAAAACGAAAGACTGAGAGGAAAATCAACTCTGTCACAGAAGATCAAAAACTCAAAAAGTCGATTTTATCAATTTAAGAAACACCCAGAACTACAAAAATCGTAAGGTCAAATAAAACAATGCTCCTAAAAACACCATATTTATTTCAGATTTAGTTTTTTTATTTGATGGTCTTATGGCGTAAAATATGGCTTCCATCAATGTTTCAGCTTTAATAACATGGTATAGATGTCTTTATAATTATTTTTGAGTTCTCCTTTTTTATTCTCCTGAATTGTCTAAATTTTAAGCATACTTCTACTTGAACACTCATTGATACTCCAACTTTTAAGCTTGTCTGCAATGGATAGCAGTCAAAGTAATACAGTAAAATTTATTTGACAACGGAGACACGTGAGTGTGCGAAATACTTGGTCTCCTTGAGTCATACTTGACCTTTTATACAAGCTCAGGCATACAGTATATACCTAGTACTTCTGTCTACCTAAATATATAGTGCTCATGGTGTTTCTGCAATAACACTTATATGCATGCATTTTGGTTCCTCTGACCTCTCATGACTCATTTATACTGTTATTCTGCTGATGACTAGAGATGGAGCTAGTAGAGCAAGATCCAGATTTCATAGCATTGTCCCTCCAGTTCAAAGCTTCTGCAATGGACCTTATCTCTGTTCTTGAGCAGGTAAAGTGGAACTTTTTTTGTTGGTTTTATAATGAGATATTAGTCTTAGACCATAGAGTTACCAAATGGCATAGAAAAAGAAGTAATATGTTCTGTTTTCCATCTTTCCATTGTGCTTCCTCTATATTCTGTGTTGAACGGGTTTTGCAAGTGCTCAACAATTGTTCAAATCTTAGAAACTTGTCATCAACACATTTCATTTGCCTTGTATTCCAGCCTGTGATTTGCTTTTACTTCAGGGTCTCACTTTCTGATTACAGTAGCTAAAAACTTCTGATTCTATGATGTCTTCTCTGTTTCTTTTTTGGTCATTTAAGCGTTGTGCTAATTGACCGTAGCTCCATCAGCAATTTTTTTTAATATACGTTGAAGCAGCTGCTCTTCATGCTCAAGTATGATACTTCTGAATTGAAATGACAAAGGTACATGTTAAAAAATAAAAAATTAAGTTTTCAAACAACATGCAAATTTAAATGGATTTCTAATAGAAAACAAATGATCATTATTCTCTTCTGGCCTAATCCTGTGTTACTTGGACTCTTTTGTTGCGTTTGCTGTAACTGTGACTCGGACACATTATAATTTAGTTTCAGTAAGATTATTACAATATGATGGTTATTCTGTGTTAAATCCTTTGACTGATATTTGAGCACTTCTATAAGATGAACTTTTTATGTAAAACGAATAGGTAATGGGGAAAAAGGAGAAGAAGCCGCCCCAGTATTGATGTAAAGACATGGTCTGATAATAGAATTTCAGTGTAACAAGATTGGAAGAAACTCTTTGTGATTAGCATAGTCCTTTACAAAATCATGTTTACTTTGAGTGTTTTGTTTAATATTTGCTATAATACCTTGCCCAGTATATTTATTTATTAATAAAGTACGCCGTGTCTCCACACCCGTGTCCGAAAATAGGAAAAGGTCCCCACGTGGCCAGTTTTCCGAATTTCGGAGTCCAGCACTCAGATTGTGTCAGATTTAACACTTCTTATTCAAGTCCAAGCAAAATAAGTCTAAATCCTGTAGCTCTTTAAAATTCTTGCAGAAACAAAAAACTGGAGGGAGGACAAAAGTTCTTCTGGAGACGGTTCCAGTGCACAAGCTGGCAGACATATTTGTTGCTAGCTTTGAGATTAGTTTTGAAGAACAGCTTTCTATGTTGGACTCGGTTGATGTAAAAGTTAGGCTTTCAAAAGCTACTGAACTAGTTAATCGGCATTTACAGGTAATATATGGATATAGCAGTTAAGTGAATGATTTAATTTTCCATGTATCAGGCCTCTATGGCTGAGTCTTTCTTTTTCTTTACATTGTTTCAGTCAATTCGTGTAGCAGAGAAGATTACACAAAAGGTTGAGGGACAGTTATCTAAATCACAGAAAGAATTCCTTTTGCGTCAGCAGGTTTGTTTTTACTACTAAATATCTTCAGTACCTTAGATTAAATGCAAATGTAACGATGTGTGGAAATATTGGAGATTTAATATTTTAATTTTTTAAGAAGCAACAGAATATTTAGTACTAGGATAGTAGGATCCCTGACATGTAGAAGAGTGATAAGTGATAACAATTGGGTTGCAATCTCTTTGTGATAAATACTTATACCAGTGTTAATTTGCGGTATCCAAAAACTAACATCTGTTTCTAATCTTACTGAAACTCCAAATATGAACTCCAAGCAAGTCATAGATAACTAACACTTGATATAACACACAGAGCCCACAAAAATATTTATAAGAGGTCCATAAAGTATTATATATCTACCTTTTCTGGAGTAGAGTAAGGATACCCTTTTAGCTGCAGATTTTTTGGGTTTTCATTATTTTAGGTTTGCAATGTAAAAGGCCAGACTCATGCAATGACCAAAAGTACAAATCTCATGGCGCCCTTTTCTTGCATGTGAAACATAGTTCTATGCATTAAGCAACTTCTCAGTTATCAATAAACTTGAAACATGAACTGATCAGTCCCAAGGTCCTAACACAGCCATGCAGTTGGTATCGAAATTCTCTAGTCTTCTATTTAAATAGTTATGTGAATCAGACTGTTAAGAATTTGACAGTTTTCTTGCACTGATTGATTGCTTTTCCTTCATTATCTTGTGCCAAGATAATATAATTTTGTTCAGTCTTTGATTGTTGTCTCTGACATACTCTAGATGAGGGCTATCAAAGAGGAGCTTGGTGATAATGATGATGACGAGGATGATGTCTCTGCCCTCGAGAAGAAGATGCAAAGTGCAGGAATGCCTGCAAATATTTGGAAGCATGCGCAGAGAGAACTAAGGTATACATAGTCTTGAGTGTAGTATGTGTCTGTGGAAGATTATGTTTTGTGATTATGTCTGTCTGCTATACCTGAAATTTTAATGTTACGTCTAAAGCTCATAAATTTCATTGCTTATTAGTGTCTGTTTAAGAGAAAGTAAAATAAAAATGAATGTTAGAACGAGTTCTATTTCCAAATATACGACAGACATAATTTTCATTTCTAAAAGGTACCCTTGATATTACTATTACTTTTAGGGCTAAAATTGCTATATATGGGAACTTTTGTGAGCAATTATAAAACATCATTTTTGGATTTACATTTTGGGCCTAAAAGATGTAATGTATTCCATAATATATAAGCAATGAGCAAAAAATGTGGCTTCATATCATCTGCAATTTGTTCAAAAGGCAATAATGTGGTACCGTTATATGATTAGATGGACTAAACTGTGGTTTGTAGGATGTGAAAAAGGTTGACGGATTAATTTTTTTCGCATAGTTTATTAGTTTTTTGTTTTCAGTGTTAACCCTTGGAAAATAAACAAACGTGATGGATAGGTAATGGAAATTTAGACTATGTTTCTGTGGATCAAATTTGTAAGTATCTTGTAGTAGCATGGCTGAGCCTAATGTTGCACAAATATTGGAATAATCAAAAAACATGACTGTGTTTTGGCATATGTAAGTAAGAATACAGCTTGATATGTCTGGGGGCAAAAATTTGAGGAATATAGATACTTTGTTTTGGCATTTTGAGAAGGATAGGGAACAGTTGATTGCCATTTGTCCAGTTCGTTTCATATTAGCCGCATAATTGGATATGCAAACGAAATTTTATGTCATGCTGCATTTTCAATTGAATTTTTTTCTTTGATCTTTATTGCAAATTGTAATTTTAGGCGACTAAAGAAAATGCAACCCCAGCAACCTGGATATAATAGCTCTCGAGTTTACTTGGAACTTCTTGCTGATTTACCCTGGCAGACAGTCAGCGAAGAGCATGAATTGGACTTAAAGGCCGCGAAAGAGCGTCTTGACAGTGATCATTATGGTCTAATAAAGGTCAAGCAACGGATAATCGAATATTTGGCTGTTCGCAAGGTTAGCAAGTTTCTTATTTGTTTGTTGAAAGTGCTTTCTGCTGTAATTATCATCGTTCTTTTATATCTATGTTTTTGAATCTGAATATATGTTGCAGCTTAAACCAGATGCGAGAGGCCCAGTATTGTGCTTTGTTGGTCCACCAGGTGTTGGAAAGACATCCTTGGCATCATCTATTGCTTCTGCTTTAGGCAGGAAATTTGTACGCATCTCTCTTGGTGGGGTTAAGGATGAGGCTGATATTAGAGGACATAGAAGGACATACATTGGAAGCATGCCTGGGCGTCTTATTGATGGGTTAAAGGTAACATCTGAATTAAAAAAGGAAAAAAAAGGAAAATACGTTGATTCCTCCGTGTGCACACGCTAACTAGTCCTATATAGGTCTGGATAAATAGGGTAAATCTGTTTTGCTGACTTCCAGTAAGAGATTTAATAGAGTTCTGTAGCTTGGATACTAAAATATTATTCCTATACAACTTTCAGAAAGTAGCTGTTTGCAATCCTGTTATGCTCCTTGATGAGATTGACAAGACTGGTTCGGATGTTCGTGGAGATCCTGCCTCAGCTCTACTGGAAGTTCTCGACCCTGAACAAAACAAAACATTTAATGATCAGTATCCTATGTTTTCACTGATCTTCTTGGATTTAATAATTTAGAACGTACCTGTGTTACCTGTATTCTTTATTTCGCTTTAAGTACTCGTGTTGGATACTCAACACTCTAACATGGGTATTAACACTCGGGACCAGCAGTGACTACAGTGACTACACCTGCAAGTTTAACTTGATGACCACTTGCAAGTTAGTAGTGTAGTAGTGACTGCAGTGATGAATTAGCATATTAACATCTTTTTAAATTAAGCAGACCCAAGAAATGTGTTAAATTAGAATTGTTAAGTGTTCTAAATTAGAATAGTTTCTAAAGTAGTTAGGCCCATTAAAATAGGTTTAAAAATAAATAAGCCCGTGAAGTGGCCCAATTATCGACCGATTGACCTATACTTTAAATGTTTTGGCTTTAATAATATATATAATATAGATATCAATGTCCAACACACCTACCTCAGATTCTCGAATAGTGGAAGGGAAGAGCTAGACTTAGATCTATTCCATTTACCAAATTGTAGACAGTCCTGCACATATTGTGATTGTTCCTGATGCGGAGCACATGACTATGAAACTAAATGTTCATTATTATATATTTCTGTATACATATAAATATAATTAGGTGTAACTTATAGTTGTTTAAGTATATTAAGAATAGATAGTTCATTCCATTATTGAATATGGAAGTAGACAATAATCAGGTAGTGGTTATCAGTAAGGAGTTAGGACTAGTTTACTTGGTCACCAAGTTACGGGATATATCTATTTAAACGCTTTTAATCTCCATTATATTGTAGAGTTGAATTATATGAAATAATGAGCATTTTATAATAAATTTGCGGATTTGTCATGTGTTTCGCCATTTCTCTGTGGAGATAAGCCATTATCCCTTTGTTTCAAGCCCTTCCCACCCTCATCCGTTATTAGTTCCCTAGTATTGTATACAGTAATCTTTATGTTTTTATGTTGAATGTTAAATGCCTCCAGTCCCGTGTGTTAAGTTTATTATTGCTCTACAGATGTTTGTTAAACAGTTTTCAAAGTTGTTCTCTGAATTGATAAAATTCCTAAGCCATGCAAAAGATTTTGTTTACTTTTACCTTTACTTAGGTTAGTATTTAAAATTCAATATGCACACATGATTATTAGGGTCTGGATTGGTAAAGTAAAAATGCTGAAGTTGTGTGTGCACTTCTTTCTTGGAAGCCTGTTGGGTAGGAAGTGTTATAACTTAGCAGTTAGAGTGTCAGTTCAATATCTACGCAAGAATTTAGGACACGGGTACTTGTACCAGCTTTTTTCATGCAGAGTACTTAAAGTGGTTCCTTAATTCAATTTTTTAGCTATTTGAATGTTCCATATGACCTTTCTAAGGTCATCTTTGTGGCAACTGCAAATAAAGCACAACCTATTCCTCCACCCCTACTAGACAGGATGGAAGTCATTGAGCTGCCTGGTTATACTCCCGAAGAAAAGCTTAGAATTGCGATGCGACATTTAATTCCAAGAGTTCTGGATCAGCATGGCTTGAGTTCTGATTTCCTTCGAATTCCTGAGGTATTAATGTTTGTATGATTATGTTCATAGGAAGCTAGTTGTACAAATTAGCAAAAAAAAAAAAGCTAGTTGTACAGTGTATTCACAAAGCAGTTTTGATAATTGTGATAAATTGAGAGGAACTTAAAAATCATTTCAGATTGGATCATGCATGAAAAGGTCATCACTTACAATTAGTGAACTCCTTGCAGCTGTATAATTTATATATACAGGGTCTGGTTTCTTTTTAAGTTAATTCCAGGGTACATTGTAAACTGTAAAGTATAGTATCTTATGTAGTTTCTCATTTAAAAAGCTTTATTACTTCTGCCTTGACAGAGAAAAAGATTACCACCTACTTTTCTTCTTACCATGTAGATATGGCTTCAGTTTTGATAGTATAAGGCTCCAAATGTTTTATAATTCAGTTGTTCTATTATTAGATCTTCAGTATATAGTCCCCTACTGACAGGTATCCCAGATTAGATTTCAAAAGGCGATGATGGGGTTGAAGTGACAGCATTAATCTTGACAATTGTACTCTTAAAAGACCAATAGACAAGACATAAGCTTGAGAGTGTAGTAAGCTGTTTAATTTAACTAACTGTTGTGCTTTTGATGTTCGAGTTAAGCTAAAGACAAATTATCACATGCAGAAGTTTCTGTACTTTTCTTGATCTGTATCCCTTCTTTCCCACCAAATATTTATTACATTAAAAAATGAAACTCGAACAAGAACAAGTTTAGAGAGTAATAACATGTAGCTCATTTATTGAAACTTCTCCTTGACCTGGGAGTCAATGGCTCAGTTTTTATGTTTTATTTTTTCTGTTATTATTTAGTTATTTTTTAAAGCAAAACATGTATCTTAAAGTTTTAAACTAGGATTAGTTTACTTAAATTTGTGTTTGATGTGGTAGGCGATGGTGAAACTCATTATTGAAAGATACACGAGAGAGGCTGGTGTTAGGAATCTGGAAAGGAATCTAGCGTCTTTAGCTCGTGCAGCCGCAGTTAGAGTAGCAGAGCAAGAGCATGTTGTTCCACTTAGCAAAAAAGTGCACCAACTTTCTTCTCCATTGCTAGAAAGTAGACTTGGGGAAAGTGCAGAAGTAGAAATGGAAGTAATTTCAATGGGTGACAATCACGAGATTTCAAGTGACTTCAGAATTAATTCACCTTTGATTGTTGATGAGTCTGTGCTGGAAAAAGTATTAGGGGTAATCACTTATCTTTCAATTACTGCTTTTCATATTGAAGATCGTTTGCCACCCTCTGGAAGGTGTTTAGAACTAGTTTGCATATACAAAATATATTTAACAAAGTATTTGAACACAAAGAAGAGAGAAGAACAAACACAAATATACTTGATTGTTGAACAATCTCTCTTTGTTGCTGAGCATTGCTGAACATTATATACTTCTTAAGCCATTCTATGTTCTTGCATACCTTTCTATGGAAGCTTAGCAGATTTGGGGGATAATTGGTTTGTACTTTGATGCAGCCTCCAAGGTTCGATGACAAAGAAACTGCGGAGCGGGTTGCAGCACCTGGGATATCAGTTGGACTGGTGTGGACTGCATTCGGAGGAGAGGTTCAATTTGTGGAGGCTACATCAATGGCGGGGAAGGGTGACCTACATCTTACTGGTCAACTTGGTGATGTTATAAAAGAATCTGCGCAGATAGCACTGACTTGGGTAAGTATTTTGTTATTTTGATTCCGAGCAGACGCATTATTAAAACATAACCTATATTATTACAAGACAGCTTAAAATCTATCTGAAAATTTTATATTTAAAGTTAAATTATTCCAAGAACTGTACAACCAGCCTTATTTGAGGGTTTGGTTGATCAATTTCTTTGAAAGGGGACGTCAGTAAGCATTACTAAGTAGGTACTGTATTTGTACCATGTTCTACACATCATGACTTTTTTCTCCAAATCATTACATGTTACTTTCGAATGTAGTATTTGTTTTGTATTTGAAGTACATCTGCATAAATGGTACACACACTGATGCTTGCTTATACTTGCATGTTTTGTCAATGTATTGTATATATAGTCTAAATGCAGATGAACATGCAGCATCACTATAATGGTTTGTGCCAAATAGTAGGACAATAACCGAATGATGTTAGTTGTCCTATGTTGCAAATTGATTTAAATTCTAACTTTTCTTTAATTTAGTTATTCCCGATGTTATTTTTGATTCAGGTAAGGGCAAGGGCCACTGACCTTAAGTTGGCTGCTGCCAAGGAAACAAATCTACTGGATGGGCTGGATGTTCACATTCATTTTCCTGCTGGTGCTATACCTAAAGATGGCCCCTCGGCAGGTGTTACCCTTGTAACTGCACTGGTGTCACTGTTCAGTCATACAAGAGTAAGGTCAGATACGGCGATGACAGGGGAAATGACACTGCGAGGTCTGGTATTACCCGTTGGTGGTGTTAAAGATAAGGTGAAAGCTCTGTCTCTGTTTACCGACTATCTTATTACCTTCGATGATTGCCCATGGTAGACACTATCTGCATCATTTAATTAGGTTCTCCGTATATTTTTCAAAAAAAGAATTATTAGCTATATCCTAAAATGAAGTCCAGAATCAAGACAAATGAAGTGCAATGTTAAAATAATATTAGAAATTTAGATGCGGGGTCATGATGTGGTTAAAAATCAATTTGTTAAACAACTAGTAATCCGAATATGCATTAAGTATTTTTAATTAGCTGTCATATGACTAGAACCGTATATCATGGGGTGCAATACTCAACTTAATTAAAAGATCATTTTTTTTAAAAGAGGGGGGGGGGGACCCTTATATTCTCTTAAGAATATTTTTAACTTTTCATACACATGCACAGGTTTTGGCAGCACATCGCTATGGTATAAAAAGGGTTATCCTGCCAGAGAGGAATTTGAAGGATCTAGTTGAAGTACCGTCAGCTGTTTTGACCAGTATGGAGGTAATTATTATTTCCTCCCAGCTTAGGTGTATTATGATCTTCTCTACTGCTTTTCTGCGCGAGCAGTATATTCTTCATTGTCAGATAGATTCCTCATCCATCTTAAAACCAGACAATTGTAGTCCTTTAATGTATCTTGCAGTCCTTAAACCAAACAATTAGTTGTAAACTGCATAAACCATCCGTCCAACTTGAACATGGTCATTATTTTATTTACATAGTTCCTTCTAATCAAATACTGGATGGCACAGGCAATAACTGATTTTTGCATGGGCTTTTCTACCCAACATAAAATATTGCCGAATATGGACAAATCTGTTGTTCTGTTCAAATAACAAGTGTATAGTGAAATGCATATACTCTGTCTGGTTCTATTTATAGGTCGTTTGACTTTTTGCGCAGAACTTAAAATGCTTTGAACATAAAGTTAAAATCAATATTTTAGTTTTTCCCTTTCGTGAATAAAAATATTGAATTACTAATTTTATTTTAGGAAAAGAAAATAATTTAAACATTATTTTCACTATATATAAGTACTTTTGAGTTGAAACAAAAAGTAAGCTACTTATAAATAAGAACAGAGGGAGTAATAGTAATACACTTGATGGTCAGAGTATGAAGTCTTACCAGTTGTGCAACTTGCAGTTCTATTATTGAAACAGAAATCACTGCAAGTGCATCAGTAGTCTTTACCTTTTCACATACTTTTGGGGAGAGCAAGGATTTGAACCCATGACATTGTCATGGGGAATGGTTGAGGGAAGATCACCCTTTGCCTCTCGGCAAAGCCTCAAAGTGCGTTGAACATAAGATTAAAAATAACACATGTTTATTATTTATTTTTTTGCATAAAAAATGTGGATTTAATATTTTATTTATTAATATCTTCAAAGCCCTTGTGAGTTGAGTGCAAAAGTCAGACGACATAGAGGGAGTATATAACGAGATGCTCAGGGTATGGAGTCCTACCAGTTATGCAACTAGCAATTCTAATGTTGGAGCAGAACTTCCTGCATGTGCATCATTATTTTGGTTCTTTTGACATCGTTCTTGAAGTATAAGGGGAGGGGGAAATGCATCTTGTCCTGTAGGCTATTTGTCCTCAAATCCTCCACCTTATTCTTAATATATGTGGTTTCAGTGGCCTTACCACACTTGCACTATGCATACCTTGTTAATTAATTCATTTTGTCAGATATTGCCTGCCAAGCGGATGGAAGACGTTCTGGAGCATGCTTTTGAAGGTGGATGCCCTTGGAGACAAATCTCAAGATTGTGATGACCCTGGCTTGATTTTTTTAACATACCCGCTTTTAGCAAAAAAAGATTATGGCATCAGTAGCTGAGGTGGTAAGAGCAATCGAACTTGCATACTTAACCAATCATTGGCAACTGAAAAGTTCCAAGAAAGTAATGTGTTGTTTGTATCATCACTTGTCTTCTCAATAGGATGTGTAAAAATGAGAAGCAGCTTGCTTGATTCTTTCTTCCTCTATTTCCTACAAACTCACTGTGCATAAAATCCTCTTACAAATGAAAGCAATCGAATAATGCATGCCTATATTTATATAATATCATATACAGTTGGAACTTAGAAGTACCATGAAAAGAAACCTTTGTTTGGGTTTATTGGGTAAATATCGTGCTCATTTGTTTGGATAAAGCCTAGTTGGGATTGCCGGCATTGGCCATTGATGAACATAATTTCCTCGTAAGATAAAATTTTTGCTTATGGCCGTGATTGGAGATTAGAGGTTTGTGAAAAAATTAGAGGATTGAACCTAATTAGAGGTTTGATCATTGAATCCTCTAATTTAGGTATTTGTTGACTAACGGATCGAAATAGCTGTATGAACTGCTAATTTTGAAAAAGCTAGGAGGAGCTTTTTCAATTAGAGAATTGTTATGTGTTTAGTTAGAAGGTAATTCAATCCGTTAGTGAAAACAATTAACTTAGTCTTTAATCAAAATAGGGTCTATATGTTTTGGGGAAACAGTAAGGGCATGATAGCTATTTACATGATACAGTATATGCAAATATAATTTTAGTGGATGATGTAAGATAAATTAAAATTCCACCCATATTTTATGTTCTTTTGGCCGAAAATATAGTCAAGTTGACCTCTAATACTATCTCCATCTCAATATTTAGTAAATTTTGATTTTTGTGTGGTTAGTTTGATCAGAATTTAATTGAAAGTTAAAATTTCTTTTTATAATAATAAATTTATGTAAAAAATATTTTATATGTAATTTTATTTCTTGCAAGTTGATAAAACTATTAAGATTAGAATTAAAGTAAAATTTGGTTGTTTAACTTTAGATATAAAAAATTGCTAATAGTTGTATCTCATTTTTATTGGCCACATCTATTATAATGGTGGTTTTTAAATGTTTCTCCATATCTAACAAGTATGGTGAGTTGAATAATAATTTTGGTAATATTCCCTTTTAATTTGAGAAAATATACAGCTTGCGTCATATTCACTTCCACCACATTTTTTGTTTTACATGTCCCAAAAGTTTGTTATCAATGTTAAGGTTGATGAGCTTTAAATGTCAAAATTTTACAATTTTTTAGTATCATGTGAAAATTAGAATTTATTTCTAATAAATTGGTAAAAACTCTGGATAGTTGGTAAAAATGAATGAGACAGATGAAGTGGAGGTCATCAACTCATTCAATATGATATGATTTAATCACTTGGAATGACTATAAAATAAAGATGCAAATGTATGCAAATAGAGGTGAATTTTTATATATATAAAAAAAATCAATTTTCTCACTTCATAATAAAACACAAACTTATACAAAACAACACCATAGAATCTAGCAATTATTCTATTTGGATTCAACGTTTCTTGTTTTTGATGAAAAAATATAATCTAATATAAAATATAAAAAAAATGTTATAATTAAACACAGGCGCTCTTTAATTTCATACTCCCTCCGTCTCTTAAAACGTTTCCTGTTTACTAAATTGGGACAATCAAAATACTCTTCTCCTTTCTATTTTAAGCCATAAAAAATAATATTCAATACCAACTACTCCACCCACTACTCCTTAAAAATAATATTCAATACCCACTACTCCACCCTCTAATCATTACAAATAATATTCAACACCCACTATTTCACCCACTACTCCAAAAAAACAATATTCAATACCTACTATTCCACCCACTACTCCTTAAAAATAATATTCAATACCCACTACTTCACCCACTACTCCAAAAAAACAATATTCAATATCCACTACTCCTTAAAAATAATATTCAATACCAACTACATCTTACAAATAATATTCAATACCCACTTTTTCTTAAAACCCGTGTTTTTAGTCAAATGGACAATGTTTAAAGAGACGGAGGGAGTAATATTTAGACCTATGATCTTTTAGGCAAATATCTCCCAGAATTCCCTTAGTTTCTAACTTGCAAGCAACTACAAATTTGTTACACAAGAATACTATGAAAAAACAAAAATGATAAATTTAAACAATAATTCAGTATTAGTATTATATCTAATACATACATTTCAATTCAACTGATCAATCACCATAAATATGATGTAATACTATAATTTTTACTATTATAAAGAACTTGTTTAAATATCAAATTAGGAAAAATATTTTACAATTTAAAGGTTGGTGTAAATGCCATGAAACAAGGGTGATACTTAGGATCATTGCAAGAATGAGCGACATGCTTTAAGCCTTTTATATTCCCACGACAACTCGTCACTTATCAGCATTGCCAGTAAACCGCAAATCTTATGCAACGCATCCAGTTGTGCGTCACTTGAACAGTTGAGTCACCTCCTTGTGCGTGGGGTTATTATTTTATATCATCTTCGTTAAAAATAACAAAAGCTAATTATATATTGAATCTCACTCTAGGGAGAACCATCTTACGTGGAAAACGGTGGAGAACCACTTAAAATGCATTAAAATAGTCCTTTATATAAGGTCCCTGGCGGGGTCCCTTCACATAAAAGTCTTATAATTCTACCCTCTATCCATTCATCAAAAAAAAAATTTAAAAAAAACTTTTAAAAAAATGTTGCCACGTCATCATTTTTTGAAATTTTTTTTTTAAAAAAAAATTTTTGTAATTTTTTTTTATAAATAGATAGAGTATAGAATTATAAGACTTTTTTGTGAAGATGCCCCTGCGGGGCCCTTATATATAAAGCAATTATAATGTATTTTAAGTGGTTCTTCACGGTTCTCCACGTAAGATGGTTCTCCATGGAACAATGGCCATTATATATTTATATATAGATTTTGTTTGGAAAATCTTATTTTTCAGAAATAATTTATTTATTCTGAAAAAATTACATAAATATGTATTTCTTTCTAAAATAAATAACTTATTTTTGAAAAATAACGAATATTAAAATTCTCTTACACATTTTTTCCTAAAAAAAGTATGTAAATAAGGATAAATAACTTATAAGTTACTTATAAAAGGGGCAAACGGTGCCATGATATGGGTACGATATGGGTTAATGGGGGTATGATATGGTCGTGCTTAAAACAATTTCAAGGAAACTATTAATAAAAATATTCGATCTTATCAATTAAAATTTTAATATTATTAAAATAGTTAAAAAATAGTATATTTATTTTAAGTCTAATATAAATATAATAATTACAAATATGAAAACGTCAAAAATATAGAATACATTAAAACAAAGTTTATACATGTACTTGAAAAACAAGAGTTTATATATTTCTGAACATTATTAATTTCAATTATTATTAAAAGTTAATAAAATTCAGTCGTGGCATAAAAGTAAGTAAATGAATAAATGAAATTAAAACACTTAAGACACATATTATAAATAAAAGATTTAAACTAATATTACAATATTAAAAATAGACATGAAAAAAGCCTCATAAACATTTTTTATAATTTAGGAAAAAATTATCAAAAAATAATCTGATATCATATTAACAAATATTAACATTAAAATTTATCAAATCTAGATTTAGATAAATAATGAATGAACAAATAAATAATTGAAAAAACTTTATGATTTTAAAGATATATAAAATCAGAAATTTATCTTAATCCAATATATAACATGAACGGAAAAAAATATAGATATATTAAAAGAAAATTCATATACTATAAACTATAATCATTATTAAAAATTCATAATATTAAATTAAAGGGAAAATGAATTTTTTGTCACTGAACTATTGACCTTTTTAGAAATCTACCACTCAACTATGAATTTTTTTTTTTAGTCACTAAACTTAGGTTCGGTTTTGTTTTACTTACTAAACTTAGGTTAGGATTTGATTATTAGCATTATGTTAATTATTAGCATAAATTAATAATTTCTTTATAATCATAAAAATATTTATTACACTTTTATAAAAAATAATTCTAATAAATTTAAAATTTAAATTTATATGAAACTCATCCCTAATCTTTTTTATTACATCCAAAATTCAAATATGGTGTTTTTGTACTCCATCAAAAAATTATTAATTAATGTTTTCAGTATCTTGAATACTTTTTACGTGCAACAAATCTAAAGATGTTGTATTATCTTTAACTAGCTTCAATTCCCGTGCAAAGCACGGGATTGCTCTATTTTATACTGTAATTGTTATTTTTTTCTCGTTATGTTTTGATATTAATATTAGCAATTGATATTGTGATGTCTAAAATTCTTTTCAGTTTATCGCATTTTTTTTAACCAACATTAATTTTGTCCCCTTTTCAAGATCTCCCATTTTAATTAAAACATTCAGATGTGCTTTTTATTTTTCCAAAGTGCTTAAATCATGTATATGTTGTATTTGATATTACAGATTGTCAAGTAATGCACCGGAGCCAAGAAAGCATAAAAAAATATTGTATTAGACACATTTCTATAAAGTAAAAATACTAAATTACAGTACACAAAATTAACTTATTCTTAATTTATTCTGTAAATTGTATAGCAAAAATATATATGCTGTTAGAAATCTGAAGTTAATGTTCCAATATTATTTCTTCAATAATGTTAGATCACTTATAATGAGTTGTAAGGCTCTTTACTCGTGCGACACACAAATTTCTTCGAATGGTTAGTTAATTGCAACATAACAAAAGTGTTATAATTAAGTAGATAGTATTAAATGATGTAGAATAATGAATATACATATTAAATACGAATTTTAATTGATGTGCATTAATGAATGCAGAGGGTCAAAATAGTAATTTAAGTTGGATTAAAATGGTACATGTTGTGGCATTATATATACTAGCTTCAATTCCCGTGCAAGGCACGGGATTGCTCTATTTTATACTGTAATTGTTATTTTTTTCTCGTTATGTTTTGATATTAATATTAGCAATTGATATTGTGATGTCTAAAATTCTTTTCAGTTTATCGCATTTTTTTTAACCAACATTAATTTTGTCCCCTTTTCAAAATCTCCCATTTTGATTAAAACATTCAGATGTGCTTTTTATTTTTCCAAAGTGCTTAAATCATGTATATGTTGTATTTGATATTACAGATTGTCAAGTAATGCACCGGAGCCAAGAAAGCATAAAAAAATATTGTATTAGACACATATCTATAAAGTAAAAATACTAAATTACAGTACACAAAATTAATTTATTCTTAATTGATTCTGTAAATTGTATAGCAAAAATATATATGCTGTTAGCAATCTGAAGTTAATGTTCCAATATTATTTCTTCAATAATGTTAGATCACTTATAATGAGTTGTAAGGCTCTTTACTCGTGCGACACACAAATTTCTTCAAATGGTTAGTTAATTGCAACATAACAAAAGTGTTATAATTAAGTAGATAGTATTAAATGATGTATAATAATGAATATACATATTAAATACGAATTTTAATTGATGTGCATTAATGAATGCAGAGGGTCAAAATAGTAATTTAAGTTGGATTAAAATGGTACATGTTGTGGCATTATATATATAATAGAGGGTCATTAATATTATTTTATTAAATCGAATAATTTCAAAATATCTAGTTTCACTAAATACCATATATCACTCATTTATACTAAACTATAACATAATAAAATATAAATATGTAAATGTAAAACGAAGAAAAATGATTAAAATATCTTAGAAATCAAAATACCAAAGATTCTTCATTCATCACCCAACATACATAGCATATTTTATGACTTATAACACGTGTGATGTGTTAGCCTAGTGGTAAGGTGATGTGCAAATGAACCTAAAGACCTAGGTTCGATTCTTATGAGCAACAATTTTTTGAAAAAAATTTAATCCATAGAGGGTCAAAATAGTAATTTAAGTTGGATTAAAATGGTACATGTTGTGGCATTATATATATAATATAATAGATAGATAATAGATTCACTAAATATCATATATCACTCATTTATACTAAACTATAACATAATAAAATATAAATATGTAAATGTAAAACGAAGACAAATGATTAAAATATCTTAGAAATCAAAATACCAAAGATTCTTCATTCATCACCCAACATACATAGCATATTTTATGACTTATAACACGTGTGATGTGTTAGCCTAGTGGTAAGGTGATGTGCAAATGAACCTAAAGACCTAGGTTCGATTCTCATGAGCAACAATTTTTTGAAAAAAATTTAATCCATAGAGGGTCAAAATAGTAATTTAAGTTGGATTAAAATGGTACACATTGTGGCATTATATATATAATAGATATCATCTGTATATACATTAATATTTTACTTGTATTATCTTTAATATCATTTATATATACATTAATTTTTGTACCGAATCGAACTTGAGCTCGATTACCTTAAAGAGCTATTTTTCTTCCCGAACTCGAGTTCATTACGACCCGAGCCGAGTCGGTAACGAGCTTACCAACTTGATCCCTCTCAAATTTAATTTTATCTTCCTACATCTTATTAAACTTTATCTTACTATGATTTTTAAGATATAGTAAAATATCGATAAATGAATGTTCGTTAAACGAATAACCTTGTTAAATGAATATTTTTTTCCGGTCCAAACATAATAGAGATAGTGTATTTTTGATCTCGATTAATGAATAAAAAATTTCGGTCCCAAGCGTATTCATTTATCGAGGTTTAACTGTAAAGATAAATCATTAAAAGGATAACTCTGTCTTATTAAACTTTATCGATTTATTTTCAAGATACAATTTAATTCAGACTTTATCTTATTAAAATTTATCGATTTATTTTCAAGATAAAGTTTAATGTAGACTTAATCTTATAAAATTTAATCGATTTATTTTCAAGATAAAGTTTAATGCATCATTTTCAAGTATTAAAGTTTAACAAATTGTCCTCTGTAATGCATCATTTTTAAGTATTAAAGTATCAATTGACTTTTTCACTCCGAACCTAAGGTTAGTGAGTAAAAAAAAACTAACATAATGCTAATAATCAAATCCGAACCTAAGTTTAGTGAGTAAAACAAAATCCGAACCTAAGTTTAGTGACTAAAAAAGAAAAATTCATAGTTGAGTGGTAAATTTCTAAAAAGATTAATAGTTGAGTGACAAAAAAATTCATTTTCCCTAAATTAAATTGATATTTTATGAAAAATAAAAATGTTGATAAATAAATTTAAAAAAATACTTACACAAATTTTTATAAAGTTTTTCGTGCAATTCACCGGTATAAAGCTAGTATACAAAAGAGGCTTAAAATAAAAAAAAACATTAATCCCTCCGTCTCACAATTCTTTTCTCGTTTAATATGTCGGGATTGTTCACAACATGAGACAAATTACTAATTTACGTCTAATCTATAAGTCCAAATATAATCATGAGTAATCTTGTTGGATTTGTATTTATGAGTACTTTAATACAGTGAAATTTTTATATTTAAAACTAATACGAAATTAAAGATATTAACAATTAAAAATGTACGTTGACAAACGTGATAAAGGTAAACAAGAAAAGTTTTAAGAGACAGAGGAAGTACCTTCTTAAAAGAATGAAAAATGATAAAGGATAAACTAATTACTTGGGTCGTACTTGGCCATTGATAATATTCAAGTGGCATTTGAGATGATATATAGGATAAGAAGATAAACTTTTGATGGTGACAAAAACAATTGCTACAATATTAAGAAAGTGGGAAAAAAAAAAGCGGATCATATCCTCTCGAATTTTTAGTTATTTTTATCTCTTTAATAATGTAATCGACTCCAAGAAAATTATTTTATAATAATGATCTCATTAAGTGTTTGGGATTGCTTAAAATAAGTTACTTTTGACTTAATGGAGGTATTTTTAACTTAAAGGAAAAAGTAAAGTTGTTTACTTTAAGTTGAATGAAAGTGTTTGGGTAATTTTACTTAAAGTTAAATGGAAGTTTAATAATTTTGACTTAAAGTGAAATTTGACTTAAAAAAATTTTAAATTCATAATATTTAAACTTTACAAGAATTGTGAAAAAAGAAAAAAAAAAAAAACTTCATAAGTTATAAGTCATAAGTCAAAAGTACCTAAATGGAACTTATGACTTAAAGCAGTTTTTTTAACTTAAAGCGGGCTTTAAGCCGAGTTTGCCAAACAGACAATTTCCTACTTAAAGTTCAAAACTCCTTTAAGGAGTGTTAGCCAAACAGGCTCTAAGTTATCAGCTCGTCAGGTAATGCTTAATTGACTCTTGTTTTATTTATAACATACATATCAGTTCTCCATGTGAATTGTTTTTTTGTTAGAAAAAAACAAAGACAAAATGATAGTTTGTACCCCTCATGTATAGGGGTTTTGTCAATTTGGTTCATTTTTACGTTTTGTGGCACTTTACAATCTCTATCTTCAAATCTCACTTCAACTTGAATCCCTTCACTAACTCCATGTCTAATTTGAGTTGATTGACGAATAAATTCGTACGAAAAATATTTTCCGAAAATTCTAAAAATATTATTGTAGCTTTCTAAATATTTTTAAGACATTTCCCAAAATTTCATAATTTTTGGAATAGCACATATCGACTAAAAAAATCGAACCAAAATAATGAATAGTAAAAATAGAAGCGAGATTTAAAGAAATGGGTTGTAAAGTGCTACAAAAAGTAAAAATGTTAGTAAAGGAGTTCAATTAGAAGCGAGATTTAAAGATAGTGGTTGTAAAATGCTACAAAACGTAAAAATAGATCAATTTAACAAAATCCCTATACATGAGGGGTACAAACTGTCATTTTATCAAAAATAAATATCAAACATGCATTTAGCTGGTTTATTGTTTAAAAAGGGTACCGAATGTATGCATGAAGATTACATCAACACTCGTGCAAGTGGAGTGATTGACATATGCATGTATGTACGGGTCAGCAAAATCGGATAATTGGTTCGATTTTAAAATTTGGATCGGATATTCAGTTTTTCGGATAATAAAGAATTTATTCCGGTTCCGGTTTTGATTTAATCGGATATTCGAATTTTGAATATTCGTTTAAATCGGATCGGAAATCGAATTATTCGAATCCGAACTAATTAATTAAGTGAAATTTGTTTTAGTTCTTATGAATAAATGAATTTATTATATTTTCAATAAGTTATCGTCAACTTTACAAATGATAAATTATTTAATAAAATTTTAGATATTATAATGATCTAGAATTTTTCGCGAGTTTTAAATGTTTATTTAATTGTTAAATGTGGAAATTATGTGAAATATATGATGAGCATATTTTGATGAAGTCAAGTTATGTGTGAAAACATGATTACGTGATTATATGATGATTGGTATATGTCGTATAAGCTCGTGAAATTTTATTTATATTTTTGGAGGATTAAAAGTATTTTTAAAAGTGTATTTTTAATCTTTTAAAATTCATATAAAATTATTGGAGTTGATTTAAATGTTGAAATCTTTTTCATTATCATCTTTTTGATATTTTTGAGTTATGAAAATTTGTGTGGATATTTAATTGTGTGATTTGCTATTTTAAAATGATTTTAAAAGCATTATTTCTTTTAAAGATCCTTTATTTTGAAAAATTCGAATAAAATTCATTTTTGACCCAAATATTATTTGAAAAATATGGGAATGCTTATAAATTCATGAATTTTATTGTAAAAGTTTTTAAAAAATAGTTTCTCCCCATTTCCTATTTTATTTAGATTTAAAAGTGATTAAAAGAGTATTTTTCGGAAAAGTAAATCTCAATTGTGTAATTACGTTTTTGCCCCTGGAGGTTTATAACACCACCGCCTGTGTCTTGCTCCTCCTTCACTTCATTTCCTCATTTTCTTTGATTCACGAGTTTTTTTTTTTTTTTTTGAAATTGGGAATTGTATTAATTCATCAAACAATCACTTTCAAGGGGCTCCAACACAGACCGTGGAGGAGTCAGAAAATCAATAAAGCAATCTATAGCACAAGGTTCTCTAGCAACTAAGTGAGCAACCCTATTCGCTTGCTTTTTAATAAACGAAACCAACATATCCCTTCTTGTCTTCAACACTTCACTGCACTCTTGAATCACCGAGCCAACTTCCAGGTGGTTTTCTGTTGCATTATTCACAGCTTGAACTGCAACTAGAGAGTCACATTCAACATCAACATTCTGCAGGCCTAGCTCCGTAATCCACTTCATTGCTGCTAAAACACCGTTCGCTTCTGCTTCAATGACCGGGACTGCACCTTTGAATTTATAAGTTCTAGCTCGAATAAACTTCCCTTCATGGTTCCTGAGAATGACTCCACACGAGTACCACGACTGACCTGCGATCACATGAGCATCCACATTCACTTTCAGTCGCCCTGCTCTAGGAGGTTGCCATTTAGATAACAACCTTCCTTGTGCCTGCATTCTAGACTTATGCCTTGCATTCTTTAGTTGCTGACTGTCTCTCCATTGCTTCACCTGTAACACACTCTGTTGCACTGCCATTTGAGTGGTAAGGATCTTGTTTTGCCACACCCTCAAGTTCCTAGCCGACCAAATTCCCCACAGTACTGTCGCTATCTGGGCCAGCTTCCCCAGCGATTTATTTTCAAGAGCATGTAACAGCCATTCAGAGCACGAACGAGACTGTATGTCGCCAACATTCAATCCTAGTTCATTCCAACATGCCTTTGCATAATTACACTCAAGGTAGATATGCCTCGAGTGCTCTTCATTATTATCGCAGAAAGGGCAGGCCACACTAATATTAACCCCTTTCTCCCTCAACCTGCTACGCACTGGAACGTTATTCCGGCATATCCTCCATACTAGGATTTTAACCTTCTGAGGGACTTGTATCTTCCAAAGCCTACCCCACCCCTTGCTCTCATCAATTTGTTTGCAAGCACTGTAGTGTTGATGCCAGAATTTATACCCCGCCTTAGCACTATATTTGCCGTCTACTGAATGACACCAGACAAGTCGATCTCGGATCTGGTTTTGTGGGACAGGTATTGCTAAAATGGACATAGCATCACTATTTGAGAACAAATTGTGCACCTTGTTTACATCCCAACTGTTGCTACCAGGAACGAGTAAATCACTTACCTTTAACCCATTCACTAGGCTAGAGTGCTGCGCATCGATTCTGAACCCTTCCTTGCCTCGAATCCATGGATCAGTGCTCACATCTATGGATCTTCCATCTCCCACAACCCACCTATACCCTCTCTTTAACACTTCTTTTGCTTGCCAAAGTCCCGACCATACATAACTCACTCCCCCTCCCCTACCAGCATCAAATAAGCTCGACCTTGGATAATACTTTGCCTTAAACACCCGTGCTACTAAAGAAGACGAGTTAGTTAGTAGGTTCCAGCATTGCTTTCCCAGGAGAGCCATATTAAATCCGTGAAGGTCCCGAAATGCCAAGCCCCCGACCTCCTTAGCCATACTCATATTAGTCCAAGAAACCCACCTTATACCCTTCTTGTTATTATCCTGTGTTCCCCACCAATAGCTATTCATCATCTTCTCAAGATCTTGACACAGTGATTTCGGAAGCAGAAAGCAAGACATTGCGAAAGATGGGATCGCTTGTGCTACTGAACGAAGCAACACAGCCTTCCCGGCCTTAGATAGGCATTTAGCACTCCACCCCTGAATTTTGTTCCATAAACGATCTTTCAGATAATTAAAAGCCACTTTCTTAGATCTTCCTATTAAAGAAGGGAGACCTAGGTACCTTCCAGTGCTAAGATCGTTGTGCACACCCAACAAGTTCTTCAATTCCTCTTGTTTGTCCAACCGTACATTCGAGCTAAAATAAATCCCCGACTTTTGCAAATTTATTGCCTGACCAGATTTTAGTTCATACGACTGAAGAATTTCCTTAATCTTCATAATCTCCTCCGTTTTGGCTTTACTAAACAGAAAACTATCGTCCGCGAAAAGCAAATGGGTTACTGCCGGAGCTTGAGCACAGACTTTACACCCCTGAATGGTCCCTTCAACAGCTGCGTTCTTAAGCATACGGGACAGACCCTCCACACAAAATAAGAACAAATAAGGTGATAGGGGATCACCCTGTCGGAGGCCTCTAGACGGATTGATGGGACCAATTTGATCACCATTAAAATTGATGGAGTAAGATACTGTAGTTACACATAAACGCATCCACTCGATCCATTTATTACTGAACCCAGTAAGCTTTAGCTGATGCATCAAAAAACCCCAGTCCACTTTGTCATACGCTTTGCTTACGTCTAGCTTCAAAGCAACTTCGCCCTCCACACCTTTTTTCTTTTGTTTCATATAATGTAACAGCTCGAAAGCCAAAAGCACATTGTCCGTTATATTTCTATTTGGGACAAAAGCCGATTGATTATCTGAAATAATACCAGGAAGAATCACCTTCAGGCGGTTAGCAAGGACCTTTGCTAACACTTTGTACAAGACATTACAAAGTGCAATCGGCCTGAGATTCTTCATCTCCTTTGCATTATCTTTCTTGGGGATTAGCACGATATTCGTATTGTTGAGATCAAGAGGAAACTGTAACTCCTCTAACCAATTCTTGCAACATTGGAACACATCCTTACCAAACAGGTGCCAAAAATGTTGATAAAACGCAGGATTTAAGCCATCTGGACCCGCGCTTTTATCAGGATGCATTTGCTTTAGAGCATCTGAAAATTCTTCCATGGTTAATTCTGCTGTGAGCATTCTGTTTTGGTCTTCGGTTATTAGATCCTCGTGCTCTTCCATACTGGCATTATCCGTTCTCCCCTCTACTTCAAAGACTTTAACAAAGTATTTTCTAACCACCTCACACATGTCCTCATGTTCACTTACCACAGCCCCATTCTCATCTAGCAGGTTGTCAATCCGATTCAGTTTCCTCCTGTTTGTTGCGTACGCATGAAAGAACTTAGAATTCGAATCACCATCTTGAAGCCAAAATGATTTGGCTCTTTGTTGCCAATAAAGTTCCTCACTTTCTAAAAGATCTTCGAGAATCTTCTTTTCTGCAAAATACCTGCTAGTCCTGGTCTCGTCTGTACAATCCTCAAACATCGATACCAGCTCCTTTTGCTTCCTAATTTTCTCCCGGAACTTATTAAAACATCTCTTCCCCCACTTCTCCATAAAAGACGATATCTCCAGTAGTTTAGAGAGAAAGTGACCTGGGTTCAGACCCTTCCAGTGATTTGAGACTTCATCGTGAAAAGTCTCCTCCTTGAGCCAGATATTCTCAAAACGGAACCTAAACTTCTTCTTCGAGTGGTTTGTGCTATATAGCTCCAGTTGAATTGGTTCGTGGTCGGAATACACACTGTGATGAACACGAAGCTGGCATAAAGGGAACAAACTCCACCACGACACTGATGCAAAAGCCCTATCAAGTCTTTCCCTCACCCATTCTGGTTTGCCTCGACACTTCTCCCACGTGAAATTACCTCCCATAAGTTCCAGTTCAATCAGACCACACTCCTCAATAGTTTCCTTAAACCCATCTAGCAACACCTGAGGGTGTTTATGCAAGCCTTTCTTATCTCTTATACTAATCATATCGTTAAAATCTCCCACCACCACCCAAGGTAAATCAGACCTGCTAGCAAGCCCCTTTAACAACTCCCACGACTCCCTTCTGCGAGTGCGATCCGGAAACCCATAGAATCCTGTCAACCTCCACTTCGCCCCATTCGCATTCAGGATATGAATATCTATAAAATTACTCCCATGATCAATAACACTACACCTGACGTTATTCTTCCATAGCATCGCAACTCCTCCACTCCTGCCCACACAATCAACTGTATAATGATTATCAAAACCAAGCTTAGAACACAACTGATTTATTCTCTTTCCATCTGACAAAGTTTCTATCAAGAATATAATGTTGGGATTTAGAGACTTAATCACGTCCCTCAATGCTCGAACTGCACGAGGATTTCCCAATCCTCTGCAATTCCAACTCACAGCATTCATGACTACCGGCTAGCCTTGCAGAGCATACAAAACCTCCAAAGCTGTTTTCGATGAAACCGTGATTCCTCTTGTAGAGAATGGAAATCTACTCTTAGATGGTCACTTGACTCCTACTCAGATAAACAAGATATAGCGCTACGCTAAGAAAGAAGACACTTGCAAAAATGCAAGACAATCAAAACTTGCAAAAATGCAAGACAATCAAACTTGCAAAATGCAAGACATAGAAGCTACCCGCAAAGTGTTTGCTTAAATGACACAAAGAGAAGGAAAGGGAAGATGATATGCTCTTAATTAGAAATACCTCAGAGTTAGTGATATTGAGAGAATGGAGTTTAGAGCTGATAGAAAAGGGGTTTAAAGGGAAACAGCTTATGGGAAATTAGTGTTTAGTTAGCCTGGGGAGAAGGGGGAGAACTTGTCCGTTTTCTTCATCTTGTTCTCTCTCTCTACTCGGTAGTCTCTCTCTCCTCTTGGTTTATACAATTTCCGGCCATTTTGGATGATTTGAGACCGGATTGTTGTTCGGTTTTCTCTCCTCTATTCATTACTGTCATTGCATGTTGTTTTTGAGATGATATTTTGAAAACCCATTTCGAGTTTCTATCCGATTCGGCTTGTTTACAGCGATTCTTACTTCAAAATGATGCCCATGAAGTTTAGTTACTGTTTTAGTACTTGAATCATGCTGGTGTCGTGTTAAATGCTTCGTATGAATATATATGTGTGTTCCCGTATGTATATATGCGTAAGTATATGTTAATTCTTGCTGGGTTACTCGAAATTGGTATTTCATGCTGATATTCGATGATTAACCGTTTATAATCGGTAGAACTTTCGTGTTGGAGGCTCATTTAAGAGTATCACCAAAACTTTTATCCGTCGGCAATGATTTTCGTAATGAGCCGGTAAATCGACAATGATGAACATGAGTCGAAAGTTTAAATATTATTCATATGTGATGTTTTATTATGTAATCGAAAGTAATAGGGCTGCATGATTAAATTTTCAAAATTTTGGAATATTAATTCGGATTTATATGATTATATGTGAATTATTCGGATTATTAAGAGTTATGTGATGTTAATGATTCGTTAAATATGGTTTAATGATTAAGGTGATTGTTGATGATTTCGGATTAAGTTAAAAGTATGATATATGTGGTAAATGGTATAAGTATGAGTTGTATGATATTTAGAAATTCATTGGGTTTTTAGGTGGATTTTAAATCCATCGTAGTGATTGATTGTGAAATTGGAGTCGGATATTTTCCGACGGGATAGTCCATATTATAAAGGAGATTCTGTCCGATTTTCGTGAAAATATAAGGAGTGAAGTGTTTATTAAATAGCATGAATGCTTATGAGTTGTGTTTATCTGCTAAGTGTATAAGTGGCTTATATAAGATGCATGTTCTATATGTTATGTGCTATATGTCTAAGTAATTAGTGAACTGCTTGTTGATCTGATAAATGTATCAGGTATGTATGTTATATGATAAGTATCGATGCGCTATAAGAATTATTTTGGGTAGAATAGGATTAGATGATTAAGAAGTATAGTATTCTAAAGTAGTGATTATGGTTTATGTAGATACGAAGGACGTAGGCCCTAGAAATAAGGGGAAAGCTAAGGTTGAGTTTCAGTAGGCTGAGTTGTTAAGCTGTTGCATTCTACCGGAGGCAAGTAACTTTGTCTTTACTTGCAGTTTCTAGTTCTCAATTGATATATCCTGTTGATTCAAGCATTCCTATTCTATGCCATGATGATCATGAATCTTAAGTAGCTTAATACTTTCTAATTGCTTCTTGACCATATATGTCATGCTGCTTTCCAAAGTCAGACTGACGGATAAACCATTATTCTAGTGAACCTATGTTGGTTGTCAGTTGAACCTATGTTGACCCAAACACTTATAAAATTCTTTATGACCTAACTGCTGATTCAAGAACTTAAATTATCCATACTATTATTCCCTTAAACTTGAACTTGAAATCCTGATCAATTGCCTTGATGTCTTGAGTCTAAATCTTCTTGATCCAGACTTATACCCCTACATCATTGATGTCAGAAAACCTAGTCAAACCCTTTTGACTTTTATCATTGCAAATCAAAATGAGTTATTTTCTTAAGATTACTTTGAAGCTACCTAGACTGGGCTGATTTGTTATCAGAGAGTCGAAAGTACTTCGGAGTAAGGGTTTTTGAAAAGGTTAAGAGTTGAAATGTTTTATGAAGTTCAAAAGAGTTTTGAAAATAGAAAGGGTTTTAAAATGAGATTTTTATAAAGTGTTAGGAACTCCTTCTAAATGGTTTCCACGGATTCCTAACGATTGGAGAGACGGAGCGAACCGGTAATGCTGGTTCCGTCGGTTTTTGTGAAGTAGTATTGTGTAGTTTTGGTTTGTTCAGTTCGACACCTTTATGGGCCAATGTGTTGCCTCTTGGAAACCCAAGCTATCCTAATGAGAGGAAATGATGACCAGAGGGATTCTGTGTCCGGTATGGGGAATTTACGGGCTGATCACCTGTATTGTCTGTTATAATTAAAACTCCAATTAGTTTTCTTAAAATGGTGATCGATTACCTTTATTTACTGTGAAATGAAATTGGTTTATCATTTGAAATGTCAATTGCTTTGCACAGTTTTGAAGTATATACTATTATCCTGCTATCGGTTGTTTCCATTCAAATACCCATATCATGACCATTATTTCTATTTTCGGATAACCATGTCATATCTTGAATTACTGTCATCTTTTGAAGTATCATACTATGTTGTTCAGTTGAGATCTTTAGTTACTTGCTGAGCGTTGGCTCATTATTATTTTGTCTAACCCTTTTGATAGTAACTTAAGAATCATGGTCCGTACCATTCAAACCGCAAGGAAGCGTACTTACCGTGGACCTGAAGTGGTTCAGTTTCAGATAGCTCCCAAGGTAGATGCAATAATAGCTCAGTGAGGAGGTTTCTAGTTAGTTGTGAGAAATGGCAGTAGACTTTTGAGAATTGTGGTTGTAGTAATATTTTGAATTCAGGTTTGTAATAATAACTAGTTAGACGATGGCTTGCTTGTTTCATACCATTACCTGTGTAAGATCTTGGATTGTAGTGACGGGGCCAGTCAGCATGTTGTATTTATGTTTATATTTTAGGTTTTATGCATCTAGATGAGTCCGTGACCCAACGATCTAGGCCCCGGGTCGGGAGGGCGTCACAGATATCATCATCGCATATTTTAACATTTGTTTGTTTAATTTTTTTTAATTTTATTTTGACCTATAATAAACTACCATTCATTTATTTAACGAGTTCTTAAAAAAAATGAAGAGGAATTAATACTCCCTTCACCCCGTTTATATTAGTCACAATTTCTTTTTTGCATATCCCAAAATTAGTGGTCACATTTACTGAATAAAGCAAATTAAGTATTAATAATGTTATGGTTTTCAAAGTATGCAAACAATTGAGAGTAAGTTTGACAGTTTTCACTTGATTGCTCAATACGTGATTTTTGATTGATGGCTAATATAAACGAAATAGAGTGAGTAACACGATAGCTATCGAATTCCTAATTTTAAGTGAAAGATTATGTTAAAAGAAAATATTTTTCCATTTGTTTTTTTTAATATTATAACTTTTTAAACAATCACTTGTGATAAAATGATTACATAAGTGAAAATATTTATCAAAGTTGATTTAAGAAAACTTACATGAGGCTATGAAATTTTCATATACAAATATATGGAATTGTATTTATAATTTACATTTATGTACATCCCTATTTATGTATTTACACCTAAAATACTTTTAAACTTAGATGATACATAACAAATTCATTAATTTTTTAGTAATAATTCATTACTTAATTTAATATTTTCACTGTTGAATTATTTGTCTACAGTAAGTTCATTATTTATTAAATAAATAAATTATTTTTTAAAAAATATTAAAAACCGGATCGGATCCGGATATCCGAATTTGTAAAAAGTTGTGATCTGGATCCGTATCCGAATTCATAAAAAAATCCGGATTGGATATCCGATTTGGTTTTTTCAGATCGGATATCCTAATTTACAGATTTTTCTAATCGGATACCGGATCGAAAAATCGGATTATCCGATTTTCGGATTTTTGTGCTCACCCCTACATGTATGTATATGTGAATACTTGGTTGTTTGTACTCTAAATAATACTCCCTCTGTTATGGGTGAGCAAAACCGGATATTCGGTTCGATTTTAAAATTCGGATCAGATATCCGGTTTTTCGGATTATGAAAAATCTATTCCGGTTCGATTCTGAATTAACTGGATATTCGGAATTCAGATAACCGTTTAAATCGGATCGGAAATCAGATTATCCGGATCCGAACTAATTAAGTGAAATTTGTTTTAGTTCTTATGAAAAAATGATTTTTTTACATTTTCAATAAGTTATCGTTAACTTTAAAAATGATAAATTAATTAATAAAATTTTAGATATCATCATCGCATATTTTAACATTTGTTTATTCAATTTTTTCGTAATTTTATTTTGATCTATAATAAACTACCATTCATTTATTTAACGAGTTCTTAAAAAAAATTTAAGAGGTATTAATACTCCCTTCACCTCATTTATATTAGCCACAATTTCTTTTTTGCATATCCCAAAATTAGTGGTCACATTTACTAAATAAAGCAAATTAAGTATTAATAATGTTATGTTTTTCAAAGTATGCAAACAATTGAGAGTAATTTTGATAGTTTTCACTTGATTGCTCAATACATGGTTTTTGATTGATGGCCAATATACACGAAATAGAGTGAGTAACACGCTAGCTCTCGAATTCCTAATTTTAGTGAAAGATATTATTAAAAGAAAATATTCTTCCATTTGTTTTTTTAATATTATAACTTCTTAAATCAATCACGGGGGATAAAATGATTAAATAAGTGAAAATATTTATCAAGCTAGGCTGATTTAAGAAAACTTACATGAGGTTATGAAATTTTCATATACAAATATATGAAATTGTATTTATAAATTTACATTTAAGTACATCCCTACTTATGTATTTATACCTAAAATACTTTTAAACTTAGATGATACACAACAAATTCATTAATTTATTAGTGATAATTCATTACTTAATTTAATGTTTTCAATGTTGAATTATTTGTCTACAATAAGTTCATTATTTATTAAATAAATAAATTATTTTTAATAAATATTAAAAACCGTATCAAATCCGAATATCCGGTTTTGTAAAAAGTTATAATCCGGATCCGTATCCGAATTCATAAAAAAAATCCGGATCGGATATCCGATTTGGTTTTTTCGGATCGGATATCCTAATTTACGAATTTTTCTAATCGGATACCGGATCGAAAAATCGGATTATTCGATTTTCAGATTTTTGTGCTCACCTCTACCCTCTATCCCTCTCATTTATTTATTGTTACTATTTTTGGATGTCTCTCTCATTTCTTTACGTTACCATAAATATTAAGTTTTTCCCACTATTACACCTACTACCTTCCCCCACTATCTCATATTTAACAAAAAAAAAACACTATTAAACCCACTACTTTTCACCACTATCTTAAATCTATTATTAAATATTGATAAATCCCATCACTTTACCCACTTTTCATCTAACTTTGCTCATTTTTATACATTATTTTGGTCTCCGTGTCCCCCTCTAATGTAAATAATTGAGGGGGATGGAGGGAGTAGTCGTCAAGTCCTATATATTCAAAGCAAGAATCAGTGGGCAGAGGTTGGAACATCTCAACTTAAATTATTATCCAATTTCTAGGGAGTTCTAACTTCTACGCATATCCCTCTAATTGTGTACGTTACTTAAATTCGTAACTAAAAAAATAAAATAAAAATTAAATTTTATGCTGTGTATAGTGTCTAACATTGAACTTAATTCTTCTCGAAAAAGACCTTCTTTAACACAATTTTTTAAATTAAAATATCTCAAATATCATAATTGAAAGATATGATACCAAATATCATTTGTAAACACCAAAATCGGTTAACATTTCTATATATTAACAGTGGCATGCTTCTTCACTTACTGGACTTGCCTATATTTTGATCTCCAAAACATCCATTTTTAAATTATTTTTTTGAATACATTAATTCAACTTGCGGTTTAATTTTTACAAATGTGGTAAAAACATAAAATAGTGTTACTTTTTCTAAAATGACAAAAAGGATCCTTTTTCTAAATAATGTTATTTTAAATCAATTTTTTTCCAAATTCTAACACAAAAAGCCATCCCTCGTCCTTCTGGTTTATACTCTTGGGTTATTAATGATAGGCATCATGACGGAGACGGAGATTTTGTCAAAGGTTATTGTTGGAGAGGAGAACCCCATTGGATGTGAAGGTGATGGTGATGTCGTTTCTCTTGACTCACAGGCAATGTTCTATTTTCATGAAAAAGTGACGAAGTTCAAGGTTACATTGCGACTAACTCGAATTGGGTCTGTAAATGCATTCTATTCGGGTCTGTGGAATATGAAGTTTGAGTTTGGCACTACTGGTTCTTTTCATGTGTTTATAATGGTTGAGGAGTTTTGTTGTTCTAAAGACATTGATGACCATATTTTGGATGGTCATTTTGGATTCACAAATTTGGTAACTAAGCAAAGACCTGGGCTATGCTTCTTGCTTCAGGGTGCTTTGCAGAATATACTTGGTGCTGGGCGTTCTGTTATGGAGCCCAATTTCAAGTTGGATTTGGTTCAGACCGCAAAGGGATTGGAGTATGTGATAGGCTCTCCTTCAAAGCTCATGGATACTGTTTGTGATGCTATTAGGTAGGGGTGATCGCGGTGCGGTTTTTCTCCAAAACCGCGGATCAACCCGCGCATACGGTTTGGTCAAATTTCCAAACTGCAACCGCATCACGAAATTTTAAAACCGCATAAACCGCACCACGAAAATGCGGTGCGATGTGGTGCGGTTCACTGCGGTTTACAACTTCAATAAAAAATACTATATCTTGTTAGGTCCAAATGTGTTGTAGAGGGGGGGTGAATACAACTTTTCGAATATGAGAAGCAATAAATACGATGCAAGAAATGAACACACAGATTCAAGGAATATATTTCTTATATATAACTTGAAATGGTTGCTACAACATTCATTACAAAGTATAACAGAAGTTCAGAGAGAAGTAAATGATTCTAAGCTCTGTGAATGTACTCTCTCTTTTTTTCTTGTGTTTTCTCAATTATAGCTCTCTCTTAAAACATTACACAAGTGCTTCTATTTATACTACATGTAATCTATGTCCTGTAGTCTTCAAAGACTAAGATATACGTGGCCCAATGATGTCCACATAAATCTTGCCTTATCTTGAAAGCTTGGAAATCTGCCAATCAGAAGATGCCATGTGTCATGTTGAATCTGCACTCTAAGTAGAACTTCTACTTGAGAATTTCTACTTAGCCATCTCGAATTTCTAAGTAGAACTTCTACTTAGAAATATTCTACTTGGTCATCTAGAATATTTAGTACTTAGAAAATATTCTGGTCTTCAACTTGAAACTTCAATGCACATCTTGAGCTTGTGATATCTTCATGTCTTCTTTATTCTTCAGCAAGCTCTTGAACATGGATCTTTATTACTGACATAAACTTGCTATCAATGTCCTGACACTTGATGCACTGGTCTGGTTCATAAGTGACTAGTCTTGATAGTGTTTCTGCTTCTTGAATAAATTACCATATTCACTTAGTAACTTGGCTTTCCAATATTCGCTTTCCTTCTTGTTCACTTGAAATCAATTGGTCTTGTTGATACTGATAGTTATGATCTTGATTCTCGATTTCTCAAATCACTGAGGCATGAACAACTTTGACTTGAACTTCTCTCAATGATTTCTTCTTGGCTTGATCATAGTTAACATGTTCAATTGTATCAATTACCTTGTCTTCATCTAGTGTTGATTTCTTGTGACTTCTTGTTCTTGATTGTCTTCTGGTTAAGTATCTTTTCCTTTAATTGAGTTACATTAGTTATAGTGTTACAAGTTTACACACTCTGCCTTTCAATCTCCCCCTATTTGATTGTCTAACAATGACATTCAAATTAATGAAGGATAACTCAACTAAACAATGAGACGAGAAAAGATAATTAACATTACAGTCTTGAATAATATACAATTGAAAAGTACTTGAAAACAATACAAAGAACTTAAACTAGAAACAGAATTCGAACCTCGAATTAAAGATCATTTGAATGATTCCTATCACCTGGATTATTTCATATCTTTTAGTCAAACTTATATCACCTTATTGGATTCACTCTAAGGTGAATTTTCCTCAAGTGAGTTAAAGCAATCGAAAGACATGAAGTTTTTCCAACTTCAAGTTCACACCACTCTGACCTTTAACCCTACTTCCGTTTCCTCTTCCTAGCTTCAGCAGCTTGGTCTTTCTCTTCTTTCTGCCTTCTACGCTTCTCCTTCTGCTGCTGTTCTTTCTTGTACACTGGATCATGAAGCTGCGTCCACCTAGCATTCAACAAACTTACTGCTTCCATTTCTAAAGGATTCTTGGGCTCTGGGTAAGGATGTTTGAAAAGCCTTTTGAGTTTGTCCACCTCCTGAGTAGTCCTGATCTTTGGAATGTCCTCAAATTTCTTCATTATAAGCTGAGGTTTCCAATGAGCTTTATCAGCTTTAAACTGACAATAGATCATTTTGGGATAGCCCTTGACACGGTTAGTATTGTGGACACTAGCCGCATCTTGCTCCATTCGCTTCTTTTCCACTACTACATCAGACAGGTAACTCATGAGTCTCTGCTTTTCTTCCACATGCTTATCTTCCACTTCGTCCCATTTGAACACATATAACACTTTCTCCAGAAATGCAGCATCTTGAGTCTGCAGCAGCCATTTTCTACTCATATGCAAGAGTGTTTTATTCTGGTCTGCATCTATGAATACTAAGGCATCAGCTGTATCATCAACAAAAGAGTGTATCCAGTATACACTATCTCTACCTGGAACACCAACTGACTCCCTTATCTCTCCTTGTTCCAGTTCTCCAGAAGGAAGATTCAGAGCTTCATCTACATTCTTCATAGCTTGAAGAATATTCCATTTCTTTTCTATCAGCTCCGGCTCAATCTTCACGTTATCAAGAGGGTTTGGAGCAATGATATCACACTTCCACACCTCATTGCTCTTCTTGAATATGACACTTTCAATGATCTTCACTGATTTATCTTTAAGCTCAGAAGCGAATCCCTTACTCATCATTTGTCTACAGACGGCCTTAAGAGATTCCACTGAAAGTTCCATTAAGTCCTTTTCCTCCATGCTAACCCTCTTCAATTTACTGTCAACTACCATCCGGACAACATTAGGATATGCTGAGAATTCTGGACCCTTGTCCTCTGCTAGCTGCATTAACTGATCCCTATACAGAATGCTTAGATTCTCAGAATGAGAGTATTGAATTTTTGTTGCTAGCAAGAACAACTCTGATGCAGATCTTCTCGTTATGAATTGGTCATCCACATATAGGAAAGACATTGGGACTCCTTCTACCAAAGACAATATAACCTGCCACTCCTTAAGCGTTGCATTGTATCCAACCCTGACTTTAGAAATTAATCTCTTCAATGCACTTATGTAGTCCGCAGGCATTGGATTCTGCAAATTCAGGTTGTAGAACAGATCATCTGCCTCCTTGTTATGAACTCCTTTTGCACAGGGTCCCATAAATATCTTCCTTGCTTCATCTCACTTCTGCCCTATCCTTTTCTTGTCCAGATCAACTTGAGGATCAGCTAGCCTTGCAAGCTCATAATCGTACTGCTTCCCTTGTAGCTCCACTTTCTTTTCTAGGAATGAGTAGTATGCAGAGAGAGATTACCTGATTCATTACCTTGTTCGTCATCGCTTTGCTCATCATGAATCTCTTCAAATGCCTCAGCATGAGCAGACCGATTCTGAGCATATGATGAAACTTGCGATGATGCTGCCAAAGTTGTAACTCCCTCATCATATGTAAGCCACGTTTGTAAGGTATCAGGAACTGACATCGGTTTTCCATGATGTTTATCCTGATTATCAATTGTTGAAAGTGACTTAGTGCCCATCCCTAGTGGTGCAGATGTTGGGCTTCTGGCAAATCCCTGTCTAACAGCAAGAGCATCCTTCGGTATTAAATCATTAATCAGCATCTGTAAGAACCGAGGAAACCAGCAGACAACATATGTTGTGTTGAGGTCTCTGCTTGCAGGAGATCCCATTACACCCACTATCTCAGAGAGAACTATGCGTCCATAATTTATATCCAGTTCTCTTGCTAGGGCAATTCCAAAGGTTTGCATGGGAATGGAAATTTGATGGAAATCGCTTTCTCGTGCCCGAAAACATCTTGTGATAGCCTCGAAAAAGTAATTCCATTCCACATGAAAGAATTGTTTTTGGATGTTTCCAGTGATCCGGCCAGACGGAGGATAACATCCTATTTCTTCAAAGAATCTGAGGCGTTCTGCAGCTGTAGGTTCTGGATCATAAGCATCTTTTATCGGGAATCCCAGAACCCTGTTGACAATTTCTTCAGTCACCTCATATTCCTGACCCGCTAAGGTAAACCTGAAACCGTAGGGGGTTGATTTGCTCCCAAAAGAAACCGCACTAGTCCATAATTGCTGTAAAGCATCATGTACTAGTGTAGGTTTAGCAGTAAAAGCATCGCTAGCTTTGGAATACAAATTGAGAAATCGTATCCAAGACTTAAAGCGCGGGAGTTGATCACCAATTTCCGTAGAAATATTATAAAAATTGTTTTTAGCAAGTGAAAATTGATGAGCCATTTTTTTTTTAATAAAATGTTTTTTTTTCTTAAAAATTGTGATATTTGTTGAAAAAAACAATCAATTAACAAAACCAAAGTTATAGTCCTTTTAATTTCGTTCGTGAATACCAGGAGTCACTTGAGAAATTAAACTACGAAATATCAACAATGATTAAGTAGAGGCAAAAATTACAATCCAATTACCAAATCTGTGATATCCAATGAAGATGTATATTTGTGTGTGTAAACCAGTGAAGTCGAGTTATGAACAGACACACACAGTACTTGATGTTTGTGTGTATATATATATATATACGTGTGTATATGAACGGTTACAAAACACACAGACACAAAGATTTATGATAACACAGATAACAGCAGTCTAAAATCGGGCATTAATTCGTGGTCTGTATGAGTTTAATCACAAAAATCACGAACAGTAGTTTGTAAGTCGAAATCGCCTGTATGTATATGGAGGCTGCTGTAAAACTTAATTAGGTAAAAGTGAACGAATTGATCGAGTTAGAGATGTATATATAGACATGATTGTGAAATGACAAAAGTGTCCCTGTTAAAAAGAATGAAAACACTAAGTACATACAGGGAGAACCTAAGTCGAACTCTATCTCGAACATTTTAAGTCGAAGTTTATCTCGAAATGTTATCAAGTCGAACTTCGAGATAAATTTCGAGATAGGTTAACTCGAAAACTTGAACCATTTAATCATTAAAGACCATTTAAACAGCAAAAACCACCAACAGTACTAGGGAAACCTATCTCGAAATTCAAGTAGAAATTCGAGATAAGTTTCGAGTTAGGAGTTAACTCGAAAAATCCCCTTGACCAACTGAGAACTCTATCTCGAACATCAAGTCGAAATTCGAGTTGAGTTTCGAGATAGAGACTAACTCGAAGTTATTAACTAACTCGAAGTTATTCTCAGATCTATTCAAAAATATCCCCTGTAAGATAGACTTTATCTTGAATATTTTGAAGAAAGAAATAGGCACACTGGTAACTCGAATTCAAATCTTAAGTCGAATTTCGAGATGAATTTCGAGATAGAGCCTAACTCGAAATTCTTCCCAGACTTAGAATTTTCAAAACTTCACTCTGGAAGCTCAAATCGAAATTGAACTAGAATATCAAGATGAGTTTCGAGATAGTGACTAACTCGAAATTTTGAAGATACTTAGAATAATTTGACAATTTTCTTTGAAAAACTCAACACTTAATATTGCCAAATTAATATAAATATCAATTCAAGGATTTTAATATATGACATAATTAAAACATTCCTTGATAATTCTAAGGCCTCTAATTACATGAAAAACACAGGTAAATTCATCTAAAAATCATGCAAAATTTAGAATATTATGAATTTAACTCCCCCTATGATCATGCAATCTAACAAGCATAAATTCAAAGATTTGTGCTATAAAAGACACTTAAAACACAATGAATTCATGTAAAATGACACTATATGCAACCTATAACAATCATTAATTAGGCATTTTAAAGTCTAAGCACATAATGATTAAGTAGCTTGCATATACAAACATAAACATGGATTTTACAGATGGAAGGCTTTACTAACTTGTGTTAAGCATTCCCAATTCACCAACCAACCTATTGAATGTTACTTCATCAAGAGGTTTGGTGAATATATCTGCAATTTGTTGCATTGTGGGCACGAAATGTAGCTCCACAGTCCCCTCCTCGACATGTTCTCTTATGAAGTGATACCTGATGTCGATGTGCTTGGTTCTTGAGTGATCTACAGGATTGTTGGTTATGGCAATAGCACTTGTGTTGTCACACATAATTGGAATTTTCTTGTGCTCCATGCCATAATCCTTCAATTGGTTCCTCATCCACAGTATTTGAGCTACACAGCTTCCAGCAGTAATGTACTCAGCTTCAGCAGTAGAAGTAGATACTGTATGTTGCTTTTTACTTTGCCAGGACACCAATCTTCTGCCAAGAAATTGACAAGCACCAGATGTGCTTTTCCTATCAATCCTGCAACCTGCATAGTCTGAATCCGTATAGCCAATTAGATTAAAACCTGTATCTCTTGGGTACCAAATCCCTAGATTTGGTGTGCCCTTGAGATACCTAAAAATTCTTTTGACGGCTATGAGATGTGATTCTCTTGGATCCGCTTGGAATCTTGCACATAAACAAGTCGCGAACATTATATCGGGTCTACTTGCAGTTAAATAGAGAAGTGAGCCAATCATACCTCGATAGCTTGTGATGTCAACTGGTTTACCTGATTTGTCTTCATCAAGCTTCGTGGCTGTTGCCATGGGAGTCTTAGCTGCTGATGCATCTTCTAGATTGTACTTTTTGAGTAAATCTCTGACGTACTTGGATTGACAGATAAAGATACCATCTTTTCTCTGACTGATCTGTAATCCAAGGAAGAAGGACAGCTCTCCCATCATGCTCATCTCGTATTTCTCTTGCATTAGCTTAGCAAATTTCTCGCACAAGCGTTCATTAGATGACCCGAAGATAATATCGTCCACATAGACTTGAACAAGTATTAAATCATTCTTCACATTCTTATAGAACAATGTTTTGTCAATTACTCCCCTAGTAAAACCACTTTCAATTAAGAATACGGATAGGGTTTCATACCAACATCTTGGGGATTACCTGAGGCCATAGACAGATTTGAAGAGAAGATACACAAAATCTACAAGTTCTGGATCAATGAAGCCAGGCGGCTGTTCCAGATACACCTCTTCTTCTAACTCTCTGTTCAGGAAGGCACTTTTCACATCCATCTGAAAAACCTTGAAGTTCTTATGTGCTGCAAATGCCAAGAACATCCTGACTGCCTCAAGTCTTGCAACCGGTGCATAGGTCTCATCATAATCAATTCCTTCTCGCTGAGAATAACCTTTTGCAACCAAACGAGCCTTGTTTCGAGTTACAAGTCCGTTTTCATCCATTTTATTTCTGAATACCCACCTAGCTCCAATTACTGATTTGTTCTTTGGTCGGGGTACCAGTTTCCAAACTTTCTGCCTTTCAAACTGATTGAGTTCCTCTTGCATTGCAATCACCCAATCAGCATCACCAAGAGCTTCTTCTATTTCTTTAGGTTTAAGCTTGGATAAGAACCCAGAATATAAGCAAATATTAGCCAGGTCAGCTCTTGCAGTTCTTCTAGTAGACACACCAGCATTTGGATCACCAATAATTAATTCAAACGGATGGTCTCTATTCCATACCCGTTCTCTTGGAAATTGTCTTGATGATTCAGCATGACTTTCTGAGTTGTGGTGCTGACTACTTTGATTACTTTCACTAACTCCCCCTGAGTTAGTGCCAGCTCCTACAGAACTAGAGTCAACTCGACTCGAGCCTTGAACAGTAGTCCTTGAGCTGCTATTTACTCCCCCTGAGTTGTTGCCGGTTCGTACTGAAGACGTCTCTCCTGATCTTGTAGGATTAGCTTGTTCACTAGACTCAGGTTCTTCTTGTACACTTGGAACATTTAATGGGACAACCAACTCAGGTTCATCTTCAAGTTCTTCTAAGTCCAGATTCTAAAATTTTAGGGACTCAGGTTCACTAGAATCTCTTGAAATTGGTGAGAGTTTGGTATCGTCGAATCTGACGTTGTAGCTTTCAGTCACTTTTCGATCATTTAATAAGAACACCCTATAAGCTGCTACCACATCTGTGGAGTAACCAACAAAGATTCCTTCACGAGCTTTTGCTGCAAACTTGCCTAGATTTTCATCATCTATAAGTACATAGCATTTTGCTCCAAAGACATGAAAGTATTTGATTGTTGGTCTTCTGCCGTTCATTAGCTCACATGGTGTCTTTTCTTTATCTTTTATAATCAAGGATCGATTTTGAGTGTAACACACGGTACTCACTGCTTCTGCCCAGAAATACAGAGGAAGTTTCGAATCATACAACAAAGTTCTTGCTGCTTCAACCAATGTTCTATTCTTCCTTTCAACTACTCCATTTTGTTGTGGAGTTCTCGGGGCTGAATACTGATGACGTATTCCCTTAGATACACAGAAGTCATTTAGCACTGCGTTTTTGAATTCAGTGCCATTGTCTGATCTAATCGTCTTCACAGTAAGTGTTGAAACATTCTCAATTTGAGTGATGTGATCAATGATTAGGAAAGGTACTTCGTCTTTCGTCATTGCGAACAATACCCATGTATACTTGGAGAAGTCATCCACGATTACCAATGCATATCTTTTCCTAGACAAAGATAGGACATTCACTGGGCCGAACAAATCCATATGAAGAAGTTGCAGAGGCTCAGTAATACTAGAAATTTCTTTGCTTTTATGCGATGCTCGTTTCGACTTTCCCATTTCACAAGCTTCACAGAGTCCTTTCGGAGCGAACTCCATTTGAGGTAGATCTCTCACCAATTCTCGCCTCGCGAGAGCATTCATCGTTTTGAAGTTTAAGTGAGATAGCTTTTTGTGCCATAACCAGCTTTCATCATCCGAGGCTTTGCTGTAGAAACAGGTGACCTCATTCTGATTTGCTGAATCCATGTCTGCAATAAAAAGATCTGCCTTTCGAACTCCTCTCAAAGCTAGTGAGCCTTCCTTGATGTGAGTGATTGATACACCTTTCTTGTTGAAGACAATTTCGTAACCTTTGTCACAGAATTGACTGATACTCAACAAATTGTGCTTTAATCCCTCAACATAGGAAATATCTTCAATGATGACATTGCCAGTTTTCAGTTTGCCATATCCCTTTGTCACACCTATGCTGTCATCTCCAAAGGTAACATAAGGGCCAGCCTTCATAACCAACTCTGTAAGCAGGGACTTGTTTCCAGTCATATGTCTTGATGCTCCACTGTCTAGCACCCATATGACTTTATTTCTATTTTGCTTAATGCCCTGCAATGACAGATTGATTAGACTTTCTTCGGAACCCAACTTTGATTGGGCCCGACTTTTCGATAAGATCGAGAATCAACAGATTTAACAACAGAAGATGCACTTTTCTTAACATTACTAGAGCTTTCGACTTCCTCCTTTCCTTTCTCAGACTTGACATGTTTGTCAGTCCTAGGAGAAGGTTTGTCACTCCTAACTTTAGGAGGACTGACAGTCTTGGCTCTCACATGCTTTTTCTTGATGTTTGAACTAGCAGCAGTATTTGAGCATGACTGGCTAGATGCATTCATTAAATTCACAAAAGTTTGCATGACGTTAAAAGTGCATGGCATACAATTAGGTTGACCACACTGTGCATGATTCGGATGCAGTTTATTCATTGTATGTGTGGCAGGCATGGCATGTGCAGCAGGAACATTTATGTTAGCTTTACATGCATAGGAAAGATGTTCAGTAGATTTGCAGTGATAACATGCTTTCTTTATTCGTTCAGCCTTAACCTCTTTTATGCCTTTCTTCCCTTGTTGTTTAACAGCCTTAGCTCCTATTCCTAGTCTAGATTCATCACTAGGGAAATTGATTTTAACTTGTTTGATAGGAGTTATGGGTTGTGCTTTCTGGCGATCTTCCATCTCAATCTTATATCTAGCTATCAATTCAGTCTCTTCTTCTTCTATTCTAGGAACAAGGTGTTTGTAGATGGGTTTGACAGAAGATTTAAAAATGCTAGGAATTTCATTTTTAAGGTCACTGGAACTAGTGTCGATAGGTCTCTTCCCTTCTTTCTTAGAAAGGTTAGAATAATCAAGTCATACACCTACTCCAGTTATCTTCTTAAATACGTCATTATCTACATACACTTTACTAGCAGCTAGTTTGTAAGCTTCGCATTTAGTTTCTAACTCAGCTAGTTTGTTCCTAAGACATGCTTCTACTTCTTCCTTAAGGACGAGCTTGTGTTCCAAATATTTAATAAAATCTCTTAGGGAAGTATCTACAGTGCAAGTAGCCTCTAACTCTTCCACTTTTGCCTCAAGCATTCTGCTTTTGGCGACAAGTGTTTTCTGTTCCTTTTGAGAAGTGTCTAGGCTTTTGCACAACATGTAGATCTCTTCGCTAAGAGCCCCGTTCTGTTCCTTATAATCATCAATAGACATTTCTACTTTAAGGGTTAGAACTGGTACCTCTGGTTCCTCTGATGTCTCAGCCATGAGGGCAAAGTTTGCTACATGAGTAACATCTTCCTCATCTGAATCATCCCAAGCTCTTCCTTCTGTTACTAATAAAGCTCTTTTTCCATGTCTTTCCTTCACCAGCGATTCATACTTGCTTTTGAGGGCTTCAAATGTCTCTTTTGGATAAGTCTGTTTAGGCTTTTTGCAGTCCGTAGCAAAGTGTCCAGCTTCTCCACAGTTATAGCATTTGAACTTCATTTTGAAATCCAAAGGAGATTTGTAGCTGGTATTCTTGCCTTTACCTTGGTAGCCTGACGAACTACCACCACCCCTAGCAGCCCGATAGTAAGATGAAGAATTTCTCTGTGGTCGGTTGCTCTTTCTGAATCTCATGTTGCTGAACTTCCTTGCCACGTATGCCACGACACTATCGTCCATGTTGTCCAGCTCTTCTTGGGTGAAGTAGTCATCATCACTGTTAGATGCGCACTCGTCATCATTATCAACTTGATGTGGTGCAAGTGATGATTTAGGCTTTGCTGCAACCATTGCCTTCTTAGACTCTTCCTCATCAGCAACTAATCCTGATGCAATTTCTTTTCCTTTTGAATCATTGTCCCATGCTTGATCTTGAAGTGTCTCCAGCTCATAGGTCTTTAGAATTCCATAATATTCTTCCAGAGAAGTTGTATGCAAATCTCTGGTTTCTCTGATTGCGTAGACCCTATGTTCAATGCTCTTTGGCTGGTTCCTCAGATATCTCGTATTGGTTTCAACCATGGGGAGAGTAACACCTCTCAGATTCAAATCCAAAACCAACTGACTGAATCTTAGATAGACGTCTGTTATGCCTTCTCCTTTTCGTATTCTGAAGGTGTCATACTCCATCTTGAGTATGAGTGTCTTGTTACTTCTAACCTCTGCAGATCCTTCCATGACAACTTCTATCTTGTCCCAAATCTTCTTTGCTGTATTCAAACCTTTGACTATGTTGAACATTTCATGATCAAGGGATTCCATCAAGGTTTGTCTTACAGAAGTATCATAAGCTATTTGCTCCTTGTCAGCATCCGTAAAGTCCGCTGCCTTTTTAGGCTCAGACCGAGCAGGTATAACCTCCTCTCCTTCCGTACGCTCAGGAATAGTTTTCATTGGAACGAATTTACCCTTTTCAAGGACTTCCAGATATTCAGGGTTAATTGTTTCTAAGTAAAGTCTCATTCTGAAAACCCATTCTTCATAGTGATCTCGGTTGAACATTGGGATCTTGAAAGAATTTTTAGGAGCCATTTCAAATCTGGTCACTAAAAGTTTCTAAGTACCCAAGACTAGGCTATGTAGAATATCTATGTAGAACTTTTGCCTAAGTCGAAATTTCTCTAAGTAGAAATTTTGCTCAAGTCGAACTTCACTAAGTAGAAATTGTCCAAGTCGAAATTCTATGTAGAAAATCTCAAGTAGAAATTCTATGTAGAACTTTTGTCCTTAGAATAAATTTTCTGCAGATTTCTTTAATATTGAATAAACAATATTATCTCTTTAACACCTTTTTGACTTTTGATACTTTACTCACCGAAAGCAGCTAACCCACTTGCTAGGTATTGCGTTTGTATTGTTTTGCTTTCGGCCAAGGAATAATTATCAAATCAAAAGTACAAAAACACCTTTTTGACTATCTTATCTGTTTGAAAAAGGAGATCAAAAAGTTGTTGGGTTGTCTTCTTTGATAAGAACAGATGATGAACACTCAAGAACACCAAATATCAATGAACCCAGATTAATTCACAAAAATTAATTAAAATACACCCAAGCTAAATAATCACACCTGGAGTATTTAAATAATTTTTCGGATGAGTTTTCACTACCAACGAATTAAAGCACACTTTTCGATAAAATGAAAAGTAGATCTAGAAAATGAAAACTCACGATTCTTCTACCAAACACAAGGATCTATGTTTTGTATGTTAAACATCCGCTCTGATACCAATTGTTAGGTCCAAATGTGTTGAAGAGGGGGGGTGAATTCAACTTTTCGAATATGAGAAGCAATAAATACGATGCAAGAAATGAACACACAGATTCAAGGAATATATTTCTTATATATAACTTGAAATGGTTGCTACAACATTCATTACAAAGTATAACAGAAGTTCAGAGAGAAGTAAATGATTCTAAGCTCTGTGAATGTACTCTCTCTCTTTTTCTTGTGTTTTCTCAATTATAGCTCTCTCTTAAAACATTACACAAGTGCTTCTATTTATACTACATGTAATTTATGTCCTGTAGTCTTCAAAGACTAAGATATACGTGGCCCAATGATGTCCACATAAATCTTGCCTTATCTTGAAAGCTTGGAAATCTGCCAATCAGAAGATGCCATGTGTCATGTTGAATCTGCACTCTAAGTAGAACTTCTACTTGAGAATTTCTACTTAGCCATCTCGAATTTCTAAGTAGAACTTCTACTTAGAAATATTCTACTTGGTCATCTAGAATATTTAGTACTTAGAAAATATTCTGGTCTTCAACTTGAAACTTCAATGCACATCTTGAGCTTGTGATATCTTCATGTCTTCTTTATTCTTCAGCAAGCTCTTGAACATGGATCTTTATTACTGACATAAACTTGCTATCAATGTCCTGACACTTGATGCACTGGTCTGGTTCATAAGTGACTAGTCTTGATAGTGTTTCTGCTTCTTGAATAAATTACCATATTCACTTAGTAACTTGGCTTTCCAATATTCGCTTTCCTTCTTGTTCACTTGAAATCAATTGGTCTTGTTGATACTGATAGTTATGATCTTGATTCTCGATTTCTCAAATCACTGAGGCATGAACAACTTTGACTTGAACTTCTCTCAATGATTTCTTCTTGGCTTGATCATAGTTAACATGTTCAATTTTATCAATTACCTTGTCTTCATTTAGTGTTGATTTCTTGTGACTTCTTGTTCTTGATTGTCTTCTGGTTAAGTATCTTTTCCTTTAATTGAGTTACATTAGTTATAGTGTTACAAGTTTACACACTCTGCCTTTCATATCTAAACTTATAAATAATTTCAAGTCCTAATTATCATGAGAAATTAAAATGGATGGTTAATAAAATTCAAATTGAATCAGTCTTCTAGAACATAATACAAAGTTACAAACTTCAAAATCACATATTGAATCAGTCTTCTGCACTCACCACTGCGTCGAGTTAGCACTGTACATTAGTGATTTGTCTAGTGTTGGGTGATTATTCATGAATACCATATATAACTTTTTGTTAAACTATTACAGACTAGTAATAGTCTGTCGCTAATCTGTTTAGGGGAAGCAAAAGACAATAAATTGTGCAGAGGCTTAAAAGAAGGAATGCAAAATTTAGGATAGATATTGGATATATATGTATATATAATTATATAATATATTAAATATTGCGGTGCGGTTTGAACTGCGTTCCAGAAATTTTAAACCGCAACCCGCACCACACCGCGCGGTTTGTCAAAATTTGAAACCGCAACCGCACCACATAACATAAAAAACCGCGTGGTGTGGTGCGGTGCGGGCGGTTTATGCGGTTTGGTGCGGTTTATGATCATCCCTACTATTAGGGGTTCTCTTAAGTTGGATACTGTCCTGAATTTTATCTGATGTAATATATTATCTATGCTGGATGTTGCTAGGCCTTTGGGCTAACCAAAGGTTTTGTTTATTGTATGATTTCTGCTGATCTTTGTAGAACTGGATAGGCTGCTTCTAGTTGTTCTGGTTGTATGTTGATTTCGCGGGGTATGCCCCTAGACTTGTATCCGTTGTTCCATTTGGTATAAAATTTTAATTAGCAAAAAAAAAATTCTAATGGTCAAGTAATTATGTCAATCTACAGGCTCCAGAAATTTAGGAGTATCTTCTATTCAGATTTTAACGAATTATTAATAATTCATGAATTTTGGGAGATTATTGCTGATTTAATATTCTATGTAGAATTTATGTTGAATTGGTAGAGTCCATGTAAAATTGAAATAGAGTTCGTTACATTTACGTAGAATTGAGTTTAAATCAACTAAAATCTTTTGGATTTTGGTGAGATTTCAAAAAATTTAAAATACACTGTGAAATCCAACAAAATCCATGAATTTTTAAATTCTTTAAAGTCAATAAATTTTTGAATACCATCAAATTTTAATAAATTGTTTATAATCCATATTTAATAACTCTAGATTTTAAAAGATTATTTAAAATTTGAATTGAATACCCCCAATTGTTTTAAAATATGAATTGAACACCATCGAATTTTGAAGCATTGTTTAAATTCTTTATTGAATACACCAATGGATTTTTTAAAATCCTGAATAAATACTCTCAAACTTTTGTAATCCAATTAAATATTATAAAATCTAGATTGAATACACCCCTAAATCATACTAACTTAGATTATTGTATGCATTTATTCCCACATTTAATTAAGGACACATATACCTCTATTATAAACATCCATCATCTACTATACATGCCAAGCAAGCTACTACATTATAAATATATCAATATATATCACACAATTACAACACAAACACAAAAACCAAGAAAGAAAACTCTCCCCCACTCCATCTTCTTTCATTTTCGGCCAAAACAGAAAAGGTAGAATAAAACTGTCATATCTCCTTCATTTCTCACTCAAAAATTATGTTTTATAGCTCGTTAGAAAGGTCTTGAGGTAACTACACTTCTCATTCACAAGTCTCTTCCATTTAAGCACGGTAAGGTCCTCGTTTTCCAGTTCTTTCAAGAGCGGTAATAGACCTGGTAAATCGGATAATTAGATCGGTTTCGGATTGGATCTATTTCAGATCAGATCAATTTTTTGTTTTGATATATTTGGATATAATTCGGATCGGATCTAATTCGGTTCGGGTCTAATATCGATTTTACAAAATTTTAATTGGTTTCGGTTCAGATCTAGTTTCAGATCGGTCGATTTCAGATTAAAATCGGATAAATTTCGGATTAAGATCAGATAATATTCGGTTCGGATCTTTTCGGATTGGATTTTATCGGATCGAAAAATTTTGGTTTCAATTATGTTGTATAAATTTTGAATTATCATTGAAATTAAATAAATATCATTAGTAAGTTTGTAGAAGTAAAGTTATAACGCGAAAAAAATACTCAATTGAGTAATGTAAAACTTAATTTTTTTTTGAGTATTAAATATTTAATATTGTTCTTTCTAGTCTCCACTCGGACCAGTTGATGTGGATCGCTCCACAAATAAAGAAAACAAGAAGAAAAGGATATTTCAAAAGAACACGATCAATCCAAAAACGTGAACTTTGAATCTCAAATAACTTAGATCAATCCAGAAACTAAGTAATTTGAATCTAACCTTCAAAACAATCCAGTAATTGAAGCTTAGAGGAAAGAAAAAACTAATCATAGTTGATCTCAAAACAAAAGTTTATATAATTCATTATCTGTCTTAAAACATTACATGAGAGGGGTATATATATGCTTAGACAATAACCTAAACCCAATAGGAATCCAAGAGAAATCCAATACCAGCTTGAAGATTAGCTAATATCTGAATCCATCCAGGAAACAAAATTAAAAACCAAATCCAAATAGAAAATACATAAAACCGAATCCAAACAGGAAAATAAAATCCAAAGTGCTTAAAACAAGAAAAACCCTTTCAAGTGAAAGGTAAAAACTTGCAAGCCAAAATCTACTTAATACTTATAGATAATAATCATCTTCTTGTCCAAGCTTCATTCGTCTCTCCTTTATTCCTTCTTGTCCAAGTAATCTTCTTGACCCAACTCTCCCACAAATTCTAACTCGAATCCCTTCATGAATAATAATATAAAATATTTACCAATTAACATATTCATTCCTGATCCTCATCACCAGTAATATAAAATAATATTTTTGCTAAATGTATAATATTATAATTTTTAGCAAAATAATATTTACTATATTATACATTATCCATTTATTTTTAAAATATGAAATATATTCACCTTTATTTTCACTTCTCACAAAATTAAAAGTAAATTTCGTTTTTAAAATGTGTCATTATTGAATACACACTATACCATATATAATTTAATTATATATACATGTAATATTGCTCGATATTTCCGGCAAACATGTGTATCCAGGAGATATGAAGGTTCAACATGTGTAAATATAGAGTATATTTAATACCTATTTTCTAGAATAAATAATATTATTCGTTTTTATTTCCAAAATTAAATATTTAATATACATGAATTTTTTAATACATATATGATATCTTGAAACATTTTTTTCTAAAATATAGAATATTTTGAGTAAGAGAGAAAAAAAAATAATCTAAATAATATCATTTCATTATATAATTTTCGGTATAGGTGTTTTTAGATTCCAATTTAGAACGGATATAGTACTTTGAGTCTTATTCTGTTCGAACAATATTTTTTTCTGATTTGATCGGTTTCGGATCATCATCGAATCAAGTATTTCGGATTACTATCAGTTAGATATTCGGTTCGGATAATTTTCGGATCGGATGAGATCGGTTTTCAGATAATAATCGGATTTGACTATCTCGGATCGGATTTCGGTTCTGATCGGGTTGTTTCGGATTCGGTTAAATTTTGGTTAATTTAATTCGAATATAAAATCGGATCTCGGTTCCATGAATTTCGGATCGATTCTTCGGATCCAGAACCAAATTGCCAGGTCTAAGCGGTAATAGTAACTTCGAAAATTCTAACTTGTTTCTTGATTTCTTTTGTAAGTTTAAGGATGATGAACATAGATCAAGGCTCCCTTAAGGCTTACAAGACCTTGTTAGTATGTTTAAGGATCCAAGGAAGTTATACCACTCATCCATCCTTTGATTTTTGTTAAGTTTTAAGTGAAGTTCTAAGTTATGTTCAAGAACATGTTTGTTTAAGAAGTTTGGAGTATATACGATTGAATCTTGATGGTTATTTGTTATGGGTTGATGTTGGTGATGAGTTCTTGAAGTTTATAAACTGATTATGATGTTAAAAATGTTGGGTTGATGATTTGGTTGTTGTCTAATGGATTTAACGAAGTTAAATTCGGGAATCGTTACGATTATAGCTCTCGTAATGCCTGTTTGATTTTGGGGCTCTTTTAAATATAGTTACCGAGCTATAAAAATAATATTTTTGAACACCACTGCCCAGAAATTGTAGATCTTGGTTTGTAGTTTGTTTTGGTATAAAAATTATGTCTATACGATTTACGGTTTAAGGAAAAAGTCCGTTTTAGTGAAAGTTGCGCGATCGAAACAAACTGCAGTTTGAACCCATTATAAAGCCATAATCGAACTACTTCAAAGATGTTAAAAATTATGAAATATGGATGATAAATGCCTTGGACAGTTATTTAGACTATGGAAAAAGATTTATGTTAAAATCTTGACTTTTCGATTTATAAAAATGTCGGAAGCGAAGTTGCACGATGATAATCTTTACTGCCATGCTACTGCCTAGTACAGCAAATTCGGAAAAATGAGTATTCTTACCAGAACCAAACTTTTACTTATTTACAAGGCAGACATTCTATAGATCGTGCATGTGAAAACGGTGTGTCAGTTGAGTTAACAGTTAAGGAGTTAGGAGCGTTTTAGTGAAACTAGCGCAAATAGTACAACTCCGTAGTTGACCAAGTTTATAAAATACGTTTCGTCTATCTAAACTCGTGTTTTCAAAATTGAAACAATTTTGACAAATATTATAAATACTCAAGAAGATCCCTGAGAAGGTTTCGTATTTAATTATGGAATTTTCAATTTATTAAAAATGTTGGAATGCGAGTCACATAATAGTAACTCCCTAAAAAGTCAAATTTAAGGGCACTATTTTGATGAGCCATTTTGGCCAAGATAAAAGGGTAATTACAAGTCGGTTAAAACACAAAAGTTGTTGAGGAACAGCATGACTACGTATTGGAGTAAAGAATTGGATTAAAGGATGCTAACAAAATAGTTTTATGAATGAATGAAGTAGACCCTTGAAAGTGAGGTGTCAGGCAAGATAAATATTAATAGAAAAGAACTAAGAATTTGGTGGAGTCAAAAGATCTTGACAATCTCATAATCAGTTAACGAAGTTAAGTGTACTTGTCAGTGGTGTGGGTGGTTGTTTCGATTAAGAGGACTAACCAAGAGTGTTATGTCTATTTCTAGAACTATCCGGAACGAGTGCAACATGAGAGATGTACTTTGGATTCCAGACAAGTTTTCCAATCCTAAGCTTTTGTTTTCAAAATATTATATTTTGATTCTGCCTATGCAAGTTTTCGAAACTTGAACTTCAAGTATTTTATAAACGGCTGTTGTGATATGACTACTATGAATTGTTTTAAACTGTTTTAGTGTGGTTTGGTTGATATGCCTAAGAGATATAAACCAGTGGAAGGGTATATGTATAGGACTGGCCCTTTGAATAAGCGAGGCTTTCCCGATAGAAAGTTCCAGTAAAAACTTTCTTAAAAACAAACTTACAAACTTTTTTTGTTCAACACATACATAACTTCGGTTCAACATCATTAATTAAATAATAATTTAAATTTTATTGAATACACATAATTGGAAAAGAAAAAATATTTATAACATTTTACAATTTATTAAAAACATATTTACAACATAAATTTAAATTATTACATCAATTTGAGATATACCTAAAGATTCATAAGTTAAGAACAAGTGATACTCAAATTCAAAAATAACAACAAGATGTTTAAACAAAATTTTATCCATTTCCAATAATTCACAGTAGTGTAGAAGTTTAAACATAAATACGGGATACAAAAACCACATAAATTAATACAATTTATCCATTAAAATTTTGGATATTTACCAAGAATACTAGATTTAAAGTTTCTTTTTGCAAAAATACCACCTTCCTTAATAAATTGCAATTTTACCAAAACAAAGTTTCAAATTGCAAAAATACTAGGCCCCTCCTCCCTCAATTTTCTCTCTCCTCCCCCCTGATAACACAGACGCCGCCGACTTTGTACTTTTTTTTTTTAAGATGGGGGCTATTTGGGTGGATTTTTGTTTGCAACCACATTCAATCAAATTCAACTAAATGCAACCAAATGCAACTTTTTTTAAAAAAGGTGGGGTGATTTTGGTGGATTTGGGTTGCAAGGCCCCGCCAGGGGCAATATTCAACTAAATGATTTTGGGTTCCAAGGCCCCGCCAGGGGCAATATTCAACCAAATCAACTATTTTCAACTATTTTCAACTGTCTTCAAATATTTTCAACTAGTTGCAACCATTTTCAACTACTTTCAACTAGTTACAACTAGTTGCAACTACATATTATTGGTTTGAGTGATTTTGGGTTCCAAGGCCCCGCCAGGGGCAATATTCAACCAAATCAACTATTTTCAACTGTTTTCAACTAGTTGCAACTATTTTCAACTACTTTCAACTAGTTGCAACTATTTTCAACTACTTTCAACTAGTTACAACTACATATTATTGGTTTGGGTGATTTTGGTGGATTTGGGTTGCAAGGCCCCGCAGGGGCATATTTAACTGAATACAACTGAAATCAGAAATTAAGTTGCTGATTTCAAGTTCCATTTTTCATTTGTCATTTTCGACCTCATTTTTTAACTCTGTTATATATATATATATATATATATATATATATATATATATATATATATATATATATATATATATATAACAGAGTTAAAAAATGAGGTCGAAAATGACAACTGACAAATGGAACTTGAAATCAGAAATTTAGTTGCATTCATTTGCAATTAGTCGCAAATTTAGTTGAATATGCCCCTGCGGGGCCAGGAAACCTAAATCCACCAAAATATCACCCATCTTATATATATATATATATATATATATATATATATATATATATAATAGAGTTAAAAAATGAGGTCGAAAATGACAACTGACAAATGGAACTTGAAATCAGAAATTTAGTTGCATTCAGTTGCAATTAGTTGCAAATTTAGTTGAATATGCCCCTGCGGGGCCAGGAAACCCAAATCCACCAAAATAGCTCCCACCTTAAAAAAAAAAAGGACACAAGTGAAGTCGGCAGTGTTGATAGGGGGAGGAGAGAGAAATTGAGGAAAGGGGAAGGGGGAGAATTAGGGTTAGGGTTAGTATTTTTGCAATTTGAAACTTAGTTTAGTAAAATTGCAAATAGTCTTTCTTAACAAAAGTAAATGTGCAAAAATTTACTTTTTCCTATTTATTTTTCAAAAGAGCCCTAAAATTTTAGTAAGATGCTATATATGGAATACTCCCAGTCTTATTATATATATATATAGGCCATTGCTCCATGAAGAACACCTTTATATAAAGAGCAATAAAGAACATCATAGAATTTTACATAAAATCGCATTTAGATTCTAATTTTCACATCCAAAATGATGTTTTATGACTAAATATAAATTCTAACAAAAATTTAGGATCAAATATAACATGATTACACATAATTTTATTGTTAAAAATATATATGTAAGATTCTATAGTGGATTCTATGTAACATTTGATTTTGAAATTTAGATGAGATTCTACGTTAGATTCGATATGTTAAGTTTTATTGTTGTTAAAATTTGTGATTCTTATCATGACAAGTTATTTTTTAAGAAAAATATAGTACTTTGATGGTGTTCTTTATTGTTCTTTATATAAGTTGTTCTTTCTAGAGTGCAACTATATATATATATATATATATATATATATATATATATATATATATATATATATATATATGCTTACATATATAGGTGTCAAATTTATTTATTATGTATTACATAAAAAAATAAACTATTATATATATATATATATATATATATATATAGGTTTTTGCTCAAATACAAACCAATCCTTAAATACAAACTACAAGCTAACACTAAATTAATTATATTTCATCTATTCTAAGGTTCCCGCCAAGGGTACCTTCACAAAAAATGCTTAAAATAATTGGCTTTATCCAACAAAAAAAAAAAATCTTGCCGTGGAAATGCGAAGCATTTAAGACAGTAAACGGATGAGTTAGGTAGTCATGAGGGCCGAAGGCTCTCGACACACCCGTCAATCGTCTATTGCCTTTACCATTGATTGTCATTCCTTACACTTTAGAATGATAAAGGCGCGAAGCGCCGTACAAGAAGGTGCGAAGCACCGTTAACCAGTGAAATCCACTACCACGTCATCACGTGAACAGTGATTTATTTATTTATTTTTTTGTTGGATAGAGCCAAGTATTTTAAGCATTTTTTGTATTGGGGTACACCTAGTTTGATCATTAGATTAGCATGAAATGTTGGATTAATGTTTAGTGTTTAGTTTTTAGTTAATTTTAGTTTGTAGTGGAGTAGGACTCTATATATATATATATATGTATAGGCTAATGATCTGAAAGGCATATGATACAGCCTATTTGTATTTCGAGGATACAACTCAACTTAAACAAGATTGTAATAGTAAATAGTATTTAGACTGTCACAAGGAATCTCAGATTATATTATCTGTCAGAAGAAAAAGATCAAGGTCAATCTACAGACTTGAGGAATTACTACATTGAAAGAAGCTCAGTTATCTGATCAAGCCTCAGTAGAGTATTCGTTAAGAAGTGGATTCATTTAAAGTGACAGAGATTTCAACAGTGACAGAGACAGTACAGAAGAATTGAAGAGAGATAAGAAAAGAAAAAGAACCAGATTTTAAAGTCTACAATAAAGAAAAGCCGTTGAAGTTAGTCGTTCATGAACCAGACCGTGCATCGAGCGTCAGCAGAAATTCAGTGGTAATTCTTTATTACTTTCAGTGGTTCAAGAAAAAGATTGGACTATCAAATGATTTATATTAATTCTCTTTTAATTAATATAATTATGTAATTGATTTGATCAATAAATTAATTCATTCTGAATTAATTTATTTATTAAATTAATTATCATATTAATTAAGTTTGAATTAATGTATTAATCTAAATTAATTTAATTAATTAATTAATTAATCATCATTTGATTAACTAATTTATTAATTAAATTAGTTAAGTGTTTACGGAAATAAAAAGGGAGACATGGCTGGTTAGTAAATTGTGTTGTCGACAGAGTAAACAATTCAAGCAAAAGAATTCAATTGTCAGACCCACGTGAAGCTGCTGAATTGTTTTGTTAAACAAATGAATCAATTGATTTGTTTGACAAAGAAACAATCAAGAAAAGGAAACAGACAAAGTGATCAGATGGTGCAGGAAGCTGTCAGGTTCGCCTCCACTCTCCAGTTCACGCGCGTGTGGCGCACGCGCCCGAGACAAAACAGGAAATGCCGCGCGTACTGCTCACCTGTGCCTCTTGTGACTGGTCTTCGTTTCTGCAGCAATAAATCAGTTTGTTCCACAAAAATTTGCATACTATCAGCGAGCCTATACTATCACCGAACTAGTTATACTATTTCTGAGTTATAGTTATACTATTATCGAGGTAATTATACTATTACCAACGTTTTTAGTGAACTATTTCTTAAGTAAATGTATACTATTTCTGAGTTAAATCCATACTATTACAAGGGAATGAGTTCTACTATCCCTAGGCTGCTATACTATCACCGTGCCAGTTATACTATCAGCGTGGCATCTATACTATCACCGTGTCAATGTGTAGCAGCTGATCAGAAGGAATTGTTTTGTTTACTATATAAATAAAACAAAGGCAGTGAACAAACAGACATACACGGACAACATTACATTCATCTACAAACACTCCATTCTCTCTCAATCTCAAGAACACCAAGCTCAAATTAATTCCCAGAAAATTAAGTTCATCATCTTTGTAATATTTGTTCCACTGGAAGTTAATTATTTGTGATTCTTGTACTACTAGCGAATTAAGTTTCCTAGTTCACAACTTGATATCTTGATTTTTATTAACTAAATTAGAAAAGTTCATGTCGAATTTTCTAATTAGTTATTAATTACTTGATAATCATTTGTACTGAAATTGTAACACCTATCAAGTTAATATATTGTTATATTTAACTTGAAAATTTGTTTCAATTAATTCCGCACAAATTTGTCTAAACTAAATTTTATTTAAAGGACAAATTTCGATAAATTGATATAGATTGTATTCAACCCCCCCTTCTACAATCTTATCGGACCTAACAATTGGTATCAGAGCCTATTGATTGATACACAAATCAAGATCCTATTTTTATTCAATCAAAAATTTATCTCGAATTTTTAACTCACTTAAAAATTCATCATGTCTTCAAAAGCCATTGTTAAGATTCCCATATTTAATAAGGATAATTATGATATGTGGAAAATAAAATGGAATTGTTTCTTGATGTTGCAAATCCAAATTATTTATCAATTTTGAAAAATGGACCAATAATTCCTATGCAACATGATGCTGAAACGGTTACAAATGGAGTTGTAACAATACCTGCAAAAGATTATCCAAAGGACTCTAAGAACTTTACTGCTGAAGAAAAAGAGGAAGCTGGACTGGACAAAAATTTGAGACTCATACTAATAGATTCCCTAGATGCTGTAATGTATAGCCATGTAATGAATTGTAAAACTGCTAAGCACATCTGGGAAACTATTGAGACTATTAATGAAGGGACTGATGAAGTCAGGGAAAGTAGACTTCAAATTTTGACCTCTGAATATGAACACTTTAGAGCTGGCCCTAACGAAGGCATTCAGGAAGTGTTTGAAAGGTATAACAAAATAATCAACAACTTGCAAGTTCATGGCAAGCAATATACCCAGAAGGAGATCAACATGAAGTTTTTGCTGACTATGCCTACTCACCTAGAGCATAGAATAACTGCCATCAGAGAATCGAGAGATTTAAATAAGATTGCTCTTGACAGGCTGTTTGGTGTTCTGAAAACATATGAATTAGAACAAGTACAGCAGAAGGAGTTCTCTGGCAAAGGCAGAGTTTGTTGAGTATTGAACACGGTAAAAGAATACAGAGGGGGGGGGGGTGAATGGATTCTTGAACTTTTCTTGGATTGAGTCTGTGTAGCAGATAAGTGACTGTGTGTGCAGAAATTAAGGTGCGGATAAATAAACAACACAAGACACAATATCACTTTAATCTAATGTATATTAGATAAAGGTTGCTACAATCTGTGAATACAAATGGTAGTATTCTCAGCTTCGTTTTTCTCAGAGAGATATAGCTTACAGTGTATGAAAAACTTGACTCACAAAGTTACTAAGTTATGAAGTGAGGCTGTGTCCTTATAGAACATGGATACAGCCTGCTTACTACAAATAAGGTAGCTAAAACACATTACTTTCTAGTCTGTCTATCCTTTTTGAGTAAGTGTCCAAACGGTTACAGATTTGACTTTGCAAAGCCTGTTTAGATCCACTTCTTTAGCTCCTTGTCTCTTCTATATCTCTCCAAGCTTCTTTGTAGGCTTTCCAGAGCACGTTACAGGTTGTGGTCCATAAAGTGCATTGGCTTGTTGCAGGTTTCTGACTTGTACAATTTCTTCAGTATTTTGTCTCCAAGAATGTATTCGAGAAGTGACTAAGTAAGTGATTCGAGAACTAGAATTGACTTGATCGATAACTCTGAGTTCTCGAATACTGTTATAGTGACATATCGAACCACTTCTCGAATAGCTCTTTTCCATCAGGATTCCTTGAGTTGTCGAATAGAGCATTTGACTTATCGAATCCTCGAGTAGTCGAATAGCTTTCTGAGTCTTTGAGATATCGAATGGAACTTTGACTTGTTGACTCTTTGAGAACTCGAATACCATCTTGACTTGTTGACTTCTTGAGTTCTCGAATAGAGTAGTAGACATATCGAATCCCTGAGATATCGAATGAGATATCGAACAGTGTATTCAGAGATATCGAATAGTGTCTTGAGATATCGAATCTCTGACTTCTCGAATGCTGGACTTCTCGAATAGACAAATATACTTCTCGAATTGGTACTTAGGCAAATTCTTCATTTCTTCAAATCCCAACTGTGATTATTTGGTAGTCTTTAACTCCTTGCTTGAGGCATGAACCATGGAACTTCTTTCAAGCATTATTCTCGACTCTATTTGTACAGTTACACAACTAGGATTTGATGCCTATTACAAGTACAATACAAACAGAAACTCTACAACTAGAGGTTCCCTCAGTTAAGAGGTCATGTAAGTAATGCAAAGCATTACAAACAATTAGGCTTGTTATTAGATGTATACAGGCATGCCTCTGTAACTAACAATCTCCCCCAAATTGTGAGTGAGACCCTTAGTCACAATTTCATGTCTGATAACAAGCCTAACATACATTAAAGATAAAACTTTTAAAAGTACAGGTATGTGATTTGATTGAACACATAAATGAAATTACAAGATAAATACTTCTTACAGTATGATGAGGTACTAGCCGTTTTCTTTTGATTGCATCTCCATTGCCTTGGCTTGTAGATCATCATATGCTTTCTGTTTCCTTTCTTTCTCCTTTCTTGCAATCTCATCTACTGCTCTCATGATTTCTGTCATAGCATCCAATTCTTCAATCATAATAGAGTTTTTGAAATCTTCAAGCACTGGCTTCAGAATGTTGGCAGGATAGTGACTGAGTAGGTTCATTCTTATATTGACATTGTCTCCATTTCTCCTCCTATACTTCACCACATAGGGATCAAACTGAACTCTACACAATCCCTTTGCCCTTAGCTTTTCTGCTTCAATCTCCAGTCTATCAATTTCTTTCTCCCTTTCTAACCATTTCTCATAGCAGCCCTTCCTTATCTTCTCAGCATATTCTTTCTTCATTTTCACAAAGTCAATCAATTCCAGCTTCCATACTTTCTCCACCTTGTCTTTAGAATCCAGCAATGCAATGATTCTTTCTATCTCATACAATTTACCCCAATGTTGACAACCCCCTTGTTTGAATTTCATTTCTTTCCCATCAGTGTACTTGATTACAAGGTGGTCATCCACAATTGCAGCATAGCATATCTTTTGAGCTCTTAGAAATAGCAGTTGCTCTTCATCAAAGTCTTCATCAAGTGGCTGGAGCTTTAATCCTGGAAGGATTGTTAGGGCTCTAGATTTGGATAGCTTCACTCTCCTTGCAGCATGTTTAAATTTTATCCTCTTGACATGGTTGCTTGGCAGAAATCTTTGACCTTGGTTGGTAGACCATAGTAGTATTCCATTAGCAGATTGCTTTCTGAAACATACACATGGTTTCTTGACTTGAATCTTCTTCTTTTCTTGAGATGGTAAGACAGTTGCAGAAGCCATAGATGTAGATTTTGCTAGGTCACTACTAACAGTATTCACCCTAGACTTAGAGTCTTGTGTTGTGGTGAGATTACTGCTAGCATTGCCTAAGGCTTGCTGTCTTCCACTCTTTCTCACATATGTTTTACCCTGGTCATCATCATCCTTTTCATCCTTGTCCCCCTTTTTCTTCTTATCTTCATCACCCTTATCTCTCCTGTGATGTCTTCTCCTCCCATCACCTTTGTCTTCAGAATCATCATCCTTATTTCTCCTAGGTTGAGCCATCTCTGGAATTTCACCAGTTGCAATATAGGTTCTGAGGATATGCAGTGCCTCAATTTCTTCAGCATTTCTGTCTCCAACCTTCTTCTGTAATTGATCAATGATAGCAATGATCAGTCTGTGATTTCTGGAGGTGAGATCATGAGGAATGACCAATTGCTTGATATCTTCAATTCTGGTACCAGACTGATAAATAATTGTCCATGGCTTCTTGATCACTTCTGGTAGCCTTGTAGGTTGACCATTCCTCAAATCATCAAACAGACTCTTGCTGTTCTCATTTTTCTTCTCAATGATCTCAAGTATGGCATCTATCTCCGAGTGCTTTAGGTCTTGTAGAGTCTGGTATGTTAGATGCCATATCTTTAGTTTGGAAACCATCACTATCTCCTTGACCCATATATTGTTGACTTTCTTGGGGATGACAGTGATGTAGTCTATCTGCTTCTTCACCTCCCTCAGATAAAACTGAGTGTCACCAACCTGTTCCCTTATGGCTTTCAGAAACTCCAAGAAGGCTTTATCATGATAGTCATTGGAGTTAGCAACTTCTTGTAGCTTGGCCTCAGTAACAACTTTGACTTCTACAGGCTTGGCACTCTCAGATATAGAGATTGGAGGTTTGTCAGATGGCATACTCCCTGCAACCACTGTGGTAGTTATGGATTGCTTTTGTCCTTCAGGAGTAGTGATGTGCACAGTTGGTAAGGTGACAACTGGCAAGATAGATGGAGGCTCATCTACTTTGGCTTTTCCCTTGCCAGGCACATTTGCTAGAGACTTAGAAACCCTTTGTTGACCACCCTCTTTGATTATTATGCCTTTCTCTCCCTTTGTCTCCCCCTTTGAATTTGAGTTCCTAGCCTTCTTCTCCCCCTTAGGCTTGTTGTCAGGCACAGAGGCTGTAGAAATGTCCTTTGGGAGTGAAGATTCATCAGGTAGAGGGAGACCCATATGCTTCATCATTGCAGCTAACATGGATTGTTGATGCAGAAGGACATCAGCTGTGGTGGATGCTTGAGTGTCCAACTGATCATTTAGCAATGCAACCTTTTCTGTGAGATGAGCATTGGTCTTGGTGAGAGTAGCTACCTCCTGCTCAAGAGTGTTGACCTTAGTGAATAACTCATTGGCCTTGAAGCCAGATAAAGATTGATCCTGCAGCCTCTTCACTTCATATTTAGACAATTCATGCACAGGGACATCAGTCACTAGTCTATCTCCATAAAGATTTTTGAACATTATCCTCAGCATGGCATTGGCATCTGTAGTCTGGTCTGATAGATTCTGAAATTTATGCCCCAGACCTGTGACAGCATCTTTTAGCACAGCCAGCCCATTGTCCACCTGAGTGCAGGTAGAGTTGCAGTGTTTGATGTCCTTGAACACACTGTCCAATTGAGGAAATTTAGCATCAAAGGCCCTCTTGACTTCTGCTACTGAAGTGGCTGTCTTATCACACACCCTGTTGACTTCAGTTTTGACTCCCTTGCCAAGATAGTGTGCAGCCTTGAGGAAACCCTTGTAGGAGTCATTTACAGCTTCATACACTTCACCAGGTGACAGGGATTTTGCATTGGAGCCCAGTGAAGTGATGTATTCCTCCCTGAGATACTGAAGTGCTTCATCGAGAGTAATATCATATTTTCCTTGCAACCAGGCATCTATGTTGCCATCTCTCTCAGCATCATCAATGATCTTTGACTTCTGCACTTCCACATCATCCCTATGGCATAACAGAATAGCCTCATAGTCTGGATTGGGCATGTCTGCAGTGAGAAGGTGCTGAGCAATCTTTGTGAACTCAGGAATCTGATCCACAATTAAGCTTTGAAGTGCTTCAACCGTCAATTGTTGTGGAACAGACCCTGATCCTGAAGCACTGTCATGTTGCACAGGCTTCAGCCATGTTGACATGAAGTCAGAGCTAGAGCTAGGCAAGCTAGTCTCCTCAGTTACAGATGCAACTTCTGTAACCGGATGGATTGACTCTACTACTGGTGTCACCACAGAAGTGGGATGAATTACACCAGCAGTTGACACAGGCACAGAGTCTCTAGTAAAAACTAGGGGAACCTCTGTGTTTGTGATGGTGTCATTAGGATATGCCTCAGCATGCATTCCCTCACCATCTAAATGTGGGTTCTGAGTGGTGAACAAAGTGTCATGCACTAAGTCACTTGAAATTATTGGCTCATCAAGCGAAAAGGATTCTTGATGATCAATACCTTGCATCTCAGTTGTCTGAGTTACAGGTTCCAAAGAAATTTCAGAGTTAGATTCTGGAAGAGAAGTGTGTTTTAGAGTAGATTTTGGCAACTCCCCCTGAGAGATAGAGGGAGTTTCAAAAGTGATGTGCTCTCCACTCAGTGTTGTGCCAACCTTATCACTCCCATGTGCTGACTCTATACAAGAGGGTGCATTGGGGAGAATGCTTGATTCTATAGGTGCACCCTGTTGAGAGGATACACCTAGTGAGCTGTGTGCCCCTGATTTTACAACTTCAGCCATTTGTGTGACTGAAGAGGTGGTCTTAGTTTTCTTCTTCTTTGTTCTGTGTAAGGGTAACTCAGATTCCTCACTTCCTAGACCTAATTCAACAGCTAATGCTGCTTCAGACAAGATATTTAAAGGTGCAGACATTACTTCCTTTCTCTTCTTTTTACTAACATCACCCTTTTGAGAGGATGATGCAGTTGGCTCAGTAAGAGGTAGAGTGTTTGGTTGAGAGGGTTGGTTAGCAGGCCCTGGGTTAGCATTTTGTTCTACTTGCTTGGGCTGTGCTAACTTAGATTTTGCATCAAATGTTGGCATGTTGTGGGGGTAAGTCCTAAACAAACTCTCCATATGGGGAGTTATGTTCAGTCTTACATCCACATCATTCCTAGTTTCCAAGTTACCAAAAATGAGTTTGGTCATGGACTTAGGATAGCCTATTTTATTTTTATCAATCCCAGGCAATTCAATCAATGAAGCATTTTTATAATTAAGTACAGATTGAATAAAGCGAGGGAAGAAAATATCAGTACCTCTCTTGGTTGTGTTCTTACCAAGTCTCCCATATAATTCTTGAAGTATGATTTGGCCAACATCTATCTTCTTTCCATAGGCCAAAGCATATCCAATTTGCTGCACAGGTGCACTGATTTGATCAAAGCTTGATTTCCTGGCAGTGAAGACTTGGAGAAGAGTGGCAAACACATAGCTCCACTCCTTTCTCAGATTCTTTCTGTTTAGCTTTCCAAGGTTAATCCCATCTGAGTAGTTTATGAACTCAAAGAATTCCTCCAACTCTGCGTTAGTGGCCATTCTGTCAAATGACTCTTGTTGTAGTCCTAGTGCTTGGTTCATGTCTGCAGTAGTGATAGTGATTTCCTTATCTTGAACCTTGCAGTAGATGACATAGGAAGTGATTGCGTTTTCCAGGGCTACAACCTCCACAATAGCAGTACTCCAGAATTGTTCCAGAATATCGAGATACAGAGTTGGGTTGGCAGAGAGTGCATCCTTGATATATGACTCAGCCATCCATTTCACAAAGCACTTGAAATTTGCATTGGGTGCTTCAACATCACTAGTGAGAGCGATGAAGTTGGTGTTGAACTTTACTGTTGCCATTTGTGTAGAAGAGAGAAAAGAAATTGAAGGTTGAAGAAGAAATTTGGCTTTTCGTAGCTAGGGTTTCAGGGGTTTAGAGAGTGTAGATGCTTGAGAAATCGAATGAAATGAATCGAATAGATGTGAGATTGTATAAGTATGAAGTACTTGAATTGTCGATTAGCAGACTGTTTTGTATCGACAAGTCAGGCATTCGAGAAGTAGAAAACAACTATTCGAGAAGTCAAGAATGGCTTAATCGATAACTCAAGCAGATAGAAACTCACAGCTGGCAGTTATCTAACTTAGAAATAATTCTAAATTAAATAAAATGTGTTTTTATGAGTGAATTAAATTTTTAGATAAAAATCCAAAATCGGTTAAAATTCAGCGAGAATTCAGCCTTTTCAAATGATTCGAGAACTCAAATATAGTGTTCGAGAACTCAATCATTCGAGAACTCAGTTACTATATTCGAGAAGTCTAGAATTCCTCTATTCGATTTCTCAGAAAGACTCTATTCGAGAACTCAAGAGTACTCTAATGAGACTTATTAGAGATGTCGAATAGTGAATCATTCGAGAAGTCTGACTTATCGAACTATACCCATCACTCAAAAAAATTTTGATTTTCACTATCTTGTAAAAATTTACCAGACATATTCATTGAAAAATATCCTAGCAAATCAAATAGTGATTTTCTCAAAATTTCATAGAAATTTTAAGTTAATAAAAATATGATTTTCAACATATGCAACAGATTTGAAATATTTATAAATCATATTTCAGCCAACACTTACTTCAAAAATATTGAGGATTTAGATAAAGTAAGTGTTTACTGCTGCAACAATCTAGATGATGTATTCATTTAGCCAGAATCTGAAGAATTCAGCATTCCAATCTCACTTACCAACCTTGTGAAGGTGGCTTCATCTAATGGCTTAGTGAATATATCAGCTAGTTGTTTATCTGTAGAGACATAATGCAACTCAATGGTTCCATTAGTTGCATGTTCTCTTATGAAATGATATCTGATGTCAATGTGCTTTGTTCTAGAATGATTGACAGGATTGGCAACTATAGAGATTGCACTTGTGTTGTCACACATGATTGGAATTCTTTCCAACACAAGTCCATAATCTCTAAGTTGATTTCTAATCCAAAGCACTTGAGCACAGCAACTTCCAGCAGCTATGTATTCAGCCTCAGCTGTAGAAGTTGACACAGATTGTTGCTTCTTGCTATACCAAGAAACTAACCTTTGTCCAAGAAACTGGCAGCTTCCTGAGGTACTTTTCCTATCCACTCTGCATCCAGCATAATCAGCATCAGAGTAGCCAACCAGATTGAACCCTGTGTCCTTAGGGTACCATAATCCCAAGTTAGGAGTGCCCTTCAGATATCTAAAGATCCTTTTTATTGCAATCAAATGTGATTCCTTTGGATTTGATTGAAACCTTGCACACAAGCATGTAGCAAACATGATGTCTGGCCTACTTGCAGTGAGGTAGAGTAGAGAACCAACCATGCCTCTGTAGACTGAGATATCTACTCTCTTGCCTTTAGCATCTTCATCCAATTTAGTGGCAGTGGCCATGGGTGTCTTGGCAGGTGAACAATCTTCCAAGTCAAACTTCTTCAATAAATCCTTGATGTACTTGGTTTGACTGATAAAGATACCATCCTTCCTTTGACTGACTTGCAACCCTAGAAAGAATGTCAACTCTCCCATCATACTCATCTCATATCTGCTCTGCATGAGTTTAGAGAATTTCTCACACAGTTTCTCATTTGTAGAACCAAAAATGATATCATCCACATAGATTTGAACTAGGATCATATCATCACCATGCTTCTTGTAAAACAGTGTCTTGTCCAATGTGCCTCGAGTGAATTGATTTTCAAGAAGAAATTGTGATAGAGTATCATACCATGCTCTTGGAGCTTGCTTAAGTCCATACAGTGCCTTAAGCAATCTGTAGACAAATTCTGGGAAATGTGGATCCTCAAAGCCAGGTGGTTGTTGCACATAAACCTCTTCTTCCAACTCTCCATTTAGAAATGCACTCTTGACATCCATTTGATAAACTTTAAAGTTTGAATGAGCAGCAAATGCCAAGAATATTCTAATGGCTTCCAATCTAGCAACAGGGGCAAATGTCTCATCATAATCAATGCCTTCCTGTTGAGAGTATCCTTTTGCAACCAGCCTTGCTTTGTTTCTTATTATTACACCATCTTCATCCATCTTATTCTTCAGAACCCATTTTGTTCCAACAATGGTTCTATTCTTTGGTGCAGGCACAAGTTCCCATACTTTGTTCCTTTCAAATTGATTCAGCTCCTCTTGCATGGCAATAATCCAATCTGGATCCAACAATGCATCATCAAGTTTCTTAGGCTCAACTTGTGATAGAAAACATCCATAGAGGCACTCATTTTGAGTTGCTCTCCTAGTCCTTACTCCTGCATTAGGATCTCCAATGATTTGCTCTGCAGTGTGTGATCTATCCCATTTCCTTGAGTGTTCAGCCTGATTTCTCATCCTTGATGTTGCTTCATCATCCTCATCATGATCATCCTCATTTCCTCCCCCTGTGAAGTTGCCATTACTCACAGGTGTGTCTTGGATGCTCGTTTCTTCACTATTGATTGGCACAAATTCTTCTCTTGTATCATTATTCACTTGAGTTTGTTGAACTTGAGTTTCAACTCCAGTTTCAGTCTCTTCATCAGAATCATCTAGATTATCAAACTTCAATGGATCTTTGTCTTCATCATTGGCTTCTTCTAGTCCAGGTAGTTTGCTGTCATCAAATGTTACATCTGTGCTTTCCATAACTTTCTTTTGACTGATGACATAAACCTTGTATGCAATTCTTTCCATAGAATAGCCAAGAAAAATTCCTTCAAATGCTTTTGCATCAAACTTTCCAACATATTCAGAATTGTCCTTAAGTACAAAGCATTTGCTTCCAAAAGTATGAATATACTTCAGTGTAGGCTTCTTTCCAGTCATCAAGTTGTAAGGAGTCTTTCCAGTGTTTTTGTTGATGAGGGTTCTGTTCTGAATATAGCATGCAGTGCTCACAGCCTCAGCCCAAAAACATGTGGGCATTTTTGCATCAAGTAACATTGTTCTAGCAGCCTCAGTTAGAGTTCTATTCTTTCTCTCAACAACTCCATTTTGTTGTGGAGTCCTTGAAGCTGAGAATTGCTGAGAAATGCCATTCTCTTTGCAGAATGCTTCAAGTGTGGCATTTCTGAACTCTGTTCCATTATCACTCCTCAATGCAATCACACTTGCATCGTTTGCCTTTGCTTCCTTGTCAACTTTCTTTATATGCTCAATGATTACTTGTGGAGCCTCATCTTTTGATGCCAGAAATTCTACCCATGTATACCTTGAAAAATCATCAACCATTACCAGGGCATACTTCTTTCTTCCAAGTGACATTATGTTAACAGGCCCAAACAAATCCATATGGATAAGTTGTAGTGGCTTGGTTACAGATGTCACTGTCTTTGACTTGTGGCTTGATCTCTTCATTTTTCCTTTTAGACAAGCCTCACACACTCCTTCTTGGCAGAATTCAAGTGTGGGCATGCCTCTCACTAACTCTCTTTTGACTAGAGAATTAATGGCCTTAAAGTTCAGGTGTGATAGTTTCTTGTGCCACAGCCAACAATCTTCATTTGATGCTTTTGAGTAAAAGCAACAAATTTTGTCCTTGTTTGCAGAGTCCATATTGGCTACAAACAGGCTTCCCTTCCTTACTCCAGATAGAGCAAAATCACCAGTCTTCTTGTGGGTGATCAAACATTCATCTTTGTCAAAATTCACTTTGAATCCTCTATCAGTAAACTGACCAACACTTAACAGATTATGCTTGAGCCCCTTGACTAGTGCTACATCTTCAATGATGACATTTCCAACTTCCAGCTTGCCATATCCCAATGTGTTACCCATGCTGTCATCTCCAAAAGCAACCATTGGGCCAGCCTTTTCCTCATACTGTGATAGCAGGGCCATATCACCAGTCATATGATTTGAGCATCCACTGTCCAAAATCCACATGACCTTCTTCTCACTTTCTTTGCCCTGCAAACACAAAGGTATTACTTTTCCTTTGGTACCCAAACAAGTTTGGGTCCATGTGACTTAGAGACAGTTTTATCATAAACAACATGCTTGTTAACTTTCTTAGTGTCAGTCTTCTTGTCACTGTTGGAAGTCTTAGAACCTGAGGTTTCAGACTTAGGTGACAAAGGTACCTTCCTAACTTTAGGAGGACTTGAAGACTTTGACCTTGTGTAGTGTGTGTGAGAATTGTGACTGATACAACCATCAATGAACTGTCTTCTTAAATTAAAACAACTAGTCATAACATTCATATTGCATGGCATACAGTCAAATTTATCACAGAAGGGTGCATCTCTATGTCTTAGAGGCACAGAACAATCATAGAAAGGTTTAGACACACTACCAACAGGTTTCTTGCATGCATGAGTTAGATGGTTGGTACTGAAACAGTTCTGACAAGTTTTCCTAGGGGCATTAGGCATATAAGCATAGTTGTTATCCTTGTTAATCCCTAACTTGCCATTTCTGTTCTGTTTCTTTTTAGTCACTTCCTTTTCTGATTCACTCTTCCCAGCTGATACAAACTTAACAAACTTCTTAGGTCTTGGCCTATCAACTACTGGCTTCTTGGTCTTTGACTTGGCACTCTCACCCTTAGAGGATGCTTGCTGTTCACTAGATTGTGCCTCATCCTCATCATTCAACATTTGCTTGATGAGTAAGGCATCCTCATCAATTTCAAATGTTGATTCCTTAAAAATTGGATTTTCAGCTTTTCTCAAAATGTGAGGCACTTTCTCATGAACAGCTGTGTCCTCTTCGATGACAGCGTAGCCTTTCCTTTGTTTGAGAGAGTCATAGTCAAGTCCAATAGCTGCTTTAGGTTTAGCTTCAATTTTCTCACAGTAGGATTGCACTAAACCAGATGATTTCTTGAAAGTTTTAAGTTTGAATTCATTCTCAGCTAATTCATCCCTAAGAGCCTTCTCTACTTGACTAGCACATAGAACCTTGTTCTCCAAATATTCAACTTCTTTCTTAAGGTTTTCTACTTGCATAGTAGTTAGCTCAAGTTCCTCATTCTTTTTGGTTAATACTTCATTTCTAGTAGACAGTTTAGCAATCTCCTCATTAGCAGCAGTCATACTAGTATGAATATTAAACATTTCAACAGATAATTGTTCAATCATGGATTTGTATTCAGAAACAGACATGTCTATAGTAGTGAGAGATGGTACCTGAGAATCAGATGAAGATGAGTCATCCTTGGAGTTGGCCATCAAGGCATAATTGCAGAATTCTTGTTCCTCTTCATCACTCTCAGAATCATCCCAACACTTCCCTTCAGCTATGTAGGCCTTACCATGTGTCTACTTTTTTAGAAGGGCCTCATACTTAGCTTCTAGCTCAAGATAATCTCTATCCTTCTTTTTAGGCTTCTTGCATTCACTGGCAAAATGCCCTAGGTCATTGCATCTATAACACCTTACAGATGACCTATCCACATAACCGGTTTTGAACTTATTTCTGTTTGGTTTCACAGGTGCCTTGTTCTTGTTGGCTGAATGGTTTTGAGTTTTGGGTTTGAAGGGTTGATTTCTTTTAAATCTGATGTTTGGAAATTTTCTGGCCATGAAAGCATATGAAGTATTTTCCATCCCATCAAGTTCTTCCAGAGTGTAAAACTCCTCTTCTTCTTCCTCCTTTTCCTCAACAGGTTCACTCACCCCAGCTTCAGTTTCTTCATCATCTGCCACCTCCTCTATCCTTAGTTGGCTTGTAGATGCTTCTAGGTCCAGGATGGATTTGTTGACAATCAAGGCACATGATGTGTTTATCATCCTACCTTGGTTTGCTTGGATAGCCCTCTTCTGAAGCAACTCAAGTTCATGAGTCTTTAGGACTCCATAGAGTACATCATAGGTGACTTTGTTCAAATCTCTCTCTCTTAGGGAAATGACTCTTTGCTCCAGATGATTTGGTGAAGACAACAGAAATTTCATATTTAACTCCTTGGTGCTGTAAACCTTTCCATTCATCTGCAACTCAGTAACTAGCTTGTGAAACCTTTCAAACATCTCAGTGATGCTTTCCTTGGGCTGTGCCATGAAAGCTTCATACTGTGTGACCAGTATCTGTTTCCTGTTTTCTTTAACCTCATCAGTCCCTTCACACAACACCTCAATGTGATCCCACATCTCTTTAGCAGACGTGCATGATGCAATGTTTGCAAACATTGACATATCCATGGAATCAATGATGAGCAACATGAGGTGGCTGTCAAGAGCAACCTTCTCCCTTTCTGACTCTGTCCACTTTGATGGATCCTTGGCCTCATAAGCTCTAGGGATTGTTATGGTTCCAACAGTCTTCTCTGGTATCTCTTGTTGTGGAACAAAAGGACCATTCTTGAGAATCTCGGGATATAAGGGATGAGAGGCTTTGATGAACAACATCATCTTTATCTTCCAGAGGTTGAAGTTTTCTTTATCAAACTTAGGGACCTTCACCGTTCCTGTAGTCTTTGGTGTATTCGAACTCATGATCGTTTCTCTGTTTTTGAATAAACAGCCCGCTCTGATACCACTTGTTGAGTATTGAACACGGTAAAAGAATACAGAGGGGGGGGGGGGTGAATGGATTCTTGAACTTTTCTTGGATTGAGTCTGTGTAGCAGATAAGTGCCTGTGTGTGCAGAAATTAAGGTGCGGATAAATAAACAACACAAGACAAAATATCACTTTAATCTAATGTATATTAGATAAAGGTTGCTACAATCTGTGAATACAAATGGTAGTATTCTCAGCTTCGTTTTTCTCAGAGAGATATAGCTTACAGTGTATGAAAAACTTGACTCACAAAGTTACTAAGTTATGAAGTGAGGCTGTGTCCTTATAGAACATGGATACAGCCTGCTTACTACAAATAAGGTAGCTAAAACACATTACTTTCTAGTCTGTCTATCCTTTTTGAGTAAGTGTCCAAACGGTTACAGATTTGACTTTGCAAAGCCTGTTTAGATCCACTTCTTTAGCTCCTTGTCTCTTCTATATCTCTCCAAGCTTCTTTGTAGGCTTTCCAGAGCACGTTACAGGTTGTGGTCCATAAAGTGCATTGGCTTGTTGCAGGTTTCTGACTTGTACAATTTCTTCAGTATTTTGTCTCCAAGAATGTATTCGAGAAGTGACTAAGTAAGTGATTCGAGAACTAGAATTGACTTGATCGATAACTCTGAGTTCTCGAATACTGTTATAGTGACATATCGAACCACTTCTCGAATAGCTCTTTTCCATCAGGATTCCTTGAGTTGTCGAATAGAGCATTTGACTTATCGAATCCTCGAGTTGTCGAATAGCTTTCTGAGTCTTTGAGATATCGAATGGAACTTTGACTTGTTGACTCTTTGAGAACTCGAATACCATCTTGACTTGTTGACTTCTTGAGTTCTCGAATAGAGTAGTAGACATATCGAATCCCTGAGATATCGAATGAGATATCGAACAGTGTATTCAGAGATATCGAATAGTGTCTTGAGATATCGAATCTCTGACTTCTCGAATGCTGGACTTCTCGAATAGACAAATATACTTCTCGAATTGGTACTTAGGCAAATTCTTCATTTCTTCAAATCCCAACTGTGATTATTTGGTAGTCTTTAACTCCTTGCTTGAGGCATGAACCATGGAACTTCTTTCAAGTATTATTCTCGACTCTATTTGTACAGTTACACAACTAGGATTTGATGCCTATTACAAGTACAATACAAACAGAAACTCTACAACTAGAGGTTCCCTCAGTTAAGAGGTCATGTAAGTAATGCAAAGCATTACAAACAATTAGGCTTGTTATTAGATGTATACAGGCATGCCTCTGTAACTAACAGAGTTGCAAGTTCTTCTACAGCTCTAGTAGCTGAGGTTCCTAAAGAAGTGGAAGCTAAAGTTGTTCAACCTAAAAGCTTCACCAAGGAACAAACTGAAGTTGAACATGGCCAAACTCCAGCTACTCAGGATGGTAGTGAATTCTATTCACTAGAAGAGCTGGATCAATTAGAAGATGAATCTATGGCAATGATGGTGAGACAATTCAGTAACTTCAAATTTAGAAGAAATCCAAAGTTCAGGTTTAAGTCAAATAACAGATTTCAGAGAGGAGGTTCTTCATCCTCTAGTAACAGGGGAGGTTACAAAACTGGTACAGTTGACAGAAGCAAGATCCGTTGCTTCAACTATAATGAGTTGGGACACTTTGCTACTGAGTGTCAAAAACCCAAGCAAGCACAGAAAAAGGACTATGCTTCTGAAAAGAAGAAAACTGGAAGAACTTATGTAGCTGCCGGTAAAAGCTGGGATGACACAGACAGCGAAGATGAAGAATATGGAAACTTTGCATTGGTGGCAAATGCTGAGTCATCAACTTATTACACCACACCGGTAATTCTTACTGATGATGAGTTAATTCGTAGCTTACGTAATTCCTTGAATAATGCACAAAAGGGATACGAGAGAATAAGTCCTGTTAACACAAAACTTGAAAATGAACTGTCCGAATTAAAAAAAGTACATGTTAATCAAGATAAGCATATAGAAGAAATAGCTCGTCTTAACTACAAAGAAAAGGGTCTAGGAGAATACATGGTAAAACAAGTTGATAGGATTGCTGAACAAGACATCAGGATTAGAGAACTTGAAACACAGATTAGAGCTTGTTATAATTCTGTTAAAGTTTCCAAAGAGCACTTTAACAAACAAGCTAGAGAACAAACTGTAGGAATAGGGTTTGGTTACAAAGAAGCTGTTGGTTCTTTGGGCAATCATTCTGCTAATCCTATTCCTGCTAAAGAAAGAGGTATACCACACGTACTCAAGAATGTTGAAAAACCCATGTTTAAAGAATCTGTTTCTGAACCACCAAACATGTATTCTATTGTGATTCAAGAAGAAATGAGGACAGTGTTAATGGCATAGTCATTGATAATGAAAAATCTGTTAAGGAACCTACAACCAAAAATGTTAAATCTAATAAGGTTGTTTTTATGAAACCAGTGAAGTTTGTTCCCAGTTCATCTAAAATTTAGTTAGGTGATAACAAGTTGGAGCAGAATTATAACATGTCTAACATGAATACCATGCCTATCATTGATTCTAATCATAAAGCATGTGGTGTTGTCAATTGTATGTCTTGTGCTTTTAATGTTATGTCTTCTTACTTTAATGGTAATCATGCATGTGATAATAAGACTACTCCTCGACAACATATGAACAGAAATAATAATGTTAGATCAAAGACTGCTAGTCCTCCTTATGTTAGGAGAGAGACATTTGTACTTAAGCCTAAACAAAGTTTTACTAAGGCTGTCTACAAGGTCAATTGTCCAGTCAATGAAAAAAATGTTATTGCTGCTAAACAAACATGGATACCCAAAATTAAACAAAAGATTGTCAAATCTGTTTATAGGGTAAAATGTTTGTTGACTGATGGTGTCAAGGTTAAAAATGTTGTTTTGCCTGACAAAGGTCAATTTTTCAAGTACTCTGGACCCAACCAAGCTTGGGTTCCGAAGAAAGTTTAATCCGTTTGTCATTGCAGGGTGTTGAGCAGGTTGAACGAGTGACCTGGATCTTGGATAGTGGATGTTCAAGGCATATGACTGGTGACAGAACCCTGCTGACAAATGTGGTGGAGAAGGCCGGCCCAGTAGTTACCTTTGGAGATAACAACAAAGGTAGAACTGATGGATATGGCAGACTTGAAGCTGGAAATGTTATCATTGATGAAGTCGCTTTTGTGAAAGGACTTGAGCACAATTTGCTCAGTGTTAGTCAATTCTGTGACAAAGGATATGAAGTTTATTTCAACAAGAAGAATTGTCTAATTTCACACAAGAGACATGAAAAGCCACAACTGACAGGAGTTAGAAAAGGCAATCTGTACGTAGCCAATATGAACTCAGGAAGCACTGGAGAAATTACTTGCTTCTACACTAAAGCATCTAATGACGAGAGTTGGCTATGGCACAAGAAACTTTCTCATCTCAATTTCAAAACAATGAATTCTCTAGTTAAAAGAGAATTGGTGAGAGGTTTGCCTTCAATGGAATTCACTCAAGAAGGACTGTGTGATGCATGTCAAAAAGGCAAGCTAAAAAGGGCAAGTCACAGGAGCACTGACACATCTTCAATAACTGAACCATTACAATTACTTCATATGGATTTGTTTGGTCCAGTTAATGTGATGTCTATGTCAAGGAAGAGATATGCTCTAGTGATCGTTGATGATTTTTCAAAATACACATGGGTCATATTTTTGAATTCTAAAGATGAGACTCCACAACTGGTGATTGATCACATCAAATTAATTGAGCGAGATTCTACGTATCCACTGAGAGCTATAAGATCAGACAATGGAACTGAATTCAAGAATGCAGTTCTAAATGACTTCTGCACTGAGAAGGGTATAACTAGACAATACTCAACTCCAAGAACTCCTCAGCAAAATGGGGTAGTGGAAAGAAAGAATAGAACCTTGATTGAAGCTGCACGTACTATGTTAAGTGAATCAAGGCTTCCATTGTACTTTTGGGCTGAAGCTGTCAACACTGCTTGCTATACCCAGAATCGAACTCTAATCAATAAAGACCATATGAAGACACCCTATGAAATTATGGCTAATAAGAAACCATCACTAAAATACTTTCATGTATTTGGGGCAAAATGCTTTGTGCTTAAAGAAGGTGATGATCAAGGTGGTAAATTCGATACCAAAGCATTTGAAGCAATTTTTATTGGTTATTCAATGAGGGCATACAAGGTGTATGTGATTGATGAACAAAAGATGATGGAAAGTGTCAATGTAACATTTGATGACACTAAACTCCCTAGTATCCAAACTGAGGAGTCATCTGAAAAGCTATCTTTCGATGACATGACAGATACAGATTCAGATGATGACAATTCACCTGAGATTTTTGCTGATGCTAATGACAACGATGATGATCAGGGTAATGGTGAAAACAATAATAATACTGGAGATATACCTTACACTCCTGAACAATCATTTAGTCAACCTGGCAACAACTCAGGGGGAGATAATGAAGGATCAACTAGTCATACACAACATCACAATGAAGAACAAGGCGAATCATCAAGATCTAATCTTCCCAGACAGACTGTTTGGAATAGAGCTCATCCTTTTGAGCTGATTATTGGTGATCCAGATGTTGGTGTCAAAACTAGAAGTGCTACTCAAAATCAATGTAACTATTCAGGTTTTCTATCTGAAATGGAACCTAAGAAAACTGAGGAAGCTCTTTCTGATCCTGATTGGGTGATTGCTATGCAAGATGAACTCAATCAATTTAAACAACAAGAAGTATGAAAGCTGGTACCCAGACCTACAAACAGAACAGTGGTTGGCACTAGGTGGGTATTCAGAAACAAACTTGATGAAGATGGCACAGTGACGAGAAATAAAGCAAGATTGGTAGCAAAGGGTTATTCACAAGCTGAAGGCATTGATTATGATGAAACCTACGCTCCAGTGGCAAGACTTGAGGCTATCATAATATTTTTGGTATTCGCAGCATTCTCAAACTTTAAGGTTTATCAAATGGATGTCAAGAGTGCTTTTCTGAATGGTAAGCTAGATGAAGAGGTATATGTAGAACAGCCCCCTGGCTTTGAAGATCCAGAATTCATAGATTATGTCTACTTTCTCTTCAAGGCTATCTATGGTCTTAAGCAAGCACCAAGGAAATGGTATGACACTCTCTCTGAATTTTTACTTGAAAATGGTTTTGTTAGAGGTGTCATAGACAAAACTCTCTTTACAAAGAAATATAAGAATGATACAATATTAGTCCAAATCTATGTGGATGATATAATCTTCGGGTCTACTAATGATCTTCTTTGCAAGAAATTTGCTAAGTTAATGCAGGGTAAGTTTGAAATGAGCATGATGGGTGAGCTGAAGTTCTTTCTTGGATTGCAAGTAAGTCAAAGGACAGATGGGATATTTATCTGTCAATCCAAGTATGTCAAAGAGCCTCTCAAGAAATATCAAATGGAGGACTCATATTCAGCAAGAACACCATCATCTACAGCTGTTAAATTTGGAGCATGTGAAAATTCTGCTAAGGTAGATATCACAAGCTACAGAGGTATGATAGGCTCATTACTTTACCTTACTACAAGTAGACCTGATATTATGTATGCTACATGCTTGTGTGTAAGGTTCCAAGCGGATCCTAGAGATGTTCATCTCATTGCTGTAAAACGAATCTTGAGATATCTTAAGGGTACGCCTAACTTAGGCATCTGGTACCCTAAAGATTCTGGTTTTAATCTTGTTGGATACACAGATTTAGATTAAGCAGGAAGTGTTGTAGATAGGAAAAGCACCTCTGGGAGTTGTCAATTCCTAGGTGGCAGGTTGGTTTCCTGGTACAGCAAGAAACAGCAAACAGTTTCCAACTCAACAGCTGAAGCTGAATACATAGCTGCTGGAAGCTGTTGTGCACAGATTTTGTGGATTAGGAATCAGCTAAGGGACTATGGCTTTGTACTTGACAAAATTCCTATCTTGTGTGACAATACAAGTGCCATAGCAATCTCCAACAATCCTGTGCAGCATACGAGGACAAAGCACATTGATATCAGGTATCATTTTATTAGAGAGCATGTCATGAATGGTACCGTGGAGTTACATTTTGTACCCACAGAAGAACAAACAGCAGATATTTTTACTAAGTCTCTTGACGAATCCACATTCACCAGAATTGTTGGTGAATTGGGTATGTTAAATAGTCGTAGTAATTAAACTAGTTAATATCTGAGGTTTGCTCTTTAATAATTTATAAGTGATTACTTTGTTAATATTTGTTATTAAAATCACTTGTATAATTATTTTATCAACTTATCTTCTTGCTTGTTAATTCTCAAATCAGTGTCATTATCTTCTTAATATATTCCTACTTACTTCTTTTAATTTTAGAATATTTTAATTTTCTCTAAAAATATTTTTCTCAAATTTTACAAGTTGAAATTTTTTAGAAATCTATTTTTGTTGAAAATTAATTTTGAATATTTGTGTTGATTTAATAAGTCATATTTTCTCTTTAAATGATTTTCTATAAGAAAGTTACTTTATTAAGAAAATATATAGATTTATTAATTTACTACAAATATTTATGTAAATAGTTAATAGTTTATTAAATGGTTTGTAGTGTTTGTCCTTTTGTTATTAATGTTTGATTTCGTAAAAAGGATAACCTATGGTATTTTTATATTTTCTATTTTCTATTTAGCTATTTTTAAGTAGTTATATTGTTGTAAATATTTTTATGAATTATTTTCTTTTATTTATAATATTCTGTAAATATTATTAATAAAGTTATTTTTGAATTAAAAAAAACGTATTTTTCTTTTCTTTTTAGTTTTTATTTAATATTATTTTTATGTATATTATTTCTTATTTTTTATATTATTTTTCATGTGTATATAAATAGTTTGTATAGTTTTTCAGTTTAGTCACTATACTTTCAAAACTTACAAATAGGTACTTGGTTCTTTTGTACTTTTTCTGTTTAACACACACATATCATGCTGTTTTAACTTCTAATCTTTGTTGTGTTGTTGTTATTAACAGAATTTCTTATTAAGGAACATTGTTGGTATCAAAATGGTATATGTCAATTCAATTGTTTAGGAACTAACGTTTGATTTTCAGGTTCTAACAATTGGAAGACAAGACCTAACAAGTGTTAACAAGTGGTAACAGTTGGTATCTAACATACAGGATCTAAAACATGATAAAATAGTTTTGTTTGTATTGGTTTGAACATTAACTTACATTAATTTGATTAATACTTATTAATTGAATTTTTGTTTATGTTTTTGTTTAGTAAAACTGGCTCAAGATCTTTATATTTCCTAACTCAAAATCTCTTTCTATAGTTGTGATTGCTTACATTTTAAATCTTTTGAAATCACAACTGTATATCATTCTATCTCTATTGCTCATATTCTGTGATGTAGGTTCATCTAAATGAAGTTTTGCTTTCTCACATGTTTAGTCATAAGGTTGTAAACCCAACAACTTTTATCCCAGACTATAGTCAAACTCATACACATTCTATCTTACACCCTAAAAGGAAGTTACCTATCAGACTAAAGGTCATCAGGGAGTAACTGCACATGATGTAGCAAATAAGGATGTGTGGGATATTCAGTTGGAGAGTCACTACCTTATACACTAACCAAAATATTTCATATGCACAAAGTGAGATTGCACACACTGAGGATGAATTGACGGAAATCTGTAATCCAACCATTTTACGGTTAGGATTATAAGTTAAAGGTTCTTTAATGAACTAATTGTCTCCACAGACATTAGAAGGAAATCTTGATCTCAATGCTAAATTTCTAGATCATTGTTTACCTTCTCAGAATTCAAATCTGAAAACCCTAAAAAGGGAAAACTAGCAACTTGTAGATTATGACTCAGATTCGTCTGACGAGTCCAACGAGGATTTGGGATTTGCGAACTCCCATTGCACCACCACTGACCTCTCTTGAAGGGGCTGGGGTGATTTTTCCTTGCAGGTACACTAATGGATGTTGGAGCTATGAGTGATATGAGTGATACACTAGTGAGCAAGAGTGTAAACACAGAGAGAAGTGAAACACTCAACACAATTGAGTGGAGAAAAGAGTGAAACACTTGTGAGGTACACTAAACACTATCACACACTCACAGTGAGGAAGAAAATGAAACTTCCTTTCTAACAAAAAACTCTATAATTGGTACAACTACTTTGTCAACTAGTTGATTGGAGGATTCCTCAACTAAGGGGGAGAAGTAAAGGGGTACAAGAAAAAGGAGAGTAGGTTAGAAAGGGGGAGCATTTACAGACTGTGCTTTAGGAAGAGAAGCAAGTCAAGTTACTAAGGGGGAGCCTTAGATGGAAAAATAAGGGGAGATTCAGTTGAGAATAAAGGGGAGATATAAGGAGAAGATTACATCACAATATTATTCTATTAGTCTTTCAATGTACTATGTATAAAGACTAAGGGAAGGAGTAGTAGATTTCCTAGAAGTTATAGAAATGGTATTGATTCACCATTGTCTATATAGTAGGAGCAGTTGTTTTTCTTAAGTGAGAAAAGCTGTGTCAGAGAAGGGAAGTGATTGTAAATCAAGAACTGCTGATAAACAACAATGTAAGATGTGAAGGATTATCAGGCAGAGATATGAAGAATCAGAAATGAAGATGAGTTATCTATTGAAGATCAGTTCAGTGCTAGAGGAACAATCATCTATCATTTCACCAACTGAGGATTCTGGAATTGTTAAATTCAAACCAGAGAAATTTTTTTTAATGTACTATTTGCTAAGCTCCTAAATGCTTAATCTTTCTCTTGTTTAAGTGAGTTAGTTGAGTTATCCTCTAGGTATTTGCTTGTTATTGTCTAACAAACAAATAGGGGGAGATTGAAAGGCATATGATACAGCCTATTTGTATTTCGAGGATACAACTCAACTTAAACAAGATTGTAATAGTAAATAGTATTTAGACTGTCACAAGGAATCTCCGATTATATTATCTGTCAGAAGAAAAATATCAAGGTCAATCTACAGACTTGAGGAATTACTACATTGAAAGAAGTTCAGTTATCTGATCAAGCCTCAGTAGAGTATTCGTTAAGAAGTGGATTCATTTAAAGTGACAGAGATTTCAACAGTGACAGAGACAGTATAGAAGAATTGAAGAGAGATAAGAAAAGAAAAAGAACCAGATTTTAAAGTCTACAATAAAGAAAAGCCGTTGAAGTTAGTCGCTCATGAACCAGACCGTGCATCGAGCGTCAGCAGAAATTCAGTGGTAGTTCTTTATTACTTTCAGTGGTTCAAGAAAAAGATTGGACTATCAAATGATTTATATTAATTCTCTTTTAATTAATATAATTATGTAATTGATTTGATCAATAAATTAATTCATTCTGAATTAATTTATTTATTAAATTAATTATCATATTAATTAAGTTTGAATTAATGTATTAATCTAAATTAATTTAATTAATTAATTAATTAATCATCATTTGATTAACTAATTTATTAATTAAATTAGTTAAGTGTTTACGGAAATAAAAAGGGAGACATGGCTGGTTAGTAAATTGTGTTGTCGACAGAGTAAACAATTCAAGCAAAAGAATTCAATTGTCAGACCCACGTGAAGCTGCTGAATTGTTTTGTTAAACAAATGAATCAATTGATTTGTTTGACAAAGAAACAATCAAGAAAAGGAAACAGACAAAGTGATCAGATGGTGCAGGAAGCTGTCAGGTTCGCCTCCACTCTCCAGTTCACGCGCGTGTGGCGCACGCGCCCGAGACAAAACAGGAAATGCCGCGCGTACTGCTCACCTGTGCCTCTTGTGACTGGTCTTCGTTTCTGCAGCAATAAATCAGTTTGTTCCACAAAAATTTGCATACTATCAGCGAGCCTATACTATCACCGAACTAGTTATACTATTTCTAAGTTATAGTTATACTATTATCGAGGTAATTATACTATTACCAACGTTTTTAGTGAACTATTTCTTAAGTAAATGTATACTATTTCTGAGTTAAATCCATACTATTACAAGGGAATGAGTTCTACTATCCCTAGGCTGCTATACTATCACCGTGCCAGTTATACTATCAGCGTGGCATCTATACTATCACCGTGTCAATGTGTAGCAGCTGATCAGAAGGAATTGTTTTGTTTACTATATAAACAAAACAAAGGCAGTGAACAAACAGACATACACGGACAACATTACATTCATCTACAAACACTCCATTCTCTCTCAATCTCAAGAACACCAAGCTCAAATTAATTCCCAGAAAATTAAGTTCATCATCTTTGTAATATTTGTTCCACTGGAAGTTAATTATTTGTGATTCTTGTACTGCTAGCGAATTAAGTTTCCTAGTTCACAACTTGATATCTTGATTTTTATTAACTAAATTAGAAAAGTTCATGTCGAATTTTCTAATTAGTTATTAATTACTTGATAATCATTTGTACTGAAATTGTAACACCTATCAAGTTAATATATTGTTATATTCAACTTGAAAATTTGTTTCAATTAATTCCGCACAAATTTGTCTAAACTAAATTTTATTTAAAGGACAAATTTCGATAAATTGATATAGATTGTATTCAACCCCCCCTTCTACAATCTTATCGGACCTAACATGATCAAATACAAACCACTTTTAAAATAGAAACTAGAAACCACTATCTCCACATCCTATTTTATTATCTCCACACCATATTTTACTATATCCACTTACTATCTCCACACCATATTTACTATTTCTACTCCTATATGACATCCCCCCCACCCCCACGACACCCCCACGGACGCACCACCATCGACGCCCCACCTCCACCGACGCTCCATCACCGACGGGCCACCTCCACCGACGCACCACCACCGCCATCTTCCTTTCCGGCCACTGGCCCCGCAGGGGCTCCGATTCCACCACCAATTTCCGATTCCGATTTCAGATCTACTTCTTCCCGATCATTAATTCTGCTACTACAAATATGATTTATTGATTTCTAACTTCAGATCGTCATCAGTGGTCTGAATCCGGTGAAATCGTTCCGGTGATGACTTTCTAGATCTAAACAATGTAACGATGTATTTCTGTGTATGTACCGATGTATGTTTGTATGTAACGATGTATGTGTGTATGTATTTAAACAATCGTGATGGTGGTGGTCGATGGTGGCGATGGCAGGTGGTGGCGTTGACAGGTGGTGTGGTGGTCGATGGCAGCCATGACAGGTGGTGGTGGCGATGGCAGGTGAAGGTGGGGGTGGGGTAGGTATTAGTGATTTCCACAGTATATATTATTGATTTCCGTTGTACAAAATAGTGAATTTAGCAGTAAAAATTAGTAATTGTTCAAATCTGGTGTATCAAATATACAACAAGATGATGTTGATGGTTTGAACGGAAAAGGTAATGACAATATTAAACTGAGAAGATGGTGGTGATGTTGTTTTCGGTGATATGTGATGATCCAATTAATTTTATGTTAAGTTTCATTGTTTTCTAAATGTAATGATTTTAATTAGATGTTAAAGATGGAATTGATGGCAATCAGAGATTCTGGCGGCAATGAATGTTGGTGGTAATCAGAAAGTAAACTGAAGTGATGATTGCACTGTGTATATGAATTGTCGTGTTGTATCATGTATGTAGATATTCATTCCACGAAAAAAAAAGACACAAACTATTCATTTTGGTTTATAATTGATAAAATTTACAAAAATGCCACTAGTTTTTAGTTTCTAGATTAATATTGGTTTCTAGTAGAGTAGCACCCTATATATATATAGGGTCTTGTTCTAAAAGAAACTAATTTAGAATAAAAACTAGAAACTAAACCTAAATTTAATATTGGGTTATTGACCTTTTGGCCCTTCAAGTTTACACACTTATACCCATAAAGCCCTAACGTTTGAACTCGTTCCTTTTTGCCACGCCAACTTCACAAATATACCTTTTTGCCCTATACCGGGTTAGATGGACATAACGGGTTATATCGGTAGGGGTAAAATAGACATTTCACCTAATTTAATTGAATTAATTAATTATTAATCGAGTTTAATTAAAATTAATTAAATTTCTGTTTCTCATTTTCTTTTCCCCCATTTTCTTTCTCTTCCTCACCCCATTTCTTTCCCATCGCCTCTCTCACCCGTCACCACCTCCGTTCGTCGCCTGCCTCCATTCAACAACCACCAACGTGCCGGTTTTATTAAAGCCCAGAGAAAAACCAAGCTCTATCTTGCTCTCTCAACGTCAAGCCTCAACACAAATTCGATTTGTTTGAATTGAATTATGAAGTGCGGAGGTGTGAGGGAGAATAGTGGGTGGGGCTGTTGAGGAAGTAGATGAGGCGGGATGTTGGTCGGAGCAAAAGGGGTGAACGGAGTCTATGTTGAGGAGGGGCAAAAGGGAAGGGGATGTTGGAGGAGCAGCGGTTTGTAGAGAATGGAGGAAAGAGGAGGGAGGCGGCTGGGGAATTAAAGGGGAAAGGTGAAGAATAGAGGAGGTTAACAGAAATGGGGGAAGAATAGGGTGGTAGGCTGTTGGTAGTGTTGAATGTTGAAAGTGGCAGGTCGGTGATGGAGGAACTGCGATGGGTTGTGAGACGGTGGTGTTCAAAGGAGATGGGTCGAGGGGAGAGGAGAAGCGGCGGCTTGGTGGCGGAGGGAGATGGGTGGAGGCGGAGATGGTGGGTTTGAATTGAAGGGTGGGTTGTTGCAGGCGGCGAGGCGAGGTAATGGGTGGAAGAAGGAGAGGTGAGGAAACCTCTTTCCCAAGGAAATTCAAAGTCCGTAAAGCACCACTTTGCTATGCTTTTCCTTGGAGGACCTGATTCTCGAGAAGCTCTTGCTTATGCTGAAAGAATGGCTGGACATCCCGATATAACGTTAACAGTGGTACGATTTCTTGCATATGATGGCGAAGGAGACGACGTTATGGAAAAGAAGCTTGATGATGGACTTGTAACATGGTTTTGGGTTAAAAATGAAGGGAATAGAAGTGTCATATATAGGGAGGTAGTAGTGAAAAATGGAGAGGAAACAATGGCTGCAATACAGTCAATTAATGATGTTTACTATGATTTATGGCTTGTTGGGAGAGGAAATGGGATTAATCGGTTACTAGTACAAGGATTAACGACCTGGAGCGATAATGATGAGCTTGGGATAATTGGCGAGTACGTTTCTTCTTCGGATATAAGTGCTACGGCCTCTGTATTAGTGATGCAACAACAAATTCTAAGAGATCAAGAACCAGTTAAAGGTTTTACTACCCCTAGACTGTAGTTTGTTTAGGCATGTTGCCGATGTACATGTACTCCAATACATATCCAATTGCGTCTCAACTCATGCACATCTTTACATGTACAAATGGTTCTTTTAAGTAATTTAACAGTCATAGGACTCGAATTGATTCATGTCTTCTGAATATTTCAAAACCATTATGATATGCATTAAAGAGGTTCAAGAATTGTTCGGATGTGAATTACCGGAGGGAGCAACTGGTAGGATTGAAGTGAGAGACAGGGGAGGGATAGTGAGAAAACAGGGGAGGGGGTGGGTGAGGGTAGGAAATTAGAAAAGTAGAAATGATTGTTATAAATTAATTAGAAAATTAATGGAAATTTTAAATTTGGTGAAATGACTATTATACCCCTCAGTTTTGTAACGTTTTTTAGCCGATACGTATTTTGACGCGGTAAAAGGGCCAAGAGGTACATTTGTGAAGTTCGCATGGCAAAAAAGAACGAGTTTAAACTTTAGGGTTTTATGGGTATAAGTGTGTAAACTTGAAGGGCCAAAAGGTCAATAACCCTTTAATATTTCAAGCTAATCTAATAACCAAATTAGGGGTACCCCAATACAAAAAACGTTTAAAATTATTGGCTCTATTCAACAAAAAAATAAAAAAAAATTAAAAAAATTAAAAAAAGTTACTGTTCACGTGATGACGTGGCACGTGAACAGTAACTTTTTTTTATTATTTTTGTTGAATAGAGCCAAGAATTTTATAAGTTTTTTGTAAAGGTGCACCTAGCGGGGCCATTAAAATAAATGAAATATAATTTATTTAGTGTAGGTTTCTAGTTTTTATTCTAAGTTTGGTTTTTATTTGAACGCTAGCCTATATTTATATTATGATTTGCAATTACGATTCGAATTTTTCGAGTTTTGAACATATAAAACCTCAATTAAATCGTAAATAGTTATTATTAAAATTTATATTTACAACCAATCCAAATTTAGCGATTATCTGTAAAATACGAATCGATTATGAACGATGTGTAAGCTATTAATACGATTGAATGGATCGTGTCTGCAGCCCTAATTTGTGGTACCAAACGGCTCAAGCAAGACCCATGTGGGGTCCAAGACATGGACAGCACATCGCTCAATCCCCTTTCAAACAAACTGAATTCACATTTATCCACAACATCACACATAAATAATTAACCAAAAAAAAAAAAAAAAACTATACGCTATTGGCTGTTACATGTATATAGTACCCCCTTCCAATGGATTCTTTACCGTTTCTATTTTTGGACGTCCCACTCATTTCTTTACATATCAAAAAGTAAGTTTTCTCCACTATTACACCCACTACTTTCCCCAACTGTCTCATATTTAATTATAAAAAACACTATTACACCCACTACTTTCCTTTACTATCTCAAATCTATTATTAAATATTGATTGGTCCCACCACTTTACCCACTTTTCATCTAACTTTACTCATTTTTTAAACATTGTCTTGGTCTCCGTGTCCCCCTCCAATGTAAAGAACCCAACGGGACGGAGGGAGTACTTTTTTTGTCTCTCTCATTTATATATACTGGCTTATAACCCGTGCAATGCACGGGTTTCTTGTATTATGTTATATATTTTATTTAATATTATAATTATGTTTTTATATAATCATTATTTTTAATAAATTTTTAAATTTGATATAATTTAATATACTCATGTTTACGGATTATACTAATGCCTTATTATAAACAACGTATACGATTTTTAATATATTTTATTAATAACTGAAAAATATGGTGTGATATTTTCGGGTATATATTGTAAAATTTGTTGTAAATTAAAGAGTTAACGTGTTGTAATTAGAAAGGAAATATTAATGATTGAAAGATATGATACGATTGATCTTTTTAGGTGTTCATAAAAGATAACATCTTCAACTAAAAGTTAGTGTGCAAAAGGCAATAGACTAATTACCATTAATTATATTATGTTATTATTTATTTTATGTGCTATATTTTTCTTGAAAATTATGGTGTGATATTTTTGGGTATATATTAATGATGCTAAATGTGAAAAAAGCAATTGGCTAATTACCATTAATTATATGATTTTATTACTTATTTTAATAATTAGGATAATCAAACCGGCAAACTTTCAATCTTTTCGCTTTAATATAGTAGTATAGATACGTATTTTAATTAAAAAAGGCAATCGGTTGCTTAACATTAATTGTATTTTTTTTTTATTAATTAAGATAACTGTACCTAAACAAAATCGATAAAATTTTCAATGTTTCAACTTTAATATAATAACTACCTTATAACTCGTGCAATGTACGGGTTTCTTGTATTATGTTATAAATTTTATTTAATATTACAATTATGTTTTTATATAATCATTATTTTTAATAATTTTTTTAATTTTAATTTGATATAATTTAATATACTCATTTTTATGGATTATACCAATGTTTCCTTATTATAAACAACGTATATGATTTTTAATATATTATATTAATAATTGAAAAATATGGTGATATTTTCGGGCTACATTTTCTTGAAAATTATGGTGTAATATTTTTGGGTATATATTAATGATTGTAAGATTTGTTTTAAATTAAAAAGGTAACATGTTTTAATTCGAAAGAAAATATTAATGATCTATTTTTAGGTACTTATAAAAGGTAATATGTTCAATTAAAATTAAATGTGAAAAATACAATCGACTAATTACCTTTAGTTTTATTATGTTAATGTGAAAAAGTCAGTCGACTAATTACCATTAATTATATTTTGTTATTATTTATTTTAGGAGTTATATATTTTTTAAAAAATTATGGTGTGATATTTTCGGGTATATATTAATGATTGTAAGATTTGTTTTAAATTAAAATGGTAACGTGTTTTAATTCGAAAGGAAATATTATTATTGATTTATGTTTTTAGGTATTTATAAAGGTAATATCTTCAACTAAAAGTAAATGTGAAAAAGGCAATCGACTAATTATCATTAATTATATTATGTTATTATTTATTTTAGGCGTATTTATTTTTCTTTATAATGAAGGGTAAATAAGTAAATTCATGAAGTACCAAAAAATAGGTACCAAAAAACCAGTACCAAAAAACAGGTACCAAAACTTTTAATGTTTCGGCTTTTATATAATAGTACAGATTTTTCTTTTTAAATATTTATTTCAATTTTGTATATTCTAAAATTTATTTAAAATAATAAAATTTTATATAAAAAATAATTATATCCATTATTTTTTTCCACTATACTTACATCACTTGACTCACTATTTCTTACTTATTTCTACTATTTTATACCTTTTTTTTTAATTTTCATGTTCAACTCATTCGTAAATAGGCGAAAGGGATTGAGAGAATATATGGATTTTCTTTTAAAATAGTTATTTTAATTTTTTATATTCTAAAATTTATTCAAAATAGTAAAATTTTATATACAAAATAACTATATCTATTATTTTTTTCACTATACTTACATCACTTTACTCATTAATTCTTATTTATTTCTATTATTTTATAACTTTTTTTTTTTTAATTTTCGTGTTCAACTCATTTGTAAAGAGATGGAAGGGATTGTGAGAGTATATAGATGGATCAAATGAGCAATAATGCGTCAACATGTATTCTAGTATTTTTATATCATAAATTACGTGTTAGGACTTGCATTCCTCCTCTCCTCTTCAATTGTGCTTCGCTGTTCCTGTGATATACCAGTTCTGTATGGAAAAAGAATGAAAAATGGAACCTTTTCTTACCACACATGCACCTAGTTCTGATATATATCCCTGCGATCGAGAATTATTTATGTTCTCAGAGAAAAAAATTGCTTAATATTTTCAAGAAGAATATGGTATACATGTAAAGAACTGAACTATATATATATGACCTCGGTGTAAACTGAAATCTTTTATATTTGCATGTGTTGCATTTTACAACAAACAGTTAAAAATGAAAAGAAAAAAGAGAATGAAAGATAACGTCTTAGGATTAAAGAGAATCTTTCATCTCTGTCCCTACAACGTCAAACTGGTCTCTCTCTCTCTTTCTCTCATATATTTCTCATTATTTGTTTTTCGTATTCTTTTCCAGTCCATTGTTTCATGGAGAACCATGTTACGTGGAGAACCGTGGAGAACCACTTAAAATGCATTAAAATTGCTTTATATATAAGGACCCCGCCAAGGGTACCTTCACAAAAAATGCTTAAAATAATTGGCTCTATCCATAAAAAAAAAAAAAAAAAAAAAAAAAAAAAAAAAACTTATCGTGGAAATGCGAAGCATTTAAGACAGTAAACGGATGAGTTAGTTAGTCATGAGGGCCGAAGGCTCTCGACACACCCGTCAATCGTCTATTGCCTTTACCATTGATTGCCATTCCTTACAACTTTAGAATGATAAAGGCGCGAAGCGCCGTACAAAAAGATGCGAAGCACCGTTAACCAGTGAAATCCACTGCCACGTCATCACGTGAACAGTGAATTTTTTTTTTCTTTTTTTTTTCTTTGACAAATGGATAGAGGGTAGAATTATAAGACTTTTTTGTAAAGGGGCCCCGCCATGGGCCTTATATAAAGGACAATTTTAATGCATTTTAAGTGGTTCTCCACGGTTCTCCACGTAATATGATTCTCCATAGAGACTCTTCTCTTCCAAATGCTCTCTCATAATTTAGGATGAAAAAGAAAAAGAGGCCTATAAATAGAAAGCCAAATGTACCTTGATTAGGCGGCTTGAAGAAGCCAGCCACCAGCTCTTCAGCACCTTCCTTCCATTCTTCTCCTTCTTTAAGCTCTTTCCATACATACCTACTATGGCGGGCCCAGACCCTCTCAAGTTTGTCTGTAGTTACGGCGGCAAAATAGTTCCCCGTCATCCCGACGGCAAGCTCCGTTATCACGGCGGCCACACTCGGGTCCTCGCCGTTCCTCGCTCCGTGTCCTTCTCCGGTTAGTATACAAGATCTTACTGCATGTTATGTAATCACTAGACCTGTCATATGTGTACATAATTAATCTACCAGTTGTATTCCAAGTTAATTATGTTAAGTAATTTTTATTTTGGTTACAGAGCTAATGGTAAAGCTTGGACAACTATGTGGAACATCCGTGTCTCTACGGTGTCAACTGCCAACACAAGATTTAGATGCATTAGTTACAATCACCTCAAACGAAGATCTGAAATATCTAATCGAAGAGTACGACATCGTTTCGTCTCTCAAGATCAGAGCCTTCCTAACGCTCCCAAAGAAACCAACATCACCTTCCTCATCAACTTCTTCCACCTCACCAAAATCAACTCAAGCTGTTGCCGGAAATGTTGATTACCAAGCTAGGTTTCCGGCCACGACATGCTTTCATCACATACCCAAGCCTGTTGGATATCCAGTTTGCTACGACAAAGCTGCCGGAAAAGTACCGGCGACGTCGTGCTATGCAAATGGAAATCCTTCTGCTAGGATCTATTTGATTCATAATGGCAATCATTGGCAATAACAACTGCTCTCTTGCTTTGAAATTTTTAAATCAAACAACAAAATATTATAGCAAATTAAATTCAAATTAAATATTTCAAGCTAATTGAATGATCAAATTAGGGTACTCCAATACAAAAAACGTATAAATTTTTTGTCTCTATTAAAAAAAATATTGTTCACGTGATGACGTGACAGTGACGTCAGCACGTGGATAGTATTTTTTTTATTGAATAGATTCAAGAATTTTATACGTTTTTTGTCCTTAAAATAAATGAAATATAATTAATTTAGTGTAGGTTTTTAATTTTTATTCTAAGATTGGTTTTTATTTAATCACTAACCTATCTCTCTGTTCTAAAAATCGGTGATTAATCACGATTAATCACCGATTAATTCCTGTTCCATGGGTTACTGAACTGATTAATAATCCGATTATTCGATTAATCATTCCTATTAATTCTCAAATACCCGATTAATCCCTGAACAGTGACTCTACCGATTAAGTCTGCTTTTTACAATACTGACCTATCTATATATATGTGGTTCGTGATGTAAGAACGGACTGTAAAATCCTTGAGTTGAATGGATTGGATTGAATTTTTGATCCAGTGTGAAATTAGTGGAAATTTTCAGTCTAATTTCGCTTATCCATCGTCCAATATTTTTGAATGGTATGTTCGGTTTCAATAATATTTTTGAACATACTAATTAAATCGTATGTTCGGTTTCAATAATATAGTATAGTATCAATGTATCATTATGTTGTGTGTGTACGCAGTCCGTTTAGTTCTCAACTTGTGCTCTGTTAATCTTTATGGTATTGATCTAGTTCTTCCGGTCTAGGGTTCCGTGAATTTCCGTTAGTCTGTTGTTAGTTTTTGTCGTGATTAGATAATGTCAATTTGGTGTAATGTGTGCCACGTTATCCTCTTTTCCTTTATCTTCTCGCACGTATTATTATTATCCTTGCTTCAAACTCCTCCATTATTTGTTGGTTTTTAGTGGAGTAATAGTTTACTTTTTTTAATAGTATATGTTTACTTAATTTACTTCCTTTTTTTTTTTTGTCTTCTTTTGAACAATATATACTCCGTCCCATTTTATATGACACTTATTCCTTTTTGGGACGTCCCAAAAAGAATGAATCTACTAAACTTACTATTTTTGAACATTACTTTTCACTATTACACCCACTACTTCTCTATTTTATACTTCCTTTTTATTAAATAAACACTATTACACCCACTACTTTCCTACTTTACACATTTTTTATACACCCACTTACACCCACTTTCACAACCAACCAACCACATGCTACCACCAAGCAAGTCAAATAGTATTTTCTTAATCTCCGTGAAAGTCAAACTATGTCTTACAAAATGGGACGGAGGGAGTATTCAACTTTGGTTGTTGCACTGATTGCAGCTTAATGAATTCAAAAGGATAGCTGGTGGCTAACAGAGGAGACTAGACCTGGCAAATCGGATAAACGGATCGGTTTCGGATCGGATCTGCTTCGGATCGGATCCACTTTCGGTTAAGGTATTATTTAAAACCTGTTCGGTTCGGATCGGATCTGATTCGGTTCGGATTGGATCTGATTCGGTTCGGATCCACTTTCGGTTAAGGTACTATTTAGAGCCTGTTCGGATCGGATCTGATTCGGTTCGGGTAAAATTCGGATTAAAATCGGATAAATTTTGGATTAAGATCGGATCAAATTGGGTTCGGTTCTCTTTCAGATTTTTACTGTTCGGATCGAATTTGTTTGGATGTAGGAACATTCGGTTCGAATCGGATTGTCAAGATATATCTAATTTTTTGATGTACCCAAATTTTCCAAAAACCAAAAAATTATTTTGGCTTGAGATCTTAGCAATGAACAACTAAATTGACTAGTACTCCTGGCAAAAAAAAAATTGACTAGTACTAGTAACTAGTGCTTTGTTACGGCTTTTTGTTTCGTTTTAAAAAAATATTTCTCGCCGATCCAACTATCGGATGTCAAAATATATCTAATTTAGTGATATTCGCAAATTTTCAAAAATAAATAAATTAATTTGGTTGGGAATCTTAGTAGTCAACTACCGAATTGACTAGTACTCGTAACTAGTGTTTTGTCACAGATTGTTATTCTATTTTTTAAAAATTATTTCTCGATGATCCAACCGTACGGATCTCAAGATATATCAAATCTAGTAATATTCCCAAATTTTCATAAAATAAAAAATTTATTTGGTTGGAGATCTTAGAAATCAACTACCGAATTGACTAGTACTCGTAACTAGTGTTTTGTCACGGATTGTTATTCTATTTTTAAGAATTATTTCTCGACGATCCAACCGTACGGATCTCAAGATATATCAAATCTAGTGATATTTCCAATTTTCAGAAAATAAAAAATTAATTTGGTTGGAGATCTTAGTAGTCAACTACCGAATTGACAAGTACTCGTAACTAGTTCTTTGTCACGGATTGTTGATTCTATGTTTTAAAAAATATATCTCGACGATCCAACCATACGGATCTCAAGATATATCTAATTTAGTGATATACCATAATTTTCAAATAATAAAAAATTAATTTGGTTGGATATCTTAGTAGTCAACTACCGAATTGACTAGTACTCGTTACTAGTGCTTTGTCACGGATTGTTGATTCTATTTTTTAAAAATTATTTCTCGACGATCCAACCGTACGGATCTCAAAATATATATAATATAGTGATATTCCCAAATTTTTAAAAAATAAAAATTTAATTTGTTTGGAGATTTTAGTAGTCAACAATTGAATTGACTAGTACTCGTAACTAGTGCTTTGTCACGGATTGTTGTTTCTATTTTTTAAAAATAATTTCTCGATGATCCAACCGTACCGATCTCAAGATATATATAATCTAGTGATATTACCAAATTTTAAAAAAATAATTGGTTGGAGATCTTAGTAGTCAACTACCGAATTGACTAGTACTCGTAACTAGTGCTTTGTCACGAATTGTTGATTTCATTTTTTAAAAATTATGTTTCGACGATCCAACCGTACGGATCTCAAGATATATCTAATTTAGTGATATTCCCAAATTTTCAAAAAATAAAAAATTAATTTGGTTGGAGATCTTAGTAAATCAACTACCGAATTGACTAGTACTCGTAACTAGTGTTTTTTCTCGGATTGTTGATTCTATTTTTTAAATATTATTTCTCGATGATCCAACCGTACGAATCTCAAGATATATCTAATTTAGTGATATTTCCAAATTTTCAAAAAATAAAAAATTAATTTGTTTGGAGATCTAAATAATCAACTACCGAATTGGCTAGTACTCGTAACTAGTGCTTTGTCACGGATTGTTGATTCTATTTTTTAAAAATTATTTCTCGATGATCCAACCGTACGGATCTCAAGATATATCTAATCTAGTGATATTACTAAATTTTCAAATAATAAAAAATTAATTTGGTTGGAGACCTTAGTAGTCAACTACCGAATTGACTAGTACTCGTAACAAGTTCTTTGTCACGGATTGTTGATTCTAGTTTTAAAGAAATATATCTCGATGATCCAACCGTACGGATCTCAAAATATATCTAATTTAGTGATATTCCCAAATTTTCAAAAAATAAAAAATTAATTTGTTTGGAGATCTTAATAATCAACTACCGAATTGACTAGTACTTGTAACTAGTGTTTTGTCACCGATTGTTGAATCTATTTTTTAAAAATTATTTCTCGACGATCCAATTGTACGGATCTCAAGATATATCTAATCTAGTGATATTCCCAAATTTTCAAAAAATAAAAAATTAATTTGGTTGGATATCTTAGTAGTCAACTACCGAATTGTCTAGTACTCGTAACTAGTTTTTTGTCACGGATTGTTGATTCTATTTTTTAAATATTATTTCTCGACGATCCAACCGTACGAATCTCAAGATATATCTAATCTAGTGACATTTCCAAATTTTTAAAAAATAAAAAATTAATTTGGTTGGAGATCTTAGTAGTCAACTATCGAATTGACTAGTACTCGTAACTAGTGTTTTGTCACGGATTGTTGATTCTATTTTTTAAACCTTATTTCTCGACAATCCAATCATACAGATCTCAAGATATATCTAATCTAGTGACATTCCCAAATTTTCAAAAAATAAAAAATTAATTTGGTTGGAGAACATAGTAGTCAACTACCGAATTGACTAGTACTCGTAACAAGTGCTTTGTCACGGATTGTTGATTCTATTTTTTAAAAATTATTTCTCGACGATCCAACCGTACAGATCTCAAGATATATATAATATAGTGATATTCCCAAATTTTCAAAAATAAAATATTAATTTGGTTGGAGATCTTAGTAGTCAACTACCGAATTGACTAATACTCGTAACTATTGTTTTGTCACGGATTGTTGATTTTATTTTTTTTTAAATTATTTCTCGACGATCCAACCGTACGGATGTCAAGATATATCTAATTTAGTGATATTTCCAAATTTTCAAAAAATAAAAAATATTTTTAAAAAAATACATGTGTCAAAATTTATTAAATAAGACCGAATATGTTAAAATTAGATACATCACTTATATAACGCTTCCATAAGCGCTATGGAAGTGAATGCACTCACTTAGACAGCGCTTCAATAAGCGTTATATAAGTGAATGCACTTTAATTTCTGCCCAGAATATGCAAGAACTTATTTATTTATTTTTTTGCTAATTATGTGCAGAATTTATTAATATATATTTGCAAATTGAATTAAAATATTATTATATACAAAAAAATCGTAAGCAATATTCAATGACAATAATAAATATATAGCAAATCAGAAAATATAAAAATTGACAAAACTAAACAAATAATGGTCAAGAAAATATTAATCTATATAAAATTATTTTATCGGATATTTTTCGATTCAGTTATTTTTAGTTTCGGATTTACATCGGATTCAAGCCATATTCGGTTCAAGTAAATTTTTATTCGAATTTGATCGATTCTGATTATAATCGGATACATGGTCATCATTGGATACATTATTTCGGATAATTTTTGGTTAAATTTCCGGTTCGGTTAATTTTTGGATCGGGTCAAATCAGTTTTCGGATCGTTATCGGATTTTATTAAATTGAACCGGTTTCGGTTCAGATTCGGATTGTTTCGGATACAATTTCGAATAATCTATTTCGGATCCAATTTCGGATTCGGTTCCACATATTTCGGTTCGGTTTTTCGGATCCAGACCCATTTTTCCAGGTCTAGAGACTACTATAGTAAGCCGACAAACAAATGCGTATTTAAATTTAGGGAAATTCTCAATGGTACGCCTATAGTTTTGGCTTTTCCAAATGGTACGCCAAATAGTTTTGGCTTCTGAATGGTACCCTTGTACTATTATACCATTCTCTACGGTACCGTTCCCGTCAACCCCCGTTAAACAAACGTTTAATTACCCCATAAACAGTAGGAAAATTCTCAATGGTACGCCTATAGTTTTGGCTTTTCTAAATGGTATGCCAATTAGTTTTGCTTCTGAATGGTACCCTTATATTTTATTTTAATAAATCTATTATATATCATAGGCTCAGTCCCTCCGAATCTCACTCCAAACCTAACTCCAAATTAATTCATAGGCTCGGTCCCTCCGAACCTAACTCTAAATATTTGTAAAAAATATTGTTATTCAAAGGGATTGAACCCATGACCTTGCAGAACTACATTCAACACCTGATATGGGTTAAAAATAAGCCATAAAGACACATTTAATGTTGCATTAATTAGACCCAGCTTGGTCCAAATATGAAGCCCATTAACGAGGCCCGAAACCTAATTAAATATTAATTTCGTAATTAATATTGGGGTAATAAACAGCTCAGCAATAAGAGTCAAATATATAATAAAATATAAGGGTATCATTCAGAAGTAAAAACTATTTGGCATACCATTTGGAAAAGCCAAAACTAGAGGCGTACCACTGAGAATTTCCCTTATTTTTTAAAGTTAATTGTTGATTAAATAAACGTTTGTTTAACGGGGATAGACAGGAGGGGTACCGTAGAGAATGGTATAATAGTACAAGGGTACCATTCAGAAGCCAAAAATATTTGGAGTACCATTTGGAAAAACCAAAACTAGAGGCGTACTATTTAATCTAATTTTTAACATAGAATCATTAAAATGAACGTTCTAATATTTTACTTTCTACCTCTCTTGAAAATAACCTCTATAATAAGTCTTTGAAATGAATGTGAAATGCTTACACAATTCTCCTAATTTCACTACAAGAAATAGAGTCTCTTCCGACCGTTATAAATCCGACCAACTTTTTACTGGAGCTAAACCCGACCGTTTGGTCCGACGGTCGAATTTAATTTAAACCCGACCACTTAAACCGACCAATAGATCTTGTGGAGCCCACTTTTATTGACTAACGGGCCACGTCAATCTAATTCGACCAATAAAATCGACCAAACATGTTAGTGGATCCCACACAAATACTAAAGAATAAAATCGACCACTTAAACCGACCAATAGGTCTTGTGGAGCCCACTTTTGTTGACTGACGGGCCACGTCAGTTGAATCCGACCCATAAAATCGACCAATCTTATTAGTGGATCCCACACTTCTCTCCAATTAACTCTCTCCTCTGGACGATCGGGTTTATGCGATACTTAATATTTTTTGTAGTTCCCCGTTTTATTTTTATACCGTTATAATATCTCTACACTTCTCTCTAATTAACTCTCTCCTCTGGTAACTCCTCTATCTGGTAACTCATCTATCTGGTAACTCATCTCTCTCTCTCTCTCTCTGTTATATACGTACACACACGCACTGTATCTATATATTCGATTTGGGCTTTTAACTTTATGGATTTATGAATTTGGGGCTAGTAAATTGATTCTCTATTATATGATTTTGTATGTTGGATTTCTTGGTTCGAATTATGTTCGATTATATGATTTTGTATGTCGGATTTCTTGGTTCGAATTATGTTCGATTATATGAGTTAGTATGTTGGATTTCTTGGTTCGAATTGATGGATTCAAATTTATTTTCGATTATAGGATTTTGTTTGTTGGATTTGTTGGTTCGATTTAACACATTCAAATTTATGTTCGATTTTTATTTAATTTTGTTGTTCATTCTTTTTTTTTTTTGAATATATAGAGATGGATGGTCCCCCGACCTATGGTAATTTTTCTATCATTTATCCTTTGTTTTATATATATATATATATAGCTATCAATTAGTAATTAACTTTACTTTCATTGAGTAATTGTTTTTTTATTTTTAGATAAACTTACCATGGTTAGATGTAAGGCTTTTTCAATATGTAAGACTAAAGATGTAGCATAAAGGGGTTATGTAGTAAGTTCACATTATCTTACTTTTAATGCATTATACGCAATACAATTTTCATCTTTTTTTATATAATTTTGGTTGAACATATACATAACAAATCCAGGCCCTCTCCCCGGCTTTTTTTAAGCGATTTGCTCATCTTCTACCTTCTGAAATTACCGTTACTTTACCAAATGGCCAAACCTTCATTGGATCTTACTCATCGGAAAGCAAGATTTCTGGCTTGAGGTTTTTTGAGGAGATAGACATTATAGTGCTTACTTATCTTGGTGATGGGCGATTTGAAGCAATTTTATTTGGTATAAGCCTCGTGGAGAAATCATATTCTGTTAATGAATTCGAAATAGGAATTCGACCATCACATCTCCTGAATTATTGCTATGGAATTGTAAGTTTTTGTTTGTTTTATATTAAAATTTTTATGATTTAATTATTTAGCAAAAAAAGATTTATGATTTTGCAATTGTTTAACCTGTGATTAATGTGTAGGAGCTAGCAGCAAAGTTCAAATCAGTGTCGGAGAAGTGGCATCACAGTGATGTCTTGGAAATTAAGGATGAGCTTAAGAATAAAACGTGGCACTTACAAATTAAGGAGACCGGTCGACGAATAAGAATTCAGGATCGAGCTTGGGTGGGTTTTGCCAAATCGTTAGGGCTAGAAGTTGGAGATGTTCTAGTCTTTACCGGGGGGCCTATTAATCCTAAGAAATTTAGTGTAATTTGCTACAAGAAAAATGGTCTGGATTTGATGGACATTGATGTATGATTACTTTTAGTCCAATTCAATGACTGTGTACCTTAAAAACTATCGTTTGGATTTGTAGACTTTTGGTTTGGATTTGTAAACTATGGTTTCATATATTTAAAGATCTTACGTAAATTTTAACGTTTTAGTGATTCTTAATATACTGGATACTAGATGGATAGATAGATTTGATGGATTTATTTTATTACGTTGATTGTGTTATTGGTACAGCTGGGAACCAGAATCCGACCGGTTTGGTCAGATTAATACTACATTAAATGCTCCCAACTACCTCTGCACCGATGGTGACAAAAAGTTGATATTGCTTTATTTAATCCGACCGTTACGGTCGAATAAGAACTGACCCTAATTCTATCTATACGCCTCTTTTTCTTCACTCTTCATTTATTGTTTTCTTGAGAACTTTGTTGAGTTAAGGTGAAACATTGAAAGCTCATTAAGGTGAAAATCTTGGAGAACATTGAAAGCTCATTAATGGTATGTTATAAATTCATGTTTATATTCATTTTTGTTTTAATTTTTTTTCATTTGTGAATATATATATATATATATATATACATGCATGTTTTGTACATATTATATTTGTGAAAATGTACATACAGTAGTGAACAAATATACATGTTTGTACATATTCTATAATTGTGAATTTAGTTTAGTTTGGTGGTAACAAGAGTTTGCATTTTTATTTAATTTGTATTAATTGTGTGAAATGTGAATATGTTTTTTTGTTGATTTGTAGTTATGTGAAAAATGTATTATGAAATTGATATATATATATATATGTCGAATCATGATTGGATGAACCGACGTGTGGAAAACAATGTACTTTCATCGAGTAATGAATATTGGGATGGTGTGAGAATTTTTGGAGTTCGCACGTAAAAATGGTATGAAGGGCGAAAAAATATTATGTCCGTGTAACAAATCTAAAAATGCGTTGTGGGCGAAAGTTGAAAGTGTTGAACTTCACTTATATAAAAATTGTATTATGGAACATTATAAAGTATGGACTTTGCATGGTGAAAAAGAGAAGTTATAAAAAAAACGTAAGCGTACCTCGGAAGGGATTGTTGAGGAAGAGATTGTTGAAGAACCCTTTGATTTAAACGCATTATTACGAGATATGAGAAAGGGATTGGAGTTCTTCCTAAGGACCATACTTTACCGAATTCTTATTAAATTATGAAAACAATGATGAAGAAGTTAACTTTGGGATATGAGAAAATTGATGTATGTGAGAATGATTGTATGTTGTACTACGATGATGATGAGAACAAGATTGTTTGTGACATTTGTGGTAAAAGTCGTTACAAAGGTAAAAAAAAATGAAAGAGGTATACCGAACAAGGTCTTGAGATATTTTCCACTTATCCCTTGTCTACAGAGATTGTAATGTCATAGCATACCGCTAAACACATGACATGGTACAAAAAAAGGGAAACAAAGCCGGGAGAACTTAGTCACCCTGCAGACGGAGATGAGTGGAAAGGATTTGATCGTCGTTATCCAAGATTTGCAAGGGAGAGTAGGAATATCCGTCTTGGACTTGCAACCGATGGCTTTTGCCCTTTTAGCAATTCCGGGAAAAAAGTGTACTCGATGTGGCCGGTGATAGTGGTGGTCTACAATCTTCCTCCCTCTATGGGAATGAAAAAACCGTACACTTTTATGCCTCTTTTAATTCCCGGTGAAAAGAGTTAGGCCAAGAATTTAAACGTGTACCTTATACCTCTCATAAATGAATTAAAGGAGTTGTGGGATGTAGGGATGGAAACATTTGATCAATCATTAAAGCAGAATTTTACCTTGAGGGCGGCGGTTATGTGGACAATAACCAATTTTCCTGGGTTAGGTATGGTTAGCGGATGGTCAACACATGGAAAACTCTCATGTCCGGTTTGTGGTGGAAAAATTCAAGGAATTCAATTGAAAACATGTGGAAAATGTGTAATAACCCTAACTTTAGCAATGCTACAGTGATCACATAAATAGTAAACTTTGAGGATTTAGAGATATGGTATGTAGGTACTCTATAATTAAAACATAAAATGAATAAACAGAAACCATATTAGTATTGTACAATTAAATTAAGTGACTCGAAATGACGATAGATTTCAGAAATTCCTGAATATGGATTTTGAGGATTTTGATTTCGAATAAGATTCTATTGGATATTAAGGAGCATGGAAATATTAAAGGAATTATATATTGAGGAATTAGAAGATTTAGGTTAAACCAAGGGATTATTATGTTAAGAGAATACCAAAGGAATTTGGATTGTTAAATGATTTCAGAACCACTGAGATAATGAGGTATATTCGAAACGAATCACAATTAGACGAGTATGGAAACCAAACAACCAAGATTAGTAAAATGACAAGGATACATCCCACATTATCATTTACAAGAATTAGTAGCATTATACTTAAGAAAACCAAAGAAATGAGATGATTAACTCATCCAATGACATCATAATGACATCACATTTCACTAACACAAGTTTAAGGGGCAAATTAGTCAATTTCTTAGATAATTATCCACAAGATTCAACAAGACACTAGAATTAGCAAGATTAAGCCAAGATAAGGTCAAAACAAAACACAAAAATCTCTCCCCTCTCCATTTCATTCCATTCGGCAAAGGCAAGAAAAAGGAAGAAAAGAAAAACAAAAACCCTAGCTAACATCCATATTAAATCAAGAGAAAAATCATGGAGGCTCTTGGAGGTTAGAAAGGATCATCTACAAAGTTTAATAGCAAACCAACACCATTTAGTAAGGTAATAAATTGATCAAAGTTGCTTGATGAATAGTGATGAATAGTGGTTTCAAGAACTAACTTGTGTTTTTATGGTTCCTTTAGTTGATTCAAGCTATTATAAGGTTGTGTAAGGATATTCTAAGGATTGTTAAGTGTTGTCAAGGCTTCAAGAAGGTATAAATATGCTTGCCCTTTTATATTTATGATGGATATTGTTTGGTTTAGTGATTAAGTGGTATAAATGTTAAGATTATGATGTCATATGTGTTTGTAAGTGATTAAAGTTGAATATGGAAGGAGTATGTGCTTGTAACCATGGTTGTTAAGATGACCACATGGTGTAGGTGATGGTGTATAAGGTGGATGATCGATTTGGAGGAGTTGAAGTTTGGGAAAGTATGAAAATTTAGCCGTTATAATGTCCGATTTTCGTTAGACCAAATAAATGCCCTGTTTTTGGAACAACAGTCACGTACGGTAGGTTCCTGTTTATAACACCAACTGACCATGAGATGATATAGCTTGGTTCATAGATCGTTTTGATATAAAGTGCGTTAAAATCTGATGAACGGTTTAGGAGAAAAGTAAGTTTTAGTGAAAGACGTTCGAAAGTCGAGAAAACGTAGTTGTACCAACTTTGAGGCTATAACTACCATACTTAGACAATTTTAAAATTATAAAATTTTGGGATATTGTAGTAGGGTAGTCAAAGAGGCATTACCAGTTGACCTTGTAGTAAAATTCGAAATCCATATTTTCTGAGAATTTTTACAGTTAAGTGTGGTCGTTAGGGGAAATGGTGAAAAACATTGAAACTTTGATTGAGTTTAAAAATGGTTAGGTTCTTGGAACACTTGGGTTATAATAGCATGTTATTCACATAGTAAGCATTAAGGGTGTAGTTATATAAAGGTGAAGTGAGAAAGGGATGTAGTATTCTAACGACGGTCCTTTTTGTGTTTATAGAAATTTCGTGAGAGCCACGAGCCATACTGCCAGGATACAGAGATCGAGGCAAGATTTCTTCTATCCTTATTTTGGAAAACTATTTTAATTTCAAAGTAAATGACTTCATGGAATATATATGTTATTCTATGTTTGCTATATTGCTAAGAATTATTTCCTTGATATAGGGAATTAAAGAAAGATGGATACGAAGTATGAAATGTGAACGTGGATATGATTATGAATGGTATCAGTTGTTATCTAGAGTTACGAGAAGAATGGTATCAGTTGTTATCTAGGGTTATATAATTTATAACGATGTGTTAAAAATATTCTTTCTAAATAATTGTGATTTAATAAATATTATTTGATTTTTTATTTAATATTTTTAAAATAGATGGAATATTTTTATAAGAGCGTATTGGATCTCATTGAATACAGAGGAGAGGTCTGAGTCTTAATCCAAGTATTATGATATATATATATATATATATATATATATATATATATATATTTTAAAGGTGATGATAAATGGAAATGAAAAAGATAAATGTGAATGGAATATTGATTGACAAAGAGGGGGATTGCAACAAAAAGCGTAAGAGGCTGTGTGCGGCACAGTCCAGCACTCAATATTTTACTTCGGCACGAAGATGCCAAGGGAGGATGTAGCAGGTAGCCTTCCTCCAGGGTTGATGACCAGGTAGGATCATCCCTTCTACTAGTAGTAAACAGAGAGCGGGTACGGTCAGGCGACTGATCATCGTCCTACGTACCTGGCGCCAGCAGATATCCCCAAAACTTGAAAGAAAGAACTGAAAATAGTTTTTTTTTCAGATTTTTATACTGAAAACAGGAAAATGATATGAAATGATGGAATTATTATTATTACAGAGGAAGAGAAACTGATTTTATATTGATTTATATAATTGTTGCATAAGAAGGAAATGAGAAGATGATAGCGAAAGATTTGTTCAAGTTTTCATATTATCTTGGAAGAGTACACTGAGATGGTATTTTGATTGTTATAGCAATTAATAAGAGGAATTGACATTATATGATATTAGAAGAGAGACTGAGATTATAATATTATATGTCTTGAACGAAAATAAAATTTCTTTCCATAATAACTGAAAATGGTTTTGTTTAATATATATATATATATGATGATTTATTTTCCTTTGATGCTAGTTGATAGATGTTATCTTGTTGAGCTATTTTAGCTCACTCTTGCTACTTATTTATATAACAGCTAGGTATGTCGATACTACGCAGAACGCCCCGCAAGAGGGTAGGGGGAAGGCGACCTTCTGAGAGCGCGCTGGCACCGATTTCTGAGGTAGCATAGAGGCAGATGGGTCCTGAGAGCCTTATGTATAATAATGTGTGTAAGCATGTAATAGACTTTTGAATTGTTGAAATGCTTCATGTCGAAGTATTATTCAGCAATGTACTTAGTAAGATTCTGGGTTTGTAATAACTGTTTAACTCTATACTTTATTATGGTGAACGTTGTTCTCTGAGCATATGACTGGTGTGTGTGTGATAATAATTAAATGTGGGGTCTATGGTAAGTTTTATTATACATTTATACTCCAGCTGCCAAGAGAAGAATATTAATAAATGGAAATTGGTCCGTGGCGGCCTGGATTCATGACCCCGGATTTGGGGCTGTCACAGTTTGGTATCAGAGCTTAGAGTCATAATGCTCAGGAACAAGAGTGATAATAATAAATGTATCAGTAATAATATAAAAATTTAAAAATTTGAACTTCCATCAAGTTCAGGGGTGGTATATCGCATGTAGCATTTATTTTAAGCATATATTATAACTTTATAGACTGTTACTAATAGAATTTTATGTTTTATTATAAGAAGCGGAGATGGGTGAGCCGAGTCAGGACCCCCAGTGGCTAGGATCATCTGAGCAGGAGATTGTAGACCTGCAGTCAGTAGGAGTAGAGGTTCCAGACTATGCTATTGCTGACCTCCGGAGGAGAGTTCGCGCGGAGGCCATGGAGAGATATGAGATCAGAGTGAGACTGGAGGAGGCAGAGGAGCGCAGACAGAGAGATGCCATGGCTGTGGTACCATACACCAGTAGACCCTATGTAGGACCTGATGGGGCAGGTCCTTCCCGAGTGAGGTCAGACATTCCAGAGGAGGAGATGCCATTGCGTAAGAGGCCCAGGTTATCGGTTATAGCTGAGGAGCAGACTGAGTGGAGAGATATCCACGTGATTCCTACTCCTGTCCCAGTGCCCTCACCAGTTCCATCCCCTCTACCGAGTCCTGATCCTTTAGAGGACCCAGCTGATCAGTTTACTCCACCAGGACACTTTAGTTTCTCCGAGGATGAGATAGAGGAGGACCCTTCTGAGGATGGTGATACAGAGCCGGTTCCTCCATCTCCACCAGTAGTTGCACCTCCACCTGTAGATGCACCTTCCCCAGCCACTATACCCCCTCAGGAGACACCCATACTGGCAGGTGTTCCACTTCCAGCTATTTTATTATCAGAGTACTTTGTCTTACAGGGACAGTTGGAGGAGTCCCGTAGGACTATAGATACACTTTTGCAGAGATCGGATAGAGGGAGGGGAGGTACTATTCCTGATGGTTTGTCTTTGGGCTTAGTTAGTATTGAGTTGCGAGCACTCAGTGATATTAGGTGGTTGTTGGGAGACAGGGGAGACCCAACGTGGAGAGCTCAGATAGTAGACACAGTCACCTCTATGGTTGTGCAGATCAGGGATATCGTCATAGCGGCGTTACCATGAGTCGGAGTAGTAGTTTTGGTCAATAATCAGACTAGTCATCTCGTGATGTCATTTTGGGGATTAGTTTAGTTGTTTACTGTCTTAATCCCAGTCTGATTAGAGGACAGTCAGTAGTGCTTTTGTTATAGCGGATTAGTATGTACGGATATGCTTTTTGGGTTTCGAACCTTGTACTTTATGATGTATATATTAGCTAGTAGTGAAGGATGTATCCACAAGTTGTAAATATTTATGTCAATTAATGAAGTTTATGTATTTTGCCTAATTTTATCGTATTTTGATAATAAATGCTGGGATTTGGAAATATTAATGTATGTCAGGTGATTGACTTAAATGAAAAGGTTATTGTGTTAAAGGTGATATGCTTACTTGTTAAAGTTATAATATAACTAGATACTAATTGTGTGGAGCTGAAATATTGTAATGCATAAATGAGTTAATTAATGATATAATTGTGTGTATAGAAATAGTATGTATTGTACCCTAAATTTGGGTAACTAATGAAGAATATTGTTATATACAGAATCATGCCGCCTAAGCGTAACAATAGAACGAATGCAAGGGAAAATGAGAGAGATGAAGGAAGTCGAAATAGACAAAATGAAAATGCTCATAATGAACAAAATCATGAGGAAGAAGAAGATGAATTAACTGAACAACAAGGAAATCAGGGTGGTAATCCCTTTAACCAATTCATGGAACTATTAAGGCAGAATTTAGCTAATCCACAGAATCCTCAACAACCACCTGTTCTCCCCAATCAGACAGCTAATTCTTTTCGTACCTTTAAGTCATTAAAAACCCCAGAGTTTGAGGGAACTGCTAACCCTGTAGTAGCCAGAGCCTAGTTAAAAGAGATGGAGAAAGCTTTTGAGATATTGAGGATAGAAGAGGATCAGAAAACAATCTTTGCAGCCTATCTCTTAAAGGGAGAGGCAAATTATTGGTGGGAAGCTAAGAAAAATCTAGAGGGAGCGGGAGTGATAACCTGGGAGCGTTTCACTAGGGTGTTTCTAGACAAATATTCCCCTAGATATCTGGAAAATCAAATGGAAATGAAATTTTTGGAGTTAAAGCAGGATAACCTAACGGTGGCAGAATATGAAACTAAGTTTACTGAGCTGTCTAGGTTTGTTCTAGAATTTGTGCGTACTGAGGAACAACGAGCAAAAAGGTTTCAGCAGGGATTGAAACCATGGCTACGGACAAGAGTGGCACCATTTGAGTTAACTGATTATGCTACGGTAGTTCAAAAAGCGTCTATTATAGAAGCTGAGAGCGAACAAAATCAAATAGGTTGGGAAAGTAAGAAGAGAAGACTTGAGGGCCAGAAAGGAGGTTCAAGTGAAGGAAGTTTCTTTAGCAAGATCGGTAAAGGACAAAGATCTCAGTTTGTGGGAAGGTCAGGAACTAATAAGGCTGTTAGTGAGACCGTAAATCAAGGTGGTAAATCCTCAGGGACGTTTCAGTCCAATCAATCACGACCACCATTACCAGATTGTAACACGTGTGGTAGAAAGCATACAGGTGTGTGTAGGATGTTGGAAATAACTTGCTTTAAATGTGGACAGAAAGGACACTATTATAACCAGTGCACATCAACTGACAAGATTGATATTAAGTGTTACCAGTGTGGAAAACTAGGACACTTTGCTAGAGATTGCCGTTCCGGTGGGTCATCTGCGCTGGGACAAAGTATGACTGCTTCAAATAAACCTACTGCCAGAGTGTACAATATGACCTTAGGAGAAGCGTTGAAAAAGCCGGATACAGATGCAGGTAAACATTTCCATTTATTATTTAATCTTCTAAGTATAAATGTTTGGTTAGGAATCAACTTGGTCAATGAATGGTGTAGGTAGGTTGACAATCTAGATAAGGAAAATCAGTATCTGTTAGGGGTCAGAAATTCTATGAAAATGAGAATAAGAGTATTTTGGGAAAAACACAAACTTGTTTAGGTACGAACAGGAAATATATATTATAGGTAGTATTTTCTTACAATTGACTCAAGGAATCTTATTCTAGCCAAATTTCTAGAGGATTTTACAGAGACAAGATATAATAAGATTGAAGTGTTCATATTTTATGTCATGATAGAGATCAAAATATAGACAAACTATAGTGAGATACACTACCATTCAGGGGAGGCCAATGTGGTGGCCGATACCCTTAGCTAAAAGAGGAATGAGAGATGAACTAATGTAGAATGACTGAAACAGGAAGTTGCAAGATAAAGATAGTGAAAGCACTACTATTGATAAGCTAAATGGCATGTTGATGAATGACAAGCAAGTTTATGTTGGTGTATTTTGCGCAAACAAGATAGAGATATTATGAAGGAAAAAGGATGGAGAAAGTGGTATAGAAGTTATAAGGTGTAGATGAAAAAGGTATCTATGGACATTTTCAACATGATTCCGGGACGGAATCCTTTTAAGGGGGGAAGACTCTAATAACCCTAACTTTAGCAATGCTACAGTGATCGCATAAATAGTAAACTTTGAGGATTTAGAGATATGGTATGTAGGTACTCTATAATTAAAACAGAAAATGAATAAACAGAAACCATATTAGTATTTTACAATTAAATTAAGTGACTCGAAATGACGATAGATTTCAGAAATTCCTGAATATGGATTTTGAGGATTTTGATTTCGAATAAGCTTCTATTGGATATTAAGGAGCATGGAAATATTAAAGGAATTATATATTGAGGAATTAGAAGATTTAGGTTAAACCAAGGGATTATTAAGTTAAGAGAATACCAAAGGAATTTGGATTGTTAAATGATTTCAGAACCACTGAGATAACGAGGTATATTCGAAACGAATCACAATTAGACGAGTATGGAAACCAAACAACCAAGATTAGTAAAATGACAAGGATACATCCCACATTATCATTTACAAGAATTAGTAGCATTATACTTAAGAAAACCAAAAAAATGAGATGATTAACTCATCCAATGACATCATAATGACATCACATTCCACTAACACAAGTTTAAGGGGCAAATTAGTCAATTTCTTAGATAATTATCCACAAGCTTCCACAAGACACTAGAATTAGCAAGATTAAGCCAAGATAAGATCAAAACAAAACACAAAAATCTCTCCCCTCTCCATTTCATTCCATTCGGCAAAGGCAAGAAAAAGGAAGAAAAAAAAACAAAAACCCTAGCTAACATCCATATTAAATCAAGAGAAAAATCTTGGAGGCTCCTGGAGGTTAGAAAGGATCATCTACAAAGTTTCATAGCAACCCAACACCATTTAGTAAGGTAATAAATTGATCAAAGTTGCTTGATGAATAGTGATGAATAGTGGTTTCAAGAACTAACTTGTGTTTTTATGGTTCCTTTAGTTGATTCAAGCTATTATAAGGTTGTGTAAGGATATTATAAGGATTGTTAAGTGTTGTCAAGGCTTCAAGAAGGTATAAATATTCTTGCCCTTTTATATTTATGATGGATATTGTTTGATTTAGTGATTAAGTGGTATAAATGTTAAGATTATGATGTTATATGTGTTTGTAAATGATTAAAGTTGAATATGGAAGGAGTATATGCTTGTAACCATGGTTGATAAGATGACCACATGGTGTAGGTGATGGTGTATAAGGTGGATGATTGATTTGGAGGAGTTGAATTTTGGGAAAGTATGAAAATATAGCCGTTATAATGTCCGATTTTCGTTAGACCAAATAAATGCCCTGTTTTTGGAACAACAGTAACGTACGGTAGGTTCCTATTTATAACACCAACTGACCATGAGATGATAGAGCTTGGTTCAAAGATCGTTTTGATATAAAGTGCGTTAAAATCTGATGAACGGTTTAGGAGAAAAGTCAGTTTTAGAACGGTTTAGGAGAAAAGTCAGTTTTAGTGAAAGACGTTCGAAAGTCGAGAAAACGTAGTTGTACCAACTTTGAGGCTATAACTACCATACTTAGACATTTTTAAAAATTATAAAATTTTGGGATATTGTAGTAGGGTAGTCAAAGAGGCATTACCAGTTGACCTTGTAGTAAAATTCGAAATCCATATTTTCTGAGAATTTTTGCAGTTAAGTGTGGTCGTTAGGGGAAATGGTGAAAAACATTGAAATTTTGATTGAGTTTAAAAATGGTTAGGTTCTTGGAACACTTGGGTTATAATAGCATGTTATTCACATAGTAAGCATTAAGGGTGTAGTTATATAAAGGTGAAGTGAGAAAGGGATGTAGTATTCTAACGACGGTCCTTTTTGTGTTTATAGAAATTTCGGGAGAGCCACGAGCCATACTGCCAGGATACAGAGATCGAGGCAAGATTTCTTCTATCCTTATTTTGGAAAACTATTTTAATTTCAAAGTAAATGACTTCATGGAATATATATGTTATTCTATGTTTGCTATATTGCTAAGAATTATTTCCTTGATATAGGGAATTAAAGAAAGATGGATACGAAGTATGAAATGTGAATGTGGATATGATTATGAATGGTATCAGTTGTTATCTAGAGTTACGAGAAGAATGGTATCAGTTGTTATCTAGGGTTATATAATTTATAATGATGTGTTAAAAATATTCTTTCTAAATAATTGTGATTTAATAAATATTATTTGATTTTTTATTTAATATTTTTAAAATAGATGGAATATTTTTATAAGAGCGTATTGGATCTCATTGAATACAGAGGAGAGGTCTGAGACTTAATCCAAGTATTATGATATATATATATATATATTTCAAAGGTGATGATAAATGGAAATGAAAAAGATAAATGTGAATGGAATATTGATTGACAAAGAGGGGGATTGCAACAAAAAGCGTAAGAGGCTGTGTGCGGCACAGTCCAGCACTCAATATTTTACTTCGGCACGAAGATGCCAAGGGAGGATGTAGCAGGTAGCCTTCCTCCAGGGTTGATGACCTGGTAGGACCATCCCTTCTACTAGTAGTAAACTAAGAGCGGGTACGGTCAGGCGACTGATCATCGTCCTACGTACCTGGCGCCAACAGATATCCCCAAAACTTGAAAGAAAGAATTGAAAATAGTTTTTTTTTCAGATTTCTATACTGAAAACAGAAAAATGATATGAAATGATGGAATTATTATTATTACAGAGGAAGAGAAACTGATTTTATATTGATTTATATAATTGTTGCATAAGAAGGAAATGAGAAGATGATAGCGAAATATTTGTTCAAGTTTTCATATTATCTTGGAAGAGTACAGTGAGATGGTATTTTGATTGTTATAGCAATTAATAAAAGGAACTGACATTATATGATACTAGAAGAGAGACTGAGATTATAATATTATATGTCTTGAACGAAAATAAAATTTCTTTCCATAATAACTGAAAATGGTTTTGTTTAATATATATATATATGATGATTTATTTTCCTTTGATGCTAGTTGATAGAAGTTATCTTGTTGAGCTATTATAGCTCACTCTTGCTACTTATTTATATAACAGCTAGGTATGCCGATACTACGCAGAACGCCCCACAAGAGGGTAGGGGGAAGGCGACCTTCTGAGAGCGCGCTGGCACCGATTTCTGAGGTAGCATAGAGGCAGATGGGTCCTGAGAGCCTTATGTATAATTATGTGTGTAAGCATGTAATAGACTTTTGAATTGTTGAAATGCTTCATGTCGAAGTATTATTCAGCAATGTACTTAGTAAGATTCTGGGTTTGTAATAACTGTTTAACTCTAAACTTTTATTATGGTGAACGTTGTTCTCTAAGCATATGACTGGTGTGTGTGTGATAATATTTAAGTGTGGGGTCTATGGTAAGTTTTATTATACATTTATACTCCAGCTGCCAAGTGAAGAATATTAATAAATGGAAATTGGTCCGTGACGGCCTGGATTCATGACCCCGGATTTGGGGCTGTCACAAAATGTAGTTTTTCTGGTACAAATCGTTGTTTCTTACCCAAAGATGATCCTCTCCGTGTTCCAAGTACTAAGTTTCCAAGTGAAGATGAGACTTTGAAGAATTTTGTGAAATTTTAGAATTTCCACCACCCGGAAGAGAAAACAAAAATAAGAAAAGCCTCGGTTTCGGAGTTGATCACAAATGGACGCACTTTTCAATGTTTTTTGAGTTGCCATATTGGTCATCACTAAAGATGCGTCATTGTATCGATGTCATGCACACCAAAAAAAATGTGTTTGACAGTATTTTTTATACTATCATCAATGAAACAAACAAGACGAAGGATCACAAGAAGGCAAGGACCGATTTCAAGTTGATGAATGTTTTGACCGAGTTGTGGATCGAAGGTGGAAAAAAACCAAAAGCACCTTTTACACTCACAAAAAAACAACGAAAACTCATGTGTGATTGGTTTCGTTCATTGTCACTTCCGGATGGTTATGCATCAAATATAGGTCGTTGTTGTAAAGAGAATTGTACGTTTTTGGGGTTCAAATCACACGATTGTCATATTATCATGCAAACGTTGTTGCCGCATGCGATTCGTGAGCTTCTACCTCCATATATTGTTGATGAATTATCTTCACTTTCAAATTTCTTTCAAGACATTTGTTCTTCTACCTTAATCCGAGATGATTTAAAATTGTTGGAAAAGTCTATAGTCCGAACGATGCTCGTGCTAGAAACATTTTTTCCACCAAGTTTTTTTGATTCAATGGAGCACTTGGTACTACACTTGGCCAAAGAATGTAGGTTAGGAGGCCCCGTTAATTATCGTTGCATGTATTTGTTGAGAGAATGATGGGATATATGAAGCATAAGGTTCGTAATAAAGCAAGGGTTGAAGGTTCAATTGCAGAACGTTATGTAGAATAGGAGATGTTGAATTTTTTCTCATTCTACTTTGATTCTAAATCGGTCACGGTTCATAATCAATTACATCGTAACGAGGTTGTGTGTGGCACAAATGATAAAAATGAACTTGAAGTGTTCATATATCCTCTTAGTACCACGACAAAGCACAAAAATGCATATTTGTCGGATGAAGAATGATTACTTGCGGACGAATATGTTTTAATGAACTCACCGGAAGTTCAACCTTACATTCTAGAGTATGAAACTCACGTGAAAGAAGAACAACCAAACACAACATCGGAAGAATTGGAGAGATTGTTAAAAATCGAATTTAAATTATGGTTTCGCACAAAGGTTGAAAACGGTGATGTGAACGGTCCGCGTTTTAGATCCTTACTTTTGGGACCAGCAAAATTGGCAAAGTTTTATGAAATTTGTACCGTTAATGGCTACAAATTTCATACTAAATCTTCTTCAAGTGCTAGTTCGGGAGTTATGGTCATATGTAGTTCACATAATAATGTCTTAAATGATTATTATGGTCAATTACAAGAAATCATCAAGCTTATTTATCAAGGTGGAAAACAAGTTTACTTGTTCAAATGTAATTGGTTTGATAGTGCCGGATCTGGTGTGCGGATTGACCGAAATCGTGTTATTACAGTTGATGTAAGTTCACGATTATAATCAAATGAGAAATTTATCTTGGCTAGTCAAGCTAGTCAAGTGTATTATGCTCCTAGTGTGTTGTATCCACAAGGTAACATATATACGGTTATTACAAGTAAAAGTCGTCCATTTGATGAATCGATAAATTCATGTAGAGAAGAAGAAGCCTTTCAAGAAAATCAATCGAGACCTTCATTTTCTTTATTTGTTGATTTCGCTCAATATGCGCCTATGACACAAAATCACCAACAAGAAGAAGACGAAGAAGAGGAAGAGGAGGAGGAAGAAGAAGAAGAGAATAATGAAGAATGAGAAGAAGGAGAAGGAGAAGAAGGAGAAGAAGAAGAAGATGGTGATGATGATTCCGATTATGATTAAGTGTAAAATAATTGTATTTTAATTAAGTATAAGACGATGTTTGTAATTATAACTTAATGCAATTCATTAGATTGGATTTTAAATATTTTGTTGGATTGATTTTATGTATGAATAGGTGATTGTACTTGTTCAGGGTTGGGTTGGATTTTATTGCGTTGATTGTGTTATTGGTACAGCTGGGAACCAGAACTGCTGTGGGAAAAAATAATTTCAGGCTTTAAACCGACCGTGTAATCCGACTGAAGGACTTAAACCGACCGTTTTTGACCATTTCGCACCCAGTTAACCCGACCGTATTCATACAACAATGGTCGGTATAATTTGGTCGGTTTAAGAGCTCTCTAATCAAAATCCGACCAAAATGGTCGGTACCTAAACCGACCAATAAAACCGACCACAATAATTAGTATTAAATATTTATTAAGTATTAATAATAAATATTTTAAAAATCTAATATTTAATATTAATTATAGAAATCTAATATTAAATAAAATATGTACTATTATAAAAAATAATATAACTACAAGAAACACATTCATTCATATATATTCAACAAATTGACTTATGGTAATCCGTGTGGTAATTTAAGAGGTTTGACTGTTCAGAAACGACCATACAAAATCGACCACTTCGTCAAACAGACAGTCGGTTTTAGGTTGTGGGAAATTGTTGTTCAATGCATCTGGTAATCTGTGCGGTTATGGGAAATGAATGGGTGACACCATTCAATGAAGGGGCGTTATGATATGCCTATAAATATCATGTAGTTTCATCACTTTTCTTCTCATTATTACATATTGTAATTTCTCTCTATAATATTGGTAATGTATATGCATGTATATATATATATATATATATATATATATATATATATATATATATATGAAGTGTATATATTCTCTCTTTTGTAGTTTCATCACTTTTCTTCTCTTTATCTTGCAGTTATGGATTCGAGCAAGAAGGCCGAGACGAAGACAAAGTTAAAAGACGAGTTAAAAGACGCATGGATGGAAAACAAGTTGCTCAAAGACAAAGTTGTTGAACTGGAGGTGTAGGTGGAGGAACTCCAGCAGGCTTTGGAGGAGGCAAAAATGGAGATACATTATTTAAGGGTTTTATATCAAACAGGCCACCCATTTCACTCAAAACTATCAATTAGACCATCAATTCTAAAACTAAATCATTTGAACCATTAAATTCATAATAAATATCAAATGGATATCTTTAAAATGTACTCGAGAAGTAAAAATAATTTTTAATCGATTTTTACACATTTTTCTTAAATGCTACTGTAATCAAATGAAAGGTTATGGATTCTAGTATTTTTTATAATATATTTAGAATTTAAAAAATTTATTTACTATTTATTTTTAATTAAAACAAGGAAAATGACAATAAAATTAAAAATAAATAGTAAATAAATTTTTAAAAATCTAAAAATATTATCAGAAATGCTAGAATTATTAACCTTTCGTTTGGTTATGGAAGCATTAAAGAAAAATGTGTAGAACTCAATGAAAAATTATTTTTACTTCTCGAGTACATTTTAAAGGTATCCATTTGATGTTTATTATGAATTTAATGGTTCAAATGATATAGTTTTAGAATGGGTGGGCTAATTGATAGTTTTGAGTGAAATGGATGGCATATTTGATATAAAACCCCATTATATTCAAGGAAATTGTATAAACACGAGTTTCCTTGATTATGTAATTTTAATTTTATTTTGATTATGTATTTTAAAGACTTTTATTCATTCGGACTGTGTTAATTTATTGGTTTTGTTTAGACTTTTACTGTATTTTAATTGTTCATTTTTTAGGCTGCAGTTCTGGTCTCAGAACCAGGACTGCAGCCTACAAAAATAAAAATTGTAGTCTAAAACCGACCGCTAACTCCGACTGTAAGTCCAAAACCGACCAATACTGACCATTGCGCGTGTTCCCAGTAAAAACGATCGTATTCATATTCATAGTAATATGGTCGGTTTTACTGGTAAAGTATCAAAAGTTTTCCAACACACCCATATTAAAACCGACCAAAGAAACCCTAGTGGTCGGTATATAAACCGATCGTAATGGTCGGTTTATTGCTGATGTCATAAATAGTAAAACAACCATTCTCATTTCAAAGATTTTCAGCAACTTTTTTATTATTCTTTTGTCTAAATGTGATTAGTACTAAGTTTTATGATTTAATTAAACAAAAATCAATTTTTTTAATAATGTTACATAATTTTCAATAATTATATATTATTTTATGCAATAAAAAACAATAAAAATAACAAACAATTAAATTTACCAACTTGAAAAATATTAAAATTTTCTAATTTCATAGTGTTGACTTTCTTAATAAGAAACAACATTAAAAAATGTTTTCATATTGTTTTAAAAAAATTCTAATATTGTGTAATTAATACATAATTAAGTATCATTTTTAAAAAATATTTTTAATATAATGTAATACTATAATTTTGACCAATTCTCGAACTATTTACGTTGTATTGTATTTAAAGTCAAGTTGTGTCTTCAAAAATCTTATTTGACAACATTTAAGATATGGTTTATGGAGAAACCGGAGTATCAGGATTACAAAGTAATACAATTCGTAGCCATTTAACAAAATGTCCAAAATTATCCTTTGTTAATATTTTTGGAAAAAATATGTTCCAAACAAACCTTACGGATTGAAACATCACTTTAAATTGACTAAGCACAATATTGATCATTTTAATAATTAAGTGTTTTAAATTTTTGTATAGTATTTTTAATAAATTTGAAAATTATTATATATAACCGACTAATTTGGTCGGGTTTAAATGGAGGGAAACGAAAATATTCTAATTTTCAGTGAAATATGGTCGATTTTAAAATGGAGGAAAACGAAAATATTCTAAATTTTAGTGAAATTTCAATATCGCTCCAATATTAAAACCGACCATTCTAACCCGACCCTTGTAAAAGTTAACGGTCGGTTTTGTGACTTATTAGGGCAACTATCCGCAGTTTCCCCCTTTTCTTTTTATCTCTTTTACTCTCATTTCTCTCTTTTCTTCCTTTTCTCTCTCAAGTCTCAACTGTCAAAACTCAACAATATGGGTCTCAATTATGTGATTTCTCTACTGATTGCACTTGTCTTGCTGCTTAACTACTCATCCACTGCCGAAAATCCCAATAAAATGAGGAATCGATGAGCTTTAAGTACTAGGTTTATAAGTGGGTTTGAAGATAGGGTTCCATGGAGGTATCTACTTGTTTTCAAGCATGGTTGTCTCGATTTTACAACTTGTTTGTATTTACTTGTTCCAATTTTACTTGTTTTCATGGTTTAATTACTTGCATATATTTATATATATCTACTTCTTTCCATGGGTTTTATTTTTCTAATTCTTACTTGTTTACTTCTTTTTTTGTATTAATTTTGCTTTTATATATGAAATTTATTTCCAAATGACTTTGTTTTTAGATAATTTTCGAAATGGGTTTTGTTTTTGTAATGGGGTAATGACTTTGTTTTGTTTTGTTTAGGTAACTAATTTGGGCTGTGGGAATATATTTGTTGAGATGATGATATAATTTTGTTTTGTATAATTATGTGAATTAAGCTTATATTAATTGTTGTGAATTGGTAAATTGGTAAATGTTATATGAATTGGTAAATACATGTGATGAAAAGTTTGTGTACGTATATATATACATGCATGCATGAGATTGTGTAATTGGTCGGATATATATACTTTATACATTTACATGATTTTGATTTTGATCACTATTACTTTGTAGGTTGTTTGGTGTTTTTTATTGGTGTGTATGCTTGTTATCACTATCTCGACACTAATGGCTAGAGTAGGTGATAAAGGCAAAGGAAAGAAGAAGGCACGTGCTGCAAATACAAGTCGGCATACGAGTCGGGGTAGACGAAGAACTAGCGGTCATTTGAGGGACGAACCCGAAGAGGAGGATGGCGAAGATGAGCAGCAAGATGTTAATGAAGAGGAAGAGCGGAGAATGTTGCTTATGCAGCAAGAAGCATCATGGCGAGCTCGAATAATTGCAACACCAGTTCGACGTACACATTAAATCGGAATTTGGGGAACTCCACCAACACACCCTCATGCCATAAATATATCGAATGGACAGTAAGTTTCCTCTCTCGTTTTAATTCGTTGAATTAATAAGGCATATTAATTGACTAATTAAGCATGAATATGTTAGGGAATATGTAATTAAGCATGGATATTTTTATGTTTGTAATCAAGTACAACCAAAACAATAGACAATTTGAATGCCCTTGATTGGTATTAAAAGACACTGCTATATATATATATAGTATCAAGTTGTTGTTGTCAATGTTATTATTGAGTTGTCATTGTTATTATTGATTGTAGTATCAGCATCCGGTGGCTAAAAAAATGATCTTACAAATCATGCGATCATCGTGGCCACGTCGTTTGTTTACCTGTTAAATATAATTGATGTTAATGATTTCAGTGTTTAAGTGTTACCGTAAATAATCAGAGTTTAGCTGGAAGCAATCAGAGTTTGGATAAACACTGATGAATGGAAGCGCAAACGCTGATTGAATGGAAGCGCAACAGAGTTTGTTAAACTCTGTTCAGTGGAAGCGTCTACAAGTCAACAGTGATTGAAGATTAATTGAAGATAAATATGGAAGCAATATCTTTGAAGATTGGATAGCTATCAAAGAGATTGAGTTGACTTAGAAGACGTGTAGCAATCGTAATTGATATCAATTGTAAAGCTTAATTGTAGGAATATCAATTTATGATTGTACCATAGCTGTATGTTTTATAAATACAGTTAGGTTAACCCTAGAAGGGTATCGAACATTGAAATATTCATTCATTGTAACCTAAGCAGCTCTCTATGATATTTTACATCACTGAGAGAGGAATTATTAATTCCAAACAATTTTTAATTGTTAAACGTGTGTTCTTGTTAATCTCTCATACAAAGCTTGATTATATTTGTGTATTCGGCCTAACAAGTGGTATCAGAGCCAATCTGTTACTTTAATACAGTTTAAGATCCAAACACAAAGGTAATCAATGGCAGAGATTCCTCCTCCAACAGGTTCTGAGAAGGCTCCTATTACTGTGAGTCGTTATGAAACTATTAGGGTTCCTATTCTGAGGCCAGCAGAATATGCAATCTGGAAGGTTAAGATGACTATGTTTCTGGAGGCTATAGATCCAGAATATCTTGACAGGATTTATGAAGGTCCTCATAAACCTACTAAGTTATCTGTTGCTACTGCTGGACAAGAGGCTAAAACAGTTCCAAAGGAGAAGAAAGATATGACTCCTGAAGATCTTTCATCTATTGCAAAGGATGCAAAGGTTAGGCATCTACTTCTTAGTGCCTTAGACAATGTTATATCTAACAAAGTGATTAATTGAACCACTGCCAAAGAGATCTGGGATGCTCTTGAGGTTAGATGTCAAGGAACTGCTGCTATCAAGAAGAATAGAAGAAACATACTCACACAGGAGTATGAGCACTTTGAGGCTAAATCTGAAGAAACCATGACAGAAACATTTGACAGATTCTGTAAACTGCTCAATGATTTATCATTGGTAAACAAAGAGTATGATCTAGAAGACTCAAATCTCAAGTTTCTTCTTTCTCTACCTGTAAAGTGGGATGTGAAAACAACCACCATAAGAGATAACTATGATCTTGCTGATACTGAGATTGATGAAATCTATGGGCTACTCAAAACTCATGAATTGGAAATTGAGCAGAGAAACAGAAGATCAAGCAAGAAGTTAAAGTCTGTTGCTCTTAAGATTGAGGAGAGACCTATGAATAAGAAAGCTAAAGGAAAGGCTTTAGTCATTAATTCTGAAAGTGAATCATCAAACTCTGATGATGATTCAAACACTTCTGAATCATCTGACTCTGAGGATGATGAAGAAGAAATGAAAAAGATGGTTGTTTTAATGGTGAAAACCTTTAAGAAGATGGGTTTCAAGAACTTCAGAAAGGGAAAAAGGTTTTCTAGAGATTCAAAAGAAGACAAAAAGAGTTTCAGGAGGTCTGAGAGAAAGGAGATCAAATCTGGGAAGAAGGATAAGTCTGAGATTCAATTCTATAAGTGTAAGGAGATGGGTCACTATGCTCCTGAGTGCAAGAAGGGTAAAACTTAAAAGGCACTTTACACCAAAGGCAGAGATTGGGCAGACACTTCAGACTCAGATGAGGAAGTTAACTATGCTCTCATGGCAACCAGTGAGACTCCTTCTGATTCTGAAAACAAGGTACCTCTGACTACCTATGCCTATAATACTGATAATATAACTGAATTAAGAATCTATCTTAAGGCTTTGCATATCAGTTATAGGGATCAGACTTTAGAAAATGAGAGAATCAAATCTGAGAATTCTGAACTTAAAGACAGAAATAAAATTGTTGAATAGAAACTTGAAAACATGCAACAAGTTCAGAAAGAAAGAGATGATGCTGTCTATCTAGAACAGGATTTGCTACGAAAATATAAGCAACTAGAATCTGAGTTGGAAAAGGAAAATCACATAATTAAAACTTGGACTAATTCTGGAAAAGACACTCAAGAGGTTTTTCAATCTGACACTGTTGGTCTAGGTTATTCTGAGGAAGATGAACTTAGGTTTCAGAATAAAATCAAGATTAGACCACCACTCCCACCTAAGAAATTTGGAACATTTGTTAATGGAATAAGAGAACCTAGGTTTGAAGGTGGAAAACAAGCTGTTAAAAGAGAACCAGTAAAAACTAGTGTTAAACAGGTTAAAATTGGTTTAATGACAGATAAACAACTCAAGCATAAGCTTAAGGAGTTAAAATCTGTTAAGAAACAGAAAGTGTCTAGAAATAATAGGAATGGTAAAGTAGGCATTTCTCAGGGTAAATATCCAATACTTGCTACTTTTGCTCCTAGAAAGACATGACATAATTGCGGTAGTACTAACCATCTTGCTAGCTTTTGCAGGAAGAATAAAGACATTAATTCTTTACCTCCCAATTCTGGAGTAAAGAAAGAAACTGTTAGAACTAGACCATAGACTTTATGCAAACACTGTGGAAGTACTTGGCATTCTATTTATACAAAGATTATCATACTATTTATCATAATTACTATGAACCCAAGCCAAATTTGAAATGGGTAAAAGTTAATTCTGCAAGTGTAAACACTGATAAAGTTAGCTTAAACTCTGATAATATGCATTCCGCTGCTAAAGCTAACAAAGCCAAGAAATCCAAAGGATCCAAGCAAGTCTGGATCCTTAAATCTAATCTTCAGTGATTGGTTGTGATTGCAGGGCAACAGGGAAAGTACCCTAGTCGTGGACAGTGGATGTTCAGGACACATGACTGGAAATAAAGCCCTGCTATCAGAGTATGTGGAGAAGGCTGGCCCAAAAGTTTCCTATGGAGATGACAATATAGGACATACTCTGGGATATTGAAATATCAATCTTGGAAGTGTCATCATCACAAATGTAGCTCTGGTTCCAGGACTCAAGCATGATCTGCTATCTGTGAGTCAAATCTGTGACAGAGGATATCATGTAGATTTTCAGCCTGAATACTGTGAAATCATCAGTAAATCTACAGGGAAGGTTGTTCTAGTTGGAAACAGGCACAATAACATCTATGAAATAAAATTTTCAACAAACTCTGATGGTAAAGCAGTGTGTCTGTCAACAAGAATGTCAAGTGAAGAGAGTTGGAAGTGGCACAAGAAACTCTCTCATTTGAATCTGAACAACATCAATGAGCTGATTAGGAAGAATATTGTTAGAGGACTCCCAAAATCATTATTAAATGTTGATGGCCTGTGTGATTCATGTCAAAAGGCCAAACAAAGGAAGTCAGCTTTCAAGAGCAAGACTGAATCTTCAAATGTTGATCCTTATCATCTTCTACATGTTGATCTTTTTGGACCAGTAAATGTGATGTCTATTGGAAGAAAGAAATATGCTTTAGTCATTGTTGATGAACATACCAGATATACATGGGTATATTTTCTAGCAAAGAAGGATGAAACTGCATTAACTCTGATGGAGCATGTAAAGCAACTGGACAAAGGATCAAAACACAAAGTCAAGATAATAAGAAATGATAATGGAACTGAATTCAAAAATGCAACAATGGAAGATTTCTGCAAAAACAGAGGAGTAAAGCAAGAGTTTTCTGCACCTGGAACACCACAGCAAAATGGTGTAGTTGAAAGAAAGAATAGAACCTTGATAGAAGCTGCCAGAACTATGCTTGATGAAGCAAAGTTGCCAACCTATTTATGGGCAGAAGCTGTTCAAACTGCATGTTTTACTCAGAATGCCACTCTGATCAACAAGCATGGAAAAACACCATATGAAATGGTGAGGGAAAAGAAGCCAAACCTAAAATATTTTCACATTTTTGGGTGCAAGTGCTTTGTGTTGAAAACTCATCCTGAACAGTTGACAAAATTTGAATTAAAAGCTGATGAAGGAATTTTTGTTGGCTATCCACGGTCAACTAAGGCATTCAGAGTTTATAATCTGAGAACCAAAGTAATCATGGAGTCTATTCATGTGTCATTTGATGACAAGAAAATAACTGGACTTGAAGATGTAGATGAACATGATCAACTGCACTTTGAAAATGAAGAGTTATTCTCTGATGAGGCTGAACTAACACACTCTGTTGATCTAAACTCTGACCCTCTACTGGTAAATACTGAAGAAACTTCTCAGACACATACTAGGGAAGAACCAGTTGAGGGGGAGCATGAAGAATCACTTCAAAGTGATGACTCAAATTCTGATAATGAGTCAGCTGAAAAATATGGATCAAACTCTGATGACTCAAACTCTGAAAGTCCAAAATCTGATAGTTCAAACTCTGAGCAGTCACATTCAGGGGGAGCCTCAGATAATGAAGAAAGACATCAAGAAAATCAGGAGAACATGGATCGAGGGGGAGGATCAAACTCTGAGTTAAGTCATTTGCCCTCAGCTAGGAAATGGACAAAATCTCACACACCTAATTTGATAATTGGTGATCCAGATGCAAGAGTAAGGACAAGAAGTGCAACAATAAATGAATGTATGTTTCATGCATTCTTGTCACAAACTGAGCCCAAGAAGGTAGAAGAAGCTCTTCAAGATGCTGACTGGATAACAGCAATGCAAGAGAAGTTGAATGAATTTGAAAGAAATGAAGTTTGGACACTTGTACCAAGACCAAAGAATAGGTCTATTGTTGGTACAAAGTGGGTATTCAGAAATAAAACTGATAGTGAGGGGGTTGTTACAAGAAACAAGGCCAGACTTGTGGTAAAAGGCTATTCACAGCAGGAAGGAATAGACTATGATGAGACTTTTGCTCCAGTTGCAAGGTTGGAGGCAATTAGAATGTTTCTAGCATATGCCTCTCATAAGAAATTCAAGGTATTTCATATGGATGTGAAAAGTGCCTTTCTGAATGGGAAACTTGAAGAAGAAGTGTTTGTTGAACAACCATCAGGATTTGTGGACCCCAAATATCCAGATTATGTCTACAGGCTTGATAAAGCACTTTATGGACTTAAGCAAGCACCAAGAGCATGGTATGAGACTTTAGCTCAATTTCTTCTAGAAAGTGGGTTTCACAGAGGTACAATTGATAAAACTCTGTTTTACTTTAAATCTGATAGTGACTTGCTTCTAGTTCAAATATATGTTGATGACATAACTTTTGGGTCTACTAATGATAAACTCTGTACAAAGTTTGCCAAGCTAATGCAGTCCAGGTATCAAATGAGTATGATGGGAGAGCTTAGTTACTTTCTAGGCCTACAGGTGAAGCAAACAGATGATGGGATTTTTATAAATCAAGCAAAATATACCGGAAATCTTCTCAAGAAATTTGGTATGCTTGATTGCTCATCTGCATCAACTCCCATGGCAACAACAACTAAGTTGGATAAGGATACAGGAGCATCAGTAGATATGACAAACTACAGAGGCATGATAGGGTCTCTTCTTTATCTAACAGCAAGTAGACCTGATATCATGTATGCAACCTGTCTCTGTGCAAGGTTTCAGGCTGATCCCAGAAAACCACATCTCACAGCTGTGAAAAGAATTTTCAAATATCTCAAGTGCACCATTATTTTAGGGCTGTGGTATCCCAGAGAATCAGATTTCAAGCTACTTGGTTACTCTGATGCAGACTTTGCAGGCTGTAAGATAGATAGAAAAAGCACCATGGAAGTTGTCAATTTCTGGGTGACAGACTGGTTTCTTGGTACAGCAAGAAACAGAAATCAATTTCTACATCTACAGCTGAGGCAGAGTATATTGCTGCTGGTAGCTGTTGTGCACAGATTCTATGGATGAAAAATCAGTTGCTGGATTATGGATTAAGGTACAGTAAGATTCCTATTTACTGTGATAATCAAAGTGCTATTGCTATGACAGGTAATCCAGTACAACATTCAATGACCAAGCACATCAGCATAAGGTATCACTTTATCAGAGAGCATGTAGAGGAAGGAAACATTGAGCTTCATTTTGTGTCTACAGACCAACAGCTTGCAGACATCTTCACCAAGCCATTGAGTGAAGCTATTTTTACAAAGCTGGTAAATGAACTTGGAATGGTTTCTGGTTCTGACTAGAAATGTTGGTTAGACTCAAATTTCACTTATACAATGCATTACTTATGTTTCTGTGATGTCTTAAATGCTATGTAAACTCTGATTGTAGACTGTCAAACTCTGTTAGCATGTTTTGTCAGTCAAACACTGTTAACATGCTAGATAAACTCTGATTAATTCTGATAATGTTATTGTCTGAGATGATCACCAATGAAGAAAATGTACGAAGCATGATTCTCAGTTATTAATCATGAATCTTTCTAAGTTATCTGTGATCTAATCTTAGACTGTGTAGAAATTCAACACAAGCATGATACTGGTTCATATTTATAGCATCTCTTAGTTTATTTATCCTAAACTCTGAGTCTGTGAACATTGTGTGCATTGCCTCTCATGAATAATTTCTGATTCTGATGACTCCTAAACTCTGTTAGTGACACTCTGTTCCCAAATAAATTCACATGGTACTTGATGATTCCTTGTTTATGCTTATGAAAGTTTATAAACTTGAGATGTGTCTTTGTTAATTTTGGTGAGTACTGAAGCATGCTTACACCCTGTGAGATCTTGAGCCAAATAGTGATTGATACATTTTATATCAATCAAATTTTTATTGTTGTGTGCTGTTCATCAGTGAGTATGTTGCTCTAGAACTTGTTTTAAACTATTTTGAGACTGCATGATATGTGTGTGCATGAAAATGATAAAGGCATTAGGATTTACCACAAGTATCCAAACACTGTCCACAAATTAAACCCTTAGTAAACCCCTTTGAGCCTTATTAACTGTTTCTTTTAAACTCTGATTATTCAAGAGCAGTTAGATTCATTTGGAAATTGATGAGCAAACAGTTGAGAATTACTTTGGAAAGGAAAGTTCATTTCGTGAAAATATATACATAAAAAAAATGTATATATACTGATTATTATGTACAGTTATGTACTTACAGTACAACTGAACACTTTGCTCTATTGAATTGTTCAGTTAGCCATTTCTTTTCTTTCTTCTTTTTCTAGTCACCTGTTTGTTCTTAACCACATTACAACCTTGAACAAAGTCCTTTTGATTTGTGCATACATGTATTCAAAGTAGTGTAGATTTGGTGGACAACCAAGCATATGGTAGCATCTGCTTTTATTGGTTGAACTTGAGTGTAAACACTTTACCTAAACACTTGTGTGATTTGAGAGTTTGTGAGTTTTTAAATCCATGGCATGTTACTCACTGAATGCGACTTTGATATCTATCTCTTGATCTTTTTGTCTATAAAGACTGTGTGCTTACTTGGATTATCATGGACATCAAAGGGAATAGATTAATTCAGAGTTCTGTATATAATTTACTACAGAGTTTAGCATTCATCATATATTCAGTGTTTACGATGAGAGTTTGTGCATCCAGTGTTTACTGATTTATCTTTATGGATTTTATGAAATATTAGATGCTCTAAAAATTGGATTGGTAAACTCTGCTATCCACACACAAATATTCACATCTGTGCAGTTTTTGAAAGGGTTTCGGTAATAAAGTTGGAGAATTGACAAACGCTGTTGGATTTTGTCTAAATACTCAGAGATATATTTTATTTCAGATGATTTCAAATTTGGGGTAAAAAGAGTTTTTGACAGCTGTTGATTAGTGTAAAAATGTTTAATTGTGTAAGTAATTAGAGAGAGAAAGTAGCAGTAATTATGGTTGTAATTACTGAGCATGCACGTTTGTTTCGCTAAATCTTTGACACGTGTCCCACTCACACATTTTTCAAAGATCGTGTCCCACTGCACATGGTAACTGGTTGCGTGTATTAATGCTAAAACGTTTGAGTTTAATTGTTCAATACATATCTAATCATTTTTCTCTACACGATTCATATTCACTCTTATACTTTCACCCACTCACAATTATTTTTTACACAACCACTCACAGACACTTCGAAATTTTCACTTGAACATTACATCAAACACCTTTCACTCATATTATTCTCTTCGTATTTTCTTCTCAAATCGTGCTAATGGCAACCAAATCTTTCACTTCTCTTGGACTTTTGTTTGTTACTAATAATTATGCAGCACCACTAGATAATGAAAACGCTCCAGCTGCGTTTCATTTGATGCAGAGTTTCTTGAGAGATTCAGAAATCGATCAAGCTTTGGTAGAACCCCAAACGCTATCCGCATCACAAATTGCTTCTTTCTGGCAAAACTCTGCGTACGATGATGGAGGAGAGAATGGGACTCCATCCATTGTATTCACTCATGAAGACCAAGAGTTTGTAATCACTCCGAACACAGTCAGAAAAACGATGGGGTTTGACATTCACACTTCATATAGTGTCGTTTTTTAAACAAATCTGCGAGAGATGCTTCAGTAGATTGGATACTATGGGTCTTTGGCCAAGCTTGGGTCAGTGAAAAGGCCACAATTGAGGAAAGAATGGAGTTTTTTCTTCGACTGTATCACAAGGGCTTTTGGAAACAATGTCACCAACTAGGATGCAATTCCTATTGACAGTCTTCAAATCGGGTATTCTCTTCTCTATGGTAGTAACTTTGATTTTGGAAGACTTGTCTTAATGAATTTAGGTGATAGATTGTCAGCATCTACAACTGTGTACTTTGCTAGATTCTGCCAAATGCTATTTTCTACTTGTGTGTCAAATGTTGAAATTAATGATGCTGATGTGATTCAGCCGTTTAAGGTCAATAAGAGGGTATTTTCTGACTTAACTAATAAAGATGCCACCAAAGAGCAGTTACCTGCCTTGGTTTTCCCTCTTGCATTACAAAACTTTCTACAACAACCACAAGAACAACAAGCACCTATATCTGAACCTACACCTACACCCACTACTGCTACTACTTCACAATCTCTATCTCAAACTCAACCACAACCTCCATCTCAGACACAACCTCAACCTCAACCACAATCCAAACCTATTGCAAAGCCAAAGAAGCACAGGGCTATCAGACCACCAAGGAAGCAAAAAGCCAACAGGCTTGTTGAAGTTGATAATGAGGCTAAGGCTCCTAGGCCCAAGAGAAGAAGGTTACTAATTGATGAATCTGATGATGAGGTAGAAGCTCCAATTGAAGCTCCAGAGGATATCTCTAAGGAGACTCCTGCTGTTGAGACAGAGATTATCTTAGAACCTACTGTAGCAGAAACTGAACTCAGAATTGATGAACCGGTACTTGCTGAGGTTCAGATTGAAATAGATGTCAGAACTGAGTTACCCGCAATGGAAGAGTTTGATGAAAATTTCATGTCATTCTCTGTTGAAGTTGAGGTACCTACTCCAACATCCATGGCTGCAACAAATTCTAATGATACTGGTGTTACAGATCAGCCTACTGTAGTGCTAGAAGAAACAAAGGTTGCATCTCACACAGAGTTATTCTCTGATGCACATCAAGTCTCTGACCATGGTGAGGAAATTGATCAACCTGCAAAAGTTGTCTCTTCAGAGCTTGTAATGGTAAACGCTGCTAATCAAGAAGAACAAGTTGCTCAAGAAGAACAAGTTGCTCGAGGAGAACCTGTTGCTGAACTCAATGAAGAAACTTCCTCAGTTGCAGATGCAGATGATTCTGATAATGATCTTTCTGAAGAAGTGAGTGCAGAAGCTGGATCTGCTCCAAATGTTCAAGTTCAGACTGATGGACAGAAAACAGGGGAGAAACTAGACTTTGCTTGACCTTCGGTAAGAGATATTGAAGATGAGTATCTGGCAAAGCAAACTGCAGATTGGTACAAAGCAGACTGCATCTTTCCTACTGGAAGAGTAGCTACTTTTCTCAAGGATAATTACAAGAAGATTTCTAATCCGGACATTCTGACATGCTTGCAAGGCACAATGATTCAGGTTAAGGCATTGAATTACAGATTTGATGAAAATCAGAAGTCAATTGTAGATGTCAGAAATGAAGTAACAAATAAAGAGATGAGTCTACAGAGAGACAACACCAGGTTGTTTCAAAACTTCTCGAAAGCTCAGCAAACTTTGACTCAGAGATTGGGCAAAGTAGAAGAAAATCAGACTTTGTTAGCTGACAAGATCGAATCCATCGCCAATTCTCTTGAGTTAATTACTTCAATCTTGATCCCTGATGATGTCAAAAAGGGGGAGAGAGTTGCTAGATCTAAGTGTAAGCAGCCTCAAACTCTGTCAAAGAAGGATGATCTTGATGATGAAGGAGCTAATCCAGAGAAGAGGCTGAGATCAAAGTATGATGCTAATCTGAAAGTTGGTAAGTCTACAAGATCAAATGCAGTAAATACAAATGTACAAAGTACTTCAAGGCAAAACGATTTGTTATTCTCTGACAATCCACAAACTGATGAAGAGTTTGCTGCTAAGATTTTCTTGGAAGAGAATGCTGAGGAAGCTACCTTAGAAGATGTTCATGCTGAAGAATTACTCTTGCAAGAAGAGCATTTGAAAGCTATGAAATTTGGAAAGGCAAAGAAAAATGCTAAAGCCCCAAGGCTTGTTAAAAAAGGGATAGTGTTAGAGGTCCAATCTCTTAATGGGCCGAACCAATGGCCCAATGTTAAGCCCAAGGAATAAAACAACCTGTTCTACATGAACGGTCACATGGCTATCAATGGCCGACCGTGGCCATGATGAAAGGTATTTTACCTTTAAACGGTCACATGGCCCCATGATCCAAAGAATATTTGATACTCTGGAAAGTAGATCTACATCTCAACAACTGCAAAGAAAAATAAGTATAAAAGGAGGTAAGATTGTTCATAAAATCCAGAACTACACACACAACAATACAAATTCTCTACGTTCAAATTACCTTACAAAAAACCGACTAACTTATTCTCACACCGGAGGTGAATCGGGGGGCTCCACCCTCGCATTCTCTTTCTACAGGTCCTACCGAACGAAGCCTAGGAGAAAATTGGTCGTAACATTTGGCGCCGTCTGTGGGAACGTGGAGATATACTCGTATTAAAAAACCTACCAGAAAACTATGACGATTGAAGAAACGCCCATCAATGATAACAGCACCGTGGATGGAAACAGTCGTTCCGTTCCTCCTATATTTCCAAGGACAACCCCACCCATTCCCCCAAGGCTGCTAAACTTTGATGAAGAAGGAAATATGCCAACTCCTGAGGAACAACAAGAGATGCTCGCGAAATGGAGAGAGCAGCAAAAAGCCAAGGGGAAGCATAAGGAGATGGATAAGAATAAAGAAACTGAACGTTTGGCAAAAAGAAGGGAGGCCGATCGTTTGAGGCTAGAAGGCCTAAGGCTCCGAAGAGAATAAATCGAGTTGCAGGAGAAGTCACTTCGTGAGGCCCTCGAGGCCGAAGACCCAGATCTCGAAGAAGATCGGAGAGAAAACGAATTAGGAACGACGATGATGAATCTGGACAGTCTGAATCTTATTCAAAACGTACCCGATCGAAGGTACTCGACTCATCCGATTCGGAAGAAGGCCCCCACACTGACGACCGAATCCGAAGGCTAGAGAAAGTCATGTTCGGAGAGAAAAAGATCAGCCATGAACCTATAGTCACCGAAGAGGTAGAACAGTTTCGGCCACCACCCGGAAGGCAGTTTTCAAAGATGCACGAATTCAACGGAAAAGGCGACCCAGAAGACCACTGTGAGAAGTACGAATCACTCATGACTGGTATGGGACATTGTGATATGATGCTTTGCAAGATGTTCAAAACCTATCTCAAAGGAAACGCGTCCATGTGGTATCGATCGCTCAGACCCAGGTCGATCAGCTCATACGAACAAATCAAGAAGAAATTTTTGAGACACTACTCTCATTTGTGCCGAAGAGAGAAAGATACAGAGGCCCTGATTCATTGCAGACAGGGGCCGAACGAAGATCTAGGCGATTACTTGGCGAGATTCAAAGAGGAGGCTGGAATGGTCACCAATTTAGATAGAATAAAGGCGGCAGGTTTCCTTGCGGCCGGCCTAGACCCCATTAAAGGCAAGAAACTCCGATCCTCACTCTACGATGTACCACCCAAAAATTTGAACGACATTTATCTTAGGGGAGAAGCAATTAGAAGGAAAATTGAATCGATCGGGGGATACAAAGAAAGTAAGAAAAATGTCTCCGATCGAGACGATAGGAGAAATGACAGAAGAGACGACCGAAGGAGTCCAGGCGATGTTAAAAGTAGATTGAATGACACAAGGCCTGATAAAGGGGCCGAACGAAGGCGGGATAGAGATAATGCTGTATTCACACCACTCAACACACCCATCTCAAAAATTCTCCATGAAATAAAGGGTAAGCCCGGGTTCGTTCGACCACCCAGGCTAAAGACCCCTGAAAATAGAAGGGACGAAAACAGACACTGTGAATATCATCAAGATAAAGGTCATAACACTGACGAGTGTTACCACTTGAAGAAATTAATTGAGAGAATGATAAAAGATGGAGAATTGACCAAATTCGTCGAAGATCTGAGAAACAAACTCGGACCGAAAGAGAGAAAAAGAGAAAACAAGGAAGCCGAAGGATCTGAAAAGTATAGAGGTGAAGTTCGAACAATCTCCGGAGGAACCATACTGGATCAGGACAGCAAGTCAGCCCGAAAGAGGTATGCCAGGCAAATCTACAACCTTTACCAATCAACTGCAGCCAAACAACCACTTCCGATCTCATTCACGGAGGACAATTTCGAAGACGTGATATGGCCACACGAAGACCCACTCGTTATAAATCCGGTGATAGGGGAGAACAAGATCTGGAAAGTATTGGTCGACGAAGGAAGTTCAGTCAACATCTTGTATCACCGGACCTATTGCAAAATGAACTTGGGGGGCGAACAACTAGAGCCATGCCATGAAGCACCGCTATACGGCTTCGGTAATCAACCTGTACCGATCGAAGGAACTATAACAGTGAACGTCTTATTGGGGAAAACACCATTCACAGCGGTGAAAGAAGCGAAATTTTACGTTGTTAGAGTCGACAACCCGTATAATGGGATCCTGGGAAGACCAACTTTATCCCTATTCCAAGCTGTATCATCTATTCCCCACTTGAAATTGAAATTTCCAACCGAACACGGGATCGAAGAAATGAGAGGTGACCAAAAAGCCGCACGAATCATTATGTTGGAAGACCTAGAGAAGGAAAAAGATGTCGAAATGACCGAAGCGGGGAAAAGGAGAAGAAATGAGGCCGAAACAGGAGGCAGTCACCAACTACTGAATATCGAGTTAGAAAAATTTGGAGCCGACCTGTCAAATCCGATAGCCGAACCGGCTATCGAAACCGAAGAAGTTGAATTGTACGTAGGCCAAGCAGGGAAGATGATTCAGATAGGAAAGAACATGGAGCCAGAGCTGAAGGAGAAAGTCATCAAAGTCATTAGGGAGTTCCACGATGTATTTGCATGGAATCCCGAAGATATGCCGGGTTTGGATCCATCGGTAGCCAAACATTGTCTTAACGTAAAAACCGAAGCCCAGCCCGTGAAGCAGAAAAAGAGAAATTTTGCCATGGAAAGACAGAAGGTCATTCAGGCCGAAGTCGAAAAGTTGCTAGAGGCAAAATTCATCGAAGAAATAGACTACCCAGATTGGTTGGCGAACGTGGTTGTGGTCAAAAAGTCCAACGGCAAATGGAGAATGTGTGTGGACTACACCGACTTAAATAAGCACTGTCCGAAGGATCACTACCCTCTACCGAACATTGATCAACTGATAGATGCAACCTCGGGGCATCAAATACTCAGTTTCTTGGACGCGTTCTCGGGATATCACCAAATCGCCATGAACACCGAAGACATACCAAAGACAGTGTTCATCACACCGAACGGCACTTATGCTTACGTGAAAATGCCCTTCGGACTGAAGAACGCAGGGGCCACTTTCCAAAAAATGATCAACAAAGTATTTAAAGCTCAAATCGATCGGAATATGGAGTGTTATGTGGACGACATGATTGTCAAATCTCTCTTTAAGGACCACGCTGAAGATTTAAGAGAATGTTTTGTAACGCTCAGGGAAAACAACATGAGGATAAATCCGAACAAATGTACGTTCGGAGTCAACAGCGGAAAATTCTTGGGGTATATGGTTAGCGCCAAAGGAATTGAGGCAAACCCAGAAAAGATCAAAGCGGTCATCGATATGGAAGCACCGAAGACGATCAGGGATATTCAAAAGCTGACCGGACGGTTAGCCGCCCCGAGGAGGTTCATTTCCAGATCGGCCAAAAAGGCCTTGCCATTCTTTGAAGTACTTCGGGGACCCAAGAACTTCGAGTGGGGGCCCAATTGCCAAAAAGCATTTGAGGAAGTTAAAGAATATCTAGTAAAAGCCCCACTCCTAATGAGGCCCGATCCGAAAGAAACTTTGCAGCTGTACTTAGCTGTGAACGACCGAACGCTCGGAGCAGTGTTAGTCAAAGAACACGAAGGGAACCAGCATCCGGTGTTCTACGTTTCTCATATTCTCAAAGATGCAGAAACTAGATATCCGAACGCAGAGAAGTTCGCCTACGGATTGGTAATGGCAGCAAGGAAATTAAGACACTATTTCTAAGGAAGGACGATCAAAGTAGTAACAGACCAACCCTTGAAGAAAATCTTACAAAGACCAGAAGCATCGGGCAGAGTGGTAGCCTGGGCAATTGAACTTGGAGAGCACGACCTGGAATATACACCAAGAACTGCGATCAAAGCCCAGGCACTTGCAGATTTTATGGTAGAATGCTCATTTTCGGAACCAAAGGATTTGACTCCCGAAGAACAACTAATTCCGGCGCAAGGAAAATGGAAATTATTCGTTGACGGGTCGGTCGCCAAAGAAAAGTGTGGGGCGGGTTTAATTTTAACAAGCCCAGAAGGATTCGAAATATGCTAAGCTATCAGGTTCACTTTCCTTTTAACGAACAATGAGGCTGAATATGAAGCACTTCTGGCAGGCCTAGATTTGGCGAGAAATTTGGAGGTTAAGCACCTAAGAGCATTCAGCGACTCAATGTTGGTGGTAAAACATTTCACAGGAGAGTATGGACAAAAAGATCCCCGAACGAAGGCCTACGCCCTTAACGTACGCGAGAAATCTCTACTATTTGAATCATTCGAATTAAATCAGGTAGCAAGAGAGAACAACAATCGGGCGGACGCTCTATCAAGGTTAGCCTCGGCAGAAACCCAAAACCTCAACGGGTCAATTTATCTGACCGAAATAAAGACTCCTTCGATAGACAAAAAGCAATGCATGGAAATTCACCAAGGAACCAACTGGATGACCCCAATCAGAGCATTCCTAGAGAAAGGAACTTTGCCACTCGAACGAAGGGAAGCACAGAAGGTAAAACATCGATCGGCCAATTATACTATGGTTGGAGGCCGTTTGTTCAGAAGATCGGTGACGCAACCCCTTCTTCGATGTTTAAACAATGATGAACAGGTTTTAGCCCTCGAAACAGTTCATGAGGGAATTTGCGGAGAACATCTAGCAGGAAGGTCTTTGGCCCTCAAAATTTTAAGGCAAGGATTTTTCTGGCCAAAAATGAAGGAGGACGCGACCGAATACGCCAAAAGATGTATACAATGCCAGTTATTCAGCACTATACCGAAGCAACCACCCGAGGAGATGTCTTCAGTCCTTAGCCCCATTCCATTTGCTATGTGGGCGGTTGATATTGTAGGGATTTTCCCCACCAGTACCAAACAAACCAAGTACTGCATTGTGGCGATCGACTACATGACCAAGTGGATAGAAGACCGACCACTTTCATCCATTACCGAAGAAGCAACAAAGAAGTTCATGTTAGAACAAGTAATATTAAGATTCGGTATCCCTATGGTATGTGTATCGGACAACGGAACCCAATTCATCAGAAGCAAATTCAGAAAATTCTTAGCTCAATTCGGGATCTGGCAAAAATTCAGTTCGGTCGGACATCCCCAGGGAAACGGGGCGATCGAAGCTGCAAACAAAATTATCTTCGACGGAATAAAGAAAAGGCTGGGAGAAGCCAAAGGACTTTGGGCCGAAGAGCTACCATGGGTTCTGTGGGCATACCGAACGACACCATGGTCATCAACAGGAGAAACACCCTTCAAATTAGCTTTCGGAACAGATGCTCTTTTGCCATTCGAAGTTTGCCTAGAATCTTACCGAACACTCCGAGCGAATGTGGACTTACTCGAAGAAGAGAGGGAAGCAGATCACCAAAGGAACTTAAGATACCAGCTTCAAGCAGCACAACACTACGATTCGGGAGTAAAAAAGAGATCATTCCGAATCGGAGACTTAGTGCTTCGAGAATTGGCCACATCAATGCCCACAAAACAAGGCAAACTTATGCCCAACTGGGAAGGCCCTTATGTGGTAAGCGAGGTGGTTCGACCGGGCACTTACAAGTTAGCTCATTCGGACGGCAGCTTGATTAAGAACACCTGGCACGCTGCTCGCCTTCGCCGTTTTTACCAGTAAGCTTACTGGAAACATTTTATTACCCTTTTAAATTTTGTGGTTTAATGCAAGTTATCTTTTGAATTCCCTAAGTAAGCATCAATCTGTAATACAAAACCATGCGAATCCCACATGATCAATAACAGATTGTTCGCTACTTTTTTTACATGCCATAATTAAGCAAAATGGACCCATGTTTGGGGCCGACCAAGTAAAACATGCGCCCCTCTAACTTGTTTCTAGTGTTCAAATACATTCTGATTTAAGTTACCAATACTTGACATATCCAAATTCGGGGCCGACCGAACGAAATTTGGACCCTTACAAGAATGTCCTAGTATTTAAGTGGCTTTGTCACTCATTAGGTCCGGGAGGAAATAATTTAACCAACCGAACGGGGCCTAAATCCTTTACAAAACCCCTTAAAAACTGGGGGCAGCTAGGTTACGACCGAAGACGCACAACATGCTAGGTTACGACCGAAGACGCATAAAAAATGAAAAATTATGCTAAGGCAATTGAAAGCCGAAGATGCATAAAAAATGAAAAATTATGCTAAGGTAATTGAAAGCCGAAGAGGCATAAAAAATGAAAAATTATGCTAAGGCAATTGAAAACCGAAGATGCATATAACAATTATGCTAAAGCAAAAGCCGAAGATGCATAAGAATGAAAAGAAAAATTATGCTAAGGAAGCTAAGATACATTAAATTATGCCAAGGCAAATATAAAAAGCCCGAAGGCACCAATTCGTAGACTAAAGGCAAATGTTAAATTACAAAGCCCGAAGGCCATAAAATAAATATAAGGTTACTCCATCGAAGGCTCATCAGGAAGCGGCTCATCTTCTCCCGAAGAAATAACTTCGGGGTCATCAGACTTTTCCCTACCCACTGGATCAGTCATACCCATTGCAGCATCAAGCAGTTGGGTATGATCAAAACCAAGTGAATGGGCCTTTACCACAGCATCATCATAACCCATCTGGTAGCATCGTTCCTCTGTCAAAAGAAGCTGCTTATGCAATTTCCGAGCACTCTTTCTTGATTGCTTCAGCTGGGTGTTCCTCCATTCGATACGCCTTGAGCTTGTGGCCTTCAGCTTCTCCAACTCTTCCTTAAGGGCATTAGCCTGGCCAGTGACCCTATCCAGTTCGGTAGAAGAGTTCCGAAGGTCCTCTTCGGCTTTGACCGCTCTTACTTCCAGCTGATCAACTTGCTTCAGTCTGGTTTGCATCCCTTCCACCCGTTCGGTCACCACAGCTGACCAGGCAGCGCCCTGAACACAAACATGGAAAATGTTAAAAATTTCTAAGGCAAGTATATACGTACGAAGGAAAAGAAACTTACCATAGAAAGAAGGGTCATCATTTCAGTACAAGCTTCAACATCATTCAGCTTGGCGATAGTTGGTCGATCGGCTGGAAGAACGAGGCCACGACATAGATCAGGACCCACATTCTTTGCCGAAGAAGGAGCTGGGACAATGATCTGGTCGGTCTCCAAAACACTCCATTGAGGAGAATACACATTTAATTCCGTATTCTTCGACCGAGGTCTCTTTCTCGAAGTATCCTGATTTGTTCCCTTCGAGACTAACTCTCTGGGAGGCGAAGAAGTAGGTGGAGTATTGACCAAGCTTTTTTCCCCTTGATCAAGAGCCAAGGTTTCCACCCCTTCGACCTGCTTAGCAGCATCTGCTTCGGCCGCCAGAGCAGCAGCAGCTAGGTCGGCCGCCTTCTTCCTCTTTCGTTCCAGAATATCCTCTCGAGTTGTCACTATACAAGATAAAGAAGAACATTATATACAGGCTAAAGGCAATAAACAAGAGTTATCATACTTTCGGAAAGATAAATTGCAGAAAAGAAGAACAGAATGAAGGAATGTTACCATTACCCCAAAGACCGACTAACCAGTCTGCGTCCCTACTATCCGATAATGGTACCTTGTCCATATCAAGGTCACACAGTATTCGGTAGTCATGCTTATCCGCCTCCGTGAGTTCGGGATATACATACCTCGTAGGATCGACCACCTTCCAAACACCGAACTTCTCCAACTTCGGGCCGGAATCAAAAACCCATTTAATATGAGCCTCCTTATTATTCGAATTTGTAAACGACCAGTCAGGTCGGCCCACTCTCCGAGCAATGGTATAAAAACCCTTACTTTTCGGATTCCGGCGAAGCTCGTAATGATGCCAGAACAGAGACGTTCTTGGAGTCACTTTACTAGCCATGCATCGAGCTTAAAAAGTATTTACATGAATAAAACTGTTCGGGTCCAGCTGACCGATGGCGATGCCCGACTGCTTCAAGACACTCTTTAAAATACGCAATATGGGCAATCGAAAGCCACATTTGAATGCCGCTTCGGATATACCCGTAGCGAACCCTCCCCCACAAATAGCTGCGACTTGGGGATTCTGCCAAATCCTATCATCCTTCCTTGGGGAGAAGAAATACCATACATATTTCAACACACAATAGGTCGAACAGAAATGCTCTATATCGTCTTCGGTCAGCTGAGAAGGACGATTGGCGGCCGGATACTCTACGGCATCACTAAAAGGAGAAGAGACCGAAGGATCTGTACCTTCGTTTGACCGGTCCATATTCCTGCATTCGGAAATGTAGAGATTAGCCATGTACTCGGACAAAAATGAAAATAATCGAAAGGAAGAAAAGGATCGAGTATAGAGGGCTAGGACCAGCCAAAAAATCCCCACCATCTAAAGTGATTTGATAAGTGGATTTTATATCCACTTGGAATGCTTCCGTTCGGCTTAAATTGATTGTTTTGGACTCAAGTTGTTGTAGTTTTGATGTGTTTTGTGTAGTTGTGAAGGTTTGCAAGAATATCTAAGCTTTTGTCGTTTTTGGAGATTTAATTGATTAAAATTCGGATTTTCCGGGAAGGCTGCGCAGCTTATACTGTTTTGGTCATATCTGGAGTTCTAGAAGTCCGTTTTCAGCGATCTTACTACCCACGCGAAGCTTGAGAGATTTTATACAACCCGGGATAGGAAAAAAGTGCAAGAAATGTGCTGAATAAAGTCGCACACGTGATCTTGTTAAAGAAGGCTGGGAATTTACTGTTTTGCCCTTTTTCTAATTCTAATTGTATTCTGGGCAGTTTTGGGTACCTTCTTTAAATCCTAATTGTAATAGAAGGTAATTTCTTGCTAGGCAAGATATGTAAAGCCTATATAAACACATCCTATCATTGTAAATCATAACAATTCATAGCTTTTAATTGTATCAAGGTACTTTCGATCTTCAATTCTTTCTTCAATATTATGTTTTCATTCATTATCATTATTATTATGTTTTCTTTATTAAATATGCGTAACTAATTCTCTAATCTGAGGATTGGGTAGTATTCCTTGGTATTCATGCATGCTTGATTAGGTGATTTTCTGCTTTGCTGATCTGTTAATGAGATCTTAACACAATTAGGGGAGTCATGAACCTTTGATTGTATTCTAGGGATTGTAATAAGCTTGGGAGAGAAGTTGCAATCTTAGTACCTGATTTAACAGACATAATTTGAATATTAGATTGGGAGATTAATAGGAGAATTGTGAGACATATAATTCTTGGCACTTAACAGTTTATAGATATACTTTCATTGTATCACGGGAGTGACAATTAGGGTGTAGCTGTAGGCACTATATTGTAACCTGGGAGGGTACAGTATAACTTTAGAAGAATTGTTTTCAGCAAGGTAGGAACACAGATATCACATTAATATTGAGCATGTATTGAGACCAAGTGAAGAACCCCAGTTCTTAGATTGTTTTCCTCATATATTTTATTCTCGATTGATAATTAGTTTAATTTAGCTTATAAACAAACCAATCATTCTTCTACACTTCTAAATTGTGAGAGATAAGAAACTTGAACTTGATATTACATTCAGTCCTTCCCTGCGAACGAACAACAAAAATACTACTAACAAATTGGCGCCGCTGCCGGGGAAGGCAGTAATGTTGAGTTTGAGTTAATTGTTTCTTGTAGTTTGGATTTTATCTTTGTATATATTTTTCTTTTCTTTCTTTTTGTATTTCTTTCTTTGGAGTGTCTACATGTTCTTTGAGGTAGACAACTTAAACAGGTTTTGAGGAGAGAGACTAGATGGAGTACAACTTTGGTTGGAACAATGCTCAGAATTTCTACAACAGTCAGGAACAATATCAAGACTTCAATCCTTACCCACAATTCAATTCCTATGAGGATTGTAATGCATATCAGGTGAATTCGTTCTATTCTGAGAACTCATTTTATGCTCCATATGCCCCTAGCAATGATTATTCGTATTCGTTTGAAAATCAATATCATGATGATGTTTATCCATATATGTGTAATGATGTTGATACGAGTTTAACTCAGTCTAATCCTTCTTTACCTGCTGATTGGGAGATTGCGCTCAATAAAATGATTCAAGGAACTCAGTCTAATCCTCCCTTACTTTCTTTGGGAGTTTTTGATGAACCAACTTTAGATATTGCTAGTGACAATGATATTCCATGTGATTCAATAGCTTGGTACGAGGAGAATGCTAAACTAAATAATTTTATTTGGGAAGTTCGAGCAGTGTGGTATGAAGAATGTTATAGAACTCCCCCTTGTGTCAATTTTCCTCTATGCCATGATTCTTGTTTAGCAATTGATGATAATGTTGTGTTTGATGAGTCTACTTGTGTAGTTGATAATTGTCCTATGCGCATTAATGATAATTTGGATGCAATTGAAATTCTACCAAATCTAGAAAATTTTGAGCTTAATACATTGGTAGACGAGATTAAAATTGATGAGTGTCCAATTATAGAAGAGAAGGAAGTTAAGATTGATGAAATTGAAAATCTTGCTTTAGAGTATAAGGATCCGATGTGGGAGGAGTATATGAGTCGTACTTATAATGATTATTCTGACGACTTTTCTAGCTATTTTGATGTTTCCAAGTCTCTTGAGCATGATAGGTTCTTGGAAGTTTTCGTACCTTTCAATGAATCTAAGGTTTATTTGCACAATATGCTTATATTAGAAATTCGTAGATATGTGCATTTGTTTGCTTTTTATCCTCATTGAAGTTTTCAGGTATAATCGGCGTCAAGCTATTGACATTAAAGAAGCGCTTCTTGGGAGGCAACCCAAGCATTTTTGTACCTTGGCGTAGCATAGGATTTTTAATTTTTCATTCAAAAAAAAAAAAGAAAAAAAAAAGAGATGTTCAGAATGCGCCAGCGCATCATGCGCCAGCCCGCGCGCAGGAGCGCTGAAACACGCAGAAACCACCCGCGCATCATGCGCCGTAGCCGCGCAGAAGCGCCCAGGACACGCCAGGTCGTGCTCAACTTTCTGTCCAGGTGACCAGGTTTGTTAGTTTGTTTTGTACGTATGTTTATATGTTTTAATATATATTAAATTCAATTCATCTCCTAAATCAATTCCTACCCCTTTTCTAATTATTTTCTCCACCTAAAATCCTAATTCTAGCCCCATATTAATTCCAAATTATTCCTAATCCATCTTCTATTTCATATTTTATTTTATTTATTTTATTTATTTTTTTTTTTATTTTTTTTTTCTTTCCCCCAAATATTATATACCCACCTATACATACAAATCCAATTCCTCTTCTATTTTTTTTATATATCTCTAAAAATTCAATTCTAAAGAGGAATTAATTGCAAGTTCACCTCTCCGATTCGTATTGGGTAAATCTTTTTCTCTAATTTTATTTTTATTACGAATTTGTGTTCTTGAAAAATTGGGATTTTGTATTATTCTTGGAATTTGGGCTATTTTTGGTGTGATATTGCTTGGTAATTATTGGTGGAGCTTCTTGTGAGTTGGGGATTGATTCTTTTGGCTTCTAAGCGTGGGAGAGGTGGTGCTGGTGTTCTGAAATTTTCGTCTCCCGCATGATTCATTCGAGGATGAGGACTTGCAGGTTTGTTTTCTGCTATCCCTTGTATTTACTTCCATTCAATGAGGACATTGAATATTTTAAGTTTGGGGGTGGTTTGGGGGATTAGTAGTTGTTGTATTAATTGTTCATGTAGGATTTCATGCTTTGCATATTAGTAGTAGTAAATTATGCATATTTGTTCGTGTTATCTACGTTTGTTTCATATAGGACATTCTGTTTTTATTTTTTCGTATATCATGTGAGTTCATAATAGTTTGCATTTGCACCCATGCTTGATAGGAATTTTGTGTTGTTGACGCTTTTGATTGAGAAGTGATATGCTTTGTTCTTGTGCACACACATACACTAGTAAGTTGAAGCTAGTAGACTTATTGAATGTTGTAAGTAATTAGAAGGACATGAATATGTGCAAGATGATTTAGTTTGCATGCTTTGAATACAAGTTGGTGCGTTAGAGAGATGTTTGCTTGGGATTGAGTATGTTTTTCCACCAAGTGAGATTTTGAGCCTTATTGCTTATTGCATTTTTTGCAATTTATTCGTTTGCTTGAGTGTCCACAGATTGTTTGCATTGCTAGCAGTTGTTTGAGGTCTTTCTTGAAACGCATGACATTATTTGATGATTAAAATGATAAAGGCATTAGGAATAACTGCATATTTTCCCATATTACCACACCATATTAACATGATCAATTAGTTAACCCGTTGAGCTTAATCCTATTCTTTCGGTGACATACCACATTACTTGCCTAGACCTTTTTCTTGTATTGGCCTTACATTAATTTAAACCCACATTGTCAAAGGCTAGTATAGTGCTTGAGGGAGTAATAAGGTGTGCAAGGAGGGGTTTATTGTTGGTCATACTTTTGGGGAAAATATTGAGATTGGGTTTGGTTGTTTACTTGATAGTCGGCATGTGTAATAAATGGTGGGATCATTGTTATTGTTTATATTATTGTTTTATTTAGCTCTTAAGAAAAAAAAAAGAAAAAAAGAAAAAAAAAGAAAAAAAAAAGAAAAAGAGAAAAAAGAAAAAAAATATATTATGAGAGCATGTTTGTGTTTGTTGTGATCCTACTTTAGTCGACTAGTCGAGTGTTCTTAGTAAAATTTATGTGGGAGGAAATAGGGTGTTGTGAATGGTTCATTATGGTACTTACTAGCTTTTGACACTTCACCTGTTTTGGCTTATTTGACATACCTTGTCCCTAGCCCCCGTTACAACCCGAATGAAGACCTTTTGATTATTGTCATTGATGTATGTTGTGTTAAGAGTTAGATTGATACCAAATGTCAAGCATGTTTATGATTTTGTTGGAATTGAGTGATACACTTACCCTTGATCTTGAGTGAATATTCTTTTTTGAGTGGATTGTGAGTGTTTGCTTGTTTTTGCGTATGAGATCCCGAGTTTTGTCTCAAAGATGTGCTCTTGTAGGCTTAGCATGTTTACTAACTTATTCTTACACTTGACATGGACTTGTGAGAACTTATGCATGTTCATTGAGTAGACTATGTGAATACTTGCACTTTCGACACCAAGACATTGCGTATTTACTTTGATTCTTAAGTTGATATGGCATGAGAGGATTTGAAGGTATGGTAGGTTAGATTAATTGCATTTTTCATATTAGTTGCATTCATGCATTGCATTGCATTAGGTTAAATGGATTTTGTGGGTACATTCACTATAGGCCCTCACGAGACCTTACTCGTCCACTAGGGCTACCTAGGGGTTTAAAGGGCTTGTTGCATATGCCAAATGCAACCGTGATCACCTACGGAAGTGGTACTAATTAGGTAGTTGTAATTGTTTATGCTTGAGGACAAGCATCAGTTTAAGTTTGGGGGTTTGATAAGTGGATTTTATATCCAATTGGAATGCTTCCGTTCGGCTTAAATTGATTGTTTTGGACTCAAGTTGTAGTTTTGATGTGTTTTGTGTAGTTGTGAAGGTTTGCAAGAATATCTAAGCTTTTGTCGTTTTTGGAGATTTAATTGATTAAAATTCGGATTTTCCGGGAAGGTTGCGCAGCTTATACTGTTTTGGCCATATCTGGAGTTCTAGAAGTCCGTTTTCAGCGATCTTACTGCCCACGCGAAGCTTGAGAGATTTTCTACAACCTGGGATAGGAAACAAGTGCAAGAAATGTGCTGAATAAAGTCGCGCACGTGATCTTGTTAAAGAAGGCTGGGAATTTACTGTTTTGCCCTTTTTCTAATTCTAATTGTATTCTGGGCAGTTTTGGGTACCTTCTTTAAATCCTAATTGTAATAGAAGGCAATTTCTTGCTAGGCAAGATATGTAGAGCCTATAAAAACATATCCTATCATTGTAAATCATAATAATTCATAGCTTTTAATCGTATCAAGGTACTTTCGATCTTCAATTCTTTCTTCAATATTATGTTTTCATTCATTATCATTATTATTATGTTTTCTTTATTAAATATGCGTAACTAATTCTCTAATCTGAGGATTGGGTAGTATTCCTTGGTATTCATGCATGCTTGATTAGGTGATTTTCTGCTTTGCTGATCTGTTAATGAGATCTTAACACAATTAGGGGAGTCATGAACCTTTGATTGTATTCTAGGGATTGTAATAAGCTTGGGAGAGAAGTTACAATCTTAGTACATGATTTAACAGACATAATTTGAATATTAGATCGGGAGATTAATAGGAGAATTGTGAGACATATAATTCTTGGCACTTAACAGTTTATAGATATACTTTGATTGTATCACGGGAGTGACAATTAGGGTGTAGCTGTAGGCACTATATTGTAACCTGGGAGGGTACAGTATAACTTTAGAAGAATTGTTTTCAGCAAGGTAGGAACACAGATATCACATTAATATTGAGCATGTATTGAGACCAAGTGAAGAACCCCAGTTCTTAGATTGTTTTCCTCATATATTTTATTCTCGATTGATAATTAGTTTAATTTAGCTTATAAACAAACCAATCATTCTTCTACACTTCTAAATTGTGAGAGATAAGAAACTTGAACTTGATATTACATTCAGTCCTTCCCTGCGAACGAACAACAAAAATACTACTAACATGATTCAGACTCACGACAGTCCGAAGAACACTCGACAGATTCAAATATCCCGAAGGATGTACCTTTCCTAAACAATTTATCAATTCCAGAAATCCTAACGAAACATGCGAATAGGACAAAGAGACACTAACACGCCTATTTCTTATCCCAAGAACACAGGTAAAATCATGCGCATACTCGCATATGTGTGTATATAGATACTTACATACAGATGCCTACATATATATTCAAGAACACATATTCAAGAATGTAAAGAGACGATATACAATTAGTTGGAATGAAGAGTATAGAGACTTACTGTTCTGAAGATTGCGGATAAGATCGAGTTCCCGGGGATAAAATGCTTGAATGTGGACATCAACCGGAACCGGAGAGTCAAAAGAAATCGGTGACGAAATGACGGCTCCGATGGTTGCTAAAGCTTTTCTCTAAAAAGGATTCTTTTTCTCTAAAAATATGAGGGCGTATGCGTAAAGGGGAAAAAGAAAAGAGATGAGGGTTTAATAGAAGGATTGTGACGGTTGGATGATTGGCGTTTCAAATTCAACGGTTGAGATTGGGGCGTGAATCTTGAGAAAAGGCAGCTGTCAGTCATAAAGGGACAAGACTTCCCAAGAAAAGACTCGACCTTGTCCTTCGTTCTCATTATCCAGATAATACAACTGAAGGCCGACTCAGTTTTTTATCGTACTAAAAAGTTATTTTTTGGATGGCGTCCGAACGAATGTTCCGAAGATGGGCCAAGGCATTAACTTTTCTTTTTAAAAGTAATTTCGGGCGACCCGAAGGGGATATTCCAAAGAAAGACTTAGGCTTTAGCCTTCGTCCTAAGGATTACTCCGAACGAAGCCTAGGGACATGTTAGAGGTCCAATCTCTTAATGGGCCGAACCAATGGCCCAATGTTAAGCCCAAGGAATAAAATAACCTGTTCTACATGAACGGTCACATGGCTATCAATGGCCGACCGTGGCCATGATGAAAGGTATTTTACCTTTAAACGGTCACATGGCCCCATGATCCAAAGAATATTTGATACTCTGGAAAGCAGATCTACATCTCAACAACTGCAAAGAAAAATAAGTATAAAAGGAGGTAAGATTGTTCATAAAATCCAGAACTACACACACAACAATACAAATTCTCTACGTTCAAATTACCTTACAAAAAACCGACTAACTTATTCTCACACCGGAGGTGAATCGGGGGGCTCCACCCTCGCATTCTCTTTCTGCAGGTCCTACCGAACGAAGCCTGGGAGAAAATTGGTCGTAACAGATAGTAATTAAAGAAAATGTTGCTGGTAGTCAAGAAGAAGAAGAAGAAGGAAAATTGATAAGAAAATCATCACTTGATGCCAAGCTGAAGCTTAAAGGCATTGCTGAAGAAGAAAGAATTTCAAAGAAATCAAGTACAACCTCTGTTGCTACACAAGTTGTACAGAAGAAAGAAAACACAACCTCTGTTACTACACAAGTTGTGTCAAAACCTCTAACTTCTCAGTTGAAATCAATATTTGGAAAAGGAACACTTGTTGATCCAAATCAAAATCAAGTTTCTGGAGGTCCTATGGATTTTTCTGATGGAAGAGCTTTAACAGGGAAGATTGGAAGAAATAGAGCTGGTCTGGGCTCACATAGAGATACAAGGCAACAAACTGGTCCTAGAGATCCTTCTTCACTGGCTATTCCAGGTCGTGGTGTTACTTAAGAGAGCTTAGACAGACTGGAGTCAGTACAATTGGTCTATCAGAAGAGTTTAAATAAAGATTTTCTCTTGTATTTTATGACTGATGGAACAGTATACAAGATTGGTGAGAATGATCTTGATTTGAAATTTTGGGAAGAATTAGAATATGTTCTTTATCTTTTCAAAGTGAAAGATCGAAGGACTGAGTCAGTAGCAAATGTGCTTAGACAAAAGATGCTTAAAAACTTGGCAACTAGAGGCATGAGATATAATAGCAAATATGTTCCTAAGTACAGAGATTGGAATGGAAATATTGTTGAGATGAAGAAGGGTACTACAAATCTGAAGACTGATCTGGGTGTCACAGTTCTTGATTTCAACTCACAATCAGAGGAAGTGAAATTTATCAGACTGGGTAATGATATGAGGAGAAACAAAATCTATGATTTGAGATCTGCAATCTATCAGACTGATGAGAATGATCCTGAGTTGAAAGAGATTAAAGAGATTATGCAAAGGGAGCTGGAAAATGCAGAGAGGAGATTGCTTATAGACTATCTGAGACCAACACCAGATGTTCAAGAAATTAGATAGATAATGGTCTGTAAGTATTTCTTATTTTCTGTAATTTTTGTTAAGTAGAAATGTAAACTCTGATCATTTGTTAAACACTGTATTTATTTATTGTCTTTTGACATCTTCAATTATTGTTAACTTGTGCATTTTTGCTAATGAACAAGTTGGGGGAGATTGTTAAATATAATTGATGTTAATGATTTCAGTGTTTAAGTGTTACAGTAAATAATCAGAGTTTAGCTGGAAGCAGTCAGAGTTTGGATAAACACTGATGAATGGAAGCGCATACGCTGATTGAATGGAAGCGCAATAGAGTTTGTTAAACTCTGTTCAGTGGAAGCGTCTACAAGTCAACAGTGATTGAAGATTAATTGAAGATAAATATGGAAGCAATATCTTTGAAGATTGGATAGCTATCAAAGAGATTGAGTTGACTTAGAAGACGTGTAGCAATCGTAATTGATATTAATTGTATAGCTTAATTGTAGGAATATCAATTTATGATTGTACCATAGCTGTATGTTTTATTAATATAGTTAGGTTAACCCTAGAAGGGTATCGAACATTGAAATATTCATTCATTGTAACCTAAGCAGCTCTCTATGATATTTTACATCACTGAGAGAGGAATTATTAATTCCAAACAATTTTTAATTGTTAAACGTGTGTTCTTGTTAATCTCTCATACAAAGCTTGATTATATTTGTGTATTCGGCCTAACATTACCTATAGGGATATTGTGGAGAAGAACCCAAAATGGATTACGGATGTGATAGCCGAATTCAATGTAAGTCAAATATTGTATATGTGTGTGTGTGTGTGTGTGTGTGCATATGTGTGTGTGTGTGTGATTTTATGATGCTAATCTTTTTTTTTTGTAGAATTATTACACACACAAGGAGGATGAACAAACCGACGAGGGTGCTTATAAGAGTATTTATAAGCATGTTCAAAGCGAACTTAACCACACCTTAAATGAGACGAAAAAAAAGGCCAAGGCAGATGCGAAGAGGTTAAACAAAACCCTTTTTGATGTTAACTCGGGTTATTTTGATGATGAATTTTGGAAAGAGCTTGTGGAGTATTGGAATAGCGAACCCCATGCTCATCGTTCCGAAGTTGGTGCCAAGAACAGAAAAAAGTTGAAGACTTTGCATAGTGCGGGTGCAAAGTCATTTACGGAGATGGAAGATGTATGTATTGTCTTTTCTTGGTTATGTTTACTAACATTTTGATGTTTTGTTGTAATTTTGAATACTTGTGATTTGTAGGAATATGTGGAAAAGGTTGGAAACCCCCCCCCCCCCAAGGTTGGTGGTATAAGAAGACTCATTTGAAGAAAATGTTAAACAAGTGGCGATAGATGAGCTTCCATGTGATTCGGATTTCATGACCGATGAAAGCCAATTGATTGCGGTATAAATTTAAACCTTTTCCTTCCTAATATAGTATATGTGTATGTTATTTATAGTACTTTTAATTTTATTTTGTATATATAGGCTCGATACGTGGACATAGTCGAGCGAAACCGGGATTGGTTTGCGAGTCAACCCGGCGGGGAGGAAGAAGCTACTCATCCTATACAATGGTTGCTTGAAGCAACTGCCCCGGGGTGTGCAAGACCCCCGAGAAATTAGCTTATTGGTTTTCCACGGATCCCGGCGTCCACTCTCATCCCGGATCTTGCGGCAAATTATCGGGCCCAACGTGTTGGTGGTTCAGGTTCTTCAAGCCAAGCTAACCAAGGATCGGTTATTCCGGATGCCCTATTCATCAATATAGTGAGGAATGTCTTACATGAAGCACAAGCAAATCTGAGCGCCTACCATACTCCACCAACCTTTGAAAGTCACAAATATCGCCAATGCCGCTCTAGAAATACAAAGGAACCCGAAAATGGGGTCACAAGCATTTTCTAATGCTATTGTTGGTGAGGAAACTCGATTGGTTGGAGAAATCCTCCAATCGATTTATAACAAATATGAAAATGCAAATGCGGAGGTAAAAATAAATATAAGAATTTTTCAAGTCACATTTTAGTTTATTCATTATTATAAATGTTAGTGTAATTTTGAATATATATTAAGTCTCGTCTACTCTTATATGTAGGCGATAAGGAGGGCTGAAGGTGGTGCCGATGATGGGGGGAGGACGATGGAGGAGAGGAACATGATAATAAGAATATTTTGGAGGACACAATGCTTTTGAAGAGGAGGGTAATGGAGGAGAAGAGGATAATGGAGGAGAGGAAGAGGGTAATGAAGGGTCTGATAATGACCAAGAGTAGCCGGTTGTTAGGTTTTTCAAAAATTGCATGTAAATTAAGTTTGCTATATTTTGCAAAACTCGTGGTTTAATGTTAATGTATATATTTGGTTTTGATGTATTATACTCGTGGTTCAATGTAAAATTGATGGTTGTTATGTACTTGTTTTATTGGTATTGCTTTTGTAATTGGTAATGTACGTTAGTTTGGGTTGAATATTTGTTATAGGTAATATTGTACATGGGAACCAGAACTGCAGCTAAAAAAATAAATAAATTGAAGACTAAAACCGACCATTTAATCCGACTAATAAACAAAACCCGACCGTTTTGACCATTCATGTGCCCAGAAAACCGCCAAATGATAAATAACACCGACCGTATTCATGTTAAACCGACCAAAGTCGTAATTGTGCTGGTCGGTTGTACTTGGTCGGTTTAAAAGCTCTCTGATCAAAATCTGACCACAGTGGTCGGCAACTAAACCCGACCATGAAAACCGACCAACATTTAAGATCCATTTCCTGTAAAACTCGACCAATTTCATAATTGTTTTGGTCAGTTGTGTTTGGTCGATTTAATTACTTTCTGGAATAAATTCGACCACTGTGGTCGGTTACTAAACCGACCAAAACAGGTCTAACTACGTGGGTAGTGACATGGCACTGAAGTGGGGTCGTCACGTCAGTTGGGTCGCACCTACGTGTCACTAACATGTCAATGTTGTGGGTCTGCCACGTCATGTGGGCCCCATGACACGTGGCGCTGAAAGACATTCGCTGGTCAATGGAAGTCAACGCCAAAACCGACCGTTATGGTGCAAAACCGACTAGGTTTAACCCGGCCAAGTAAAATCGACCATATCTCTATTACATCCGACCGTTTCTTCGGTCGGAAATGACTCTGTTTCTTGTATTGTTTTAGACGAAATGTATAAAAGCTAAATCAAACACCGAATAATTAAAAAAAAGTGTACTTACATTGTATCCTCTGAACGTGCATGCTTTAAAGATATAATTTAGTTGGTTGGTTCAAAAATCATAATGGAATAGATATTTTAAATTTATTATTGACATGGTGAATATTACTGTCCACAAGAAAACACTAAGTTATGGCGATATTTTTGTTGTAATTTCAAATGTTGGAGTCGTATAAAGATTGGAAGATGGGTTGAGTAAGAAGCTAGCTATACGGAACTGTGGTCTCCCCTGACACCTGATATGCCATGAAAATGAACCCTCTTGATGCTGGAAATAATTAATGATCTGCATTTTCGGGATCTTATTTATCTCTTCAATATATGAAGAAATCAATTTAACTGACAAAAATTGAAAAAAAATACTTAAAAAACTCAGATATAAATTTATGGCCTCAACAAAAGAGGGAGAAAGATGAAAGCCCGGAAGTATGACCACATAAGATGGAGATTTTTGAGATCATGAAACGGGAAATCAAATCGGGATTACTGAGATTATTAAATTTAATTATAACTGGTATTCAATATTTTATGATATATAATTGGTGATATAATTCAAATTGTATGACCACACAAGAACCGAAAAATATAATTAAATACAACATAAAAATGCAGAAAAATAAAATGAAAAGAATAATCAAGAATAATCTGGTCTATCCTGAGATAAGTTAGACATGAAAATCGAAAAATGCAATATCTAAATGCTATAGTGTCTAATTTAAACATCTTTAGTCATCTATACTATATTATAATAAGCAAAATGGGGTATATTTTGTAGTTGGTTACCCCCTCTTTTTTGTTATCCTTTTTTTTGGTTATCCCACTATTAAAAAAGAATTAGTTGATTTTTAATTAACCACGTCATTAGTTAGACTCATGCTTTAATATGCAAGCAAGTAAGTTGTTCATATCACACGAAACTTCCCTCGGAAACCGGGCTCCTCTACAACTAAGACATTAGTGTTCGACCAATTTCACTCATTTTTTTTGTTTTAAATTGTTCTCAAATCCTCTTCTTTTTTTAAAAAAATTGTTCTCAAATCCTTTATTTTAATATCCGAATCTACCCATGTGCAGTTAACCAATCAGAAAACTATGAATTATTTTAGAACCAATCAGAGCTAACTTCTAAATCCTAGACCAATCATGTTATATTAAGAATTTTCTTTATTTACATTCTCACCATACCAACTTAACCATGATTAGTTCACTTCTAATTTAAATACAATAATGATTTTATTTAACATATCCATAAATACATATTTTTAAATCAAAAAAATTACTAAAAAATCACTTTTTTAATTTGAAATCGATCACGATATGCACTATTATATATTTTAAATTAAATTTCATAACTACTCATTCATTAATCAACCACTGTTTTAATATTTTAAATTAAATTTCATAACTACTCATTCATTAATCAACCACTATTTTAATATAAAGTCAATCACAGTCATATTATCATACATTACAAATTTATTTCAATAATATATATTATACAATTGTAATCGATTTTAAACAATTTTAATCTAACTCAATTAGAAAACTGAAAAAATTGGATTTGAAATCAGATTTTAAATAACTTGGATAAAATCCATAACTTCAAATACTCGATTTTTTTTAAAAGCTCAAAAATATATTTATTCATAATTTTTTTAATATAATTAATTAATAAATGCATAAGAGCCAACACAACATATATTTAAATTATTTAAATTATTAAATAGCTAAATATTTAGTAAATAGATAATAGCTATTAGATCTAATAATAAGGAATATTCTATATTTAAATCTCACTTCTAAAGATCCACGTCAACAACAAATTTATATTATTAGTTCTAATCAATACATATCATTTATTAAATAGCTATTATTATTACTAATAATTTTATTAATGAATATTACAAAGTTAAATTATATCATTAATAAATTATTATATTCTATTTTATTTAATCATATAATTTTAAAAGTATTTTAAAGTAACCCGTGCTTTGCACGGGCTATAAGCTAGTATATTCTAATATGAAAAATTTATGTAATACTCCTTCCGTCCCACTTATTTTGTCCTCATTCACTACTAGAAAAATTGCAATAGACATCACACTTTAGACATCGGTTAGAAAAGCCACTGATGTTAAAAGTCTATCTAACATCAGTAAAGACTAAACCGATGTCTAATAGTAGTAAATACATCACTTCTTCGTAAAAACGATGTCTGGAGTTTATTTTTAAAAAAATATAACCACGCTTCCCCCTTTTCCTTTCCCCCCTTATGCAAAATATTTCCCCCTTAGTCAAAATTCAACTCCGGCTCAGGCTCTTTTATCGTTAAAAATATAAAAACAAAAAACATATAATCTAAAAAACCCCATCTCCCCTCAAAAACATCCACTAAAACAAAAAACACGACGCCCTCCCCTCTCTATCGCTGAAGAACCCTAGCCCCTCTTTTCTTCAATTAGCTCAAATTAACACACCTCAAGCTCAAATTAACACAACCCCAGCTCAAATTGCGCCAATCGTTAAACCCCCTTTCAATATTAGGTCGATTAATTCAATTTTTTAAATACTCCGTTGAACCCCCTTTCAATATTAGGTCAATTAATCCTTTTTCGTTCGATTTGTTAACAGATCTTAGAGCTTGGAACTTGTTCAAGAAGTAGCTTGGAGCCTGTTCAAGAAGTAGCTTGGAGTAATCGTTTTTTGCTCGATTTGGTACTTTGCTCGAATCTTTTCTTTGTTTTTTTTTTGTATTTGGTTGTTTTGTAACTGCATATCCTCTAAGGTTTGTTCGGCTCGGTTTATCCTTTTATATGTATGTATATATGTTATTGTTCAAGGATTTATGTTTGTGTTCGATTTTTACAATTTTGTTATATGTACGTATGTATATATGTTATTGTTCAATTTGTGTTTGTGTTCGATCTTCAAGCTTCCTACTTTCAGTTTTTCTACCCACCAACTGTTTGTTAAAATTACTCAAACAAATTTTCAGTTTGGTGTGGCTACATTAAACACATTATGTGATTTTTTTTTTATCTTCCAGGAGCAGTAGTAGTAGTACTCGATTGCCGGAACTTTATTTGTTTGAATGATGGATCTGATTCTCTGGATTGCTAAAGTTCTAAATCTTTATTTTGTGCTTGTAAGTTGTAACTATTTAAGATCAATTAACTTTGTTGGTCATGCTCTAAATGTTTTAGTTAATTTGTCCATGGATCAATCAAAGTGTATTTTCATCTAAATGTATTTTTGCAGGATGGGGAACAAATGAGGCGTTGATTATCCAGATTTTGGCTCACATAAATGCTTCACAGCGGAAACTTATTCAAAAACTTATGCTGCAACATATGGAGAAGACTTGCTGAAAGCTCTGGACAAAGAACTTTCAAGTGATTTTGAGGTAAACTGAACAAGGAGGCTTGATCTTTCAGGTTTTCAGATACTGTCAAATAGGTTCTTTTATCCGGATTACTAAATATATGCTTTTCATCATTTTATATATTCAACAGAGGGCGGTGTTATTATGGACTCCTGTACCAGCTGAACGTGATGCATTCTTGGCAAATGAAGCCACAAAGATGTTAACTGCAAACAAGTTAGTAATCATGGAATTCTAGTGATATGTTTTTTCTGGATGGCGTACGCTTTTCCTTTTACATGTTATTGATCAGTGGTTTCTGTCTTGAATAGGTGATGTTATTGGAATCACGAGATATACTTGGTGGACACATTCATACTGACTACTCATTTTGCTGCCCAGTTGATATGGGCGCATAATGGTAAATCATAATTCTCTTATCTTCTTCAGTTCTTCTCCTTTAAGAATAAGCAAATTAAAATTAGTTGGTGATATTATTTGACAAGCATAATGTGCTGTTTGATAAACCTGTTAGCCATCCTATGATCTTTAAGGGTTGCAGATTCTCTTTTAAAGATATTGATAAGTATCTAGAAGTCAATATTGATTGAATCTAGTAATCTTTGCCAGATTCATTTATGTTTTAAGCATATTTTGCTTAACTTAGAAAATATTCTTGGTTCATTTCTATTTTCTTTCAGATTGCATGTGTATGCAACAAGAATCCTCTAGCACCACTCATACGTCGATTAGGGCTTACATTATACAGGATAAGTGGAGATAACTCTATTCTTTTTTATCATGATTTGGAAAGGTACTCAGTGTTCTATATTGGTAAGTGTTAGTTTTACAAGGTAATCAGTATACTTCTATATACCATAGAGTTATATTGTCCATACTACAACACTCCGGAGACTGGAGAGAGAGAAATAAGGTATTTACTATTTAATCTCTGATAGCCAGACTTGGATGAAATAACTTCTGTAAAAAAGAATAAAAAAAAAGAAATAGGAGTTGGTTCTTATGGGCCACTAATTTGTGTTGTATATTAAATTCTTATGCACACTCTCTTGTTTATATTCTCGGAAATTATATTGGGGATATAACTTTGATCCCTTTTCAGTTATACACTTGTTGCTATGGATAGAGTTGAGCAAACTGGAATTGTAAGTTAACAGTTGTCTTTACTATTTTCCATATGGACATGGTTTTCTTAGTTGTTGATAAGTTCTCTGTCTAAAGCTATGAATTTTTTGTAGGATGCCATTGAGATCAATTTTTCATGTCCCCATGGTATGCCAGAGCGTAAAATGGGTGCAGCTGTCGGTCAAGACTGTGAACTGTTGGGAGAAGTTTGTGAATGGATCAATGCAAAAGCCATAGTTCCAGCTTGGGCAAAGATGACCCCGAACATCACTGATATTACAAAGGTATTCTTGTTTTGTTTTTTGCTTTCATTCATGTTGCAGAACATGATTTTCAAAGCTGTAATATGAGTTAAGTTTGTTATAATTGAGTTCAGTTCAGTTAGAGCGATCATTCAACTGAACAAATGAACAAATCCTTAGTAGAGTTAAACCGTCTGTTTTCTTTTTGCCTTTCCCTTTCCCTTCCTGTGCAATTTTAACAATTTCAAGTTCAGATCAAAAAGTTCATTAGCTCTAAAAATCTGGACATGTCTGTCTTGCAGGTGTAGACAAGAGAACAAGGCCTCTTAACTGGGATACACGTTTAAAGATTGCTCTTGGTGCAGCAAGAGGATTAGCTTATCTTCACCCCTAAGGTCTCAGATTTTGGGCTGGCAAGGGAAGCAACAGAATGAAGTCTCCATATTTCTACTCGAGTCATAAGAACTTTCGGGTACATAAAAAATTTCACAAGTAGTTGCGTGCAAAGGTTAGTTCCAGGTCCGAGCTTGATGATATCCAGATAGAGACTCTTAGACATATTGAAAAGTTCGTGTAAACAGGGCCTATGATATGGTTTTGGTGTAGTAGTAATATTGAGTTTGGCAGTATGCTCAGCTGGATGGATATTGTAGCTGGCAGTATGATTGATATTTGATGAATCGGATTTTGGATAAATTAGTTGGTATCGATATTATATCAATGTAGTTTCGATATTTGGATTGTTTGGATTGTGTATTTAGTTTCGATATGAATTGGATAATGTAGTTGGCCGATTGAATTTTATGCTTGGCTTTGGTATATATTGACATTTTAATGTCGATATTTGGTTTTGGTTTAGCTTTTTACAAAGTAACAACAGCACAGACATGCAATGATGTAAAAGGAATAGAAACACATCAGCTAGATATTAATAAAATGATGTAAAAGAGGAACACAGACATCTGTTCCTTAGTAAGAAACATATGTAAAATAGAGACATAAACATCAGTTCCTTACTTCGAAACTGATGTATATGAGAACCATAGACATCAGTTTTTAACTAAAAAACCGATGTAAAATTGAGACATAGACATCAGTCACTAATTGAGAAACGATGTTAAACATGAACATTGACATCGGTTTATCTTTACAACTGATGTTAAATGTTGACATGGACATCAGTTCACTAATAAGAAACCGATGTGAATTTGAAACATAGACATCAGTTCACTATTAAGAACCCATACCTTTCTCTACACATGCGAAGACATCGGTTCTGGTTTTACATAGACATCGATTTTTAACCGATGTCTATTGACGTTTTTCTAGTAGTGATTTTCTATTTCGTTGTGTCAAAATATTATCCGCATTCAATTAATATGATAAATTTAAGTCAAAATGAAGCGAAATTAATTTTCTTGTTCAAACGAGTCCAAAATGAAGTTTTAGTGAGGTCTAGGGGTCAAACGAGTCAAGAACAAAGCTACAAGTGATTTCCATGCTCAAACGAGTCAAAATGAAACAAAACTAATTTTCTTGTTCAAACGAGTCCAAAATGAAGTTTTATTGAGTTCAAGGGGTCAAGCGAGTGATGAACAAAACTACATGTGGTTTCCATGCTCAAACGAATCAAAATGCAAAATTAATTTTCTAGTTCAAACATGTCCAAAATGAAGTTTTTTTTTTTGCTAATTAAAAATTTATACCAAAAGTAACAACGGATACAAATCTAGGGGCATACCCCGCGAAATCAACATCTAATCATTACAAACAAAAACAACCTAACAAATCTACACAAACAAGCCGAAAACATATAATCAATAGACATTATTCCGAACAGAATAACGACAGAGCAACAAACAAGTCTACATAAAGGAGACTGGCTCACCTAGCTTAAACACATGATCTATGCCAAGTAATAAGTAAATTAAGTTGATCCTTCAGGATCACATCTTGAAGTTTAAGCACCAGCTTCTTCATCCACTTCCCAACATCCAGATTCGTCCCAAAAAGAGCTCGCACGGTTCCACCCATGCATACAACAATCAACATCATCCTTGTTGAATTACCCATCAATGTAATACTCAACATAAGCTCAAATTCTGAGACTCCAAATGTCTCGGCCAGCATTCCACCCCTACACAAGGCTATCAACTGCATTTCCAAACAATAGCATGGGTAACGACTAACACAATTCCCATTTTGGTTCCCAAACCATAAGAAAAGGTAAGGATATCTTGAATAGAATAAACATCAGGGGTTTTCGCTATTACTTAACAAAGCATAATCTGCGTATATGCCCAACTTTCTTTTGTTCACCCCAACGTCACTTTCAAACCTTATGTTGTAAAAACCCAAACAGAGTTTGTGCTGAAGAGCAACAGTCCCTCCTACATTCTCTTCACGTAAAGTCATACCTCTGTTCATAGAAGTCAACTGAAAATCATCTAACGAAGCAGGGTCATAAGTAACTCTAGAGGAAAAATAGACTGATCCATTCCTCATGCAACTGGTGGCCAAAAATGTTCCATCAAAATTCTTGTTCCTCTCATATATCGCAACATGTTTTTGAGAGGAGATCGTATTTCCAAGGAAATACACATCTGCCAGAGATAGAATCATAAACCCAGATAGAGACATAGCTCCTATTGACCTTACTTCCAATCCTAAGAAATCATCAACATCATTCACAATGAACCCAAAGAGTTCCAACCAAATTGAATCCATAGCGTGTAGGACAGAGCTCACCAAGGGAACAAAGCCACCAGGATCGGTAGGCTCATAAACATAATGAATTTCTCCATACAAAAACTTTAACTCCGGGACAAGCTTAATTCTTGCAGTAGCACTGCCCAAATCATACAGATAAACAGTAAGCACATCATTTATTTTGGACTCAATAATAAGTCATTTTCGGCTTCTCCATCTAGCCTGCACAAGCTGCATATTGTAACCCCTTTGCATTTCGTGGAATCCATATCCATCGACCCAGCAAACAGTAAGATACCACTCATTGAAACCTACATCATCATTCAAAGACATTCGAGTCGACAACAACACTTTAACTACAGGTATTCCGTAAAAAAAACATCAATCACACTGCAGCTACAAACTCCATCCAGACCAGCCACATGGTTCCCACTCATTTGACTCTTATTCTTGTCAGAGACATGACTAACAACAGAATTTCCAAAACATAATATTGTAGGCTTGCATTTCTACACCATAGATCCAACCACAATTGCGTAAGCAATCGATGAGTTCTCGACAGAGACTCTTCAAATTGAAAGAGTACCAGCCATGGTACCTTTAAACAAGCACAACAGGCTAATACTAGCCTCAATCATAACCAGCAGCCAACGTTCCTTAATTCCAGAACTCGATTCCATGCTATCAGTGCTAACACCCCCAAGATCAAACACCTTACTGCAGCCAATGTCACTGACTTTCGAATTCCTTCCCATAACTCCTTCTAGCATCTTAACAAGAGAGTTGCTCCTTTCCATGCCATTAACCATACCATCTTGATCTACCAAACACCCAGAATGATGCACAACTTCATCAAAGGTCAGCCTGTTCTCAACAATACACACCAGACTATCATCGAACATCTTGTATGCAATAGATCCCGCTTTCATAACACGCGCAGATCTAGCAATTAGAAAGGGGTTCACCCGTTGAAGCATTTTGTCAAACACCTGGCGGGTGTCAGTAATAACAGAATCCTCTTTACCATAGACAGGTGCCAGCATAGCCACATACAGATGTAACACAACATGAAGAGATTCATCATGGATGAACCCTTTTCCAACCTCTCCAAAGGGCCCAAAGTTGGTTTCCACACGGTTTACAGGGATGTCCCTTCTCAAAATAACATAAGTTGTTATATTGAAACCCATAGAGTTCAATAACAACCTCTCAATCCAAAATGAAGTTCTAGTGAGTATTAGGGGTCAAACGAGTCAAGAACAAAGTTAGAAGTGGTTTCCATGCTCAAACGAGTCAAAATGAAGCAAAGTTAATTTTCTTGTTCAAATGAGTCCAAAATGAAGTTTTTTTTTTGCTAATTAAAATTTTATAACACTAAAGAAAAAGAGTACACTTCTAGGGGCATACCCCGCGAACAAACTCCTCCACCCTTAATACAAAGAATAAAAGGGTAAATCCCAATCAACTAGGAAGCTATAAAAGCCACATGAGTAAGATATACCCACCCTATTCTTCTAGTAAAGCATTAAAACAAGTCTCGGATTTTTTGCTACCCATTCCTGGAACAAACTACATGAAAACAATCTCTCACGAACCATTCTTCTAATTTCCTTGCACACAACCAAAGTAGGGTTACCAGGACCCGGATTATAGACACGGTGATTACGCTCCTTCCAAACATGATAGATGGTTGTACAGAGAAACACCCCAGCAATGGCACGCATCTTGGCATCCATTGGCGTTAGAAATCAATTACTCTGCTGGCATTGGGACCAATCCCTTGCAAACTGAACTGGCATGGAATATCTTATAAGATCATAGTAAGGGCAGTTAGAGAACCCACATAGCACACAGGTGGGATCAACCTGCATTCCAAAGTATAGCATCTTGTCCTTCGTGAGCAGTCTGTTCTTTATGGCCAACCAGGTTATAAAAGAACATTTAGGAACATGGAATGATCCCCAGACAATGTCCTTCCAGTGAACAGGGCCACTAGTCCCTCTAATAGAAGACCAAATAGTGGATAGCTTCACATGCTTCGGCTGTAAGCCATCCCATGTAATAAAATCAGATTTATGAATCTGCACTTGTTCAACAGCTCTTCTGATTTCAGTGACATCATTATGATTAGAAGATGGGAGATCCTAGGTTCCATTTCTAAGATAAACATTAATACTCACAAAGCTGGTAGACTCCGCCGTAGAGACAACCGAAGGAGATATAGAGAAAAGAGGCTTTCTTCTCACCCAGGGGTCATGCCAAAACAGAAAGTTGGATTTCTCACCTATATTATATTGCAAAGAATTCAGAGCTACCTTCCTTGCATTGAAAATCTTCCTGGCAATCCAGCAACAACGGTAAGGCACTTGAGTTGTCCAGAAAGATTTTTTACGGAGAAGAACATTATGAAACCATGCAATCCAAAGGGATCCTGTGTTAGGCTGTAAGATACGCCAAAGTTGATAGAGAATAGCAGCTTCATTCCACTCAAATAGGTTCCTGATTCCCAGCCCTCCTTCCAGCTTAGGCTTACAACAATCTTCCTATCCTACCTTATAATGACACTTGCCATCAGATTTATAGAAACCCCCCACAGAAATTTGAAGATAAGGGCGTTTATCTGCTTTAAAATTCCTTTTAGGGAGGAATAAGTACATGCTCCAGTACCCAACTATACTAACAAGAATTGCATTGATCAGTTGGAGACGCCCTGCAAAATTCAAGAACGTAGCAGTCCATGTCTCAACCCTACTGCACAGCTTCGAGACCAACAAAATGCAATCACCTCTGTTGAGTTTCCCTGTAATAAGGGGCAGACCAAGATAAGTAATAGGCAAATAGCCTCGCTGAAACCCAGTTTTCTCCAGAATGGCCTCAGCAACATCATGTCTCACATTAGAAAAGAAACATGTCGACTTAGCAAGGTTAGGACTAAGACATGAGCATTTTGAGAATAAAGCCACACCATCCATTAACACCGAAACAGACCTAAGGTCACCATAGCTGAATAAGAACACATCATCTGCAAAGATAATATGATGTAAATTCACCTCTTTCGTTCTCCAATGAAATCTGAAATCAGAAGCTGAAGCAGCCTTCCCTAAGCAAGCAGTAAGAGCTTCCATTGCAATCACAAAAAGATAAGGGGATGAAGGGTCCCCTTGTCTCAAACCAGATTCTCCTTTAAAGAAACCCTCAAGACTGCCATTAAGCTTGACAGAAAACATGGTAGAGGTGATACACTTTTCCAACCACAAGGTGAATTGATGTGGAAATCCCATACGTCTCAGCACCATGAAGAGAAAATTCCAACTAAGAGAGTCAAAAGCCTTGTGAATGCATGTCCAGCTTTATAGCACAACGAGGCTGCCCAGAGTTGCGATTATAATCTTTACATAGGGCTTGGGCCAAGAAAATATTGTCATCTATGGATCTTTTAGCCACAAAAGCAGACTGAGATGGGGAAATGAGAGAAAGTAAAACCGATTTGAACCTCATTGCCAACATTTTAGAGATACATTTATATAGGACATTACAACAAGAAATGGGCCTAAAGTGTTTCATTTCAGAGGGGTTGGCTTGCTTAGGAACCAGACAAATGGAAGTTGCATTAATAACTATAGGCAACTGCAATGTATTGAAAAAGTGAAGAATACCTTTAGTGACATCATGTCCCACAATATGCCAAACAGATAAGTAGAATTCCACAGTGAAACCATCAGGTCCCGGACTTTTATTTTTTTCCCATCTTCTTTAAAGTACTAAACACCTCACTTTCAGAAAAGGGAGTGTCAACAAATCTGGCTTGAGTATCCGCCAAAGTAGGAAGCTCAATGTCAACAGGGAGATCAACAACATCATTATGCGTGCCCAGAATGCCCTTATAAAAGTCAGTGGCAACCTGTGCCATGGCTGCATGAGAAGTATGAGTAACTCCCTGAGAGTCTTGAAGAGAAAGGATTTTGTTGACATTCCAATTACCTCTGCATGCATTGTAGAAGTACTTACTATTCCCATCATCATGCTTCAGCCACTGGATTCTAAACTTTTGCTTAAGAAAATTCTCCTCCAAGAGAAGAGCTTTCGAATACATCTCGATAAACTCTTTTTCTTCCTCAAATTGAGCTGCAGTAGGAGAAGCATCCATATTCCTTTGAAAGTTAAGCAGAGCATTTCTAGAGTTAATAACCAGCTGGTGCAAATCTCCTACCCTCTTGTTGAGACCTTTCAAAGCTACCTTAACTCTTTTATTTCTATGACTATTTTTTGTTCCTACAACGTTCGGGGCCTTAACAATAAAGTTGCGTTTATCAAGGACTTTATCTCTAATAATAACATCTCCTTGATAGGTCTTATGGAAACTCATGTTCAAAAGGACGTTGCTAGGATTACCTCCCGGAATTTAAATCCACGTTTTCAGTGGTGCTATAATTATGATTTTCATTCGGGAGGCCGTATTTGGCTGGGATGGAACCCTTCTTTTTGGAATGTTACTGTGCTTGCTTCATCTGCTCAACATATAACATGTTCTGTCTCTCTTGTTTCTTGTAAAAAAAGTTTCATTATCTCTTTTGTCTATGGTTTTAATGAAGTTGTTGATCGTAGACCTCTATGGGCGGATTTATCCAGGATTGCTGCAAGTTTGAATGATGAAGCCTGGGTCCTAAGTGCTGATTTTAATTCCTGCATTAGTACCACTAGTATGTTAGAATTTAAAGACTTCATGCTTGCTTTTGGTCTCACAGACCTTAGAAACACTGGGCACTTTTTGACTTGGTGGGATAGCAATATCTACCAGCCCAAGTTTAGAAAGTTAGATCGTGTGTTGATCAATTCTCATTGGCATAGTTTATTTCGTTGTTCTACTACGGAATTTATGCCTCGGGGCCTGTCTGATCATAGCCCAGCTATCACTTCTCTGGGCCTTGCTCATGCTTCTTGTTTTAAGCCCTTCCAATTCTTTAACCATCTTATTGAGGATCCCAACTTTCTGAAATTGGTTGAAGATGCTTGGTCTCCTGTGGTGGATGGTGATCCTTGGTATATTGTTACTACCAAACTCAAAAGAGTTAAGGTAGCTTTGAAAGGTCTCAACAAGAGGGTAGGAGATTTGCACCAGCTGGTTATTAACGCTAGAAATGCTCTGCTTAACTTTCAAAGGAATATGGATGCTTCTCCTACTGCTGCTCAGTTTAAGGAAGAAAAAGAGTTTATCGAGATGTATTCGAAAGCTCTTCTCTTGGAGGAGACTTTTCTTAAGCAAAAGTCTAGAATCCAGTGGTTGAAGCATGGTGATGGGAATAGTAAGTACTTCTACAATGCATGTAGAGGTAATTGGAATGTCAACAAAATCCTATCTCTTCAAGACTCTCAGGGAGTTACTCATACTTCTCATGCAGCCATGGCACAGGTTGCCACTGACTTTTATAAGGGCATTCCGGGCACGCAGAATGATGTTATTGATCTCCCTGTTGACATTGAGCTTCCTACTTTGTCGGATACTCAAGCCAGATTTGTTGACACTCCCTTTTCTGAAAGTGAGGTGTTTAGTACTTTAAAGAAGATGGGAAAAAATAAAAGTCTGGGACCTGATGGGTTCATTGTGGAATTCTACTTATCTGTTTGGCATATTGTGGGACATGATGTCACTAAAGGTATTCTTCACTTTTTCAATACATTGCAGTTGCCTAGAGTTATTAATGCAGCTTCCATTTGTCTGGTTCTTAAGAAAGCCAACCCCTCTGAAATGAAACACTTTAGGCCCATTTCTTGTTGTAATGTCCTGTATAAATGTATCTCTAAAATGTTGGCAAGGAGGCTCAAATCGGTTTTACCTTCTCTCATTTCCCCAGCTCAGTCTGCTTTTGTGGCTAAAAGATCCATAGGTGACAATATTTTCTTGGCCCAAGCCCTATGTAAAGATTATAATCGCAACTCTAAGCAGCCTCGTTGTGCTATAAAGCTGGACATTCACAAGGCTTTTGACTCTCTTAGTTGGAATTTTCTCTTCATGGTGCTGAGACGTATAGGATTTCGACATCAATTCACCTTGTAGTTGGAAAAGTGTATCACCTCTACCATGTTTTCTATCAAGCTTAATGGCAGTCTTGAGGGTTTCCTTAAGGGAGAATCTGGTTTGAGACAAGGGGACCATTTATCCCATTATCTTTTTGTGATTGCAATGGAAGCTCTAACTGCTTGCTTAGGGAAGGCTGCTTTAGCTTCTGATTTCATATTTCATTTGAGAACGAAAGAGGTGAATTTACTTCATATTATCTTTGCAGATGATGTGTTCTTATTCAGCTATGGTGACCTCAGGTCTGTTTCGGCGTTAATGGATGGTGTGGCTTTATTCTTAAAATGCTCCTGTCTTAATCCTAACCTTGCTAATAGGGATGGCAATTTAACGCGATCCAAAATCCGAATTTTTGGATATACCGAACCCGAATTTTTGGATTTGGATTTGGATATGAATTTAAATTTTAAACCCGAAAATTTTTGGATTTGGATATTATGTATACCGATCCGAAATCCGATTCAAACCCGAGCCGAACCCGAAACCCGAAAAATACCCGAATGTATATATATATATATATATATATACACATTATTTTACATATAATATATTATACATTTTAATATACATTTTAATACAACATTATACATATTATTCAAATTCAATTTTAATAAAACATTTTAATAATTATATATAATATGATAATTTGTAATTATTATATATAATATTTCAGATGTAAGACGTACATATTATTTATTTTATTAGAAATAGTCAAAATAATCTTGGGATTTATCTTCTCTTTTTCAAAATCAAATTTTTTTAATATATTTAGGATGTAAATTTTTTTATTTGACATTAATTTTTCATTGTGTTGTATATTAGGAATTATTAATTTAACATGTTTTAGATTTTACTTACTATGGTATAATACATTATATTTGACTACTTAATCATATTTTATTTTAATTATTGTATAAACATTATTAACGTTGTCAACATATAATGGTATTTTTAAACTTACTTACATTATTTATTTATTTTATTTTTTTGCTAAATACTTACATTATTTTTAATTTTGAATACCCGAAAATAACCCGATCCAATCCGAAATCCGACAGATTTGAATATTGAATTTTGGATTTGGATATGAATTTATTTTTTAAACCCGAAAATATTTGGATTTGGATTTTGCAAAACCCGAACCCGACCCGTTGCCCGACAAAAAGGTTATTAATAAAACACTACAACTATACTAGCAAAAATTCATTTCCAACAGCAGCCTGAACCCTCAATCTCCATTCTGGGAAGAGGGGTGTGATACCACCGGAGCATGGCTCCTTTCGAGCATACTCTCGAGCATACTGGCATCTTAGATTACTCAATAAGCATAAAGTCTAGAACACCTCAAACAGATGGATAACTAGCTTCTATTACAACCACATAATATTCCAAAAGGGGAACAGAAGAAATCATAAAATTGCTGGAAACCAAATTAAACAAATTATAATATATAAATATGTATAGATTTTGGATCACATGAGATCCAAAATATAGTAATAAGGAGCTACTGGAACAAAATCTAATCTCCCACCTCAATTATCACCAATATAAGGCCTACACGTGTATCGTGAAATCTGAAAACAAACTGCGTAACATCAACAGCAAGCCTAATATCCCTAAACAATCCCAGTCAAATGCACAATATATATCATACACATCACCAAACACAATATCATAATTTCATAAACAAGCCGAAAGGGTTAGATGATCTCTCCCCTGTACAGAAAATTACACTTGTGGCTGCTTCTGTACAGTAATGAGTTTCTTTGTTGACTAACCAGGCTCCTGTGCTTTACAATTAGCCAACCCTCCCTTCTTACAAAGCCATGACATACAATGCTTTATCCAATCAAATAACTCTCATTTTCATCCAAAAAGTATAGATATTCTTCAAGAATCTGGGTTATCCCCCCTCTTCCTCAGCCCTTAATGTGCCATCCACGTTTTTAGAAAGACCTGGTCCAGATCAATCTATCTGATTGCTGAAGTTCAGAATGACTAGCAAAGAGCCACTTTCACAACCTGACCTCAGTTATTCGTGACCATGACAGCATTTAGAGCAGGCAGAATAATTTACCAGACATGACAGAACAATTTATGTTTCTGACGAAGACTATAACCCATCATAAGAGAGAAGCTCTAGACCTCAACTATTATAATGGAGCTTCTGATTCTGGGACCCTTGGCCTGGCTGGCCTTGTTGCTGTTGTGGAGCTTGAATGTTATGTGGCTGTGTACTGTAGTTGGTGAAAGGCTGGGAATAAAGAGGATTCAACAACGCCTGAAAAAAACAAATATATAAATCAAATAGAGCTCATTAACTGAAACAGCATCAGGAAGCTACAATGCTCTTGAAAGTGCAGATGGTGGAAAACACCTCGTCCACATTCCTGCTAATAAAAAATAAGCAACCAGAAAAAGTATTCAACAAACAACTAAAGTTACAAAACCTGTGATTGGAGTTGACTAGCATTGCCCAAGCCAAAATGGCTCTGTGAGGCATCTTCTTGTGAAGGATCACTGAACCCAACCTGAGTAAAGAGGCCTTGTGAACCATGGCCCATGTAGTCCTAAGATAGACAAAGATCAAATAAAGAGAAGTTAGTACCCGCATACAGGCTAGTGACAGACTACGAGATATTCAGATTACAGGCTCAAAGTTTTGAAGAAATTTATCATTCCATTTGGTATTTTCCCCCTAAATGTTTATGTTTTTTTAAAAGAAAAATGTTAAAGAAAAAAGTAGACTTGTAAAAAAGGGAAAAAGAAAAAAGATAACAAGTTATAACCTAATTTGGCAGGAACAAACCTGAGACATAAACTCATTGCCTGAACCAAAGCGAGAATATCCTGCTTGAGAATTTTGATTCAGGTAGCTACTCGGAAACCCACCTTGTGCTCCCTGTGTAACATAATCAACAGTATATCCACTTTGAGAAGCCTGCAATCAATGAAATATAAAATGTCAACCATAAACTAGGGCTATACACAAATAGGTAAAAAAAAAAAAACAAAGAACGTAACACTGAAAGTAACAAAGTCTCCCTACCTGAGTGGAGAAATCAGCAACGTTATATGGAACATGTGAACCCTGACTCTTAAAATCATCTCCCAAGAAATCCTGATAACAAGTATTCAATATATGTTATAGAATAAAATTTATAAAAAAGCGTTGCCTTTAAGAAATTTAATATTACCTGAGACATGCCACCAACAGAGAAGCCATCCCGAAATGATTGGTTTGGTTGAACGCTCATCTATTCAAAAGAAGAACTAAATTTAGGAAGGGATAAAGAAAGAATATAAGAGGATCCTATAAATAGAAGCAAAATATTGTTATGACTGGAAAAGTAAATCACTTGCATTAGAAACAAATCCAGGTTGCGACAATGGACCACCAGGAGATGGCTGGCTACTTGGACTCTCCAGAGCAGAATAATTAAAATTAGACCCAACACTTCCAATTGGTTGCTGAGTGGCTTGCTGTTGTGAAAGATGACCACCTATGGGAGCGCCACTATTGCCACGTCCGGCACCAAAACCTCGACTTCCTAGCTGAGGTACATGAGGAACAGCTCCAACAGGTCCATGTACAGCACCACGGGCAGGAATTGCATATGGCTGTGGAGGGGCACCGTGATAAGGTGGAATTGGGACGCGGGGCATAGGATAACCAGCTGGATGCAATCCAGGTTTATGTGTACCATTGGATGGACCAGGTGGCATGAAAGAACCTGCAACGCGTAAATTTAACTCAACATTAACAAGTCAGGTAGAAACAATAATGAGAAAGCTTCTCCTGCTATATAGCATTACCACTAGCAATGATCTCATAGTACTCAACAGATCAGACGAGTTCATAATGAAGATTAGCCTGAAATATTAATTATCAAAATCTAACATACCCCTAGAACGGCTACTTCTCCTATCAGCATTTGCACTTGATGATGCAGACCCAAAACTATCAGTAGGCACCATTCCAGGTCCACCACCAAAGAAAAGTCTTCGATCATTGTAGATCTGTAAAATGAACCATCATGTCATCGTAACACTGCTAAAACTGTAAACAAATAAATACTAAGAATAGTAATTACTCGAGAGCTTTACCTTTTTCGGCTTTTGAAACTGCACCATGCTCTGTTTCAAATTATTTAGAGGTCCTTCCACCAAACACTCGTGTTCCTGATATAAACATATGAAAGGCAGAGTAAGTTTGTAGGCAATCAAACATATACATAAGCTTAGAGAGCCTGGGGAGAAATAGGAGAAAAATCAATGCAAGCAGAACTTGTTTCACTGTGCTTCTGGTTAAATTTGTTAACAAAGACCACCACTAATCTACCATCAGGCCTCCTAAAGCATGAATAAAATATCAAAGAGACTCATTCTGCTGAAAATCCAGTGTGAAGGCCACACTTTGACAAATGGCTACCTACATTACATATTCCCTAGAAAAACAAAATCTGAAAATCCAACAAACTAGCATGCCACAAATGTTTAACAAAAGTGTTCTACAAAGTCCAAGACTGGACTAGATAAACATATTGAAAATATGCAAATGACATTTATAAGCAACTAAACAAAACAAAACAAAACACAAGGCAGGATTGGACCTTATAATGTGTTAATAGACCATTCCACAATGGTTGTTTGCTAAGAACTTTTGGATTGCCCAGGATGACAATGCCATAACGCGCACGAGTAAGAGCAACATTCAGCCTTCGTGGATCATTAAGAAATCCAATACCCTGGACGAAAAAAGAAATCAGCATAGCACCATTATTAAAAACATACAGTTTCAACATGAACCATCCTAAAACAAAAAAGGGTAAAATCAAGAAGGTAACCGAGTAAAATAAAACTTTTATATAAAGGACTCTTAGGAGACAAAAAACTATCTATAAATGATAAAACTCCTGACCTATGTTTGTTTCGAGGGATTATAATCCCGGATCTATTATCCAGGTAATATAATCCCACAACTAATAATCCTATAAATATCCTATCCCATTTTATATTGAAAGGAATAAATTTAGGACTAGATTATAATCCATTAAAATTTTAGTTCTAGGTTTGTTTTGAGAATAACATATGGGATTGGACTATTATCCTTTAAATTTTCTCATCCTACGTTTGTTTTACATGGGATTATAGTCAGGGGATTATAATCATTTAAAAAGTGACTTGTTAAAGAGGGGATTTTTCTATTACTCCAACAAAAAGAACATGGGATTAATATTTTTTTTGATGCAAGCATGGAATAAAAATATATAAGTACTATAGTCCTTGGACTAATTTCAAACAAGTTTTCACAAAACATGGGATAATTTTTTTTTAATATTCCTATACCATGCCTAATCCCATGAAACAAACATGGCTTTGGTAGAAATTATAAATATCTAAAACGACAGAAAGAGTCCGAAAAATGATCAGTATCATCAAATTTAAACTGAAATGCAAACAGTATAGGCATTCAGATTTTTTAACATTTTAATCCTGTAACATGAACTAGAACAATCAGAAACAGGCACATGCAAATGAACTACTGACTATAAATCTCATCAAGAATGGACTACCTATTTTTCAACTTAACTCGATAATTAGCATGCTAAGTCATGATTGCACAAACACTAAGTTACTTAAACAAATGCTAGATTCTACTTAATTAGCCAAAAAAACAATGCAAGATTCTACATCGAAACAGACAAAAAAGGAGACACGAGAGCGGTACACACAAGTATATCAACCAACCTGATGTTCGTTACTCCTAACACATGATAAAATGATATAATCTTTTTCCCTCCCCTGAAAAGAATCTACGCTTGCCACCTGTAATAGTAAAATGTTAACACTGCCAGTTCGATGTTAGTGATATTATGATCTGCATATAGCAGCATCCTGGAAGGACTAAAGGGTTGCTGTACCTCGATTTCTTTGTATAGCTGTTGCCTCAAAGCACCATTTCTCGACATATAGTTGACAATATATGCACGCTGACCTTCATACGGTGTTATCACCCCTATCTGTGAATCATTTGGATGATTTTGTTTAATGACTGTCACCAAGAACAAAACATGCAAAAGGGTCTGGCAAGCATACCTGACTAGGAACTACACCACTTTTCAAGAAAGTGGTCACAATTTTTTCAACATTTGCAGCTTCTGTTCTGTTTAGATAAGATGTCCCACTAGCACTTATCTCCTCTTGTCCCATCTTAAGGTAAACAAAAAGAAAATTTCAAACAGTTAGAAAGTTGTAATACCGCCAATTACTGCTGCATTTCTCTATATATCAAATGACAATTATTGCAACGTTGACTCTTATAGTACATGATCGATTAATATACACCTTCGATAAACCTATCCAAGGTATGCCTTCAAAACTATTTTCTGATATAACTAGAAAATTAATACAAGTACATGCACCATCTGTGCATATTCGGCCAACGAATCACAAATAGGGAGAAAATCCGATCGAAGACTAACATGAAACCCAAAATACCTGCACATAGAAGAACATCGGTCGATTTGGCACAGGCCAAGGAAAATCAATGCCTGTCGATTGCCTCTCATTTATTGTTACTCCATTTTGGAGTGTACCCTCATAGAAGCTATTAGAGGGAAATTCAGAAAGCGATGGATGCATCCTATACTGAACCTGTTAAAAATCAAGCATGAACAAAATGTGCGGCTTTAATTATAACATGTTCCTAATATACAATAAAAATAGGATTTACAGTGCTACTGTCTATAAAAACAAAAAACTTGTAAATGAAAAAAAGGTGCACATAGACAAAGCAGAAAAAGGATTATAACCTGCAATCTAATTGGTTTCACACCCAGTAGCACCAGGCGCTCAAATAAAGACTGTGCTAGTCCAGCACGAGCTGCTTTTTTGCACATAATTACAGGACCGAGTTGGCAATGATCACCAACAAGAACAACCTAATCAAAAAGTGTCACCAATATGCATTTCAGACATAACAAAAAGATTACAAAAAAAAAAAACACACACAGATATATATATTATAAAAAACAAGAAAGTACCTGCTTCACTCCAAGAACCAATGGAATTAGACATTCTGGCTCAGTTGATTGAGTTGACTCGTCTATTAGGACCTGCAAAGGTGAATCAGAAATTGACCTACAAGAATTCGAAATAATAAAAGAAAATAAAATCACACAGCAATTCAAACATGTCTGGTTATAGACCTGGCGGAATCTAAAATTTGCCAATCGAGGATCTCCTGCACCAACACAGGTACAGCATATAACATCAGCACTCTGAGAAATTTCTCTCTCTGTTGCCCGCTTCAGTGCCTTGTACTTTTTCTCATCACTACTGGACAGTTCTCCTGTAGAAGTGAGGAAGAGAGTTAAAGTTCTCAAATCAAAATATATGGAAGCATCAGAATGTCATAATAGTTGATACAAATATGAAATGAAGATCAATTTATCAGACAAACACATTAGAATTTCAGTAGACCCCTTTTCAGGTAAAATTTTACTGTATAAAGATTTTGTATAGGTAGATTATTAAAGTATCATAGCAAGTATAACACCGTCAAATCACATGTAGCACAATTTTATTCATTAAAACATAGATAAACTTCTCAACTTTTTTTCATGATATTGTTATTCACCATCAATGAAGTAAATGTTGTAATTTCAGCCTTGGAAAGAAAAAAAAAATTCTTTGCACAATATACTAGATATACTATATAAGTATTTATTATTTAATAGATCAAAATTGATATCTTAAATTACAAAAGTATTAATGCAACTATAAAATCATTCAAATCAAATATAACATAATTATATTAATTGAAACATATTTGAACACCTCAATTTTTTTATTTCATTGTTATTTACCATCAATGAACTATATGTTGTAGTTTAAGCCTTTGTTAGAAAAAACATTCCTTTGCACAATATACTAGATTTGCTTGTTACAAAATAGCTAGAAAAACTAAAAGTCAAGCAGCTAGAAAGGTACACTGCTTCCAATCGTGATCAAGGCAACTCAAACTTGAGAAAGTAATAAAGGATATAAAGATTCACCACACAACATATAAAGCCTAACCTTGTTCATCTTTCAATTGTTGTAACTTGTGAAGTTCACTCTTTTCAGAAGTATCGAGATGCCTGACCTGCAGTAGAGTTATATTATGAGACAAGACTAGTGGTTCAGTACTAAACTGTAGCTATCCCAAATACGCACCTGGTAATGAAGAGTTAGATGTTCCACAGGAGAACTCACAGCTTCCCTCGACTTTGCACAAAGCCTAACAACCTAGTATAAAGACCATCCGTAAGTAGCAAGGACGACATGAAAATCAATTGTATCATTAAAACTCTGGAAATCACAAAACATTATTGTAGACAAGGAAAGGTAACTTTTAGCTAATCACAACTAGGCCCACTAGGTCATGTCATTTGGCTGACTATGATATAAAAGACAACTGTTCCAATTAAACAACAAAATAGTATATTTTGTACCTTCAAGCCAGTGGCACTAATCTTTTCTGCCAGTTGGTCAACAGCCACATTACTTGGAGCACATACCAAAACCTGTCAAGAATGAAAACTCTCACACTATAGAACAGAATATCCAATGGAATATGTACATTTTATGTAGGAAAGTGTCAAAATATATTACCTGCCCTTGTCCTTGTTTGGCCATATGATACACAATAGCTGCAGAAGTGACAGTTTTCCCAGTGCCTGGTGGACCTTGTATCAAACTTATTGGCTTCTGAAGTACACTTTTTACAGCAAAAACCTAAAAAAAAAACCAGTCAGTCAGCATCCCAAGAATAATTAACCACCGCCCTTGCAAGTCAGAAAGGCCACAATACATTCAGATTCGATAGATAATCAGGCAGCAGTGCCTAATGCATAGCACATGTACATCACATATATTACAATGATCCCCATAGTGAAGATTGTAAGCTAGATATAAATTGCTGCACCCGTCCTTTATTGTTTATAAGTTACAAAAGCAGTAAAGGTTTCCCTTGTTAGTAAAGGTGACTATGGAAGTACACAGATGACCGTGAAGTTTAAGAGGTATTATTTACTCATTAATCCCATATAGCATTTCTTCAGGTAGAATTTAATAATTTATGACCGCATCCATACTTGTCATTTTACAGGTCCATCCGTCCATGTATGGTTAGATATTTTAATTTTTAAACATAAACGTTAAACAATCCAAAAATTATAAAATCAACTGTGTTAACTTACTTGAGAAGCATTAAGTTCTGGAAGGCCTGGTGCGCCAAAACGACGAGGCAAGGCATTACGAACCATTTGAACCTCAACTTCATGGCCCAACAAATGATGATAAATGTACCTAACATGAGTTAAAGAAGAAAGGAGGTTAGAATTGTTTTGCTAATGCATGTAAAAGGAAGAGCACAGCAGCAGACCCACCCGCTAACACTTGTTTCATCCACTGCAAAAGTTTTCATTGCACCCTGCATCCTATCAAAACTTGTGCTCTTCCAAACAAAATCAACACTAAACCCATGGTTCACATCAACAGGAACTCCCTGCAAATAACATAACAATTAAAATAGCTAAAGCAACATCACAGAAAGCATACACAATAAACTAACTAGTATGACCAATAAACTAACTACCTGACTTGCGCGAAGCTCAAGGGCCACTTCCTCTTGTGCTGTTAACTTTACCTGTAAAAAACAGACCAGACGTTAATATTTTTTAGACAAAAAGTAGTTCAGTACTTCAATATAATTCTAACAGAAAAGAGAGGCCCAAACCTACTTCAGAGATATCATTACCATAACTTATCTCTGGACCGTGTAAAGCATAATCCTCATTTTTATGATGATCTTGAAATAAAGAGCTAGCAGGTACAAGAATTTCAAATAACAAAACCTACCACATGACCCACAGACTGCCAAGCTGGATGAGCTGCATCACCTGTATAACGCAGTCGTAACTCATCACCAGGGACAAGGCGCAATTCATTATCTTCCTACAGTGTTTTTACAAAAAAATGAATAAGAATTGTTATAATCTTAGGGAAAACTAACCAGAAAAGAATAGAGATTGATACAAACACAGAGACACTGCATTTAAAAAAATCCCTGGCACTACATATATATATAAGCCAAAGCAATAACGGAGTTTACCTTTGGAAATACGAAATACGCTATACGTTTCTTATTCAGACCGATATCCCACCGTATAGTAAGATTGTCTTTGCTTTGAGATTCTTTCATCATCTACGAAAAATAAAAATGTTTGCCATAGCTTTGCTTAGATCAGCATTAAAATTACAGAATGATATCAGCCGAAATAGATTATTTGAGGGTCATACTAGTATATCAGAAACTAGAGGAAAATCAGAAAGTGAAATACAAACAAAAATTACAAGAGAATAATGCATACTTTATCATAATCAGCTTCAAGCTTGATAAGTGGTGCAAACACATTCTGATACTGCAATCAAACAACCAAATTCAACTCGTCAGCAAAAATTAAGAGTGGTAATGACTGCAAGTGCTAATCAGTACAATTTTTGATTTTCTAAACCATACACGTGAAACAACGTAACTAGGAAAAAACTGTACACATATGAACCTGATATGCATCTTCATACTTCAAAGCAACAGGCTGTGGTTCATCATCCACGCCAGGCTTCTCAAGATCCTCTAGTGTAGCATCAGGATTTGACTTCCAAAGTTCTTCTACCTTATTAATCTGTTGAGCACTGATCTGGCGTGCCCTCAACTGCTCCTGTTCAGAGGGGACCTGGAAAATATATTTTCGAAAGGTCGGACATTAAGGTAAGCTTATTATCTTTCGTATTCCTGTATGCAAGTACATACGTACACCTATTTAGCAAAAAAAAAAAGAAGTACATGCACACACCAACCTTGACAAGCCACTGCAAGAAACATCTGTCATCAATAAGGGGACACCATTGACTCAGGTCCCAGTTCATGTCCTTCAATGCATTAACATTGAGACAAGGCTCCCTGCAAAGAAGAACAACAACGCTCTCTGCCTTGGCAGAAATGAACCCAAGAAGAAACACATTTCGGCATCCACAGTTGTAACACTCTAAAATTGTTTCTCCCAAGGGACTGTCTTTATGAAGACAAACTTCTTTATGTTTAGCCCGCACCTAGAAAACACAACATACCGAATCAAAACCCTAAACCTAACAGTAAACTGTACCATAACACATAATTGCATAGAACTTCTTGCAAAGAAGTCCTCACTTAAACATGGTCATAACATTCTACAACATAAGGAAAAAAATTGCACTAGATCTAATAATTACTGCCTAACTAAGGATAATTCCCCAGGAAACTTCTTCGATCGAAAATAACTACACAAAGCTATACTATATAAATAAGATTCCAGATACATTACCTAGGTTACTGATATGCTAGTTCCTAGATAAAAGACTTAAGTTAAGAAATTTAAGCCAAAGGATTAGCAAACTGATAGGAACTACGGAAAATCTAGGTTAAATTCATCCTAAAAAAATTATCTCTGTAGCAGCTGACAGAATAGTTTGACTTAGAATTATTACAATAAGACTTACTATTTTAAAAGACAAAAGGCCCTTACAAACTGCGAAAAGAACATCATGCCACAACAAGTGCATCCAGCCTAGACCATTTCCCTTGGGATTCCCCGACATTACATTACAGTACACTAAGTTGTGGAAACTCATTGTTGCACTAGAACAGCAACATGAATTTGACTGCATATAGTCACTGCAACTACTTATGATCACTGTAACTCTGATGTATTAACAAATTTTAATGAAGTGAAACAACTACTTCAGACCTTTAATTCTAGTATGGCATGTATATGTGTCGTATCATATTACAGTATAAATGCCATCAACCTGGTTAATTGAACAAAGTTTAATAAAAATTGATAAGTTCTATATACGATTTCAAGTCTTCGAAATGTCAATGACTTGTTTCACAAAATGGGGGCAATGCAAATCATCTATATAGTTCACAAACTTTCGAGCTAAGCAAATACCAGACAAACACACATTAAACAGAACATTTAAAACCCTAATCCTAAATTAACACCAATTCCTGCTACAAATTGAATTCTTTATTAATTTAACCCAATACTCCTACATTCACATTCATCAAGTAATTATAAACAGCTCAACAAATATTTTTTCATTTCTACTGCCATAATTAAACATTTATCGTACTTGTAAAAAACACTATCATTAAGCACAAGATTAAGCAAAACAACTCACCAAATGATTAACGATATGCGAACCAGACGTACTCCCTCTGGAATTACAAAACCACTTACGACACGAAGGCACATTACACCTAACAACACACGCAGGATTCTGAACACCACAATAGCGACAAGCATGCTCCGTAAAAGTCCCTTTCCCGAACTCAAACCCTCCGTCATCCTCGGCGGTGTCTTCGAAAGTCAATCCAGTCATTCCGGCTGCCAAGGCCTCCACCGCCGCCTGATTGCCTCTATTCTTCTTACTGGGAGACGAATCAGAGTGATGATCGGATGACGTCGTCAAATTCAATTTCTCGATATTATCGGCGACAGAATCGGAGGGAGTGGGCCATGCGGAGGAGCGAATAGGTTGAGAGAGGTGTTGGAAATCGGGGTAATCGAAGTCGTCGTCGTCGCCGGCGTGGGTGTTGAATTCGAGGAAAGTGTAGGCGTCGTTGCCGGTGTCGGGCTGCGACGCCGTTTCGTAGAGATTGTTTGGTTGAGAATCCATTAGATTAGATTAGGGTTAGGGTTTGTAATTGAGGGTGAAATTTGGGGTTCATGAATGTTGTGTGTATAAATATAAATAAATAAATGGAACTAGGACATGGATGTTGCGTGTGTTTGGTTACCTATTGGTTTGTGCTCAACTGGGGGTGTCACGTGAGGTGCGCGTGGTAGTTTAAGCGATTTTGGAATAAATGTTAAAAATAACAATTTTTTAAGTGAAGTTAACAAAAATATCAATTTCTAAGTGCATTGGCTGAAAATACCGGATTGGATACGCATTTCCAAGTTGGGTATCCCATTTTGTATAAGATACCCAACTCAGAAATGGGTATCTTAAAAAAAAATTAAAAAAAAATGTAGATACGCATTTGCCCTTTGGGTATCACATATGGGATACCCAACTTGCAAATGCGTATCATATGTATTTTGAATACCCATTTTATAAATGCGTATCCAATCCGGTATTTTCAACCATCTCCTTCCAGAATTGTTATTTTCGTGATGAACTTTTACAAAATGATTATTTTTAACCATTACCCGCGATTTTGTGGCTTGTTTTGGAATTACTGTAACAAATTTCGAAATGAGTTGTTTAATTATTTTTTAAAATTTATATACGATAAATAAATATATGATAATATTATTTCAAGAACACTATGTGGATTATCAATAACGTGCCTTAGCTGTTATTTTTCTTGCCATAAAAAAGTGAGTAAAATTTATGAAGGAATTAAATTTTTGAATGACTTGAATTTCTTGAACAAGTCTCGTGAATAAAAATTATTTATAAATAAGAAATTTTAAATGATAATAAAGATACAGTAGAACCTCGGTAAATGAATATTCGATAAATGAATAAACTCGTCAAATGAATAATTTTTTTCGATCTCGACATAATAGAGACAGTGTATTTTTGATCTCGATAAATGAATAATCTCAATTAATGAATAAAAACATTCAATCCCAAACGTATTTATTTATCGAGGTTTAACAGTAAATCATTAGTCTTTTTTTATTCAAAATTTGTAAGATAATTTAAACAATATATAAATACTTTCCATATTTATAGTAATAATATATCATATTATATCAATAACTATCGAATTTATAGAATCAAATGATTGACAATAAATACATTTTAGTAAAACAAGAATTTGAATCCAACAATAATAATATTTGTTAAACAATTTGTGGATTAAAATGAGTAAAAAGGATATTAAAGTTATTATTAATATTTTGACATTCATAAATAACATTTAAAGACAGGATCATCCAGTTAAATTCTCATGTCATCAAGAAACAAATATCAATGAAACAGTTCAAAATCTAGGTAAAAATCCAGTATAACTATTTTAAACATTATCCAAATTAACTAGGGTTGGAAAACATAACCAAAATAATCAGACGAACAAATACGCATATGGACGAACGAATATGCATGTGCTGGATGTGAGTACCACACACGCATATGATAAATGCAAGGATTTTGCTGCATGTACACACATCCAATAAATGCAAAATTTCGTTTTTTTACTCTGATAACATGCATTTAATTAATGGAAATTTCAGATGATGCATTCATGAATTATGCAGGGGTACTTATTCTGTTTTACCTGATCAATACCTAAAACCTCTATTAAAAACTAGCTCTGTAAAATCAAGAAACCAATTTCGACAAAGGATTAATAACAAAACATTACTAATATTCATCAACAAAGCCCATAAATGTCACTAGATCACAATAATTCAAGTGAATTTCAATAAATAAAATCCAAAAGTGAAAGTAATACTTACAATGAAATCGAAATTAATCTCCTGAAATGGATTTGCCTTTGGGGACACCGTTTAAGAGCTTCTAAAATCTCAAGAGATGAGGATGACATAGTGTAATTGTGAATACAAACCACTATGTGAGTAATTGTGATATTTTTGTTCAATCGTCAAAAAAAACTGAATGGAAGGAGCCGCGATGAATGCTTTTTTCTTTTTCTTTTTTAAGTTGCACTCGCATATTTTCTAGATGCAAGGTCGAATGGGTAGAATGGGCACTTTCTCTGACAATTGCATATAAAATTTGGTTATTCGGGACATTTTTTCGCATGATTCATTGTTTAGCTTATTTAATATTATTCACCAGTTAACAAATGACCCCTTATTGTAAGAAGTTCATGCCATTTTATTATCAAATAAATGACTTTTTTAATGAATTACTTTTTATAAATAAATGGTATTGAAATAAAATATCCTGAGCAAAAACAATTTCTTTAATTTTAGAAAAGTTATCATCTAACCGAAAAACCATACAAGTTGCCCCCATATATTTAGACAATATAACCTTCAAATATGAAAAGAAAACGTCCAGGAAATAAAATCAAATTATACAACAAATCTATAATTAGATAATATAGACTATACAAATTTGTTTCTACTTCTGAACTTCAATAAACTGTGTTTCTGCCTCTCCACAATAATTGACAAATGTAGTTGAAAATCATTAAGAAAACTCAAAGAAAATAAATCTTTATTATCTCCATATAAAATATATTAAATCTTTGTATAATCTATGTATAATATAAATCCTGAATACTTTTTCCCACATTCTTCCTATTATATATTAAACATGAAAGGTTGAAAAGATTATTTTTTTTATTGTCTCGTAGTTTTTATCAAACAGTCACAAAGTTGTTTTGGCAAAGATAACTGACAAGCTGTATGCCACGCATATATGTATAAGGATCTCTACATGCATATATTGAACACTATTTAGAGGAAGGGCAAGATACTATAGGAAAAACACTTTTGTCTAGTCACCCATTTTTTTCCTCTGATGTAAAGGGATATTATCTCAATGACTATCTATTAGTACATCATGCTCGAAAATTCGACTTGAATGTTATTATTATAATTAGGTTAAAGAGCACTTACACTCCTGATGATTATATATTAGAGTTCTCTCTTCCTTGTACTATGACAGGTAACATTAAACAACAATTCATGTTGAACAATCTATCAAATGGTATGCAGAAGATATGTATGAGCTTAAGAAGGGTCTCCTCGAAAGCTGAATTACTTAAACATGGTGGTCCCTTGCTTAGGATAGGATTCGAAAGGGATCACTTACAAACTCATCAATAGTGGCCTTTTTAGGCAACAACACTCATCATTAATTTATTAATAGCGACACAAATTCTGACAGTGAAGTGCATGATTCAATTCAGGCGGGGATGGAAACCAATGATTTTACTCAACAAGTTCCATATTTGGCCTATAAAGTGGTGTTAATGACAATCTCTTCTAAAAATTTCATGTGATAGTAGAAACTCATTAAATGGATGATTAACAATTGTAAATAAAATTGTTCTGCTCAACGCAATTTTTTCCAATCACATCCTACATTTGTGTGCCAAGAACTGTAAAACTAAGTCTGTTGTTGTATTTTTAAAAGCCACTTGAACCTAAAAAGGGGTGTCTGAGACTTTTTACCAACACAGTTAACATGTTATATATAAACTTCATGAAACCTAACTATTCTAAATTTTTTCAACTTATACATATAGATTCTTTACTTGGCACAACAAATTCATCTGAAGACTCAAGTTATTGATAATTTTCACGTAGGTGTATGTTTTAGCGCCAAACACAAGAAATTAGTAGTGCTCAAATATATCATCTTTGGTATATTATCTCTCAAATATTTTATTGAATACATTATAAATTGGTCATATGAAAGAAAAAAATTATATAAAATATAATTTTCTCATTATTTAATTTTTAGCGTCTAATTATTGAAAAATGAGGAATATTTCTTCGTTCAACTTTGATATATTTAAGCATACAAATATTATATGACATAGTTATTTGATATGTTTGGTGACTTAATATGATTTGTAATAAGTAAATTTTTTCAGAAACTATTTGTGCATGATTTTTTGCATATAATATAATTGATAAAAAAAATTATAATTTGATTTTTTTTCCTAGTTAAAAAGTACATGTTTACTTTGTTTTCCACATGTGTTGTTTGTAAATCCTATTTTTTTAAGATAAATTGCTGATATTATATTGATACGAAGATAAGACCTTCTGATGTCACTTACAACTGAAGCGAAACAAAAGCAAAATTTAAATATGCAGACCTTGCATACAAACACTACAGACTGTCAGACTATGAAATTAAATTTTAAAGCAAAAATCAAATGCCACTTGTTTTGCATCATACATGATTGAACAACAAAACCCCTCTATTGTAGCGACCTTAACCAACTTCCTTATTGACATTTAGCCACCTTCGACTACAGGAACATAATATTGTGCCTGTTTGGCACAACTTTTCCTAAGGATTTATGGGCTTATTTTTGGATAAAAATTTTATATTTTGATAATTTTTTTTAATAAAAGTATTTAATGTATGTTTGAGATTCAATAAGTTGTAAAAATAAGTTGGAAAATAAGTTGGAAAGTTAGGAATCTCTAACTTTGTCTTAAAATAAGTTAACTTATTCTGGAAAAAAGTTTCCCCAAACACCCCCATTATAATAAAGCAAAATCTAGAGCTTATCATAGTTCATATTACACATACAAAACCCATCTATTACACGTACAAGCACCTACCTGCCAAGACAACAATAGGCTAGGTTATTCTCACAATCTCACTGTAAAATTTAAACAACATCATGCAAACTTATTTTTATCTTATCTGGTAGATAATTATCTACCCAATACTTCTTTGATTTTTTAAGAGTAAAGATTTCAACATCAGCTTACTTCTCATATTCAAGCATAAAAGTTAATGAGTTGTAAATTTCATATTTCTTTGATATCCATTTTTCACTTATTAGCGCCTTGGCTTTTTTTTATATCAATTTCTCCCATTTCCTTCATATGATCAATCTTTATATCATTTTCATTTAAATCGGATAAAAACACTCCAATCTTATGGATGTGTTTACTAAGGATTACAAGATCACGAGTCATATGTGACATATAAAATGAGCCATACTTAAATGATCTAAAGATTTCAATCCTATATGGGTTTCAATCAACAACAACAAAGATAGAAACTCTAAGTGTCTCATAAACTATTTGTACGAACTTTCGATAATCTAAGCTAGGTTGAGCAGCTCCACAGATGATTACACATGGTATGTACTCATAAAAACTCGAAAAACATAATTCTTCGAACATTGATAATTTCTCAATAACTAAATTAAATTTAGCAGGAAGTTCATCAGGTTGGACATTCATAATGTCGTTGCAGTTAATGCGGTACGGTTGATTTATACTTGTATCGCACTCTCTTAAGGATCTTTTCGGGACAGTGTTTTTCCTAGTAAGAAGTACATTCCCAACAAGTGATGCACTCGGATCATAGACTATGATACCTAATGATTTTTTAGTACAACGTAAATGACAACATAGAGAATCAACATATTCTGTAATCTTCTCTATCGTGATTTATACATAATTATTATTAATATATTCATTGAATAACATAGAATATAGAGCTCAAAGGAGTAAGAAGGAGGATGACCTGGATCATATTTAATGTTTGAGGTTTTCAATTAGCTAGTTAATGAGACTAATAACCAATTTCCTATTACCTAAGTTTAATTTATTATATCCAGAATCTTCATTCAACACATCTGTTTGCCGGACAAATCGTGAAGTTTGTTGAGAAAATGTAGAAGAATCAACATTTCTCTTTGGAAGTTTGATATTACCGCTTGTCGTAAATTTATCCAACAACTTTTGTAATTGTTTACAAGCTTCTTTCATGCCTATTTCATGTACTCGATCATGGATTACAAACTTATTATTTTGGGTCTTGATGGTTTATATTCTTGTTGGCGCATATGAAGAGTCTTTCTGCTTCATCAACAAATAACATGTCTTCATGTATATCAATGTCAATTGTTGAAGGGCTACTCATCCTATTGTGAATATGTACATTTTATCATTATATCATCTCGATTTTTTCAATACTTTTAACTTTACCATCTAAAATTTATTTTATTTATTATTCTGATTTATTTTTGTGTTAATAGTGACAAAATACCAGGGGAATGAGATGAAATATATTTTTGTATTAATAATAACAAAAAACCAGCCGAATGACATGAATGATAAAAATATGTTCATCTGGAAATTTAACTATCATTTGGATAGGCATAAATGTAGGTCAAATTAACTTTTCCATTTTAATTCAAAATGACCTCAAAAATCGATCGTTATAAGGAAATTTGACTTGCTAATTGTTGTTGTGTTTAACACTTGTTGAAGGCAGCTATTGTGACTTAAATTCAGGTATCTTTCTACTGCAGTTCATCCATCTCTTTTGTCTAATTACTTTTGTTTGTACCAGAGGAATGAGATGAAATATATTTTTATATTAATAGTGACAAAAAACCAACCGAATGACATGAATGATAAAAATATGTTCATCTGGAAATTTAACTATCATTTGGATAGGCATAAATGTAGGTCAAATAAACTTTTTCATGTTCATTCAAAATGACCTCAAAAAGCGTTCGTTATAAGGAAATTTGACTTGCTAATTATTGTCATGTTTAACACGTGTTGAAGGCAGCTATTGTGACTTAAATTCAGGTATCTTTCTACTGCAGTTCATCCGTCTCTTTTATCTAATTACTTTTGTTTGTATATTAAGAAAAATAAAATACTTTTGACTATACTTGATTGTCACAACCCCCAACCACAACCTGGTTATCAAATTACACGATGATTCCCCGTCACACCTAACTATCGCATTACACGGTAATGAAATCAAAAATATTGCATATGGAAATCATGCCAAACAACTCGATATTGAAATTAATGAGGATAAATAAAATGAAGATGATAAAGTTTAAATATAAGGGATATGATACAAAATGACACACCAGTGATCCCTTAAATCACAAGTACATCCATCCTATACCATATTTTTAGGAAATCACTAGTCATCCTTTATATCATTTTTATCAATATAAAATTCATTTCTCTCTCTCCTTTTAATTTCTTTTCTCTCTCTTCATTACACTTCTTATTCTTCTTTTTCCAAATTTATTATTATAATATTAATAAGGAATGGGTATATGGATTATGGTTAGAGTTGAAATATAAAATCATGTCCTAAATCACTAGGATTTATTATTTTATAGTATTTATAAGGAACACACTAGGATGTTGTTGCTTTTAACAATGAATCATCCTTAGATATAATGATTAATTTAATAACCGTAAATTTATTAATATTCTTTTATCAACGAGCTCTTTTAGAACCATTTGATAAATTTTAATAGTGTGTACGATCACTTAATTATTTGAGTGCATAATTATCGTTACTACATTGATTTCTATTATTATATTGTATCTTAATAAATCATTAGTGAATAAAATGGCCTATTGAAATTTATGGATAAGTGGGTTGCCTAATTAGAGCCCAACCATTTAGTAGCCCATTTGTAACCCAATTAGCAAAGAAATTAGTATATATGGTAAGGAATCAAGAGAGAAGAGATCATCATCTCTTATTTTCTCTCGACTAAAAACACACACACAATATCACCATTAATCCTCTACCTTGCATAGCCTTTACACCTCCAAATATCATCCCGATCTTACATGCATTTGTAGATTTAAAGAGGGAATTAAAGCCTCTTCATTTTGACATACATATTTAGGTGGTTTCAAAGAATTGAGTTTTGATCAAAATTTTCAAAGTTGATTTTCAAGAGGGTATGAGTTATTACCCTTTCTAAAAAGGCTTTTACAAATATTTACATATGTTCTCTCTATTGTCAATGTTAAAATCTTTATGTGAATATTGATTTTGTATTGTTAAATTAGGGTTTTGTTTTGATTAATGTTTGGGGTAGCATATCAATTATTTGACCATTTATAGTGAAACTGGTATATTATATAATTGGGAATTTATGTAATTGTGGGGGATTGTGGTTGCATGTCGGGGAAGGGGAAAGGAGACGACCACTATCGCTGCGGTGGTGGTGTTGGTTGGTTTAATCGGCGGCGGTGGGTGGTTGTCGAAGAGAGAGATGGGAATAGAGGGGAGACGAGGAGAGGTTGAGGGAGATTAGGAGAGGAGAGTGGAGGGAGATTGAGAGAGGCAGTGGGGTGGAGAGATCGGGGATCGAGAGAGAGGCGAACGGAGAGATGGAGAGAAAGAGATCGAGAGAGAGGGATGTCGGAGAAGGAAGAGAGGAGAGGCGAAGAGGGAGAGATGATCGGAGCGAGAGAGAGAGGGTGAGAGAGAGAGAGAGAGAGAAGAAAAAGAGAGTCAGGGGTGGTGGTGGAAGCCGCCGGCGCCGCCACGGCATCCGGCCGGCGACCACCACAGTGGTGGTCAGTGGTGATGTTGTGTTTTGTAATAAAATAATAATGAATTTGATTATTTTTGTGATAATTAATTATTGTTTATAAAATGTAAATTAATTAAATTAATAGCATTTTTTATGATAAAAGAGGAATAATGAAACTGGGAGTTTTGTAAATTGTGAGGTTTATTCTAGTGTGACAATAATTATGAATTAAAATTTCATAAAAGAGTGGATGTTTGGCTTGTTTTATTGTGAGAGTAACACTAGGATATTTTGGTGCTAAAATATAACAAAATTGTGATAAAATTCGAAGGGCTATTAAATCGATTCCAGGAGTAAGAAAAAACTAATTGATTTGTTTAGCGGAATATTAAAATGGAAAGGAAATTAGCAATTTCGAGATTTAATAAAATAGAATTATTTCGGTAGTAGTACATTTTGCTAAAAGGAGAAACAATAAATCATGGATTTAAATTCGGTTAAATATTGGATTCTTGAATTATATAAATTGAGAATAAATAGTGGATCTATTATTGGACTTAAATGAATTAGATATTCTTCGATAGATTGAGAATTCTAGATAATTAAAGAGAATTTTATAAATGCCTTCTATTTGAGATGTGTATTGCGATACCCTAAAATCCGAATAATTAAATTAATAGGAAAATCTATTTAATTTATTTTATGTTGTGATTAAGGCATTATGAGATTTTAAACTTACGAGATTATTCCCAATTATTTGTTCGAGAAGTGCTTGATTATCAAGAGCATGATTACCGAATTATGTGATCCTTCGTGATTTAATTCTTACCCAAGTACTAAAATTATTTTTGATAATTAATTATAGAAATTCTTTCTGAGACTTGAGAATCTTGCTCGCGGGTAACGCTTTTATTTACTTGGTAGCTTTTAGCGTCGAGACAGAGGCAAGTTCATTCCTACCCTAACTCTCGGAAACTTTGTATTTCTGTCATATTATTTTATTCCATATTTCTTTTTGAGCTATCAATTATGAGAATTATCTGTTACCCTTTTATGATGCAATAATTTCTTTTGAGCATTATCTCTCGTTAAATATTACGATACTATTAATTTAGTTTACTTGCGAATTATACTCCCTATAAGCGTAGAGACAAATTCATTGCTATCTGGTCGATCTTATTAATTCGAGACGACTATTATTTTGATTCAGTGAAACTAATCTCATTCGTTCGAGATAGTTAAATTCATTCTTTTCGGTTGAATTTATTGTACAAATTCAACAATAATTTATTGATTATCTTTAAGTTGGTTCATCGTTCGAATCAACCAATAAGAGTATACTAATTAAATCGTTAGAGTTTTACTCATTGATCAAGTGAAAAACATTCTATTTAACGTTCATCTATTTTGAGTATTATAATTATTCGAGTGGTACTATTTGTTCAGTACGACTCATTATATTTCATTTTAAGACTATTCTCATTACTTCGAGATAGTTGCCTTTCCTGTCAAGGGTTGGCACTTTGTTCGTGTCAACCAATTAAAATATATTTATTGAGAGTTTACATCAGTCCATTGTTCGGATTGGTGGTACATTGAGTAAAATTTGCAGTCCGCCAGATCAATTAAATATTTTTTTTGTGAAGTTTATCTCAAAATGTCCGTTCATTAAATGTTCGGGAATTCTGTATTCTACTGGTCAATTTTGGGAAAGAGGCCCATTATAGAGAAAGAGAGACTTGTGTACCTTTATATGGACATGAGAATATTTAGGCAATATGATGCCAGGGTTGATATAATCACCCACTATGATGCTAGCATTCATACTATATATTATATTCATTCATTGATATCGTATTGTAGCCGTGATCGGGCGAAGTGCGGTGTCATTGGAGGACGGTATTCCCGGTCGGATAGTTGATCGCCCCGCCGAGATACTGAACGGATGGAAGACCAGTTATTCAATTATCTTGAGTCATCAGAGTTTCACCAAATGAGTCTTTTGAGTATCTATTTTCGAGATGAGTCTTTTGAGTATCTATTTTCGAGATGAGTCTTTTGTGTATCTGTTTTCGAGATGAGTCTTTTGAGTATCTATTTTCGAGATGAGTCTTTTGAGTATCTATTTTCGTGATGAGTCTTTTGAGTACCTATTTTCGAGATGAGTCTTGAGTCAAAGTGTAAGATTTCTGATATCCAATTTTCATTTAAATTTAGAGTATTTCTTTCGCTAAATCTTATTATATTTATATACCGAGCAAGGAGAGAATTTGCTGAGCACCATAGTTGCTCACTCTTGCTTTACAACATTTGTTCAGCTGTCAAGAAAGAAATATGTGAGACGTCCAGCTAGGGATCCAGTGGAAAGGGAAATGCTCCGGGCTATGCGGACAAGGACTAGAACAACCAGCTGGAATTTGTTATCTTTATACTTTATAGACTCGTGTAAGATATTATCCAGAAATGTAATAATTCGTATTGTAATAAAGTGTGAGCCCGGTCTTGGATCTGTGGAGTGGGACTGTTCCACTCCATTGTAATAAATATTTTATTATTATTGAGCTAACGTGTGTTGCAGGATGCTGAGACCTGATGTGATGACCCGGGTCCCCGGACAGGGCGGATTTGGGGGCGTCACAATTAATAAGAAAGTTTCAACATGTATTGGAGATATTATTGTTACTTGGAGTGACATTAACGCGTATTATCTTGGAGTGACATTAACGCGTATTGATAGGATTCGTACTTTAAACTTTTGTAAAAATAATTCACATATTAGAATATAGAATAGTTTTTTATATTAAATTTAACGGTTCTCATCTATTTTATTTTTTATTTTCTATTTAAAATAGTTTAAATTTAGATAAGGTTTTATATAATTTCACTCTCATATTAACTATGTTTTGTATTAAATTTAATTTTAATTAGATGAATTTTAAAATTTTATTAGAAAAAAATATTCTAAATTTGAAATAATTAGAGAAAAATCAATTAAAGCTCACATAAATAAATAAATAAATAAATAAAAAGTAAATATTCATTAGACTTTAAACGCATAGTTCACTCTGTTCGCTATATCTTGAAATCTAAACACCGAATTTGGACGATTTTACAATCACACGGATATCACGAAATAATCTTTAATTTAATGATTGTTAATAATTATTATCTAATTTAATTCCCCAAACTGAAGAAAGAACAAAGTTATGAATTTTAATATTAAGAATTCTATTTAATTTAATTTTTTTATTTATATTTGGTTTAAATTATTACAATACAATCTTTAGTAATTGAACATAATATCCTACTAACAACCAAATATTCTTTTTGATAATAAATTCTACAATTCTTACTATCTCTTTAATATCTAATGGTTCTTATTAGTTTGATCGTTAAGGATCAAAATTTTGAATAAAAACTCTCTTATATTTTTACATATAAAGATATAATTGGACAAGTGTTCAAATTCTTAATATATTTGCTTCTTTAGGTTAATATTAATAATTTCTTTTTATACATGTCTTCTAGATTATCTTATATTTAATTAGTAGGAATGACAACGGGTTAGATCGGATTGCATTTTTGAGATATCCAAATCCAAATCCAAATCATTTTATCAAATCCAAATCCAATTAAATTTTAAAATTGAAATCCCGATTCGATCCAACAAATTTCGGATCCGGTTAGGGTTTATCCAAATCCAAATTGTGAAACTCCTAAAACAAAAAAAAGCTTTGTACTATAACTTTTAGTCTGACCTAAAAATTCATGAAATTTTAATTTTAATTAAAATGTTTAGCTTACAAACTCAAAACAATACTAATCGTTATAGAACACAAATAAAAGCTCAAATTATAGAGTTTTAGTACCCAAATTAAAACAAATACGAATTCCATGAATAAGAATTATTACAAATATTAATAAATATATGTATATTACATATATTAATGTATATTACTATTAATGTATTAATGTATATACTACATATATTAATGTATAACTTAAGATACCTTTTACATCCCTTGATTCAATTTTAATCCAACGGTTGATATTAGTCCATTAATATTGCAATGATTTGATTAAAAGGCCATAAAAGTAATTTAAGAATTCTTACACATTTAATTTCATTTATGCGATAAATGTATGTTTCAATCATTCCATAAAAAATGCATTTAATGTAACTTACCAATTTTAAAAAAATCTTCTTATTTTAGTTTATTCTACTTTTAAATTTAAAATCTTTCGAGATGCACTCAGACAATTGTGTTGTACTCATTGTTGCAGAACTAAAATGATAGAATTCATTAAATAATAAGATACGCCATAGAGTGCCGTGGAAAAAAATTCTAAACAACTAGCTAAACGAGACATACACCATAGATTATAAAAACTATTTTTAGAAATACAATAAATTTGGCCTAATTTTTTAGAACACCTAGTAGAACCTCAATATTATTGTTTAATTAATACACTATACTTAAAAAAAATAGGAAGATACTAATGAAGAATTTCAATATTTTCACTTTTCAAAATATAACTAGTCGATAAAGTCGCGCTTCGCGGCGGCGTTATAATTTTTTTTAAAAAAATTAATACATATTTACTTTATATTATATTATTAATACTAGAATTTAATAGTTACATAATATTCTCTAATGAACTAATTTCTTGTAACCACAATTCTTTCGATTGAGCCGCTCTCTCGTTAAAACCGAAATCTCAACTTTAACATATACTCCCTCCGTCCCAATAGATTGTTAACACTTTCTTTTTTGGGATGTCCCAATAGATTGTTAACATTTCCTAAAATAGTAAGTTTTAACACTATTACACCCACTACTTCACTTATTTTAACAATACTTTACACTATTGCACCCACTACTTAACTTATTTTAACTATAAAATCACTATTACACCCACTACTTAACTTATTTTAACAATAAAATCACTATTACACCCACTACTTCATTTATTTTAATAACATTACACCCACTATCTTGGTTTCCGTGCAAAAAGCAAATGTTAACATCCCATTGGGACAGAGGGAGTATTATAAAGCTCTGATATAAAAAAAATTTATCCATAAAAATTGAACCATAAAAATTAAAAAAAATAATTATGACATCAGTATCAAATTCTAATAACTAATACAATCTTTTTTAGTGAATCATCTTCCCGTTAAACATGTTTTATGAGAATAGTATTGGATTTATGAATAAATTTTCCAAATAGAAGTATAATTAACTTATATAAAAAATATATAATTTTAGAAGATCGTAAAAGATGTCACCATCATCCTTGTATTCTACTTCCAATAAAATATTTAATTATATGTCTCTTTTATATATTTAAACACCTATTCTACTTCCAATAGAACTTTAAATTATATGTTTTTTTTTATAAATTCGAACTCTTATTCTCTATAAATTTGAACTCCTACTCTACTTCTAATAAAACATTTAATCACATGCTTTATAAATACTTATTCTACTTCTAATAGAATTTCTAATTATATGTCTTTCCTATAAATTCGAACTCTTCTCCTCCATAAATTCGAACACATATTCTTCTTCTAATATGTTAAAAGATATTTTTATATTTATTAGTGTTTAAAATCCTAAAATTCTAAAAAATTAGAAAAATAGATTGAGCCGATCTTAGAGGCGCCACCTAAGCTCCCGAGTATCCTCCTTTATATCCGCGTTTCGCGGCGGCTTTATAATTTTTAAATTTTTTTAATATATGTTTATCTTATATTATATCATCAATACTAAATTTTAATAGCTAGCACAATCCTCTCTAATGAACCACTTTCTCGTTAAACACGATTCTTTTTATTGAACCGCTCTCTCGTTAAAATTGACACCCTACTTTTAACATATATTATGAATATTTGTATAATAAATTTATCCATAAATCGAAATCTAAAAATAAAATAATGTTTATAACATCAATATCAAATTCTGATAATTAATATATGATTTTTTACGGGTTTGGATCGGATTATGAATTTTGGATCGGATTCGGACTAGAATGCCTAAAATTCAAATCCAAAATCTTTCGTATTTGAAAATTGAATCCAAATCCAAAAAAATCGAATTCGGTATCTAATCGATATAGATCGGATATCTATCAAATCGGTATCTATCAAATCAATTTTCTATCATCCCTATTAACCAATCACCTAAAAAATTTATAAACCAACTAAAATATTTACGATCTATTTTAGGGAAGGTTTTAAAGAAAAACGGAACTGAAAATAGGTGATGGAAAGACTTTAACATCGAGATAACGATAAAATTGAAATTCTTAATGGGCCAACTAATCGACGTGTAACTTAATGCTTCTTCAAAAATTACTCGTCTCTCTGTGGTAGTAAAGATCATTTTTGAACTATACCAACCTCGCATCAAGTTTTCGTATTTTTATTTTTATGTATCGTGCATTCTCATAATCTCATGTACCAAAAATTTATATTCAAACCCCATATTAAATGAAGTCGCACAAAGTTTTGTATGTGTTAAATATAACGCGAAGTTATGTTGTGGGATGCCGGATGCATAAAATCATGTTGCTTCTTGCTATGTGTTGTTCATGCAATATGCTTATAAAAGATTTTTTTTTTGCTAAACAAGGAAAATATATTAGAAGAATCAAACGTTACAATATCCAAAACATGACCTTAACCAACCTAACATACATAACCACATGCAAGAGCACAGATACTAAAATGAAAACATTTGAAACAACGAAAATGCCTCTACTTAAGAAAAATGCTAGACAAAATCCACTAAAATCACCAAAAAAAACCTTGCTAGCAACTCTTTCAGAAAAAAATCCTCTTCCCTCTCTCTTTATTCGTCCAGTACTTCACCTTCACCATTGATAGGACCCCAGTTGGAGTTCCGGAAAAGGAAGTGCTACTCCCATATTCAAATCAAGAAAGTGCTGAAGGTTACCAAATACCCCTGGAGCCATAACAAATGAGGTCATATTTTCCATACCATATATTGCCATACATTCCGCTGCTATATTAGAATCAAGAGGAGCAATCGCAAACATCCTCTGAGTAACACTGTAACACCCCCTGATCCGGGGTCAGGGATCGGGTCGTTACGGTCTCACATTCCATGAATAACACTTGACTTGAGTCTAAAATAAATAAGTAACATGCTGTGACCCCACAATAATATCCACACACACACACACACACAGTTATAGTCCCAGAGATGAAATTGAAATAAGTCTCACATTACGGATTTACGAATAAAAGTTATTACAAACCAAAAGGATAACATCATAAGTTTAAAGGTTTTGCCGTTGATTAACATTATTGATACATATAATTAAACTGGTAAACTAAAGGCTGCTGATCTATATGATACCTCAGCAATGGCAGCAATGATATCAGCGGGTAGTCCTGTGGGGCGGGTAACATGCTTGCGCCGAGTGCGCCTGACGCGAGCCATCAGTCCTAGCTGTTGTTGTGACATAATAAATAAGCAAGGGTGAGCAATAGCCCACCAACAATAATATAACTGCATAGTGATATATATATATATATATATATATGATAGTTCAAAAGTATATTTTGAAACCATATGCCATGCATTAGCGAAAATAGCGCCAGATCAATATAAAGGATGAAGTTATAAGGTAACTCAGAAGGTATACTCCATAGACATATCTTCTTTGTCAGATATAAGCGAGATATCATCATATTTCACAAAATGGGAATTTTCAGGAAAAATATGCAATTCCAATTCTAAACGATTTTCAACCCTGCCAACGTTGATAATGTGGCAGAAAATAAATAGATTATGGATGGTGAACCAATACTGGAGTATGTCGCGCCAGATGACACCGCCTTACGATGATCAGTCGTAGGTTGTGCATCTCAAGATTTGTTTCTGTACATGTAGAAGGAAGAACATATGGATACCACCTTACGCCGGATCTCTTTAGCCAACGGTTGGGCATAGACGGGGCCGGCACCACTCGGACCCTATTTCAAGGATGAACTGTCCTACAACCTCTTACACCAATTATCAATGATGGACTGTCCCACAGCCTCTTACACAAATACTCCTAGTTCGAGTAAATCCATGATTCTGAAACGTAAAGCTTGTCCCCCTTTCCCCAAGTATAAAACTTGTTGATAAGACTCCACGAACTAGTCGTATCTAGTTGGAAAGGAAAATTCACCAATTTTACCCAAGATGATGCTTCTTAATGGATATTGACTTGTCCCAATAATCTTACCCCTCGAACGATGAGGAAGTAACATACAGATTCAATTTGATGGTTAGCAACCAAGTTACAAGTGAAAAGAGTAGTTTAACCAGTATATGACCGGGTAGTCAAGAATAACAATTCTCAAGTAAGGTTCCCTTATATTTTAGATGATAGGTTCGAATAAAGAACGGAGTTTTGAGAACCTTCCTTGATAAAATAATAATAATAATAATAATAATAATAATAATAATAATAATAATAATAATAATAATAATAATAATAAGGCTTAGACTAGTTTACAAAATATTTGAAGATCGAAGATAAGATTTGAGCGAAATAATAAATTTTAATTATGGTTAACGAGAATTAAATGAATATTCGAAGACTATTTATTAAATCGTAGATATTGAAAGAATATTGCTCGGAATAATCTTTGAATAAATATTCACAAATATTATTCATTAAATAAATAATGAATATTTAATATTAATAATATTTATCAGATAAATAAAACTCGAATGAATATTCTTAATAATATTCACTGAACAAATAGTGAATATTCGAAGAATAATACTTATCAAATAAATAAAACTCGAATGAATACTCGAGATAATATTCACTGAATAAATAGTGAATATTCGAATTGATAATACTCATTGAAGAAATAATATTCCAAATGAATACTCGAAACAAGATTTGATAATTGAGTGGACCTTAAATGAATATTGAACATAATATTCGATAATTAAATCAACTCTAGATGAATATTGAAGATAATATTCATCACATAAATAAAGGTCGAATGAATATTCGGAATAATATTCGATAATTGAATCGACTTTAAATGAATATTGAACAATAATATTCACTGCATAAACAAAGTTCAAATAAATATTTGAAATAATATTCACTAAGTAAATAATCTCGAATGAATATTCAAAATAATATTCCTTAAATAAATAAAGCTCTAATGAGTATTCAAAGTAATATTCGTTGAATACTCAAATGATTACTCCAAATAATATTCAATAAATAATGGAAAATATTTACTTAAATATTTTACCTAAAAAATAATCATGATATATCATGAAATACCGACTCCCGGTCTATATTCGAAGAATGAGATTCATATGCCCTTCGCTAAGGGTCTTAGCAATATCCGGCTTATAATCGATATATTCACTATCTAACTTATAAGCCAACAATAATTTAGGGAACAAGTATATCAGTTCAACTTGAAAGTAGGCATGCATGCTATGACATATGTATAAAAAAATCAATTCATATATATATATATATATATTATCACAACAACAGCCTTTTAAAAAGGGGATTTGAAACTTGCTTGGAAATCGAGTGCGGGTGGAGGTAGTTGTAGCGTGTCCCGGGTCAGCCTGACGATCTATAAATAGCCAAGATATTCGGGATTAACCACTTAACATATTTAAAAAGGATAAGGATAATCTTTCTTAAATCGAAACACGTTTTCGAATTATCTCGTTATACACCTCTTAGTGCAACTCCCTTTATTATCCTTATGACCCGACATTTGTCCGCTACTAAGACACGTCAACATACTTACACTTGGTATTTACTTAAGTCATGTAAGTTCTAAGGTCGATCATTTACGGATCAAGATTGTACTACAGGTTTTATCGCCCGTTTTCTAAGTCATTTACCAAAGTCATAACCAAGTATGCTTTTAGGGGTTCGTTCGCGTTTAACCTTGATTCAGACATTTTTATAAAATCGGAAAATGATCCATTTGACATGTGGTCTTCTCCCACACCTTCCTTTTTATCTCTAATATTTAATTGTCATGATTCGCCACTGATTAAACAATATTAAAGGGAATCAATTTCAATTACGAACTCGTACTTACGGTTTCGAACCACTTTTACGAATTTAATCATAACTCCTAAACCGTAAATCCATTTCATACGATCTTTATATCAAAACGAAGCTTATAACATAATCTAGCTTATCATGGCAGAAATCGAAGCTTAACAGTGAGTTATAGCTACTGTGATGCACGGTTCCTTAAGGTTTACGAAATTTCGGCATTACGACGGCTATGTTTACACGTTTTCCAAAATTCAAACCATCCAATGATCATGGTTTCACTCCAAACAAGACATACATGTTATTTAACTTTGAACTAAGGTCAAACAATGCCTTTCCGTTCATCTAAACTATTTTAACATATAACAAAGCCCAATCATAATCTTAAGGTCTTAAACATGCATTTAACTACTAAACTCCATAAAAACTCAAGATCCATCCAAAGGTTTCAAGTGTTATACCTTGGTTTGAGGCTTGGTAGTGCTATTATACTCTTATAACTCTTATACCTTGCTTATATTATCCTTTGGAAGCCATAAACCAAAGATCAAAAGCAAAATAAACATGTTAGTTACTATTCATCATCACTTTCATAAATCTTTTGAAATTGGAAACCTTAAAGGATGATGCTAAGGTTTTGGATTTACCTTCCCTTAGTCTCAAGCTTCATTTAAAGCTATAGGTTGAAGTGATTGGATGGTGGCAAGTCCTCCCCCCCCCTTTTCCTTATTTTAGGCCGAGAGTTACAAGAGAGAGAAATGGTGATGTTTGTTTGTGTTTTTGGTGTGTAAAATGGCTTAATGCATGTATCTTTATGTATATACTTGGATGCATCTCTTCCTTTTGTGTTGTCAATCATCTATTGGTGCACTTGTTGATCCATTACTTGTCCAAGTGTTGGCTCCACATTAAACAAGTCCATTTTTGGTTAAATGCTAAAGAATCATCCTAGTTGTAGTTGACTTTCAAGTATGCCACTTAGGTTTCTTCTTTTTCCACCAAGTGCACATGTATGCATCTTGCTTTCTTGCTTGCTCTTTTGTCCAGTTATTGCTCAATTCGATTGATCGTTCGTAGGAATATCTCAAGGATTTTAGTTAGGGTTTTACCGGAAACCTCCTTAATAATTATGATACCATTCTCCATCTTTCATAATACTTCTCGAATTTAAATTCCTTAAATCCTTTTAATAAATCCCTAGGTCTTGCAGTGTCCAGGGAAATCTCGGAGAAAATAAAAGTGCTATTTTTTTGAATCCGATATCGTTTACATACACTTATCTCGCCCCTGGATCATGAATATGAACTCCGAAATCCGTTCTGAATACTTCTACATAGCGTCGTCTAATAATATTCTCGTTTCCATAAAAAACACTATTCATACTTTATTCTTTCTTTTATTCCTTATATTTATTAAAAATGCCCTGGTCCTCTTTCGGGCGTTCCTTAACCCTTTTTACGGAATCACTGGACCAATAACAGATATTGATTGGGATGACATAAGAATAATATTCCTCTTTGGAATTAATATAACTTATATTCCTAGGAGATAGATTATTCTAATCTATGTTGACAACCAAAAGCATTCTTCATGACATATAGATATTTGAATCTAAATCCATCCCATTCATTCATTAGACAGTCGTTACATCGCAGTCATAACCACTGTTCACTCCTACATTATTACATAATAAAAGTTTTTAATTCTATCAAAAATCTTGGTTCTTACAAACACCCTCTGAGAAGTGGTTAGAATGAAAAGCATTGATTTGAGACACCACCAAGCTGAGATTCTGAGGGATGAAAATGACATCCTGGAACCTGATAATATCAAAAGCCTCTCCTGAACTAACTTCAACATGTGACCTATTAAAACCCATATAATGAGCTCGAATCAATCCAGCATGAGCACCCCATAAAACTGCTTGAACTTCATTCATAACATGCGTTGGTCCCATTGCACCCCATAATTTACTTCCATTTGTGTCTCTAATAATGACCCCCACACCATTTGAATTCCCGTTTGGCAACGGTTCATCAACAGATACAAAAACAGACATTTATTTTGACAAAACCTTCCTCTGGAACCACCCAGAAGTTCTCCATTAAGAAAAAGAAGAAAGAAGAGTGAGTGAAGATTAGAATAGTAGCACAGCTAGATATCAAGGCTGGGATAAATAGAAGCAACATAGTACCAATCTCGAGGAAAAACTGTTGAGTTATGAAGATAGAAAAAACAGTTGGGAGCCATACTGAATGAGACTTAAAAAAGAGTGAGCCTCTTCTGAGGGAACTTTGGGATTAGAGAAGAGAGAATTAAAAATAGAGAAGAATTAATACGGGAATAAAACAACCAACTGACTTTACAATTATGAAAGAAGATCATAAACTAAGGTGAAAAAGAGAAGAAGAACAGCTGTACCATTTTAAAATCCAAAAGGTTCTATGAATAATCCCAAAAAAACCTCTAAGCCCTCAAAGATTAAAAATATTGATTAGCTTCCCAATGCTCAAAAAGAATATTTCTAGACAAACCTGACTTTGCAAGCGAATCCGCATATTCATTGGACTCCCTGGGAACAAACTGAAGAGTAAACAGAGACCCAACTAAAGATTTGATATTGAAAATACTATTTCCTACTGGGACATAAGACTTTAAACCTGATCTTACTTGATCAATAGCCACTGTTGAATCAGAAAATAAAGCCACTTTGGAAATAGACTTTTTGAACCTCAACAAGATTCTCATAACATGTAAAATAGCTTCAACCTCCGCTTCGATATTATTAGCAACTGACACAGGACCAGAAAAAAGAAATACCAACTCATCCTTTTTATTCTTTATGAAGCCTCCTATACTACCCATGATCAAGCCATTTGTTTGCACTGTCCAAGCACCATCAACATAGTTATAATAATCGAACGTAGAGGTCTTTTACTTCCAAAAATCCTTAGAGACCTTAAGATGATAAATATTCAAAGCACCCTGAGGATTCACTAGCCATAAAGGATCCTTACCACACTTAATATTATTAGCTGCTCATCCCCATTTGCTAACTCTTTCGATGATCAAAATTCCACATCAGCTTTGCGAACCCTACTGTTTGAGAAAAGGAATTCATTTCTTGCTAACCAAATCGTCCAGATAGAGGCTGCCAAGACAATTTTCCAAGCTCTATTTTCAATTCCCCTTTTTGACATTTGATGAGTTCCCCTAAAGAGAACACTTGGATTCTCGACAGTTTTGAATGCATACTCCACCATTTGCCAATAAAATCCCACACCCAACAAGCAATTTCACATTTCCAAAATAGATGGTTAATGGTTTCCTCCTCCTTCTGACACCATGAACATATAGAAAAAAAGTTCTGCATTCTTCTACTCAAAAGATATTTAGTTGGGAGAATAGACCATTGAACTTTCCATAGAAAAAGAACTATCTTTGGCGGGACTTTCAAACTCCAAATTTGATGCCAGATAGCAGAAGCACTACTATCAGAATCTGTTCTATGCCAAATCAGGGAAGTGCATGACTTGGAAGAAAATATGCCATTCCCAGGAGTCCAAATTAACTTATCATTCAACAACGTGAGAACTATACTTGAGATAATATTCGACAAAACTTCCAATTCTGAACTATCTCTGGCACTCAGTTGTCTTGTCCATAAAACATCATTAGAACTATCTGAGAACCACCTGTTAGTCATAGAGATATGCCTGTTTAACTCTAATAACAAGCCTAATTGTTTGTAATGCTTTGCATTACTTACATGACCTCTTAACTGAGGGAACCTCTAGTTGTAGAGTTTCTACTTGCTTTGTACTTGTAATAGGCATCAAATTCTAGCTGCGTAACTGTACTTATTGAGTCAAGAATAATGCTTGAAAGAAGTTCCAAGGTTCATGCCTCAAGCAAGAAGATGAAGACTGTCAAATAAATCACAGTTGGGATTTGAAGAAATGAAGACTTTGCCTAAGTACCAATTCGAGAAGTACTTTTGTCTATTCGAGAAGTCTAGCATTCGAGAAGTCAGGGATTCGATATCTCAAGACACTATTCGATATCTCTGAATACACTGTTCGATATCTCATTTGATATCTCAGAGATTCGATATGTCTACTGCTCTATTCGAGAACTCAAGAAGTCAACAAGTCAAAGTGGTATTCGAGTTCTCAAAGAGTCAACAAGTCAAAGTTCCATTCGATATCTCAAGGACTCAGAAAGCTATTCGATATCTCAGGGATTCGACATGTCAAAATGCTCTATTCGACAACTCAAGGATTCCCAGAGAAAAGAGCTATTCGAGAAGTGATTCGATATGTCATATAACAGTATTCGAGAACTCAGATTTATCGATCAAGTCAATCCTAGTTCTCGAATTACTTACTTAGTCACTTCTCGAATAAATTCTTGGAGACAAAATACTGAAGAAATTGTACAAGTCAGAAGCCTGCAATAAGCCAATGCACTTTATGGACCACAATCTGTAATGTGCTCTGGAAAGTCTACAAGGAAGCTTGGAGAGATATAGAAGAGACAAAAGGGCTAAAGAAGTGGATCTGAACAGGCTTTGCAAAGTCAAATTTGTAACCGTTTGGACACTTACTCAAAAAGGATAGACAGACTAGAAAGTAATTTGTTCAGCTACCTTATTTGCAGTAAGTAGGTTGTATCCATGTTCTATAAGGATACAGCCTCACTTCCTTAGTTGTTAACTTTTGAGGAGTCAAGTTTTTCATACATTGTAAGTCATATCTCTCTGAGAAAAATGAAGCTGATAATACTATCATTTGTATTCACAGATTGTAGCAACCTTTATCTAATACAATATTAGATTAAAGTGATATCGTGTCTTGTGTTGTTTTTATCCGCACTCATATCTTTGCACACACAAACAACTATCCTGCTACATAGACTCAAGAACAAGAAAAGTTCAATAATCCATTCACCCCCCTCTGTATTCTTTTACTGTATTCAATACTCAACAAGTGGTATCAGAGCGGGCTGTTTATTCAAAAACAGAAAAACGATCATGAGTTCAAATACACCAAAGACTACAGGAACGGTGAAAGTCCCTAAGTTTGACAAAGAAAATGACAACCTCTGGAAGATAAAAATGATGTTGTTCATCAAAGCCTCTCATCCTTTATATCCTGAGATTCTCAAGAACACCCTTTATTCCACAACAAAAAAATACCTGAGAAGACTGTTGGAACCATAACTGTTCCAAGATCTTATGTGGCCAAGGAACCATCCAAATGGACAGAATCAGAAAAGGAGAAGGTTGTCCTCGACAGTCATCTCATGTTGCTGATTATAGATTCCATGGACATGTCAATGTTTGCAAACATTGCATCATGCACATCTGCCAAAGAAATGTGGGATCACATTGAGGTGTTATGTGAAGGAACTGATGAGGTAAGGGAAAACAAGAAACAGATACTGGTCACACAGTATGAAGCTTTCATGGCACAACCCAAGGAAAGCATCACTGAGATGTTTGAGAGATTTCACAAGCTAGTTACTGAGTTGCTAATGAATGGCAAGGTTTACAGCACCAAAGAGTTGAACATGAAGTTTCTGCTAACTTCACCAAATCATCTAGAGCAAAGGGTCATTTCTCTAAGGGAAAGAGATCTGAACAAAGTTACATATGATGTGCTCTATGGGGTTTTAAAAACTCATGAGCTTGAGTTGCTTCAGAAAAGGGCTATCCAAGCCAACCAAGGTAGAATGATAAACACATCATGTGCCTTGATTGTCAACAAATCTATTCAAGACCTAGAAGCATCTACAAGCCAACTGAGGATATGGGAGATAGTAGATGATGAAGAAAATGAAGCTGAGGCTAGTGAGCCTGTTGGGGAGAAGGAGGAAGAAGAGTTTTACACTCTTGAAGAACTAGATGGGATGGAAAACACTTCATATGCTTTCATGGCCAGAAAATTTCCCAACATCAGATTTAAGAGGAACCAACCCTTCAAACCTAAAACCCAAAGCCATTCATTCAACAAGAGCAAGGCACCTGTGAAAGCAAACAATAACAAATTTAAAACCAGCTATGTGGATAGGTCATCTGTAAGGTGTTATAGATGCAATGACCTAGGGCATTTTGCCAGTGAATGCAAGAAGCCTAAAAAGAAGGATAAAGAGTTTCTAGAGCTTGAAGCTAAGTATGAGGCCCTTCTGAAAAAGCAAACACAAGGTAAGGCCTACATAGCTGAAGGGAAGTGTTGGGATGATACTGACAGTGATGAATAAGAGCAAGAATTTTGCAACTATGCCTTGATGGCCAATTCCAAGGATGACACACCTTCATCAGACTCTCAGGTACCATCTCTCACTACTATAGACATGTCTGTTTCTGAGTATAAATGCATGATTGAACAACTATCTGTTGAAATGTTTAATATTCATACTAGTATGACTGCTGCTAATGAGGAGATTGCTAAACTGTCTACTAGAAATGAAATGTTAATAAAAAAGAATGAGGAACTTGAGCTAACTACTATGCAAGTAGAAAACCTTAAGAAAGAAGTTGAATATTTGCAGAATAAGGTTTTATGTGCTAGACAAGTGGAAAAGGCTCTTAGGGATGAATTAGCTGAAAATGAATTCAAACTGAAAACGTTTAAGAAATCATCCGGTCTAGTGCAATCCTACTGTGAGAAAATTCAGGCAAAACCCAAGACTGCTATTGGACTTGACTATGGCACTCTTAACCAGATAAAAGGCTATGTTGTCATTGAACATGACACTACTGTTCAAGAGGAAGTCCCTCACATCTTGAAAAAGACTGAGACTCCTATTTTTAAACATCCAACACTTGAAATTGATGAGGAAGCCTTACTCATCAAGCAAATGTTGAATGATGAGGATGAGGCACAGTCCAGTGAACAACAGGCATCCTCCAAGAGTAAGAGTGTCAAAGCCAAAGCCAAGGAGCCAGTAGGTAATAGACCTAAGATTGAAAAGTTTGTGAAATTCGTTTTAGCTGGAAATCATGAATCTGAAAAGAAAGTGATTAAGAAGAAACAGAACAGAAATGGCAAGTTAGGGATTAACAAAGATAACAACTATGCTTATATGCCTAATGCCCCTAGGAAAACTTGTCAGAACTGTTTCAGTACCAATCATCTAACTCATGCATGCAAGAAACCTGTTGATAGTGTGCCCAAACCTTTCTATGATTGTTCTGTGCCTCTAAGACATAGAGATGCACCATTTTGTGATAAATTTGACTGCATGTCATGCAATATGAATGTTATGACTAGTTGCTTCAATTTGAGAAGGCAATTCATTGATGGTTGTATCAGTCACAATTCTCACATACACTACACAAGGTCAAAGTCTTCAAGTCCTCCTAAAGCTAGGAAGGTACCTTTGTCACCTAAGTCTGAGACCTCAGGCTCTAAGACTTCTAACAGTGACAAGAAGACTAACACCAAGAAAGTTGATAAGCATGTTGTTTATGATAAAACTATTTCTAAGTCACATGGACCCAAACTTGTTTGGGTACCAAAGGAGAAGTAATACCTTTGTGTTTGCAGGGCAAAGAAAGTGAAAAGAAGGTCATGTGGATTTTGGACAGTGGATGCTCAAATCATATGACTGGTGATATGGCCCTACTATCACAGTATGAGGAGAAGGCTGGCCCAATGGTTACTTTTGGAGATGACAGCATGGGTAACACATTGGGATATGGCAAGTTGAAAGTTGGAAATGTCATCATTGAAGATGTAGCACTGGTCAAGGGACTCAGGCATAATCTGCTAAGTGTTGGTCAGTTTACTGATAGAGGATTCAAGGTGGATTTTGACAAAGATGAATGTTTGATCACCCACAAGAAGACTGGTGATTTTGCTCTATCTGGAGTAAGGAAAGGAAGCCTGTTTGTAGCCAATATGGACTCTACAAACAAGGACAAAATTTGTTGCTTCTACTCAAAAGCATCAAATGAAGATTGTTGGTTGTGGCACAAGAGATTATCACACTTGAACTTCAAAGCCATTAATTCTCTGGTCAAAAGAGAGTTAGTGAGAGGCATGCCTACACTTGAATTCTGTCAAGAAGGAGTGTGTGAGGCTTGTCAAAGAGGAAAAATGAAAAGATCGAGCCACAAGTCAAAGACAGTGACATCAATAACCAAGCCCCTACAACTCATTCATATGGACTTGTTTGGGCCTGTCAATATTATGTCACTAGGAAGAAAGAAGTATGCCTTAGTGATGGTTGATGACTTTACAAGGTATACATGGGTGGAATTTCTGGCATCAAAAGATAAGGCTCCACAAGTAATCATTGAGCATATAAAGAGAGTTGACAAGGAAGCAAAGGCCAACAATGCAAGTGTGATTGCATTAAGAAGTGATAATGGAACAGAGTTCAGAAATGCCATACTTGAAGCATTCTGCAAAGAGAATGGAATTTCTCAGCAATTCTCTGCTCCAAGGACTCCACAACAAAATGGAGTTGTTGAGAGAAAGAATAGAACTCTAATTGAGGCTGCTAGAACAATGTTGCTTGATGCAAAGATGCCTACATGTTTTTGGGCTGAGGCTGTGAGCACTGCATGCTATATCCAGAACAGAACCCTCATCAACAAAAACACTGGAAAGACACCTTACAACTTGATGACTGGAAAGAAGCCTACTCTAAAGTATGTTCATACTTTTGGAAGCAAATGCTTTGTATTGAAGGATAATTCAGAATATGTTGGAAAATTCGATGCAAAGGCATTTGAAGGAATTTTTCTTGGCTACTCTATGGAAAGAATTGCATACAAAGTTTATGTCATCAGTCAAAAGAAAATTATGGAAAGCACAGATGTGACATTTGATGACAGCAAACTACCTGGATTAGAAGAAGCCAATGATGAAGATAAAGATCCATTAATGTTTGACAATCTAGATGATTCTGATGAAGAGATTGAAACTGGACTTGAAACTGAAGTTCAACAAACTCAAGTGAATGATGAAGAAAGAGAAGAATTTGTGCCAATCAACAGTGGATAAACAAGCATCCAAGACATACCTGTGAATAGTGGCAACTTCACAGGGGGAGGAAATGAGAATGATCATGACTTAGATGATGAAGCAACATCAAGAGTGAGAAATCAGACTGAGAATTCAAGGAAATGGGATAGATCACACACTGTAGAGCAAATTATTGGAGATCCTAATGCAGGAGTAAGGACTAGGAGAGCAACTCAGAATGAGTGCCTCTATGGCTGTTTTCTATCTCAGGTTGAGCCTAAGAAACATGATGATGCACTGTTGGATCCAGATTGCATAATTGCTATGCAAGAGGAGCTGAATTAATTTGAACGGAGCAAAGTATGGGAACTTGTGCCTGCACCAAAAGATAGAACCATTGTTGGAACAAAATGGGTTCTGAAGAATAAGATTGATGAAAATGGTGTAGTCATAAGAAACAAAGCAAGGTTGGTTGCAAAAGGATACTCTCAACAGGAAGGCATTGATTATGATGAGACATTTGCCCCTGTTGCTAGATTGGAAGCCATCAGAATCTTCTTGGCATTTGCTGCTCATTCAAACTTTAAAGTTTATCAAATGGATGTCAAGAGTGCATTTCTGAATGGAGAGTTAGAAGAAGAAGTTTATGTGCAACAACCACCTGGCTTTGAGGATCCACACTTCCTAGAATTTGTCTACAGATTGCTTAAGGCATTGTATGGACTTAAGCATGCTCCAAGGACATGGTATGATACTCTATCACAATTTCTTCTTGAAAATCAATTCACTAGAGGCACATTGGACAAGACACTGTTTTACAAGAAGCATGGTGATGATATTATCCTAGTTCAGATCTATGTGGATGATATCATATTTGGATCTACAAATGAGAAGCTGTGTGAGAAATTCTCTAAACTCATGCAGAGCAGATATGAGATGAGTATGATGGGAGAGTTGACATTCTTTCTTGGGTTGCAAGTCAGTCAAAGGAAGGATGGTATCTTTATAAGTCAAACCAAGTACATCAAGGATTTATTGAAGAAGTTTGACTTAGAAGACTCCTCACCTGCAAAGACACCCATGGCCACTGCCACTAAATTAGATGAAGATGCTAAAGGAAAGAAAGTAGATATCTCAGTCTATAGAGGCATGGTTGGTTCTCTACTCTATCTCACTGCAAGTATGCCAGACATCATGTTTGCTACATGTTTGTGTGCAAGGTTTCAATCAAATCCAAAAGAATCACATTTGATTGCTATAAAAATGATCTTTAGATATCTGAAGGGCACTCCAAACTTGGGTCTATGGTATCCTAAGGACACAGGGTTCAATCTGGTTGGTTACTCTGATGCTGATTATGTTGGATGCAGAGTGGATAGGAAAAACACCTCAGGTAGTTGCCAGTTTCTTGGATAAAGGTTAGTCTCTTGGTATAGCAAGAAACAACAATCTGTGTCAACTTCTACAGCTGAGGCTGAATACATAGCTGCTGGAAGTTGTTGTGCTCAAGTGCTTTGGATTAGAAACCAACTTAGAGATTATGGACTTGTGTTGGAAAGAATTCCAATCATGTGTGACAACACAAGTGCAATCTCTATAGTTGTCAATCCTGTCAATCATTCTAGAACAATGCACATTGACATCAGATATCATTTCATTAGAGAACATGCAACTAATGGAACCATTGAGTTGCATTATGTCTCTACAGATAAACAACTAGCTGACATATTCACTAAGCCATTAGATGAAGCCACCTTCACAAGGTTGGTTAGTGAGATTGGAATGCTGAATTCTTCAGATTCTGGCTAAGTGAATATATCAACTAAGTTGTTGCAGCAGTAAACAATTACTTTATTTAAATGCTCAATATTTTTGAAGTAAGTGTTGGCTGAAATATATGATTTATAAATATTTCCAATCTGCTGCATATATCAGAAAATCATATTTTGTCAACTTGAAATTTTTGTGAAATTTTGAGAACATCACTATTTAATCTGTTGGAATATTCTTTATAGAATATGTCTGGTAGATTTTCAAAAAATAGTGAAAATTGAGTTTCTATGAGTAAAAAGAATGGTTCGATAAGTCAGACTTCTCGAATGGTTCATTTCATTGTTAGTGGTCGACTTCTCTAACAAGCCTATTCAGGACACTCTTGAGTTCTCGAATAGTGTCTTTTAGAGAACTCGAACAGAGACATGAGTGAGTTCTCGAATAAGGTATTTAAGTTCTCTATTGACAGAGTTCTCGAATATCATGTTTGAGTTCTCGAATCATTTGAAAAGGCTGATTTCTCGCTGAATTTTAACCGATTTTGGATTTTTATTCAAAATTCAGAATTACTCATAAAAACATATCTTACCTAATTTAGAATTTATTCTAAGTTAGATAACTGCCAGCTGTGAGTTACAACATGCTTGAGTTATCGATTAAGCCTTTCTTGACTTATCGAATAGTTGTTTTCTACTTCTCGAATGCCTGACTTGTCGATACAAAACATATGTCTAATCGACAATTCTAGTACTTCATACCTATACAATTCTACATCTATTCGATTCACTTCATTCGATTTCTCAAGCATCTAAACTCCCAAAACCTCTGAAAACCCTAACTGCAAAAGCTTAATTTCTTCTTCAACCTTCATTCTCTTTTCTTCTATATACAAATGACAAATACCCAACTCACTATACCCACTCAAACCAATTTCATCGCAATAACTAACGATGTGGAAGCACCTAATGCAAACTTCAAGTGCTTTGTACGCTGGATGTTAGAATCATACATCAAGAGTGCACTATCAGCCAACCCAACTCTGTATCTGGACCTCCTATAACAGTTTTGGAGAACTGCCACTATGGAAGTCATTGCCCTCGAGAATGTTATAACCTCCTATGTAGTCTATTGCAAGATTCAAGGCCAGGATATTACTATTACTACAGCAGACATGAATCAAGCACTGGAATTACAATAAGAGTCATATGACACACTGGCCACAAATACACAGTTGGAAGATTTCTTTGAATTCATCAATTACTCAGATGTGATCAATCTTGGGAAGTTAAACAGGAAGCATCTGCGGAAAGAGTGGAGTTATGTATTTGCCACCATTCTTCAAGTCTTCACAGCCAGGAAGTCAAGCTTCGATCAGATTAGTGCACCTGCACAGCAAATAGGCTATGCCTTGGCTTATGGGAGAAAGATAGATGTTGGTCAAATTATTCTACAGGAGCTATATGGGAGACTTGGCAAGAACACAGCCAAGAGAGGTACTGAAATTTTCTTCTCTCGCTTTATTCAATCTGTACTTAACTTTAAAAATGCTAAATTGATTGAATTGCCTGGAGTAGATAACAGTAGAATAGGCTACCCTAGGTCCATGACCAAACTTATTTTTGGTAATTGGAGACTATGAATGATGTGGATGTAAGACTCAAAATAACTCCCCATATGGAGAGTCTATTTAGGACTTACCCCCACAACATGCCAACATTTGACTCAAAGTCACATTTAGCACAGCCTAAGCAAGTAGTACAAGATGATAACCCAAGGCTTGCTAACCAACCCTCTCAACCAAACACTCTACCACACAGTGAGCCAACTGCATCATCCTCTCAAAAGGGTGATGTTAGTAAAAAAAAGAGAAAAGAGGTAATGTCTGCACCCTTGAACATATTTTCTGAAGTAGCATTGGCTATGGAATTAGGTATAGGTAGTGAGGAACAAGAGTCACCCTTGCAGAGGCCAAAGAGGAAGAAATCTAGGACCACCTCTTGTTTGCACTAAATCACGCAAGCGTACGTGGTCACAAGTAATACAGATAGAAGTCAAGTTCGTTCCCACAGAGATCTGGTTATGGTTTTAATTCAGTAGATGTACCTATGCAACAATGTATGATTATTATTCACTGCTAAGACAATTAACAAATTTGGTTTTGATTAACTAAGATTAATTAAAAAAACAAATTAACAAACTAAGAATTAACTAACTAACAAGAATTGGAATCAAATTACTTCTGCAAGAGAAAACATGGAATCCTAACTTCATTAAATATTTTGCTTAGATCTGACGCCTTTAATCACTATATGCAATGGTTATGATATCTGATCAGACAACACGAAACAAGTATACGCTACTTCTCAGTATACGAATACCAAACTAAACATACATCCACAAAAGAGATAGAAGATGAATAGACACCAATTATGCTTAGACCCTATATCTCTATAGAATTTGAAAACATAACGGTTGAAGAACAAGTTGTCTATTAAGATCACATAGGGCAGCATAATATCTCTATTTACGCCACAAATCATGATGTTAAAACATCAACCTATCCTATGCTAGCATGGCAAGTTCTAAATCTCAAGATCCACTCTCGCTTCACAAGAGATTAACAAATTAGATGTTAGCTACGCATCTAAATTCATAAAGCACAACCATACGAGGATATCAGATATACATCACACACAGATCCTTAAAGCATCAAGATACTAAAGCTCCATAAATAAATCCGTTAGAATTCCATGACAATGATTAGCTCATAATCGAACATCTCGTCATCATGGGATCTGATGAAACCATGATAAAAACAAAGTATGAAAAGATACAAATAAACCTAAGTAATTGATATGTAATGGTGATACTCCTAATGATGATGATCTATGTATCTATATCTATTACAATGGTAGGATGTGTTTAAATAGGCTCTAAAAGTCTTGCCCAGCAAGAAAATACCAAAACAGAATTATAATAGAATTTCTGCAAGATACGTTTCCTAAACTGATTCTGTTTTTTAAGGGAAATTCGTAGCTGACTTTTCTTCTGTTTTCCAGAGCCGTTCCAGACGTAATTGGGCCTCTGGACCACTTTAGAATGATAGAAAATCTCGTTATCTTCGTGTGGACAGTAAGATCGCCCAAAACTGACTTCTAGAACTCAAGATATGGCCCAAACAGTGAATCTCACGCGTGCAGCCCAATAAATCCGAATTTTAATAAATTAAATCTCCAAAAATGACAAAAACATCCACCATAATCAACATCCTTGTAAATCTGCACAACTAAACAAAACACATCAAAACTACAAGAAACTTGAGCCCAAGACAATCAATTTAAGCCGATTTAGAATGCTCCAAGTGGATATAAAATCCACTTATCACACCCCCAAACTTAAACCAATGCTTGTCCTCAAGCATAAACAATTACTATTAACTAACTAACTAGTACCACTTCCGTAGGTGATCACGGTTGCATTTGGCATATGCAACAAGCCCTTTAAACCCCTAGGCAGCCCTAGTGGACGAGTAAGGTCTCGTGAGGGCCTATAGCGAATGTACCCACAAAATCCATTTAACCTAATGCAATGCATGAATGCAACTAATATGAAAAAATGAAATTAATCTAGTACTAATATCCTACCATACCTTCAAATCCTCTCATGCCATATCAACTTAAGAATCAAAGTAAATACGCAATGTCTTGGTGTCGAAAGTGCAAGTATTCACATAGTCTACTCAATGAACATGCATAAGTTCTCACAAGTCCATGTCAAGTGTAAGAATAACTTAGTAAACATGCTAAGCCTACAAGAGCACATCTTTGAGACAACACTCGGGATCTCATACGCAAGAACAAGCAAACACTCACAATCCACTCACAAAAGAATATTCACTCAAGAACAAGGGTAAGTATATCACTCAATTCCAACAAAATCATAAACATGCTTGACATTTGGTATCAATCTAACTCTTAACACAACATATATCAATGACGATAATCAAAAGGTCTTAAATTGGATTGTAACGGGGTTAGGGACAAGGTATGTCAAATAAGCCAAATCAGGTGAAGTGTCAAAAGCTAGTAAGTACCATAATAAATCATACACAACACCCTATTTTCCCCCCACATAATTTTTACTAAAACAAACACTCGACTAGTCGACTAAAGTAGGATCACCTCAAACACAAATATGCTCTCATAATATATTTTTCTCCTTTTTTTCTCTTTCTTTCTTTTTTTTCTTTCTTTCTTTTTCTTTTTTTTTCTTTTTTTTCGAGAGCTAGATAAAACAATAATATAACAAATAACAATGATCCCATGAATTTATTACACATGCCGACTATCAAGTAAACAACCAAACCCAATTTTAAATATTTCCCCTAAAAGTAAGACCAACAATAAACCCCTCCTTGCACACCTTATTACTCCCTTAAGCACTCTACTAGCCTTTGACAATGTGGGTTCAACTTAATGTAAGGCCAATACAAGAAAAAGGTCTAGGCAAGTAATGTGTATGTCACCGAAAAAATTGGATTAAGTTCAACGGGTTAACTAATTGATCATGTAAATATGGTGTGGTAATATGGGAAAATATGCGGTTATTCCTAAATGTCTTTATCATTTTAATCGTCAAATAATTTCATGTGTTTCAAGAAAGACCTCAAACAACTGCTAGCAATGCAAACAATCCGTGGACACTCAAGCAAACGAATAAATTACAAATATGCAATAAGGCTCAAAAACTCACTTGGTGGAAAAACATACTCAATCCCAAGCAAAAATCTCTCTAATGCACCGACTTGTATTCAAAGCATGCAAACTAAATCATCTTGCACATATTCATGTCCTTATAATTACTTACAACATTCAATAAGTCTACTAGCTTCAACTTACTAGTGTATGTGTGTGCACAAGAACAAAACATATCACTTCTCAATCAAAAGCATCAACAACACAAAATTCCTATCAAGCATGGGTACAAATGCAAACTATTATGAACTCACGTGATATACGAAAATAAAAACAGAATGTCCTATATGAAACAAACGTAGATAACACGAACATAAATGCATAATTTACTAATACTAATATGCAAGCATGAAATCCTACATGAACACAATGACTAACAATCACATATATATACACTACTTATCCCTTAAACCACCCCCAAACTTAAAATATTCAATGTCCTCATTGAATGAAAGTAATACAAGGGATAGTAGAAAACATACCTAAATAAAATTGCCGAAAAGCGTGGGTTGCCTCCCACGAAGCGCTTCTTTAACGTCAATAGCTTGACGTTACTTCCAAGCCTCCATTAAGGATGATAATAGTTTGCCTGGTCATCTCTTCGCGAAAATTCATCGTCATCACGGAGGCACACTTTCTGCCACTTCTCCTCACTTGGCCTATTCGTATAACAGCTACGTCTTATTCCAATGCCTTCATCTGTTGACCCAAAATCTGTCAATTTGTAGAACAACATACACTCACGGGCTTCACTTGAATATAATGGAGGAGGGTAAATGTAAGTTCCTAAAGCCTTTGGTTCCTCAAAGAGAACTTCCTCCATTGGCTCTAATGCGCTACCTCCATCTTTAAACTCTGAGACAAGTAGAAGACCTGCATCTGTCCCATGATCATCAGCCTCTTGGAACGCACATACCAATTCTTGAAATTTGCGTAGCTCATCAGTATCTGTCCCAAATAATGCCCTTTCCAAATCATCCACCATCCTAACATGATCAAATTCCTCACATGGCTTGCGAATGCTCACCTCACCTTGGAATTTGTCTTCCTCAATTATGCATGCAGTACCTTGCTCCAAGTCACCGTTATTCTCTGGTATTGCCTCTAGTATGAATTGTTGTTTCTCTTGATCCAAGGCATTCCTAACTTGAGCAGCTATTGTTTCCAAAGATTTGATAGACGCCTCATTACTCTTTATACGCATCCTAATCTCCTCCAGAGTCTCTTGTTCCAATGATCTCACAGCTTGAGCAACTAGTGTCTCCACGGATTTTAAAGACTCCTCGTTACTCTTCACAAGACTCCTAAGCTCCCCCATAGCATCAACCTCATCTATTTGAAAAGTAGGAGTAGGTTGCTGATGTTGACACTCTTCACCACCAAAGAAATATGACATATCTGGCACATCTTGCTGGTACTGTTGAGGATGGTATTGAAAATATGGTTGTTCCTCATAACTGACATATGGATCAACTCCTTCGTAGTAACAATATTGTGAGGGATCATGAACGCCCAAACACCGCTCACATTGTTGAGGCATGGATGTACTCGAATATGCCCACCATGGCAACTCCTGGCCTGCCATCTTCAAACACTCAAGTACCTGAAACACACCGAACTAAACAAAATAGGTAAGAAAAACAAATCCGGGTCAGTGAACTCTAACGACCACTATTGACAAGCACATAAACCAAAAATAAAACACCGAAGATCCCCGGCAACGGCGCCAAAAAACTTGTTTGCACTAAATCACGCAAGCGTACGTGGTCACAAGTAATACAGATAGAAGTCAAGTTCGTTCCCACAGAGATCTGGTTATGGTTTTAATTCAGTAGATGTACCTATGCAACAATGTATGATTATTATTCACTGCTAAGACAATTAACAAATTTGGTTTTGATTAACTAAGATTAATTAAAAAAAACAAATTAACAAACTAAGAATTAACTAACTAACAAGAATTAGAATCAAATTACTTCTGCAAGAGAAAACATGGAATCCTAACTTCATTAAATACTTTGCTTAGATCTGACGCCTTTAATCACTATATGCAATGGTTATGATATCTGATCAGACAACACGAAACAAGTATACGCTACTTCTCAGTATATGAATACCAAACTAAACATACATCCACAAAAGAGATAGAAGATGAATAGACACCAATTATGCTTAGACCCTATATCTCTATAGAATTTGAAAACATAACGGTTGAAGAACAAGTTGTCTATTAAGATCACATAGGGTAGCATAATATCTCTATTTACGCCACAAATCATGATGTTAAAACATCAACCTATCCTATGCTAGCATGGCAAGTTCTAAATCTCAAGATCCACTCTCGCTTCACAAGAGATTAACAAATTAGATGTTAGCTACGCATCTAAATTCATAAAGCACAACCATACGAGGATATCAGATATACATCACACACAGATCCTTAAAGCATCAAGATACTAAAGCTCCATAAATAAATCCGTTAGAATTCCATGACAATGATTAGCTCATAATCGAACCTCTCGTCATCATGGGATCTGATGAAACCATGATAAAAACAAAGTATGAAAAGATACAAATAAACCTAAGTAATTGATATGTAATGGTGATATTCCTAATGATGATGATCTATGTATCTATATCTATTACAATGGTAGGATGTGTTTAAATAGGCTCTAAAAGTCTTGCCCAGTAAGAAAATACCAAAACAGAATTATAATAGAATTTCTGCAAGATACGTTTCCTAAACTGATTCTGTTTTTTAAGGGAAATTCGTAGCTGACTTTTCTTCTGTTTTCCAGAGCCGTTCCAGACGTAATTGGGCCTCTGGACCACTTTAGAATGATAGAAAATCTCGTTATCTTCGTGTGGACAGTAAGATCGCCCAAAACTGACTTCTAGAACTCAAGATATGGCCCAAACAGTGAATCTCACGCGTGCAGCCCAATAAATCCGAATTTTAATAAATTAAATCTCCAAAAATGACAAAAACATCCACCATAATCAACATCCTTGTAAATCTGCACAACTAAACAAAACACATCAAAACTACAAGAAACTTGAGCCCAAGACAATCAATTTAAGCCGATTTAGAATGCTCCAAGTGGATATAAAATCCACTTATCACACCCCCAAACTTAAACCAATGCTTGTCCTCAAGCATAAACAATTACTATTAACTAACTAACTAGTACCACTTCCGTAGGTGATCACGGTTGCATTTGGCATATGCAACAAGCCCTTTAAACCCCTAGGCAGCCCTAGTGGACGAGTAAGGTCTCGTGAGGGCCTATAGCGAATGTACCCACAAAATCCATTTAACCTAATGCAATGCATGAATGCAACTAATATGAAAAAATGAAATTAATCTAGTACTAATATCCTACCATACCTTCAAATCCTCTCATGCCATATCAACTTAAGAATCAAAGTAAATACGCAATGTCTTGGTGTCGAAAGTGCAAGTATTCACATAGTCTACTCAATGAACATGCATAAGTTCTCACAAGTCCATGTCAAGTGTAAGAATAACTTAGTAAACATGCTAAGCCTACAAGAGCACATCTTTGAGACAACACTCGGGATCTCATACGCAAGAACAAGCAAACACTCACAATCCACTCACAAAAGAATATTCACTCAAGAACAAGGGTAAGTATATCACTCAATTCCAACAAAATCATAAACATGCTTGACATTTGGTATCAATCTAACTCTTAACACAACATATATCAATGACGATAATCAAAAGGTCTTAAATTGGATTGTAACGGGGTTAGGGACAAGGTATGTCAAATAAGCCAAATCAGGTGAAGTGTCAAAAGCTAGTAAGTACCATAATAAATCATACACAACACCCTATTTTCCCCCCACATAATTTTTACTAAAACAAACACTCGACTAGTCGACTAAAGTAGGATCACCTCAAACACAAATATGCTCTCATAATATATTTTTCTCCTTTTTTTCTCTTTCTTTCTTTTTTTTCTTTCTTTCTTTTTCTTTTTTTTTTCTTTTTTTTCGAGAGCTAGATAAAACAATAATATAACAAATAACAATGATCCCATGAATTTATTACACATGCCGACTATCAAGTAAACAACCAAACCCAATTTTAAATATTTCCCCTAAAAGTAAGACCAACAATAAACCCCTCCTTGCACACCTTATTACTCCCTTAAGCACTCTACTAGCCTTTGACAATGTGGGTTCAACTTAATGTAAGGCCAATACAAGAAAAAGGTCTAGGCAAGTAATGTGTATGTCACCGAAAAAATTGGATTAAGTTCAACGGGTTAACTAATTGATCATGTAAATATGGTGTGGTAATATGGGAAAATATGCGGTTATTCCTAAATGTCTTTATCATTTTAATCGTCAAATAATTTCATGTGTTTCAAGAAAGACCTCAAACAACTGCTAGCAATGCAAACAATCCGTGGACACTCAAGCAAACGAATAAATTACAAATATGCAATAAGGCTCAAAAACTCACTTGGTGGAAAAACATACTCAATCCCAAGCAAAAATCTCTCTAATGCACCGACTTGTATTCAAAGCATGCAAACTAAATCATCTTGCACATATTCATGTCCTTATAATTACTTACAACATTCAATAAGTCTACTAGCTTCAACTTACTAGTGTATGTGTGTGCACAAGAACAAAACATATCACTTCTCAATCAAAAGCATCAACAACACAAAATTCCTATCAAGCATGGGTACAAATGCAAACTATTATGAACTCACGTGATATACGAAAATAAAAACAGAATGTCCTATATGAAACAAACGTAGATAACACGAACATAAATGCATAATTTACTAATACTAATATGCAAGCATGAAATCCTACATGAACACAATGACTAACAATCACATATATATACACTACTTATCCCTTAAACCACCCCCAAACTTAAAATATTCAATGTCCTCATTGAATGAAAGTAATACAAGGGATAGTAGAAAACATACCTAAATAAAATTGCCGAAAAGCGTGGGTTGCCTCCCACGAAGCGCTTCTTTAACGTCAATAGCTTGACGTTACTTCCAAGCCTCCATTAAGGATGATAATAGTTTGCCTGGTCATCTCTTCGCGAAAATTCATCGTCATCACGGAGGCACACTTTCTGCCACTTCTCCTCACTTGGCCTATTCGTATAACAGCTACGTCTTATTCCAATGCCTTCATCTGTTGACCCAAAATCTGTCAATTTGTAGAACAACATACACTCACGGGCTTCACTTGAATATAATGGAGGAGGGTAAATGTAAGTTCCTAAAGCCTTTGGTTCCTCAAAGAGAACTTCCTCCATTGGCTCTAATGCGCTACCTCCATCTTTAAACTCTGAGACAAGTAGAAGACCTGCATCTGTCCCATGATCATCAGCCTCTTGGAACGCACATACCAATTCTTGAAATTTGCGTAGCTCATCAGTATCTGTCCCAAATAATGCCCTTTCCAAATCATCCACCATCCTAACATGATCAAATTCCTCACATGGCTTGCGAATGCTCACCTCACCTTGGAATTTGTCTTCCTCAATTATGCATGCAGTACCTTGCTCCAAGTCACCGTTATTCTCTGGTATTGCCTCTAGTATGAATTGTTGTTTCTCTTGATCCAAGGCATTCCTAACTTGAGCAGCTATTGTTTCCAAAGATTTGATAGACGCCTCATTACTCTTTATACGCATCCTAATCTCCTCCAGAGTCTCTTGTTCCAATGATCTCACAGCTTGAGCAACTAGTGTCTCCACGGATTTTAAAGACTCCTCGTTACTCTTCACAAGACTCCTAAGCTCCCCCATAGCATCAACCTCATCTATTTGAAAAGTAGGAGTAGGTTGCTGATGTTGACACTCTTCACCACCAAAGAAATATGACATATCTGGCACATCTTGCTGGTACTGTTGAGGATGGTATTGAAAATATGGTTGTTCCTCATAACTGACATATGGATCAACTCCTTCGTAGTAACAATATTGTGAGGGATCATGAACGCCCAAACACCGCTCACATTGTTGAGGCATGGATGTACTCGAATATGCCCACCATGGCAACTCCTGGCCTGCCATCTTCAAACACTCAAGTACCTGAAACACACCGAACTAAACAAAATAGGTAAGAAAAACAAATCCGGGTCAGTGAACTCTAACGACCACTATTGACAAGCACATAAACCAAAAATAAAACACCGAAGATCCCCGGCAACGGCGCCAAAAAACTTGTTTGCACTAAATCACGCAAGCGTACGTGGTCACAAGTAATACAGATAGAAGTCAAGTTCGTTCCCACAGAGATCTGGTTATGGTTTTAATTCAGTAGATGTACCTATGCAACAATGTATGATTATTATTCACTGCTAAGACAATTAACAAATTTGGTTTTGATTAACTAAGATTAATTAAAAAAAACAAATTAACAAACTAAGAATTAACTAACTAACAAGAATTAGAATCAAATTACTTCTGCAAGAGAAAACATGGAATCCTAACTTCATTAAATACTTTGCTTAGATCTGACGCCTTTAATCACTATATGCAATGGTTATGATATCTGATCAGACAACACGAAACAAGTATACGCTACTTCTCAGTATATGAATACCAAACTAAACATACATCCACAAAAGAGATAGAAGATGAATAGACACCAATTATGCTTAGACCCTATATCTCTATAGAATTTGAAAACATAACGGTTGAAGAACAAGTTGTCTATTAAGATCACATAGGGTAGCATAATATCTCTATTTACGCCACAAATCATGATGTTAAAACATCAACCTATCCTATGCTAGCATGGCAAGTTCTAAATCTCAAGATCCACTCTCGCTTCACAAGAGATTAACAAATTAGATGTTAGCTACGCATCTAAATTCATAAAGCACAACCATACGAGGATATCAGATATACATCACACACAGATCCTTAAAGCATCAAGATACTAAAGCTCCATAAATAAATCCGTTAGAATTCCATGACAATGATTAGCTCATAATCGAACCTCTCGTCATCATGGGATCTGATGAAACCATGATAAAAACAAAGTATGAAAAGATACAAATAAACCTAAGTAATTGATATGTAATGGTGATATTCCTAATGATGATGATCTATGTATCTATATCTATTACAATGGTAGGATGTGTTTAAATAGGCTCTAAAAGTCTTGCCCAGTAAGAAAATACCAAAACAGAATTATAATAGAATTTCTGCAAGATACGTTTCCTAAACTGATTCTGTTTTTTAAGGGAAATTCGTAGCTGACTTTTCTTCTGTTTTCCAGAGCCGTTCCAGACGTAATTGGGCCTCTGGACCACTTTAGAATGATAGAAAATCTCGTTATCTTCGCGTGGACAGTAAGATCGCCCAAAACTGACTTCTAGAACTCAAGATATGGCCCAAACAGTGAATCTCACGCGTGCAGCCCAATAAATCCGAATTTTAATAAATTAAATCTCCAAAAATGACAAAAACATCCACCATAATCAACATCCTTGTAAATCTGCACAACTAAACAAAACACATCAAAACTACAAGAAACTTGAGCCCAAGACAATCAATTTAAGCCGATTTAGAAAGCTCCAAGTGGATATAAAATCCACTTATCACCTCTTCAATCACACAAATGGCTGAAGTTGTAAAATCAGGGGCACACAGTTCACTAGATGTATCCTCTCAACATGGTGCATCTATAGAATCAAGCATCCTCCCCAATGCACCTATTTGTACAGAGTCAGCACATGGGAGTGATAAGGCTGGCACAACACTGAGTGGAGAGCACATCACACTTGAAACTCCCTCTATCTCTCAGGGGGAGTTGCCAAAATTTAATCTACAAAACACTTCTCTTCCAGAATCTACCACTCATATTTCTTTGGAGCCTGCAACTCAAACAATTGAGGAGCAAGGCATTGATCATCAAGAATTCTCTTCTCTTGATGAGCCAATGGATTCAAGTGACTTGGTGCATGACACCTTGCTCACCACCCAGGACCCAAATTTAGATGGTGAGGGAATGCATGCTGGGGCATATTGATAAGTGGATTTTATATCCACTTGGAACGTTCCATATCAGCTTAAATTGATTGTCTTGGGCTCAAGTTTCTTGTAGTTTTGATGTGTTCTGCTTAGTTGTGCAGATTTATGAGAATGTTGACTAGGGTGGATGCTTCTATTATTTTTGGAGAATTAATTGATTAAAATTCGGATTTCTGAGAAGGGTTGCGCAGTCTACACTGTTTTGTCCATATCTGGAGTTCTAGAAGTCCGTTTTCAGCGATCTTACAGCTCACGCGAAGCTTGGGAGATTTTCTACAACATGGGACAGGTCTTGCACGAGCAGATTGCGCGTGGTGGGCGCAGGCTGCGCGAAGAACAGACTGTTGGGCGCAGGTTGCACGCGTGCGACCACTGGAAAAATTCTGATTTATTGTTTTGGCCATATCTTGAGTTCTACAAGTCTGTTTTGGACGATCTTACTGTCCACGCGAAGATAACGGAATTCTCTTTTATTCTAAAGTGCTTCAGAGGTCCAATTACAACTGGAACAGCCCAGAAATATTGAAGAAAAGTTAGCTACGAATTTTCCTTAAAAACCGAATCAGTTTAGGAAACGTATTATGTGCCGAACTGCAGAAATTCAACTTTGACAAGGAGATTGCTATAATTCCTACTTCTAAAAAGTATAGTAATTGCTTTGGGCGGCTAGAACATTCCAGAATCAGATCTACACATGGAATTTGCAATTCTATTCTAATTCAAGAATGAAAATTGTCAATCTTCTATTCCAACTCTAAAAAGGCAATTGCTTGGTGGACAAGACTTCTAGAGCCTATATAAACACATCCAACCCTTGTAATTTGTATCATTAGGAGAGAACCATTACATATCAATTACTTAGGTTTATTTGTATTTTTTTCATATCTTGTTTCATTATCATGGTTTCATCAGATCCCATGATGACGAGAGGTTCAATTATGAACTAATCGTTGTCATGGGATTCTAACGGATTTATTTATGGAGCTTTAGTATCTTGATGCTTTACAGATCTGTGTGTGATGTTTATCTGATATCCTCGTATGGTTGTGCTTTATGTATTTAGATGCGTAGCTAACATCTAATTTGTTAATCTCTTGTGAAGTGAAAGTGGATCTTGAGATTTAGAACTTACCATGCTAGCATAGGTTCATGATTGTTTATCAACATGATTCGTAGTATGAGATGAGAATACTTATATTGCCCTATGTGATCATTATGGATAACTTGTTCTTCAACCATTATGTTTTCAAATTCTATAGACATATAGGGTCTAAGCATAATTGGTGTCTATTCATCTTCTATCTCTTTTGTGGATGTATGTTTAGTTTGGTATACGTATACTGAGAGGTAGCGTGTACTTGTTTCGTGTTATCCGATCAGATATCATAACCATTGCATATAGTGATTAAAGGCGTCAGATCTAAGCAAAGTATTTAATGATGTTAGGATTCCATGTTTTCTCTTGCAGAAGTAATTTGATTCCAATTCTTGTTAGTTAGTTAATTCTTAGTTTGTTAATTTACTTCTTAGTTAATTTAGTTTATTAAACCTAAATTTGTTAATTGTCTTAGCAGTGAATAATAATCATACATTGTTGCATAGGTGCATCTACTGAATTAAAACCATAACCAGATCTCTGTGGGAACGAACTCGACTTATATCTATATTACTTGTGACCACGTACGCTTGCGTGATTAGTGCAAACAAGTTTTTTGGCGCCACTGCCGGGGATCATCGGTGTTTTATTTTTGGTTTATGTGCTTTTCAATAGTGGTCGTTAGCGTTCACTGACTCGGATTTGTTTTTCTTATCTATCTTGTTTAGTTCGTTGGTGTTTCAGGTACTTGTCGGAGAGCGTTGAAGATGGATTTTCTATCTTACTATGGAGTTCAGCAGGTGGCTAGTGTTTGTGAGCTATGTGTGGGCGCACATGAGACGTATCAATGCTGGAGCAACCAAGGTGGTATTCAACAGCCTCAGCAATGTGAGCATTGTTTGGGTGTTCATGATCCCTCACAATATTGTTACTACGAAGGAGTTGATCCATACGTCAGTTATGAGGAACAACCATATTTTCAATACCATCCTCAACAGTACTAGCAAGATGTTCCAGATAGGTCATATTTCTTTGGTAATGAAGAGTTTCAACATCAGCAACCTACTCATACTTTTCAATCAGATGAGGTTGATGCTATGGAGGAGCTTAGGAGTCTTGTAAAGAGTAACAAGGAGTCTTTAAAATCCGTGGAGACACTAGTTGCTCAAGCTGTGAGATCATTGGAACAAGAGACTCTAGAGGAGATTAGGATGCGTGTAAAGAGTAACGAGGCGTCTATCAAATCTTTGGAAATAATTGTTGCTCAGGTTAGGAGTGCCTTGGAACAAGAGAATCACCAATTCATACCAGAGGCAATTCCAGAAAATAACGGTGACTTAGAGCAAGGTACTGCGTGCTTAATTGAAGAAGACAAATTCCAAGATGAGGTGAGCATTCGCAAGCCATGTGAGGAATTTGATCATGTTAGGATGGTGGATGATTTGGAAAGGGCACTATATGGGACAGACACTGATGAGTTACGCAAATTTCAAGAATTGGTATATACGTTCCAAGAGGCTGATGAACATGGGAAAGATGCGGGTCTTCTACTTGTCTCAGAGTTTAAAGATGGAGGTAGCGCATTAGAGCCAATGGAGGAAGTTCTCTTTGAGGAACCAAAGGCTTCAACAACTTACATTTACCCTCCTCCATTACATTCAAGCGAAGCCCGTGAATGTGTGTTGTTCTACAAATTGACAGATTTTGGGTCAACGGATGAAGGCATTGGAGTTGGACATAGTTGTTATACGAATAGGCCAAGCGAGGAGAAGTGGTAGAAAGTGTGTCGTCGTGATGACGATGAAGTCTCACGAAGAGAGGATCAGGCCAACTATTATCATCCTTAATGGAGGCTTGGAAGTAACGTCAAGCTATTGACGTTAAAGAAGCGCTTCGTGGGAGGCAACCCACGCTTTTCGGCAATTTTATTTAGGTATGTTTTCTACTATCCCTTGTATTACTTTCCATTCAATGCGGACATTGAATATTCTAAGTTTGGGGGTGGTTTGGGGGATTAGAAGTTGTTGTTGTATTATGTGTTCATATAGGATTTCATGCTTTGCATATTAGTAGTAGTAAATTATGCATTTATGTTCGTGTTATCTACGTTTGTTTCATATAGGACATTCTGTTTTTATTTTCGTATATCATGTGAGTTCATAATAGTTTGCATTCTCACCCATGCTAGATAGGAATTTTGTGTTGTTGATGCTTTTGATTGAGAAGTGATATGCTTCGTTCTTGTGCACACACATACACTAGTAAGTTGAAGCTAGTAGACTTATTGAATGTTGTAAGTGATTAGAAGGACATGAATATGTGCAAGATGATTTAGTTTGCATGCTTTGAATACAAGTCGGTGCATTAGAGAGATTTTTGCTTGGGATTGAGTATGTTTTTCCACCAAGTGAGATTTTGAGCCATATTGCATATTTTTTGCAATTTATTCGTTTGCTTGAGTGTCCACGGATTGTTTGCATTGCTAGCAAGTGTTTGAGGTCTTTCTTGAAACGCATGACATTATTTGACGATTAAAATGATAAAGGCATTAGGAATAACCACATATTTTCCCATATTACAATACCATGTTTATATGATCAATTAGTTAACCCGTTGAGCTTAATCCTATTTTTTCGGTGACATACCACATTACTTGCCTAGACCTTTTTCTTGTATTGGCCTTACATTAATTTGAACCCACATTGTCAAAGGCTAGTAGAGTGTTTAAGGGAGTAATAAGGTGTGCAAAGGAGGGGTTATTGTTGGTTATACTTTTGGGGAAAATATTGAAATTGGGTTTGTTTACTTGATAGTCGGCATATGTAATAAAATTGTGGGATCATTGTTATTGTTTATATTATTGTTTGTGTTATATTTAGCTCTCGAAAAAGAGAAAAAAAAAAGAAGAAAAAAAAAGAAAAAAAGAAAAAAAAGAAAAAATATATATATTATGAGAGCATGTTTGTGTTTGTTGTGATCCTACTTTAGACGACTAGTCGAGTGTTTGTTTTAGTAAAAATTATGTGGGGGGAATATGGTGTTATGTGTGATTTATTAAGGTACTTACTAGCTTTTGACACTTCACCTATTTTGGCTTATTTGACATACCTTGTCCCTAGCCCCGTTACAACCCAAATAAAGACCTTTTGATTATCGTCATTGATGTATGTTGTGTTAAGAGTTAGATTGATACCAAATGTCAAGCATGCTTATGATTTTGTTGGAATTGAGTGATACACTTACCCTTGTTCTTGAGAGAGTATTCTTTTGTGAGTGGATTGTGAGTGTTTGCTTGTTTTTGCGTATGAGATCCCGAGTTTTGTCTCAAAGATGTACTCTTGTAGGCTTAGCATGATTACTAACTTATTCTTACACTTGATATGGACTTGTGAGAACTTATGCATGTTCATTGAGTAGACTATGTGAATACTTGCACTTTCGACACCAAGACATTGCGTATTTACTTTGATTCTTAAGTTGATATGGCATAAGAGGATTTGAAGGTATGGTAGGATATTAGTAGTAGTCAATTGCATTTTTCATATTAGTTGCATTCATGCATTGCATTAGGTTAAATGGATTTTGTGGGTACATTCGCTATAGGCCCTCACGAGACCTTACTCGTCCACTAGGGTTGCCTAGGGGTTTAAAGGGCTTGTTGCATATGCCAAATGCAACCGTGATCACCTACGGAAGTGGTACTAGTTAGTTAGTTGTAATTGTTTATGCTTGAGGACAAGCATCGGTTTAAGTTTGGGGGTGTGATAAGTGGATTTTATATCCACTTGAAACGTTCCATATCGGCTTAAATTGATTGTCTTGGGCTCAAGTTTCTTGTAGTTTTGATGTGTTCTGCTTAGTTGTGCAGATTTATGAGAATGTTGACTAGGGTGGATGCTTCTATTATTTTTGGAGAATTAATTGATTAAAATTCGGATTTCTGAGAAGGGTTGCGCAGTCTACATTGTTTTGTCCATATCTGGAGTTCTAGAAGTCCGTTTTCAGCGATCTTACAGCTCACGCGAAGCTTGGGAGATTTTCTACAACATGGGACAGGTCTTGCACGAGCAGATTGCGCGTGGTGGGCGCAGGCTGCGCGAAGAACAGACTGTTGGGCGCAGGTTGCACGCGTGCGACCACTGGAAAAATTCTGATTTATTGTTTTGGCCATATCTTGAGTTCTACAAGTCTGTTTTGGACGATCTTACTGTCCACGCGAAGATAACGGAATTCTCTTTCATTCTAAAGTGCTCCAGAGGTCCAATTACAACTAGAACAGCCCAGAAATATTGAAGAAAAGTCAGCTACGAATTTTCCTTAAAAACCGAATCAGTTTAGGAAACGTATTATGTGCCGAACTGCAGAAATTCAACTTTGACAAGGAGATTGCTATAATTCCTACTTCTAATAAGTATAGTAATTGCTTTGGGCGGCTAGAACATTCCAGAATCAGATCTACACATGGAATTTGCAATTCTATTCTAATTCAAGAACGGAAATTGTCAATCTTCTATTCCAACTCTAAAAAGGCAATTGCTTGGTAGACAAGACTTCTAGAGCCTATATAAACACATCCAACCCTTGTAATTTGTATCATTAGGAGAGAACCATTACATATCAATTACTTAGGTTTATTTGTATTTTTTTCATATCTTGTTTCATTATCATGGTTTCATCAGATCCCATGATGACGAGAGGTTCAATTATGAACTAATCGTTGTCATGGGATTCTAACGGATTTATTTATGGAGCTTTAGTATCTTGATGCTTTAGAGATCTGTGTGTGATGTTTATCTGATAACCTCGTATGGTTGTGCTTTATGTATTTAGATGCGTAGCTAACATCTAATTTGTTAATCTCTTGTGAAGTGAAAGTGGATCTTGAGATTTAGAACTTACCATGCTAGCATAGGTTCATGATTGTTTATCAACATGATTCGTAGTATGAGATGAGAATACTTATATTGCCCTATGTGATCATTATGGATAACTTGTTCTTCAACCATTATGTTTTCAAATTCTATAGACATATAGGGTCTAAGCATAATTGGTGTCTATTCATCTTCTATCTCTTTTGTGGATGTATGTTTAGTTTGGTATACGTATACTGAGAGGTAGCGTGTACTTGTTTCGTGTTATCCGATAAGATATCATAACCATTGCATATAGTGATTAAAGGCGTCAGATCTAAGCAAAGTATTTAATGATGTTAGGATTCCATGTTTTCTCTTGCAGAAGTAATTTGATTCCAATTCCTGTTAGTTAGTTAATTCTTAGTTTGTTAATTTACTTCTTAGTTAATTTAGTTTATTAAACCTAAATTTGTTAATTGTCTTAGCAGTGAATAATAATCATACATTGTTGCATAGGTGCATCTACTGAATTAAAACCATAACCAGATCTCTGTGGGAACGAACTCGACTTATATCTATATTACTTGTGACCACGTACGCTTGCGTGATTAGTGCAAACACATATCCTAATGACACCATCACAAACACAGAGGTTCCACTAGTTGTCACTAGAGACTCTGTGCCTGTGTCAACTACTGGTGTAACTCATCCCACTTCTGTGGAGACACCAGTAGTAGAGTCAATCCTTCCGGTTACAGAAGTTGCATCTGTAACTGAGGAGTCTAGCTTGCCTAGCTCTAGCTCTGACTTTATGTCACAATGGCTGAAGCCTGTGCAACATGACAGTGCTTCAGGATCAGGGTCTGTTCCACAACAATTGACGGTTGAAGCACTTCAAAGCTTAATTGTGGATCAGATCCCTGAGTTCACAAAGATTGCTCAGAACCTCCTCACTGCAAACCTGCCAAATCCTGACTATGAAGCTATTCTCTTATTCCACAGAGATGATGTGGAGCTACAGAAGGTAAAAATAATAGATGATACTGAGAGAGATGGAAATGTAGATGCCTGGCTACAAGGAAAGTTTGATATTCCTCTCTCAAACAGTCTTCAGTATCTCAGAGAAGAGTACATCACTTCACTAGGGTCCAATGCCAAATCTCTCACCCCTAGTGATGTGTATGAAGCAGTGAATGATAGCTACAAGGGCATTCTCATGGCTGCACACTACCTTGGAAAGGGTCTAAAGATAGAAGTTAATGAAGTGTGTACAGCCACAACCAAGGAGGTGCATGAGATAAAGAGGACTTTTGATTCCAAATTCCCTCAGTTGGAGATTGTAGTCAAGGATATTCTAGCCTGCAAGTCTACTTGCACCAAGATGGACAATGGTTTAGCCATTCTCAAAGATGTTGTCACAGGCCTAGGGCACCAATTCCAAAATCTCTCTGATCAGACAACTGATGCCAATGCCATGCTTAGGACCCTTTTTGCCAATCAGTATGGAGATAAGCTAATCACTGAAGTCCTAGTGCATGATATGACTAGGTTTGAAGTGCAGAGACTTAAAGAACAATCCCTGTCTGGCTTCAAATCTGCTCAATTGTTCAACAAGGTAGATGCACTTGAAAAGGAGGTAGCCACTCTCACTCATTCTAATGCTCATCTTACAGACAAGGTAGCAACTCTCACTGAGCAGCTGAACACTCAAGCCACCACCACAGCTGATGTTCTCCTGCATCAACAGTCCATGTTGTCTGCAATGATGAAGCACATGGGTCTCCCTCTCCCTGAAAAATCTTCAAACCCTGTGGTCACTCATCAAGCCTCTGTGCCTGACAATAAGCCTAAGGGGGAGAAGAGGACCTCAAGGAACTCAAATCCAAAGGGGAGAAAACTCAAGATAAAAGCATCAAGATAAATGAGGGTGGTCACCAAAGAGCTTCAAAATCCATATCCATACCCAATGTGCCAGGCAAAGGAAAATCAAAAGTTGATGAGCCTCCATCTTCTCTGCCAGTTGTCACTCTACCAACTGTGCACATCACCACTTATGATGGTCAGAAGCAACCTATCACAACCATAGTGATTGCAGGGAGTATGCCATCTGATAACTCTCCATCTACCAAAGTTGAAAGTGTCAAACCTGTAGAAGTAAAGGTGGTTACTGAGGCCAAGCTACAAGAAGTTGCAAACTCTAATGTCTACCATGATGATGCATTCTTGAAGTTTCTGAAAGTCTCAAGGGAACAGGCTGATGACACTCAAATATATCTAAGGAGGCCGAGGGATCAGATTAATTACTTCACTGTGATACCTAGGAGAGTCAATGGCTTATGGATCAAGGAGGTGATGATGGTGGCAAAATCCAGTATCTGGAATCTAACCTACAACACTCTACAATCATTGAAACATTCAGAGATAGATGCACTGATCAGGCTCATTGAGAAGAGGGATGCAAATGAAAACAATAAAAGTCTGTATGATGACTTAAGGAATGATCAACCTTCAAGGCTGCCAGAAGTAATCAAGAAGCCATGGATAATCATCTAGCAATCTGGCACCAAAATTGAAGACATCAAGTAGTTGGTCATTCCCAATGATCTCACTTCTAGAAATCACAGACTTATCATTGCTATCACTGATCAACTACAGAAGAAGGGTGGATTCAGAAATGCTGAAGAACTAGAGGCACTGCAAATTCTCAGATCCTTTATTGCAACTGGTGTAATTCCAGAAATTGCCAGGCCTAGGAGAAATAAGGATGACAAAGATGAGGATAAAAGTGATGGGAGTAGAAGACATCACATGAGTGATAAGGGAGATGAAGACAAGAAAAAGAAGAGGGATGACAAAGAGAAGAAAGATGGCAATGATCAAGGGAAAGTCTATGAGAGGACAAGTGTGAAACAGCAAGCCATAGGCATTGCTGACAGTAACCTCACCACAACACAAGACTCTAAGTCTAGGGTGAATAATGTTAGTAGTGACCTACAAAAGTCAAATTCCATGGCCTCTGCAAATGTCTTACTACCTCAAGAAGAGAAGGAGATTCAAGTCAAGAAACCATGTGTCAGAAAGTAAACTGCTAATGGAATACTACTATGGTCTTCCAACAAAGGTAAAAAATTTCAGCCAAGCAATCAAGTAAAAAGATCTAATTTCAATCATGTTGCTAAGAGAGTAAAGCCATCCAGGTCAGGAGCCCTAACAATCATTCCAGGACTGAAACTCCAACCACTAGATGAAGATTTTGATGAAGACGAACTGCTATTTCTGAGAGCTCAAAGAATCTACTCTGCTGCAATTGTGAATGACTTCCTTGAGATCAAGTATACTGATGGGAGACAGAGAAAATTCAAAGAAGGGGGTTGTCAAAGTTGGGGCAAGTTATATGAGATAGAAAGAATTATTGCATTGTTGGATTCTGAAGACAAGGTGGAGAGAGTATGGAAGCTGGAGTTGATTAACTTTGTGAGAATGAAGAGAAATCATGCTGAAGAAATAAGAAAGGGGTGCCTTGAGAAATGGTTAGAAAGAGAGAAAGAAATTGATAGACTGGAGATTGAGGCAGAAAAGCTAAGGGCTAAGGGATTGTGTAGAGTTCAGTTTGATCCCTATGTGGTGAAGTATAGGAGAAGAAATGGAGACAATGTCAATATCAGAATAAACCTACTCAATCATTATCCTGCCAATATACTAAAACCAGTACTTGAAGATTTCAAAAACTCTATCCTGCTTGAAGAATTAGATGCTATGGCAGAAATCATAAGAGCTATAGATGAGAATGCAAGGAGGGAGCAAGAAAGAAAACAGAAAGCATATGATGATCTACAAGCCAAAGCAATGAAAATGGAATCAAAGGGGAATGGCTAGTATTTCATCATACTGTAAGAATACTCAACTTGTAATTCAACTCATGCTCTCAATCAAATTTCATACCTGTACTTTTTAAAGTTTTATCTTTATGTATGTTAGGCTTGTTATCAGACATGAAATTGTGACTAAGGGTCTTACTCACAATTTGGGGGAGATTGTTAGTCACAGAGACATGCCTGTTTAACTATAATAACAAACCTAATTGTTTGTAATGCTTTGTATTACTTACATGACCTCTTAACTGAGGGAACCTCTAGTTGTAGAGTTTCTACTTGCTTTGTACTTGTAATAAGCATCAAATTCTAGCTGCGTAACTGTACTTATTGAGTCAAGAATAATGCTTGAAAGAAGTTCCAAGGTTCATGCCTCAAGCAAGAAGATGAAGACTGTCAAATAAATCACAGTTGGGATTTAAAGAAATGAAGAATTTGCCTAAGTACCAATTCGAGAAGTACTTTTGTCTATTCGAGAAGTCTAGTATTCGAGAAGTCAGGGATTCGATATCTCAAGATACTATTCGATATCTCTGAATACACTGTTCGATATCTCATTCGATATCTCAGAGATTCGATATGTCTACTGCTCTATTCGAGAACTCAAGAAGTCAACAAGTCAAAGTGGTATTCGAGTTCTCAAAGAGTCAACAAGTCAAAGTTCCATTCGATATCTCAAGGACTCAGAAAGCTATTCGATATCTCAGGGATTCGACATGTCCAAATGCTCTATTCGACAACTCAAGGATTCCCAGAGAAAAGAGCTATTTGAGAAGTGATTCGATATGTCATATAACAGTATTCGAGAACTCAGAGTTATCGATCAAGTCAATCCTAGTTCTCGAATCACTTACTTAGTCACTTCTCGAATACATTCTTGGAGACAAAATACTGAAGAAATTGTACAAGTCAGAAGCCTGCAACAAGCCAATGCACTTTATGGACCACAATCTGTAATGTGCTCTGGAAAGTCTACAAGGAAGCTTGGAGAGATATAGAAGAGACAAAAGGGCTAAAGAAGTGGATCTGAACAGGCTTTGCAAAGTCAAATCTGTAACCGTTTGGACACTTACTCAAAAAGGATAGATAGACTAGAAAGTAATTTGTTCAGCTACCTTATTTGCAGTAAGTAGGTTGTATCCATGTTCTATAAGGATACAACCTCACTTCCTTAGTTGTTAACTTTTGAGGAGTCAAGTTTTTCATACATTGTAAGTCATATCTCTCTGAGAAAAATGAAGCTGAGAATACTATCATTTGTATTCATAGATTGTAGCAACCTTTATCTAATACAATATTAGATTAAAGTGATATCGTGTCTTGTGATGTTTTTATCCGCACTCATATCTTTGTACACACAAACACCTATCCTGCTACATAGACTCAAGAACAATAAAAGTTCAAGAATCCATTCACCCCCCCCTCTGTATTCTTTTACTGTATTCAATACTCAATACCACCTTTCTAAAAAAGCTTCCACTGTTAGATGCTTTGATTTTGCAATTCCGTATAGCCTTGGTACACGAGCCATAACTGGACCATCCTTTTCCCAAACATCCTCCCAAAAATAGACTAATTCACCAGTACCCAGTTTCCACACAAAACAATCATGCCTTAGGTAATTTGAAATAATAGGATTAGACACCAGTGAAGCAAAACTTTTAAGGGTTAATTGGCTAATTCATCACTGAACTGAACCTCAACTTGCAAGTGGGTAATTGAACTCAAAAAATTTGCAGTCAACTCATCATACTAATTAAAACTTGCAATCTCATAACTGCCGTCAACTCATTTAACGGGACTGACGGAAAGTTGACGTGGCAAGAATTTAATGGGTAAAATGGCTAATTCATAACTGAACTGATCCTCAACTTGCAGCTGGGTAATTGAACTCAAAAAAGTTGCAATAAACTCATCAGTTAGTGTTATAAAAATATTCTAAACAATAATATATAAAATTTTATGATGGAACGATATTTTTTACTTATATTTAGTGTTATAAAAATATTCTAAATAACTAATTTATTAAACTAGCTCTTTAGCCCATGCAAAGAACGTGCATCCTCCAAAATTCAATTATTTATTGATTTTCAAAAATATATCTAATATATCTGTATGTTGTACGAGATAGTTAATATTTGTAATATTCATCTTGTGAAGCTAATCATTGTCCAATTCATTAGATTTAATAAATTTATGTAAATTTGAACTTATTTCTACTATGAAAATAATACTTTTAAAGTACGATTTAATACAACGCCAAATATAAAAATCATTATATTGTGGGCATAATTATTTTTTGGAATATAATTTGTATAGCAAGAATTATGAACGACTTTGAATATAGACGTACTATATGACAACTTTTCCTTGTGTATTTTAAAAATATTGCTCTAATTTAGTGGTGATGATTGTCTCATTTCACTTATTAAATATAATTCAATTAATTGTTATTAACTTTTTTCGTCTAAGACAGAAGTAGACATATAAGTCATAAGAACATGTTTGTTCAAGTACAAATTATAATATGAAAATATTGAAATAATATTAAACAATGAGATAGGTGCGTATTTTAATGTGTAATTTCAGTTATCCAGTTGCAAATTTTTTGAGTTCAATTACCCAGTTGCAAGTTGAGGGTCAGTTCAGTTATGAAATAGCCATTTTATCCCTTATCTGTACAAAATTAACGGACCTCCGTTAAAAGTCAACGAAAGTTAACGGTCGTGCAAGCTTTTAATAGTTTAATTATGAGATTGCAAGATTTAATTAGTTAAATGACGCTAATGCAAGTTTTTTGAGTTCGATTACCCAACTGTAAGTTGAGCACGAGTTCAGTTATGAAATAGCCAATTAACCCAAACTTTTAACCATTTGAGAGACATTTGAAATGTTCGACACTTCCTGCAAATTGAAACGCAACTGTGGTCCATACCTTTGAGTTAGGATTTTATTCCAAAATTAATCCCTCTCTGAGTAGCATTTCCACCACCATTTAGCCATAAGTGATATGTTTCTCAATCTAAGTGGAACAATTCCTAGACCCCCACATTTCTTCTCACTACAGACTCTTTCCTAGTTTAGCAAATGAAGTTTTTTCACTCCATTATCTGTTCCACTCCACAGAAAATGTCTTCTTAACTTTTCCAGTCTTGCTATAACTGTTTGTGGTAGATAGTAGAGACTAAACCAAAAGATAGGAATACTATCTATACAAGATTTTAGCAGGACTAGCCTACCTGCTATTGATATTCTGCCCGTGTCCCATGCCTTCAGCTTATTGTTAACTTTATCTATCAGAGGTTCTCAGAAATTCAAATGTTTTGGAGAAGCTCCAATTTGGACACCCAAATACTTAAAGGACCCAATATCACTTTACAGCCTAGAAATTCAGCCCAATGATGCAACTTTGCAGGATCCTCACCAAAGCAATACAAACTGCTCTTATCGAAATTAATTCTGAGCCCCGATAGAATATAAAAACATTGCAAAACTCTTTTTACTCCTTTATTCGAAGCAAAACCCTTGCTAAGAAAAAGAATTACATCGTCTGCAAACTACAAATGCGAAATTGATTGAGAACAATTAGGAAGATCTATTCCCTTGAGAATATTCCTTTGATTCGCTTTTATGATGCACTGTGCCAATACTTCACCCACTAGATTAAAAAGTAGAGGTGAAAGCGGATCCCCTGCCGAAAACCCCTTTTAGGAGTGAATTCTCTTGAGTGATCGACCCATTTACAAGAACCGAAATTCTAGCAGACTCAAAAATAGCCTTCATCCAGAATATCCATTTGTTATCAAAATTCATACTATTCTTTAATGAATTCTAACATTTTAGTTCTGCAACTAAAAAATAGCCTATTTTGAGAACTAAAATTCTGGATGAAGGCTATCCAAACAGGCTATTTTTGTTTATCAAAATCCATTTCTCAAAAGTTTATTTTTGTTTATAGTGCCTGTTTGGCAAAACTTTTTTTATGGACTTATGTACTTATTTTCGGGTAAAAATTTTATATTTTGATTTTTTTATATACAAATATTTAATATATGTTTGAAATTCAATAAGTTGCAAAAATAAGTTGGAAAATAAGTTGGAAAGTTTGAAATCTTAACTTTCAACTTAAAATAAGTTGACTTATTTTGAAAAATAAGTTCCCACAACCACCCCTATAATATTGCTCTCATAGATTCCAAAACATTAATATTATAATTATTTCACATTTAAAATTCTAATATCTAGCCTGACAAAAGAAATCTAATATCTAGCATTTTTGATATATAAGATCCAAATTTTATTAAAATATAACTACTAGTAGTATATAATCACTAAATGAAAGTTATTTACTTATTTCATGTACCATTATTTCTTCACCACGAAATAAAAACCCAAACATCATACTAAATCTTTTACATTATCCTATTCGTACATTTTTATTTTTGCACACTTGCGTATTTCGTGTTCCAAAATTTAAATCCAAATACTACCCCGTTGATAAAAGATTGTTTGATAAAAGAATTTCATTGCTGGACGACACCCAACAATCTTTGAAATTGAACCAGTCACTTCGTAAGTATTAACCTCACTCGTCCATACTAACATCTTGGTTCTTTTTTAATACTAGCTTATAACCCGTGCGATGCACGGGTTTTTTTGATACATTAATGATTGTAAATTTATGTTTTAAATTAAAAGGTTGTGTATTTAATTAGAAAAGAAATATTAATGATTGGAAGATTATGATTGTAAAATTATGTTTTAAATTAAAAGGTAACATGTTTTAATTAGGAAAGAAATACTAATTATTGGAAGATACGATATTTTAGGTGTGTATAAAGGATAATATGTTCAATTAAAAGTAAATGTCTTTTAAATTGATTGAAAGATAAGATATTTTAGGTATTTATTAAATTTTAGTTAATGGTACAATTATGTTTTTATATAATTGTAAATTTAATAATTTTTTAAATTTTAATTTAATATAATTTATTGTACTCATATTTACATATTATACTAATATTTTCCTATTATAAACAACGTATAGGGATTTTTAATATATTTTATTAATAATTGAAAATATGGTGTGATATTTTTGGATATATATTAATGATTGTAAGATTAGTTTTTTTTTAGAAGATAACGTATTTTAATTAGAAAGGAAATATTAATGATTTGAAGATATGGTACTATTGATAATATTAATGATTTGAAGATATGGTACGATTGCTGTTTTTATAAAAGATAATATCTTCAACTAAAAGTAGATGTGAAAATGGTAATGACTAATTACCATTAATTATATTATGTCATTCTTTATTAATACCTTATATATAATAAGCATAAGGGAGATCTTATCCAAATTTTTGGTCGTCGTCACTGTACTATAAAAATCATATGATCCGTTGAATTAAAAATAGACGATCAAGATTAGATCACATTAAAAAGAAAATTATAATAATCAAGATTAGATCGCATTAAAAAGAAAATTATAATCTAAAAAGGATATAATTAGAAAATGTTGCATTTGAAGTGAATTTTAAAAAGAAAAATTATATTCTAAAAAGGATATAATTAGAAAGGATTGTATTAAAATTGAATTTTTAAAAGAAAATTATAATCTGAAAAGGATATAATTAAAAAAGGTTAAATTAGAATTATATTTTATTTATTTTTTATTAGTATTTAAAAAAAATCATATCTACTACTCTTTGGGCTTTATCTTGAGATCTCTTTCTAGATTTGGGTGATTTTACAATCCACGCGAAACTCATAAAATTATTTTTAATTTAGTAATGATATAATAATTATTATTCAAATGGAAAAACTTAGAATCTCAAGAAAAAAAAATGATTACGAATTTTTACATTAATCCTATTTAACGTAGAATTCCTACATTGATAATGCCATTCAATGTAGAAAACCTAATTATATATGATTTAAATCATTGACATATATATATTCATATTACAATATAAATACACTTTTTAGTTTATAACATATTAAAATTTAAATATTTTCTATACTAGATCCAACGGTTTTCATCTATTTATTTTAAGATATTTGTCGTATAGAGGTCCAGACTACCGATTATTAAAGTTTTGGACAAAATCCCTCTTAAACTTATTATTAAAATTTTATTTGGTTGTTAGTAGAACCATCTTCAAATAATTATAAGGGTATTTTGATAATCAAAACGAATTATAAGTAGAATTCATAAATCAAATAAAATTTTCAGCTTAAAAAATCGTCAACTTTTTCTCTTTTTTCCTTCTACGTAGATTTAATTAGAAAAAATTTATTAAACCATCACCAAATTAAAGATTATTTTGTTAATTTCACGTGGGTCGTAATCGTCCAAATTAAATTTTAAGAATTCAAGATAGAGTACAAATATTAAATCGAGCGTGTAAAACTTATATATATCAATTTTTAATAAAACTTTGTTATGTAAATTAATAACTTATAAAATTAAAATATATATAATGTAATTAAAGATATTAAAAAAGGAGTCGTGCGTTGCACGGTTATAAGCTATTTATATATAATAAGCATAATAGAGATTTTATCCATAATTTTTGTCATTGTACTACCAAAATAATCTCAGCCGTGGAATCTATTTTTAAAAAATAGACGATCAAGATTATATCATATTAAAAGAGAAAATTAAAATCTAAAAAGGATATGATTAGAAAATGTTGCCTTATAAGTGAATTTTAAAAATAAAATTATAATTTAAAAACGATATAATTAGAAAAGGTTGCACTGGAACTGAATTTTAAAAAAAATTATAATTTGAAAAAGGATATAATTAAAAAAAGTTGTATTAGAATTAAATTTTATTTATTTTTTATTATTAAAAAATATTCATATTTACTATTTGGGCTCTATCTTGAGATCTATAAATCAGATTTAGATGATTTTACAATTCACGCAAAACTTATAGAATTTTCTTTAATTTATTGATGATTTAATAATTATTATTCAAATGGAAACACCGACGGTTTTCATCTATTTATTTTATGATTCAACGGTTTTTATTTATTTTGACCATACTACCAATTATCAAAGTTTTTGACAAAATCTCTCATACACTTATTATTAAAATTGTATTTTATTATTAGTAGAACTATCTTCAAATAATAACAAGGTTATTTTGAAAATCAAAACGAATTATAAGTGTAATTCATAAATCGAATAGAATTTTCAATGTAAAAAGGCACCAATTTCTTTTCTTATTTGTTTCTGAGTAGGTTTAATCGGAAAATAATTGTTAAACTATCACTATATTAAAGATTTTTTTTTGTTAATTTCGCGTGGCCTGTAAAATCTTTCAAATTAAATTTTAATAATTCAAGGTAGAGTACAAATATTAAATTGAAAGTGTAAAATCTTATGTATTATCAACTTTTTAACAATAATTTTATATGTAAATTAATAACATATAAAATTAAAAAAAGTAAAATTATTTTAAAATTTAAAAAAGGAACCGTGCATTGCACGAGTTATAAGCTAGTTTTAATAATTAGGATAACCAAACCGAAAACCAAAAACCAAAACTTTCAATGTTTCGGCTTTAATATAATAGTTTTAAATTGATTGAAAGATAAGATATTTTAGGTATTTATTAAATTTTAGTTAATGGTACAATTATGTTTTTATATAATTGTCAATTTAATAATTTTTTAAATTTTAATTTAATATAATTTAATGTACTCATATTTACATATTATACTAATATTTTCCTATTATAAACAACGTATAGGGATTTTTAATATATTTTATTAATAATTGAAAATATGGTGTGATATTTTTGGATATATATTAATGATTGTAAGATTAGTTTTTTTTTAAAAAGATAACGTATTTTAATTAGAAGGGAAATATTAATGATTTGAAGATATGATACTATTGATAATATTAATGATTTGAAGATATGGTACGATTGATGTTTTTATAAAATGTAATATCTTCAACTAAAAGTAGATGTGAAAATGGTAATGACTAATTACCATTAATTATATTATGTCATTCTTTATTTTAATAATTAGGATAACCAAACAGAAAACCAAATAATCAAATCGAAAACCAAAACTTTCAATGTTTCGGCTTTAATATAATAGTATAGATACTAGCTTTATTTGCACCGGTAGCTTTATTAATATTTTGTAATACAATTTTTTAATAATAATTTTGTTTTTGTAAAATTAGTTTAATAGCATTTTGATTAATTTGTTTTTACTTTTAAAAATAATAATATATATTATATGGTTTGTAGTATACATTTATTTATTTATTTTTTGTAAATGATTTTTCTATAATTTATATTTCAAAATTTAGGCTAACATATTTTTTAATATTTCATAATTATTTTTGATTTTTTTATTTGATTAGATTACATATGATATACTTGAAACATATACGTACTATATTCGTATAACAATTTATTTTATTTTTTATCTTTTTGATTATGTAATTTAATGGTTATCTTAAAATTTTTAGATTATAGTTTTTAAAGGCATTTTTTTAACTTTTTTGGAAATATTTATGATATTAAATTTTTTTATTTGTTTGAATATTGTTATTTTTCATGTTATTTTTATATTTTTGCCACATGTGTGGTGTGTATTATGTGTTTTTGTTTAGAGTAATCTTATGAATTTTTATGTTGTATTATATTTTGATATTAATATAAAATTATTTTGTGGGTGTTTGGATTGCTTTCTAATTTAAAATATGTTCATTTATTGATTTGTGTTCACTTTTTTTAATTTAAATTTTTTCTTTGCAAAGTAAGAATTTTTTTATTTATTGATTTGTGCTCACATTTTTTTTATTTAAATTTTAGAAACATATTTTTTGTCAAATCTAAAAATAGAATCTTTAATGATTTTTTTTTAAATAATTTTTTCTTAAACTACTTTTGTTTGGTAAACGATATTTTTTTTTAATTATATTTTAAGATTAGCCTGACTTGTATTTTAATATTTCATATTTTTTGGGATGTTTTCTTCTATTTCATTAGAATAAACTCAATGTACTTTAAACATGTAGGAACTTATATTAATTCAACTATTCTTTATATATATGTGTTTATGTAATTGTGAACACACATACATTTGTACTTTTTTGTACTATCTTTTTATATTTTTGTGATGGTTTATATTTGTTTTAAGTGCATTATATTAAAGTTTATTGTTGATTTTAGTTTTCTAAATTTGGTTTTTTTTAATTAACGTTTGTTTTGTAGATTATATTTTGTTTAATTTTAGTATCATTTCTAATTATGACATGTTTATTTATTTATTTTTTAATATTTTATTTTACCATATAATTTTTAAAGACTTTTTTTTGTTTTGTAATTAAATGTACTTTAATTTGGTAATCGATTTTTTTTAATTATACTTTAAGATTTAACCTAACATATATTTTAATGTTTCATATTTTTTGGCGTATTTTTTTTCTATTTATTAGAATATATATAATATACTTTATACATGTTGGAACTTATTATAATAACAAAAATACATTTGTACTTTTTTTTAAAAAAAAGTTTGTACTATTTTTTATATTTTTGTGTTGGTTTTTATTTATTTTAAGTGCATTATATTAAAGTTCATTGTTGATGTGTTTTATAAATTCAGATTTTTTTGAATTAGCGTTTGTTTTGTAAATTATATTTTGCTGAATTTAATTTGGTGTCATTTCCAATTAAGACATATTTTTTATTACTTTTTTAATATCTAGTTTAACCATATATTTTCTTTGAAAAAATTGTTTTGTAAATAAATGTAAATTCTAGTTTTAAAAAAAAAATATTTTTTGAATTGAAACTCTAGTGGTATTTTTTTTTTTTGACGAGAAAATGGGAAACTTTATTAAGAAATCATGTCACCCACAATACAATTTTTAACCACGATAGGTACAGACCACCTATCAAAACTACGATCAGGATAAATATAGGATGCCCTAGCAAACTCATGGGCAGCCATATTGGCAGACCGTCTAATAAAATACAACTGCATGTTGTTTGAATTTTGAAGATGTCTACGACAATCCTCAATAATCTTCCCAAACCTAGAACGCATCGGTGTTTTACTTCGAATTTCATGTGCGACGACCAAGCAATCTGACTCCAGAACCACCGTCGACCAACCCCATTCCATTGTCCAGCTTAAGGCCTCTTTGATAGCCATTGCCTCTGCATATTCTGGACTACCTTTCTCTTGAAAAACCTTCGTTCTTGCTTGAATCAGTTCCCCTGTCCAATCTCGAGCTACTAAACCAATACCAAACGCATTCTGCTCTTCAAATGTTGCCGCATCCACCGTGACCTTAACTACATTATGTTGAGGCTTAACCCAAATATTTGCTCCATCGCCATCCATCACTGGTTGGAGAAGTGCGTTTGTAGACCTACCTTGGGTGATTTTCCATTGTGTAAGGTACTCATTCGCTGTTGCAACTACACTATTGACCATAGATGCTTTGTTATTCCAAACAAACTCATTTCTAGCTCGCCAGATTGCCCAGCACAAAGTGACAATACCTGCTCTTTGATCATTGTTTCCTCTCCGAAATTCTTCTTCTATCCAGCTCTGAAATTATATCTCTTGAGGAATGTGGGTATCTCTGTTAAAAATTTTCCAGCACTGAGTAGCAAACTGACACCCGACTAGCGCATGATAGATCGTTTCCATCCCATTACGACAAACAGGGCAAAGAGACAAAACTGGTACCATTTTCTGTTACAGTTGTGTCATAGTAGGCAGACAATATGCTAAAGCTCTCCATACTAAGTTTATCACCTTTGGAGGAGCCCTTATTTTCCATAGTAACCTCCACAAACCATCTGAACACTGTCCATCCCAAGCTCCTTTTTGAAACTGAAGCATTTTATAGGCGCTTTTTACTGAATATTCCTCCGTATTTTCAAGCTTCCATTGAATAAAATCTATAACATTGTCTTCCGCAAGAGTGGTGGCTAAAATACACTGTTGATCACGCTCATTGAAAATGTCCCTGATCACTTCTACATCCCACTCCTTTCTGTCCACACACATAAGCGCAACTACTTTTTTGTTGCCAATTGAATCAGAAACCGTAGTGATTTCTGGGTTGACATCACACTGAAGCCACGGTTGTCCTGCAATATTAATCTCCTCTCCCGTACCTATCCTCCATCTAACTCCTGTCTTTACAACCTCTTTCGTTGCTAAAATACTCCTCTAGATGAAACTAGGGCTACTTCTTAGACTTGATTGTAAGAAATTTGAGTCAGGAAAATACCTTGCCTTGTAAATTCTAGATACCAAACTCTCTGGATTCGTCAAGAATCTCCAGCCTTGCTTCCTGAGCATGGCTAGATTGAAATCTCTAAAATTTCTGAACCCCATCCCCCCTGCATCTTTATGAATAGTCATACGATCCCAACTCATCCAAGAAATTTTAGACTATCTTCCTGAATTCCACCAGAACTTCGACAAACTTCTTTCAATATCTTTCGTAATCTCTGCAGGCAAAAAAAATACATTCATGGCATAAGTAGGTAATGATTGCACAACTGACTTTATCAGCGTCTCCTTTCCCGATTTTGACACCCATTTACCATCCCAACTCTGAATTCTGGACCTGACCTTCTACTTCAAATACCCCAATAACACTGATTTCTTCCTTCCTAACAGGTTTGGAAGTCCTAGATATTTAGTATGGTCATCAGCTTCCCCCATCTGTAATTCTTGGCACACCAGTTCCTGTTATACTCAATGACATTCGAGCTGAAAAACACTGAAGATTTATTGGTATTAACTTTCTGACCCAAAGCTTTTTCGTACACAGCCAACAACTCAAGCATTTTTCTTGCTTCCCCCGTATCTGCCTTGCAATAAAGATAGCTGTCATCTGCAAACAACATATGAGTAACAATAGGAGCTTTACGACATATCTTAACACCATGTATCTACCGTTCACTTTCATACTTATGAATCAGTGCCGACAAACCTTCTGCACAAATAATGAATAAGTAAGGTGACAATGGGTCACCTTGGTGAATACCTCTGCCAGGCACGATTGGCCCATATCAAACTCACCATGAACAATGTTATACGGCACTGTCACCACACATTGAAGCACTAACTGCACCCATCTGTCTGAAAAACCCATCTTCTTCAAGATCACCTTTAAAAACACCCACTCTATCCGGTCATAGGCCTTGCTCATGTCTAGCTTTAAGGCCATATACCCTTCCTTTCCAGTCCTTTTACGCTTTAGATAATGCATGAACTCATACGAGACCATTATATTATCTGAGATTAGTCGCCCCGGTATGAACGCACTCTGAGTGTCTGAAACAACTATGTTTAGAACCTCCTTCATTCGATTGGAAAGTACTTTTGTGATAACCTTCATTAACACATTACAAAGAGCTATAGGACGTAACTCCATTACTGTTGTTGGGTTCTTCTTCTTTGGAATGAGGACTATATTTGTGTCATTCAGCCCCTGCATAATTTCACCAGTCTCAAATTTTTTTTTCATTAATTGCACAATGTTGTCACCTACAATAGACCAATGCTTCTGGAAAAAAGCTGGAGACATACCATCAGGTCTGGGAGCCTTTTCCGGATGCATCTGAAATAACGCACACTTAACCTCCTCCTCTGTAACAGCCTTTAACTGATCACTATTTTGCTCTTCTGAAATTGTTGTTGGAACACAGCTAATTACTTCTTCTACCTCCGTCTGCGAAGAAGCAAATAAATTCTGATAGTAATCAGTGATAAGCTCTGCTAAACCACTCTGCCAATCTTTCCAAACCCCCTGGTCATCTTTAAGCTTGTGAATTTGGTTCTTTCTTCTACGCGTACTACATGAGTTATGGAAATATTTGGTATTCTTGTCTCCTAATTGAAGCCACAACTGCTTCGATCTTTGTCGCCAAAAAATTTCCTTTTGATCTAGAATCAAGAACAATTGCTGTTTGGCTACCTTGTAAAGCTCAATCGACTGATCATCCCTTTTGTTTCTATACATTTTCAACTTCCCCTTACATTCCTGAATTCGCTTATTGAAATAACCAGTAATCTCTTTCCCCCAGACCTCTAAATTGCGACTACACTGAGCAATTCTCTGCATGATGTCTACACAACTTTCATCCTCCCAACTGTCCTTGACTATCTGAAAACATAGCGGTTTCGTCAACCATGCATTCTCAAAGCGAAATCTTCTCTTTCTGACATTCATACTTTTTTGTTTTGGCTCCAAAAGTAGTGGACCGTGATCAGATGGAGACCCTTCCAAGTTGTATAATTTTGCCAAAGAAAATAGAGCAAGCCACGAATTATTAGTCAGAGAACGATCTAATCTTATTTCTATATAAGCTGTCGTGTTTCTTCCCTTCTCCCATGTATACTGGTGACCACATAGCTCCATATCTTTCTGACCTGTTTCGACCAAAACCTCATTAAACCCATCTACTAGCCATCTTGGATAAGCTGGACCTCCATTTTTCTCATTTTGGGACACAAATATTGTTCATATCTCCTATTAAGCACCAAGGTAGATTAGAATCCCTTGATAGATTACGTAACAGGTCCCATGTTTTCCTTCGTTGTGCTCGATCAGGCTCACCATAAATCCCCGTTAATCTCCATGGGCTCACGTCCTTCATATTTATCTCCATATCAATGTGATTTTGAGACAAGCTAAGCAGACTTGCTTGATCAGCATCTTTCCAGAGCATAGCTTGCCCTCCACTTCTCCCTCTAGACTCTATTACTATCATTCCTTCAAAACCAAGCTTTGTACGAACTTCCTCCATTTTCTTTTTATTACTTAACGTCTCACACAAGAAAATACAACTGGGTTTTTCTTGACGGATTAAGTCTTTTAGGAACCGAATTTTCCAAGGAGAACCAAAACCCTGGCAGTTCCAACTTACAGTACTCATTGGACATGGCGGGCCTGCGATGCAGAACCCGCCAATAACAAGTTTTTTGGACTGGTTGAATCATTTTCTTGAGATATTATCATTGCATCCTCTTTCTGAGTTATTGATTCAGTAGGCCCAGTTTCATGGCCCAACCTACGTCTTTTTAGTCCACAAGCCCCAACTCCCTTTTCTCTGTATAATTATCATTATTATTCCCATCCTCTTTCCCTCCTACCAAATCCATTTGAAATCCCACATTTTTTGCAATTCCGTTTCCCTTATTTCCTCCAATGATTATCCTTCTATCCTGTAACAAACCTTCCCCCGTGATCCCTGAATTTTCGCCTTTCTGTTCATTGTGCACATCAATCACGATAACTGATTTGCCACCCCCAGCACCTCTCTCTTCCCCCGTATTGACTGTCGGAGGAATTCCCCCTGGTTTCAGCCATTTAGCTCCCATAGTATGCATTCTTCTACGAGGTTCTGCACGCATCCACACCCCATAGGGCTTCTCAATTTCTTCTGGATGTGTATCAAATAGTCTCTCACAAAAGTTCTCAGCATGACCTATCATACCACATATGAAACAAAATGTTGGTATACCTTCGTACTTAAAATTCACCCAGCACCAGTTATTCTCACTCTTCCTCAACTTCATTCTTCGTTTAAGTGGGATATCCAGTGGAATTGACACCCTGACACATAAAAATTCTCTCCAAACTCCCATAAAGTTGTTAGCATCACTAGCAATGAAAGAACCAATTTAGTTACCAATGTCTGTAACTACTCGCTGCGACATAAACTCCGTACTCATTCCATGAAGTTGCACCCAGATATCCAACTTGTTTATAGCTATCGTTCTAGGGTTATTCCCCTCCTTCAAACGTGCAAACACCAGTTGAAAATGACCAAAGGTCCAAGGACTTCCCTCCATCACCCGTTTAATGTCTAGTTCATGATAGAACTGGAAAATGAACCGATTGACATCTAATTGTTTCACATACATCCCACGCCCTGGTCTCCATAAAGATGCCATCTTGTGTTGCATAGCTTGAAAATCAATGGAAGAATCCGTAAGAAAACGCCCCACTAAACACCACCGTACATCTATTTCACTCAGATCCTCCCCTTCGCCTTCATACTGTAGTCCACCTTGTTCTTCATCTTCAATACATATCATAGCAAACTCTTCTTCCATTTCTTGAACCGCAGATCTTTGACCAGCCATACTAGTAGATAGTAATATAACACGATACAAAAACAGACTCAAGGAACAATATGACTTGACAGAATACTCTAACAGAATAACATACTCACCATGTCATACGACAAGACTTTTGTGGATAACTCTAATGGTATTTTATATTTTATTATATATGAAGAATGAATTTGTGACTTATAAATTTTGTGCTACTATAACTCTTTTTCTTATAACTTGAATTTATTGTACGACCAAAGCATATAAACCTCTTTACACCAATTGTATTATATATGCACATATTATTTTACTAATCTTTTATAATAAATTTTTCATTACGATTTTTTTTTTGTGAAAAGTAGTTATTATAACATTTTGGATTGCTTTTTTAATTTTCATGATAATAAATTATAATATGCATGTATTTTGTAATTATATATATATATATATATATATATATATATATATATATATATATATATATATATATATATAGAGTAGGGATCTAGAGAAAACCCCTTTAAAAGGAGAACTTAGAAAACTAAATTAAAATATAGCACATATGGTATGCAAACTGATCATTGAGAGATGGAGAAAAATGTGGTGAAATTAGATTTTAAAAAAATATCACCGATTGACGGGAAAAATCAAATTAAAAACGGAGGGGATTAGGTGGGATTGTGTGTGTGAGGGTGTATTTGATTAGTGTGTGGGTGCCCCTGGCGGGGCCATTGATTATAATACATCCAATGGTTAGGATTAGTACCTTAGTTTTCTTCAAAAAAGAGTTCTCTTTTGAGCCACACCCTATATATATATATATATATATATATACTAAAACTATTACGGAAAATATGTTAACTTATAATAATAAATAATTAAATTGATAATGAATATTTATTAGTTTTATTCTTTACTAATTTACTTTAAATATTATTGTTGATGAAATTTAATATTTTTGTAACTTTTTATATTATAAAATTATTATAGGATCTTTTTTGGTTATTATATTTAGATTCTCTATAAATTATTTTATTTTGGATTTTTTAATTTTTTTAAATTTATTTACAACTTTAGTACCGAATCTAAATATTTTAAAGTTCAGTCTAAAATATCTTTGTATTAATTTTAGTTAACAATAATTTTCTCAACTTCAATTTTTTACCGTTTTATCATGTATTATTATTATTATTTTTGAACTTATCATATGTTATTTTAGTGCATTCTGTTATATTCAGATTCTCTATAAATTATTTTTTTGAATTTTCGGATTGTTTTAAATTTATTTACAACTTTAGTACCGAATATATTTGCAAAATAATAAAGTGTTAATTTATTGATTTTTGTTGACTTTGTTAGTATAAATTCTAAAAAGATGTTTGTTGTAAAGCCTGAAATGATAAATTTTTATGATTTTTTTTAATAAATAGGTTTTTTGAAAAACTATTTTGTGATAAGGTATTTTTAATTATATTTTGAACTTTAGTCTAAAATATCTTTGTATTAATTTTAGTTAACAATAATTTTCTCAACTTTAATTTTTTTTCCCGTTTTATTATATGTTATTTTAGTGCATTTTTCTTTGATCTACTTATTTGTTAAATTAAAAATATCAATACCATTAACTCTGGCCCAACTCTTGGCACATTTCTAATTTTAATGAAAACTTACCTTTTTTAGCCTTGATGACCACCTAAACCTCCCTACGCCAATTATTATATACTAGCTTAAAACTCGTGCGATGCACGAATTTTTTTAAATATTATATGATTTTTTTTCATTAATTTAAATTATTTTTTTAAACATAAATTTTGGAGACTTACTTTTTTGTATGAGATGATTTAATGGTAATTATATAAATTTTATCCATGATATTTCTAGAAAAAGAGGAATTGTAGTTATAAAATATAGAAAAGATGATAGGTTTTAGTTTGAAAAGGTAATCGATTACTTATTAATAACTATAAAATTATTATTTTATTTTATTGTAGAATACCCGTGATATGATTAGAAAAAGAGAAGATTTAGTTAGAGTAAATTAAAAAGGTAACATGTTTTTAGTGAAAAAGATAATTGATTAGTTTATAGTAATTATAATTTAATTACGTTATTTTACTAAATGCAATTGCTTGTAATGTTTTTAGAAAAAAAGAAATTAATATTGTTCGTGATATTTTTTAAAAGAGGGATTTTAGTTAGAAAATATAGAAAAGATGATACGTTTTAGCTGAAAAGGTAATCGATTAATTATTAATATTACAATATTATTAGTTTATTTTATTAATAGAACCGGCCGTGATATAATTAAAAAAAAGAGATTTTAGTTAGAGAGAAATAGAATGATAACGTGAAAATTAAAAAGATGACATGATTTATGTGAAAAGGGTAATTGATTAGTTTATATTAATTATAATTTAATTATGTTATTTTACTAAATAAAATTGCTCATAGTTTTCAGAAAATGAGAAATTAATGTTGCCCGTGATATTTCTATGAAAAAGGGAAATTTAATAAGAAAAAAATAGAAAAGATGATACGTTTTAGGTGTAAAGTTAATCGGTTAATTATTAGCAATATAATATTATTATTTTATTTTTATTAAATAGAAAAACCCGTAATATAATTGGGAAAAGAAAGGTTTTAGTAAGAGAAAAGAGAAAGGTAACGTGTTTTGGTTGGAATAGGTAAGCGTCCATGATATAATTAGAAAAAGAGAGATTTTAGTTATAGAAAAGAGAAAAGGTAACGTGTTTTGGCAAAAAAAGGTAATTTATTAATTAATATAATTATAGTATAATTTTTTATTTTTTAAACAAAATTGCTCGTAGTGTTTTTAAAAAGGAGAAATTTTAGTTAGATAAAATGTAAAAGATATTCTATTTTACTTTAAAATGGAAATTATTTAGTTATTTAAAAATAGAAATGGTAATATTTTTATTCTGAAAAAGGAAATTGATTAATAAAGGAAAAATTTTAGTTTAATAAAATATATAAAATATTGTATTTTATATGAAAAAGAAAATTATTTAGTTCATGACAAATAGAAAAGATAATATGTTTAACCGAAATGGTTAGTTAATAGATTTGTAATTGAGTAAGGGTAAATAGGTAAAATCAATATGTACCGTACCGATCGACCGACCAAATTTTTAATATTTCGGCTTTTATATAATAGTATTGATGATATAGGATATAATTTACATCTTGTTTCTAGCAATCATTCTAAAATAATTTACGTGTTGCGTAAAAGTATAATCTCTGGCTTGTGCTTTGCAATCTGTTTTGTTAAAAATAAATATAAAATATTTCAATCATCTCTTGCTATCTCTTTTCAAAAATAAATTCTTATTCGTATTATCTCTTTAACAATTGATTGAACGCAAATTATTGTTCGAATCAATTATACATTATTATAAATAAGACGAACTAGCTACTTAGGTTATAAAAAATTATACTCAAATCAAATAAGGTTTTCAAGTAAATGCACAAACAAATAAACGAAAAATTTTATGTACAGATATAATTAAAAAATTTCCTAAAACAAGTAAATTAATATAACCATGTGCAACAATAAATATTAATATAAAATTATATTATCAAAGAATGTAAATTTTGCCATTCAAAAAATTTTCATAATTTACTTATCAAACGACATCATTCATTCAATATTAATTTTACTTGTCCAGAAAATATAATTCAGATTTAACAAATGATTCCTAAATTTATTTGTTTTATTCGTGACAGAATTTCAGGGTCACTTATTAGTTATTACCGATCAGCTCTTTGCATGCAACCGATCAGCTCTTAACTAGTGACCATTATTTGTCTATTACGCTTCTGCAGTTCTGCGATTCCAAATATTAGGACTACAAGAAGTACACTAAATAATTGAACAGGACTGTTAAAAATTTGGCATCATTAACAAAAAATTAGGTAATTTCCCTTCATGTTCTTCAATTCTTAAATTTCACCAACAAGTATCAAGAATTACCAAACCAACCTAATGATACTAGCTTTGCTGCAAGAGACAGAGAAATTTGCTGCCATTTGTAGGAAGGCATAACGAATTATGCAGTTGTCGTTCTATGAAGTATACAGGATCGTTACATCTGACAGGTAAATGTCAGTGTGATGCAAACTGTCCATGACTTTCTTGAAATTTTCCTCTCACATGCCCTGTCCATAGCACAGGTAATTACTTAGAAACAAGTCATACTGTCATAGCACAATCAATTACTTAAAAGCAAGTAGATAATATATTGTGAAGCTACCAATACATGCAAAAACCTAAAAAAATCACACAAAAAGTTGCATTTGATTTTCAGTTGCTTCCTTCTAAACTGCATTATCACTCACATTACCTCCATTCCTGCTCTATCTAATCATACAATTTACTAAACAAGCAATCAATGTGCCAATGGAACTCTTGATTATGACTTCTGTTCGACTGACGATAAACATTTACTATTTGCCATTTCACTAGATTATCAAGGTCTGGAGTACACAGAATGGGGCTACAACTAAAGTATGCCGCCACCTCAAATATAAAAAGATGATCGGTGGCAAAGAGTTGAATCTTACTGCCAAAAAATGCTCAAGGGATTTGCTAAAACTATATATAATTAGTGTGTTTGTGATTGTGAACACTGTTTAAGCCCTCTTTAAAGAACAGTGGCATGCTGTAGAGACATTGAGTGAAGAACTTATGGATGTGACAGGCCAAAAAGGATTCAGGGAGAAAAGAGAAGTCGCTCTTGGTAGGACTGCATATTACAGTCTCTTTTACTTAAATGATATTGCACTTGCATTTCTCACAGCTTTCGCACAGCTTCCTAAATAACGACATTGGCTAGCTTCTACCATTTTCCAAGCTAAAGGATGACTTAAGATAACATGTGAAAACAACAAATATAGGCTCCGAGTAAGTTTTATGGAAAAGGTTACGTTATGATAAACTGTTCAGTTTAAGTATGTTAGCTAGGAGTGAACATAATATTCTAAATGTAATTAACTGAAACAGATAGAGACAAACATAATCAACAGCCCATCTACAATGGATCTGCACAGGGTTTAAAAGTTTCACTAGGCAAAAAATCAAAATTAGTGAGAAACAGCACAAGGAAATTGAATACATCCATGATGTTTAGAACCATACGGAACAAGGTTTTAGAAACATTTGTAAGTAAAAAGTAAAAGAAAATGACAGAAATTAGCTACTAAAAGAAAAGGGATGACACGCAATTATGCTTTACAACAACAGTTTTAACAAATATTAAAATCTTTAACAACCAAATTAATATAACAAAATGCAAATGACCAATTAAAACTAAATATAATTATTGTTATACTTTGACAACTGCTTAGTTTGATAAAACAAAATAAACTCATCAACTAGTAATCTCCATGAAAACCTAAGTAGATAAAAGAGGACCGCTTACTTTGCTATGGCTATACAGGCATCCGTTTGCCTTTGTAACTATCAAAAAACTGCACGATAAACAACAAATTTCAAGTTAGCCCTTAAAGTATTACTTGAGCCAGGGAGTTTGATTAAAAAAAATGTGATTAAAAAAAATGCTAAACTATAATAAATGAAGTTGTAATCTCATACTAATTACAGATTCACAACAAATTAATTTATCCACTAAGATCGTTAATCTTTCCATTTCTCCATCTTGGATGTCAAGCCAATGTTATGGCAGCGAACAAACTTACTCTAAGGGGAAATATATAATTTTGTGCATTTCATATTCTAGGCAGGCTTTGAGGAGAAAACACTCATGCATAATTATATATAAACTGATGAAAACTACTTAAAGTGGTGACTTTGACCTAAACAAATAAGGATCAACCTGGATTAGATATCTAGGCAAAAGTCACTTCAGAAAGATATCTAGAAGATCAACCTATTGAAGATGCTAGTATACACATTAAGTTCCTACTTATTAAAAGAGCAGGTTATGCATATCATTAAGTCAAATGATTTGAATTGAATAGAAAAGAACATCGGTGAATATTATAAAAAGACTGGTGAATAAAACAAACATACCGATCTAATAAATGGCTGTTGGAACAGCCAACCGATAATAGGTATCTTCTGCACGAAAACTGCCAGAGTAGGCCAAAAACCGCTGCACAAACACCTTATGAGCAAACAGAATTGATATATAAGTGGTACACATGAAATGATGCCGGAGAAATAAACAGACCTGAAGAGTACAACGAACCCATACGCCTCCAATATCATTCCAAGAATGGGCCATCCAATGATAACAAAGAAAAACCCAACCCCAAAAGATATTGTTCCCTGTATACATGGAAACCAAAACAATAGAAAATAAAGTCTTAACACAGAGTAAATGATTGGTTGCAGTTGTAGATAGAGAAAAAGATGTAGAGGCCGCAAGCAAAACCTTAAAATTGCTCCGTTTCATGAAGAACTGGAGTGAGGACTTCAAACCAATGGTTAACATCATTCCTGATACGAATAGGATCTGATACATTATCGCAAACATAACCTCGTATTAGCATACATGAAGAGCATAACAAATAAGAGAATAAACTTGTAAATCATTAATACTTACGTTTCCCATGGCCATTAGTCCTTTGTCAAAGAAAAAAATCACTCCGAGAAAAGAGAAAAAGACCCCGAATCCTGTCAATCCTAGTCCAATCTCTGACCCAATAGAAAATTTAATCTTTTCTAGTCAGTCAAATTTTTATTAGGTAATACCAAAGCATACATAGAAGGGGATGAATATTTCAGCTCATAACAATTTGACTGCACAAACTTCAACTTAAAACTATGATATCAACCAAAAGCAAATAAAAATGGATTTTCTTTCTTCATGGTTCATGCAAATGGACCATGTACTCACGAAAATTATGACATACAAGAAATAAAATCAGCAATCCTGAGGTAAATTCATAAAAACTCCACCGCATTTAGCCCATGAAAACACATTTCAAAAACTAAGATGGCACAATTTTAATTTGCTCAAAAAAACCCAGATGAACTAAAGTTTTTATCCTCCATTATTATCTAAGAGCATTACTGAGGAGTTTGATTTTATATCCTACATGCCGAGATATAAACCAAAGTTTCTGCATTATAATTACTAAAGCCCTTAAGAGTCCTATCTTTATTTATTTTTATTATTGTGAATTAAGCCCTTATTGTTGTAATATTAATATAGGTCATATTCTACAATAAAATAAACTCAACCGAGTTCAAGTACATTGAAACAAAAGGAAAATTGTTTTAGAGGCTTATCTAACTACTTAGAGGCAATTAGGACTATACATGATTCATTTGCTCAACTACTCGAAGATCTTGCAAAGCTTTATCTGCCAAGCCAGCTTAGCTTTTGATGTCACAAGCCTAAAATCTCTTTTTGAAACCAGCTTAGAACTAAAAAAAGGCAAATCTAACACACATTTTGTAAAATCATTTTGTGTGTGTGTGTGTGTTTGAGTAATTTAGTTTTGATTCATTTTGTATGTAGTAGCTACTTAGGTCAATCCAATAAGATTATAGCTCTTACTATTTAAAACCAGCTTAGAACTAGAAAATGCAAATCTCCTGAACTAAGTTCACTTTATACCCCCAAATTTTCTACTATAAGCATAATTAAGACTATTAAAAATCTGGAATCTGCTTACATTGAGAAAATAAGACGATGAAAATCTGGAAAGTACACAAATTAATTACACAGATTAGAGAGAGAGCAAGCGGAGAGAGAGAGGGAGGGAGAGAGAGAGAGAGAGAGAGAGAGAGAGAGAGAGAGAGAGAGAGAGAGGAGGAGGGCGTAACAAACTTTTGCGATCATTCATCTCAATCATTTTGTTGATGTTGGATAACAACACAGCGCAAAATCAGCAATCTGAACAAAAGACCTACACATCACAGATGAACATGACAAATTAAATTAGATGACAAAAACGAAGGTAGATTATCAAGTAATTAATAAAACGAGAATTGAGATGTGAAAATAACCAATTCAGCGTCTCTGCAAATCTGATGAGCAACTAAAATCGACGAATCTGATACAGCTACGGACAAGTTGCAGCGCGGAAATTCAATGGACAAGTGCAGGATAATAGAGAAGAACGATTACTATGTGCGCGTGTGTATGTATGTATATATATACGACGTGTGTGTTTCCGGAGAAAGAAAAGCAACAGAAAGGTGGAGTTGTATACCACCAAGGAAACGATTTTTATTTGCTCGGTGACGTTTTTTTGGAGAAAAATATTAAACCAACTCTAATTTTAAGTTTTTCTTGTTTCTTTCTTTCACAGTAACTTTTTGTTGTTTCTTTTAACACTAAATTTTATGGTTTTATACTATTAAAATACAACTATCCTTTATTATAATACCTGAATCTTTTACACGTCAGTTAACCAATCAAAATCAAGAAATTAGAATTAATTCCTAAATTTTAGACCAATCATGTTATATTAAAATTTTTCTTATTTACAATCTCACTCTACCTCTTTAACCATGGTTAAGTAGCACTTCTAATTTAAATACAATAATGATTTTATTAAACATATCCATAAATACATAATTTTTAAATCAAAAAAATTTACTAGAAAATCACAATTTTAATTTGAAATCAATCACGATATACTATTATATATTTTAAATTAAATTTCATAATTAATCATTCTTTAATCAAACACTCTTTTAATATAAAGTCAGTCAAAATCATATTATCATACATTATAAATTGATTTTTATAATATGTATTGTACAATTATAATCGATATTAAAGAATTATAATCTAACTTAACTAAAAATCAGATTTGAAATCAGATTTTAAATAACTTGGATAAAATTACCTTCAAAAAATTGATTTTTTTTATAAGCTCAAAAAAATATTTGTTTATAATTTGTTAATAAAATTAATTAATAAATCCATATGAGTCAACACTACAAAATCGGATTTGAACAAATTTTAAATAGCTTGGATAAAATCCATATCTTCAAAAACTCGATTTTTTGAAAGGTTCAAAAACATATTTATTCACAATTTGTTAATAAAATAATTAATAAATTCATATAAACGAACACTACATATATTTTAATTACTTTAATTATTAAATAGTAGCTTATAATCCGTGCAATGCACGGCTCCTTTTTAATATCTACAATTATATTACTTTTATGAAATTTTATAAGTTATTAATTTACAAATCAAATTGGTGTTTAAAAATTGCTATATATATATATATATATATATATATATATATATATATATATATAAGATTTTACATGTTCGATTTAATATTTGTACTATATCTTGAATTTTAAAATTTGATTTGGACGTTTACAACCCACATGAAATTAACAAAATAATCTTTAAATTAATGATGGTTTAATATAATTAAATCTATACAGAAACAAAAAAGAGAAGAAATTGACGATGTTTTAAGTTAAAAATTCTTTTTGATTTATGAGTTCTACTTATAATTCGTTTTGATTATCAAAATATCCTTATAATTATTTAAAGATAGTTCTACTCACAATCAAATAAAATTTTAATAATAAGTGTAAGAGAGATTTTGTCCGAAATTTTGATAATCGGTAGTCTATTCCTCCGCATGACAAAGATCTTAAAATAAATAGATGAAAACCGTTGGATCTAGCATAAAAAATGTTTTATATTTTAATATGTTATAAACTAAAAAGTACTCCGTATATTTATATAAGATAGATTTTGTTCAAAATTTTGATAATCGTCTATTCCTCCGTACGACAAAGATCTTAAAATAAATAGATGAAAATCGTTGGATTTAGCATAAAAGATGTTTTATATTTTAATATGTTATAAAATAAAAAGTATATTTATATTGAAATACGAAAATTTATATGTCAATTATTTAAATCATATACAATTAGGTTTTCTACAATTGATAGCATTATCAATGTAGAACTTCTACATATATACAACCTTTTTTAATTATATCCTTTTTAGATTATAATTTTCTTTTTAAAATTCACTTCTAATACAACCTTTTCTAATTATATCCTTTTTAGATTATAATTTCTTTTTTATGTGATCTAATATTGATCGTTTAGTTTCAATCCAACAGATCATATAATTTTGGTAGTACAGCGACCAGACTAAAAATTTGGATATGATCCCTCTTATAAAGATATTTTTAAATTAAATTTGGTTCTAATGATGAAGAAAAAAACAAATCGATCAAATCGATGAAGAAAGGGTATTATAGTAAATTAACAAAGTGAAAATTATAAATAAATATATAAGGAAATAATTTATAATCCAACGGATGACTTTTAATCCAATGGATCATATGCTTTTGGTAGTACAGCGACGACGACAAAAAATTTGGATAAGATCTCCCTTATGCTTATTAATATATAAGGTATTAATACGTTATAAGAGTATTATTATTGGTTGGTGAATAAATTACCAATCAAAAATTAAAATTATTTTAGAGGCAATCAGAATTTACTTCTAAACTTTAAATCAATCAATCATATACAAAAATTTTATTATTTACCATGCTTATTCTAATTTACTAATCGCGGTTAAATTAAATATAAATATAAAATATCTTGATTTAATAACTTCGCGTATCACATGGTTTTTAATTTTAAAACATTTCTACTAAGCGTAAATGTTATTCCCAGATTACACACTTGTATAATTGTAGAGGGGGGGGGGTTGAATACAATTCTTGATAGTTATAAATTTCTGATAAAAACCACAGAAATCTATAAGGAAATAATTGCTGAATAAGAAATGGTTCACAAACACATAAAAATCAGGTGGTTAAATGTACCACCTGAGACTTTTATTTGAAGAAAACTCTGTGATACAAGTGTACACAGCTTCTGTTTTTACAACTCTTTGCTTCTAAGAATATTCAAGAAACCCTAAGCAAATATGTCTGTTTTCTTAGTTTCTAAAGAGTTGCTACACTTGGTTATATACCCCAAGTTTACAAGTACTACAGGAATAAGATAGTATTAATCTAATTCAAGTTGACTTGCTACTCCAATCCAAATCCACATGTAGCCGAAAGGTTGTCCTTGTGAACAGATATGTCCCCTGCACCTTTCTTGTATGTACTGTGTAAATGGAATGCTTCTTTCTTCTGTGTTTCCAAAGTATGGCTGCCATACTGCTTTTTATACCTACTATCAACCCATGTGATCCGTCAGTCAAACCTGTCCTTATCAACTGCTAATTCCCAGCTAGCATAGGATAAAGTGATAATGATTATCCGTTGATGTTGTGCACAGTTATCCGTTGATGGTAGTTTGAGCTGTATCCGTTGATAGAGTAAATTTGAGTTGTATCCGTTGATAAAGCCCTGTTCTCATTCGTTGATACACTTTCACTTAGACAGAATTACATAGCATAGCTTATTTACAATTGGCTACCCTATTCTGCCTATTCATTGATGGTCAACATGACTCTGAATAAAAACACTATCAACTGATAAATAGAGATATTGCTGTATGCTACAAAACCTCATCCGTTGATGAGCTACCTATCAACGAATAGAGTTATAAAGTCTTATCCGTAGACAGTTACAAAACTTGACTTATACAATTTTGCTTGAATGTTAAGTTATCATCAACTACAACATATTCCTAACAATCTCCCCCAATTTATACTTGATGGCAATAAAGCATAAATTCAGAACCTTGATGATAACAAAACATTCCTAAAGATATATACACACTACAGTATGCAAACATCGTATTAAGTTACAAAAATTAAAAACAGAAAGCTTTAATTAACTTATCAGAGATGTGCTCCTTTAGATTGAGCAGATTAATGATGTTTCCTCTCTCTGGTTGGCTGCACCCTTGACTTTCCTTCCTTGGCAGAGTTGGACTCAATTTGCACTTGAAGTTGCCTATAGAAGGTATCTTTTTCAACAACTTTTGGATTTAGCTTTAGTTGTAACCATCTTAGGTAATCAGAACTAGCCTTTGACAGTTGGTCTTCTAACCTGAAGAATCTCCTAGTGCCCTCTTCATCCCTGAACTCCATCATCCAAAAGGGTTGAATGTGGATTTTCTGTCCATTATATGGGATCTTCATTTTCTTTGGTAGACTTGAGGGTGAGTTCCATTCTCTCCTTATTTCTTCTATTCTGCTAATTATCTCCCTTCTAGCTGTCTCAGAGAACCCTGTGTGTCTCTTGAATGCTGAGAACACTTTGGTCAATGTATGATAATTTTCTCCAAGAAACTTCTGTAATGGCCATGTCCTCTGACTTCCTCCCTTGTAGACAAACACTAATCTTTCAAGCTGATTCTTGTACTTGTCAATTCCTCTTACTTCTGACAATTCATCCAAAAATAGATTCATGCCAGAGTATTCTTCAATTTCTACCTGATAGATAAAGTCTTCTTTGTTTTCCAAGATTGGTTGTTTTACAATAGCAGGTACCCTAGCAACTTGAACTGGTCCCTTTGAAAGTTGCTTCTTTGGAGCCCTTTTCTTCTGTTTTGGATTCAGCAAGAATGAAGGAACTTCAATTGAATCAAAATTCATTGGTTCTTCTTTAGGCATTATGGGGTCACCATGAAAGTTCACAGTTGGGTCGATTACTGTTGCAGATATAGGTACTGATGAGCCAGTGGTTTCTTTTTCTGGAGAGGGTTCTGGAGAAAGAACCCTTTTGGTTTTAGCTTTCCTTCTTTTAGGTTTGATTTGGGAACTTCCTCAGGTTCCTTCATTTCAACCTCTACCTCATCCATTAACTCTTGAGCCAGCCTGGCTTGCTTCTCATCTGAGTTTTCATGTTGATTTTCTGTACTTGGATGAGCTTCCCTTTGGATTCTGGAGACTTCTTCTCTTTTAGCTTCCACAAATCTAGGATGGCTGTTGGATATATTTAATACTTTCCCATTCCTAATAATTACAGCCATCCAATCTCTTACACTCTTATTTGTCTGCTCTTTGAACTCTATGATAGTTTTTCCCATTAGCTTTTCTTCATCATTCTTGGGAAATGGGTAGTCCATTTGAAGCTTGTTCTTCCCATTTTCCTTTGGTGGTGAGTAGGCTCTGGTTTTGATGACTGGTTCAAATTCTTTGACATATGATGGCTCAGCATCATAGAATGTAGGAGCCACAACCCTTGGAGTGAGCACCTTCATGATTGTGGTTGATATTGTTGGAGCAGAAGTTTGAGCATTAAGGAACAGAGATGATGCAATTGATTCATTGATCATCCTCTCTGCCTTTAGGATTCTTTCATTAGTCTCCTTGTTGATCTTTTCCAAAGCTTCTATTCTGGCTTGCCTTTCACCATCTGAGATTTCTTCTAAGCTTTGAATCTCAGGCAAAGCCACTTGTTTCTTCACAGGGGAAGCCTTTATTTCAAACTCTGTTGGATTGACCACTACAATTGGCTGTTGCTCCCCCTCAATCTGTGCTATCTCACTACTGGTAGCTTGAAATTGGCCAGTAGATGTTGCAGCCTCTTCTGTGCTTGTTCCCATTTTCTCCCCCTTTTTGTTAGCATCAAGGATTGGGGTTGAAGCTGCAAGTAGCATTTCCAGTAGTTGAGTCTATTTTGATTGATTGGTAATGATAGTTTGCATTCGAGATTCCATACTATCCACTCTGGAGGAAAGAAGCTGAACAGACTTAGCCAGGCTATCTTCTTTGAGAAGTTTGCTAGAAAGCACCTTCTGAGTGGTAGTAGGAGCTAGTGCCTCAATCCTGGCATCTAGTGCTATCTTCATATCTCTAATTGCAGACTTGACCTCCTCCTGTTGTATTCTTTGAATAACAGATTGCATCTTTTGTAATTTCAATGAGGCCATAACCTGCTCAAGAACAGTCTTTTTATGTGGTTCTGCAGTTTGGTGCTCAGCCTTAGCAGATTGATATTGATTCATGATTTCCACATTGAGATCCCCAAGTTCAGTGGCATTGGAAAACATCCATCCTGGAGTCTCCTCCTCATTGATTTCTTCACCATCTGAACTTTGACTGTCATCACTGCCAAATTCTTCACTTCCAGCACTTGGAGACAGGGTTTGTAAAGCTTCTTTTGCTCTTTGAAGAGATTCTGAGGTGTGCACTAGGTGCATTGCCTCCTCTGCCTCCACATTGCCCTGTTGTGCCATGACTTGATAGGCAGAAACAGGATGAGTAAAGGTTTCAGGATCCAAAGAGATGGAGTCAATAATTGACTGATATTCTTGTCAAAATTCCATCTCTTTGGAAGCTTCACTAACCTCCATTAACTCACTTGCAATGGCTGAGTCATCCTGCCTTATTTCTCCTGTAGTCCCTTCTCTCCTCTCATCTCTCTTTTCTTGCATCAGGGGCTCCCCCTGGCTCACACCTCTCACACCCTCTCCTTCACCTACTAAGGTGGAACTCTCTTGCTCTCCTTTTGCCTGACCGGAAGAAATGGTCAGCCTCTCATTATTTTTCTCTCCTTTTGCCTGCTCACAAGGCAGCCTCTCACTCCCTTCCCTCATTCCTAAAAGTGTTTCAACTACTACAAACTCCTCCACAGTTGACATGGGAATGTCACATTTTGCAGTGGTAGAGAGAGTTGTCAACGGATAAAGTGTATCCGTTGATGTAGTAGTTATTGCTATCAACGGATGATTAGTTGTAGACACATCCGTTGATGGAGAAACACTTGTCAATGGATGAAGGATATCCGTTGATGAAGGAAAAAGAGTATCCGTTAAAGTGAAAACCAACACTGAATCCGTGGTGATTGATTTTAAGGAAGAGGCCACAGATAGTGTTGTGAATTCAGGAATGGAAGATTGATGGCCCAACAAATCATCTAAAAGATGATGACCATCAATTGTTGAGTGGGGCTTCTCCAAGAATTTTAAAGATGGAGAATCAGGAATTGATGTAGATATCATATCCACATCCAGAGATGGAGTTGATGATGGTGGATCAAAATGTGTATCGATTTGAAGGTTAAGATCAAGGGGCTGTGACTCCACATTTATTGAAGTCACATCAAACTGAATTTGAGAAGGTACAGTTTGCTGTACAGTGTGTGCACCCTGTGATTCCCCAATGGTTTTGGATTTTACTCTTCTACCATAGGTTTTTGAGTGAGAGCTAGCTGTGTCTCTTGCCCTTTTGTGCAGTGTTCCTGGAATGGAACTTAAATCAATAGTCACACCCTGTTGAGAGGATGTAACTAGAATTTGGCTTGAAGGTTCATTAACAGTCTTTTGAGAGACTGAAATGTTGGTTGCACCTGCCTCACATTCCTTATCCTTAGGGCTTCTTTGATGTTCACCCTGTCCCTCACCACTCACTACCACCTTCACACTCCCCTCAAGAGTTTTGGTAGTTTTTGCAACAGGTGCCTTTTGAGAGACACCTGAGGTTTGTCTTTTAGATTGTGGTTTTGGAACTCTGGATTTGGTCAATTTGGTAGGAGCATGTTTGGTCACAGCCACAGACTCCATTGTGACACTAGAAGGCAAAGAAATTTGGGGGTTGGAGATAGGAGTTTCAGAGTTGGAAACAGTTACCTGAACAATTGGTAGATATACCAATTGTACTTCTGCATTTAGGTTCATTCGAATCAAATCACTTAAGACTCTCTTCTCCTGAACAAAACAATTGAACTTGCTATCCGGGTTAGCAATGGATAGCTCATTCTCAGATACATGCAGTGCTAGGAGCATAAAAAATCTAGCAAAATAAACATTCTTGCTCCTAGTTTCCTTTTTACCTAATTTAGCTGCTATCTCATACATGACTAGTGTGCCAAAATTATAGAATTTATCAGTCAAAAGCATACATAGCATAGCTAGCATGGAATTGGTAACAGCATCAAAGTTACTAATCTTGCCAGAAAAAGTTTTAATGAAGGCATCACAAAAATAACTCCATTCTTTAACCATACCTTTCCTAACAATTTTCCCTAAGTTCTCAGTACTAAGGGTATAATTTATGGAATTAAGCATGGTAACAATTTCAGCATTACTGGGTACATTCAGACAGTTATTCTCAGGCAATTTTAAACAAGCAGTTATCACATTAGAATTAACTACATAGTTTTTACCCTTCAAAGAAAAAGCAAGTGTACCGTCTGTGCCATTGTACTCAGCAGATGCCCACACCTCTTCAATTACCTCATGGATTAGAGGAGTGGTGGCAGTCATAGCATATGACAGTTTGCATTTCTTCACGAAATTCATCATGGTGTGATATGCTTCTGGAGCGTTCACTGTATCAACAAAGGCCGCGAAATTGCTCTTCTCATAGGTAAACCCAGTGGAAGACATCATCTTAACAATAGGCGCCATTGAAGTGTTTGAACTTTTTTTGCAGAGAGAGTTTTAGTGAAGAAGATGCAGTTAACTAATGAGATTCTTGAAAATGAATAAGGGTGAGATGTGAGGATACAAGACAGCCTTATATATTTTTCAAGAATTAAAAATGAAATAATTAAAAGTAATTACCCCATTGGACAAAAGTAACTGTCAGATAATAAATGAAAAGAAAAGAAGTACAGCCGTGACTAATTATACACGTTTACCAACGGCTATACAGAGAAATATGTATATCAACGGATAAAGATTGGACGGTTGAGAAAACAGTTTATCCATCGATGACGTGGACAACCTGTTATCCGTTGACATACGAAAATCTAGTAATGTGTCTATACTACCAACGGATAAAAGGATATCCGTTGATAAGCAAATTTTGCCTTAAACAAAATTTCTGCTAAGAGTTTTTATGAGAGTTTTTAATTCTCAAGTAAACCAAAACACATTTCTAGCTGCAATGCAGTATGATTAGATACCACTAGGAATTATGAAAAATTAAGCATACCTAGCTCACCTACCAACCTTGTGAATGAAGATTCATCAAGAGGCTTGGTGAAGATATCTGCAATCTGCATTTCACTTGGCACAAAGTGCATTTCTACTGTACCATTCATCACATGCTCTCTAATGAAGTGGTATTTGATGTCAATATGCTTGGTTCTCGAATGTTGCACTGGATTCTCTGTGATGGCAATAGTACTAGTGTTGTCACAGAAAATTGGAATCTTCTCAACTTTTAGACCATAGTCAATAAGTTGATTTTTCATCCAAAGAATTTGTGCACAACAACTTCCAGCTGCAATGTACTCAGCTTCGGCTGTAGAGGTGGAGACTGAGTTCAGTTTCCTACTGAACCATGACACAAGCCTGTTCCCTAGAAATTGACAGGAGACTGTAGTACTTTTCCTATCAATTCTGCAACCTGCATAGTCTGCATATGAATAGCCAATTAGATCAAAGCCAGAATCTCTTGGGTACCAAATGCCAAGGTTTGGTGTTCCCTTGAGATACCTGAAAATTCTCTTAATAGCAATCAAGTGAGACTCTCTAGGGTCAGCTTGAAATCTAGCACAAAGACATGTGGAAAACAATATATCAGGTCTGCTAGCTGTTAGATACAGAAGTGAGCCTACCATGCCTCTATAGCTTGAGATGTCCACAGATTTTTCCTTAGTATTCAGCTCAAGCTTAGTTGCAGTGGCCATAGGTGTTTTTGCAGAGGCACAATCCATTAAGTCAAATTTCTTTAAGAGATCATAAATATATTTTGTTTGACTTATGAAAATTCCCTCATTAACTTGCTTTACTTGTAAACCAAGAAAGTAAGTTAATTCACCCATCATGCTCATTTCATACCTACTTTGCATAAGTTTGGCAAACCTTTTGCAAAGCTTCTCATCTGTAGACCCAAAAATAATATCATCTACATAGATTTGAACAAGTATTGAAGAACCATTGACATTTCTATGAAATAAGGTTTTATCTACTGTACCTCTGGTGAAGTGATTCTCCAAAAGAAATTGAGATAAAGTGTCATACCAGGCTCTTGGTGCTTGCTTCAAACCATAAAGTGCTTTCAAGAGAAGATATACATACTCTGGAAATTCTGGATCTTCAAAGCCAGGAGGTTGATGGACATATACCTCTTCTTCCAGTTCCCCATTTAGAAAGGCACTTTTAACATCCATCTGATAGACTTTGAAGTTGGCATGTGCTGCATAGGCTAGGAAAATTCTAATGGCCTCAAGTCTTGCCACTGGAGCAAAAGTTTCATCAAAATCTATTCCTTCTTCTTGAGAATAGCTCTTTGCCACTAATCTAGCTTTATTCCTCACAATTATGCCATTTTCATCAGTCTTATTCTTGAGAACCCATTTGGTACCTATGATACCTCTATCATCAGGTTTGGGCACAAGCTTCCATACTTTATTTCTCTCAAATTGGTTTAGCTCTTCTTGCATTGCTAAGACCCAATCTGGATCTAGAAGGGCATCTTCCACTTTCTTAGGTTCTGATATGGGCTAAAAGTAATCCCTAAAGACACATTTAATGTGGCATTAATTAGACCCGGAATGGTCCAAATGTGGGGCCCACCAGATGGGCCCAAACCCTAGTTATAATATTAATTTCGTAATTAATATTAGAGGTAATAAACAGCTCAGCAAATAAGAGTCAAACAAGGATATAACTCTTGCCTGGCTTAGCCTCCAAGATCATATTTCAACATGGAAACTGATTCCTACAGGGAAGGGGTCTAGAAACTTCCTTGAGGCGGTGGCTTGCCCACCAAGACACCCACTCCTACCATAATTCTAAGGCTTCTCAGCCTATATAAGGGCCTGACCCCTCATTCTCCGAACTACGTTGGGCAGAGCTCCATACGTCACCCACCACGTTTTTGGCTCAATCCTCGAATAAGGACATACAAGCCACTACGTCCTAGGTGAGCCCTCGTCGCCATAGCCCTCAGGGCACCATCACCTAGAACTACGTTCTTGGCTTGATTCTCAATACGAGATACGTAGGCACTCTGTGAGGACCGATTAGTCCCGAACACAGAAACAGCCATTAAAGCTTGAATCTCACCAACCCCTTTGCATTAAATACACATAAACCCTAGCCGCAATATTCGTAACCTAGTTTTTATTCCACAACATTTGGCACCGTCTGTGGGAAGAAAACATCAACCATGGTTAACACACGAAGAACTGTACCAAGCTCTACCGAAGCTTTACCAATCAGCTCTGCTCCACCTCTTACCTCTGGGACAACCACGCAAGAACAAGGGACGATACCCCAAAATCAAGTTTCTCAGCCTCCAGGGACGAATCCCCCTGCTGGGAGTACGCTGCCTATGGTTGTCCATCCAGATCAGGGAACCAACTCTCTTCAGATGGTGGTCTCTCCCCTGATCGATCCTAACCGCCCTCCATCTGGGGTACAGATCCATACTACGGATCTCCCCGTGAATACTAACCCCATGTATGGATTACCCAACTACCCCTTGTCCGAGAACCTGGACCAAGTGGTCATGCTTTGCAGATCCGAGATCGCGAGTATCTAGACTACTCCGGTCCCTATACTACTGATTCGACATCTGATGATGACGATGATGATCATGACGAAGCCCCAAGGAGGCGACGTGCTAGTAGAGAGCCCTGAAGGAGGCCCCGAAGGATCCGTGATGGACCTCCGCAAACAATTGAGGAAATGATCAAGGCTCATGAGGCTGAGATCCAGAAGCCGAAAGATGACGCCGCTAGGGAGCAAGCAAGGCAGAATCAAAGTCTGCATCAACCTCCTCCAATCTCAGGAAGTGTTCCTGTTATAGATCTGGAGAGGTCGTCTAGGAGACGAAGAAGGGTCGATGCCTCAATTGAAGGAACGGCAAGGGCGGAAGTCCCCAGAAATAACCCCAGGGATCTGATGCCGCTAGATCTTGATGATCCAACACCTCCGTTCACTGAAGAGGTGATGAATGCCCGCATCTCAAAAAAAATTCAAGATGCCAACGATCAAGGCCTTTGATGGAACAGGCGATCCTGAAACCCATGTTAGGATGTTCACCGCTGCACTACTGCTGCAACCTGCTAGTGACGCCTTAAAGTGTAGGGCGTTCCCTCAAACCCTGTCGGGTATGGCTCAAAGGTGGTATAGCAGGCTACCTGCAAATTTGATTGGCTCTTTCAAAGAGTTGAAAAGTGCCTTTGTTAGCCAATTCATTAGTGGAAGAGTTCATGAAAAGAGTTCTGCATCCCTCATGTATGTGGTACAAGGGAAGAACGAGAATCTAAGGGATTATCTCAAGCGATTCACCAAGGAAACATTGAATATCACAGACCTGGAGAACAAAGTGGCCATGGTAGCCTTGGAACACGGAACCACTGACCCTTTTTTCAAGAGGTCTTTGGCAAAACATCCTCCTGAGAACATGGCTGAGCTCCAACGAAGGGCCGATAAGTATATCAAGGTAGAGAATAGCATGAAAAAAGAAGCTGTTGTAGGCAATGGCAAGCACTCTAATGATTTTAAGAAACGGAAGCAAGAACAAGGGTATGATGCTAGGGACAAGTATCCCCGGACTAGCAAGGATTTTGAATCACCACCGAAGAAAAGTTTCGGACCAAGATTCAATGACTATGCAAGACTGAATGCTCCAAGGAGTCAGATCCTGTTGGAGATTGGGAAAGATAAAGATTTTCGATGGTCGAAGTCACTTAGGGGTGATCCCGCAAAGAGAAACAAAGATCAGTACTGTAGATTCCACCGCGATGCGGGGCATGATACGGATGATTGTAGGCAGTTGAAGGACGAGATTGAATTCTTGATCCGGAAAGGAAAACTGAACAAGTTTACTAAGGGAGATGATCGTGGAACTCAAATAAGGGAATATGATAGAAGAGACAATGATAGAAGGGATAATGATCGAGACCGAGATCGTAACCCACAGCCCCGAGGGCCAGTTATTAACATGATATGGGGAGGCCCGACAGCGGCTGGTACAACACGAAACTCTCGAAAGGCGTATGCCAGAGAAGTGATGCACATCGTGGGAGAAGCCCCGAAGGGTGCCAGGACTGAGATAGCAATTGGATTCGATGACTCAGACCTCGAAGGGGTGAAATTTTCCCATGACGACCCGTTGGTCATAACCCCTGTGATTGGGAACTCGGAAGTGAAGCGAGTCTTGATAGACAATGGAGCTTCTGTTGATATTTTGTTTCATGATGCATTTATAAAGATGGGGTACACTGACTCTCAGTTGACCCCGACCAACATGCCGATTTACGGATTCAATGGAGTTGAGTCCAAGGTTGAAGGAACAATTCAGTTACCTATGACTGTTGGACAAGAACCTAAGGAGGCTACTCAGATGCTGAATTTTCTGGTGATTAAGGCATCCTCGACCTATAATGCAATCCTGGGAAGGACTGGACTTCATGCGTTCAAGGCTGTTGCCTCTACCTATCACATGAAGATTAAGTTTCCAACCCGGAATGGAGTTGGAGAACAGAAAGGTGACCAGAAAATGGCAAGGAGCTGCTATGTCTCCGCACTGAGATCTGATGGAGTCAGGGGGCAGGTACTCCCAATCAAAGACATGGATGTCCGTGGTGATGATGAACACCGAGGAAAGCCGACAGAGGACTTAGTTCCTATCCCTCTAGATCCGGGCAACCCTGAGAAAGTAACTTATGTGGGAGCGTCTTTAAAAGAACCCTTGAAGGGCAAGTTGATAGCATTCTTGCAAGAAAATAGTGATGTGTTCGCTTGGACTGCAGCTGACATGCCAGGGATTGATCCCCAACTCATTACTCACAAGCTGAATGTTGATCCTGGACGGAAGACAATAAAACAGAAGAAGATGAATTTTGCTCCTGAAAGGCAGGAGGCCATCAAACAAGAAGTTGACAAGCTCTTAGAGGCTGGGTTTATTGAAGAGATTCAGTTTCCTGAATGGTTAGCAAACCCTGTGATGGTCAAGAAAGCGAATGTGAAGTGGAGGATGTGTATAGACTTCACTGATTTGAATGATGCATGTCCAAAGGATTGTTTTCCCCTGCCAAGGATTGATATGATGATAGATGCTACAGCTGGACATGAGATGTTGAGCTTCATGGATGGATTCAGCGGCTATAATCAGATTAAGATGCACAAGGATGACATCCCTAAGGTATCTTTCATAACTGACTTTGGTGTTTTCTGCTATCTTGTTATGGCTTTTGGTCTAAAGAATGCAGGAGCTACTTACCAACGACTGGTGAATAAGATATTCGCCCATCTGATTGGAAAAACCATGGAGGTCTATGTTGATGACATGTTAGTCAAGAGCCTACTCAAGGCAGATCACATTAAGCACCTCAGAGAGGCATTCGAAGTGCTGAGGCACCACAAAATGATTTTGAATCCAGCCAAGTGTGCTTTTGGCGTTGGATCTGGAAATTTTTTGGGTTTGATGGTTTCGAAAAGAGGCATAGAAGCCAACCCAGACAAGATCAAAGCAATCTTAGACATGGAACCTCCCCGTTCTGTGAGGGACGTACAGAAGCTAACCGAGAGAGTGGCCGCTCTAGGGAGATTTATCTCCAAGTCTGGTGATAAGTGCTTGCCTTTCTTTCAAGCATTGAAGAAAGTGAAAAATTTTGAATGGACAGATAAAAGCCAAGAGGCCTTTGAACAATTGAAGAAGTACATGGCTGAAGCCCCGTTGTTGGCCAAGCCAAGTCCCGGAGAGACTCTTTATCTATATCTGGCAGTGTCTGAGCAAGCATTGAGTGTCGTCCTCATCAAAAAAGAGAACAAGGTTCATAGACCTATCTACTATGTAAGCAAGGTGCTCCACGGAGCCGAGTTAAATTACTCATCCATCGAGAAATTTGCTTTGGCGTTGGTGACAGCTTCAAGAAAGCTAAGACCGTACTTTCAGTCGCATAAAATCGAGGTCATGACGGACCAGCAATTGAGGAACATATTGCACAGTCCAAAAGCAAGTGGAAGATTGATTAAGTGGGCAATCGAACTTGGAGAGTTTGACATCACGTATAAGCCTCAAACAGCCATCAAGGCTCAGGCATTGGCTAACTTCGTGGTTGAATGTACCATAGGCAACCAAGAAGTCGGGGGGCAGGAGATAGTAACCACCCTTGAGAGTGGAGATAAAGATGAAGAACTTGTACCTGATCAGAAGGAGTATTGGGTGCTCTATTTTGATGGAGCATCAAAAACAAAATCTAGTGGCGCGGGCTTAGTGTTGCAAAGCCCCGATGGGTTCACAGTTGAATATGCTTTGAAGTTAGACTTTTCTACTACCAACAATGAATCTGAATATGAGGCGTTGATAGCTGGCTTAGGCTTGGCAAGAATCATGAGGGTCAAGAACCTCAAAGTCTGTGGAGACTCAAGGCTTGTAGTATCACAAGTGAATGGCGAGTTCGAGGCCAAGGATGAAACCATGGCAAGGTATCTAAGGATCGTGAAGGGTATTATGACCCAATTTGAGGAATGCTATGTGGAGCACATCCCAAGAGAGGAAAACGTTAAGGCTGATGCCCTATCCAAGTTTGCTTCCTCTGAGATAGAGAATTACGCAGGGAGTGTTTACTTCCAGGTCTTGAAGGCCCCGTTCATCAACTCTAAGTTGATAGCACCGATTAATCTAGGAAGCTGTTTGATGGATCCCATCAAAGCTCACGTTGAAACTGGATGGCTCCCTGACGATGCCTTGGAGGCACGAAAGTTGTCAGTGAGAGCATTGAGATACGCATTGATCGAAGGCATTCTCTACAAGAGATCGTTTGTCATCCCTTACTTGAAGTGTTTGAGGCCCCATGAGACAAGAGAAGCGTTGGAAGAAGTTCATGGAGGGATCTGTGGACAACACTTGGGGGCAGGGGCCTAGCTCACAAGATCACTCGTCTAGGATTCTATTGGCCAGAGATGTTGGCTGATGCAAAAGATTATGTTAAGAGGTGTGAGAGGTGCCAAAAGCACGCTCCGATTGTAAAGCAGCCGCCTGAGATGTTGACCCCGATCAGCTCTCCTATTCCGTTTGCAATGTGGGGAATGGATATACTTGGTCCTTTTCCCGTAGCATTTGCACAAAGAAAGTTTTTGATAGTAGCCATCGACTACTTCACTAAGTGGATTGAGGCCAAACCCCTAGCCAAGATAACCATCAAGCAAGTTGCCCAGTTCTTTTAGGAGAACGTGATCTGCAGATATGGAATCCCAAGAATCCTTGTGACGGATAATGGGACGCAATTCAACAATGAAGAGTTCAAGAAGTACTGTGAGGAAAATGCTATTGATCTTCGTTTTACTTCAGTAGCACACCCGCAAGCTAATGGACAAGCTGAGGTAGTTAATCGTATAATCCTTGATGGACTGAAGAAAAGGGTTGAAAACCAACAAAGGCATACCAGGCCTAAGGTCAAGCGCTAAGAAGCAAATGAACTATCTGAATGATCAACCGAAAAGGAAGACCTCCTCCATGAGAAACAAGGGGAAGGCAAGAACTAAAGAACTTCGTTACAAGATCCTACATCTTAAAATGAGAATCATGGGTTGGTGATAACCTTAAAAACAAGGATTCAGCAAACAAGTTAAGGCCCGAAAGGTCACGAGAGCTAGGAAACAAGTAATTTGAATTCAAGGTTCACGAAACCTTTCAAGACATGGCAAACACCTCCTATTGACCTGAAACCACGTGATTGGTGGTCCAGAACACCCCCAACTTGATAAATGTTTTGGTAGTTGATTAAGAACGCTTATTAGAAAAGCTAACAAGAAAGGTTGATACCTCGATTTGGAAATTGAAAAATCAACTTGGGATCCCGGGTCTCTGATCCAGAACATTGACGTGGAACCTGAGAACATCAACCTCGAATCCTGGAATGAGAAACACGAGATATGAGCCATGAAGGCCAAAATTAGCCATGAAGGCCAAGATTAGCCATGAAGGCCAAAGTTAGCCATGAAGTCCAAGATTAGCCATGAAGGCCAAAGTTAGCCATGAAGGCCAAGATTAGCCACGAAGGCCAAGATTAGCCATGAAGGCCAAAGTTAGCCATGAAGGCCAAGATTAGCCATGAAGGCCAAAGTTATCCATGAAGGCCAAGATTAGCTCTGAAGGTCAAACTTGATGAGGTCGTCATGAATCTCCAATCAAGATCCAAAGACTGAAACTTCAAGTCAAAACTCGAAGACCAATCTGAAAAAGTGGATCTTCGATCTAAAACTATCTATTACAGACGGAAGGAATCGTTATAATTCATATATGCCAAGGAAGAAATAGCTGATATATTTGCTGAACATATGATTGCGCTTAAGAAGTTAAGTAACAAGTTCAGCCTTAAGCACAAGATTAGCAGTGCTAATCATAAATTAAAGATTAATATCATTAGAAGTCACGAGTGACCAAAACGATGACTTGAGATCAAGATCAAGAATCTTGATCCTTAAGATGACAAATAACTTGAGATCAAGATCAAGAATCTTGATCCTTAAGATGACGAATGACTGGAGACCACTAGCCGACCAAGCTCCAAGGAGGGCGTCAGCCGACCAAGACTGATTTTCAGTCCTATACGGACTGTTAACGCTGTTTGGGCCGTATCTTGAGCTCCGGGTATCAGATTTGGACGATCTTACAGTCCACGCGAAAATCTCTGAGTTTTCTATAGTCTTAGAGACCACTAGCCGACCACTAATTGGCCGACCAAGCTCCAAGGAGGGCGTCAGCCGACCAAGACTGATTTTCAGTCCTACACAGACTGTTGACGTTGTTTGGGCCATATCTTGAACTCCGGGTATCAGATTTGGACGATCTTACAGTCCACGCGAAGCTCTCTGAATTTTCTACAGTCTTGGAGACTCTTATCCGACTGGGTACTGGCCGACCGAGGCAGTTTGAAGCCCTTAAGCCAACCGGGAACTCAATGCGATCCTTCAAACGCTGTTTGGGCCATATCTTAAGCTCCGGATGTCAGATTCGGATGATCTTACAGTCCACACGAAGCTAATTAAATTTTTTATAGTCTTGGACCATCCTTTGCCGACCACCTCATTTTTTTTTGAGGGCCTTAGCTAATTGGAAGTGGATGCTGATGGTCCGTCAACCTTGAAAAATCACTTTGATATTCAGAACACCCCTGACTCGCTTCATACCTCACTAAAGTGGTTCAGAAAGTTAAAACACGTTAGTGATGATTCAAACATGACAATGATGATTCAACGTTTTCAGAAAACGTCAGCCGATCACCATTTAGCACCGTTAGTGCCGATAACACCGTTGGTGGCGATAGCACCATTAGTGCTGTAAGCACCGTTAGTGCCGATAGCACCGTTAGTGCTGTAAGCACCATTAGTGCTGTAAGCACCGTTAGTGCCGATAGCACCGTTAGTGCTGTAAGCGCCGTTAGTGCCGATAACACTGTTGGTGGCGATAGCACCATTAGTGCCGATAGCACCGTTAGTGCCGATAGCACCGATAATGTCGTTAGCACCATTTAGTGCCGATTAGCACCGATTAGTGTCGTTTAAGCACCGTTTAGTGCCGATTAGCACCGAGTAGTGTCGTTTAGCACCGTGAGTGCCATTTTATCCTCCCTTTTAACATTGTTTAACACTGTTTAAACATTGTTTAAGGGTGGTTAGCGCCGTCTAGTGCCGTTTAGTGCCGTTTAACGTTGTTTAAACATTGTTTAAGCATCGTTAAGGCTGATTAGTGCCGATTAGCATCGAATTAACATTGTCGTGAACGCGTCGGTCACTCCACGCTTTACATAAAGACAATACTCGTGAAACACTAGTGTACAAAGATGAACCCTGACCCAAGTCTCGAAAAAGGCCGTTAAAACTTCATGGAAAACCTGATCAGTTTTCCTAGAAGTTGGGGGGCAAATGATATGGGCTAAAAGTAATCCCTAAAGACACATTTAATGTGGCATTAATTAGACCCGGAATGGTCCAAACGTGGGGCCCACCAGATGGGCCCAAACCCTAGTTATAATATTAATTTCGTAATTAATATTAGAGGTAATAAACAGCTCAGCAAATAAGAGTCAAACAAGGATATAACTCTTGCCTGGCTTAGCCTCTAAGATCATATTTCAACATGGAAACTGATTCCTACAGGGAAGGGGTCTAGAAACTTCCTTGATGCGGTGGCTTGCCCACCAAGACACCCACTCCTACCATAATTCTAAGGCTTCTCAGCCTATATAAGGGCCTGACCCCTCATTCTCAGAACTACGTTGGGCAGAGCTCCATACGTCACCCACCACGTTTTTGGCTTAATCCTCGAATAAGGACATACAAGTCACTGTGTCCTAGGTGAGCTCTCACCGCCATAGCCTCGAGGGCACCATCACCTAGAACTACGTCTTGGCTTGATTCTCAATACGAGATACGTAGGCACTCTGTGAGGACCGATTAGTCCCGAACACGGAAACAGCCATTAAAGCTTGAAGCTCACCAACCCCTTTGCATTAAATACACATAAACCCTAGCCGCAATATTCGTAACCTAGTTTTTATTCCACAACAGGTTCCTCTTGAGACAGGAAACTACTGTATAGGCATTCTTCTTATGTGGCCCTCCTAGTTTGGACTCTTGAGTTTGAGTCACCAATGATTAACTCAAAAGGATGATCTCTGGTCCATTTTCTTGAAGGTGGAAGGTTTGATCTAGATGAGGTTGCTTCATCTACGTGTGCATGATCTTGTTGATTGGATATTGAGTTTTGACTTTGAGAAACTCCCCCTGAGTTTGTTGTCCTTGAGGAGTTATGAAGTTGACTGTCAACAGATGCATCATTTTGTCTATCAACGGATGCTCCATTTTGCCTGTCGACGGATACATGAGAATGCCTGTCAACGGATGCATCTGATGATCTAGTATGACTGTCAATGGATGCTTCATTTCCAGTGTTAGCATCACTTCTAGTTGGACCAACAACTCTAGGTGAATTTCCAAGGCCATGATCTTCATTTTCCTCATCATCATCAATGTACATTCTTCCTTCTACCTCATTTTCAAATCTCAACTTTTCATGGAAGCCTTCATCATTTAGACCTAGAATCTTTTGATCATCAAACACAACATGTACAGATTCCATAACAATGTTGGTTCTTAGATTGTAGACTCTATAGGCTTTCCCTGCTGCATATCCAACAAAGATAGCTTCATCTGCCTTTGCTTCAAATTTGCCCAAGTTATCTCCATGATTTCTTAGCACAAAACACTTACATCCAAAGACATGAAGAAAAGCTAACGTTGGTTTCTTGTTGGTGAATAATTGATAAAGAGTCATTCCTCTAGCTTGATTGATCAAGGAAATATTCTGAGTGAAGCAGGCAGTGTTGACAGCTTTAGCCCAGAAATATGTTGGCAATCTTGATTCACTTAACATTGTTCTAGCTGCTTCAATGAGAGTTCTGTTTTTCCTTTCAACAACCCCATTTTGTTGAGGTGTTCTAGCAGCAGAAAACTCATGGACAATTCCATTCTCTTCAAAGAAAATCTTCATTGTGGAATGATAGAGTGTATTTTATATATATATTTTATAGGATTTTATTCCCACATTTACGGTGCTTTTGTGAATAATCGTGTCGATTTAATTAGTTTTATTTGAGTTTGTTGCAGGAAATAAATAAATGCCAAGTTGGAAGGGATTTGACATTATTTGATGATTTTACGGTGTTTTTAATTCGAAGGAATGAATTTATGAATTTATGACGAGAAAGGATGAAATTTTGGTTCGTTTCTAAGCATTTTGGAGCAGAATTTTGTGATCAACAGGTGCCACTTTGAAACAGGGGACAGGAAAATATTAATGGCCGTGCACTTTGTGGAACAGCCGTGCAAGTGAATTTGCGGGAAAAGAAAAAAATGAACAGAAAGTAAATGTTGGTCGTGCGGTTTTTGGGTCAGCCGTGCTGCATTGAAGATTAACAGAACGGAAGGAACAGACATAAAGTAATGGGCATGCGAATTTGGTGAGGTCCATGTAGAATTCTCTGTAAATAAATATAATACCTGCCACTTTCCTTCTTACCTTGTACGTGCATGACTTATTGCCTGCTGTCCACACGCGCCCCACCACCTGTTTGCTATCTCACGCGCGAGCAAAGCCGTGCAAATCTGGCGCGTGCCATGCACGCGATGTCTGGGAGAGTGGAACACTGTGCATGACGCGTCCGAGCTTGTATAGAAAAATAAAGAAACTGGCCTACATCACACATCTTTGTCTTGTCTCCGTTTTTATTTCGAATTGTAAAAGAAATTGGGCTCTATTTTTTGTGGCAATTATTTTTTAGTCTTGTAACAATATAAAAACACTTGGAGGGGTTTAGAATGGGGGGATCGAAAATATATTATACACACAACTTTGTAAACACTTTCTTCTGGAGATTTTTGGGAGAATATTTATTTTCTTTGAAGATCAAGATTAAAGGTTTTTCTTCTATTCTTATAATTATGCGTTCAATTATTAATTCTTGTTTTATTAATTCAATCATGAGTGAGTATATAATTAATCTAGGATTAAGTAGAACCCTAGTTATGATTGATGTGTGATTTTCCCAATTCCCCCAATTTGATTGTTTAATTGCTCTTGCTTATTGAGTTGTTTTAATTAGCAATTACTAATCAGACGTGATTATGTGTATTGTTTGAACCAATATCTAATTATCAACGTGAGTTGGATTAGATGGTTGTGATTTATCCAATAAGAACATGAAATTCTCCATGAGAATAGGTAGAATGGATTGTTAGGAATTTAAGGTGCTGTAATTAATGTCTCTAAATTACATGATACCATGAGAATAGGCTTGATTGTATTTTAGAGAAGCCATTAATACTCGAGAGAGGTTATTGGTATCTATAGGGCGCATCTTTCCTGTTGAGCAGCGTACGATTAATTGGGGCGGGTATTCACAATTACATTAATTCATGCTAGTGGGGACACTTAATTCTGGATGTTTTAATATTTGATTAATACAAACACAATTCTCTTTAGTATAAAATTAGTTTAATAATCTCTCAACATTTATTGTGTTACTTGCTTAGCCGTATTAAATCAGAAACAACTAGTGATTGATACGTTTGTCTCTGTGGGATCGACTCTGACTTACCCTACTACATAGTTAGAAGGATTAGTTAGAAATTATTATTTGATAGGCACGCGACAACCTTGTCAAATTTTTGGCACCGCTGCCGGGGACAAAGCAGTGTTAGATTAGTTAATTTTGAATTGATTTAGATAAGTTGTTTCGTTGAGTTGCTTCGGCTATTATTCCCTTGTTAATTGATCATCGTTTCTAGTTCTCTTGTTGCATGCACACTCGAAGTTCAGGTACTGAAAACTTAATTGAAATTGATCTTGAAATTGAAGCTACAGCAAGAAGGCAAGCAGGCAAGCGAAGGAAAAACAAGGATAAGGAAATTATGACTGATACAACAGCTAAAGCTCTCAGGGAGCATGGTATGCCAGATGCTACAGGTGTACTCTCCAGCATTGTCAGACCAGCAGTCACAGCTACACACTTTGAGCTCAAGCCTCAGTTCATTCAATTCATCTCCAATGATTCTTTCGCAGGATTGTCCACTGAAAATCCTGTTGATCATCTTGAGAGTTTTCTTGAAAAGTGTGATACAATAAAGCTGACCAATGTTAGTGATGATGCTATAAAGCTGCGCTTATTTCCATTCTCTCTTCGAGATACAGCAAAAGATTGGTTGAAAGATGAAGGACCAAACACATTCACTACTTGGGATAGTCTTGCGAAGGCTTTTCTACTTAAATTCTTCAGTCAGAAGAAGACCTCTAAGCTCTGGAATGAGATCTCTAATTTTCGTCAAGATGATGACGAGTCACTTCATGATGCTTGGAGAAAATTTAAGCGACTTCAGAGACAATGCCCTCACCATGGAATTCCTGACTGGTTGTTGATCCAAACATTCTACAATGGGTTGACACAAGAGTTCCGGAACTTTGTTGATGCTTCTTCTGGTGGATCTATTATGAAGAAGAGTACTGAGGATGCGAAAGCTTTGTTAGACGAGATAGCGTCTAATGATAATTATCCATACAGTGATCGAAATCATCCTAAGAAAGGTGGTAAGTATGATGTTGATGCTCTAACCATGTTGAATACTACTATGCAGGCTATGGTCAAAAAGATTGAGCAATTGGATGCCAGAAGCACTTCATCTACTGTTGCTTCATGTGAGATATGTGGTGTTGTTGGACACACCAAACTTGCTTGTCAATACAATCCTTCTAGAATGGCAGTTGAGCAAGCTAATGCTCTTTACAATCAGAATCAGAGGCCGCAGTATAATCCTTACTCCAACACGTACAATCCAGGTTGGAGAGATCATCCAAATTTCTCCTACAGGAACAATCAGGGTCAAGCTCAATCTTCACAAAATAATTTTTCTCAGCCTCCTGGTTTTCAGCAAGCTCAGCCGCAGAAATCCAACTTGGAAAGTCTTATGGAAGGATTTATCTCTACTCAATCAAAGAAGAATGAGCACTTCGATTCAAGCATCAATGAGATAAAAGCTCACAACAAAATGATGGAGAACACGATCACTCAAATTTCTCAACAGTTGAGCCAACTTAATAAGTCTTCAGGCCAACTTCCTGGTCAAACTGAGCAACCGTCAAGGGGCCATATCAATGCTGTAACTTTGAGAAGTAGTAAAGAATTGAAGGAGCCGGAATTGAAAGTGAGCAAAAATGTTGTGAATGCTAATGAAGGTGAAGAGGAGATTGCAACTGAGAAACTGGTAGACCTAGAGATCGTGGAAAAAGAAAAGAAAGAATCAGAAACTGTTCCTCTCAAACCATATGTGCCGCCTGTTCCTTTTCCACAAAGGTTGGCACAAGCGAAGCTAGAGAAGAAGTATGGTAAGTTCCTTGAAATTTTGCAGAAGCTACATATCAATATCCCATTCATGGATGCTATCACTGAGATGCCATCTTATGCAAAATTCCTTAAAGATATTTTGTCAAGGAAGAGAAAAATTGAAGAAAGCTCTACCATCTCATTAATGGCAGAGTGCAGTGCCATCTTGCAAAATGATCTTCCGAAGAAGTTAGCGGATCCAGGTAGCTACTCTATTCCTGTTCAGCTTGGGGATGTCGAAATTAAAAGAGCTTTGTGTGATCTTGGAGCAAGTGTTAGTTTGATGCCTTTGTCGATTTGTGAAAAACTTCAGATGGGTGAACTGAAACCCACACGTATCTCTTTACAACTGGCAGACAGAAGTGTGAAATTTCCATTGGGAATTCTTGAAGATATGCCCCTTAAGGTAGGAAAGTTTTATATTCCATGTGATTTTGTTGTCATGGAAATGGAAGAAGATGCAAATATTCCTATCATTCTTGGGAGGCCTTTCTTAGCAACAGCTGGAGCTATCATTGACATGAAAAATGGAAGGATTTCTTTTGAGGTAGGCGAAGAGAAGATGGAATTCAAGCTGCAAAGTACAATGGGACATCCTTCTACGGATGAGTTTGTGAATAGGGTGGATGCACTAGAGGAATTGATCGACATGAAAGCCAAAATTCTTTTATCTGAGGATCCACTTCAAGCTGTTCTTGAGGGTAATGTTGATGAAGAAAATGGAGAGTGTCAGGGTTACGAGAAGCTTTTGGATGCAGCACCTACATATAAGCATGAACATTCTAATGTGCTACAGCATGAGGAAGTTAAGGAGAGTTCCACGCCTCCTAAGGTAGAACTGAAACCATTACCTGCATCTTTGAAATACGTGTTTATGGGCCCTAATGAATCATATCCTATTATTGTTAATTCTGAGCTTGATGACATTCAAATTGAGCAGTTGCTCACGGTCTTGAGAAAATATAAAAATGTTATTGGGTATTCCATTGATGATATCAAGGGCATTAATCCATCATTCTGCATGCATAAGATTATTCTGGAAGATGAGCAAGCTTCTTTTATTGAGCCTCAACGGAGACTCAATCCTAATATGATGGAGGTGGTCAAAAAGGAGGTTTTAAAACTTCTTGATGCAGGTATAATCTATCCTATCTCTGACAGCAAGTGGGTTAGTCCTGTGCATGTTGTTCCAAAGAAAGGAGGAATGACCGTTGTGAAGAATGATAAGGGTGAGTTGATCTCTACTAGAACTGTGACAGGGTGGCGAATGTGCATTGATTATCGAAAATTGAATAAGGCCACAAGGAAAGATCATTTTCCTCTCCCTTTTATTGATCAAATGCTTGAAAGGTTGGCGAAACATTCTTACTTTTGCTTCTTAGATGGATATTTAGGATTTTTTTCAGATTCCTATCCATCCGAATGATCAAGAAAAGACAACTTTTACATGTCCTTATGGTACATTTGCATACCGCAGAATGCCGTTTGGTCTATGTTGTGCTCCTCCCACTTTTTAGAGATGTATGATGGCAATTTTCTCAGATTTCATTGAAGACATTATGGAGGTTTTTATGGATGACTTCTCAGTTGGTGGAACTTCTTTTGGGGTATGCTTACATAACTTGGAGAAGGTGCTTCATAGATGTCAAGAAGTTAATCTCATTCTCAATTGGGAAAAATGTCACTTTATGGTACAAGAGGGAGTTGTTCTGGGTCATGTTGTTTCGAAGAGAGGCATTGAAGTTGATAAAGCCAAGGTCGAGGTTGTTGAGCGCTTACCACACCCAACTTCAGTCAAGGGGATAAGAAGTTTTCTTGGTCATGCTGGATTCTATCGCCGCTTCATAAAAGATTTTTCGAAGATTGCTCGACCTCTTACTGAGCTCTTGGGTAAGGAGGTACCTTTTGTGTTCACTGATGCTTGTGTTGAGGCCTTTGAAACGTTAAAGAAAGCTCTTGTTTCTGCTCCGATTATACAACCACCAGATTGGAGTCTACCATTTGAGATCATGTGTGATGCTAGTGATCAAGCTATTGGTGCAGTACTAGGCCAAAGGAAAGATGGAAAGCTGCATGCTATTTACTATACAAGCAAGACCTTGGATGGGGCTCAGATTAATTATGCAACAACGGAGAAAGAATTGCTAGCAGTGGTGTATTCTATGGAAAAATTTCGATCTTATCTCGTTGGTTCGAAGGTTATTGTTCACACTGATCATGCCGCTTTGAGATACTTGATGAGTAAGAAGGATGCTAAACCTCGTCTGATTCGTTGGATTTTGCTTCTCCAAGAATTTGACTTAGAGATTAAAGATAAGAAAGGGGCTGAGAACGTGGTTGCTGATCATCTTTCACGCCTTACTCTTGATGAGGATGATGGTAAATCTACTCCAATTGATGATTCTTTTCCTGACGATCATCTACTTTCTCTTGCAAGTCTAGAGGTTCCTTGGTATGCTGACATAGCTAATTTCTTAGCTAGTGGAACTGTTCCTCATGGTTACTCGTCGCAGCAAAAGAAGAAATTTTTCTATGATGTGAGGAAGCACTTTTGGGATGATCCTTTTCTCTATAAATCTTGTGCTGATGGAGTCATTAGAAGATGTGTTCCGTATAATGAGATTGCTTCTATAATCTCACATTGTCACGATTTGCCAAGTGGTGGTCATGCAAGTACTACGAAAACTACTGCGAAGATTCTTCAGTGCGGTTTTTATTGGCCAACTCTTATTAAAGATGTCCACCAATATGTTCATTCTTGTGATCGTTACCAAAGAACGGGGAATATTTCAAGGCGCAATGAGATGCCTCTCAATAGCATTCTTGAAGTGGAGCTTTTCGATGTGTGGGGAGTAGATTTCATGGGACCTTTCCCTCCATCTTTTAAGAACAGATATATCTTGGTAGCTGTGGACTACGTCTCAAAATGGGTTGAAGCCATTGCATCTCCCACTAATGATGCTCGTGTTGTGAGCAAGTTCTTTAAGAAGACGATTTTTCCTAGATTTGGAGTGCCAAGGATTTTGATTAGTGATGGAGGAAAGCATTTTCTCGAAAATCGTTTTGAAGCAATGTTGAAGAAATATGGAGTTTATCATAAGGTGGGACTTTCTTATCATCCCCAAACCAGTGGTCAGGTGGAGATCTCTAACCGTGAAATAAAGAATATCTTGGAGAAGACAGTTGCAAAATCAAGGAAGGATTGGTCTATGAAGCTTGATGATGCACTTTGGGCTTATAGAACTGCGTTTAAGACACCTATTGGGACAACTCCGTACAGATTGGTTTATGGAAAAGCATGTCATCTTCCCGTTGAGTTAGAGCACCGTGCATTTTGGGCTATCAAAGGTCTGAATTTTGATATGTTAGCAGCAGGTGAGAAGAGACTTCTACAACTTAATGAGCTAGATGAGCTTCGTTTTGAGGCTTATGAAAGTTCTAAGCTTTACAAAGAGAAAACAAAGAAGTGGCATGACAAAGGGCTGTTACGAAGAGAATTCAAGGAAGGGGAGTTAGTTCTTCTATTCAATTCGAGGTTAAGACTTTTTCCCGGAAAACTTCGTTCTAGGTGGTCGGGTCCGTTCAAGGTACGCAAGGTTTTTCCCTATGGTGCAGTTGAATTGATGAATAGCCATGGAGAGTCATTCAAGGTGAATGGGCAAAGAGTGAAGCACTATAGAGCTGGTGAACCAATTAACGAGGGGGTGGATATTCTGTTGTCTTCTCCGTCTGCTGAATGATTGATGAGTCGGTGTCGGGCTAACGACGTTAAACAAATGCGCTACTTGGGAGGCAACCCATGGATTCTGTATACTGTGGAGGACTGGTGCACTTCATGCTTCGGCATAGGGGAGTATTTCTTTCCTTCTTGTTATTAGTTGATATTCTTAGTATTGTGCCATTGAGGACATTGCCACATTTAAGTGTGGGGATGTGCTTTGTTGTAGTAGCATATTAGTAGTAAAAAAAAAAAAAAATTAAAAATGAAAAATACCAAAAATAATTCTAGCCATGCAATTTGATTAGTTGTTGTATTTTGCTAATTGCACCCATGCATGCGTAGGAATCTTGTGTTTATGGATGCTTTTATTTGAGAAGTGATATGTGATGTTCTTGTGCACACACTTACACTAGCAAGTAGAAACTAATAGACTAATGGAATGTGCTAAGTGATTAGAATGACATGAATATGTGCAAGGTAATTTGGTCTATATGCTTTGAGCACAAGTAGGTGCGTTAGAGAGACTGTTATTTGGGATTGATTATGCTTTGTCACACCAAGCGAGTTTTGAGCCTATATGCATATCTTTTGCATGATTATTCGTTTGTTTGAGTGTCCACTTGTCGTTTGCATTGCTAGTACTTGCTTGAGGTCTTTCTTAAGATGCATGACATTAATTGATGATAAGATGATAAAGGCAATAGGATAACCTCATATTTCCTATATTTCCAAACCATTTATACATGATCCATTAGTTAACCCTTTGAGCCTAATCTTATTCTTTCGGTGACACGCCAAGTTAATTGCCATTATCCTTTTTATTCTATTGGCCTTGCATTAAATTTGAACCCAATTGTCAAAGGCTAGTATTGTTCGTAAGGGAGTGATAAGGTGTGTATAAAAGGGGGGTTTTTATTGATGATCATAACTTTGGGGGAATAATTGGGGTTTGGTTCATAGCTTGATAGTCGAAGTTTGAAATCATATTTAGGGGATTGTTGTTCTTGCTATTATTTTGCTCTCTTAAAAAAGAGAAAAAAAAAGCAGAAATATAAATATGAGAGCATTCTTACCTTTTGTGATCCTACTTTGTTTCGACTAGTCAAGTTGTTTATAAATAAAAGTTCAAGTGTGGGGAGGTAGTTAGTGGTTTTAATAAGTATGGGAGTTGTTTGAATTTTATTGTCAGGTACTAGCTTTTGACTTAACCTTCTTTGGCTTTCTTGACATACCTTGTCCCTAGCCCCGTTACAACCTTAACAAAGACCTTTTGATTGTCATTGATGATGTATGTTGCGTTAAAGGTTAGATTGATAACAAGGACGAAGCATGTTTATGATATTGTTGGAGTTGAGTGAAACACTTACCAATTGTTTTGAGTGAATATTCTTTGTGAGTGAAGGGTGAGTTTTTGCTTTTGGCATAGGAGATCCCAGATTTTGTCTCAAAGATGTGCTCTTGTGTGCTTAGCATGTTTACCAACCTATTCTTACATTTGACATGAATTTCTATGATTTTATGCATCTTCTTTGAGTAGACTATGTGGATAATTGCACTTTAGACACCAAGACATTGCATTTTCATTTTGATTCTTAAGCTGATGTGGCATGAGAGGACTTGTGTGTGTGGTGTTGTGTTGGCATTAATCTTTTGCATGGCTGGATGAATTTTGTGGGTATATTCACTATAAACCCTCACGAGACCTTACTCGTCCACTAGGGCTACCTAGGGGTTTAAAGGACTTGTTGCATATGTTAAATGCAACCGTGATCACCTACAGAAGTGGTACTAATTAGTTAGTATAGTTTTTATGTTAGTTTGCACGAGGACGCGCAAAGTGCTAAGTGTGGGGATATTTGATAGAGTGTATTTTATATATATATTTTATAGGATTTTATTCCCACATTTACGGTGCTTTTGCGAATAATCGTGTCGATTTAATTAGTTTTATTTGAGTTTGTTGCAGGAAATAAATAAATGCCAAGTTGGAAGGGATTTGACATTATTTGATGATTTTACGGTGTTTTTAATTCGAAGGAATGAATTTATGAATTTATGAGGAGAAAGGATGAAATTTTGGTTCGTTTCTAATCATTTTGGAGCAGAATTTTGTGATCAACAGGTGCCACTTTGAAACAGGAGACAGGAAAATATTAATGGGCATGCGAATTTGGTGAGGTCCATGTAGAATTCTCTGTAAATAAATATAGTACCTGCCACTTTCCTTCTTACCTTGTACGTGCATGACTTATTGCCTGCTGTCCACACGCGCCCCACCACCTGTTTGCTATCTCACGCGCGAGCAAAGCCGTGCAAATCTGGCGCGTGCCACGCACGCGATGTCTGGGAGAGTGGAACACTGTGCATGACGCGTCCGAGCTTGTATAGAAAAATAAAGAAACTGGCCTACATCACACATCTTTGTCTTGTCTCCGTTTTTATTTCGAATTGTAAAAGAATTTGGGCTCTATTTTTGGTGGCAATTATTTTTTAGTCTTGTAACAATATAAAAACACTTGGAGGGGTTTAGAATGGGGGGATCGAAAATATATTATACACACAACTTTGTAAACACTTTCTTCTGGAGATTTTTGGGAGAATATTTATTTTCTTTGAAGATCAAGATTAAAGGTTTTTCTTCTATTCTTATAATTATGCGTTCAGTTATTAATTCTTGTTTTATTAATTTAATCATGAGTGAGTAGATAATTAATCTAGGGTTAAGTAGAACCCTAGTTATGATTGATGTGTGATTTTCCCAATTCCCCCAATTTGATTGTTTAATTGCTCTTGCTTATTGAGTTGTTTTAATTAGCAATTACTAATCAGACGTGATTATGTGTATTGTTTGAACCAATATCTAATTATCAACGAGAGTTGGATTAGATGGTTGTGATTTATCCAATAAGAACATGAAATTCTCCATGAGAATAGGTAGAATGGATTGTTAGGAATTTAAGGTGCTGTAATTAATGTCTCTAAATTACATGATACCATGAGAATAGGCTTGATTGTATTTTAGAGAAGCCATTAATACTCGAGAGAGGTTATTGGTATCTATAGGGCGCATCTTTCCTGTTGAGCAGCGTACGATTAATTGGGGCGGGTATTCACAATTACATTAATTCATGCTAGTGGGGACACTTAATTCTGGATGTTTTAATATTTGATTAATACAAACACAATTCTCTTTAGTATAAAATTAGTTTAATAATCTCTCAACATTTATTGTGTTACTTGCTTAGCCGTATTAAATCAGAAACAACTAGTGATTGATACGTTTGTCTCTGTGGGATCGACTCTGACTTACCCTACTACATAGTTAGAAGGATTAGTTAGAAATTATTATTTGATAGGCACGCGACAGCCTTGTCATGGAATTTTTGAATTCGGTGCCATTGTCACTCCTGATTCTTTGTACTTTTACTTCAGAACCATTGTTTACTAGTCTGAGATGATTGATGATGATTTCACTTGCACAATCTTTGGAGTGCAGAAAGAAGGTCCATGAAAACTTAGAAAAATCATCCACAATCACCAGGCAGTATTTCTTCTTTGAAATGGACATGACATTTACTGGACCAAATAAGTCCATATGCAGCAATTGAAGGGGCTTAACAATGGATGACTCTGTCTTGCTCTTGAAGGATGATTTCTTTTGCTTCCCTAATTGGCAGGCATCACACAATCCATCCTTGATGAACTCCAATTGAGGAATTCCTCTAGCAAGATCATTTCTTACCAAATCATTCATAACTTTAAAATTCAAATGAGACAGCTTTTTATGCCATAGCCAACTCTCATCCTTGCTTGCTTTGCTGAAGAGACAAGTAATGGATTCTGAGCATACTGAGTTGAAATCAGCTATGTAAACATTTCCTTTTCTAAAGCCTTTCAGAACCACATTGTTGTTTTCCTTGGTAGAAACAACACAGGCTTCTTTAGTGAACTTTACTTCATAGTCTTTGTCACAAATCTGACTGACACTCAGCAAATTGTGCTTCAAACCTTCAACTAAAGCCACTTCTTCAATGATGACATTGTCCTTTGTAATCAAGCCATATCCCTTAGTATATCCTTTGCTGTCATCTCCAAAGGTAATTATAGGGCCAGCTTCCTCCTTGAACTCTGTGAGCAGGGCTGAATCTCCTGTCATATGCCTAGAACATCCACTGTCTAGGTACCATAGATTCCTCTTATTTCCCTGCACACAATCCAAAATACAAATCAAGTTGATTTTGGTACCCAAGTTTCCTTGGGTCCTTTCTTGTTAGCCTTTGGTTTTACACTCTTAGCAATCTTCACTTTGGGTGTAGATGCTTGAGTGATAGGTTTTGACAGATGCTCATTTGCATAAATATTTGATGCATGCATTTGTGAAAAATTGGCATACATATTATCCATGCAAGGAATGCTCTATGACATTTGTGGCATATTCATAGATTGAAAATAAGGATTAGGCACATATGGCATGTTCACATATGGATTTGAAAAACTAGCATTCTGATACAAACCAGGCATACTTGGCATAGATTGAGGTACATGAACAGGAGTCCTTTTAACAGACTTGCAATTAGAAGATAGGTGATTGACACTATTGCAATTACCACAAGTTTTCCTAGGAGCAAACTTGTCAGGAGAATAATTGTTTTTCTTGTTAATGCCTATCTTACCATTTCTGTTCTTTTTCTTTTTACCCTCAGTCTCTACCTTTTCATTAACTAATTTACCAACAGCCTTTTTGTTAAGTAAATCACCTGCCTTAGCCTTCTCACTTGATTTGGCTTGGCTACTTTCACCAAAAACAAAGTTCTTGGCTACTGGACCATACTGATTATTCAGTTTCTTGAGTTCCTTCTTACTAACAGACTTTTTGTTAGTCGACGGATACCTCTCATCCGTTGATGGTTCATCTGTCAACGGATGATCACTATCCGTTGATTCACAAATAGTCTCTAGATCCTCAAGGCAAGGTTCTAGCTCCTTTTTCTTTTGAGTCCAGGTATCCCTCACAAATGATTCTATTCCCTGGACTTCTATTATGTTTTGAGAAATATTCCTACAACTTTGAAATTTAGCAATTATCCCCTGTTCTTTTTCAAGCTGGTCTCTTAAAATCAGTTCTCTTTTTAACACAGCTTCAAGTTCACTTTTAGCATTATTGCAATCAACTCTCATTTTCTCAAATCCTAGAAATTGAATTTCTAGGACTGCATTTCTATCACTTAAGAACTGATTAGTTTCTTTAATCCTATTGTTCTCTTTAGTAAGTGATTTAAGAGTAACACTCAAGTGATACAGTTCAGTAGACATTTCATCTATAACACTATTGCATTCCTCTTTGGTGAGCTCAGAGAGATTAGTAGAAAATACCTGATTGCTAGCTGAACTTGCTTCCTGCTCAGAATCAGCCATTAATGCAAGGTTGACAAACTCAGCATCATCATCAGAATGATTCCCATCAGTAGCCCTGTCATACTCTTGGGTCATGAATGCCTTTCCTTTCTGTCTGAGAAGATCAAAATATTTCTTCTTGTAGTCAACAGTTTCAGTTAGCTTTCCCTTGTTCTCTGATCTAGGCTTCCTGCATTCACTTATCATGTGACCAGCAATTCCACAATTGTAGCATTTAATTTTGGATTTATCCACATAGTTGCTTGTAGAAAAATCCTTGTTAAATGGCTTGGCCACCCCAGAGTTTCTTCTGAATTTTAGCTTAGAGAATCTCCTAGATAGAAAGGCTAAATGCTCATCTATCTCATCCAATTCATCCTGCTGTAGGACACTCATTTCTTCAGACACCTTTTCCTTGCCTTTGCTTGATTCTGCTCTACCTTCACAAACCTCCCTGTTTGGTGTAGATTTAGCAGCTTCAGTCCTCTTCTCCTCCTTCAGCTCCAAGTTGGCAACAAGTGCAACTGACCCACTTTTCTTTTGGGCCTTCTCAATTTCTTCATCCTGCTCCATTTCTAGTTCATATGTCTTTAAAGTTCCATAGAGCCTTTCAAGAGTAAATGACTTGTACTCTTGAGTGTTTCTTAGAGAAACAGTCATAGGCTTCCACTCTTTGGGCAGTGATCTCAGAAATTTGAGATTAGAATCTTTCACTTGATAGATTCTTCCATACAGTTTCAGGCCATTCAGTAGCTTTTGAAATCTACTAAATGTGTCATTCAATGTCTCTCCATTCTTGAAATGGAAGTGCTCATACTGTTGGATCAGTAGCTGCATCTTGTTTTCCCTTACCTGTTCTGTACCTTCACAAAGGGTTTGAACAATGTCCCATACTTCCTTGGCGGTAGTACAGTTGATAACATTGTCAACCATGTCTGTTTCTAAACCATTAAACAGAATATTCATGGTCTTTTTATCTTTGTTGACTTCTGCAACATCCTCAGTGCTCCACTCAGAAACAGGTTTTGGAATGTACATGTCTGGTGCATCTGCAGCAAGACCAACTCTTGAAGCAGCCTTCATTGGAACATGAGGACCCTTCTCAATGCAATCTACAAAGCCTACATCAATAGACATAAGATGTAGACGCATTTTTACTTTCCAGTGAAAGTAATTTTCTCTATCAAGAACCGGTATCTTCACTCCATAATCTTTCTTAGACATTTTGGAAGTGTGTTGATCTTTAAACTTCAAATATATTAGAAGCTTGCTCTGATACCAATTGTTATTCCCAGATTACACACTTGTATAATTGTAGAAGGGGGGTTGAATACAATTCTTGATAGTTATAAATTTCTGATAAAAACCACAGAAATCTATAAGGAAATAATTGCTGAATAAGAAATGGTTCACAAACACATAAAAATCAGGTGGTTAAATGTACCACCTGAGACTTTTATTTGAAGAAAACTCTGTGATACAAGTGTACACAACTTCTGTTTTTACAACTCTTTGCTTCTAAGAATATTCAAGAAACCCTAAGCAAATATGTCTGTTTTCTTAGTTTCTAAAGAGTTGCTACACTTGGTTATATATCCTAAGTTTACAAGTACTACAGGAATAAGATAGTATTAATCTAATTCAAGTTGACTTGCTACTCCACTCCAAATCCACATGTAGCCGAAAGGTTGTCCTTGTGAACAGATATGTCCCCTGTACCTTAAGCTAACATCAATACACCATTATTACTCAAGAGACCCGATCCGAATACTTTTATTTACAAAACTTGATTCGATTTTAGGCTTTTGGGGTCAGTTTTATTTGAAGAAACAGATCAGGGATGTAGTGTATGTGATGGTACAATGACGATTTGATGAAGAAGGGGTAAACGGCGATGGATTTTGGCCAAAAAATTGAACGGGGCGGCTATGGTTTTTATTGCAACTCTAAAGGGGACGGAGTGGGGGTGAGAAGAGGAGGTGTTTGTAATTGAAGAGGTTTTTAATTAGGTCTGCACGCACAGATAATTGTGCCGCTGAATATTTACATATATATATATATATATATATATATATATATATATATATAAATAGCCTTATACGACTGTTTTAAAAGGCCAGACGCATATAATTGAACTTTATACGTCTGTTACAATATAACAGATGCATATAATTAAACTTTATACGTTTGTTAAAATATAACAGACGCAAAAGATTCTTCGACAATCGTATAAAATTACCTTATGCACCTATTTAGGTCCAATAGACGTATAAACATACCTCTTTCCAATATATACGTCTGTTTAATGTAGGACAGACGCATAAAACTACTTTATGCATCTGTTTCGTTTGTAACAGATGCAAATGAAGATATGCATGTGGTAGTTTTTGTACTAGTATGATTTTACAGTCCACGCGAGACTCATAAAATTATCTTTAATTTAGTGATGATTTAAAAATTATTATTCAAATGAAAACACTTAGAATCTCAAGAGAAAATATAATTATGAATTTTTACATTAATCCTATTTAGTGTAGAATACATACATTAATAATCCTAGAGTATTTACCAAAAATACTAGGTTCAGAGTTTCTATTTGCAAAAATACCATCTCCTTTAATTAATTGCAATTTTACTAAACTAAGTTTCAAAATTGCAAAAATATTAGGTCAACCCCCTCCCCCCTCCCCCCTCCTTTCTCCCTTCCCAGCCGACTTTCAACACTTTTTTTTTAAGGTGGGGTGCTATTTTGGTGGATTTTGGGTTGCAACTGAATGCAACCACATTCAACCACGATTTCAACACTTTTTTTTCTTTTTTTTAAGGTGGGGTGCTATTTTGGTTGATTTGCAACTGAATGCAACCACATTCAACTGAATGAAACCATATGCAACTTTTTTTTTAAGGTGGGATGATTTTTGTGGATTTGGGTTGCAAGGCCCCGCCAGGGGCCATATTCAACTGAATGCAACCACATTCAACTGAATGCAACCATATTCAACTGAAAGCAACCACATACAACTTTTTTTTTAAGGTGGGATGATTTTTGTGGATTTGGGTTGCAAGGCCCCGCCAGGGGCCATATTCATTTGAATGCAACCACATTCAACTGAATGCAACCATATTCAACTGAAAGCAACCACATGCAACTATTTTTTTTAAGGTGGGATGATTTTGTGGATTTGGGTTGCAAGGCCCCGCCAGGGGCCATATTCAACTGAATGCAAATTTAGTTGCATGTGGTTGCATTCAGTTGCTGATTTCAAGTTCCATTTTTCAATTGTCATTTTCGACCTCTTTTTTGAACTATATATATATATATATATATAGGGCATGGAGTTTCTAAAACACACTATAGAGAAGTTCTCTATTAGTGCACCTTAAATCTTGTATTTTATTATTATTTTTGATAATCCAACCGTACGGATGAAAAGTTTATGTCGAAATAACATTGTACACAAATTTTTATTATATTTGAAATAGTGGAGCATCACTTTTATAATAATACTATTTTCTATATATATTCAACGACACAGATTTATCATAATCTTATTGCTAAAAATTTATAGTTCCAAATAATTAAATTACACGAAAATTAGTACATTCACATATTTTTGTATGAATTTAACATCCATACGGTTGGATTGTTCAAATAATAATTAAATTATCATATTTTGAGCCGCACTAATAGAAAACTTCTCTATTGTGTGCTTTAGATACTCTTTCCCATATATATATATATATATATATATATATATATATATATATATATGAGTAGGGATCTAGAGAGAACCCTTTAAAAGGAGAACATAGAAAACTAAATTAAAATATAACATATATGGTATGCAAACTGATCGTTGGGAATGGAGAAAAATGTGGTGAAATTAGATTTTTAAAAAATATCACCGATTGACGGGAAAAATCAAATTAAAAAAGGAGGGGATTAGGTGGGATTGTGTGTGTGAGGGTGTATTTGATTAGTGTGTGGGTGCCCCTGGCGGGGCCATTGATTATAATACATCCAATGGTTAGAATTAGTACCTTAGTTTTCTTCAAAAATTGAGTTCTCTTTTGAGCCACACCCTATATATATATATATATATAGGGGTCCGGTCTGTGGCAAACGGTTGCCACAGACCCCTTATTTGGCATACTATTTCAGAGCCGTTGGATCGTTGATCCAACGGCTCTGATTTAAAAAAAAAAATCGCACCGTACCGCATAAACTTTATGCGGTACGGAGTAATTACCAAAATGTCCCTACTGTTCACGTACCGCAGAAACTTTCTGTGGTACGGTGAACAGTATATTTTTTATGTGAAAACAGGGGGCATTTTGGTAATTACTCCGTACCGCATAAAGTTTATGCGGTACGGTATTGTTTTTTTTTAAATCACAGCCGTTGGATCAACCATCCAACGGTCCAGAAACAGTATGTTGAATAAGAGGTCCCTGGCATACGTTTTCCAGGGACCGGGAGCCATATATATATAGGCCAAGGTTCTAGAGAGAACACTCTTAAAAAGAGAACGAGAGAACACATCATCTAACCATTGAATCTATTAGATCTAATGGCCCCGCCAGGGGCACCCAATACAAAAAAGTCTTATAATTCTACCCTCTATCCATTCATTAGAAAAAAATAATAATGATGATGATGATGTCACTGTGACGTCATAACAGGTTTTTTGAAATTTTTTTTGAAATTTTTTTTTTTTGAATTTTTTTATGAATGGATAGAGGGTAGAATTATAAGACTTTTTTGTATTGGGTGCCCTTGGCGAGGCCATTAGATCTAATAGATTCAATGGTTAAATGATGTGTTCTCTCGTTCTCTTTTTAAGGGTGTTCTCTCTAGAGCCTAACCCTATATATAGAAACATTGCGCCAGGCGCAATGTATCATTGCGCCAGGTAATTCTGCAAAAAAAACTTCCCATGGTGTCACCCATCTTAGATTAACTACGTAGTTTTGTTCTGCACCAACACTCACGACCAGGAATGCCACTTCTATTAAATATCCTAACCATTCTAATATATAATAGAAACGAATTCCACTCATATTTATTTCAGTAATTTTTTACGTAATAAAAAATAATATTACGGATTCACACTGCATAAAAATTGCCATTTTGTACTAATTTTTAGCATCTTGTGCCACTTGGTTGTGTCAGAATTTTAAGTTCAAAATTTTTCACTTTACCTATGTTTACTTAATTTTTTTAATTTATTTGACAAACTAGTTCAAAATTAGGAAAAAAAAATCATAAAAATGGAAAATTAGTGAAAGTAGCGTATGAATTTTTTAATATCGTTGTGTATGAATTTTAAGTTCAAAATTTTTCATTTTACCTATTTTTATTTAATTTTTTAATTTATTTGACAAAATTTGCTCATTTGGAGATATTGTACCTGGGGCAATGAAACATTGGAACTTGTCGCAATGAAACATTGTAATCCGGGGCATTGTTACATTGCACCTGGCGCAATGACACATTGCGACCAAGCGCAATGTAACAATGCACCGGCGCAATGTTACATTGCGCCTGGTGGTTAGCATTCCAGATCCACCCGTGGCTGTGGAAGGGCACCCTATATATATATATATATATATATATATATATATATATATATATATATATATATATATGGGTTGGTTCAATTAGGAACTCATTTAGTTGGGTAACTGAGTAACCAAACTATAGCCACACGATCAGTAACAAAATTAACGGTTGAAGATTCAAAATTTTAAACAGTTAAAATTGAGGAATGATAATGACCGCTTTTGACAATTTCCAAAATTTCGTTTACCTCCTTTACCAATGTATTATGTTTTATGTTAGTAAAAATTAATTTTATTATTTTACAAAAAAAATAAATTTTATAAAATATTTTTAATAAAAATCATATAGAAAATATTGTTTTACAGAATATTTGATATTTCATAAAGCATTACAAATATAAAAATATTATATAACATGTTTCTTATATAATACAATCAATTAATATACAGAACATATTATTTTTATTATAAAACAATTGTTTTTACAAACAATATACATGTTCTATATTTTTTTTATAGATTACAAAATATACATAACATAAATTTGTTAACATAAAAAAAGTACAGAACATTAAAAAATAATGGGTAATAAATAGAAAAATACAGGACAATGCTATAAAAATTTGTATTATATAATATACAAAACATATTAATTTTATTATAAAATAATTGTTTTTACAAACATTACACATGTTCTGTATTTTTTATGGATTACAGAATATACAGAACATAAATTTATGAACATAAAAAAACTACAGAAAATTAAAAAAAACAAATAAAAAAATACAGGACAATGCTATAAAATTTTTGTATTATATAATACACAAAATAAAGTGAAATTATAATTACTCAATAGAAAAGTGAATGGAAAAAACAAATAAAATCGATTTTTTGAAACCTAAGTGTCTTCCTGTGGACGTGGATGACGTGAGCACGCACGTATGGTGTATTTTAAATCTGATCCCTTCATTCATTTTGTATTCAATGGATAGGATGTTAGTTCCTAAGTTACTCATATATACTGGTTCCTCACTGAGAACTCCCCATATATATATATAGGCCTTGGTTCAATTAGGAACTTTCTTATTTGAGTAACTGGGTAACTCAAGCATAGCCCTCGGATTTAATGCACACCAACGATGCAGATTAAACGGATGGTTACGGTTAGTTATGCTATCATCCTATCTGTCATGTTCCACAATTTTGTTGATTAAAAAATAATTGTTCAAAAAATAAAGCCACGTCTACTTCTCAGTTCATTGGAAATTATATTGTTAATAAAAAAATCTTTTACAGAACATTATTATTTTACAAAACATACGTTTTTATAGAACTTACAGTTTTGGTATAAATTTAGCTACTAATACAGAACCTTTATGTTTCTTTTGTATGTTTTGTATTTTTTTGTTCTGTACTTTTTTATTTTTTAATTTATAATTTATATTTTTTTCAAAACATAAATAGTAAATACAGAACTTTTATGTTTTTTATATGTTCTGTATTAATTTTAAAGGTTTGTCCTGTATTAATTTTGTATGTTTTGTATTAATTTTATAAAAGTAAAATAAAATACAGAACCAAAAACAATACAGAACATATTAAAATCAAACAAATACAAATAAAAATAAGAACATTAAATAGAAAATATTTTTTATTTTTAAAATCTGTAACATGATTTTTGTACTGTACATGATTTATATATTTTGTAATTGTGTTCATTTGTTATCTATTTTCTTTTTGTATGTATTTTGTTAAGGTGTGTCCTTGTTAACCGTTGTTGGCGTACATGTGGAGTTAGTTATGTAATGTTAGTTAATCTTATCATCTAATTTTATTTTAAATCAATGGTTGAGATTTAGTTCCTAAGTTACTCAAAAGTAGTAGTTACCCATAGAGAAGGACCCTATATATATATATATATATATATATATATATATATATATATATATATATATATATATATATATATATATATATATATATATATATATATATGTTAGTTCAAAAAAGAGGTCGAAAATGACAATTGAAAAATGGAACATGAAATCAGAAATTTAGTTGCATGTGGTTGCATTCAGTTGAATATGCCCCTGCAGGGCCTTGCAACCCAAATCGACCAAAATCACCACACCTTAAAAAAAAAAAAGTTAAGTTGAATGTGGTTGCCCCTGCGGGGCCTTGCAACCCAAATCCACCAAAATATCACCCCACCTTAAAAAAAAGTGTTGTAGTCGACAAAAGCTTCAACAGAAAGGGGGGAGGGGGAGGGGGAGGGGGAGGGTTAGGCTTAGGATTAATATTTTTGCAATTTAGAAACTTAGGTTAGTAAAATTGCAAATAGCTATTCTTAACAAAAGTAAATGTGCAAAAATTTACTTTTCCCCATTTATGAAAAAAGCCCATAATCCTATTCAATATAGAAAACCTAATTATATATAATTTAAATCATTGACAAGCACTTTTTCGTATTTTAGTATAAATACACTTTTTAGTTTACATGTTAAAATATTAAATATTTTTTATGCTAGATCCAACGTTTTTTTATCTATTTATTTTAAAATCTAACAGTTCTTATTTATTTTATCATACTGAGGACCAAACTACCAACTACCAAAGTTTTAGAAAAATCCCTCCTACACTTATTATTAAAACTGTATTTGGTTGTTAGTACAACTATCTTCAAATAATAAGAACGTTATTTTTATAATCAAAACAAAATATAAGTAGATTTCCTAAATAGAATAGAATTTTCAACATAAAAAATCGTCAATTTCATCTCTTTTGTTTCTTGATAGTTTTACTTGGAGATATTGTTAAATCATCACTAAATTAAAGATTATTTTGTTAATTTCATGTAGGCTGTAAAATCATCCAAATCAAGTTTTAAGAATTCAAGATAAAACACATAATAAATTGAACGTGTAAAATCTTATATATACATATATATATCAATTTCATAACAACAGTTTGATATATAAACTAATAACAAATAAATAATAAAAAAATAATATAATAAATATTAGAAAAAGAGCCGTGCACTGCACGGGCTATAAGCTAGTGTTACTAAATTATACAGTCTTTTCGGCGAGATAATCTAACAATTTGTTATAAACATGAGGAATATGTATATCTAATTTGTCATAACGTATTCAAACAACCGACCAGAACTGTGATTCTATACTATCCAAATCAATGAACTAATATAACAAAATCTAATATATGGGTTGACAAAATCCACGAACAGGATATTAGACTCTCAATAAACAGAGATATTTATTGAAAGCCAAAGTAAAATCAAGGAAAAAAAAATAAGGCTTATCATTTACAAGAAGATAGTACAAAATCTAATATTTTGGTAAATGAAATCCACCAAAGGGCAACGGGGTACTAGACTCTCAATGATATATTTATTGAAAAATAAAGAAAAATTAAGAAAAAATTCTAAAAAATACTTAAAAACTGATATCAGCTCCTAAAATTTAGTTTATCATTTTTTGGGAAAGGTGGAGAGAGAGAGAGAGAGAGAGAGAGAGAGCAACATCTATGGTTTTTGTTATAAAAATTATTAATAATGATAAATAAAAAGGTTGATACACTTAAAATTATATATTGTTTTTAATAAAAGTGTGCCTTTTTTAATTTTGTATTCTTGAATTAAAGCAATAGTATCAATTCCCATATCTTAACCTAAGAACATATATTGAATTTGCTTGGTTGGTTGATTATATTTTTCTTATATCAAAAAAGCATAAAATATGGTTAAGAAAACTAAATAACTTGGTCGAAATATTCTACACAAAGAGAGATATTTGTTAACGAGAAATAAGAAAAAATAAAAATGAGGGTTTCATTTTGTTTGGGAGACTTTACACCATGCATGCATTGTAACATCTCAATGTTGTTTTAAGACATATAATTATATATTTACATAACTTGGATACATAGTAATATTTCATGTAGTTGTCATATTTTTTCTATTCGCATATTTCATTTCATTTCGTGTACACGAAAAAATTTGTGTAATTTAGTGTCATTTTGTGTTCTAATTTCGGGTACACGATTTAATATCATGTCATTTTTGTTCAATACCTTAAAGTACATGACATGAATGTACAAAACGATTTGTCAGGTCTACGTAAGCTATTTCTTCTTATATATGTCGGAAAAATATACTCACTGTTAAAGGAAAATGAATTTTATGTTATTTAACCTAAAATTTGAATTACAAGGACACATATATAACAATGTGATTATGTGTTTATATATTACGCACTTGATTTCAATTTTATGGACAGTAGCTTATTTTCACAAGTTAGTCAAATTAAAAAAAGATAGGTGATGCTCATTTTCATATGTTTTATTTTAGGAATAAAAGAAAACTAAAATTTATTATTCCTTGTTTTACTAGAAAAGAATAAAAAAAACCAAAATACAAACTTCCAAACCGAAAATGTACATTTTAGGTTATCTACAAATAAGCTAAGGGCAATAATCATAAAATCTAACAATCATATGTTACTCCAAGAGCGCGATATATTGAATTTGTTTGGTTATTTGATAATATTTTTTTCATACTAAATCAATTCATTAATAAAAGGACCTATAATTTGTAAAAATGATATTGAACAATCACATAGCAAACTAGATTAGATGAAAGTTTCTATTCTTATAATTACGTTCGTTTCATATATCTTGCACATTAGATATCCTTTCTCATATCACTAAAACATGCAATCTTTTTTTTATAGACAGTCTAATGATTTATTGGAGTCGTGACTATTAAGTTTCTTTACATTTTTAATATGTTATCGAAAAATTAACCACGACCATACAAATATTTTCAATGAATTAATATAATAAATATTTTAAGGATTCAATATTGAATAAATATACCGAATTCTCAGAATATGGGTGAAAAATTTGTTAACATGATACGCAGAAATATTCTCTAACAAAGAGAGAAATAAAATGAAAGATAAATTTAAAAAAAAACAATAAAGAGGGATTTTGAACTTTTCAAAGGGGGTTGTATTTGTTTTGATGATTGGTTCATAATATTAATATTAATTCAACTGGTATGAATTCACGGATAAGTAATTTTATACTTAAGTTAGTTAACATTCCAGTAAAATTATATATTTTTTTAAATAAAAATTAAAATAATATATTTATATTAATTTATTAATACAATTTCGTCACAAATCTATATGCTGTGTGAATGTGAACGATATGGAGTAGACCTGGCAATTCGTTCGTTTCGTATACTTTTGTGTCGCGTATTTTCGTATTTTGTGTACATAATACCAAATCCAAAATCAACCCGTTAAGAATTCGTTTCGTTTCGTGTTCGTGTACCTTCATTTCGTGTAAATATCATGTCGTGTTTCGTGTAATTTTTGAACAAAAATAAAAATATTTAAATATTAAATTTTTACTAGTCGACTGTTAAGTCAATATGTCATAAAGAATCAAGTGTGTTCAAATATTGTGAAACTAAAATTTGAAACTATTTTGTATTTATCTTATGTAAAAATTATATGTAAAATATTATTTTAAAATATGTATTCATATAATTTTAAAAAAATATTTAAATATTTATTTATTTCGTGTATTTTCGTTTCGTGTCGTGTACCCAAAGGTAAACCCAAAACCTAACCCAAAACCGACACTAAATTCATCTGTGTAATTTCGTGTTCATGTACTTTCGTGTTCGTGTACCGCAAAGGTCATCCCAAACATGTAATTTTCGTGTCATTTCGTATCATGTTTTTATGTCGTGTACGAAATTGGTGGCTCTAATATGGAGGGTGTTTTATATATTACACTAGTATTCATTTTTGAAGAAGAAGATGATTTTTTATTATTATTTTTACTAGTTTAGAGCCGTGCAAAGCATGGGTTACTTTTATTTTTTTATAATTTATTTATAATATAGTACAATATTATAAATATTGATTTTAATATGTTAGAACAATTTGAACTTTACATTTTTATATATAATAATTTTTAGTATTAAATATAAATTAATATGTTTTTGGCGGGAATCGAAGTTTAGATCTCTGTATATAACAATTTTTAGTATTATTGCATCTAATGATCTTGATCTATTTGAATTGAAAATCTAACAATTATGATGAGGGATAATAAAAAATGAGGGAATAACCAAAAAAATGGATTAATCAAACTACAAATTATACCCCTTTCACTTATTATATTATACTAGCTTAAAACTCGTACGATGCACGGATTTCTTTTAATAGTATATGATTTTTTTATTAATTTGAATTACTTTTTTTAAAATATAAATTTTGGAGGCTTAAATTTTTAAATGAGACGATTCAATAATAATTATATAAATGTTATCTGTGAAATTTCTAGGAAAACAGGGATTTTAGTTAGAAAATATTGAAAAGATGACATTTTAGTTGAAAAAGGTAATCGGTTAATTATAAGTACTTATAAAATTATAATTTTATTTTATTAAATAGAATGCCATGATTTAACGGGAAAAAGAGATGTCTTAGTTAAAGAAATTAATAAGGAAACATGTTTTAGGTGAAAAAGGTAATTGATTAGTTTATAGTAATTACAATTCAGTTATATTATTTAAATTAAATAAAATTGCTCGTAATATTTTAAGAAAAAGAAAAAATAATGTTGCTTGTGATATTTTTAGAAAAAGAGTGAATTTTTTTTTTGTAAAGAGAAAAATAGTGTTTTTTTTTAAATAGTGTTTTTTTTAGTGATTTTAGTTATAAAAAATATAGAAAAATGATACATTTTAGTTAAAAAATTTAATCAATTAATTATTAATATTATAATATTGTTATTTTATTTTATTAAATAGAACGGTCCGTGATATAATTGAAAAAAGACATATTTTAGTAAGAGAAAATAAAAAAGGTAATGTGAAAATTGAAAAGGTGACAAGTTTTAGGTAAAAAGGTAATTAATTAGTTTATAGTAATTATAATTTAATTTATTTTATTTTACTAAATTAAATTGCTCGTAGTGTCTTTAGATAATGAGAAATTAATGTTGCCCATGATACTTCTAAAAAATAGGAATTTTAATTATGAAATATGGAAAAGATGATACGTTTTAGCTGAAAAAGGTAATCGATAATTATTAGTATTATAATACTATTATTTTATTTTATTAAATAGAACTACCGTGATATAATTGGAAAAAGAGATATTTTAGTTACAGAATAAAGAAAAAATAACATGTTATGGCTAAGAAATTAATTGATTAGTTAATAGTAATTATAGAATGTCGTGATTTAACTGGAAAAATAGAGGTCTTAGTTAGAGAAAATTAAAAAGGAAACGTTTTTTTACGTGAAAAATGTAATTGATTAGTTTATAGTAATTATAATTCAATTATGTTATTTTATTAAATAAAATTGCTCATAATGTTTTAAGAAGGGGAAAAACTAATGTTGCTCGTGATATTTTTAGAAAAAGGGTGATTTTAGTTAGAAATAGAGAAAAATGGAGAAAAAATGATACATTTTAGCTGAAAAACTTAATCGATTAATTATTAATATTATAATATTGGTATTTTATTTTATTAAATAGAACAACCCGTGATATAATTGAAAAAAGAAAGATTTTAGTTAGAGAAAATAGAAAAGGTAATGTGAAAATTATAAAGGTGACATATTTTAGGTGAAAAAGGTAATTGATTAGTTTATAGTAATAATTTTATTTTATTAAATAGAACCGTCGGTGATATAATTGAAAAAAGAAAGATTTTAGTTAGAGAAAATAGAAAAGACAATGTGAAAATTAAAAAGGTGACATGGTTTAGGTGAAAAAGGTAATTGATTAGTTTATAGTAATTATAATTTAATTTATGTTATTTTACTAAATTAAATTGCTCGTAGTGTCTTTAGATGGTGAGAAATTAATGTTACCCGTGATATTTCTAGAAAAAAAGGAATTTCAATTATGAAATATGGAAAAGATGATATTGAAAAAAGACATATTTTAGTTAGAGAAAATAGAAAAGGTAATGTCAAAATTAAAAAGGTGACATTTTTAGGTGAAAAAGGTAATTGATTAGTTTATAGTAATTATAATTTCATTTATGTTATTTTATTAAATTAAATTGCTCATAGTGTTGTGACAGCCCCAAATCCGGGGTCATAAATCCGGGCCATCACGGACCAATTTCCATTCAATATCAATATCTCTTGAGTTTTTTTTTTTTACAATTAATACTTATGCCATTGACCCCGCAATAATAAACACACACACACCAGTCATATGCTCAGAGAACAACATTCACCATAATAAAGTTAAGAGTTGAACAGTTATTACAAACCAGGATCATACTTAAGTACATTGTTGAATAACGCTTCGACAAGAAGCGTTCCAACAATCAAAAGCTTATTACATTCTTACACCCTTAATTATACATAAGCTCTCAGAACCCGTCTGGCTCTACGCTACCTCAAGAATCGATGTTAGCGTGCTCTCAGAAGGTCGCCTTTCCCCTACCCTCTTGCGGGGCGTTCTGCGAAGTATTGGCATTCCTAGCTGTATATAGATAAGTAGCAAGAATGAGCCAAAATAGCTCAGCAAGATAATTTCTATCTACTAACATCAAAGGAAAATAAACCGTCGTATATATATAATAGACAAAAGCATCTTCAGTTATTATGGAAGAATTTTATTTCCATTCAATATGTATATACACTTTCCAATTATCCTTGTACGTAAGAAATATATAGTATCATTCCATCAGTCTCGCTTCTAACATCATATAATATCAGTCCCTCTTCTTGAATGCTATAACCATCAATATACCATTTCAGTGTAATCTTTCAAGATAATATAAAAACTTGAACAAATCTCTCGCTATAATCTTCTCATTTCCGTCTTATGCAACAATCATATAAATTAATATAAAATCAGTTTCTCTTCGTTTGTAACAATAATTCCATCATTCCATATCACTTTTCTGTTTTCAGTTATAGAAATCTGAAAACCATTTTCAATTCTTTCTTTCAAGTTTTGGGGATCTCTGCTGGCGCCAGATACGTAGGACGATGATCAGTCGCCTGACCGTATCCGCTCTCTGTTTACTACTAGTAGAAGGGATGATCCCTACCTGGTAATCAACCCTGGAGGAAGGCTACATGCTACATCCTCCCTAGGCATCTTCGTGCCGAAATAAAATATTGGATGCTGGACTGTGCCACTACCACACAGCCTCTTACGCTTACTGTTGCAATCCCCCTTTTTCAAATCATCAAATACCATTTCACATTTTCCATTTCCATTCACATTTCCATTCACATTTCCTTTCACATATATCATTTCCATTTCCATTTATCATCACCTTTAAAAAATTATATATGTCATAATACTTTGATTATGACTCAGACATCTCCTCTGTATTCAATGAAATCAATATGCTTTTATATACGTAGAGTATTCCATTTATCTCAAAAGTATTAAATACCATTCAATAATATTTATTAAATCACAATACTTAGAAAGAATATAATATTATAAATCATATAACCCTAAATAATAACTGATACCATTCCTTTATATATCTTTAGATAACAACTGATACCATTCCTTTATATATCTTTAGATAACAACTGATACCATTCCTTTATATTCCCTTAATCATAAGGCATGTTCACTTCATGCATAATCATCTCTATGTATATTCATATCCATCTCATACTCATACTCATATCCATATTCATATCATACTCATATACCTTTTTTTTTTTACATCAATAATCAAGGAAAACCATTTCTTAACAATATAGTAACAATAGCATCACATATATATATTTCATGAAATCAAGTTTCTTTGAAGATAAATAATTTCCAAGTAGGGATAGAAAGATCTTGCCTCGATCTCGGTATCCTGACGGTATGGCTCGTCCCTCTTCCGGAGTTTCTATAAACACAAAAGGACCGTCATTAGAATATCACATCTCTTACTCACTACACTCTTGTATAACATTACCCTTGACACTTTAATATATGTTTAACGTATCACTATTACTCCAAAGGTTCAAGAACTTAACCATTTATATACTCAATCGAAGTTTCAGGGGTTTTTCACCATTTCCCCCTAACAACCACACTTAACTGTAAAAATTCTCAGAAATTATAGGTTTTGAGTTTTAATGCAAGGTCAACTGTAAAGGGTCCTCTGACCAACCTACTACACTATCCCAAAATTTCGTGACTTATAAAAATGTCTAAGTATGGTAGTTATAGCCTCAAAGTTAACACATTTACATTTTCTGGGTTTTCGAACGTCTTTCACTAAAACTGACTTTTCTCCTAAACCGTTCATCAGATTTTAACGCACCTTATATCAAAACGATCTATGAACTAAACTCTATCTCATCATGGTCAGTTGGTGTTCTAAACAGGAACCTACCGTATGCACCTGTTGCTCCAAAACAGGGCAGTTTCTTAATTTAACGAAAATCGGACATTATAACGGCTATAATTCGGACATTCCAAAAACCATTCCATCACAACCAAGCCATATAATCATCCACCACTCCATACACATCAATATTACATCCTCATAATCCATATAATCAGTGGTGAGGCCTCAATACCATCACCCAACAATCAATCAAAATTTATGCTAGCTAACATCACAATAATCACTTTTAACCACACATCATCCATTAACATCACTAAAACTCACATAATAAAAAGGGGTTAGGGTTTATACCTTCCTTGAAGCTTTAACAACACTTAACAAAGGCTTGTAGTCCTTGAGAAACCTTGATATAACCTTATAACACCTTAAACTAACAAGAAACATCAAGAACATACTTAGAGATTTTCGGAGTTCTAAAACCCAGCTGAAAGAACATGAAAAACGAGGCCCTTACCTTGCTTTTCTGGACAAACCGTGTGAAATAAGAGTTGTATATTATCTCATGGGCTTTCCAAAAAGCTATAGAACGCAAAATTTGGCTGAGAAACGAAGGATTTATGCTCGTTTTACTGATCTGCTGTTGTTTTAGCCGAATTTGCAAGAAATGGAGGGGGAGAAGATTTTTGTGTTTGGTTGATCTTATCTTGGCTTTCTCTTGATCCTTCTAGCTTGTCTTGGAAGCTTGGTAAGATATTTTGTGGTTAAACCTTGCAAAGTTACTAATTTACCCTTAAAAACAAATTAATGAAATGTGATGTCATCTTGATGACCTAATAATCTCTTTTCTTGTTTTTCTAAATATTATGCTAATAATCTTGGATAATAATAATGTGGTAGGTATCCTTGTTAGATTACTAATCTTGGTTGTTTGGTTTCCATACTCGTCTAGTTGTGGTTCGTTTCGAGTATACCTCATTATCTCAGTGGTTTTTGAAATCATTTACAAATCCAATTTCCTTTGGTATTCCATTAACTTAATAATCCCTTGGTTTAACCTAAATCTTCTAATTCCTCAATATATAATTCCTTTAATATTTCCATGCTCCTTAATATCCAATATAAGCTTATTCGAACTCAAAATCCATGTTCAGGAATTTCTGGAATCTATCGTCATTTCGAGTCACTTATTTTCAATGTACAACACTAATATGGTTTCTGTTTATTCATTTTCCGTTTCCATTATGGAGTACTTATATACCATTTCCCTAAATCCTCGAAATTTACTATTCATGTGATTACTGTAGCTTTGCTAAAGTTAGGGTTATTACAAGTGTCTTTAGATGGTGAGAAATTAATGTTGTTCGTGATATTTCTAGAAAAAAGGAATTTTAATTATGAAATGTCTAGAAAAGAGGAATTTTAATTATGAAATATGGAAAAAGATCATATTTAAGAAAGACAGATTTTAGTTAGAAAAAATAGAAAAGTTAATGTGAAAATTAAAAAGGTGACATGTTTAGGTGAAAAATGTATAATTGATTAGTTTATTTTAATTATAATTTAATTTATGTTATTTTACTAAATTAAATTGCTCGTAGTGTCTATAGATAGTGAGAAATTAATGTTGTCCGTGATTTTTCTAGAAAAAAAAAAGAATTTTAATTATGAAATATGGAAAAAATGATATGTTTTAGCTTAAAAAAGTAATCGGTAATTATTAGTTTTATATTATTATTATTATTTAATTTTATTAAATAGAACCACCCGTGATATAATTGGGAAAAAAAATAGTTTAGTTACAGAATAGGGAAACGGTAACATGTTTTGGCTGAAAAAGGTAATTGATTAGTCAATGGTAATTATAATATAATTATGTTATTTTATTAAACAAAATTGATCGTAGTGCTTATAAAAAAGGAAAATTTTTAGTTAGATATAATATAAAAGATATTGTTTTACCTAAAAAGGGAAATTAATTGGTTATTGCAAAATATAAAAGATAATATGTTTAATCTGAAAAAGGAAATTAATTAGTTAGTAGGATGGATTTTATCTGTAATTAAGTAAGGATAAATAAGTAAAATCAACATGTACCGTACCAAGGGTGAAGTGCCAAAATGGCACAATTTGGGAGAAAAATACCCAAAATGGCACAATATGAAAACACTGCCCTCCACTGGCACTTTCTTCACGCGGGTATTACATGCGTTAGGGGGTAACGCATCTGCTAGATGCGTTTCCCGTGTTTTTTTACACCACTCCACTGAAAAACCCATAAAAACGTAACCAGCACTTGCGTTTTGGTGGTAACGCAAGTGCGTCATGCTGGTTACGTTTTTATGGTTTTTTCAACTGGGATTATTAAAAAAACACGGGTAACGCATGTTGTTACCCCTAACGCATCACGCACCTGCGTGAAGAAAGTGCCAGGCGCGGGGACTGTTCTAAAAAAGTGCTATTTTGGACATTCATCCCCCATTTTTGTGTCATTTTGGGCATTTTTTCCGTACCAACCAACCAAATTTTTAATGTTTCGGCTTTTATATAATAGTATAGATTATACCAGCGTAGATTATTATTATTAAATGCATGTCTAAAATATTACTAGTTATTAAAAAGTGTCAACTGAACTTGAAAGAAAGGCGATTAATCCATTACCAATAAACTAATTTTATTTGCATCGTATTTTTCTTCACCTTTTTCTACTTTTTTACTTTTTATTTCCTGTCTGGTGATGGTGTTGCACAACATTAAGGAAAATTAGAGACCCGATATTTTTAGAAAAAAATAAAATAAAATTGGAACACCTTGCACTACTCTAAACTTAATCTACTTTCAAAATACTCTTCCATCACATTAAAATTGCTGTTTCCATCTTTTGTGTGTACTTGGATTCTATTATTTACGATTAAACTTCATTTTCACTAGGTTTCACCACATGCAGCACCCAACTTTTTGTGTGAAAGATTACAGAAACAACCAAGTTTCAATGGATTTTAAACTAATCTAACCAAGGCAGTTAAAAAACAGAGTTGATACAAATTGTAAGTTGTCCAAACTGCAGCGACCTAAATGTAGTCATGCTACATCACTATGTATGTACAGTACATCTTGTAAAGAACTCACCCTTGGGGTTGGGGGTTAACAAAAAGTTTTGAAAATTGTATGGAATTCAAATAGGTGGGTCAACATCACACATCCTCCGAGAGTTCAGCCAAATGATTACATCAATATTGGCGCAACCGTGTAGAATTAGCAACCATATGACAATAGAAGCAGGAAATTGCAATCCTGAATCAATATCATAAAAGAATTAGATTATAACTGAAAATACACTTTGATTGAATAGGGTATTACCAAGCAGATTGATATCAAACACATTTTTAACATCAGTATTAAGAAAATGAGCACTGCAGTTTATTTCAAAAACTAACAATCTAATGAGTACCATATTTTTAATAGTGGACATCATATATCTCAAATTATTGATTAGTATTCACATGTAAAGAATGAATCCTCATCGCAGTAGCTAGCATGTATGTGGACAATAATATTTAAAATATACGTATATTAAGATAATCCAACAAACACCTGCATCCTGCTGATGATACCATATAACTTCATATAAAACATAAGCTAAAATCATACAAACCCAAGTACCATTCTGACGACCAAAACATAGCAACAAGGTTAAGTTATCATCTATAAAGTTTGTTATTTGGGTAGTTTGCATGTACGGCCAGAATTATATATAGGTTGGACCAGGTGGAAGGAGGTGTTGGGACCAACCGTCAAGGATTCTGAAGAGTAACTAGCATCCTCTACAAACTGCAGCTCTATACTAATGCTAATTACAGTAAACCCAAGACACTAAAAGTAATGCTAGTCTTCACTCAGAGCAAAAAACTAAAAATTTCTCAAGAGTTACTTGCATCCTCGCAAAAATGCAGCTCTACAGACACAAAATTTCTGCATAGATCACACAAGGAGTTGGTTCGACCAAAAGAACCCAAGAAACAATAATATTTCGTGAACATAATTATAACATTCACACACACCATATTATTATTAGCAGGACATAAAGATCTAGTGACCACAAGAAAATTATATAATAGATTTCTCGGACTATTTAATCTTTGGTTGACTATTTAATCTTTGGTTTAATAAAGTCTTTTGAACAAAAATATAAAAATACTTGTTTTTATTTAGAAGATTTTGTTTTTAAGATTAAAATCAAAGTTACCCCAGGTTTTGCAAATCTGCCAAATAACAATCCAGGTCATAGAACCCACATATTAGGCCTCAAATATTTTGTATTTTGGGAAATAATATTAGGTCTATAAGTCCACTGATGGTGTGTGTAACTCCTTCTTAAGTCACTATAAGATCAAGATGTTTGTAGTACCCTATATTGAAAACCCCAACACCTTGTATATATTATATTGTAAAACCCTAATGCCTAGTTTCACAGACCAACAGAAGCATAATATCTTTTTGTACTAATTGAAACTATATTTGACAGAAGCATAATATCAATACCATTACAGATATAGACGCTAAACTTCTCCAAACCAACTTTTTTTTTAAGTAGGGGGATAAAATATCCAATATAATCATGCAGTCTGAATCCTTATTTACTGTTATATAAAGGGAATTTCCGTTTAATATATAAGAAGGAAAAATGGGTAAAAGGTGGAAGGGATACAGACATACAGTATAAAGGATATGCCAGGTTATCAAACACTGTCTCTCCTCTACCATTATAACTCTATGCACATTAATTTATTTTTGAAATACGGACAAAACCTAAATGCTAAAGACTTCTTACTGCACATCCAGCCAATCTTCTTTCTATACTAGTCTACAGGTACCAATTCGTAAGTGAATTAATGACCTGGATGCATTTTCGCTGAATAAGACTCTAAATACAGATTTGCTGAACTAATCATAATGGTTAAGCTTGAGTGTAGGTGGTGGGTCTGTATACTTTGTATAAAGGTCATGCAAATGCTTTAAAACATATCTTAGAACAGTGAAAAAGGGGAAAGCAGATTTTCACTACTAAGATTCAAATCATTTTGTGACAACCTTATATTTCAAAACTGGAAGTGACCCAGACCTAGTACTGAAATTAATAATACTCAAAACATAGTACATAATACGAGAACATGTCCAAAAACAATATATTTTTCAAGAATGAAAATACCGCAATAATTACTTTAGCCGGCTCGTTTTGCAACCTCAATCATTTAGATAGACCCGTCTATCTGTAATATCCCCCACGCAAAGATGTCACCTGGAAGGATGTAGTGTAATGTCATACATTGTAATGTCTAAGGAAAAACTTGAAACCACAAAATATATATATATAAACTAATAAAAAAATGTTACATTTGTGCTGCATGATAACTAATTCCATTGTCTTTCTCATCTCCAGCCAGATGGTCATCAGATTTATCATTTGATTCCAATAACATTTCTTCTCTCTTTTCAGTTGTAGAATATTGCTCCAGTTTTGGCAGAGCATTTCTTTTGTAGTTCCACACCAGCATAGAAGTGTAATCTTGTGGTGATACCAGACCTTGTTCACTAAGGCATTGCCTTTGCTCCTCCAGAGTTTTTGGATCATCAAGCTTTATATATTCAAGCAAAGCCTTCTCATGATCAGGCCTCCAACCATTTGGAAATGGAGTATAATCAGTCTCTGGCACAAGAGACATTCTGGTGTACTGAAGCCCGTCAATTGACTCTGCAAGGCCCATTCTCAGCAAATTATGATACTCTGGTGACTGCCCTTTCTTCTCCTTTATAGGACGACTTAAGTTCCTAGCACCAATCTTGTAAACCTTCGCTCGTGACCTGAGCTTATATTTTGCAGCATAGAGCTTTGCAAGTGATCCCCTGATAATATAAGAACAGAAGTTGACAATTTTCTTCCTGTTGTCAGCAAATCTATACCACTCAACCATCGTAGAAAGAAATTTATTCATTTGTGCATTCGTGTGAGCTTGAGTGGCATGGAACATTCTAAAACATGGTTGTGGATCTGGATCTCTATCCCCCTTGAGATAATTTAACTTTCTAAACTGTTTAATGCACTGTTTCAGGCTTGCTGTAACTGACAATAATGTCCCTACACCTTTCTCACTTATGATCTTCCCCCCAGTGGCAGTATAACGAAGAGTGGGATACACCACTCTACGGCACAATACGTGGTCAAGAAACATTATACCCTTTGTTATGTGTTCAATAGGAAGGCATTCATTGTCTAGCTTAAGCATATATTTCTGATCACAAAACTCAATCAATTGCTTTCTCAGTGTAGCAGCATCTGCTCTGGGTCCCCTAACTCCAATTAAAATATGACCACCAAAACGTACATAATCAATCTTCCGGGTCTTATCCGGTCCACTGGTGGGAACAAATTCTGGCCACGATGTATTTCCCTGATCAATTTCTCCATCTGGAGCATTCCATAAAACATCACTCTTAGAAGGCCGATAAAATTCTTTAATTTTACCCTCCATCCAGCGATCCAATTCATCAAGGCAAACATTAGCCAAAAGGGGGCTCAGGATTCCACAATGCCCCCAAGTTGGAACTTTCTCAGCTTCCTCCGGAGCAAATCCAAAAAATGATTCCAGCCAAAACGGATCAGGCTTTGGTTCATCGTCAGCTAATATTTTCTTTTTCTGATATTTCCTCTTTACCTTTTTCTTCTTCTCTCCTTCATCAACCTGACTCGTGATTACTGGTGTAACCAAAGCAGATTTCACCAAATCAATCACCATCTTATCTCTAACATCCCGCATCAAAGCACTTATAACCATCCCAACCTTCATCCCATCCAATACCGTACTCAAATCGCCCTTTATATACCACAAATATCCCGCAAAACTCCTCCTTACAACCCTCAACACAGTATGAGCTGTCCTCCCAGGCCTAAACGCAAATGACTTATGGGAAAACCGAGCTTCATAAATTGGCTCTAGAATCATAAACAAAACCTCCTGAACAATCTTATCTTGAAAAGCAGCTGGCTGCGTAGTCGTCAAAATAGCCCTAATTTTTCTCTTTGACAACGACTCATACTCAGTCTTATCTTTAGGAGACTTAATAAAAAACTCTAACCTAGCACCCCACTTAAACCTATTATCAAGAACAGCATTCCTAAGAGCCAACAAATCCTCAAGTGCCGACCTCTGCACCGCACTTCGAGGCATATAAGCACCCATTTCATCAGCACATACTTTCTGATAAGCTAAAACCCACAACTCAAATCTCCTTAAATAACTAACCAAATTGGTAGCAGTCTTTTCGGGGTCACGGAAATTCTCAATCCACATTTGTGAACAAACAGCAACACCATCCTCCTTCATTAAGGTAGACGGGTCATCGGGGTCCAAGACCCTCCTATTATGCGTTGAAGTGTACATGAAAACTCTAAATAACTTAAACCCATTATTTCTCGGCTTCGATAAATGTGATTCAGCTTGTAAAATAGTAGAGCTACATATAGGATACGAGTGCTTTGTAAATAAATGATGACTCAAATTAGTAAGCCGACGATGCATTGAAAAAATGAAAAAAGAAAAAACTCAAAAGTTCAAGTCATGCCCTCAGCGACCCTATGGAGAATATAAATGAATGTGAGAGACGAGTGATTGATCCTTACGGGATGTTGAAAGCCTCTGAACTCGAGTGGCCCACCAGGTGTTCGACGAAATGTCTGAACTAAATATTTCGATTCTCAGAGAAGAGTGTAGTTGGGTAGCTCTAAAACCCTTGGTAATAAAATGTGTCGAGGGTTTACCTTTGTTTGGGGTCCGCCTCTCCTGAGGTCTTTAATCCACTACCAAGTCTAAAATTGCATTTTTTTTTTCGGGTAAGGTAAAGAGAATTTACTTCTCCTTGTTCAAGTTGTTATTTTTGTGATATCGTAGAAAAATTCTTTACTTGGTTTAAAATTATGTATTTATTAATTTTTTGTAAATTTAATTGTATTGATGAATTTTATGAAAAAATAAATAAGTATACAAATCTATACTATTATATAAAAGCCGAAACATTAAAAGTTTGGTCGGTCGGTCCGTATGGTACCTGTTGATTTTACTTATTTACCCTTACTCATCCTACTAACTAATCAATTTCTTTTTTTTAAGTTAAACATATTATCTTTTCTATTTTTCAATAACTAAACAATTTACTTTTTCAGTTAAAATATAATATCTTATATATTTTATATAACTAAAATTTCTCATTTATTAATCAATTTCCTTTTTCAGGTTAAACATATTACCTTTTCTATTTTTCAAAAACAAAAAAATTTCCTTTTTCAGGTAAAATACAATATCTTTTACATTCTTTTTTTAAAAACAATAAACAATTTCCTTTTTCAGGTAAAATATAACATCTTATATATTTTATCTAACTTTATATTTAAAACCAAAAAAATTAATCTTGAAAAAAGTAATCTATCTATCTATCTATTCTATTATACTAGGGATATTTGCCCGCGCTACGCATGCTAATTCTCTTGTAATTTTTTTATAAATAAAGTATTTATATTCATATATAATTTTAATGTTAATTGATTTAGAACTCTATATTATATTAACCATTAACCATTCCATTCATAATAAAATTTGTTATTATCAATTTAGTTTTATTTTTTAGTTTTAATTTGACGTAACATCCAATAGCATAGTATTAGTTTTAATTTATTCAACAGCATAATATTAGTTTAATCCCGCGCTACGCATGCTAGTGAAAATTTAAATAAATTTTGACTAAAATTAATAAAAGAAATGAAGGAAACTAATAAAATCCAGTTTTTGGATAAATTTTAAAAGTTATTTATATTGATATAGGAATAATCATCTCTCATCCATCTCTCTTTCTACCAAATAATAGTAATGTTAGCTTTTACGTTGTCATTAGACTTTTGTTGATTATAAACATCATTTTTTTTTTGTTTTCTCTTAATATTACCTATTTTCAATAAATTTCTTTTTTATTTAAATTACTTATTTTCAATAAATTTCTTTTTATTTTAAAGTTTTAGTACCTTCCTGGATTTTTTTCCTACCTGATTTGTTCTTTATTCTAGTTAGAGTTGGTTTGTTCTGCTATCCGAATTTGTAGAAATTTATATATTTAACGAAAAATTCTATGCATATATAAACTGTAACTCGAAGTCACCATCTTACGTTTTGTTTTATGAAAATTATTATAGAAAATGGAGCAAAACTTTAATTATGTTCAAATTAAATTATTGAGAAATAGATTTTGAAAAATCTTATTTGATTATATCATTGGTAAATTATTTGATATTTCAAATTTTGCAAGTTTTCACTTCATGTGAAATAATTTAATTATGTAACAAAAGTTTACTCGACGTCGGCTCACGACGTCGTCTCGCATTTTTTATATAAAATTTATTATTTTCATCAGATAAAAGTTTAAATTATTTGGAGTTTTTGTGTCTTCGTGAATATTTTTCTATCCGATTTTTTCTTTATTTTTATGAGAGAGTTGGTTTTTTGTGGTATCCAAGCTTAAATATTTAACAGAAAAATCTCTGCTTACATAAATTGTAACTCGAAGTCACCATCTCACATTTTATTTTATGAAAATTATTGTGGATATTGGAGCAAAAATTTTAATTATGTTTAAATTAAATTATTGAGAAATAGATTTACAAAAAAATTGATTATATTATTAGATATTTCAAATTTTGGGAGTTTTCACTCCATATAAATCATTTAATTATGTAAACAAAGTTCACTCGACGCCGCCTCACAGCGCCGTCTCGCATTTTTTTATATGAAATTTATTATTATCATTCGATAAAAATTTAATTTTTTTTGAATTTTAGTGCCTTCGTGAATTTTTTTCCAACCCTATTTGTTTTTTTTTGAAACATCTATTTGTTCTTTATTCCTATGAGAGAGTTGGCTTTTTCTGATATCCGATCTTATATATTTGATAGAAAAATCTCTGCATACATAAATTGTAACTCGATATCACCATTTTCAATTTTGTTTTATGAAAATTATTATAGATATTGAAGCAAAACTTAATTTATGTTTAAATTAAATTATTGAGAAATAGATTTAGAAAAAAAATTATTTGATTATATAATTAGTAAATTATTAGATATTTCAAATTATGCAAGTTTTCACTCCCTAAGAAATTATTTATATGTAACAATAGCTTACTCGACGTCGCCTCACGGCGCCGTCTCGCATTTTATTATATAAAATTATTATTATCATATGATAAAAAAATAAATTATTTAGAATTTTAGTACCTTGGTTATTTTTTTCTTTATTCTTGTAAGCGTTGGTTTGTTCTGGTATCGCAAGAGCTTATATATTTAGCGAAAAAATCTGAGCATACATAAATTGTAACTCTCGAAATCACTTTCTTACGTGTTGTTGTATGAAAATTACTATAGATATTGGGGCAAAACTTTAATTAGGTTTAAATTAAATTATTGAGAAATGGATTTAGAAAAAAAATATTTGATTATATTATTATTAAATTATTAGATATTTCAAATTTTGCAAGTTTTCCTTGAATATGAAATCATTTAATTATGTAACAAAAGTATACTCGATATCACGTCGCCGTCTTGTATATTTTTATATAAAATTTATTATTATCATTGGATAAAAATTTAAATTGTTCAAAGGTTTAGTGCCTTCGTAGATTTTTTTTCTACCCGATTTGTTCTTTATTTTTATGAGAGAGTTGATTTTTTGTGGTATCCGAGCTTATATATTTAACAAAAAAATCTTTGCACACATAAATTTTAACTCGAATTCACCATCTTACATTTTATTTTATGAAAATTATTACAGATATTCGAGCAAAACTTCAATTATATATGTTTAAATTAAAATATTGAGAAATAGATTAAGAAAAAAAATTATTTGATTATTAAATTATTAGATATTTCAAATTTTGTAAGTTTTCACTCCATATAAAATCATTTAATTCTGTAACAAAAGTTTACTCGACGTCGCCTCATGGCGCCGTCTCGCATTTTTTTTATATTAAATTTATTATTATTATTGGATAATTTTTTTTTTTTTTGAATTTTAGTGCCTTCGTGGATTTTTTTTTCCAACCCTATTTGTTCTTTATTCCTATGAGAGAGTTGGTTTTTTCTGATATCCGAGTTATATATTTAACAGAAAAATCTCTGCATACATAAATTGTAACTCGATATCACCATCTTACATTTTGTTTTATGAAAATTATTATAGATATTGAAGCAAAACTTTAATTATGTTTAAATTAAATTATTGAGAAATAGATTTAGAAAAAAAATTATTTGATTATAAAATTAGTAAATTATTAGATATTTCAAATTATGCAAGTTTTCACTCCATAAGAAATTATTTAATTATGTAACAATAGCTTACTCGACGTCGCCTCACGGCGCCGTCTCGCATTTTATTATATAAAATTATTATTATCATAGGATAAAAAAATAAATTATTTAGAGTTTCAGTACCTTGGTGAATTTTTTCTACCCAATTTTTTCTTTATTCTTTTAAGCGTTGGTTTGTTCTGGTATCGCAAGAGCTTATATATTTAACAGAAAAATATCATCATACATAAATTGTAACTCTGGAAATCACCTTCTTACGTTTTGTTGTATGAAAATTACTATAGATATTGGGGCAAAACTTTAATTATGTTTAAATTAAATTATTGGAAATGGATTTATAAAAAAAATATTTGATTATATTATTAGTAAATTATTAGATATTTCAAATTTTGCAAGTTTTCATTCAATATGAAATCATTTAATTATGTAACAAAAGTATACTCGATATCACGGTGCCGTCTTGTATATTTTTATATAAAATTTATTATTATCATTGGATAAAAATTTAAATTATTCAAAGGTTTAGTGCCTTCGTAGATTTTTTTTCTATCCGATTTGTTCTTTATTTTTATGAGAGAATTGATTTTTTGTGGTATCCAAGCTTATATATTTAACAAAAAAATCTCTGCACACATAAATTGTAACTCGAATTCACCATCTTACATTTTGTTTTATGAAAATTATTACAGATATTCGAGCAAAACTTCAATTATATATGTTTAAATTAAAATATTGAGAAATAGATTAAGAAAAAAATTATTTGATTGTTAAATTATTAGATATTTCAAATTTTGTAAGTTTTCACTCCATATAAAATCATTTAATTATTTAACAAAAGTTTACTCGACGTCGTCTCACGGCGCCGTCTCGCATTTTTTTATATTAAATTTATTATTATTATTGGATAAAAATTTATTTTCTTTTGAATTTTAGTGTCTTCGTGGATTTTTTTTCCAACCCTATTTATTCTTTATTCCTATTAGAGAGTTGGTTTTTTATGATATCCGAGCTTATATATTTAACAGAAAAATCTCTGCATACATAAATTGTAACTCGATATTACCATCTTACAATTTGTTTTATGAATATTATTATAGATATTGAAGCAAAACTTTAATTATGTTTAAATTAAATTATTGAGAAATAGATTTAGAAAAAAAAATTATTTGATTATATAATTAGTAAATTATTAGATATTTCAAATTATGCAAGTTTTCACTCCATAAGAAATTATTTAATTATGTAACAATAGCTTACTCGACGTCGCCTCACGGCGCCGTCTCGCATTTTATTATATAAAATTATTATTATCATAGGATATAAAATTAAATTATTTAGAGTTTTAGTACCTTGGTGATTTTTTTCTTTATTCTTGTAAGTGTTGGTTTGAAATATAAAGACCGGAGTAGTCCAGCTTCCAAGTAAATGATACATTTTGCTCCACAAAGTCTTTACCCACGGACTTGATATTTTGCATTGATCTAGGATTTGCAGATCATTTTTTTAAAATTCTTTAAATCGGTTTTTTAGAGCCAGCGATTCATAATAATGTGCGCTCTTTCTTTCTATTAGGCTACACCAAAGTACTCATCAGGCTTCACTTGAGCTAAAACACCCTTGATGTCTCTGGATCCGAGCAGGATTCTATTATATTTTTCCAAAACTTATCCTTCACCAATGAAAAAGGGAAACATTCACTTTGACACATACATTCATCTTTAGTAGCTCTATAAGCATCATTCACCAGATTCTCTACGATATACTTATGGTCATTGGCAGCTAGAAGGTGGCCTAACTTTAGAAAAGCCATGAAATGAATAACACTAACTTAAAAAAAGTCAAAACAGCTTAAACGGAACAAAGCACCCCAACTCCTCCCAACCACTAAAGTAGATTTTATAACTGAAAAATATTCCACAAATAGCCAATTGAATCTCCTATTTTTCATTCTTTTTGGGAGACACCCAAATATCTACTTTAACAAAATCTCCTTTGCAATTTACGTAACTATTTAAGCCTGCTGTAACATCCCGTAATTTTTAGATAATAATAATAAAAGAATAATAGAAAAAAAAAAATGAATAAAAATTATTGAAGGTTAGGAATTAAAAATTGAATTAGAAAATATGAGTTTAAAATATGGATGAGATTCTAAAATTAGAATAATTTGTAAAATTGGAATTAAAGTTTTAAAAATGTATTAGATTAATTCCTATTTAGAGCATTCTAGAATTTCTTTTTGTACAAGTTATTTAGATTAAAGATAAGTTTTGTTATTATCGGAAAGAAGTGTGAAAAGATTTTAGAAAATCGAAATCTTTTGATTTAGAATATTTGTGTGGATTAGAACATGTTAATTTTGGTATTATTGGAGAGGTCATAGAAAAGATTTTAAAATTTCTTAAATTATTTTAGGGTTTTAGTATCTATATAAGAACCCCTCTTGATAATAACCAAGCCGTACAGAAATTTGCGAAAGAGGTATGTTTAGCCTTCTTTCTTTTATTTTAATTCGTGAGCATGCTTTTGACTTCTAATTCATTATGTGAGATTCATGTGCTTGTCACAATTGTCATGTCTGTTGACGGTTATAACATGCAATTATATTAAAGTTACATGTACCATGATCGGTGTTAGTATATGTTTACTAATTTGTATTTAAAATTTCGATTCATGCATATATATTATATCTATTCAATAGTTGAACAATATGAATTATTTATATGATTCCATTGTTGTCCAATTATATGCATCAGCAGTAGTGAATGTATTAATTTTATATTTGCTCCATGATTATGACTTATAATTTAGGTATATTTTTTAGAACTGTTATTAAAGATTAATTTATATTGTTATAAATTTTATTATATGCTAACTGTGATGTGTAGCTTTGAAAAGAAAAAAAAAAAGATTTTAATCCATGTTAATTTGCTAGTATGCCTTAATTGTGTTTGTATGCTTTGTATATGTTAGATTAATTGATAAGCAAATTTATTCGCATGTATGTATGCGGTTTTTTTCAAAGTTAGTGAATTAAGTTCGGTCGTGATATTGACTTAGGCTTAAAACTTAAAAAAGAACAGTGACTTTTTAATAACTGTGCACATGATTTTAATGAACATGTAATTTGCTTATGATAGTCATGTTATTGTGATGGGCTTTGGGCCTAGTTGTATTCTTTTATAACATTTGCTTAAAGATCAAGTTATCGTGTTTTAAATATTTAATTTAAGAATAAATGATTAACGTGTCATATTTTTAGTTGCACTGCCACTAGATAAATATGGATATGGTCATGACTTGTTTTATTATATAGTTTGTGACTTTTGTTTGGTTTGGTTGATTTAATTATAGGATCAGTTCGTGTTGATTTTTATTTAGTATTCGGTCGCTTTTGAGGTAAGTAATTTTTCGTTGCTCATTAATATTATAAAATCTGTTTTTATATATGTTACAAAATATCTGTTTGATTTGGTTATCAAAATTTGTGATATCGAAAATTGATTTTAGAAAAAAGAATTATTTTAGAATTCCCCAGTTTTAGTTGCGTATCGAATCATAGAATCCGGTCACTGGATAGTGTGACATATCGAATCTTAGAACTAGTTTACGCACGTTCCGGAATACATAGATACGTAAACTGGCCCCATCGAACATAGAACCGTGTCACTGGTTTAGTGTGACCGTAATTTAGAACTGTGGGAATAAAATGTGATTTTACTGTTTTGATTTTTGTATCGATTTAAAGTTTCAGAAATTTTGTTCTCTTTTAAAAATATTATTTTTGAGCCGTTGGCGATAGTTACTTGCTGGGCTTCGCAGCTCATTGTTTTAATATGTTTCAGGTTCGGACTTTTGGAAGCTTATTAAGATTAAAGATTTGAACTGTGTGGATTTCGTGCTACTTGATTTAGATGCTATTATTGGAAAAGACTTATCGGATTATTGAATAAATTTTCAGTACTTTATTAGATATTGAATGTTGGATTTGTGGAGTTGCGTCTCCGTCTTTATGATTTTGAATTATTGAATTTGATCGCTGCTTTGACTTTATGGAATATTTGGTTATTTGAATAAAGAATTCGTTTTGTTTAAGTTTCGTAATTAGAATTAATAGTCCGAAAAGTCGGGCTGTTACAGTTGGCATCAGAGCCTAGGTTTTCCTTCGGAGTGTATTAGGTATGGGACTAGTACATTCCCTAGGATGCGATCCGTATAGGTTTTGGCCTTTAAGTTAGTAAATTATTTTGAATCTAGGGCATTTGTTTGTGTGATTATTTGACCTATTTGACTTTTGTGCTTTTTGATCATTGATTATAAGTTTGAAAGTTTGTTGTTTTGAGAAAAGATGGACGGAGACGGCAACAACAATGGCAACCAGGGCAACAACAATCAGAATGGCAACAACAATGGTGATGGTGGAAACGTATTCGACCAGCTAGCTGAGACCTTAGCAACGCTCGTGAATCAACAACCCAGACAACAGAATGTCGTCTCTCAGTTCAAGCGTTTGAACCCGCCAACTTTCGATGGGGTGACTGATCCGGCCATAGTCGAGATGTGGATACAGGAGATGGAAAAAGCTTTCGGACTTCTCGGTAGCAATGAGGAGCAGAAGGTCACCTTAGCTGTGTATCAATTGCAAGGAAGTGCTTACGACTGGTGGCTCATGGAGAAGAGAAAGAACGAGACTGCAACCACTGAGGGAGATCCGGAACCATACACCTGGGCAAAGTTCAAGAAGGCATTGGAAGACAAGTACTTTCCGAGAACCATTCGTCTGCAAAAAGAGAGGGATTTTATTCGGCTCGAGCAAGGTGGAAAGACTGTTACTGAATATGAAGCGGAATTCGCAAAGCTCTCGAAGTATGCGCCGACCTTAGTGGCAGATGAAAGTAGCCGAGCAAGAAGATTGGAAGAGGGACTTCGGACCGACATCAGGAATTCTGTAGCGTCTTTTGAACTTCAAACGTACGAGGCTGTCCTCAACAAGGCTTTGCTGATCGAGAGGGGCTTAGCAGAATCTGAAAAGGCAGCAGGAAATTGGAACAAGAAGCGGTTTGCTCCAACTGGTGGACAATCTTCTCAAGGGGGACCACTCAAGAAACCTTACGTGTATGAACGAATGGGAGGACAAGGAAATCAAGATAAGTGCACTAGGTGTGGCGGGAACCATGTTGATACAGAGTGTCGTTGGAACCGAGGTGCGTGCTTTCATTGCGGTGAAGTCGGACACAGGATTGCTCAATGCCCACATAATCCACCACCAAGGAAAGAAGTAGATAACAAGACCGGAGGACGTGTATTTATGCTTACGGAAAATCGCGCGAACAATCGTAATTAAGGTATGATTTCATTTCACTTTTAACTCATTTGATTTTATTTTGTGAATTTGGGGACCAAATTCTTTTTAAGGAGGGTAGTATGTAACATCCCGTAATTTTTAGATAATAATAATAAAAGAATAATAGAAAAAAAAAATGAATAAAAATTATTGAAGGTTAGGAATTAAAAATTGAATTAGAAAATATGAGTTTAAAATATGGATGAGATTCTAAAATTAGAATAATTTGTAAAATTGGAATTAAAGTTTTAAAAATGTATTAGATTAATTCCTATTTAGAGCATTCTAGAATTTCTTTTTGTACAAGTTATTTAGATTAAAGATAAGTTTTGTTATTATCGGAAAGAAGTGTGAAAAGATTTTAGAAAATCGAAATCTTTTGATTTAGAATATTTGTGTGGATTAGAACATGTTAATTTTGGTATTATTGGAGAGGTCATAGAAAAGATTTTAAAATTTCTTAAATTATTTTAGGGTTTTAGTATCTATATAAGAACCCCTCTTGATAATAACCAAGCCGTACAGAAATTTGCGAAAGAGGTATGTTTAGCCTTCTTTCTTTTATTTTAATTCGTGAGCATGCTTTTGACTTCTAATTCATTATGTGAGATTCATGTGCTTGTCACAATTGTCATGTCTGTTGACGGTTATAACATGCAATTATATTAAAGTTACATGTACCATGATCGGTGTTAGTATATGTTTACTAATTTGTATTTAAAATTTCGATTCATGCATATATATTATATCTATTCAATAGTTGAACAATATGAATTATTTATATGATTCCATTGTTGTCCAATTATATGCATCAGCAGTAGTGAATGTATTAATTTTATATTTGCTCCATGATTATGACTTATAATTTAGGTATATTTTTTAGAACTGTTATTAAAGATTAATTTATATTGTTATAAATTTTATTATATGCTAACTGTGATGTGTAGCTTTGAAAAGAAAAAAAAAAAAGATTTTAATCCATGTTAATTTGCTAGTATGCCTTAATTGTGTTTGTATGCTTTGTATATGTTAGATTAATTGATAAGCAAATTTATTCGCATGTATGTATGCGGTTTTTTTCAAAGTTAGTGAATTAAGTTCGGTCGTGATATTGACTTAGGCTTAAAACTTAAAAAAGAACAGTGACTTTTTAATAACTGTGCACATGATTTTAATGAACATGTAATTTGCTTATGATAGTCATGTTATTGTGATGGGCTTTGGGCCTAGTTGTATTCTTTTATAACATTTGCTTAAAGATCAAGTTATCGTGTTTTAAATATTTAATTTAAGAATAAATGATTAACGTGTCATATTTTTAGTTGCACTGCCACTAGATAAATATGGATATGGTCATGACTTGTTTTATTATATAGTTTGTGACTTTTGTTTGGTTTGGTTGATTTAATTATAGGATCAGTTCGTGTTGATTTTTATTTAGTATTCGGTCGCTTTTGAGGTAAGTAATTTTTCGTTGCTCATTAATATTATAAAATCTGTTTTTATATATGTTACAAAATATCTGTTTGATTTGGTTATCAAAATTTGTGATATCGAAAATTGATTTTAGAAAAAAGAATTATTTTAGAATTCCCCAGTTTTAGTTGCGTATCGAATCATAGAATCCGGTCACTGGATAGTGTGACATATCGAATCTTAGAACTAGTTTACGCACGTTCCGGAATACATAGATACGTAAACTGGCCCCATCGAACATAGAACCGTGTCACTGGTTTAGTGTGACCGTAATTTAGAACTGTGGGAATAAAATGTGATTTTACTGTTTTGATTTTTGTATCGATTTAAAGTTTCAGAAATTTTGTTCTCTTTTAAAAATATTATTTTTGAGCCGTTGGCGATAGTTACTTGCTGGGCTTCGCAGCTCATTGTTTTAATATGTTTCAGGTTCGGACTTTTGGAAGCTTATTAAGATTAAAGATTTGAACTGTGTGGATTTCGTGCTACTTGATTTAGATGCTATTATTGGAAAAGACTTATCGGATTATTGAATAAATTTTCAGTACTTTATTAGATATTGAATGTTGGATTTGTGGAGTTGCGTCTCCGTCTTTATGATTTTGAATTATTGAATTTGATCGCTGCTTTGACTTTATGGAATATTTGGTTATTTGAATAAAGAATTCGTTTTGTTTAAGTTTCGTAATTAGAATTAATAGTCCGAAAAGTCGGGCTGTTACACCTGCTTATCTGAAAAAGTGTGTGGCCATGTAATAATATTTAAAAAAGAGCAAATGTGATTATTTCTCTAATAATATATAAACATAATGATACTAATTATAACATGTAATTAGACCATATATATGATATTTTCAATAATTTTTCTTACATTTGTTGAATATTCTAGAATTGCTTATAGTTATTTTCGAATAATTATAATGTCAATGATGTCATATTTCATATAATTATTTTATAATGTCAATAATGTCATAGAGACCTATAAAACAAAATTGAAGCGCACAAATAGTACATGTAGCAAAAATATTTGGCAGATTCATCTTTTTGTAATGGTCCGTCATGATATAAGCTGATACTATATATTAGTACTATATTACAGCTTAAAAAGGAAGACAATATACTTTAAGCAAACCTACTCATATACAGTGTATGTCGTAAATTACATATAAACAATTGCAGCTTTTTTAAAATTACAGATTATATATACATATCCATTTCATCATTCAACAATTCGAGCATGGATATTAGAAGGAAGCTAGATGCCATCTTACTGAGCAGTAGCTCATCCTGCAATGCCATGCTGATGAAAAATGTGGCATGATAATATCTTGCGCTGGTGGCCACAAAATGGAAGAGATGCCAGCTAGCTCAAGGATCTAACAGATATTCATGCTGGCAAAAGTTTCATTGGGATTTATCCATCTAGTCAGCCAAAAATTCAACTTCATCAACTTCTGTTAGAGATACTGGAACTTTTACTGTACTTGTGTTATTTAGCTGGTCATAAGTTTCTGGCCTTTGATAATCTGTGTCGTCTCCATGTTCAGCTCTTGCCTCTGTACCATTGAGTACTCTATCTGAAGATTGATCCCCGATATTTCTGCTTCTTATACAAAAATACTTAAATGTTTTCTTGCAGATGCAAGCAGCTGGATACTCGTGAAACTCACCACGTCCTGGTCTAACCTCTTCTGAAGCCTCGTTGGCATGATTTCACCTTTCTTGCAAATGTATTCCATCCCATCTTATCACGTTCCATGAATATTGCACTAAGTCTTTTTGCATTTGGTCTGATGGTTCTTTTGTGCCCCATATACCTCCTTTCACCCATGAAAAGAAGAGTATAAACAAATAATCTAATCAAATCAACGCCAACAATAGAAGTCCTCAGAAAGCTGGTGATGCATTACAGTGCGAGATCATGGATATTGCATAAACCTTTAAGATTAAAATCATGGAGTTTTTTACATGTGGGTCCTTGTACATATGTATTATGTACAGTAAGCTTCTGGATCAGTTGCTTCCTTGCATGAAGAGGAATATCACAATAGGGTGAAGCTAACTTACCTAATGGCTTTAAAATCTAATTACAATATCGGTTATATATAGTATGATAAATTATTAACTATCAGATGCCTCTGCAGTAAAGTTTAATACCAGAGTTATACAGTTTGATGACTGGTGTTGGGCCTCGTCTATTGGTGCCCTTTCCCAGAAATAATTCAGCCATACCTATCGCCACCTATCTCTCTTCAGTCCTCTAAAGTTCAAAAAGGAGTAATTTAAGATTGCTCTTGTTGCGACGTCTAGGAATAATTAAATTAAGATTAAAGTCATTTGCTCATCCATACAAATATTAATCTACTTTTACATTTAAATTTTAAACGTTTCATCTGAAAGAAATCTAATATGGATTAAGCTTCTGCCATTAGTTTCAGAACTGCTGCGGCACACCATGACCTTGTCCAATTTTTCACTTATTAAAGCTACCTAGTACATACATATAATGGAAAGAACATAAAAAATGTACCTGTTCGAGAAGAAATAGGCAAAAAGCTTCCTCAATTATCAAGTCAGTGCCTTCTAAAGCTAGTAAGCTCTCAGAAATTACTTTTGTTAATCTGCATGAAATATACAATATTAATGTAAGCAAATGTAAAAGTTATATGTACACAGACGCGCGCGCGTAGGCATGTATCTTTATTATACACATTTTCATATTCAGTAACAATTGTCACTTGGATGATTTTCATATTCATTGTTACCTTAGATTTTCATATTCAATATCATTTGTCACCTTAGATTTTAAAACTTGTTTACTTAAGTGCAAATGTCAATAATACACACATTATATTTTGGTCAGTAGCATCCTAATACTCATGTTTGATCAGTAGCATGAAAAGAATCAACTGAATTATCATTAGCTGATGAAAAAAGCAAATTACATATGGCTGCTTTAATGAGGACCACCACTTGAGTGTGTCCATGATGTGCTGCAATATTAAGTGCAGTCTGGTTTAATCTATCAAGCTTGACCAAAAGGTTTTTGTCTGCAAACTCCCTCACAATATATCGAACACGTTCTGTATCTCCTCTCATGAATTCAACGTGAAAGATAGTCGCTCCCTCTTCATTCAAAATCTGCTTCCATTTCTAGTTTAGCTCTTTAGATACAGAATAAGCCAAATTAATAAGATAATAACTATTTATTATATTATTTATTATAGGATCTTATAATTGGATATATAAGAATGTTTGCATAATCGGTAGATACACAATCTGCATAGTATTAGAAACTTAAGAAAGGATTAGAAGAAAACAACTGATCATAACATCTGTACCACTGGTAAGATATTCAGGGGCTCTATATCCGCAAATTCCCATATTCAGGAGCATATTCTGGATTTTGAGAGTACAACTTAGCTACAAACAGAAGTGAGGGAACATGAGTTTTGTGCTTCTCAAACACGTCTCTTAAAACCGATGTTGAAGAATAGATTCTTTCCTGTGGGCTTTTCAAAAATATCAAAAAGTGCTTATATGACATTATAAAATAACTATTTAAGAACATCTACAACCACAGGTGCTGGTGTATATGCTTGTAGCCGGTGAAAGATTTTGAAAAATCTGGGAAGTTCTAAGAATTTCCTGAATGATATAAAAAAACTGATATAATCTGCATCACTAACTCGACTCTTTTTTCGGTTCAATACCGTATACTTAACAAATAAAGAATCCCATAAACTGAAGAGCTAAACGCTAGCTAACTGCTTTCCATTAATTTTATATCAGACTTGCAAGAAACTTATTTTCTCTATTGTTATTTCTGAAATTATTCTTTCCTAGGTTATAAGTAACCCATGTATGTGGAAAATTTCAAATTTCTTAGAAAAAAATGGGTAGTGAGTATAGCTAGAATGCATACCCGTTCGCAATTACTACCATCAGACTGGATCCCTTTGCACCTTATATCTATAATGCTGCAAAAGATCATGTACGTCCAACAATAGTGGATAAATTAATTACTCCCTCCGTTCCATAAAAACTGGCGCTTTACAAAATTTTAAAGTCAAATTATCTCAACTTTGACTGATAATTAAAAAATATTAACAAACATAAAAATTATGAAAAAAATATCATTAGAAAATATATTTGATTTACCATCCAATTTAATTTTTAAATTTATAAAATTATAAATTAGTAATGTATAACTTACGGTCGAAGTTGAATAGGTTTGACTTTCAGAATTTCTATACTGCCACTTTTTAAGAAACGGAGGGAGTATAACAAAAACTAAAAAAATAATAATTGGCAACACTGCATTTCGGCCATATGCAGCATAGTGAAGACGTGTGCTTCCTACTGGCAAAAAAATAACAAAGTAAATGTATAATATATTCTTCTTATATTTTGGCTGTAATTCATGTAAAATTTTAGGCAGCAATTGATTGGTTTTTGTGTCACTCTTGCAATAGCATTACACTTAGCTCTCGGCTGGTTCACCAAATTTCTCCGTAATGACTAATTTCTACTCAAATTTTAAAATATTCTATTTGGTTTCAGTTTCATGAATTTTAGCTTATGGTCATGGTGCACTGCAATTCCTGATGCCGCATGAGCTTATACTTTCGATATGGAAGGAGATAAAAGCAAAAAAAAAAAAAACAAAGTATATCATCTTCGTATCTATCTTTAGACATATGATTCACTTCCTACACATCAACAACAGAGCCACATAGAATTGGTTTCAGTATACATATTTTAAGAGATGAAGAATGTCATATAACATAAAGGTCTTAAAACTAAATATAGGTCTTAAAACTAAATAGGTCGCTGAAAATACATACAACTGATATCTAAGACAATTGAACAGATTTGGCAAGTACAAAATTGGAGGCCTTGTTAACAATTTCATTATAAAAATAAAAGCCCGCGCTGCACAGAGCTTCGATATATATCACCCGTTCATTTAGAAAAAAAATTGTTATAAATACATAGAGATACATTAACACATATGCTCGAATGGAACAAAAAGAGAATCATTAAGCCCAAACAACAATTAAAGCCATCAATTTTCAAGAACTAAAAGAGATAGATTGTCAAAAATCTAAATCAATAAAGACTTATATTTATTGAACCACGACAAATCGATCGGTCTAAAGGAAAAAAATAGATTTAAGAAAAACTCACAAATATTTCTGATTTTGAAACCAAACTTAGTGCCCAGTTTAGATGCTTCTCCTTCCATAAGGATTTTGATGTGCTCCTATAAAGGAGGTGAATAAAATAAATGTTAAAGGAACACTACAGTTACTTATATGAGCCATTACAAATAGTTAACCAACAGTTTCTGTCAACAAAATACATATATGCATATATTCTTATCCTACTATTCTTATACATACTATTCTTATCCTAGTTTAGCAATTTTTACCAGTTTCTGCTAGGTAACAAAATGTCCATGTTTCTCTAATTCCAGAAGATACATAGATGCATGTCCCAGTCTCACGAGATAATAAAAATTCTGACGTCACGAAAATATACTTAAATCTCGATAAATTAATAATCTACGATAATCGTTAACCGGTCCTGTAACAATCCTACTCCGATTTCCTTATGTTTAATTGAAATTAAAGAAAAATAATTAGTTTCATCATCAAACAACTGTGGTTAGCTTAAACAGATATTAAGATAAAGTATAAGAACAAAACAGAAAATAGTAAAGTATAAAAATGGATTAACATAAATATATCTCCTAGTTCGCAGCTACATGTTTGAGAAGCTTGCTTTAACTTTTGTAACAAAATGAAAAGTGGGGTAATACTATTTGCTAAATAGCATGTACCTTTGAACAATTGAAGATGCCTGGGCTGGTGTGTCTAATGTGACCTGCTCCATCAATCTAAAGAGTAAAGAACCTGCTCCATCAATCTATCTGCAATTACAGGTAACTTGCAACGAAAACTATGAGTTTATTTGATTGGAAGATTGCAGAATGTTTGTCCTAATGAGTATTTTTTTTAATTTTGGATCTGCAAGATGATACAAAAGCAATCACCAGTAAGGATAACATGAATGATGAGCTGGTTTACGCCTCAATTATTTTTGCATCATTCTTTTACACGAAAATAGTATATAATTAATTTTGCTAAGAAGATCATACCAAATGGAGCTACGGGAGGAGATGACTGTTTGTAACCTCCAAAGAGTGGTTTTGAAAATTGAGACATCACTGGAGAGTTAGATTTATTGGATAGCGGCGTACATTTGATTTGTAACTGAGACAGAGAGCAAAAACAACAATTATTAATGTTACTACAACTGGTCTACAAAAACGGACAACATTCAATTCACAGGCTAGTGATGATTATACCAGTAGAATACTGCTGTGTCTTAGGAATAACATTAGGTCTCTTCAAAACTGAATCTGCCAGACCACGGTTACAATATAATCAAAAGAATGAAATATTAACAATCACCTTTTACATATAAAATATAATTTTTTAAGAATATAGTACCAAAGGGATATGCAGGATGAGACTGATTGGAGCCTCCGAATAGCATACGTGGAAATTGAGGCGTCAAAGGCTAGTTGGTTTTATTTCATTGAGGCGTACATTGATTTGTAACTGAGACAGAGAGCAAAAACGCAATTATTAGTGTTAGTGTAAATGGTCTACAAAAACAAACAGCAATCAATTCCCATGCCAATGATGAAAATACCAGTAGAATACTGTTGCGTGTTAGGAATAAGATTTGTTTTCTTCAGAACTGAATCTTCAAGGCATCGGTACTTACTATAATCAAAACAATTAAATATTGACAATCACACAAAAACATATACAATTTATTTTGATAAGAATATAATACCAAAAGGATATGCAGGAAGAGACTGATTGGAACCTCCGAATAGTAGATGTGGAAATTGAGGCGTAAGTGGCGAGTTGGTTTTATTGGATAATGGCGTACGTTGATTTGTAACTGATACACAAAATATAAATTGTCAATTGTTAGTGCGAGTGGTCTACAAAATGAGTCAAAAGTCGATTCACAGTCATGCATCTAGTATATACCACTTGAATCCGGTTGCGTGTTTGTAATAAAACTTGGTCTCTTTAAAATTGTGTCAACAAAACCTGGATTTTGCATCTAAATAAAATAAGGAAATGTTGCCAACATACTCTTGTGTATATTAGGATCACGATTCTCTAAATTCAACAGATTTGGATTGCGATGCAGCATCAACAGTACTCGAACGATGTCTGAAAACTGACAATAAGCAAAATCCATTCATAAGAGGTGAACAAAAGCTGCATCCACTAATAATTATCTGAGTATGCTCTAAAGATAAAACATACCGGGCTTGAGCTTTATCATTACATATTAACTATTTGTTTATTATTACATATTAACTATTTCATCCTCCCATATATCTAGGGAAATAAGAAGTACAATTTCCCTCTACAATTATAAAACATCAAACTTAATAAATCAATTCATAAAGTTGAGGGTAGTATAAGTAAAAATCTCTCATGAATCAAGAGATTTGGACCTCTAAAAAGATCTGTCTCATTGTCTGGGACAAATTTATCAAATTCTTCTCTGGGACAAATGATCAAACACGTTCTCATCAAAGTTTAAACCATTATGTATGTGTCTCACTATCTTCAAGAAAATTGCATCCATATCGCAAATATCAAAACAATTAACAATAGTTTTGGTTGGAAACATGTATCACATATATAATCAAACATTTATAAGTATCAATTATGGACAAAAGAAAGAATAATTGTCAAACTGCACATTAGGAAGGAAAGATACCTTCAAATTAAAAATTGTGTCTAACTTTTTTCTTGGACATATCATCGAACACCTCCTCAACAACGTTCAAACTGCAACTAAATTAAAAAAAAAATATATGAGAAAAGAATCGATTATATATATAAATATACATGATATGTATACTAAACACAAATTACTTTTACAGAGGTATACATGATATGTAAACTAAAGACAAAGTAGTTTGGACGAAGCAAATGGGGAGAGAGCAAGCAGAATTCGTTTGCGACCTGCATTATCGATAGTATAATAAACAACAAAAGGTAAAAAAAACATATACATCAATATCAACACACACATGGAATTTATCTATAGTGGTATCTGTCAATTGCCTTCAAACGATGTATAAGAATCATTATTTACTCCACAAAATAAACAGATTAGCAGAAAACATGATTATAGGAAGAGAAAAAGAATGAAGTCTCCATATAATAGAGATGTAGTATAACCAGAGTTGTTACCATCATTCGGAATGAATTCTTTACCTCTATGAATAACTCTTTACCATATGAATAACTCTGTAAAAGATGGACAATACACAATATTCAATATTCAATATTCAATATTGGCACAAAAGTTTGTTGCAGATTGACATTGTTGTTGATGAAATTTTGAGATCCCGAGGTTTTAGAATTTTGAATTCTTGTTGACGTGAAAAATGGATCTGTGATTTGAACAATTATCTTACTGATTGTTTAATTTGTTGTTGATTTTGAATATTTTAATCTAAAAAAATGTAGTTTAGGAATTAAAAAATAGGAAAAAAATAGCTAAATGGGTCGACCCATTGGTTATTTTAAAATAACCGGTTAAGTGAATGGACTAAAATGCCCAAATAGTACAAAAAAAGGTGAGTCTTCACTAGTGCTCATTAAGAATATATAGATTAAAGCCGAAACATTAAAAGTTTGGTTGGTTGGTACCTATTGAATTTACTTATTTACCCTTACTTAATTACATATAAAATCCATCCTACTAACTAATTAATTTCCTTTTTCAAATTAAATATATTACATTTTCTATTTTTCACTAACTAATTAATTTTCCTTTTCAAGTTAAACACAATATAAAAACATATTATAATTACTATTAGCTAATTAAATAATTTTTTCATTCATATTATCTTTTCTCTTTTTTCTAATTAAAATATCTCTTTTTCCAGTTATATCACGGGTTACCTTTTAAAAATCTTCTTTTATATTTTATTTTACTAAAAATTTTACTTTACTAATCAATCTCCTTTTTCAGGTTAAACATGTTACCTTTTTTTTAATAATTAAGCAGTTTCCTTTTTCAGGTAAAATATAATATCTTTTATATTTTATCTAATTAAAAAACAAATTATATTTAGTGTTAACAAATAAATTAATTTTTTATCTTTTTTCTTTTCTCTGAAATATTTTTTTCCCCAATTATATCACGGGTTACCTTTTTCAGCCAAAACAAGTTACCTTTTTTATTTTCTCTAACTAAAACCTCTCTTTTTTAAATTATATCACGGGCGATTTTATTTAATAAAATAAAATCATAATATTATAATGCTATTAATTAACCGATTACCTTTTCAGCTAAAAATGTATCATCTTTTTTATTTTTTCTAATTAAATTCATTTTTTTTAGAAATATCATGGGTAATATTAATTTCTCATTTTCTAAAAATACTACCAACAATTTTATTTATTAAAATAATAATTAAATTATAATTACTATAAACTAATCAATTACCTTTTTCACCTAAAGTATGTCACCTTTTAATTTTCACGTTATCTTTTTCTATTTTTTAAAACTAAAATCTCTATTTTTCCAATTATTTCACGAACGGTTCTAATTAATAAAATTAAATAAAAATATTATAATACTAATATTAACCGATTATTCTTTTTAGCTAAAACGTATCATTTTTTTTCCTATATTATCTAACTAAAATTCCTCTTTACAAATATCACTGGCAACATTAATTTCTCATTTTCTAAAAATATTTTTTGTAAAATAACATAATTAAATTATAATTACTATAAATTAATCAATTACCCTTTTCACCTAAAACATATTACCTTTTTAATTTTCTCTAACTAAATCCTCTCTTTTTCCAATTATATCACGGGCATTCTATTTAATAAAACAAAATAATAACTTTATAATTATTAATAAATAACTTATTACCTTTTCAACTAAAAACCTATCACATTTTCTATATTTTTTTTTAACTAAAATCATTCCATTTCTAGAAATATCACGAATAACATTTATATAATTATGATCATCATCTCATTTAAATATTTAAGTCTCCAAAATTCGTATTTAAAAAAAATTAATAAAAAATTTAATATAATATTAAAAAAATTCGGTGCATCGCACGGGTTTTAAGCTAGTTCTATTATATTAAAGCCGAAACATTAAAAGTTTGGTTGGTTGGTACCTATTGATTTTACTAATTTACCCTTACTTAATTATAGATAAAATATTATTTTTTTTAATATTTTATCTAACTAAAATTTTTGCTTTACTAATCAATTTCCTTTTTCAGGTTAAACATGTTACCTTTTCTTTTTAATAACTAAGCAGTTTCCTTTTTCAGGTAAAATATAATATCTTCTATATTTTATCTAACTAAAAAGTATATTATAATTACTAAAACTATTTAATTAATTTTTTCATTCAAATTATCGTTTCTCTTTTCTCTAACTAAAATATCTCTTTTTCCAATTATATCACGGGTTACCTTTTAAAAATCTTCTTTTATATTTTATTTAATTAAAATTTTTACTTTACTAATCAATCTACTTTTTCAGGTTAAACATGTTACCTTTTTTAAATAACTAAACAGTTTCCTTTTTCAAGTAAAATATATTATCTTTTATATTTTCCTAATTAAAAAACAAATAATAATTAATGTTAACTAATAAATTAATTTTTCATCTTTTCTCTTTTCTCTAACTAAAATGTTTTTTTCCCAATTATATCACTATTTAATAAAATATTTTAAAAATCCGTATACATTGTTTATAATAAGGAAACATTAGTATAATCCGTAAACATGAGAATATTAAATTATATTAAATTAAAATTAAAAAATATTAAAAATAATGATTATATAAAAACATAATTGTAATATTTGTTGAGTATTGAACACGATAAAAGAATACAGAGGGGGGGGGTGAATGGATTCTTGAACTTTTCTTGATTGAGTCTGTGTAGCTGATAAGTGTGTATGTGTGCAGAAATTAAGGTGCGGATAAGTAAACAACACAAGACACAATATCACTTTAATCTAATGTATATTAGATAAAGGTTGCTACAATCTGTGAATACAAATGGTAGTATTCTCAGCTTCGTTTTTCTCAGAGAGATATAGCTTACAGTGTATGAAAAACTTGACTCACGAAAGTTGCTAAGTTATGAAGTGAGGCTGTGTCCTTATAGAACATGGATACAGCCTGCTTACTACAAATAAGGTAGCTAAACAAATTACTTTCTAGTCTGTCTATCCTTTTTGAGTAAGCGTCCAAACGGTTACAGATTTGACTTTGCAAAGCCTGTTTAGATCCACTTCTTTAGCTCCTTGTCTCTTCTATATCTCTCCAAGCTTCCTTGTAGGCTTTCCAGAGCACGTTACAGATTGTGGTCCATAAAGTGCATTGGCTTGTTGCAGGTTTCTGACTTGTACAATTTCTTCAGTATTTTGTCTCCAAGAATGTATTCGAGAAGTGACTAAGTAAGTGATTCGAGAACTAGAATTGACTTGATCGATAACTCTGAGTTCTCGAATACTGTTACAGTGACATATCGAACCACTTCTCGAATAGCTCTTTTTCACCAGGATTCCTTGAGTTGTCGAATAGAGCATTTGACTTATCGAATCCTCGAGTTGTCGAATAGCTTTCTGAGTCTTTGAGATATCGAATGGAACTTTGACTTGTTGACTCTTTGAGAACTCGAATACCATCTTGACTTGTTGACTTCTTGAGTTCTCGAATAGAGTAGTAGACATATCGAATCCCTGAGATATCGAATGAGATATCGAACAGTGTATTCAGAGATATCGAATAGTGTCTTGAGATATCGAATCTCTGACTTCTCGAATGCTGGACTTCTCGAATAGACAAGTATACTTCTCGAATTGGTACTTAGGCAAATTTCTTCATTTCTTCAAATCCCAACTGTGATTATTTGGTAGTCTCTAACTCCTTGCTTGAGGCATGAACCATGGAACTTCTTTCAAGCATTATTTTAGACTCTATTTGTACAGTTACACAACTAGGATTTGATGCCTATTACAAGTACAACACAAACAGAAACTCTACAACTAGAGGTTCCCTCAGTTAAGAGGTCATGTAAGTAATGCAAAGCATTACAAACAATTAGGCTTGTTATTAGATGTATACAGGCATGCCTCTGTAACTAACAATCTCCCCCAAATTGTGAGTGAGACCCTTAGTCACAATTTCATGTCTGATAACAAGCCTAACATACATAAAGATAAAACTTTAAAAGTACAGGTATGTATTTTGATTGAACACATAAATGAAATTACAAGATAAATACTCTTACAGTATGATGAGGTACTAGCCATTTTCTTTTGATTGCATCTCCATTGCTTTGGCTTGTAGATCATCATATGCTTTCTGTTTCCTTTCTTTCTCCTTCCTTGCATTCTCATCTATTGCTCTCATGATTTCTGTCATAGCATCCAATTCTTCAATCATAATAGAGTTTTTGAAATCTTCAAGCACTGGCTTCAGAATGTTGGCAGGATAGTGACTGAGTAGGTTCATTCTTATATTGACATTATCTCCATTTCTCCTCCTATACTTCACCACATAGGGATCAAACTGAACTCTACACAATCCCTTTGCCCTTAGCTTTTCTGCTTCAATCTCCAGTCTATCAATTTCTTTCTCCCTTTCTAACCATTTCTCATAGCAGCCCTTCCTTATCTTCTCAGCATAGTCTTTCTTCATTTTCACAAAGTCAATCAATTCCAGCTTCCATACTTTCTCCACCTTGTCCTTAGAATCCAGCAATGCAATGATTCTTTCTATCTCATACAATTTACCCCAATGTTGACAACCCCCTTGTTTGAATTTCATTTCTTTCCCATCAGTGTACTTGATTACAAGGTGATCATCCACAATTGCAGCATAGCATATCTTTTGAGCTCTTAGAAATAGCAGTTGCTCTTCATCAAAGTCTTCATCAAGTGGCTGGAGCTTTAATCCTGGAATGATTGTTAGGGCTCTAGATTTGGATAGCTTCACTCTCCTTGCAGCATGTTTAAATTTTGTCCTCTTGACATGGTTGCTGGGCAGAAATCTTTGACCTTGGTTGGTAGACCATAGTAGTATTCCATTAGCAGATTGCTTTCTGAAACATACACATGGTTTCTTGACTTGAATCTTCTTCTTTTCTTGAGATGGTAAGACAGTTGCAGAAGCCATAGATGTAGATTTTGTTAGGTCACTACTAACAGTATTCACCCTAGACTTAGAGTCTTGTGTTGTGGTGAGGTTACTGCTAGCAATGCCTATGGCTTGCTGTCTTCCACTCTTTCTCACATATGTCTTACCCTGGTCATCATCTTTTTCATCCTTGTCCCCCTTTTTCTTCTTATCTTCATCACCCTTATCTCTCCTTTGATGTCTTCTCCTCCCATCACCTTTGTCTTCAGAATCATCATCCTTATTTCTCCTAGGTTGAGCCATCTCTGGAATTCCACCAGTTGCAATATAAGTTCTGAGGATATGCAGTGCCTCAATTTCTTCAGCATTTCTGGCTCCAACCTTCTTCTGAAGTTGATCAATAATAGCAATGATCAGTCTGTGATTTCTGGGGGTGAGATCATGAGGAATGACCAGTTGCTTGATATCTTCAATTCTGGTACCAGACTGATAGATAATTGTCCATGGCTTCTTGATCACTTCTGGTAGCCTTGTAGGTTGACCATTCCTCAAGTCATCAAACAGACTCTTGCTGTTGTCATTTTTCTTCTCAATGAGCTCTAGTATGGCATCTATCTCTGAGTGCTTTAAGTCTTGTAGAATCTGGTATGTTAGATGCCATATCTTTAGTTTGGACACCATCACTATCTCCTTGACCCATAAATTGTTGACTTGCTTGGGGATGACAGTGATGTAGTCTATCTGCTTCTTCACCTCCCTCAGATAAAACTGAGTGTCACCAACCTGTTCCCTTATGGCTTTCAGAAACTCCAAGAAGGCTTTATCATGATAGACATTGGAGTTAGCAACTTCTTGTAGCTTGGCCTCAGTAACAACTTTGACTTCTACAGGCTTGGCACTCTCAGCTATAGAAATTTGAGGTTTGTCAGATGGCATACTCCCTGCAACCACTGTGGTAGTTATTGATTGCTTTTGTCCTCCAGGAGTAGTGATGTGCACAGTTGGTAAGGTGACAACTGGCAAGATAGATGGAGGCTCATCTACTTTGGCTTTTCCCTTGCCAGGCACATTTTCTAGAGACTTAGTAGCCCTTTGTTGTCCACCTTCTTTGAATACTATGCCTTTCTCCCTCTTTGGCTCCCCCTTTGAATTTGAGTTCCTAGCCTTCTTCTCCCCCTTAGGCTTGTTGTCAGGCACAGAGGCTGTAGAGATGTCCTTTGGGATTGAAGATTCATCAGGTAGAGGGAGCCCCATATGCTTCATCATTGCAGCTAACATGGATTGTTGATGCAGAAGGACATCAGCTGTGGTGGATGCTTGAGTGTCCAACTGATCATTTAGCAATGCAACCTTTTCTGTGAGATGAGCATTGGTCTTGGTGAGAGTAGCTACCTCTTGCTCAAGAGTGATGACCTTAGTGAAGAGTTCATTGGCCTTGAAACCAGATAGAGATTGTTCCTGCAGTCTCTTCACTTCATATTTAGACATTTCATGCACAGGAACATCAGTCACCAGCCTATCTCCATAGAGATTCTTGAACATTATTTTCAGCATGGCATTGGCATCTGTAGTCTGGCCAGATAGATTCTGAAATTGATGACCCAGACCTGAGACAGCATCTTTTAGCACAGCCAACCCATTGTCCACCTTAATGCATGTAGAGTTGCAGTGTTTGATGTCCTTGAGCACACTGTCCAAGTGGGGAAATTTAGCATCAAAGGCCCTCTTGACTTCTGCTACTGAAGTGGCTGTCTTATCACATACCCTGTTGACTTCAGTTTTTACTCCTTTGCCAAGATAGTGTGCAGCCTTGAGGAAACCCTTGTAGGAGTCATTGACAGCTTCATACACTTCACCAGGTGACAGGGATTTAGCATTGGAGCCCAGTGAAGTGATGTATTCCTCCCTGAGATACTGAAGTGCTTCATCGAGAGTAATATCATATTTTCCTTGCAACCAGGCATCTATGTTGCCATCTCTCTCAGCATCATCAATGATCTTTGATTTCTGCACCTCCACATCATCCCTATGGCATAACAGAATAGCCTCATAGTCTGGATTGGGCATGTCTGCAGTGAGAAGGTGCTGAGCAATCTTTGTGAACTCAGGAATCTGATCCACAATTAAGCTTTGAAGTGCTTCAACCGTCAATTGTTGTGGAACAGACCCTGATCCTGAAGCACTGTCATGTTGCACAGGCTTCAGCCATTTTGACATAAAGTCAGAGCTAGAGCTAGGCAAGCTAGTCTCCTCAGTTACAGATGCAACTTCTGTAGCCGGATGGATGGACTCTACTACTGGTGTCTCCACAGAAGTGGGATGAATTACACCAGCAGTTGACACAGGCACAGAGTCTCTAGTAAAAACTAGGGGAACCTCTGTGTTTGTGATGGTGTCATTAGGATATGCCTCAGCATGCATTCCCTCACCATCTAAATGTGGGTTCTGAGTGGTGAACAAAGTGTCATGCACTGAGTCACTTGAAATTATTGGCTCATCAAGAGAAAAGAATTCTTGATGATCAATACCTTGCATCTCAGTTGCCTGAGTTGCAGGTTCCAAAGAAATTTCAGAGTTAGATTCTGGAAGAGAAGTGTGTTCTAGAGTAGATTTTGGCAACTCCCCCTGAGAGATAGAGGGAGTTTCAAAAGTGATGTGCTCTCCACTCAGTGTTGTGCCAGCCTTATCACTCCCATGTGCAGACTCTATACAAGAAGGTGCATTGGGGAGAATGCTTGATTCTATAGGTGCACCCTGTTGAGAGGATACACCTAGTGAGCTGTGTGCCCCTGATTTTACAACTTCAGCCATTTGTGTGACTGAAGAGGTGGTCTTAGTTTTCCTCTTCTTTGGCCTTTGTAAGGGTGACTCAGGTTCCTCACTTTCTAGCCCTAATTCAACAGCTAATGCTGCTTCAGATAAGATATTTAATGGTGCAGACATTACTTCCTTTCTCTTCTTTTTACTAACATCACCCTTTTGAGAGGATGATGCAGTTGGCTCAGTATGTGGGAGAGTGTTTGGTTGAGAGGGTTGGTTAGCAGGCCCTGGGTTAGCAGTTTGTTCTACTTGCTTGGGCTGTGCTAACTTAGATTTAGCATCAAATGTTGGCATGTTGTGGGGGTAAGTCTTAAACAAACTCTCCATATGGGGAGTTATGTTCAGTCTTACATCCACATCATTCCTAGTTTCCAAGTTACCAAAAATGAGTTTGGTCATGGACTTAGGATAGCCTATTTTATTTTTATCAATCCCAGGCAATTCAATCAACGAAGCATTTTTATAATTAAGTACAGATTGAATAAAGCGAGGGAAGAAAATATCAGTACCTCTCTTGGTTGTGTTCTTACCAAGTCTCCCATATAATTCTTGAAGTATGATTTGGCCAACATCTATCTTCTTTCCATAGGCCAAAGCATATCCAATTTGCTGCACAGGTGCACTGATTTGATCAAAGCTTGATTTCCTGGCAGTGAAGACTTGAAGAAGAGTTGCAAACACATAGCTCCACTCCTTTCTCAGATTCTTTCTGTTTAGCTTTCCAAGGTTAATCCCATCTGAGTAGTTTATGAATTCGAAGAATTCCTCCAACTCTGCAGTAGTGGCCATTCTATCAAATGATTCCTGTTGTAGTCCTAGTGCTTGGTTCATGTCTGCAGTAGTGATAGTGATATCCTTATCTTGAACCTTGCAGTAGATGACATAGGATGTGATTGCATTTTCCAGGGCTACAACCTCCACAATAGCAGTATTCCAGAATTGTTCCAGAATATCGAGATATAGAGTTGGATTGGCAGAGAGTGCTTCTTTGATGTATGATTCAGCCATCCATTTCACAAAGCACTTAAAGTTTGCATTGGGTGCTTCAACATCACTAGTTAGAGCGATGAAGTTGGTGTTGAACTTTACTGTTGCCATTTGTGTAGAAGAGAGAAAAGAAATTGAAGGTTGAAGAAGAAATTTGGCTTTTCGTAGCTAGGGTTCCAGGGGTTTAGAGAGTGTAGATGCTTGAGAAATCGAATGAAATGAATCGAATAGATGTGAGATTGTATAAGTATGAAGTGTTTGAATTGTCGATTAGCAGTTTTGTATCGACAAGTCAGGCATTCGAGAAGTAGAAAACAACTATTCGAGAAGTCAAGAATGGCTTAATCGATAACTCAAGCAGATAGAAACTCACAGCTGGCAGTTATCTAACTTAGAAATAATTCTAAATTAAATAAAATGTGTTTTTATGAGTGAATTAAATTTTTAGATAAAAATCCAAAATCGGTTAAAATTCAGCGAGAATTCAGCCTTTTCAAATGATTCGAGAACTCAAATATAGTGTTCGAGAACTCAGTCATTCGAGAACTCAGTTACTATATTCGAGAAGTCAATCATTCCTCTATTCGATATCTCAGAAAGACTCTATTCGAGAACTCAAGAGTACTCTAATGAGACTTATTAGAGATGTCGAATAGTGAATCATTCGAGAAGTCTGACTTATCGAACTATACCCATCACTCATAAAAATTTGATTTTCACTATCCTTTTAAAATCTACCAGACATATTCATTGAAAAATATTCTAGCAAATCAAATAGTGATTTTCTCAAAATTTCATAGAAATTTTAAGTTAATAAAAATATGATTTTCAACATATGCAACAGATTTGAAATATTTATAAATCATATTTCAGCCAACACTTACTCCAAAAATATTGAGAATTTAGATAAAGTAAGTGTTTACTGCTGCAACAATCTAGATTGATGTATTCACTTAGCCAGAATCTGAAGAATTCAGCATTCCAATTTCACTTACCAACCTTGTGAAGGTGGCTTCATCTAATGGCTTAGTGAATATATCAGCTAGTTGTTTATCTGTAGAGACATAATGCAACTCAATGGTTCCATTAGTTGCATGTTCTCTTATGAAATGATATCTGATGTCAATGTGCTTTGTTCTAGAATGATTGACAGGATTGGCAGCTATAGAGATTGCACTTGTGTTGTCACACATGATTGGAATTCTTTCCAACACAAGTCCATAATCTCTAAGTTGATTTCTAATCCAAAGCACTTGAGCACAGCAACTTCCAGCAGCTATATATTCAGCCTCAGCTGTAGAAGTTGACACAGATTGTTGCTTCTTGCTATACCAAGAAACTAACCTTTGTCCAAGAAACTGGCAGCTTCCTGAGGTGCTTTTCCTATCCACTCTGCATCCAGCATAATCAGCATCAGAGTAGCCAACCAGATTGAACCCTGTGTCCTTAGGGTACCATAATCCCAAGTTAGGAGTGCCCTTCAGATATCTAAAGATCCTTTTTATTGCAATCAAATGTGATTCCTTTGGATTTGATTGAAACCTTGCACACAAGCATGTAGCAAACATGATGTCTGGCCTACTTGCAGTGAGGTAGAGTAGAGAACCAACCATGCCTCTGTAGACTGAGATATCTACTCTCTTGCCTTTAGCATCTTCATCCAACTTAGTGGCAGTGGCCATGGGTGTCTTGGCAGGTGAACAATCTTCCAAGTCAAACTTTTTCAATAAATCCTTGATGTACTTGGTTTGACTGATAAAGATACCATCCTTCCTTTGACTGACTTGCAACCCTAGAAAGAATGTCAACTCTCCCATCATACTCATCTCATATCTGCTCTGCATGAGTTTAGAGAATTTCTCACACAGTTTCTCATTTGTAGAACCAAAAATGATATCATCCACATAGATTTGAACTAGGATCATATCATCACCATGCTTCTTGTAAAACAGTGTCTTGTCCAATGTGCCTCGAGTGAATTGATTTTCAAGAAGAAATTGTGATAGAGTATCATACCATGCTCTTGGAGCTTGCTTAAGTCCATACAGTGCCTTAAGCAATCTGTAGACAAATTCTGGGAAATGTGGATCCTCAAAGCCAGGTGGTTGTTGCACATAAACCTCTTCTTCCAACTCTCCATTTAGAAATGCACTCTTGACATCCATTTGATAAACTTTAAAGTTTGAATGAGCAGCAAATGCCAAGAATATTCTAATGGCTTCCAATCTAGCAACAGGGGCAAATGTCTCATCATAATCAATGCCTTCCTGTTGAGAGTATCCTTTTGCAACCAGCCTTGCTTTGTTTCTTATTATTACACCATCTTCATCCATCTTATTCTTCAGAACCCATTTCGTTCCAACAATGGTTCTATTCTTTGGTGCAGGCACAAGTTCCCATACTTTGTTCCTTTCAAATTGATTCAGCTCCTCTTGCATGGCAATAATCCAATCTGGATCCAACAATGCATCATCAAGTTCCTTAGGCTCAACTTGTGATAGAAAACATCCATAGAGGCACTCATTTTGAGTTGCTCTCCTAGTCCTTACTCCTGCATTAGGATCTCCAATGATTTGCTCTGCAGTGTGTGATCTATCCCATTTCCTTGAGTGTTCAGCCTGATTCCTCATCCTTGATGTTGCTTCATCATCCTCATCATGATCATCCTCATTTCCTCCCCCTGTGAAGTTGCCATTACTCACAGGTGTGTCTTGGATGCTTGTTTCTTCACTATTGATTGGCACAAATTCTTCTCTTGTATCATTATTCACTTGAGTTTGTTGAACTTGAGTTTCAACTCTAGTTTCAGTCTCTTCATCAGAATCATCTAAATTATCAAACTTCAATGGATCTTTGTCTTCATCATTGGCTTCTTCTAGTCCAGGTAGCTTGCTGTCATCAAATGTTACATCTGTGCTTTCCATAACTTTCTTTTGACTGATGACATAAACCTTGTATGCAATTCTTTCCATAGAATAGCCAAGAAAAATTCCTTCAAATGCTTTTGCATCAAACTTTCCAACATATTCAGAATTATCCTTAAGTACAAAGCATTTGCTTCCAAAAGTATGAATATACTTCAGTGTAGGCTTCTTTCCAGTCATCAAGTTGTAAGGAGTCTTTCCAGTGTTTTTGTTGATGAGGGTTCTATTCTGAATATAGCATGCAGTGCTCACAGCCTCAGCCCAAAAACATGTGGGCATCCTTGCATCAAGTAACATTGTTCTAGCAGCCTCAATTAGAGTTCTATTCTTTCTCTCAACAACTCCATTTTGTTGTGGAGTCCTTGGAGCTGAGAATTGCTGAGAAATGCCATTCTCTTTGCAGAATGCTTCAAGTGTGGCATTTCTGAACTCTGTTCCATTATCACTCCTCAATGCAATCACACTTGCATTGTTTGCCTTTGCTTCCTTGTCAACTTTCTTTATATGCTCAATGATTACTTGTGGAGCCTCATCTTTTGATGCCAGAAATTCTACCCATGTATACCTTGAAAAATCATCAACCATTACCAGGGCATACTTCTTTCTTCCAAGTGACATTATGTTGACAGGCCCAAACAAATCCATATGGATAAGTTGTAGTGGCTTGGTTACAGATGTCACTGTCTTTGACTTGTGGCTTGATCTCTTCATTTTTCCTTTTTGACAAGCCTCACACACTCCTTCTTGGCAGAATTCAAGTGTGGGCATGCCTCTCACTAACTCTCTTTTGACTAGAGAATTAATGGCCTTAAAGTTCAGGTGTGATAGTTTCTTGTGCCACAGCCAACAATCTTCATTTGATGCTTTTGAGTAAAAGCAACAAATTTTGTCCTTGTTTGCAGAGTCCATATTGGCTACAAACAGGCTTCCCTTCCTTACTCCAGATAGAGCAAAATCACCAGTCTTCTTGTGGGTGATCAAACATTCATCTTTGTCAAAATTCACCTTGAATCCTCTATCAGTAAACTGACCAACACTTAACAGATTATGCTTGAGCCCCTTGACTAGTGCTACATCTTCAATGATGACATTTCCAACTTTCAGCTTGCCATATCCCAATGTGTTACCCATGCTGTCATCTCCAAAAGCAACCATTGGGCCAGCCTTTTCCTCATACTGTGATAGCAGGGCCATATCACCAGTCATATGATTTGAGCATCCACTGTCCAAAATCCACATGACCTTCTTTTCACTTTCTTTGCCCTGCAAACACAAAGGTATTACTTTTCCTTTGGTACCCAAACTAGTTTGGGTCCATGTGACTTAGAGACAGTTTTATCATAAACAACATGCTTGTTAACTTTCTTAGTGTCAGTCTTCTTGTCACTGTTGGAAGTCTTAGAACCTGAGGTCTCAGACTTAGGTGACAAAGGTACCTTCCTAGCTTTAGGAGGACTTGAAGACTTTGACCTTGTGTAGTGTGTGTGTGAATTGTGACTGATACAACCATCAATGAACTGCCTTCTCAAATTAAAACAACTAGTCATGACATTCATATTGCATGGCATACAGTCAAATTTATCACAGAAAGGTGCATCTCTATGTCTTAGAGGCACAGAACAATCATAGAAAGGCTTAGACACACTACCAACAGGTTTCTTGCATGCATGAGTTAGATGATTGGTACTGAAACAGTTCTGACAAGTTTTCCTAGGGGCATTAGGCATATAAGCATAGTTGTTATCCTTGTTAATCCCTAACTTGCCATTTCTGTTCTGTTTCTTTTTAGTCACTTCCTTTTCTGATTCACTCTTCCCAGCTGGTACAAACTTAACAAACTTCTTAGGTCTTGGCCTATCAACTACTGGTTTCTTGGTCTTTGACTTGACACTCTCACCCTTAGAGGATGCTAGCTGTTCACTAGATTGTGCCTCATCCTCATCATTCAACATTTGTTTGATGAGTAAGGCATCCTCATCAATTTCAAATGTTGATTCCTTAAAAATTGGATTTTCAGTTTTTCTCAAAATGTGAGGCACTTTCTCATGAACAGCTGTGTCCTCTTCAATGACAGCATAGCCTTTCCTTTGCTTGAGAGAGTCATAGTCAAGTCCAATAGCTGCTTTGGGTTTAGCTTCAATTTTCTCACAGTAGGATTGCACTAAACCAGATGATTTCTTGAAAGTTTTAAGTTTGAATTCATTCTCAGCTAATTCATCCCTAAGAGCCTTCTCTACTTGGCTAGCACACAAAACCTTGTTCTCTAAATATTCAACTTCTTTCTTAAGGTTTTCTACTTGCATAGCAGTTAGCTCAAGTTCCTCATTCTTTTTGGTTAATACTTCATTTCTAGTTGACAATTTAGCAATCTCCTCATTAGCAGCAGTCATACTAGTATGAATATTAAACATTTCAACAGATAATTGTTCAATCATGGATTTGTATTCAGAAACAGACATGTCTATTGTAGTGAGAGATGGTACCTGAGAATCAGATGAAGATGAGTCATCCTTGGAGTTGGCCATCAAGGCATAATTGCAGAATTCTTGTTCTTCTTCATCACTCTCAGAATCATCCCAACACTTTCCTTCAGCTATGTAGGCCTTACCATGTGTCTGCTTTTTCAGAAGGGCCTCATACTTAGCTTCTAGCTCAAGAAAATCTCTATCCTTCTTTTTAGGCTTCTTGCATTCACTGGCAAAATGCCCTAGGTCATTGCATCTATAACACCTTACAGATGACCTATCCACATAACCGGTTTTGAATTTATTTCTGTTTGGTTTCACAGGTGCCTTGTTCTTGTAAGCTGAATGGTTTTGGGTTTTGGGTTTGAAGGGTTGATTTCTTTTAAATCTGATGTTTGGAAATTTTCTGGCCATGAAAGCATATGAAGTATTTTCCATCCCATCAAGTTCTTCCAGAGTGTAAAACTCCTCTTCTTCTTCCACCTTTTCCTCAACAGGTTCACTTACCCCAGCTTCAGTTTCTTCATCATCTGCCACCTCCTCTATCCTCAGTTGACTTGTAGATGCTTCTAGGTCCAGAATGGATTTGTTGACAATCAAGGCACATGATGTGTTTATCATCCTACCTTGGTTGGCTTGGATAGCCCTCTTCTGAAGCAACTCAAGTTCATGAGTCTTTAGGACTCCATAGAGTACATCATAGGTGACTTTGTTCAAATCTCTCTCTCTTAGAGAAATGACTCTTTGCTCCAGATGATTTGGTGAAGACAACAGAAATTTCATATTTAACTCCTTGGTGCTGTAAACCTTTCCATTCATCTGCAACTCAGTAACTAGCTTGTGAAACCTTTCAAACATCTCAGTAATGCTTTCCTTGGGCTGTGCCATGAAAGCTTCATACTGTGTGACCAGTATCTGTTTCCTGTTTTCTTTAACCTCATCAGTCCCTTCACACAACACCTCAATGTGATCCCACATCTCTTTAGCAGATGTGCATGATGCAATGTTTGCAAACATTGACATATCCATGGAATCAATGATGAGCAACATGAGGTGACTGTCAAGAGCAACCTTCTCCCTTTCTGACTCTGTCCACTTTGATGGATCCTTGGCCTCATAAGTTCTAGGGATTGTTAGGGTTCCAACAGTCTTCTCTGGTATCTCTTGTTGTGGAACAAAAGGACCATTCTTGAGAATCTCAGGATACAAGGGATGAGAGGCTTTGATGAACAACATCATCTTTATCTTCCAGAGGTTGAAGTTTTCTTTATCAAACTTAGGGACCTTCACCGTTCCTGTAGTCTTTGGTGTATTCGAACTCATGATCGTTTCTCTGTTTTTGAATAAACAGCCCGCTCTGATACCACTTGTTGAGTATTGAACACGATAAAAGAATACAGAGGGGGGGGGGGTGAATGGATTCTTGAACTTTTCTTGATTGAGTCTGTGTAGCTGATAAGTGTGTATGTGTGCAGAAATTAAGGTGCGGATAAGTAAACAACACAAGACACAATATCACTTTAATCTAATGTATATTAGATAAAGGTTGCTACAATCTGTGAATACAAATTGTAGTATTCTCAGCTTCGTTTTTCTCAGAGAGATATAGCTTACAGTGTATGAAAAACTTGACTCACGAAAGTTGCTAAGTTATGAAGTGAGGCTGTGTCCTTATAGAACATGGATACAGCCTGCTTACTACAAATAAGGTAGCTAAACAAATTACTTTCTAGTCTGTCTATCCTTTTTGAGTAAGCGTCCAAACGGTTACAGATTTGACTTTGCAAAGCCTGTTTAGATCCACTTCTTTAGCTCCTTGTCTCTTCTATATCTCTCCAAGCTTCCTTGTAGGCTTTCCAGAGCACGTTACAGATTGTGGTCCATAAAGTGCATTGGCTTGTTGCAGGTTTCTGACTTGTACAATTTCTTCAGTATTTTGTCTCCAAGAATGTATTCGAGAAGTGACTAAGTAAGTGATTCGAGAACTAGAATTGACTTGATCGATAACTCTGAGTTCTCGAATACTGTTACAGTGACATATCGAACCACTTCTCGAATAGCTCTTTTTCACCAGGATTCCTTGAGTTGTCGAATAGAGCATTTGACTTATCGAATCCTCGAGTTGTCGAATAGCTTTCTGAGTCTTTGAGATATCGAATGGAACTTTGACTTGTTGACTCTTTGAGAACTCGAATACCATCTTGACTTGTTGACTTCTTGAGTTCTCGAATAGAGTAGTAGACATATCGAATCCCTGAGATATCGAATGAGATATCGAACAGTGTATTCAGAGATATCGAATAGTGTCTTGAGATATCGAATCTCTGACTTCTCGAATGCTGGACTTCTCGAATAGACAAGTATACTTCTCGAATTGGTACTTAGGCAAATTTCTTCATTTCTTCAAATCCCAACTGTGATTATTTGGTAGTCTCTAACTCCTTGCTTGAGGCATGAACCATGGAACTTCTTTCAAGCATTATTTTAGACTCTATTTGTACAGTTACACAACTAGGATTTGATGCCTATTACAAGTACAACACAAACAGAAACTCTACAACTAGAGGTTCCCTCAGTTAAGAGGTCATGTAAGTAATGCAAAGCATTACAAACAATTAGGCTTGTTATTAGATGTATACAGGCATGCCTCTGTAACTAACAATATTAAATAAAATTTATATAATATAATAAAAGAAACCTGTGCATCACACGGGCATTGAAAGTTTGTCCGTTCGATCTTCGGTCATCCTAACTATTAAAATAAATAGTAAAATAATATAATTAGTGATAATTAGTCGATTGCTTTTTTTTAATTAAAAGAGGTTTACTTTTAATTGATTGATGATATTACCTTTTATAAACACCTAAGATATTATATCTTCCAATCAATAATATTTCTTTCTAAATAAAACATGTTAACTTTTATTTAAAATATAATCTTACAATAATTAATATATACCCAAAAAAATAACACTATATTATCTAATCACTAACAAAAGATAATAGACATATATATACAACGAATAATGACCGTTTTATTTTTAGTAAAAAATCAGAACCATTAGATCTAATGATTAGATGTATTATATGTTTAAATTAATTTACTAAAATTTCAAGGTTCGAATTCTGTCAGACATATTTTTAAAAAAAAAATTATAATATAAATTTTAAACCAATAATTTGCAATCATTAATGTATACTGAAAAATATTAAACCATTTTACTGTTAGATTTTTAGTAATTAATAAGAACCGTTAGATGTAATTATAAGATATATTTTATGATTAAAGTATTTTACTAAAAATACAAGTTTCGAATCCTGTCAACGACATATTTAACTTAAAATCCTATAATATTGTAAATTTTAAATCATGATTAACTAAATTTATATTAAATTATATTAAAATAATTTTTACAAAATAATGATTATATAAAAATATAATTATAACATAAAATAAAATTTAAATAACATATTAAAAGAAACCCGTGCATTGCACGGGTTATAAGCTAGTTCTATTATATTAAAGCCGAAACATTAAAAGTTTGGTTGTTTGGTACCTATTGATTTTACTAATTTACCCTTACTTAATTATAGATAAAATATTTTTTTATATTTTATCTAACTAAAATTTTTGCTTTACTAATCAATTTCCTTTTTCAGGTTAAACATGTTACCTTTTCTTTCCTTTTTAATAACTAAGCAGTTTCCTTTTTCAAGTAAAATAAAATATCTTTTATATTTTATCTAAACTAAAAAAACATATTATAATTACTATTAACTAATTAATTAATTTTTTCATTCAAATTATCTTTTCTACTTTCTCTAAATAAAATATCTCTTTTTCCAATCGGGTTACCTTTTAAAATTCTTCTTTTATATTTTATTTAACTAAAATTTTTACTTTACTAATCAATCTACTTTTTCAGGTTAAACATGTTACTTTTTTTTTTAATAACTAAACAGTTTCCTTTTTCAAGTAAAATATAATATTTTTTATATTTTTTCTAATTAAAAAACAAATAATAATTACTGTTAACTAATAAATTAATTTTTTATCTTTTCTCTTTTCTCTAACTAAAATATTTTTTTTCCCAACTATATCACTATTTAATAAAATATATTAAAAATCCGTATACATTGTTTATAATAAGGAAACATTAGTATAATCCGTAAACATGAGAATATTAAATTATATTAAATTAAAATTAAAAATATATTAAAAATAATGATTATATAAAAACATAATTGTAATACTAAATAAAAATTTATATGATATAATAAAAGAAACCTGTGCATCACACGGGTATTGAAAGTTTGTCCGTTCGATCTTCAGCACGGTCATCCTAACTATTAAAATAAATAGTAAAATAATATAATTAGTGATAATTAGTCGATTGTCTTTTTTAATTAAAAAAGGTTTACTTTAAATTGATTGATGATATTACCTTTTAAAAACATCTAAGATATCGTATCTTCCGATCAATAATATTTCTTTCTAAATAAAACACGTTAACTTTCATTTTAAAATATAATCTTACAATAATTAATATATACCCAAAAAAATAACACTATATCGTCTAATCACTAACAAAAGATAATAGGATAATAGACATATATATACAACGAATAATGACCGTTTTATTTTTAGTAAAAAATCAGAACCATTAGATCTAATGATTAGATATATTATATGTATAAATTAATTTACTACTATTATATTAAAGCCGAAACATTAAAAGTTTGGTTGGTACCTATTGATTTTAATAATTTACCCTTACTTAATTATAGATAAAATATTTTTTTATATTTTATCTAACTAAAAAATTTTGCTTTACTAATCAATTTCCTTTTTCAGGTTAAACATGTTACCTTTTCTTTCCTTTTTAATAACTAAGCAGTTTCCTTTTTCAAGTAAAATAAAATATCTCTATTATATTAAAGCCGAAACATTAAAAGTTTGGTTGTTTGGTACCTATTGATTTTACTAATTTACCCTTACTTAATTATAGATAAAATATTTTTTTATATTTTATCTAACTAAAATTTTTGCTTTACTAATCAATTTCCTTTTTCAGGTTAAACATGTTACCTTTTCTTTCCTTTTTAATAACTAAGCAGTTTCCTTTTTCAAGTAAAATAAAATATCTTTTATATTTTATCTAAACTAAAAAATATATTATAATTACTATTAACTAATTAATTAATTTTTTCATTCAAATTATCTTTTCTACTTTCTCTAAATAAAATATCTCTTTTTCCAATCGGGTTACCTTTTAAAAATCTTCTTTTATATTTTATTTAACTAAAATTTTTACTTTACTAATCAATCTACTTTTTCAGGTTAAACATGTTACTTTTTTTTTAATAACTAAACAGTTTCCTTTTTCAAGTAAAATATAATATTTTTTATATTTTTTCTAATTAAAAAACAAATAATAATTACTGTTAACTAATAAATTAATTTTTTATCTTTTCTCTTTTCTCTAACTAAAATATTTTTTTTCCCAACTATATCACTATTTAATAAAATATATTAAAAATCCGTATACATTGTTTATAATAAGGAAACATTAGTATTTTTTTTTTTGAAAAGCAAACGATATTATTGAGAATAATCATTGAAAGTACAGGCCACAATGAAGACTATCACACAGCTAAAATTTTGAGCCACTATTACAACGCATACTAGCTCACTAGATTAGCTGCATCTCACCAAGCCTATTCAACCCAAACCATGATGGAATTAACACCAGGCAAAAATGAGTTTATTCCTTGAAGCTCCCTGTTTTGCAAGATCGTCTGCCTCGCAATTCAACAATCTTTCCACCTTTTTAAAAGCCAAATTTGTATTCATCAATATTTTCTTGATATCATTGTCAGAAGTATGCTCAATACTGAACTTGGTTTTCTGAATCTCGTTGATCAGTTCCGAGGAATCAGTGTAGATAACACCCTGACTGGATTTCCACTGACTTGACATTAATTGTTTGACAGCATATAACAAGGCTTCCAGTTCACATTGCAAGGGTGAGGTCGCTGTAGATGGTCCAGAAAAGATTAAAACCAAGTTACCGTCAGAGTCTGTCACGTAACCTCCAATACCGGCTCGAATTTCTGCATTGCCAATCATTTTCCAAGAACCATCTATGAATCCAGTTAGTTTCGCATCACTAGCTATCAACATTCTTTTCCTGAGCTTGCTTGAACTTAGGACTAGGCCCATAGGATTTGAGCTCCAGATATTAGAGTTATCAATAAGGTTAGCAGCCTGACACCACATTTGGGACCTATAAACGATCAGGGAAGTCAAACTTGTTTTATGAATTTTCAAACCTTGAAAGACGGCTTGGTTTCTACACAGCCAAATAGTCCACAAAGTTGCAGCCCAAGTCACTTCCCAAGCAGTTCTGATACTTGGAGATTTAGAGATGGAATTCGAATGAAAATTGTGGCAATCTTGAATTTTTACATTCCACCATTTAGATACAAAATTCCAGGCCCATGAGGCTAACTCGCATTTCCAGAAAAGATGAGTTTGGGATTCTTCCTCGGAATTACACCACCTACAAAGATTAGAAATTGTGGTGCCTGATCTAATTCTGTTGGCTAGAAAACTGCAGGTAGGTAATATTTTCTGAAAATACTTCCATAGGAATACTAGAACCTTTGGAGGCACCTTAAATTTCCATAGGAACATCCATCTACCCTCCATCATCGAGTCTTCCTCCATCAGATCATATCCATTGGCTGCAGTGTATTCCTTGTTGACTGGCATCCAAGTAAGTTTATCACTGCCTATTTGCAATGTGATTTGAGAACAGACTGCCATTAGATTATTCACTAACTCTACTTCCCAATTTCTAAGCTTCCTATTCCAGAATACTTCACCTTGAATAGGATAACAGTCAATGAGAACCTTAAAAGCTCTTACGTTAACATGTTTCAACTTAGAGAGAGCATACAATCTTGGGTAGAGGGACATTAGGGTGCCCTCAGAATGCCAGCTATCTTCCCAAAATAAGACCTGTTCTCCATCCTTAATGTGCCACATGAATTTTTCTGCACCCAGTGATCCTTTTAGCTTCGAATTATTTGCAACCTCCAGAATGTCTGTGACACAATCTGACACCTTCTTTGATTGAAGAATTTTTTCCATCGAGAATATTAAACATGAGAATATTAAATTATATTAAATTAAAATTAAAAAAATATTAAAAATAACGATTATATAAAAACATAATTGTAATACTAAATAAAAATTTATATGATATAATAAAAGAAACCTGTGCATCACACGGGTATTGAAAGTTTGTCCGTTCGATCTTCAGCACGGTCATCCTAACTATTAAAATAAATAGTAAAATAATATAATTAGTGATAATTAGTCGATTGTCTTTTTTAATTAAAAAAGGTTTACTTTTAATTGATTGATGATATTACCTTTTATAAACATCTAAGATATCGTATCTTCCAATCAATAATATTTCTTTCTAAATAAAACACGTTAACTTTCATTTTAAAATATAATCTTACAATAATTAATATATACCCAAAAAAATAACACTATATCGTCTAATCACTAACAAAAGATAATAGGATAATAGACATATATATACAACGAATAATGACCGTTTTATTTTTAGTAAAAAATCAGAACCATTAGATCTAATGATTAGATATATTATATGTATAAATTAATTTACTACTATTATATTAAAGCCGAAACATTAAAAGTTTGGTTGGTACCTATTGATTTTAATAATTTACCCTTACTTAATTATAGATAAAATATTTTTTTATATTTTAGCTAACTAAAAATTTTTGCTTTACTAATCAATTTCCTTTTTCAGGTTAAACATGTTACCTTTTCTTTCCTTTTTAATAACTAAGCAGTTTCCTTTTTCAAGTAAAATAAAATATCTTTTATATTTTATCTAAACTAAAAAACATATTATAATTACTATTAACTAATTAATTAATTTTTTCATTCAAATTATCTTTTCTACTTTCTCTAAATAAAATATCTCTTTTTTCAATTATATCACGGGTTACATTTAAAAAATCTTCTTTTATATTTTATTTAACTAAAATTTTTAATTTACTAATCAATCTACTTTTTCAGGTTAAACATGTTACCTTTTCTTTCCTTTTTAATAACTAAACAGTTTCCTTTTTCAAGTAAAATATAATATTTTTTATATTTTTTCTAATTAAAAAACAAATAATAATTACTGTTAACTAATAAATTAATTTTTTATCTTTTCTCTTTTCTCTAACTAAAATATTTTTTTTCCCAACTATATCACTATTTAATAAAATATATTAAAAATCCGTATACATTGTTTATAATAAGGAAACATTAGTATAATCCGTAAATATGAGAATATTAAATTATATTAAATTAAAATTAAAAAAATATTAAAAATAATGATTATATAAAAACATAATTGTAATACTAAATAAAAATTTATATGATATAATAAAAGAAACCTGTGCATCACACGGGTATTGAAAGTTTGTCCGTTCGATCTTCAGCACGGTCATCCTAACTATTAAAATAAATAGTAAAATAATATAATTAGTGATAATTAGTCGATTGTCTTTTTTAATTAAAAAAGGTTTACTTTTAATTGATTGATGATATTACCTTTTATAAACATCTAAGATATCGTATCTTCCAATCAATAATATTTCTTTCTAAATAAAACACGTTAACTTTCATTTTAAAATATAATCTTACAATAATTAATATATACCCAAAAAATAACACTATATCGTCTAATCACTAACAAAAGATAATAGGATAATAGACATATATATACAACGAATAATGACCGTTATATTTTTAGTAAAACATCAGAACCATTAGATCTAATGATTAGATATATTATATGTTTAAATTAATTTACTACTATTATATTAAAGCCGAAACATTAAAAGTTTGGTTGGTACCTATTGATTTTAATAATTTACCCTTACTTAATTATAGATAAAATATTTTTTTATATTTTATCTAACTAAAATTTTTTGCTTTACTAATCAATTTCCTTTTTCAGGTTAAACATGTTACCTTTTCTTTCCTTTTTAATAACTAAGCAGTTTCCTTTTTCAAGTAAAATAAAATATCTTTTATATTTTATCTAAACAAAAGATAATAGGATAATAGACATATATATATACAACGAATAATGACCGTTATATTTTTAGTAAAAAATCAGAACCATTAGATCTAATGATTAGATATATTATATGTTTAAATTAATTTACTAAAATTTCAAGGTTCGAATTCTGTCACACATATTTTAAAAAAAAAATTATAATATAAATTTTAAACCACATAATTTTGCAATCATTAATGTATACCGAAAAATATTAAACCATTTTACTGTTAGATTTTTAGTAATTAATAAGAACTGTTAGATGCAATTATAAGATATATATTTTATGATTAAATTATTTTACTAAAAATTCAAGTTTCGAATCCCGTCAATGACATATTTAACTTAAAATTCTATAATATTGTAAATTTTAAATTATGATTAACTAAATTTATATTAAATTATATTAAATAATATTAAAATAATTTTTACAAAATAATGATTATATAAAAATATAATTGTAGCATAAAATAAAATTTATATAACATATTAAAAGAAACCCGTACATTGCACGGGTTATAAGCTAGTTCTATTATATTAAAGCCGAAACATTAAAAGTTTGGTTCAACGGTACCTACTGAATTTACCTAATTACCCTTACTCAATTACTGATCTATTAACTAATCAATTTCATTTTTCAGGTTACGCATATTATCTTTTCTATTTTCAAGAACTAAATAATTTCCTTTTCCAAGTAAAATACAATATCTTTTATATTTTATCTAACTAAAATTTCTCATTTATTAATCAATTTCCCTTTTCAATTTAAACATATAACCTTTTCTATTTTTCAATAACTAAATAATTTCCTTTTTCATTTAAAATAGAATATCTTTTACATTTTATCTAACTAAAATTTCTCCTCTTTAAAAACACTACGAGCAATTTTGTTTAAAAAAAATAACTTAATTATATATAACTGCTATTAACTAATCAATTACCTTTTTCAGTCAAAACACGTTACCTTTTCTCTTTTCTCTAACTAAAATCTCTCTTTTTCCAATTATATTATGGATGGTTACCTTTTTCAGCAAAACACATTACCTTTTTTCTTTCTTCTTACTAAAATCTCCATTTTTCTAATTATATTACAGGTGTTTCTATTTAATAAAAAAAATAATAATATTATAATACTAATAATTAACCAATTACCATTTCAGCTAAAAAATAACATAATTATATATAATTATTATTAACTAATCAATTACCTTTTTCAATCAAAACATATTACCTTTTCTCTTTTCTCTAACTAAAATCTCTCTTTTTCCAATTATATCATGGACTGTTACCTTTTTCAGCAAAACATGTCACCTTTTTTTCTTTCTTCTTATTACTAAAACCTCCATTTTTCTAATTACTATAAACTAATCAATTACATTTTCCACATAAATCATGCACGTTACCTTTCTATTTTCTCTAACTATTTTTTTTTTAATTATATCACGGACGGTTCTATTTAATAAAATAAACTAATAATATTATAAAAATTTTAATTAACCAATTAACTTTTTCAGCTAAAACATATCATCTTTTCTATATTTTCTAACTAAAATCCCTTTTATAATAGAAATACCACGGACAATATTATTTTCTCATTTTCTAAAAACATTACGAGCAATTGTATTTAGTAAAATAACGTAATTCAATTATAATTACTATAAACTAATCAATTACCTTTTTCACCAAGAACATATAATCTTTTTAATTTTCACTAACTAAATTCTCTATTTTTCTAATCATACCACGGACATTCTATTTAATAAAATGAAGTAATAATTTTATAATTACTAATAATTAATTGATCATTTTTTTAACTAAAACCTATCATCTTTTCTATATTTTCTAACTAAATCCCTCCTTTTCTAGAAATATCACGAATAACATTTATATAATTATTATCAAAAGATCTCATATAAAAAAGTAAGCCTCCAAAATTCATGTTTTAAAAAAATTAATTTTAATTAATGAAATTTTTTATATAATATAAAAAAATTCGTGCATCGCACGGGTTTTAGGCTAGTTTTTATAAATTTTATCCTCTAAGAATACATTTAATTTGACATGGTATTTATTATATATGGTTTACTAACCGCTCAAATTTTATATCATTTTTTATTAAAAATTGCATCATATACAAAATCAATTTCTATATAATTTTGTGTACCAACTAATTTTTTTACCTAATCTTTTAATCTGTACTGTTGAATTTTTGTAAAAATTATTGAAAATATGAAATTGAAACCGCATAGATATAGAATTTTTCTACCCTAGATTTTCTTTACCCATTTCTTTTTCTCTCTCTTTTTTTTTTTTTTTTTTGCAATTTCAAAACCTTACTAGAGGGTATATTAACAGTTAATTTAGCTGAGTAATTGAATTGTTAAGGTCACACAATATGATGACCCCGTACTACTTTAATTATAAATAATCCAATTAAGAAATATTCGTAAAATTTAATTGAGGATTTTAAAAATAGAATCAACAGAAGATTAATTGGTTGAATCGGAAATTTTTAGAACAATACCTTTATTTTTTTTTGTTAGCCGCCTTCTTGAAACTTAAAAATTATAGAGCTTTAAAAGATATGATTTTTAATTTTTTTTTTTACAAAAATACGATTTTGTTATCAAATGTAAATGAATGTAACCAGATGCAACTCAAATGCAATCCACATCAATTTTAAATAATTTTCAGAAGAAGGTAAAAAAAAATTTATATTTGGTTGCAAATTGTATTTTTACAAATATTTTCAAAAACTAAAAAAATCGCAAAAAAAACTTTAAAAAGGTAATATTTTTAATAATTTCTTAAAATTATATCTGCCCATTAAAATGTGAATATGACAATTCAGCCATTAAAATGTTACATTCGATAAAATAATCATTTAAATTTTCGTTTACGTATTTGATAATTCAGGCGATGTCTTTTAAATAAGAGGTTTTTTGATAAATATATATAAAAAAATAATTTTTTGCAATTTTACTTTTCTTTATACAAATCATTTGCAAATTTACGTTCTAATTTGCAATTATACTTTTTTCTTTATAAAAACTGTTGGAAAAGTCGGGATCGAAGGTTGAAGGGTCGGGGTCGGGTCGGTCGGTGGAGTTTCACCTGCAACGCCGGTCAGAGAAGACGATGGGGAGAAGGCGGTGGAAATCGGCAACTAACAGCAATCTCGAAGCTCGCCGGAATTCTTCGAAACTCGCCACCAAATCGGAGAAGACAACCACAAACACAATTTTAGTTTTCAATTGATGCCGGAAACGGTGACGAATTCAACGAATCTATTTTTAAAAAAAATTGATGATAGATTGAAACAAATCTGGAATGAACAAGCAAATTCCATCGGAGTAATAACATCGCCGGAGAATTGCTTGCAGGAGGAGACTTCAGTTGTATTTGGCAGAGGTGGGCGGTGGGGGTGGAGAATACGGCCTGCGGCCACGATCTGAATAAGGACGTCGGAGGAGGTCAGAGGTATTTCGCAGAGGTGGCGTTAGAGAAGGAGGTGGAGATCGTAGGAGGTCGGGATCGGAGATCGGAGGAAGTCGGGGTCAGAAATCGGAGGAGGTGGCGGCGTTGATCGGAGAAGATGGTGGTGGTTGCGGGAGGGCGGGAGGGAGGGAGATGGGGATGGGAGATAGTCGGGGACAGAAAAGAGAACGTATGAAACAAACAGAAATCGTAAATTTGTAATTAAGTTTGATAGTTGGTATATTTGCAAAAAGATATGTAAAATCCTGTATAAATGGTCAATTCTCTTTAAATAATGACAATTAATAAGTCTCAAATTCCTTTTTTAGTTTGCTCGGGTGATATTAACATATTTTAGATGTAAGTCGTCAGAGTCTTAACTATTCAAGGTAATTCGTTCCGTACACATCTATTATTGTAATCTCAACCATTTCATGTAATTTGTAATGTAAATAGTACGTTACAACTTACAACCCAAAGTAAGTATTCCATACAGTATTATCTTTTGGGAGAGTAATATTCAGGCTTGAAAGTTAGAAATGTGTTTCCAATTTTTTATGATGCTGAAACATCAAAATTCCTGGGATGGAAGACCGATAGTATATGCTAGTTTATTTGTAGGTTTTACTTTTGGGATAGAGACTATCACTGGGTCTGGTAATTTAAGGAATAACTACAAAATTGTTAGTCATTTTTTTAATGGGTTAAATATCTTATTGGTTACTGAAAGGATTAAATCTCAAATCAGTCACTAAGTGAAGACCTATTATCAATATCTTGATGATACTTATCGGGGTCTCTAATACATCATTTTAGTAGTCGATAATGATTAGTCCGTTAATCTTAACTTTTGACCTAACGGAAAATGTCTTGACTTTGAGGTGAACACTTATTTTTTTGACTAAGCAATGACGGAGCAACAAGTGGCAAATGACTAGATAAATTGTGGAGCTTATCACATAACAGACCATGTGTGTATATTAGTATGGGTCCTGGTCCCTGACAATCGATTGTCAGGGACCGTTTATCTAACAATCAGTTTCCTGGCCGTTCGATCATTGATCTAACGGTCAGGATTTAAAAAACAATTCGCCCATTCCGCGGTAATTTTTCGTGAAACACTATTCATCCGCGCAAATTTTTCGCGAAAGGCTCTATCCCTTCCGTGGATATTTTCTGCGGAACGTTGTACTCAATTTTTCAGAGTGGGGGAAAAGTGGGCTGGGGATTAAAAAGAAATTCAAGACTTGTTTATTGGTTTGGTGGTTGAGAGAGAGTGAGTGAGAGGAGAGAGAGTTGATTGACTTCATTAATTTATTTGTTTGGTGGTTGAAGTGTGTGGGTGATGTAGTTGTTTCATAAATCAGCAACACACGCAGGTAAGAGAAGGTGACACGCACGCAAGAAGTTTCTTTGTTTATAGGGCGCGTGGCGCACACTTGTTGTGTGCGCGAGTGTAACTTCCTTGCCGACAGCTTCTCTGCACTGTCTGTTCTGTTTGTTTGTTGTCCGTTTTAATTAATTCATTTGCTTCTTTTTGAATCAAATTGCCTGTGATTTCATATTCCAAAAAGACAAGAAAATATTTTTAAATAAACTTAAAACAGACCGGAGCATTTGTAACCACATAAGTAGTACAAATCCTGACTTCGTTATTTTGAAAATTGAGTACAGCGTTCCGCGCAAATTTTTCGCGGAAGGGATAGAGCCTTCCGCGGAAAATTTGCGCGGATGAATAGTGTTCCGTGAAAAATTACCGCGGAATGGGCAAATTTTTTTTTAAAATCCTGGTCGTTAGATCAACGATCTAACGGTCAGAAAACTCATTGTTGGATAAACGATCCCTGACAATCGATTGTCAGGGACAGGACCCTATTAGTATATATAACACCCACTATGTATATTAAGAACAGTTCATGTAATTTCTTTCAAACTCCATAGCATACGAACACAGCATCCACTGGGATTCCAAATTCTTGCAGAACCTCTTACCTTCCCCAGCTTCACCTCATCCTCTGAACACCTCACCTTCGTATTTATTCTTGAAATTACATTGTTGGTCAGTACTTAATATTTTTCAGAACATTAAATACATTAATACATAGCTCTACACTTAAACAAAGAGAATATTCCAAGGCGATCGCTATGGTTTTTTCCCAGAACTAGTTATCTAAGAACTAAATATAGCAAAGCCACACAAAGGGCTGGCTGTCCATCCATAAGAGTGCAACTGGAAAATCTGAAACTGTAGCTGGGAGTATTGGTATTAACCAGAATGTAGGAGTTATTGATGCCTGTCATGTGGCTCCAGAATCTTCTCGTGTTATTAAATATGGTTGTGAATTTGTGATGAGAGGTGGAGAAATGGTGCAGGTGACGGCTATTTAATATACATCATAGAGAGTATAAAATTTCACAATTGTGAATATTAAGCTAAAAAAAAGTTTCTTACCTGCATTTGTTTGATAAGCTGACTTTGTTTTAATCAAGTGAGCGACAAGCTCTATATTCTAAATAAAGCCCCTGCATTTTTGTTTGATAAGCTGACTTTGTTTTAATCAAGTGAGCTACAAGCTCTATATTCTAAATAAAGCCCCTGCATTGGCTAGAAGGAAGCTCCAGCGATGACTATTGCTCCTGGTAGTAATGGGCACGATGTTTGTTTACGTGTGTGATTCTATCCTATTATAGACAGACCACAAGCTTTCAGTGGTCGTTTGTTGTCCACATGAATGCATAGATGAACCTAACTGTACGAAATGGATTTTGAATTTTTTTTTAATCCCAAAAGCTTGTTGCAAGAGGGTCATAGAGAAGAGGAGTGTATCAAGGACGTGGAGAATGATAAAGAATTGTATGAGGATATTGTAGAATATTGTTTATCTACATATATGAACATCAGGGGTTGTACACGTCATATCATCACATTCAGCAAAGTCAACGATGCCATGTCACGATCAAAATGTTTTCCGTTAGGTCAATTAGTCAAACTAACAGATTTGTCATTATCGGCTACTAAAGTGGTGCTTTAGAGACCCCAATAAGTATCATCAAGATATTGATATTTGGCTTTCACTTCAGTGACCAATTTGAGATATAACCCGTTACTGAAATGTATCAAGATGGTCATTGAACTGAAAATAAACCATTTCCTGCTATGTTAGGTCCAGAATAACGTAGAAGGGGGGTTGAATACGTTATTTCGAAATATTTGGATTTTTGAGATGTGAAAAATAAGGTCAACAACTGAATCAAAATAACACAATCAATTCGGGAAAATATCTTTGAATTGATAAAAACCGAGGGGTGTTATAACTTCTAATCCAGTGGATTAGCTTCAAAATCCAGAACACTCCTATGGATAGTTTAGGCACGAGGACCTTCTACCCGACACTTCCTGAAAGCGGGCTAAGCCGGCTTTCCTACTAGATGGACTGTCTAGCAGCTTACACAGAGAAGATATAAGAGAGAGAAGAGAGAGTTGTGTGTTGAGGTGTGTTTTGAAATGAAATACAACATGCCTATTTATAGATTTTAGAAAGTCACTATTTGGCACTATTCCAACAACCCCCAAATACTATTCCAACAACCCCAGCTACTATTCCAACAACCGCAGTTACTATTCCAACAACCGCAGTTACTATTCATATGAATAGTGATTTCGGTTACTATTCATATGAATAGTGATTTCGGTTACTATTCATATTCTCTTCTGTTTATTTTGTTGTTTTAATTCATCTCAGAAAATAATTCAAGTACCAGATTAATTTAATTATTTTGTTATAAATAATTAATCTGTTACTTATTTAATTTTCAGAGTAAATTAATTTTTGACAATACCTTGAGATATTATGATCCTTGATCGTCAATAGGCTTTGGCAATTCTTTCTGTGAATTAATGTGTTGATCCTTCTCGTATGTGCTGACGCTTAGTGCACTGGTCTGGTTCACAAGTGACTAGCACTGATCTTGATCTTCACACCTTCGTTACATTTCAATTGATTAGCCTGCAGCAGTATCTTCAAATAATATAAATACATGGAATCTTTTGGCCCTTCAACTGAATCATCTGTACATCTTATTTTGTCACTGAGGCTTGATCATGTTAATGAACTTCTTTCAGCGACTTGATCCTTGTCGGTGCCTGTTCTTCAAATTTCACGATCTCTGTATAGAGTTAATATTATTTATCTTTTATCCTAGTTGAGTTATATATGTCCTCTATTACATATTACATTACATTATGCTTTACAATCTCCCCCTATTTGATTGTTAGGGTTTGACAAGCAAATTCCTAGGGGATAACTCAACTGATACAAGAAAAATGAAATACAAAGATAAATAATATTAAAGTGCATTCTGGATCATATATATACATTTTCCAGATTTCTAAAAATTAACCAAGTGCAAGACAATTGTTCCTGTAGACTGAACATATCTTCAAGTTTGCCTTTGCTTTCTTTCCACATAGCACTAATACTCCCATTAGCTTTTTCTTTCCCAAAATAAAGTTAATTCCGTGTCAACAACCTTTTCTTTGCCCTTACGCCTAGTAGATTTTTCTTGGTCATCCACCTTCTCCCCCTCAGTTGGGTTATCCTCCAGAGTAGTAGGATGTGGAGTTGGTAAATTAGACGAAGCTGTCTTCCCCAAGGAATGAATTTCATGACTAAACTGGGATGCCATGGAACTTAATTGAACCTGGAATGCATCATGTTGAATAAGTTGCAAATTTTTTATTTCTGCAATGGACTTACAGATATTTTGCAACTCTTTCTCCATTGTTTGGACCCGTGTAAGGAGTCTGCTGTATTCCTTTCTGGTTACAGGTGCATGTGGTTTAGTAGGTTGCTCACTTGTACGTTCTGCAGGTGTTTCACTCAACACTCTATATTCACTCGGTTTAGTGGTTTGGGTTACACTTACATGTTCTATTTGTGTTTCCCTCAACTCTCCTCTAGAGCTTCCACCAATATGTGTATCTGCAAATGAAATCATCCTAGCCCCTTTTTCAGAGGTCACGGATGGTGCAATGAAAGTTCGTGAGCTTTCGTCCTCACGTGAAGTGAGTTGCCGACCACTGGTAAAGAGAGGTAAATCTCGAAAGAGATCCAGAGATTTTTCCTCTGGGAGGTTAAACTTGAATCGATTAAATGGCACAAAACCCAAGTTTCCCTCGTATGTCTGTGAAGACAATTGGTTCATAAAAGAACCTCCTACTAATGGATCTTTCCGTAAAATGGAAGATTCACCAGTTGCTCCCGTCAATTCAACCTTATTTACACTTTCACTCATTGGATAAGAAAGAATTGTTTCACTAACAGTTGCCGTTACCTCAGGTTTATTGGGTTTACTCCGTTTAGAATGAGGTAGAGCGACTGATGTAACTAACTCCTTATGTGGTTCTGCTGAGGCACTATCTCCCTCAATAATTTGAATGACTGGCCGTTTAAGTGACAAATGAGGTGTAGTAGTTTGTTGTGTTTGTGTTTGCATTTGTAGAATGGGCTCTTCGACCTGTGTTAGAGTCGGTGGGATTTCCTGCTCTTGGTCGGGTAAGATGGCCACTGGGGGCTGTAAAAACTGTATTTCCTGTGACACAATAGGGAATACAGAGGTTGAAATAGCAGGGATTGAAATATTACCTTGTCGTATACCTGCTCTCACTGGTCGTGGTAACAACGGAAGTGGGACAGTCTTTAGATATTCAGTTAGGACTGTAGGCACATCCGTATATTTCTTTTTGCTTATGTAATTAATTACATTCGTCTTTATGGAAGAACATTCCACCTTTTGACCATTTTCCAAGCGTACCCTGTCTTCATCATTCAAAAAATCATTTAATATTACTGTAGAAACCTTGGATATAGACATTTGACATTTTGAGTCCGAACATCTCTTGTTCCCAAGCGTTTCATTTTTAAAATGATTTGACCAAGCACTATTTTTCCAAAATTAATCCTCAAATTATTGGCGACCGCATACCCTATTATTTGAATAAATTCAGGTATTCGATCTTGATTTGTTCTATCTGAGGAAAAAACATGGTTAAGAGTGTGAAAGAAGAAATTCCAACACTGGGTTAGAAACGTTCTAGATAGATTACCAGTATTGAAATTGCCATCTTGGTACCTTATAAAGCGAAAGAACATTTCAATCTGTTCGGGTGTAGGATCAGAAACGAGATTTTCCATAGGAAAATGAAGAATTCGATTAACATCTCGTTCAGTGACCCTAATCGACCTACCAAATAGTCGATATGTGAATGCACACCCGTCCTGTCCAGAAGTGTTAACCGCACTGCAATATAGTTCACGCAATGCATCATGGTTAAGCTGCACCTGTGTAACTAAAGCATAGCGAATTAATGAATGTTCATTCAGAAATTGTGTCCAAGCCCGAAATTGCTCATCCTGAATGGTTTCGATTTGCTGAATGGAAATAGGATTAAATTTAGCAATTAAAAAGCTTCCCTGCAATGCCATTTTCAAAACTTTGACGAAATTCAAAAACAAGGGTTAGTGCGTATAACAAGAATATGAAATCCGCTCTAAAAACCACCAGCTAGATTGTGAGATTTTTCCCGGTCAAAGCTTGAAATATTCAGCAATTGTGTGTATATGCTCTGTATATCTGAAAAATGATGATGTTAAACACAAACAAAAACTCATCATTTATAAGGTTTCAAGTATTAGTGGGTTAGGTGTAATAGTGACAGGTTATGTTTGAAAAATAACACCGCTCAATAATTTCTCACCTAACTACCTAATTAGCCGAAAAAACATCTTATCACCAAAACCTGTCGGCCGAAAAAACATCTTATCGCCGAAACCTATCAGCCTATACACATACACATATTTAATACTTCTAATTATTATGGATTTAAAAATAATCACACAGTAAATCAAGAATTAATCCACAATAATCAAATAAACTCACAATTAAATAGACATAAAATTAACAAAATATCATTAATTGATATATGTCAATAAAATATTTATTTAATTATGCTACAATTTATTTTAATAATCAAATATCAGAACAGGTGAGATCAAATCTTGAATTGCTTCAGTAATGATATCAATTATTAAAATAAATATCGAGTACACGAGTATTACACAAAGATATAACATGCAAAACTGTTAATACTCAAGTATCGCCTCAGTAGTACCAACTAATTACCACAAATTTCTAACATTTAAACACATGGCAACTAATTAGTAGATAAAATCATGAAAATGTACAACAACTTACATTTATTGACTTCCTGTTAAGAGGACAGGTTTAACATGCCAAATTCACTAACCAACCTGTTGAATGTAGATTCATCAAGTGGTTTCGTGAAAATGTCTGCAAGTTGTTGCTCAGTGGGAATGAAGTGAAGTTCCACACCATGCATAACATGTTCACGAATGAAATGATATTTTATGTCGATGTGCTTGGTTCGAGAATGTTGTACTGGATTATTCGAGATTGCTATGGCACTTGTGTTGTCACAGAATATGGGTATTTTGTTCAGCAACAGACCATAATCCATGAGTTGATTCCTCATCCACAAGATTTGTGAGCAACAGCTACCAGCTGCAATGTATTCTGCCTCTGCTGTAGATGTGGCTACTGAATGCTGCTTCTTGCAACCAATCTCCTTCCAAGGAATTAACAGCTTCCAGAAGTACTCTTGCGATCAATCTTGCAACCAGCATAATCAGAGTCTGTATAGCCAACTAGGTCGAAACCCGTATCCTTAGGATACCAAATACCAAGATTCGGAGTACCCTTAAGATATCTGAAGATACGTTTCACAGCTATCAAATGTGATTCTTTAGGATCAGCTTGGAACCTCGCACATAGGCATGTTGCGAACATTATATCTGGTCTGCTTGCAGTGCGGTAGAGTAGAGAACCTATCATGCCCCTATAGCTTGATATGTCAACTCGTTTTCCAGATTTATCTTGATCAAGCTTAGTGGTAGTGGCCATGGGAGTCTTTGCAGGTGCTGAATCTTCAAGATGATATTTTTTAAGAAGATCCTTGATATACTTGGATTGACAGATAAAGATACCATATGTTCTTTGGCTTACTTGCAATCCAAGAAAGTAGTTCAGCTCTCCCATCATGCTCATCTCGTACCTACTCTGCATCAACTTAGCAAACCTTGCACAAAGTGCATCATTCGTAGAGCCAAATATAATGTCATCAACATAAACTTGCACAAGTAGAATATCATTTTTATACTTTTTATAGAACAGAGTTTTATCTATGACACCTCTAGTAAAACCACTTTCAAGTAAGAATTCAGCAAGAGTGTCATACCATGTTCTAGGCGACTGCTTAAGACCATAGAGAGCTTTGAATAGAAGGTAGACGAAGTCCCCACATTCAGGATCAATAAAACCAGGAGGCTGTTCAACATAGACCTCTTCTTCAAGCTCACCATTCAAGAAAGCACTTTTCACATCCATCTGATATACTCTGAAGTTTGAATGTGCAGCAAATGCCAGAAACATCCTGATGGCTTCTAGTCTAGCAACTGGTGCGAAGGTCTCATCATAATCAATACCTTCTTCTTGAGTGTAGCCTTTGGCAACCAGTCTCGCCTTGTTCCTTGTAACTATTCCATTCTCGTCAAGTTTATTTCTGAATACCCATCTTACATCAATTACAGATTTATCCTTTGGTCTGGGTACCAGCTTCCAAACTTTCTGTCTTTCAAACTGATTGAGTTCCTCTTGCATTGCAATCACCCAATCTGGATCTTCCAGAGCTTCTCCAACCTTCTTAGGTTCAATTTCTGATAGAAAACCAGAATACAAGCATTCGTTCTGAGTAGCTCTTCTAGTCTGAACTATTGAGTCAAGATCACCAATGATCAGATCAAAAGTATGATCTCGATTCCAAACAGTTTGCTTGGTAGATAAGATCTGGATGATTCCCCATTATTAGCATTCTGACTAGTGGATCATTCTCCTGCTCCCCCTGAGTTGTTGCTTGTCTGATCTGTAGATTCTTCAACTTGAGGACTAGAACCAGAAATAGTCTGACTTTGAGATCCTGTGTTCCCACTGCCATTACCAGAATCTGGATCATCATTATCATCATTACCATTATTATTTACATTATCAACAGCAACCTCAGGTTCAGTTTCATCATCCTCATCATCAGAAAGATTCTCAAAAGCTAGAGATTCATCATCATCTTCTTTCTGAATACTAGGAGATCTTGCATCGTCAAATCTCATATTAAGGCTTTCCACAACCTTCTGACTATCGATCACATACACCTTGTACGCCTTAGACTCCAATGAATACCCTAGGAAAATGCCTTCATCTGCTTTAGCATCAAACTTACCAAGATGCTCATATCCATCTTTAAGAGCATAGCATTTTCCTCCGAACACATGAAAGTACTTCACGGATGGTTTAGTGAGGGCCATAAGCTCATATGGTGTCTTCTCATACATTTTGTTGATCAGGGTTCTATTCTGAGTATAGCAAGCTGCATTGACTGCCTCAACCCAAAAATAGGTAGGAAGTTTAGCTTCATTCAGCATTGTTCTAGCAGCTTCAATCAGTGTTCGATTCTTCCTCTCAACCACTCCATTCTGCTGCGGAGTCCTGGGTGCTGAAAACTGTCTTGAGATACCCTTCTCAGTACACCAGCTATTGAGAACTGAGTTTCTGAATTCAGTCCCATTATCTGATCTAATTTTACGCACGGGCACTCCAGCTTCTAGCTCAATCTTCTTTATATGATCGATAATCATCTGCACTGCTTCATCCTTAGAATGCAAGAATAACACCCATGTGTATTTGGAATAGTCATCCACAATTACTAAACAGTATCCCTTCTTGGACATAGACATGCCATTAACTGGATCAAACAAATCCATATGCAGAAGTTGCAGTGTTTCAGTGTTTCAGTGATGTCTGATATTGTCTTCCTTTTGTGCGATGCTCTCTTGGACTTTCCCTTTTCACATGCTGCACATAGTCCGTCAGGACTGAACTCCATCTCGGGTAATCCTCTCACAAGTTCCCTCTTGACTAGAGAATTCATAGTCTTGAAGTTAAGATGTGAAAGCTTCTTATGCCATAACCAACTGTCTTCTGAAGATGCTTTACCATAGAAGCACTTGACTTCATCATTGCCAGAGTTCCAGTCAGCTACGAACAAATCACCCTTTCTCACTCCTTGCAAAACGAGCTTCTCATCCCTCTTGTTACTGATCAGACACTTCTCCTTCTTGAATAAGACTTCATATCCTTTATCACAAAATTGACTTATGCTCAGAAGATTATGCTTTAGACTATCAACAAGAGAGACTTCTTCAACGATGACATTCCCAAATTCCAACAGCCATATCCCGTAGTGAATCCTTTGCTGTCATCTCCAAAGGTAACCACTGGGCCAGCTTTCTCAACCACCTTTGATAGCAGGGCTCTATCACCGGTCATATGTCTCGAACATCCACTGTCCAGAATCCACATGACTCGCTTTTTCTTCATGCCCCGTATTCAAAGGAGATTAAGTTTTCTTTGGTACCCAAACTTGTTTGGGTCCAGAGAGCTTAGACACATTTGCATATTTAACAGATTTCTATGCAGATTTAGCATTTGCCTTGACTATCTCCTTTTCTCTTACAGAGGCCTCAGTAGAATTGCTTCTAGGCTTGGGAGAAAAGGATTCTTTCCTAGATTTAGGTGGACTAGCAGTCTTAGGTCTGTTATTTCTATCATGTTTTGTTTTCTTGCTTTTATCAACATGTGAACAATTATTAACAGCAGGAGATACATGTGTCACATTTAGAAAAGCAGTCATAAGATTAACAGTGCATGATATGCAAGCAGTTGAAGCACACTTAGAATGAACAGGCATGGCAGACATGTTATGAACATGAGCATTAATATTATGATTATTCTCTACTTTAACATTCTTACATGCATGAGTGAGATGAGCAGCAGAGTTGCAGTTGTTACATAACTTCCTAGGACCATTTTTGCCCATCCTTCCATTTCTGTTCTTCTTAGCCTTAGACTCATTTTGATCACCTAGTTCAGTTTTAGGTTTTACAAATTTGACAAACTTACTAGGTGACATTGCCTTTTCATTTCTTTGCTTTTTAATGTCGTCAACAAGTATTTCATTTCTAATTAATAAAGCATCAACATCAAAGGGCTCAGAGGTAACTTCCTTATATATGGGACTATCTGCATTCTTAAGAACACGTGGTGCATTACTGGATGTAGCCTTAGCTGATTCAGGATCCACCACTTGTTTCTTACATTTCTTAACATTATAGTCAAATCCAATAGCAACTCTTGGACCAGATATTTGACTATCAAACAATTCCCTAGCAAGGTTAGCTGAATTCTGAAAAGCATATAGCTTACCATCTATGTCAGCTATTTTCTCTTTAAGTTCATTCTCTGTCTCGACACTAACCTGGAATTTGTTTTCTAGATACTCATTTCTTTCCTTTAGATTTTCTATCTGCATATTAGTGAGTTCTAGTTCCTCATTCCTGGCTTGTATCTTACTAAGTTCAGCCCTAGCATTTTCAGTCTCAGATTTAGCAGTTGTTATATCTTTTAAAGCATATTCTAAATCCCATCTAAGATCACTTATAGATTTGCTAGAGTCTATCACATGCTTGACACAATCATGATTACGACATTCAAATCTATCAGCCATAGAAGCAGGCATGTTTTTACCTCATATCCGTAAGTAGGATCATAGTCTGCCATCAGCGCAAGATTGCCATACTCCTCTTCATCGTAAGTGTCATCCCAGCTTTTGCCCTTGGCAATGTATGACTTGACAGGATACTTTCTCTGAGAGCTAGAGTCCTTTTTCTGAAAAACGTTCTTCCTTTCATTTGCTTGCCTGGGTTCTCTGCATTCATTGGCAAAGTGCCCCATCTTATCACAGTTGTAGTACCGAAACTTGCTACGGTCTACCATCCCTGTCTTGTTACTCTTTCCTGATTCAGACCTAGAAGATGAACCAATTATCTGCGATCTGCTGCTACTTCCAGAAGATCTGTACTTGGAATTTTTCCTGAATCTGATTCGGCTAAAGTTAGCTGCTAATGTAGCCATAGTAGGATCCTCCAGTTGCTGCAACTCCTCAAGAGTATAATACTCACTTTCGTCACCAAGCAGATCATCATTGTCCATTTCAGCTTTAAAGAACACATCCTTCTTGTTCTGCGGTTTCACAACCTTTGTTTCAGGTTCTTTGTGGCTGGATGCAGTAAGAGCAGTTGTCTTCAATAATTCAGCATTCTTGTTGTCCACTGTTCCAGCACCATATATAATTTTCCTTTGCTCTTGCTCCATCTCATGAGTTCTTAACTTTCCATACAACTTCTCAAGAGTCATTGTAGCAAAGTCATCTCTCTCTCTGATGGATGACGCTTTATGTTCTACATGGTGTGGTAGAGTCATCATGAATTTCTTGTTTGTCTCTCTTAGAGGATACTTCTTCCCGTGAATGCTCAACTCATTCAGTAGCTTATTGTATCTCTCGAAAACTTGAGTGATACTTTCACCAGGAAGAGATTTAAAAGCTTCGTAGTGAGATGTCAGAATATCCAGTCAATTTTCACGAACTTCATCAGTTCCCTCCATTATCATTCCAATTGTATCCTACATGTGTTTCGCACTAGTACAGTTCATAATTTGATGATTCATTTCATCATCCATGGAGTCAACTATGATTAGTCTAAGATTGGTATCCAATCCATCTTTTTCAGTTTCAGCAGCGGTATACTCCGATGGACGTTTTGGAATCTTTCCTCCAACAGCTGCACTACTTTCACCATCCTCAGTAGTTTCAGGAGCAGCTTTTATTGGTTTAGACCAACCCTCAGTCAACGTCTCCATGTATCTAGGATTTGACGCTTGCATGAACAGTAACATCTTCATTTTCCACATGCTGTAATTATCACGCTTAAATGAAGGAACCTTAATACTGCTACCTTTTTGAGTACTCATGATTCTGGATGACGAATGCGGATCTGATCTGTATGTCGATCAACAAGCTCTGATGCCAATTGTTAGGTCCAGAATAACGTAGAAGGGGGGTTGAATACGTTATTTCGAAATATTTGGATTTTTGAGATGTGAAAAATAAGGTCAACAACTGAATCAAAATAACACAATCAATTCGGGAAAATATCTTTGAATTGATAAAAACCGAGGGGTGTTACAACTTCTAATCCAGTGGATTAGCTTCAAAAACCAGAACACTCCTAAGGATAGTTTAGGCACGAGGACCTTCTACCCGACACTTCCTGAAAACGGGCTAAGCCAGCTTTCCTACTAGATGGACTGTCTAGCAGCTTACACAGAGAAGATATAAGAGAGAGAAGAGAGAGTTGTGTGTTGAGGTGTGTTTTGAAATGAAATACAACACGCCTATTTATAGATTTTAGAAAGTCACTATTTGGCACTATTCCAACAACCCCCAAATACTATTCCAACAACCACAGCTACTATTCCAACAACCGCATTTACTATTCCAACAACCGCAGTTACTATTCATATGAATAGTACTATGCATATGAATAGTGATTTCGGTTACTATTCATATGAATAGTGATTTCGGTTACTATTCATATTCTTTTCTGTTTATTTTGTTGTTTTAATTCATCTCAGAAAATAATTCAAGTACCAGATTAATTTAATTATTTTGTTATAAATAATTAATTTGTTACTTATTTAATTTTCAGAGTAAATTAATTTTTGACAATACCTTGAGATATTATGTCTATCCTTGATCGTCAATAGGCTTTGACAATTCTTTCTGTGAATTAATGTGTTGATCCTTCTCGTATGTGCTGACGCTTAGTGCACTGGTCTGGTTCACAAGTTACTAGCACTGATCTTGATCTTCACACCTTCGTTACATTTCAATTGATTAGCCTGCAGCAGTATCTTCAAATAATATAAATACATGGAATCTTTTGGCCCTTCAACTGAATCATCTGTACATCTTATTCTGTCACTGAGGCTTGATCATGTTAATGAACTTCTTTCAGCGACTTGATCCTTGTCGGTGCCTGTTCTTCAAATTTCACGATCTCTGTATAGAGTTAATATTATTTATCTTTTATCCTAGTTGAGTTATATATGTCCTCTATTACATATTACATTACATTACATTATGCTTTACATGCTAATTTCATCTTAAGACGATGAATCAATCGATCTCAGTTCATCACTCTCAAAGCTAGACTCATGTTTGCTAGGGTTGCACAAAGATCCAAAATCAGACCGGACCGGACCGAAGACCGAATTTTATTGAATTCATGGACCGGGGATCGGACCGATCATAAACGGTCTTGGGACCAGACCGGACCGGACCGGTATGGACCGGTTAATTAATATTTTATATAAAAAAATAATTTTTATAATTTAATTTTCATTCTTTGTTGATATTTAAATTACTTGATAAGTTAATTTAAATTTAAAAATAAGTAAATGTCATATTATTTGTAAAGTAACATTAATTTGTAAACGTAATTATAAATTATACATAGTATGAAGTATGAAATTTAATCATTTATATTATAGTGTTTATATATACTATTTCATAAATTTATTATTTACCAATTTGGATCACTAAAATATGTTATGTGTTAATATTTAATCATTAAACTATATAATTTAAAAGACAAAATAGTGTAAAATTAACTATATACATAAAATCTGGTTCGGACCGGACTGAAGACCGGATTTTTTTGATTTTATGGACCGGAGACCGGACCGGTTATATTCGTTCTGGTCCGGTCCTTGGACCGATAGATCCGATTCGATCTAATTTACCGGTCCAGACCAAAAAGTTGTGCAGCCTAATTGCTAATATTCATAAACTTCTCAGCCAATTACTCCTTAAATAACTTACATGATTGCTTAAATTCATTCGGTTAAATTCTTTATTAACAAGACTATCGAATTGTACCACATATTTAAGTTAGTGACCTACATAGTCCAATTTCGATTTTGTGACCAACAAGATATTTAACCTTTTTTTTTAATGTTATTATTTAAAAATTAACTTAAGAGCATAAAGAACTAGTTTGTTGAACTTGCTCTTACATAAACAAGCTACAAGGAGATTCTTGGAATGACCTTTTTTTTTTTATCTCATTACTTAAAAATCAATTCAAAAGAGAGCTAGTTTATTGGACTTGCTCTTACATAACAACTAGTTGATAAAGCCGCGCTTCGCGGCGGTGTTATAATATTTTTTTAAAAATTCAATACATTTACGTTATATTATAATATTAATATTAAATTTTAATAATTAAATAATATTCTCTAATGAATCGATTTCTTGTTAAATATGATTCTTTCGATTGATCCCTAACTTTAACATATATTATAAAGATTTATATAATAATTTTTATCCATAAAATCGAACCGTAAAAATAAAAAAAATTATGACATCAGTAACAAATTCTAATAGCTAATATAATCTTTTCTAGTGAACCGTCATCCCGTTAAATACGTTTTGAGCCGCTCTTATTTGGAATCGAAATTCTAACTTCGTTATATAAAGAGTGTAAATTCCAATTTTTATATTCTTTAAACTTACAGCTTCCGCATGAGAATGTCTTTCTGTTATGTTAACATATCAAAAAAAAATTACGAAGACTTTTCATTACGGGAATAATATTAAATTTATGGATATATTTTCTAATGCAAGTATAATTAACTTGTATAAAAAAGTTAAAATAAAGGATTTCTAAGAAAAAAAAAATATATAGTTTACATCTTTTATACGGTCTTCTCTAATGAACCGCTTTCTTGTTAAACACGGTTGTTACTATTGATCCCCTATCTCGTTAAAACCAAAAACCTAACTTTTACGTATATCATTTGTATGATAATGTTTATCCATAAAAATCTAATTCTAGAAATAAAATAAAATTTATAACACCAATATGATATTTTAATAGCTAATATAATTTTTTATAGTGAGTCGTCTTCCCGTTAAACACGTTTCGAGCAGCTCTCATTTGGGATCGAAATTCCAACTTCACTACATATTATTGATGATACTTATCTTACACGACAAATTACTCCTTAAAATCAAAATAAAAAATTGAGCGAATTCCACTTTATACTTATTCTAGATTTTCTAAAAATTATGGAGTTTTAGAAAATGAAAACACATCTTATTTTCTCTTTATATTATAGATAGATGCTCCTGTATTTATTTAGAATTCTTACATGACAATGTTATTTTATTATGTTAAATATATCAATTATTTTCTTTTTAAAAATCGATGACTTTTTTATGACAATAGTATTGAATTTATGAATAAATTTTCCTAATAGAAGTATAATTAATTTATATAAAAAACTATAATTTAAGAAGATCGTACTTTTTATAAAATATTTAATTATGTGTATGCTCTATATATTCAGACACCTATTATACTTTTAATAGAACTTTTATTTATGTGTTTTTTTCTATAAATTCGAGCACTTATTCTCTATAAATTCAAACTCCTATTCAATTTCCAATAGAACTTTTAATCATATGCGTTATAAATACTTATTCTACTTCCAATAGAACTTCTAATCATATGTCTTCCTTATAAATTCGAACTCTTCTCTTCTATAAATTCGAACACCTATTCTATTTCTAAAATGTTAAATGATATTTTTCTATTTCTAATAGAACTTTTATTTATATGTTTTTTCTATAAATTCGAACTCTTATTCTCTATAAATTCGAACTCCTATTTTACTTCCAATAAAACTTTTAATCATATGCATTATAAATACTTATTCTACTTCCAATAGAACTTCTAATCATATGTCTTTCCTATAAATTCGACTCTTCTCCTCTAAAAATTCGAACACCTATTATACTTCTAATATGTTAAATGATATTTTTACATTTATTAGTGTTTAGAATTCGAAAATTCTAAAAAATTAGAAAAATAGATTGAGACGATTTTAGACCGCCACCCAAACTCCCGTGTATCCTCCTTTATATATATACTAATCGATAAAGCAGCGCTTCGCGGCGGCGTTACAATATTTTTTAAAAAATTCAATACATTTACGTTATATTATAATATTAATATTAAATTTTAATAATTAAATAATCTTCTCTAATGAATCGATTTCTTGTTAAATACGATTTTTTCGATTGAGCCGCTCTCTCGTTAAAACCGAAATTTCAACTTTAACATATATTATAAAGACTTATATAATAATTTTTATCCATAAAATCGAATCGTAAAAGTAAAACATATATTATAAAGACTTATATAATAATTTTTATCCATAAAATCGAATCGTAAAAATAAATAAAAAATATTATGACGGTAGTATCAAATTCTAATAGTTAATACAATATTTTCTAGTGAGTCGTCTTCCCGTTAAATAAGTTTCGAGCCGCTCTCATTTGGAACCGAAATTCTAACTTCATTATATAAAGAGAGTCAATTCCAATTTTTATATTCTTTAAACTTTCTAATATTTATGGAGTTTTAAAAGATTAAAATACATCTTATATTTTATGTATATTACAGATATTCTTGTATTTATTTACAGCTTCCGCATGGGAAAGTCTTTCAGTTATTTTAAAATATCAAAAAAAATACGAAGAATTTTCGTTACGGAAATAATATTTTTATGGATATATTTTTCTAATGCCAGTATAATTAACTTGTATAAAAAAAATTAAAATAAAGGAGGATTTCTAGGAAAAAAGATATATAGTTTTAAAAAATCGTATAAGACGTCACCATGCACCGTTCTCGTAATCTACTTCCAATAAAACATTTTATTTTATGTATTCCTTATATATTCAAACATCTTTTTTACGATCTTCTCTAATGAACCGCTTTCTCGTTAAACACGGTTATTACTATTGATCCGCTCTTTCGTTAATACCAAAAACTAACTTTTGGATATATCATTTGTATGATAATGTTTATCCATAAAAATCAAATCCTAAAAATTAAATAAAATTATAACATCAATATGATATTTTAATAGCTAATATAATCTTTTATAGTAAGCCGTCTTCCCATTAAACACGTTTCGAGCCGCTCTCATTTGGGATTGAAATTTCAACTTCATTACATATTATTAATGATACTTATCTTACACAACAACTTTTTTCCTTAAAATCAAAACCTAAAAAATAGAGTGAATTCCAATTTATACTTTCTCTAGACTTTCTAAAATTTATGGAGCTTTAGAAATGAAAATACATCTTATTTTTGCTTTATATTATAGATAGTCCTGTATATATAAAGGATTCCTGCATTAGAGTGTTCTTTTATTATGTTAACACATCAATTATTTTCTTTTTAAATACGATGACTTTTTTTTATGACAATAGTATTGGATCTATGAACCTATTCTACTTTTAATAGAACTTTTATTTATATATTTTTTCTATAAATTCGAACTCTTATTCTCTATAAATTCGAACTCCTATTCTACTTCCAATAGAACTTTTAATCATATGCGTTATTAATACTTATTCAACTAACAATAGAACTTCTAATCATATATCTTCCCTATAAATTAGAACTCTTCTCCTCTATAAATTCAAATACCTATTCTATTTCTAATATGTTAAATGACAATTTTCTACTTCTAATAAAACTTTTATTTATATGTTTTTTCTATAAATTCGAACTCTTATTCTCTATAAATTCGAACTCATATTCTACTTCCAATAGAACTTTTAATCATATGCATTATAAATACTTATTATACTTCTAATAGAACTTCTAATCATATGTCTTTCCTATAAATTCGAACTCTTCTCCTCTATAAATTCGAACACCTATTCTACTTCTAATATGTTAAATGATATTTTTACATTTATTAGTGTTTAAAATTCTAAAATTCTAGAAAATTAGAAAAATAGATTGAGACGATTTTAGATCGCCACCTAAACTCCCGTGTACCCTCCTTTATATATATATATTGGGTCTTGTTCTAATAGAAACTAACTTATAATAGAAACTAGAAACTAAACCTAAATTAAATATTTCAAGCTAATCTAATGACCAAATTAGGGGTACCACAATACAAAAAATGTTTAAAATTATTGGCTCTATTCAACAAAAAACTAAAAAAAAAAAAAAAAAACTGTTCACGTGATGACGTGGCACGTGAACAGTAACTTTTTTTTTATTTATTTATTTTATATTTTTGTTGAATAGAGCCAAGAATTTTATAAGTTTTTTGTGAAGGTGCCCCTAGCGGGGCCATTAAAACAAATGAAATATAATTTATTTAGTGTAGGTTTCTAGTTTCTATTCTAACGTTGGTTTCTATTTGAACGCTAGCCTATATATATATATATAGGAGGATGCTCAAATGAGACCCCTCTTATAATGAGACCATCTCTTATAATTAGTCCCCCTCATATTTCTTTTATTCTAAAGGGTCCCGCCAGGGGCACCAAATACGAAAAAGTCTTATAATTATATCCTCTATCCATTCATCAAAAAAAAATCTATTTTTTTTTAAAAAAATAAATTAAAAAAACTGCTTCATTTTTTTTTGAAAAAAAAAATTTTAATTTTTTTTTTGATGAATGAATAGAGGGTAGAATTCTAAGACTTTTTTGTATTGGGTGCCCCTGGCGGGGCCCTTTAAAATAGATGAAGTATGAGGGGGACTCATTATAAGAGAGAGTCTCATTATAAGAGGGAGTCTCATTTGAGCACCTCCATATATATATATATATATATATATATATATATATATATTGATAGGGTCTTACTCAAATAGAAACCAAATTAAAATAGAAACTAGAAACTAAACCCTAATCTAATATTTAAAGCTAATCTAATGACCAAACTAGGGGGACCCCAATACAAAAAGTTTATAATATTCTAGGCTCCATTCAGTAAAAAAAAATAAAAATACTGTTCACTGCTGACGTGGCAGTGACGTCAGCGTGAACAGTATTTTTTTTTTTGCTGAATGGAACCAATAATTTTAAGTACTTTTTGTGAAGGGATCATTAGAATAAATGAAATATAATTAATTTAGTGTTAGTTTCTAGTTTCTATTTTAAGGGAGGTTTCTATTTGATCACTAGCCTATATTGATATATATATATTGATTACATAACAAGCTACGTATGAAGGAATTGTAGAAGGAATTGTATGACTTTACTGTAAAACACTATCGATTCATCAAAATTATTTATTCGAGGTAACATATACACCTGAATCTGGTAGTCGGAACTGATATAATTTATCAAAGGTTAAGTAAGCATTGACTAATAGATATAAGCAAAGATTAAACTGTAGTTAAAATAAGACAACAGAAGGCAACTAGCCTACCATTGCATATTATCATGTAATAATGTTTTAATGATGTTCACCTGCCTTCCAATAAGGGCAGAATACAGAATATAGGAAGTCTGATATCTGAGGAATGAGTCCATCAAAGTGGACAGAATTCAATAAGATGCCATCATCGACCAAATCATAATTATTAAAAGATGTTTTGGTTAGTAACTGGCTTCTTATACTGTTTCTCTTGCCTTTACTATGATTCACTAGCAGATTTTTTGAATATTTCAGGCGGAACCTGTGGCTGCACCTGTCTTCCTATCAATCTCTTCCAGAGCTGCCCATAATTTTGGATCTGCATAATCCTTAACAAGTAGGGTTGGTTTTGCTGTCTTTAACAAGTCTTCGGGATTTCTGGTCGCTAAACCAACAACAGGCATTCCAGCAGCAACCCCAGCTGTTATTCCCGAAACAGAATCCTAGGGAAACAAGCAGAGTGTGATTTGTTTGAAAATTCATTTAACGAAGCTTGAAAAGCAAGTAGGTTGAACTAGAAGCCAAACCTCAAAGATGAACGTGTGATCTTTTGACACCTTGAGTTGTTCGAGTGCCTTTAAGTAAGGATCTGGGAACGGTTTGGCACGTTCACATTCATCCCCGACAATAACAAATTCAAAGAAATCCGATAGGCCAAGAACAGAGACCATCATATCGGCATTTGGCCTAGGAGCATTAGTAACAGCAGCTCTTCTTAAACCACGGGTTTCAATCCATTTCACCAATTTGTCGAGGCCATTTATAGGCTTAAGTTGTTCCTTGGCCATTCTGTCATATTCAGAAACAAAATTATATGGCGATACTTTCAGGAAGTTCAGCAACTAAAATGGTAAGGAAATTCACCTCCTAAACACTGTTTCTTTATCTTCCATAAATTTTACACCCCTTGCATGGTCATCAGGGAAAAGGAAAGTAGCAATATCGTCATTATGCTTCCCAGCGAAATGCTGAATAAAAAACTCTTCAGTGATAGGAACCCCGCCATTGAAGCCTATCTGATAGATACCTAGCAGTGTTAGTCTCCCAACACAATCTAATTTAAGAAAAACAAGATATGATGTTTAATTTTCTTTTGGTAAAAATGTGACAGACATACAAAACAAATTTGCGTTCCCGTTGTCACATTTTTTAGTTCCGGACAGGGGTGAAACCAAGGCATTAGCATGGGTGACCCCCCCCCCCCCCCCCAAAAAAAAAAAAAAAAAAAACTTTCCAACAAGCCTATTATACTGTCCGAATGTACCAGATCATGTGCACAAAACTCCTCCCATTTTTTGTCAGTTGGCCACCCTAACCCAAATAAATGCCATCTCAAACAACAAAAAATTCATTTTATGTTATACAAAGTATCAATCCTTAATTAATCTAATACCCTTGCTGAAGTGGAATAGATACACTTTATAATGATATATGTAATTAATTTTGATATTTAAGTTTTCAATATAAAAATGTTACAAAGCTAAATTCTTAATACACTCTTTGTTCAAACATATGTAGTTGGTTTATCTAATTTATTATTTTTCTTTCTATATGTATTTGAAAAATATATTTTGGCCACCTCGTACATGGATCCTGCATCCGCCCCTGGTCCCGGACCTTCTGATGAAGGGACTCAGTTACATGACACTGTCCAAAATAATATGGGGATGGGGGATTAGAAAAATAAGGACAAGAAAGAGCAAACCTACTTGTGGAAGCAATTCCTGAAAAGCACAGACATGCAGGGGATCTGAATCACACAAGGTTCCATCAATGTCAAACAGTACTGCTTCGAGTGGAGCCAATCTCGAGAACGACAATGTGCTGTTTACAACACGGAATCAGTTTCCTACCTTACTAACAGAACTCGGAAGATAAACTTTTAATGTATGAAAAAATCATAGCAGACCAATGTGAATTCATGTTCATAGTGTATGCAACACACCTTCAAAAGTTCTAATAAAAAATCATGATAGACAAAAATAAAAAAAAGTAATTAAAGAACTAGTGCAGCACAGAAGCAAAATTACAAATGCATAGTAGGAGTGTACACTAGAATACAAGTGTCATACTATAGACAAACATTTACCCCATTTGTCTGTCGTTTTCATGTACGACGACTCGTAAAAAGTGACAAAATATTTAACTTACTGACATACAATCAAAAATCCAAGTGCATATTATACTGCAAGTTTCACATAACCAGTTTGTGTTCTTTTAACAATTTATGTATAGTTTTTCTGGATAAGGAGCTTGATGAATAAACAACTTAATTCAGTTTGCTCTGACAAGATCTATGATGTATTCTACATACTTATTCTAGACTCTTCAAAGTCAAAGTAACATACAGTGATAAATGTGGGCTATAAGTTCATAGGTAAAATTTGGTGAAGTTGAGCCTATATGATGAATCATTTGACATATTCCTAGGAAGAAAGAAAAAAAAAGAACATCTAAGCTTAGGAGGTAAAACTAGTAAAATAATATCCTCTGGAACGGTAAATCACACGAGAAGACCATATGTACCATAAAGATATAAATCCTACATATGAGAATTCAAGAGGTTAAACCTTTTATTAGGACTCACGGGATTGTAACTATACCCCCACAATCCACATAAATTTCATAGATATCTAAAACTTATGATAAATCACAGGAACAAAAACATTTCAAAGAGAATTATGTACAGCATAAACAAAAACAAAATCACAGAAAAAATAACATTTCCAGTACATAAGATAAATATTGAAAAGCCAACTGGCCCTAACATTTTATAAGGCTACCAACATTTCCAAAACCTTGAGGCTTATGAAGTAAGGCTAAATATATATATCAAATGTGTTAAACAGGCCCCTCACCCGATAGCCCATTTTCCGATTTTCGGTAGTTTTGATACAATGTTTAGTTATCAACTCTCTCAAACCCTTAACTCACTCGAAAACTCATTTTGGGACAGCAGGGTTAAAAGAGTTTCGATAGCATGTTATGTTACCAACTCCCCCAAACCCAAGTATAATTTTTATGTGCTAACATAAATCTTTAATCACACACTAATCAAGAACTCCATTGCAGCTAAATACATACATCAAATACATTGCAGACGACCGAAAGTTAACTTTTTTGGTTGTGGGTATGTCAAATTAGAGTTAAAAAACACTTATTAACACCATCACACATATCAGGAAGCACAATGACAAGTTCTTGATCCAAAAAATAGGATTGTGAAAGTATAAAATTAAGTTAAATTCAACCAGAATAAAATCGAAAAAAAAAACATAATTAGATCAAGAATGTGTGTGGACAAAAAGGGATAGTAAATGAGTACCTGTCTATTGAATTTTCAGCTGAAAACCCCATGTTCACTGACAATGTTACACAAAGGGGTTTATATAAATATGTAAGTATATATAGTAATCAGGATAGATTGGAAAAAGAGAAAGAGTGGTGGTGGAGAATTGAACAAAATGAGAAGATCAGGACTCAGGAGAGAATGGAAAACGAGAAAGAGTGGTGGTGGAGAATTGAACAAAATGAGAAACGGATCTTCCAGGAGAATAATATTCATATGCTCAAGAGACGTGTCACATAATGTATAGACGCGCTTTCTTGTTTTTTTCTCAACATTTTACGTAGTACTCCCTCCGGTCCATTAAAAACCAAACCAAACATACCCAGTATATCCCGCTCAGAGCAGGGTCTGAGGATGAGATATACGCAGACAATTTATATAAGTCATTTGACTTTTCTGCACGTAACTTTAGGTGCTCTGACTATATAGCTAAAATTATTATTTTTTATTTTTCCTTTTTTGAATAAAAATATGATACTTTAATTTTTATTTAAAAAAAGAAATTTTAAAAAATAATAATTTTAGCTATGTAGTCAAAACACCTAAAATTACGTGCAGAAAAGTCAAATGCCTTATATAATGGACCGGAGGAAGTACATTTCATATTATTGTTTTTTTTAAAGTCAAATAATAAAAAATCATGTGATATTTATAAAAATAATTAAATTTCAACGAAAATATGTTCAATAAGATCAAACTCACGTTTTCTTTATCAAAAGTTCAAAACTACGATTGTTGAGTAAATATTTTATTGTGGAGTATTCTTCGATTTCATCGCTCGAGTATACTATCATTTTGAAAGGCGATTCATTGTAATTATGAAAAATATATAATTCTGATTCATCATGATATAATCAAAAAATAAATCGTAATTGCAAGCCCATACAACTCATCAACGAATTATAACCATAAAAATCATATAAATCTATAATCCTGGACATTAAAAAATAAAAAAACTCTCACGAGAATAGAAAACAAATCCAATATACGGAATTATGGATTAGATAAAACCCAAAAATTGGGTAGAAAAACTCTCAATGAAGAGAAGGATTTATTGAACAAGAATAAGAATAATAGTAAGAAAAAACAATGAAAATGGGGCTTATCATCGACCAAATGGTTGATGATAGCCCCTAAATCTATGAATGAATAGTAGACCAAGTAAAATAGGTCTGAATCCGAATAATCGAACCAAACTTGAACCGAATTCGATTTTATATTAGAATTGAAATTCGATAATTATTCGAAAACCAATTTGATCCGATCCGAAAAACACATGAACCAAAAATTTGATCAAAATAATCCAAAATACTAGACCCGATTATGACCTGGAAACCAATCAAAACCGAATAAGAAATTAACCCAACCGAATATTACTCAAAATATTGGTTCCAATTTAGATCCGAATCCCAAAAATGATGAATTAAGTAGTTGTTATAATGTTAATGAATTATAACGAATATGTTGTATATAATACTCCCTCCGTCCCAAAATACATGTCTCTTTTGAAAAATGATTTTGTCCCATTTTACATGTTCCTTTTCTTTTTTCAATACAAATTTAAGGTGATTTTCCAAAACTATCCCTACATTTATTGTATCTAAAATTTGACTTTTTTCAAACTTAACACTATTCTCATTTTCCAATGTATTAATTAAGGGTATTAGTTGGAAAATATTATTTAACTAACCTTTACCTACCTTTACCTTAATATGCGTGTTTTTTAGAAAAGGGACATGTATTTTGGAACGGAGGGAGTACCACACATTTCATTCAATATTTAACCATTCATAAGGAAGATGCACATTTAAAATAATTTTATATCATAATTATTTAATCATTTTTTTTAAGAAGTACACAATTTTATACTAAAAATATTGTAAGAACCCAAATTTTTGGGTAGAATTAAAACTTTTTATTATGTATTGGTGTAAGAGTGAACAGTAGTTACAACTACAATGTAATACTGGCTTTAATGAATGAATAATGAAAGGATATAGATTCCAATGTTATATGTCATGAAGGATGCTATTGGGTGATAACTTAGATTAGAATAATCTATCTCCTAGAAAGTTAAGATAAGATTCCCTAGAGAGAAATAGATACCCTCATGTCATCCAGATCAATATCGGTTACAAGTACGGAGGTTCCATGAAAGAGTTAAGGAACGCTCGAGGAAGCACAAAGATATTTTCTAAGTACCAGGACTAAAAAGAGAATAAGTGATGAATAGTGTTTTTGATGGAAATAAGAATATTATGAGACGACACTATATAGAAGTACCCGGAATGAATTTCTGAGTTCATATTAGTGATCCGAGGGGAAAATAAGTGTATGTAAAGACTGTCGGATTCTGAAAAACAGCACTTTCATTTTCTCCGAGATTTTCCCTAGACACTGATAGATTAAGGATTTAATATTTAATATTTAAGGAATTTAAATTCGAGAAGTATTAAGAAAGATGGAGAATGGTATTATAATTATTAAGAAGGTTTCTGGTAAAATCCTAACTAGAAACAATTGAAATATTCCTACGAATGATCAATCGAAATGAGCAATAACCGGACAAAGAAACAAGTAGGGGAAGCTAGGTGCATGCATGTGGTATTAGAAAATATCTAGTAACCAATCTAGTTACATTGCTAACTAGTACCATGGAAGTAAACCAAGTACTTAGCAAAACTAACCACTAGTTAGCTTAATACCATCCAATCTTCAACACTTGTCCATGCAAATTTCATCATCCAATACATCACACCTTTAATAAAGCAAATAAGATGAGATATTATCCAAGGCTCATCCACTTCATGCATTATTTCAAAGCAACCAACACAAAAATATCAAGCTCTCTCAAGAACTCTCCCATTCGGCCCCTTGCTAATTCCAAGAGCAAAATCCCACTTCCAACCATCATTTGATCTTGAAACTTTTATGGTGAGTCTCATAATTAATAAAAATGATCTCCTAAAAATCTTAGCTTCAAATTCATCGTTTTCCATTTTCAAATAAATCATTAAAGAGGAGGGTGAATAGTGTTTTCATGAACTAATCTTTGATTTTCTTGTTTTCATGGTTGATCTAAGCAAGCTTAAGCACTCCCAAGGAGCACACCAAGCTTAGTAAGGCTAGATCATACTCCAAGGAAGGTATAAGTCTTGAGAACCCTAGATCTTACTTTGAGATTTTGCTTGTTCTTGATGATTTTAGAGTAATATGTTCTTAATGAGGTTATAAGCATGATTAGTTAGTGGTTTAGTGATTTTAGTAAGAGATGATGATCTTGTTAGTTTAGCATGATGTTCTTGGACTGATAAGGATGAGAATCATGTGTATAAATTGGATTTGTGCCCGGTGTGGCTTGGATTGTTGTTATGATTTTTAGAACGTTCGATTTATAGCCGTCATAATATCCGATTTTCGTTAAACCTTGAAAACCGTGCATCACAGTAGGCTTAACTCACTGCATCGCTTCGTAATCTGCCATGTTAAGATAGATTATGTTATAAGATTCGTTTTGATATAGAGTTCGTATGAAATGGACTTACGGTTTAGGAGTTATGATTAAATTCGTAAAAGTGGTTCGAAACCGTAAACGAAAGTTCGTAACGGAAATTGGATTCCTTTAATACTACGAAATCAGTGACGAATCTTGATAATTAAATATTAGAGATAAAAATGAAGGTGTAAAAGAAAACCTCATGTGAAACGGATTGTTTTCCGATTTTATAAAAATGTTCGAATCAAGGTTAAGTGCGAAGAACCCCTTTTCAGAGATAACACTATTCATTCGAATGCTCCTGCCCTGTTTTAGTAAAATCTGGAAAAATTAATCTTCTGACCTAAGTCAAATTTTGAGTTAGCTACCTTCTAGACATTCTCTAGATCATGTACGCGAAAACGGTGCGTCATTTGAGTTAACGGTTACCGAGTTATGAACGTTTTAATGAAAGAGGTGTGAATAGTAAAGATCCGTAGTTGACTGAATTTCGAAAATACATTTCACCTATCTAGACCCGTGGCTTCGAATTGGAAATTTTATGATAAATATTACAAATACCAAAGATGATTTTAGAAGTGGTTTCGTAATTAAATACGCTTCCAGTGATTTATTAAAAGTGTTGAAGTACGAGTCGTGGAATAGTAATTCTCAGAAAAGTCAACTCTAGGGGTACTACTTTGGCCACCCATTTTGGCTAGATTAAAAGAGGAATCTCGAGTCGACTAAAACATGAAACTTGTTAAGAATTATCAAGACAACATATTGCTGCAAAGAACGAGGCTATAAATGATTAAGAGAGATGTACGAAAGATCCGACATTAAGGATGGATTCGAGGAGTGATTTGGACTAAACTCACGACTTAAGAGTTCGTTGATTAGCATGGACTTCGTATGAGTCTAGGGAAACCCCGTAGAGCCTTGTTTGTTAATTGCTTTATTGCTTAAGCATTAAGTATAAGTGCAATGACGTGCCTTGATAACGGACGAGTGCCGGATTATAACGTTATTAATAAGAGTTATGTTAGGGTTTGCCTAACGAGATAATTTGAAAGCGTGTTTTAGCGTAAGTTAAATATATACTTAGCATGTCCAAGTGTTAAAATGATTAACCTCGGATATTGTGACTATTTATAGATCACCGGATTGAACCGAGGTACACTACACCCACAGGATTACCAGGCAAGTTTCAAATCCTTTTTAAAAGGCTGTTGTTGTGAATATATATATGCTTTCTGTTATACATATGCCATAACATGCATGCCTACTTTCAAAGTTATATTGATATACTTGTTCCCTGAATTATTGTTGGCTTATAAGCTAGATAGTTAATATATCAGTTATAAGCCGGAAATTACTAAGACCCTTAAGCGAAGGGCATCTGAATCTCATTCTTTGACTATAGACCGGGAGTCGTTATTCCTTGATATATTGATATTATTTTCAGAGGAAAATAACTAAGTAAATATTTCTCAATTCTTATCTGGCGAATATTATAGGAATATTCCTTTGAGATTATTTGATAAATATTATTCGGATTATTCATCAGATACTTGTTTATGCGATGAATATTATCTTTAATGTTCATCTAAAGTCGATTTAATATTCGAATATTAATTCGAACCCTCAGTTAAGTTATTTTCTTAAAGAATATTCATTCTTATTTACTCGATAAATATTATTTTGAATATTCATTCGAGTTTATTTATTTAATGAATATTATGTTAATATTCATTCGAGCCTTATTTATTTAAATGAATATTAATTCGAATATTCATTCAATCTCTATTTATTTTATAAATATTAGTTGAACATTGATTCGAACTCCAGTTATTCGATAAATATTATTTTGAATATTCCCTTGAGATAATGAATATTATCTTCGACATTTATTTAAAGTCGATTCAATTATTGAACATAATTTCAAATATTCATTCGATAATCATTTCTTCGATAAATATTATTAAGTTGAATATTCATTATTGATTCAATAAATATTATCTCAAATATCCATTTGATGATTACTCCATCAATAAACATTGTTATTAATTTGAATATTCATTATTTGTTCAATGAATATTATTCTAAATATTTATTCAAAGATTACTCCGAGTAACACTGTTCTAATATCTGTGACTTAATAAATATTATTGGAATATTTATTTAATTCTTCTAACTCGTTTCAAAGATAAATTACTTCATTCACATAGTATCATCGACCTTCGAATATTATATAAATTATTTCAGAGTCTTATTATTATTATTATTATATTATCAAGGAAGGTTCTCAGTGATTCCATTCTTCCTTCGATTCTATTGTAAGGGAACCCTACTTGAGGAATGTTATTTATCTTGTGACTGCCCGGTCATAAATTATTCGCTTCACTCGCAACTTGGTTGCTATTATTCATGGTATTGTGTGTACCCACTCATTATTCGAGGGGTAAGAATGTTGGAACAAGTCAGTATCCATTAACAAGCAGCAGCTTGGGAAATATTGGTAAATTTTCCTTTCCAATTAGACATGACTACCTTGTGGAGTCTTATCAACAAGTATTATACTTGGGGAAAGGGGGACGAACTTTACATTTCAAAGTTATGGATGTGAAATGAACTAGGAGATGCGTAAGTGACCCAGTGGCGCCGGTCCAGCAAATGGCCCAACCGTTGGCCGAGGGGGTTCCAGAGGGCGGTAGACAAGTAAATCCGTCGGTGCTTCCTTCTACATGTAGTAAACAAGAGGTGGGGAGCATAACATGCGACTGATCATCGTGTAAATGCTATGTCTCCTGGCGCGTCAAACTCCAGTATTAGTTCATCACTCAATGTTGGAAATTTTCTGCAACATCATCATGGTTGGCAGTATTGAAAAGTATTTGAAACTGGAATTGCAATATCTTTCTTGCAAGTTCTTATTTTATGAAAATGATGCTATCTTGTTTATCGTGACACAGCATATACTTCCACGAAATACATACGTGTTGAGTTACCCTGTAACTTCATCCTTTATATTGAACTGGCAATATTTTCGCTAATGCATGGCACATGGTTTCAAAATATATCTTTGAATTGTCATATATAATATTGTTCAGTTATATTCTTGTTGGTGGGCTATTGCTCACCCTTGCTTTATTATTTATATCATAACAACAGTTAGATCAGATGGCCGCACAAGGTGCACTTGGTGCGAGCAGGTGTCAGCGGTTAGAGGATTAACCGCTGAGATCGTAGCTACCATTGCTGAAGAGTAAGCTATTGGAAGGCTAGTTGTTAGCATTTGAATATCAAATGTATTTATTATATGACATATACAAATGGATGGCAAAAAGTAAGTAATGTATAAATTGTAATTCTTTGGGTTGTAAGAACTCAATTGTGTGATTAATAAAATTTGGTTACTCTGATTACATCTCTGGGACTATAACGGGTGTGTTCTATATTGTTGTTTGGGTCACAAGGTTGTTATTCAATTTATGTTGATTTTATGGATGGAAATTGAGATCGTAACGACCAGATCCCGGGCCCCGGATCTGGGGGTGTTACAAATATAATATTCAATAATAAGATACTTTTTAATGTTCATAAATTTAAATAACAAATGAGTAATAATCTGAAAGGATTCGGACAAATTCTGATCTGAACCGAATTTCATCCGATCTTAATTTGAATTTCATCCGATTTTAATCCGAATAAGATCCGAACCGCATCATATCTAATCCGAATTAGATCCGATTTATTTGAACTCTGTTCAAATATATCATAAACGAAAATTTATCCAATCCGATATTGATTCAATCTGAAACCGATTCGGTTATCCGAATTGACAGGTTATTGAATAGTAGGTAGGGTTTTTTTGGAAGGAGAGAAAGAAGCCGCAGGCAATACACATTTCATGTTATTAAAAATAATATAAATAAACAAAATATTGTTTTTAGATATGTTTTTCTTATTTTAAATTATAAAAACTAAACTGGATACTACTTATTACTTTAAAAGTTATAAAAAAAACTCTGCAAAGATCAGTAGTGTGCTACTGTGCTTGTTATCAAATTCTTAAGATCCTTGATTTAATTTGTGAATTGCGATAATAGTCACCTCAAAGCCTTTCCTTTGCTTATTGTATGAAATAATGTTGTGCATTAATATTTTGTTTTTTTTTTTTTCAGTTTGTCCAAACTCCAAACACATCTCTCACTATACCATATATGGGCTATTGCAATGCCAAAAAAGTGTCATATTAGACCCCAAATGTGTTACAATAGAGGTTTTTGCAACGTTTTTGCCAAAATTCAGCGTTGCATCTGCTGCCGTTGCAATAGACCCATGTAGCAACGTTTTGTGCACTTATTGCAACATTTTTTAAGTATTACAATAGCCCCTTTAGTGCAACGCTTTTGCCTTCTTTAGTGACACTTTTATGATGTTGCAATAGACTATTGCAACACCATTTTGTAACATATTTTAGTTAAAAGTGTTGCTAAGTCAATTTATTGCAACATTTTCATGTAACATTTTCTCCCCTATTGTAATGCTTTTCATTTTTTAGCAACATTTATGTGCAACACTTTTGTTCCTATTGTAATACATTTAGATTTTTTTAGCAACATTTTTGTGCAACACTTTGTATTAGTCTAGTTTGCAATATCCTGATTAAAATGTCAATAAACCAACACAAAAATATATCAAACCAGAAGATAGTAAATCCAACATAATATATGTCAATAAAGCCCAAACAAAGTCGATCGGCTTTAGGATCATCTTACATGTTAAAGTACCAAGTTAATTTATGAAAACCTATAACACAATGTAATGAAAAAATTACATGTATATCCCTTTCTATACTCTGCAAACTAACAAATTAAATTTGAGGATTCTATCTCTAGTTTGATAGCTATATCAGCGGATGATGGTTCTCTGTCAGCTTTGGTAAGTCCCTTAAAGTATGGATCAGCCAGGGCCTGCCATGCACAATAGACAATATCAAACAATGTACAATTATTAAATAGATATAACCAATTAGGAGTAATGGACCAAAAATTGTATTCTCAACACTTAAAAACCTACAAATAAGTAAATACCCCATTTCTTATTCATATTGCAGATAGAAACTAATACAGCTGACTAGCAAAAAAAACTAATACAGCAAACACATTGATGAGAAAGAAGAAAATACCAAAAAGCAGTGAACTGAAAAAAGGTACTAGTAGTGGCCATAGAAGCAATTGCACCAGCTGCAAAGAAGCACTGCAAAATTCTAAGAATAAGTGCAGTAACGAATTGACATCTGTAACCTGGATGAGTGATGCTAGTAAAATGCATGTTAAACACAATCTATACATTACTATAAAACCATAATGTATTATGACAACTATAATCAAGTATCCACGGTAAATACTATTGAAGTTCTTTCTCACCGGCCAATCAAAACCAAATGCCAATACTGCACCACTGTCAAGAAGCGACTTGAACATATATGATCCTTCTTGAGCTCTGTCCAGCCCAAGTTTCTTGATTGCAGATTCAGCATCATCCAGTAAATGGTTTGGCTATCAAAGAAATATTCCTCATATGAAGTATACTCAACGTACATAACTTCCAGTTGGTAACTAAACTAAACAGGGTAAAGCAAGTTAACACCTTTTTAGTCCTTCACATACAGAGAGTTGAGTACTATTTTTATCTACTTACTGAGTTAAGAAATACGTAGATATCAACAACCTAAGAGGACGATCATTAGAAAAAATTAAGGGCTTACTGGCTGTGAATAATTTTGATTCCCTGTGTGATGTCATCACATATAATATATAGGCACTGGGTTTATCAAAACTTCAAATTTTAGGTAGCAAAAAAAGATTGAAATCAGTGTTAATTAACAAAAATAACATGTTATTGTTTAGTGCATCAGAATGCAGTTACTTCAATTGCGACCGACTAAATGAACATAGAGAATTTAGATAGGCATATATATTTTTTAACTCACAGACCCATTTAACTCTCAAATTGGTAAGGTACGCTATAAGTAAAAAGAAGCAGCTCAAAAACCTACATTGAAGCAACAACACGTTACTGACCGAATTTGGTTGCAGGACCTGGAGCCAAATGCTGAGCATGCTCAATCTACAAACAAGCATATAATTAAGCCAAAAAGTAGCACATAACTGGTGCTAGGAAAAAGAAATAAATCTGATAGAAATAGAAAAACTTAGTATGTCAGCACTCCAGTTTCCAGCTTTTACACTTTTGGCAACTCATCTTGAAGATGATTTTACATTGTGATGTTCATATGCTTACTTTGAAGAAGGATGATGAAGAGTTGCAGAAAACCATCCTTGGCTACCGGCAAGCTTTGCATATTTTTCTGAAAGCAGAGATAGTACACACTTGAACCACAAGTCCACAACGACAAGTACATATGTAAACAAATGCCCAGGCAAATATGACTGATAAACTTTACTAAAACCTATTATCAACAATTCAAGACACATGCACAATAAGCATAACCAAAAGTGTACAGTTATTCATTCACCTTCATGTTTTACACTGGTAAACTGATCTGGGATCCCAAACAATTAACAGCCAGTTTTTGCAATGGATATAATTTGTGTAATCACCATTATAAGTTCAACAGGTCTTGATCATTATTAAATCATAATTAAACAGAGTTGCAAAAGTGTAATTAGAAAAAAAATCACTCGCTGCTGATTTGATTTTATGATCAACAGGGAGGTTGTGATACTACAAAGGTTCTTTCCTTCGGCTCTTGGATCAAATTTTACAATCAAATGCAATAAAGTAGTATGAGTGTCACAGAAATGGATAATGTCAATAAACAAATTACATGTGTAGTAGTAATATACTACCACTAAGATTTATACCTAATTTTGGTAATTTTCTTTTTGAACCATTTTGGCCTATCCACCTACTTTACATCTGTGGAAGTTTCTCAGTCTCATCAGGTAATGTTGACTTAATTATATACTCCAGTTGTCTAGAAATGATTTTACAATCATAAGAAGACAAGACAGCAAAAATCTGTTCTTGTATGACCTATTTTTTTTAATGACGATCGCAACAATCAATGCTTTAAAATTTCACTGGTACTACATATACACAGTGAATGTATATATAATTCTAGGTTCATTCCATCAGAAAATGGCTAGAACAAAATAGAACAGAATCCAAATGACTGGAAACACGTTTATCACACTTGAATTGCATTGAAAATATAATGACCTGATTATTAAGATGGTTTTGAATTTTTCTGGATGTAGGTTTCATTTCCTTGCGGAGTGTCAGATATTTTTTTTATTCTATGGGATCATTGTCCTCGCAGAGAGTTCGAGGAACAAAACCATAGTTATGGGGGTACACAACTGATGAGTATAGAATACAATCAACCTGCATATGCACATCTGACAAAGTCAACATACATTTCTAGGCAAAGGATTTCGTATTTATGTTTTCTACAAATTAAATCAACACAATCTTAAGCACCTTGATGAGTCCAGTTTTTTTGTCAAGCTCGTACTTCACCTTACTTCCCTTGCTAATCTCAATCACCTGCAAAATTTAATACATTTACTCAAGACAAATCACTAAAACTCGTGTACAATTTAAAAGCAGTTTGATAAATTAGAACAAAGATAAATATAATCCGACTTTTCACGAATTGATCGCTAAATCACCAGCGAAGCGAACACTCGTTTATTATTATATTTACATTTATCGACATTAGTAGGTAGGACAAAAAACCAAGATACTTTAAATTACCATATCAGCTAATGCTTATTTTTATAAATAAAAATTTAATATACCATATCAGCCTATTGTAACGACATGTGTTCAGAAACTTAGAAACTTACAGCATTGAAATTGATAGGAGTTCCAAGTCCTGCAATGAGTCATAGCAAAGTTGAATACACATGACATAACTTCGAATAACATTGGAAATTAGTTAATAAGTAATCGAGATTACGCACCTATCTCAAGATCATGCCAAGGATGTGCAACAACGGATCGCCTAGTCATGGACGAAAGAATCCTCTCATAATTGAGGAGAATGTCCAGTTTTTAGGGAATCAGTAGTCTTAGTTTCAATAGCAGGTGGAGTCATAGTTGCAAGGCTACACAACCAAACTATATTTACTAGACATTTAAATTGCTCAACCAATTTACAACACACATAATCAAATTGTGGAAACAAAATGGAAACAAGTTCCTTCCATTTCAGTTTATTATTATTTTTTAATTCAGATCTACTAAGCATAAAAAATATATCCCCAAATCAACACAGTAAAATAACCCCAAATATACATAAACATATATAAATAAACCCCCAATTAAAACTCAAAATACCTAACCCTAAACCAAAACACCAAAATCAATTACATTTGGGGAAGAAGTGTTAAAATTGATATAGAGAACAACATACCTGCTTCAAACTTCAATTTTCTTAGAGCTTGAATCGTCGAGTTTGAGTCGATGTCTTCTTCGAGCTTGAATTTGCCTTCTTCGATTTACTTCTATTTCCTCTTTCACCTTTCGTCTTGTTTTCTTTGCCTTAATTATCTTGTCGTGAGAGAGAAAGAGATGAGAGAGAGAGAGAGAGAGAAAGAGTCGAGAGAGAACTGAACCCACGAAGAACCCTAATTGCTTGATGTTTAATTGAAATTTGGGAGAGAGTTGAGAGATAGTGGTGGAGAGATACAGTGGTGAGATGTGTTTTTGGGGATTGTTTTTTGTTTTAATTGTTTTGGTTTCCTTTTTTATCCCGCCCAGCCAAAAAATTAAGTTCCCGCCTACAATTTTGGATAAAGTGTATCATCTATTGTAACATTTTTGCTAAAGTATTGCAATTGTTCTAAAATTTCAAAATGATCAGTTTGCTTGCAACACTTTTCGTATTTATTGCAACATATTTTAAAATATTGCAATAGACTACCAAATTTTGTGTCTATTGTAACACTTTATGCAACACAAATGTGGGAATAAGTGTCTTGATGTCTTGATGTCTTGCAATAAGTGTGTTCAGGTCATTCAAAAGATATGAGTGTGTGGGAATTTTCTTAAAAAATCCTAGTAATCAAAGACTTCTTCCAATGATTCTCGAACGATAATGGTCCTTCACAAGTAGTTGTCAAGATCATGAGTTCATGACCTTTATATATAGATACCTTTCCCTGAAATCATACGAAAAAAAATAAAACCGAACCTGAATTTTGATCGAAACTTTTGGTAATCATGTTCGTTGTTGATTAACTATAACGACATTTTATGTCATGAGACACCATCCACATTTATATCAAAATATTCCGTCCATTTTCTGCATCGGATTAAGCTCTTTTACATCTCAAATGTGAACCATTAATCTGAATGAGAGCTGCTACCCTCTGGACAGAAACGTAACAGTTAACACACGTTATCACTTTTTGTTGGGAGCGGTCTTTCATCTCCAAGCCATTACGTTTATCTCTAATGATTGTGAGATATTTAGAAGCTAAATGATCAATATTAATTAAGATAGTAGTGATAAAATGCAATCTCTTATTAATAATGATCTCACAATCAATTAGAGATTCTAGGTGTTATAACAGAAGCAAGAAAGAGTATATGCAGAAGAGAAATAAGTTTATAGATCTGAGAGGATAAACAGATTACAGAGGTTTTTTCAGATGCATTTACAATCCTTACATGCATATCTATTTATAGACACAATCTAAGGGGTAGATGGGTTAGGTGTGGTCAAATCCGGCGTCTACAGTGGCGCCGGCGGCGGCACAGTCAATAGTCAAGTCCGGCGGCTATTCAAGGCATTCCAACAAATCTCCACCTTGACTTGAATCCTCTCACAAAAAACAGATAACAGATGTACCAGACGCATCATAATAATGCCAGATGTACCAGATAAAAAAAACTCTTCCAGATGTACCAGATGCATCATAATAATGCCAGATGTACCAGATAAAACTCTTTTGCCTCAGATTTTGCCCTAAAAGGGAAATCAACAACTCCGAACATTTAGCAAGTCCAAACAATGTTAAAACTTGCTATGTGGAACCGGCGTAAGCATATCAGCTGGGTTATTAGCAGTACCCACTTTTCTCACCTTAATTCTCGTCTCACTTCTTAGAAAATGATATCTTACATCTATGTGCTTAGTCCGCTCATGATGGACTTGATCCTTGGCCAAACAGATTGCACTGAGACTGTCACAAAATACTATAGCCTGATCATGATGTAGACCTAAATCACTGACCAATCCTTTCAACCAGATTCCTTCTTTTGTGGCTTCTGTCAATGCCATGTACTCTGCTTCTGTAGTAGACAAAGTCACTGTAGGTTGCAGAGTAGCTTTCCAACTGACAATCGAACCACCCAAAGTGAAAGCATAACCAGTCATAGACCTTCTACTGTCAACATCTCCAGCATAATCAGAGTCTAAAAACCCTGTCACCAAACACTCAGTATCACCTCCATAAATGAGACCAACATCAAGCGTACCTTTTAAGTACCGAAAGATCCTCTTCACAGCTTGCCAATGCTCCTTTCCTGGATCACCCATGAACCTACTAACAACACTGACAGACTGTGCAAGATCGGGCCTAGTTCAGACCATTGCATACATCAAGCTTCCTACTGCACTAGCATAGGGAACTCGAGACATGTACTCTTTTTCCTCAGCGGACTTAGGTGCAAAAACGACAGACAGATGTGCATTTGCAGCACTAGGAGTATCTATGGGCTTTGCTGTAGACATGCCAAACCTTGACAAAATCTTCTGAATGTATCCCTTCTGTGACAGGAAGAGCTTCATTTTGCTTCTATCCCTATAAATCTCCATTCCTAGAATTTTTCGAGCCGCACCCAAATCTTTCATTTCAAACTCAGCACTGAGGAGACCTTTCAACTTCTGAATATCAGACTTGTTCTCTGCAGCTATCAACATATCATCTACATACAGGACCAGATAAATGAAAGAACCATTTGCTGCCTTACTATGATAAACACAGCAATCATACGGACTCCTGGTGTAGCCAATACTTATCATATAACTATCAACTTTCTTGTACCACTACCCCGGAGACTGCTTTAGCCCATACAAGGACTTCAATAACTTGCAAACATAATCTTCTTTTTCCAGGAACCTAAAAACCGTCTGGCTGAGTCATGTATATTTCCTCCTCCAGCTCTCCATGCAGAAAATCTGTCTTCACGTCGAGTTGTTCAAGTTCCAGATTCTGATGTGCAACTATTACTAGTAGCACCCGGATGGAAGTATGTCTGACCACTGGTGAAAAAATCTCATTGTAATCTACTCCCTCTTTCTGAGTGAACCCTCGAGCTACTAATCGAGCTTTATATTTGATACCCTCAACCGATGTTTCTCCTTCCTTCTTCTTGTAGAACCATTTACAAGTAACAATCTTTCTGTCTCGAGGCTGCTTGACTAATTCCCAAGTCTTATTCTTCTGAAGTGACTCCATTTCATCTCCCATTGCAGCAAACCATTTTATAGATTCAGTACATGTCACCGCTTCTTTTTAAGTGGATGGCTCATCAGAGCTAGGATCCACTTCTTCAGCTACCTGTAGTGCATATGCCACCATATCTTCAAACCCATATTTCTTTGGAGGCACTCCATACTTAGCTCTCCTCGATCGATCAAGAGCCAAACTATGCTGATTTACTACTAGTACTGATGATTCTGATTCTGACTGTGGTTGTTGAACTTCTTGTTGTGGTTCACTCTCATCTTGAGTGACTTCCTGCTCCACCTGTTTCTCAACACCACCAATTTCTGAAACAATCGTAAACTTCACAGTAGGGTTAAACATAGAATTTTCATCAAAGAGTACGTTTCTACTCAGTATAACCCTATTTTCATATGGAGACCAGATTCTATAACCTTTTATCCCATCCCCATAGCCAACAAATACTCCCTTTTTAGCTCGTGGCTCCAATTTACCCTCATTTACATGATAATAAATAGTACAACCAAAAACTCTTAAATTGGAGTAATCAGCAGGTTTACCAGACCATTTCTCAATAGGAGTTTTGAGATGGATACCTGTGTGAGGTCCACGATTAATCAAATAACACGCTGTACTAACTGCCTCTGCCCAGAATCTTCTAGTTAGTCCAGCGTTGGAGAGCATACACCTTGCTCTCTCCAGAAGTGTCTGATTCATACGCTCTGCTACACCATTTTTTTGTGGTGTATCCCTGACTGTATGATGCCTAGCAATCCCCTCATTCTTGTAGAAATCTATAAACTCGGACGAGCAAAATTCCAGGCCATTATCTGTTCGCAGCCTCTTAATCTTCTTCCCTGTTTGATTCTCCACTAGCGCCTTCCACTGCTTGAAAACCTTGAAGGCTTCACTTTTGTGCTTTATGATGAACAACCAAGTCATTCTTGAGAAATCATCGATCATTGACACAAAATATCTGTGAACCCCCTAAAGACTCTACCCGGGAAGGGCCCCAACAATTAGAATGGATGTAATCAAGTGTGCCTTTTGTTCTGTGGATTGCTTTAGGAAACTTGCTGCGATGTAGCTTTCCGAAAACACAATGTTCATAAAACTCGAGACCTGTGACCTTATGACCACAAAGAAGATCAGCTTTTGACAGAATCTGCATCCCCCTTTCACTCATGTGACCAAGCCTCATGTGCCACAACCTGGTCATATTTTCCTTTTCAATTTCCGAAGACGCAACAGAACCTGTTAACGTAGAACCTTGAAGAAGATACAAGGTACCACGTTTAACACCTTTCAGAACCACATTAGAACCCTTGAGGACATGTAAAACTCCACCTTCACCTTGAAAACTGAAACCCTTGCTGTCTAACATACTCAAAGATATCAGATTTTTTGTCATAAGTGGAACATGCCTAACATCATTCAATGTGCAGAATTTACCATCATGTGTCCGAATTTTAATCAAGCCTATTCCAACCGTCTCACAAGTAAAACTGTTAGCCATAGAAATCTTGCCACCGTCTACTCGCTCGTAGGTTGTAAACCACTCCCTGCGCGGACATATATGATAAGACGCTCCAGAATCAAGAATCCACACATCAGAGTGATGCGTGTCCTTGACAACAACTAGAGCAATATCTTCTTCGGAATTAACATCAGCTACAGCAGCAGTTCCTGCAGCAGCATCTTGTTGCTTCTTTTTCTTGGGACAGTCGGATTTCCAGTGTCCCTTTTCTTTACAGTAATTGCAGACATCATTAGCTCTCAAACCCTTAGAAGCTGGTTTCTTGGATTTATACTTCCCCGTTTTTCCATGTCCGGTACTCCCGCTAGCTACCAACCCAGTAGCATGATTATCTGCACCTGTACCAGCCGCCTTATAGCGCAGCTCTCTAGAATGAAGAGAAGATCTAACCTCCTCTAGAGAAATAGTATCTTTACCAACAATAAACGATTGCACAAAGTTCTCATACAATAATGGTAAAGAAACTAACAGAATCAAAGCAGCATCCTCATCTTCAACTTTAACATCAATATTACGCAATTATAATAAAATTGTGTTTAATTGATCTAAGTGATCTCGAAGAGGCATACCTTCCTGCATTCGCAGACTGAACAAACATTGCTTCAGAAGCAACTTATTTGTTAAAGACTTTGTCATGTAGAGACTTTCAAGCTTTAACCATAAACCAGACGCGGTATCCTCCTCCGCAATTTCAGTAATAATATCATCTGCAAGACACAACAAAATTGTTGAGTGTGCCTTTTCTTCTAGACTGACCATCTCAGCGCTTTCAGGATCTATTGTCGATTTCTTTTTCAATGGCGCCCAGAGCCCCAGTTGCTTTAACAAAGCACGCATCTTGATTTGCCACAAACTGAAACTATTTCTCCCAGTAAATTTATCGACCTTAACGTTAAGACCACCAGACATCTTTCTCCCAGAACCGTATACGTGAACAGTACCGTATGAACAATGCCGTATGAACAGTGCCGTATGAACAGTGCCGTATGAACCGTGCCGTATGAACAGTGTCGTCTTCTCCGGCGAGCTTGAAAAAATTCCGGCGAAAATTTTTGCAAAAAATACAGCAGCTTTAACCAAAAGTTCTGATACCAATTTGTTATAACAGAAGCAAGAAAGATTATATGTAGAAGAGAAATAAGTTTATAGATCTGAGAGGATAAACAGATTACAGAGGTTTTTTCAGATGCATTTACAATCCTTACATGCATATCTATTTATAGACACAATCTAAGGCGTAGGTGGGGTAGGTGTGGTCAAATCCGGCGGCTACAGTGGCGCCGGTGGCGGTGGCCGGCGGCAGCACAGTTAACAGTCAAGTCCGGCGGCTATTCAAGGCCCGCCGCCGGCGGCACAGTCAACAGTCAAGTCCGGCGGCTATTCAAGGCATTCCAACACTAGGTAAGGAGGATCATTAATATTTGAGTAAACTTCAAAATGGTGGCCAGATTTTACACTCATTTTCAAAAATGTAATCAGATTTTCAATTTTGCAAAATGGTGGCCAGACTTGCCTTTTTCCTTTCAAAAAGGTGGCTACAGGCGATTTTCAGCTTTTTGGCAGGGGTAAAATGGGGGAAAAATGCTAGAGATCCCAAAAATTATCCACAAAAATTCCCAAATTAATGTGTCACCATATGATTAGTTTTATTATTAATAATAATAATGCCCCCATGTATGCACATCAATTCATAAAAAAATTCACAAATATGAGTTGTCAAGATTTAATTAGTCAATTTATGTGCATGCGTGAAGGGGGCATTATTATTATTATTACGAATATACCCATTCATATGGTGACACATATTAATTTGGGGATTTTTTGGATAATTTTTGGAGTTTTTAGCATTATTTTTTAGTAAAATAACGTATTTTTTCATTTTACCCTTGCCAAATAAGCTGAAAATCATCACCAGCCACTTTTTTGGAAAAAAAAAAAAAGGCAAGTCTGGCCACCATTTTGCAAAATTGAAAATCTGGTCACTTTTTTTAAAATGAGTGTAAAATCTGACCACTTTTTTGCAATTAACTCTTAATATTTATAGGGGATCCATGTGGGTCTCCTCCTCTAACTAACTAGCTTGGGAAGGAAGTAAAGATTTAATACAATTTTGAGATTCTAGGTCCGTTAAACGAATTACATTTACTAGCTTTATACCCGTGCATGCTATGCACGAAATATTTTGTAAATATGATTTATAAAATTTTCATATAATATTTTTTTCTACAATTTTCTATAATTGAATTAATTATACTTATTTTATTAACATTTAATTTTATTATTTTAATTGTTGTTATATTTTTTACCTAAAATTTCATGTTTTAAATTTTAAAATTAATAAATGTTACAATTTTTTATACTTTTTTCACTTAATAAGTTTATTATACTCTATATATTTAAATGATTTTTCTTTTTTAAACTTCCAATTAAAACCTATAAATCGTATTCATAATTTTTGAAATACGGTGTACAATTTAATAATATTTTTAATTTCTAATTAATATTATTTAAAAATATAATTATTATTAATACTTCTTAAATGACACATCGTCAAACCACATACTCCCTTACACCAATTAGATAATGTCTAAAAATTCTATTCATAATTTTTGAATTAAGGTATACAATTTAAAAATATTTTTAATTTTTGTTTATTCTTATTTAAAAGAATATAAAATATAATATTTTTGAAATATAAAATATATTTTCTAGCCTAATATTTATGGCCCAACAATCTCCATGTCATTAAAAACATCTCCAATAATCACAAACCCTTAGCTAAAAATCTACAAGACATGCCTTAAATAGAAATTATATAGAATGTTCAAAAATTTTGTCATTTCAATGGGACGTTACCCTTAGCTAAAAAAATAGCCAACCTTCTCATATTGGCTATATATGCCGAACCTCTAGGACCAGTAGCAAAAATATACATCATCAATTACCATACTAAAATAAAATATTATACTTAAAATAACTTAAAACAATAATAACATGTTATTTTTAAATTATAACTAACCAATATAACCAATTCCATTAGAGCATCTCCAACCCAATAAAACCTTTAGCTAAAATTAAATGTGAAATGCCATAAATAAAAAATATAGAGAATATGTAAACAAAATGTTCACTCCAATGGGGGAAAACCCTTAGCAAAAATTTTAGCCAACCCTTTCATGTTGGTTATATATAGCCAACCTTTAGGAACATGTAGCAATATTCCACATCATCTTTTACCATATATAAATATTATAATCTATTTATAACAATTTAAATAATAATAAAATACTATTTTTTAAAATATAGCCAACCATTATAGCCAACATCATTGGAGTACAACATCCTACAGATTCAGCAAATATCTCAGTAAATTTTATTTTAGCCAACCATTTTTAGCCAACATCATTGGAGATGCTCTTAGAATATAATTCCTTACAGATTCAGCAAATTTTACATAAACAATATTTAACCTCATTTTACAAAACCAGATGCTCTAAGTTAATGTTCTTATACCAAAACCAACTTGGTCGTTAAAGCACAGATATTTCGCGTCATACATGGAATGTAGTTTCAACATGAGGAGCATTCTACAATGTTTTCCTTGCGAATCTTGGCAGCAGCCAGAAACTTGTTCCAACCAATTTCTTAGACATGATAATTGATAACAGACATCTACTAGTGCACTTTCTACTTTTCTTTCAAATTTGATACAGAAATATCGAGATTAGTCACTGACACGGTTCAGTGCACTTGCCTTTAAAAATTTTCTTCTGTCAATTTCATACTAAGTTTCCTAGCAGTCTAGCACCAGAGAATTAATATTTAAAATTTGAATTCCCCAAAAGGCCAAAATTAATAAAGTAAAAAAAAATGAAAAATATGAGGGGTACCAGATTGGATCCCGAAATGGTTCCCAAATACTAGGTGTCACAATTTAATTGCTGTTTCGCAAATATTTAATGAGGTAGACACCCTACATTCACATCCAATTAAATTATTCCAATTTGACACTGTCATTTGGTAACTAATTTTGGTACCCAATTCGGTACATCTAGAATTACTCACAATTTCCTCCCTTCATCACAAATTTCCCCCCTCAACAGTGTCCACCAGCCTCTAAATTCACAATTTGTCAGAATCGGATTCAGTGGCACAGCCAGGTTGGGACCAGGAGGAGTGGGCGTTGCTTTTTGGTCAAGTAGACAAGTACTACTCTTATTGATATTAGCAAGTTGAATAGTTAAAATTGGTTTTAGACCATCTCATTTCCAGTAAGCTGTGCCTCCTAGTTCGGATTAAAAATAGTAGTACGTTAATGAACCTGTAGATAATTCTTCCTTTTAGATAAAGAGTATCAGATTTATCAATTGGAATTCTCAATTTACATAAAATTCCTATAGCTAGTGCAAGATCACCTAAGTTGTTCCACTTGGCTCTCCCTCAAGTACAAATTAGGTAAAGCCCCAGGTGAATACCAGGAAACCATGGTCCAGAGCACATAATCCGAAAGTCTTAACTGACGTTGGCCTTGCACAGGAAAAGTTGTCGTTACGTATGCATCATGAGCTTTCAAATTCTTAATCACCAACTAAATTCTGCATTTGTAATAATTAAATGCACTACTATCACATTTCAACATCTCGACAATGTTGTTTCGCTAATGTGGGATTAGTTATGCACGGTTATGTTATAAATTTTTATTTTATTCTATAATTATGTTTTTATATAATCATTAATTTTAAAAATTAATTTAATAAAATTTGAAGTAAATTTAATAAATGATTTGCATGATTTAAAATTTATATAATAAAATTTTAAGTTAAATATGTCGTTGACGGGATTCGAACCTTAAATATTTAGTAACGTAATTTAATCATTAAAAAATAGCTTATAATTACATCTAGCAGTTCTTATTAATTATTAAAAATCTAACGGTAATATGGTGTCATATTTTTGGGTATACATTAATGATTGTAAACTTATGTTTTCAATTAAAAGGTAGTGTATTTAATTAGAAAAGAAATATTAATGATTCGAAGATTGTGATTGCAAAATTATGTTTTAAATTAAAGGTAACATATTTTAATTAGAAAATAAATATTAATGACTGAAAGATACGATATTTTATGTGTGTATAAAGGGTAATATGTTCAATTAAAAGTAAACGTCTTTTAAATTAATTGAAAGATAAGATATTTTAGGTATTTATTAAATTTTAATCAATAGTACAATTATGTTTTTATATAATTATCAATTTAATAGGTTTTTAAATTTTAATTTAATATAATCATATTTACGTATTATACTAATATTTTCTTATTATAAATAACGTATAAGGATTTTTAATATATTTTATTAATAATTGAAAATATGGTGTGATATTTTTTGTATATATTAATCATTGTAAGATTAGTTTTAAAACAAAAAAGGTAACATGTTTTAATTAGAAAGGAAATATTAATAATTTGAAGATATGGTACGATTGATGTTTTTATAAAAGGGAATATCTTCAACTAAAAGTAAATCTGAAAATGGCAATGGCTAATTACCATTAATTATATTATGTCATTATTTATTTTAATAATTAGGATAACCAAACCGACAAACTTTCAATATTTCCGCTTTAATATAATAGTATATTATATTAAAATCGAAAGATTATAATATATAATATTCCCTCCGTCCCTCATGGTTGTTTACATGGGGGATGGACACGGAGAACAAGAAATTGTGTAAAAAATGAGTAAAGTTAGATGAAAAGTGGGTTATAAAGTGGTGAGACCTATTAGTATTTAATTATAGATTTGAGATAGTGGAGGAAAGTAGTGGGTGTAATAGTGTTTTTTATTGTTAAATATATGAGATAGTGGGTGTAATAGTAGAAGAAACTTACTATTTTTGAAATGTAAAGAAATGATAGGGACATCCCAAAATAGTAACTGTAAAGAAATGAGAGGGACAAAGGGAGTATATATAATTACCTTATATAATATGAGTTAAGTTCTATGGAGACCAACATTTGAGTGGAGACCGTGGAGACCATATACATTATGCCCTCAAAACATTGCAAAACATATATATTTGCAAAGAATGTTCAATGAACATTATTATTTCATTCAAAATCTTAAAAATCATATATGATTTGCAAGCAGAACATGTTTTGGAAAACAATACATTCTGCAATGTTTTGTTTGCAGAACATACATTATTTTCAAGATTTTTAATGAAATTTTCATGAAAAACATGTATGATTTTCAAGATTTTCAATGAAATAAATGAAATAGTGACTTCCATGGACATGATTTTCAATGAATAAGGTTTTGCAATGTTTTAATTGATAGATGGTCTCCGGTCTCCACTAAAAAACTTGATCTTCAAAGAACTTAACTCTATATAATATATATTATAATATATAATATATATAATATATAATTACCTTATTTAATGTATAATATATAATATATAATAGGGTGATTGCCCTTTTTACCCACTTTTTATTGTTTGGAAACCAAAATACCCACCGCTGGAAGGAACCGCCCTAAATACCCAGCTGATACGCCTCAGGAAGAGGCGTGGCTTCAGATACGCCAACAGAATTAGCGTATCAAAAGGATACGACTAATTTGTTACTGAACTCTCCTCCGCATACGCTAATATGTCCCGCGTATCTGCTTATACGCATTCTGAAAGGGCGTATCTTACGTCAGAGATGACGTAAGATACGCTGTTCCAACATGCGTATCACTAGATGCGCATGTTTGAACAGCGCATCTTAAGTCGTCTTCGTCGTTCCCAGAGTCGGCGAGAAACACGATTCCGGCTCATTTTTTGTTCGTCTCCGTTCGTCCAAATCACAAAGTTTCGAACCACATAATATATATCATTCGAACCGCAAATGGATGCTCTACACGAATATACCAGTTTCATTGCATTTGTTTTGCCAAATTCGATTCGCCCAAAATGGCGATTTTCATCGCCGTCGACATTCCGACGTCGTCTTTCACGCCCCTGCGGGGCCAGAGGAGATGAACGGAGATTGGGAAGAGTAAGGACAACAGCTTGTGGTCAATTTGTGTTCATTTTGGGGTGGAAGAGCCTCGTTGTAATAACCCTAACTTTAGTAATGCTACAGTGATCCCATGAATAGTAAATTTTGAGGATTTAGAGAAATGGTATGTAGGTACTCTATAATGGAAATAGAAAGTGAATAAACAGAAACCATATTAGTATTGTACAATGAAATTAAGTGACTCGAAATGACGATAAATTTCAGAAATTTCTGAATATGGATTTTGAGGATTTTGACTTCCAAAGAGCTTCTATTGGATATTAAGGAGCATGGAAATATTATAAGAATTATAGATTGAGGGATTAGTGAATTTAGATTAAACCAGGGGATTATTAAGTTAAGAGAATACCAAAGGAATTTGGATTGTTAAATGATTTCAAAACCATTGAGATAATGAGGTATACTCGAAACGAATCACAATTAGACGAATATGGAGATTAAGCAACCAATATTAGTAATATAACAAGGATACATACCACATTATTATTTACCAATGTGATTGGCATTTTACTTAGAAAATTAAGAAATTAGGAGATTAGATCATCCAAGTGATGTCATTATCCATTAACTTGTTTTTAAGGGTAAATTAGTAACTTTGCAAGGTTTAACCACAAATATCTTTCCAAGGCTTCCAAGACAAGCTAGAATAATCAAGATTAGTAAGATAAGATCAAGCAAAAACACAAAGAAACCTCTCCCCTCTCCATTTCATACCATTCGGCCTTACTAGAAAAAAAGGAGAAAAAGAAAATAAAAACCCTAGCAAACATCAACTACAAATCTAAGGAAAAATCATGGAGCTTCTTGGAGGTTAGGAAGGATCATCTACAAAGTTTCATAGCAAACCAACATCATTTGCCAAGGTAATAAAATCATGGAAGTTGTTGATGAATAGTGATGAATAGTGTTTTCTAAGAACTAACTTGATTTTTATGGTTTCTTTAGTTGATTCAAGCTAGGATAAGGTTGTTTAAGGATATATCAAGTATTTTTAAGTGTTGTCAAAGCTTCAATAAGGTATAAACATGCTTGCCCTTTTATATTTATGATGGATATGGTTGTGTTTAGTGATTAAGTGGTATAAATGTTATGATTATGATGTTATAAGTGTTTGTAAGTGATTAAAGTTGAATATGGAAGGAGTATGTGCTTGTAACCATGGTTGGTAGGGTGACCACATGGTGTAGGTGATGGTGTATAAGGTGGATGATTGAATTGGAGGAGTTTGATTTTGGAAAGTATGAAAATATAGCCGTTATAATGTTCGATTTTCGTTGGACCAAGAAACTGCCCTGTTTTTGGACCCTATACCCGTACGGTACCTTACTGTCCAGACCCCCCAAGTGACCATGAGATGATAGAGCTTGGTTAATAGATCGTTTTGATATAAAGTGCGTTAAAATCTGATGAACGGTTTAGGAGAAAAGTCAGTTTTAGTGAGAGACGTTCGAAAACCGAGAAACCGTAATTGTGTTACCTTTGAGGTTATAACTACCATACTTAGACATTTTTAAGAATTATGAAATTTTGGGTTATGGTAGTAGGGTAGTCAAAGAGGCATTACCAGTTGGCCTTAGGGTAAAATTCGAAATCCATATTTTCTGAGAATTTTTACTGTTAAGTGTGGTCGTTAGGGGAAATGGTGAAAAACCCCTGAAACTTCGATTGAGCTTATAAATGGTTAAGTTCTTGAACCTTTGGGGTAATAGTGATACGTTAAACATATATTAAAGTGTCAAGGGTAATGTTATACAAGAGTGTAGTGAGTAAGAGATGTGGTATTCTAACGACGGTCCTTTTGTGTTTATAGAAACTCCGGAAGAGACACGAGCCACACCGTCCGGATACCGAAACCGAGGCAAGATCTTTTCTATCCCTACTTGGAAATTATTTATCTTCAAAGAAACTTGATTTCATGGAATATATATATGTGATGCTATTGTTACTATATTGTTAAGAATTTGTTTTCCTTGATTATTGATATTAAAAGGAGAGGTATATGAGTATGATATGAATATGAATATTGATATGAGTATGAGATGGATATGAATATACATAGAGATGATTGTGCATGAAGTGAACATGCCTTATGAATAAGGGAATATGAAGGAATGGTATCAGTTGTTATCTAAAGATATAAAGGAATGGTATCAGTTGTTATCTAGAGTTATATATAAAGGAATGGTATCAGTTATTATCTAGGGTTATATGATTTATAATATTATGTTAAAAATATTCTTTCTAAATGTTGTGACAGATATTATTGAGTATTATTTAATACTTCTAAAATAAATGGAATACTCTATGTATACAAGAACATATTTGATTTCATCGAATATAGAAGTGATGTCTGAGTCATAATCAAAGTATTATGACATAAATATTTTAAAGGTGATGATAAATGGAAATGGAAATGATATATGGGAAGGGAAATGTGAATGGAAATGGAAAATGTGAAATGGTATTTGTTAATGGAAAAGTGATTTGAAAAGGGGGATTGCAACAATGAGCGTAAGAGGCTGTGTGGTAGTGGCACAGTCCAGCATCCAATATTTATTCCGGCCCAAGAGTGCCGAGGGAGGATGTAGTGGTGAACCTTCCTCCTGGGGGATGGTGGAGAACCTACCTTCGTCTACCGGTAGTAAAAGGGACGGGTACGGAGGGCGACTGATCATCGTCCTTACGTATTCGGCAACAGTGGAAATCCCCAACGTTTTCTTTAAAGAAAAGAATTGAAAAGTGGTTTTCAGATTTCTATAACTGAAAACAGAAAAGTGATATGAAAAGATGGAATTACTGTTACAGATGAAGAGAAACTGATTTTATGATTATATAATCGTTGCATATGAAGGAAATGAGAAAATGATAATGAAAGATTTGTTCAAGTTTTCGTATTATCCTAGAAAAGTACACTGAGATGGTATATTGATTGTTATAGCATTCAAGAAGAGAAACTGATATTATATGATATTAGAAGCGAGACTGATGGAATGATACTATATATTTCTTTTGTACAAGGATAATTGGAAAGTGTATATACATATTGAATGAAAATAAAGTTCTTCCATAATAACTGAAGTTTGCTTTTGTCTATTATATATATATATAATGGTTTATTTTCCTTTGATGTTAGTAGATAGAAATTATCTTGCTGAGCTACTATAGCTCACTCTTGCTACTGATGTATACACAGCTAGGTATGCCGATACTACGCAGAACGCCCCGCAAGAGGGTAGGGGGAAGGCGACCTTCTGAGAGCGCGCTAGCATCGATTCCTGAGGTAGCGTAGAGGCAGACGGGTTCTGGGAACTTATGTATAATTAAGTGTGTAAGAATGTAATAAACTTTTGATTGTTGGAACGCTTCATGTCGAAGTGTTATTCAACAATGTACTTAAGTATGATCCTGGTTTGTAATAACTCTTTTAACTCTCAACTCTAAACTGTTATTATGGTGAATGTTGTTATCTGAGCATATGACTGGTGTGTGTGTGTGTATTATTGCGGGGTCAATTACATAAGTATTAAAAAAAAAACAAAAGATATTGATATTGAATGGAAATCGGTCCGTGACGGCCCGGATTCATGACCCCGGATTTGGGGCTGTCACACTCGTAATCGACGATACCAGTCGAAGTCGATGAAGTCGCCGGCAAGGAGCTCTCCCCAGACGACCTAAGTTGCACACAATTTCTGGCGATGAACAGTGCCCGGACGCGCCTTCCCAAATGGCGCATCCCGTGGGCAGTTTGGTCGATGTTTCCGCATCTGGGCATTTTGGGCAGTGGGTAGGGGATTTTTGGGTATTTTGGGCATTCTTTCTATATAATATGGAGTTTTATATGGCTTTAATTACCTTATTTAATATATAATATGGAGTTTTGATGTGGAGTTTTGACGCTGGTGGTAGTCTTCGACTGGGTTTGTAAATTTAGGCCGGAAGGGAGTAGGCCTAAATCTGGTGTAGGCGGAGGTGGTGGTGTTGGATATAATAGGATGAGGAGAGGTCCGAGAGGAACTGCGTCTATCCCATTGCATTCCATCATCTCGAATCGTGTTTTGTGAGGAATTTGATTGGAATTGGAATATAATTATGTTAGTAATAATTTTTTATTTTAATAATTAGGATAATCAACCGAAAACCAAACCCACCAAAGTTTCAATGTTTTGCCTTTAATATATTAGTATAGATGGATGATATGCACGCGAATGTCAAAAAACAGAGAACGTGCCTGGTCTAACAAGGTTGCTGACAGGCAATGGCAAATGGAATTCAGATCATAATATATCAGTGACAAACGGAATGTCAGAGTCATAGATTTTACCAAACTGAAGTGATTTTTTAATTCAGTATAAATAGAGTTGAGCTCCATTCCCTTAATTCACCGCCAACTTTCTTTCCTCTCTGTTATCACTGCTGTTTCTACTATCATATTCATCTATGGTTCCAATTCAGTCCCTTGCTGTTCTTATTTCAACTTTTCTTTATATCATTGATTTTGGAAAAGCTGAAACATGTAGTGACTGTTTCATTCAATCTCAGGCAGCGTACTACCCCAACTCTGATGAAAAAGGAACAGAAAGTAAATTTTAAAATTACAAGTATTGTGATAAAGATACGTGTATGTTACATTGGATATAGCAAAAAATAATAATTTATTTACTAGATATTGATTTCTCTTTGTAAAACAAATTTGTAGCCGGGAGATGTGGTTATGGTACATTTGGAGCTACTATCAATGACGGGGATGTATCAGCTGTATCTGATCTCTATCGAGATGGAGTAGGCTGTGGTTCCTGCTATCAGGTGACTAATATTACTAGTTCTTCTCAATATCAATATACATTAGCTCATGAATTGTATTCATTACTAGGTGAGGTGCACCAACAGTAAATACTGCTCAGACAAGGGGGTTGATGTAGTGATAACTGACCATGGATCTGGTCATAACACAGATTTCATAATGAGTAAACGTGCCTTTGGGCGGATGGCTCAGACCACAGATGCAATGGCATCCTTGCTAGCTCTTGGAGTGGTTGATATCGAATATAGAAGGTAAACTTTTCAACTTTTATGTACCTGCAACACACAAACAACACAAAGAAGGGAATGGAGTATCTAAGCTGACTCGTCAAATCTTACTTGAAACACACTAGAAACTGAAGGCAGGAAAGAAATATTGACGTTGACACATAAAATTCTCAGTCTTTTTTTTTTTAACAGGGTATCTTGTAAATATCCATCCAAAAACATAACACTCAAGATTGATGAGAACAGCGACTACCCACATTACCTGGCCTTTGTTATATGGTATCAACAAGGCAAAAATGATATTACTGCTGTGCAGTTATGTGAGGTATGACCTAATTAAAATGATTTGTATAGCAAACGTAACCGTACAGATAATGTAATAAGTTTATTACTTCATTGAGTTTTTCTTATTAAGTGATTAGATATCGACCTTTCTGAAAAACAAGGGTAGGGCTTTGTCCTTTTGGACTTCCCTCTGCTGATGCGGAAATTTTGTGCATTATGTACGGCCTTTCTGAGACTTAATTAACTCTTACTGCAGACTAAAAATTTTGCTTGCAAACTAGTGGATCGTAGTTATGGAGCAGTATGGACAACAAATTCACCTCCTACAGGAGCACTGTCTCTTAGAATGTTATTCAGCAATGACAGTGGAGATGAGACATGGATTGTTCCGATTAATAGCATTCCTGCAAACTGGAAGGCTGGAAATACATATGACCTAGGAGTACAAGTCAGTGTATAATTAGACATGCTAGACCTAGCTCACTACATTTATACAAATTACTATAGCAACGTTTAAACACTACTGTACTATTGTATTCTCTGTAAGGTTAATGACTTAATGTCAACCGATTGTGTAATGGATGTATTGCTTGCGTAAGAGCTAACAGAACCTCTAAACGGATCTTTATACAAGCTCTGAAGTTAGAAATTAACAAAATAACAAGTGTTGATTTGATTAGAAATTCTGTCAAATATTGTGTGCTAAGTGTCAACGATCTACAGTAAGTCTACTTGCTACAGTGGTAATGTGATGTAATAGCTTACGTATATTGTTAAGAGTTAGGCAGATTATAGTTTATATATAGGACTTCATTAGAACTCTTGTAAAATAACACAGAATATTAATACAGTACAATTTCTGGTGTTCATTCCTTAGCATAGCTAGGATCTTATTTCTAACATGGTATCAGAGCGGGTATAGTTCCAGGCCAGAAACAGAAATCAAAGTTGCAGAAGAGAAAGAAAAAAATCTAGAAAAAACCAACTGTAAAAATTCGAAAAATTCGAAAGTTATCAAAACAGAAAAGCAAATATACCACTGAGAAGAGCACTGAAAGAGGAGCTCCCGGAAATTTTCCGATCTGAAAAAAGCCTTCACACACGCCCTCACGCGCCGCCCCACGCGCGGCAGGCCGCCACCACGCGCGCCACGCTCCGGCGCGTGGGGCCCCTTCCAGTCAGTTTCCGGCCATCTCGCAGAACAACTTCTTGTTTGTCTTGTTATTCCGATTCCAACCGTGGTAGCACTTTTCAGTTCTGTGAAGTTTTATTTTTCTGATAAAAAATTGTATGTATATATACGTATATACATGTTTTTTTCTGAAAAAAAAAACGGGGAACTTAATTGCAACTGATGTTTACTGGGAAAACAAGGAGGCAGTAGAAACAAAGGGCTGGGAAAACAAGGAGGCAGTAGAAACAAAGGGTGGAGCAGATGAAGAGAGAAGGGTGAAGAAGAGAGAAAAAGAAACAGAAGAAGAGAAAGAGGAAGAGCAAAAGAATAAAAAGGTGTAAGGAAAAAAGGGGTGGAGTCATGGAGATGCTAAAAAAAAAAAAGATGCTAAAGCAAAAGAAAGCAAAACAAAAAATGCTTACAGGCTGTAAGGGTGGAGATAAAAAAGCAAAAGAGAAAAACAAAAAAGCTAAAGCAAAAGCATATCCACTAAAAAAAGGAAGATGCCTTGTGAAAAAAAAAATGTTGTCGACCACGAGGCTGGTTGCAGTAAAAAAAGAGGAAAAGAAAAACAAAAGAAAAGAAAAAAAAAGGATGAAAAAAATCAGTGATTTTATGATTTTAGATCCGATAAAAAAAAATATTTTACATTTATTTTCTTAAGGGAAAGTAGTGTTAATATTAAAAAAAATCGGGATCTTTTAAAAATACATCACTTTGGTTTTAGGAGTTTGCCCCAGGTTATAAATAATTGTGTAGTATTCAAGTGGTTGTTGATATTACGATATCTCTCTAATTTATTACGATTCTGCAAATTAAATAGTTCAGGGGGCGTTATTCTGACGAAGCAGCAGAAGTAGTGTATATAAAGATGTACACACAGTTCACTGCCACGACGACAAAACAGCAGAAGTAGTAGTATGTATACAGACATACACCCAGTTCACTGCTATATCTTGTTAACACTGAGTGATCACAAAGTCGAGTCTCAGTTCCTTCAAAATAATCAGTTCAAGGACTGATTGGTGGTCATCCACCATTGTGCTGAAAAGCAGCACCTTTTTATACTTTTGGCATGACCTAAAATATACCGTGTGGTCGCAAGTTCGAGTCCGGATATCCCAAAAGACTCAATAAACTCAAGATCGGTCGATCCTAAAGATGGGTATAGTTGGACGCTCGTATTAAGCTCAAGGGCTACTAGTGTCCACTCTTCAATCCCAAGAAAGGTCTTTCATCCGAAGATGGGATTTCGAGTGAGGGGGCTGTCAAATATTGTGTGCTAAGTGTCAACGATCTACAGTAAGTCTACTTGCTACAGTGGTACTGTGATGTAATAGCTTACGTATATTGTTAAGAGTTAGGCAGATTATAGTTTATATATAGGACTTCATTAGAACTCTTGTAAAATAACACAGAATATTAATACAGAACAATTTCTGGTGTTCATTCCTTAGCATAGCTAGGGTCTTATTTCTAACAAATTCTTTATGGCTTGTTTGGTAACTTGGAATTCATTTGAATTCCTGGAATTGACCAAATTTAGTGTTTGGTAAGATTAAAAAAATTTGGAATTGGAATTGATGAATTTCATACCAATTCAATATTAACTATTTTTTTGTAATTTGAAATTACAAGTGAAAGATAGTCATTTGAAATTCTTCTCCTCCAAAATACATGAGCATCACTTTTTTTTTTGGAATTTTTTTAGAGAAATAGTTTTTCTCGGGAAATTTTTTCTTTGAAAAATTTTTTTTGAGGAAAATTTTCTCGAGAAATTTTTAGAAATTATTTTCCGGGAAACATTTTTAGAGAATTTTTTCTTTTCCCGGGAAAATTTTCTCGAGGAATTTTTTTGGGGAAATTTAGAAATTTTTCCCGAGGATTTTTTTTCGAAAATTTTTTTTCTGGAAAATTGTTTTCGTGAACTTTTATTTCGGGAAAAGTTTCTCGAGAAAATTTTTCCCAGAAAAAATTTTCGAGAAATTTTATTCTGGGAAAATTTTTTCGAGAAATTTTTTTTCTGGCAAATTTTCTCTAGAATTTTTTTTTTCGAGAATTTTTTTCCCGGGAAAATTTTCTCGAGAAATTTTTTTCCGGGAAAATTTTCTTGAGAAATTTTTTCCGTCAGAAATTTTTCTCGAGAATTTTTTTTCGAGAAAATTTTCTCGAGAAATTTTTTTCGGGAAAATTTTCTCGAGATATTTTTTTCGGGGGAAATTTTTTTGAGATATTTTATTTCTGGAAAATTTTATCGATTAATTTTTTTCGAGATATTTTTTTTTTGAAAAATTTTCTCGAGAAATTTTTTTCCGGGGAAAAATTCTCGTGAAATTTTTTCCCGGGAAAAATTTCTCGAGAACAGAAAATTTTTAAGCAAAAATTTTTTAAATTTTAAAATTTCTGAATTTGAAATTCTCATACTTACCGAACAAAGAATTTGGAATTAAAATCATGAATTTCAAATTTTGGAATTAAAATCATGGATTTCAAATGAAATTGTAGTTCCCAAACGCCACCTTATATAAATTCAAAAGTTCATAACAAGTGTTGATTTGATTAGAAACCCTAAATGAGAGTCGACCCCTCTCTCCTCACTCGCCGCCTCCTTTCCCACTCTACTCCTTTCCTATATACAATTTGTTCAAGTAAACACATCGATGAATGTAATAAAACCACATCACTTACTATTTTTTGGAAAACTGGGATTGTCTTGGACCACCGTGTAAAAGCATTAGCATAGTTTTTTCTTTAAGTAATTTCATCCAACCAAATTCATTTTCATGGGGAGCTGAAGTTGTAAACTTACATAGCTACAAAGTTTGTAAATAAGAAATAACTAGTTCATTTGATGTTCATGCTTGTTTAAGAAATACTTTACGAGAAACAAGAAGAAAATTATCATAGGACAGATTTTAAAAACAAAATTTGGACTCCAATACAAAAAACATTATCAGCATATCACTGCTTCTCATGCTTATATCACACCAGTAACTGGTTAACACAAGCAATAACATGTAGAGAAATCCAGTTGGAAAATTAAAGACAAATTTTGGTGACTATCAAGGAGACTACTAATATAAATTTGCAAATTGATATTATGAAAAATTATCACACTACAAACCACTTTTCACAGTCTTGTGCATCAGGACTAATCACTCTCATGACAAGCATAAAAAGTTCTCAATCAACCTCTTGATCAAAGACTTCCCTATGACATTTCTCTAAACCTAGCAAGAGCTTTCTTCTGTATAAGAGTCCGATAGCTATCTCCAGCTTGAACTTCAAGGCTAGGATCCAACTTCTTCGGCTGACTCCCTAACCCTGCTCTTTTCTCAACTGACTGGGCTTGAACAGGCTCAACCATGCCGCTCCCATCCTTTCCCAATCCCTGTATAGTAAACAACCACGAACAAAAAAAGCAAAAATTGCCCAAACAAATGCAAAGTCAGATACTGCTACACGTGGAGTCTGTACCGATGCTTCAGCGTTTACAATATAAAGCAACCAGTCATACTATTCAAGCAAAGAAAATTTCCTGACATTTGTCATTTGAATTGTGAGTGATACTGTGTTTATAGTTTCAGATAATGAAACAGTGTGGTTTTATATCAACGGAAGTATAATAAAGTTCAAGAGTTTTAAGATGTTACCAAGCCTTCTTGCCAGCCCATGTTCCGAAGCATCCTGTTGCCAACATTACTCTCATCAATAGCTTTCTCAGCGGTAATCACCTCATAACCCTGAACATTGTAATTGCCATCAGTAACACCACGTCCTCCAACACCAGGGGGGAAGGGCATTGAATCCGTCACAGCCCTTTTGAATGCTGGATCTCGATCTTTAGTATTCACAAATAGTAAAACAGAGTGTCCTCACAAGTCAATAGATATATCATAATAGATTAAAATACGGTTAGCACTCTCTCCTTTTTTATTGTTCATAGTAGGAAAAATAGGCCGTAGCATCAGGAACAGCAAGGATGAAAGCTACAGGCAAATCATTCGAACTCCCATAATACAACTTAGTCTTTTCAGAATGTTCACAATCACTTTTACAAAAAAGGAAGTGGCACAAGGTATTATGTTGAGTCAATCCAATTGAATGAGAAAGTCTAGGATTTTACTTTTCTGGAAATACTTTACTACTAGCACAGAGCCACAGAGATGATCGAAATTCATGGAAAGAAGTACTGAAAAACAGAACCACTGGGAATGACAGCCAATTGCAGATTATTGATCATGATTACCTGAGTCCCCCGTTTCAAAGTCATATTGGTTGCTTCCAAAAGCAGATGAACCATATAAGCTCCTACGCTCAGCTGCACGATCTCTGTAGGTAGTCTGATTTTGTTCCTTTTGTGAGGAAGCTAGCTGCACTGGCATCTCGGAAAACCTCCTCTTACTGCCCCCAGCAGCTACTGGTGGAGTATAAGAACCCAATGCTGATGCATCTGTTCTAAAAGGTAATGCAGTTCCAGACAATTCGATACTTGCAGATGAAGAGGAATCCACAGTACCTACTGAGGTGGACAAAGATGTTGAAGTAATGCCTGATGGCCCTGAATAAGAAGTATCGGATTTCATCACCCCTCTCCCAGAGCCTCTTATCACTCCCCTGATAGTACCCCCTGAACTAATAGGTTTAGGCCTCTCTTGAGAATCCAGAGCAGAAGACTGAATAGGTGTGCTTGTAGAAAATCCTGAAGTATTCATCGTGTTCTCCTTTATGGTCACTGCCTCTATTTTTGGCTTGCCTTTACTCGAGGACCCAATAGCATTTACTTTATCATCTGCCGATGGATTTTGCTTCTCATCAAGAGCCAAACGCGGTGCTTGCCCTTCATGGCTCCTCTGTTTCCACATCGTTAAAACATTGCTCATCTTTTTCTTGCTAGCCAGAATGCTACTTTTTGAAGCAAGTCGTATCTCTTTCTGCTTCTCTTTCTCTTTCTTCTCTGCCGCTAGTGCTGCTGCCGCAGCAGCCTGGACAGCATCTGGCAACGAAGTAGGTTTCTCACTTGAAGTTACTGTAGCAGCTGGTGCTGAAATAACTACTTTTCTGTTAGAATTATCCGCAGCCTTCGAAAAATCAGCTCCATTTCCTGCTGTTTTATCAGTTTGATCCGTACAGGGAATATATTGCTGAGTATGTTGATCATAGGTATACCAAATACCATTATTACCATCATAGTATAAACCTGAGAGATTTGCATGCAAACAAAAAAAGTCAGGATGAAATTGAGAAGAAACAAAGAGACGATTCTTCACATGGGTATAACGGCCAACATATAAAGACTATCAACAGAATATAGCAGATTACTGCTACAACTAACAGAAAAAAAATTGATGAGAGAAAAAAACATCATTATAAGAACATAACAAACGATGCTTTAACCACGTAACCAACAAATACGGGATAAAGAACTTTGAACATGACTTATACGACGACTCAAACCTGTATTTCCATCATAATAGAACCCAGAAGAAGCGTCATAATAATAGCCAGATGTTTCATCCCACACAAAGCCAGATTGTGGAGCTGAAGAATCCCTCTGAACTGAAACCTCGCCAGATTGCTCCGGCCCGCCAGTAGATTGTTTGTCATCTGGATTATATTCTTTGGGAGCCCAGCCAACAGCATCATACTAAGAAACAAAGGTTAAGATTAACAAGCCTATTCAAACACAAAGTATAACATATGCCTTCCGTATATCGCCCAAAATTTAAAAGGAATTATAGTGAAACAAAACTCCAAGGTCAGCACTGCATTATAATTTTCCAAGACAAGCCAGTATCAGTGTACAATGATGTGCAGAAGCAACTGTTGCTAAGGCTGTTGCTGAGGTAATCCAGGAGTATCTCTTTTGCATATGGTGGCGACTAAAAATATCATTCCAAAGATTTGCAGCAACTAGGATAACCACATCTGATGTACCTTTGGCAGAAAAGTGTATCACAATACCTAACTTTTATTTAATCCCGTCTTCTTAATCATCTCTAACACATTTAGTGTATATTTAGCCCCATTACCAACAAGATCATTTTCATGATTCTAATTTAAAACAAAGTCGCTGATAGGAAGTCATAGGAAGTCTACAGAATAATTAAGAGCCCAAGGAGGATGTAATTTGCACCCTAGAATGTGGACAACTTGTTGATCCTTCATATCCTTCCACGCATTTTAGAAATAAAGTATAGACTTATAATATTTCTATTTCCCGGCCTAGGCCTGCGGAAACATTCGGCCAGCTCAATTAGGCTAAGCCCCAAAAATTTAAAAATGCATCGACATGATAAATGACTACATGTAATAATATCTCCTCAAAGTAAATGCTTCAGGCATTATTTCATTGGATACTAGTATACTACTAGGGTCAATGTTAATGCTTCAATTCAGAATGATTGCATCTACTTCAAAGTTATTTATACCAATACCATCAATTACAAGTCATGATACGTGTTCTATGTTACCCGGACTCGTCTAAAAGTGTCCAACATGGATACGCGTTCAAGCATTGGACTCGGCAATATTTTGAAAATTTTACATATTTCTGGCCGAAAATAGGTGTCCGAATGTCCATACCCATGTTCAATTGTCGAGTATCCAACACGGGTACTTGAGAAAAATTGAAGAGTCGGGGTAACATAGTACGTATTACCCGTGGAATTAATATATTTTTTTTAATGGTGATAAAAAATATTACCTGTTGGGCAAAGGTGGCAGCCTCAATTGCAGCAGCAGCAAGGCTGCTGGACTGTGAATGTCCTGATCCTGGCCCAATAATGCTCTTTGCATATGCTACTCGAAGGATCTGACCATTTTTCTCTAAAGTTGTTCCACTGGTGGCTTCAAGAGCTTTAGTAGCATCATCAACCTTACAAGATATTGTCAATTTGGTTTCAACATCACAGTATTTAGCATAAAACTTAAAAAATCTCTTGATGAGGCACAATACAATACCAGTACAAACAAATAATTCAATGAAAAAATGGCAGCAACAAATGCCTAAAACAGGTCGGAACATAAACCGTCCCATGGTAAAAGGTCAAGACTGACAAAATAAAACTCTTTAATAAAAAGCAAATTAAATGTATATTGTCAAGTATTGGCTATGTCGATTATCCATGTTTCAGACATGAAATTTCGGAAAACTGGGGATACAGGGACACTATCATATTTCGAACGAGGTATGGGATCACAACAAAAAACTATAATAAGCAAGTTCATTACATCAATCTCGTAGCAAAAATTAACAATAGAACTCAAATGAAACATAATTTGGTAAAAGGCTTGGCAATTTAAGTGTCTTCTCCTCCTCTACGTTTTTCTCCTTTCTTTTACCATCATTTTTTTGGCACAAGGTCAATTACAAGGAAACTATGTTACCCAGATGGCCAGACTCTTTAATTTGCTTCGAGTACCCGTGCACCCGACACTTGGACATGGGTATCCACACTTAGACACTTATTTAAGGCAAAAAACATGTAAAATTTTGAAAATGTTGCCTAGTCTGGCACTTGGACACATATCCATGTTGGAAACTTCCAGCTGAGTCCGGGTAACAAAAAAATTAAACACTCTCGCGCACAATTGTCTCTACTGATACTTGAACCTTCACCCCTTAATATATTTCAGTTGGTAAAAATGTCCACATTTCAATTCAAGGATCCGACACGGAATAAGTATTGTGTTTGAGGTCAGACATGGGTACGGCAGCCGAACCAAAGAGTCAGAATTACATAGTCTTTATTGGTCATAAAGATTCATGAAGCTATCAATTTGCAGCAGACAGGTGGACAGTAAAAAAAATTCCTTGGCAAGTGAACATACCGAATGAAAATGAACAAATGCATATCCCTTTGATACATGAGTAAATTTGTCTCTGACAACCCGAAGATCCTGAGATTTCAAAAATCAGTACAATTTGCATACACGAGAAAAATGATAACAACAATATTATGTGCAACGTTATATATACCTTGATTGGAGCATGCTTTGAAAATTCATAACGAAGCATTTCTTCATCAGCATTTTCATCCAATCCACGAACAACAAGAACATGGGTAGGACCTGATAACTGCCACTTTAGAAAACTGCTTCACACGTGCTTAAATTCTTAAAGGTAAAACTGCATAAAATAAAAAATAACCTGTGTCTCCTCTCCTACCAAGGGAAGCATGATTTGATGAAGCCATATCTGCTGGAGGAGCATCATCTGTTCTTGCTTCATTACACTAATTTTGCAAAAAGAAAATAAGAACAGACATTAGTTATTCAATGCAAACAGACCCACTAAAGCTATCAAGGTAAATTGGAAGAGTCTATTTTACACAGGAAGAATATGCCATAATATATAAGTTTAACTGGAAGCAGAAAGGAGTAGCGGATTTTTACTTTCAAATATGCAAAAACTGATAATAGTTCTACCTGATATTTGGAAATGCTATATTACTTGTTCATCCAGCAAGTCATTGTTTAACTTGACTTACTAGGAAAAGTTCAAAACAAGAGTAACAAATGACAGACTATATGCGAAGTGAAAGATATAACCTAGCTGTAAGGCAATGAAAGACCAAAAATAGCCTATAAAAATACTGCATTCTACTTCCAATATGAGCTATCAAATATGTTTCAGTAAGATGTGGATCGAAGGAAAAATTGCTAGAAAGGAAGCTCCTGTTTTTCTACTTGCATTATACATTCAAATAAGTAGCATGTCAGACCTATTTTGAAGCATACCGAGAAGTCCAGAACACAATAACGCCAGGAAAAATGGTAACTGTTAAAGAAAAATTTGCGTGCCCTTGTTGAAGAGTAACTAACAGACAATTATGCTACCATGTCCACAGTATGTAAAACTGAGCATTCATCCAGCACCAGCAGTGTCTGTAGAATATAATTTAGGGATATAAAAAGAATGAGATAAACCTGAAAGCAAGATGTGCGCCGCGCAAAATTTACACAGCCACAGATAGTGCACATCCAGTCTGACGGCACTGTGATACTTTTATAGTTGCCATGACCTGATCTTGATGCATTATCCGATCCAAAAGATGATCCACCAGCCCCTCCAGTTGGCTTGCTACTGCAACATAAGTCAGAATTTGGTATAAATAGACTAGCAAGTGTAGATGAAGCTCGACAGGCAAAAATACTGTAGCAATCTACTAAGGCACGGAAGTATATTGTAACAGAAGACATCAATGTTGTGTTTGTTTCACCATTTTATTAGAAAATAAGTGCTTATCTTCTATTATAAGTACCTGTTTTGGTGCTTTCTATACATCATAATTTCTAATTTTTCTTATAATATGCAGAAACAGATGCCCCTCTAACACGGTGGGAAAAAAAATTCATTTGGTAATCAACCAACTCTTGATCTCTTATTACTAGTAAGCATATAGCAAGAAGAAAGAAGATCGAAAAGGTTTAGTAATTTCAGATTTCAACAAAATGAAATTCAAAATGACAAAGCAAACCAATTTTAGATCTGGAATGTCAAATTCGGAAACCAGCCAAAGCAGGTTCATGAGAGTCAGACAGAGACAAAGTTAAAATATAGTTAACCTATTAAATCCATTCCTAGCTTGTGAGATAATTTCAAACATATGATCCACGAGAAACATGCTAAAAGATTTACAAGGACATCTACCAGTGTTAAGTGGAAGTTTTGCAATTTAACTATTTCTACCATATATGACAGATCATTCCTACCTGTACTCAAAAAACAGCTTCCTACTGTCCACAACAAGACCATCGTCTCCAAGTCGATCCATCATTGCACGTGCAGCACCCTGTTGTACAAGAATAAGCATCCATTAGTACATTCACAAAGAGAAAGTTTGAAGCATTATTGGACAGAACCGTTACCAGGGACGGAAAATCGATAAAAGCAAATCCACGAGATGTGCCAGAATTTCTTTCTTTGATGACCCGAACATGGCGAAGGGGACCCCATTCAGCCTGACATGGAAAATATTAAAGAGATGTCACATCATGCAACAGAAAGCAAATAAAATAAACAAAAGCTCAAGCTAAACTGTTAACATTAAAAGGATGCACCAGAACTTACAAGGATTTGATATAAATCTTCCTCAGTTGTCTTCTGTGAGAGACCTTTTACAACAACAGTAGCAGATGGAGCCTACAAAATAACAGCAATCATGCACAGCCCCAACAGGACAAAAAGTGAAATAGTATTGAATACGTGAAAGTTAAACTGAAGAGTAAAGAATACCACATAATTATAATCATGTTGTCGTTTCTCATCGCGGTCGTTCAGTTTATCACTCCTCTCATGTCGAGGATCGTCATAGCTATCTTCTCGATGACTTCGACTGTAACTTCGACCTCGAGGAGACCTTGACCTTAAGCGGTCATCATGTCCACGAGACCGAGAACGCTCATGCGTTCTGTATGGACTGGAATCTCTCTCCCGACTCAAAACACTTCTGTCGCGATCACGGTCACGAGAGTCGGATCTTCTCCAGTTACTATCTCTTCTACTACCTCTATCATAATCAGAGTCATAACTATGCCTGCCATATTCTCTTTCACGGCTATCTTCCCTGCTTTGGCGAGATATACGAGGTCTATAATCATAATCATCCAATGCATACTCTTCACGATCACGTCCCCTATATCTCCCAGACCTATCGCTCCCTTGATCCCGGTAATTGTCTATACCGTGATAACCATCTCGCAATTTATCACATTCCTGAAATGTGTTTATGTCACTGTATTTGTCATGAAAGGAATCCAGGTCTTGATATGAGTCAACATAGGGCTTTTCATGCCGCCTAGGGTTCTTGCCAATTGAATATTCTTCCTCGTAACTTCTCCCTCTTGTTGGAGGCCAGGCACCCACTGAAGGTGGAGGTGGATAATTATCTCTCTCGCGGTGAAAGGAATTTCTTGGGTAACTGGTATCTCTAGGATATCTGTCGTCTACAAACCTCCTATCATCATATGACCCAGCCCTGCAATAGAAATATAAGACAAGTCCAAATAGGAGAAAAAAAAAGATGATAATAGTAATGTGTATATTATAGGACCCAAGGCCTAATATGTAGTTAAGTACAATGAAGACAGTTTTCATAACAATTTATCGAATACAAAAAAGCAATTCATCAATTCAAACGAACGCTATAAGTGAGCATTGAACTATTTTCAAGGAGCCAATAATACCCATTATGATAGCCACAAGTTTTACTCACCGAAAGTTTGGGTCATGTACTGGACCATAACCTTCCGAAGCCTGTGGATTCAAGAGAATAAGCTATGTCAGCAAGTAATAAGCATGGTACAAGGTAGACAAATCGATTCCATATCCTCACTGCCCAATGGCTTATCTCATTGTTCTTTTAAGATTAGATTCCGGAAGAAATGGACAATCACATGAGCCTAATTTCCTTATATCATCCCATATATGTGATTAAAAGAGAAACCACAATTACGCTGTTATTTTCCCATCCTTGATGACGAGCATAGCGACCAGGATCCATTTTATCAAATATGCGTCTGTATCAACCTTGAAATGTTCTGGATGATCGTTCGTGAGCAAAATCACAGAATAGCTTTCCTGTAATGGATGCACAAACAAATATAGTTATGCCCTCATGAACTATGAGATAATCCTCATGATCTGGCCTCCCTTTTTACCGAACTCCTTAAAAATTCAAATCCTTCCAAGGAACTTTTCCCTTTCAAAAATTCTAAAACACATTTAAGGCTCTTGAAGTGGATATATTATAATCAACAAAAATCCTGCCTGCTGAAGAGTAGAACAACCTCAAACAGGACAATGTATACAAAATTCCACTAATGTGGCATCCAGTACTACAATAAAAATGTAAAAGCGTGTACAACAAATCTCGAGCACCAAAATTCAACCTTTCTACTAAAAGTACAAAGAGAGCCATCAGCCATGACAAGTGAAGCTGTCATACGTACATATTCAGATACATATCCGAAGAGGCTAGATATGATGTATACGAAGGAAATCTGAGCATAGCAACATCGGGAACAAATGTAGACACTTGATACTTGTTTATACTACCGGTTTTCAGATATACATATAGTGTACTTAAAGGTAAGGCATACATCCAGTGGATAATATTTTAATGAAATTGACAGTATATTCATAAAAAGCACCAGGCTCCCGTGAAAAATTAAATACTCCTTCCACACCCAAACACAAAATAAATCTTCCTAGATAAAAAAAACATTCGAATTATTTTTTGCTCAGTGTTTACAAATAGGCTTTGAGTATGATCATTAGTAGTGATGCATGACATCTACATTCTGCCTGTGAACTTGAAAATATTTGTGTCATTACAAACATTGAAAAGAAGAGAAATGTCCTGATTGTAGGGCCAACTATAGTTTGAAACTGAACCGAACCACATACATATGAATGTGAATGCAAACAACTAGGCTACATCAACCATGTTCTACTTTGCAATTCACTAAACCCGTAACCATTGATTTTACTATATCGTTATCATCATCCAAATATCACAACCCATTTGACAAAATAACGTACAATACAACCATCCTCCCATCCGTACCAATTGGACAAGTTAGGCTTAATCCCCGGATTACATTTACACGAACTTATCCCCATTTCGAAATCCATAGAATGTAAAAACATCGTGAGCATACAACCTAACTACAAACAATAATACCTCTACTGTCAAGCCAATAATCATATTATCTAATTAAATAAAATTCATAATTAAATTCAGCAGTGGTACTGAACAAAATAAAGATAATTTTAATTTTTTAAAATTGAATATTTAAATTAACACTAATTTATTTATTTTTCTGATTCAACTCCTAATCTGACCTAACAATAAATTACGACAATCTCAACATCAAATACAAATAAAGCAGAAAACTTTACACAAATCATGGTAAATTGCATATAATTGTTGACGAAATTAAGAAAAATATTAAAATTAAACATGTAAATTTGCAAATCTTACGCTGAAACTGATCAATTTGAGGTCCGATTCCAACACCAAAATTGTGCGCGAGGGCGAAAATAGTTAGAGATGAATATGCGTATGTATGTATATTTGATCTGTGATTAGAAGGAAGAAGATGACGAATAAAATAGTGAACGAAGATGATAATGAAGATGATGATGATGATGATATTAGGGCAAATATAGAGACCGAAAGGGTCTTGGGTTGGGGCCTGCCTTATATATAACGAGGTCCAATAGATTACAATATAAACCAGAAACTAAACCTAAATTAAATATTTCAAGCTAATCTAATGATCAAATTAGGGGTACCCCAATACAAGAAACTAAACCTAAATTAAATATTTCAAGCTAATCTGATAACGTGGCACGTAATTTTTTTTTAAATTTTTTTTTTATATTTTTGTTGAATAGAGCCAAGAATTTTATAAGTTTCTTGTGAAGGTGCCCCTAGCGGGGTCATTAAAATAAATGAAATTTATTTTATTTAGTGCAGGTTTCTAGTTTCTATTCTAATATTGGTTTCTATTTGAACGCTAGCCTATATAATGATGGTTGTCATAATTCATAACCCGGATGATTTTTTTTATTTTCTTTTACTTAAATTTATTATTTAAATTTACAAAAATGTTTTTTTTTTTTTTTGCCCGAAAATTTACAAAAATGTAATTGCAACATGTCTATTTATATTTTATAAATTATATAATTATTTACCATTAATTAAAATATTATTTTTGTTTTTAGTAATCTATATCTATATATTACTCCCTATGTCCCATCCATTTGTTTACACTTTCCTTTTTGGGATGTCCCATTCAATTATTTACATTTCTAAACTTTCCTAAAATAGTAAAGTTTTACTCCCTCCGTCCCGATAGGTTCTTAACATGGGGATCGGGCACGGAGACCAAGGATAGTGGGTGTAATATTGTTAAAATAAATGAAGTAGTGGGTGTAATAGTGATTTTATTGTTAAAATAAGTGAAGTAGTGGGTGTAATAGTATAAAGTATTGAAAAAGTGGAGTAAAGTAGTTGATATTTTATTGTTAAAAGTTACTATTTTTGGTAATGTAAAGAATTGGTGGGACGTCCCAAAAAGGAAATTGTAAAGAAATGGATGGGACAGAGGGAGTATAATATAAAAATCAACTACATCCACTAATTTTCTCCACTAACTCATTTTATACATTATATAGTGATGGGTCCCACCACTTTACTCATTTTTCCTACTTCTCTCCTCCTTTATATTTTTTCTTGGTCTCCGTACCCAAACCAAATTTAAACATTTGGTTGGGACGGAGGGAGTATAAATTAGTGAATAACCTACCTTAGGTTTAGTATCCATATTCAGATTCAGATTAAATTTTTTAATTTTATTTAGATTCATGAACTATCCATATTTCTGGTTTGGTATCCATTTTTGGTTTATATAATGAATCTACCGATCAAGAGAATGATTAGTCATATTTTAAAAACCTAATTATTTAGTGAAAAGTAATTTTCCACCAATTATTATATAAAAACAAGGCTTTTTCAAAAATACCCAATCCCATAATTTTTTTTACAAAAATACTATTTTTTAAAAATATTTTCAAAAATACGATTTGCAACTACATCAATCAAAATCAATAACTTTTTAAAATTAAATAATTGAAATCATATTTTGTTGAAGTAACTGTCGAAAAGGGTGAAAGGACGTGGTTTGTCAAACTTTATTTATCTTTATCTTCATTAACCTTTTTTTACTAACAAGTTTTTTGATTTCTCACCTAATTTTAAATAAATTTTTAAAAAGTTGCATTGGTTCAGACCGTATTTTTTTAAAAACAAATCAGGTTACACTGATTACAAATCATATTTTTGCAAATATTTTCAGGTAATGATAAAATCTCAAAAAATTTAGAAAAAGTAGTATTTTTTATAAATATCCTAAAAACAAACACATGTAAAAAATAGTACCAAATAGTCGTTAGTTTATTATAACAACACTTTTTTCACAATCACTTTTTCTAACAATAAAACAAATTTCAAGTACAAATAATTTCATGAAATTAATTGAATAATTAGAAATTAATTTAAATAATAATTGGATATATTTTTGAAAAATAACATTTAATTAATTAAATTTAAGAAAGAATGACCAAAATAACCATTTTTTCCCTACCCACTGCCCAAAATGCCCAGCTGCGCGAAAAATGACCGAAATGCCCATGGGATGCGCCGTTTCGAAAGGCGCATCCAATGTACTGTTCATGCCAGAAAATTAATAAACTCGCCAGAATTTCAGAGGTGCGATTACGCCGGCGACTTCGACGGAAAATTCCCATTTCTTAGTCTACCAACCATTCATCGTCTACCATCGTCCAAATCATCACCACAACACAAGCAACTCGTCTCCGACATGATGCCCAAATCCGTTTATCTCTTTCGGCCCCGCATGGGCAAGAACAAGCTTGCCGGATTTTCGAATCGGGAAAAAAGCTTGAATTGGGCGTTTTAAATCCTGCAAATTAAACTTAAAAAAACTGGTGTAGTTGTGTAGAGAATCGAATTGCGATTCTATTGGTATATATGTAACACCCCCAGATCCGGGGTCCGGGATCGGGTCGTTACGGTCTTATTTTCCATGATTAATACTTTACTTGAGTCCACAATAAATAAATCACCTGCTGTGACCCCACAATAATAACCACTCACACACACACAGTTATAGTCCCAGAGATGAAATTGAAATAAGACTTGCATTACTGGTTTACGAATAAAAGTTATTACAAGCCAAAAGGATAACATCATAAGTTTAAAAGTTTTGCCGTTGATTAATCATTATTGATACATATAATTAAACTGGTAATCAAAGGCTGCTGATCTATGCTACCTCAGCAATGGCAGCGATGATATCAACGGGTAGCCCTGTGGGGCGGGTAACCTGCTTGCGCCGAGTGCGCCTGACGCGGGCCATGTGACCTAGCTGTTGTTGTGACATAATAAATAAGCAAGGGTGAGCAACAGCCCACCAACAATATATAACTGTGCAGTAATATATAAGACAGTTCAAAGATATGTTTTGAAATCATATGCCATGCATTAGAGAAAATATTGCCAGTTTAATATAAAGGATGAAGTTACAAGGTAACTCAACAGATATATATTTCGTGGAAGCATATGCTATGCCAAAATAAGCAAGATAGCATCATTTTCATAAAAAATAGGAACTTGCAGAATGATATTGCAATTCCAGTTTGAAATACTTTTCAATTCTGCCAACTATGATGGTGTTGCAGAAAATTTCCAACATTGAGTGATGAACTAATACTGGAGTTTGACGCGCCAGGAGACATAGCATTTACACGATGATCAGTCGCATGTTATGCTCCCCACCTCTTGTTTACTACATGTAGAAGGAAGCACCGACGGATTTACTTGTCTACCGCCCTCTGGAACCCCCTCGGCCAACGGTTGGGCCATTTGCTGGACCGGCGCCACTGGGTCACTTACGCATCTCCTAGTTCATTCCACATCCATAACTTTGAAACGTAAAGTTCGTCCCCCTTTCCCCAAGTATAATACTTGTTGATAAGACTCCACAAGGTAGTCATATCTAAATGGAAAGGAAAATTTACCAATATTTCCCAAGCTGCTGCTTGTTAATGGATAATGACTTGTTCCAACATTCTTACCCCTCGAATAATGAGTGGGTACACATAATACCATGAATAACAGCAACCAAGTTTCGAGTGAAGCGAATAGTTTATGACCGGGCAGTCATAAGATAAATAACATTCCTCAAGTAAGGTTCCCTTGCAATAGAATCGAAGGGAGAATGGAATCACTGAGAACCTTCCTTGATAATATAATAATAATAATAGGACTCTGAAATAATTTATATAATATTCGAAGGTCGATGATACTATGCGAATGAAGTAAATTATCTTTGATACGAGTTCGAAGAATTTAATAAATATTCCAAGAATATTTATTGAGTCATAGATACTGGAACAGTGTTACTCAGAGTAATCTTTGAATAAATATTCAGAATAATATTCATTGAACAAATAATGAATATTCAAATTAATGACAATGTTTATTGATGGAGTAATCATCAAATGGATATTTGAGATAATATTTATTGAATCAATAATGAATATTCAACTCAAGAAGGATACATATTGATGGAATAATTATCGACTTAATATTTGGGACAATATTCATTGAATAAATAATGAATATTCAACTTAATAATATTTATCGAAGAAATGATTATTGAATGAATATTTGAAATTATGTTCAATAATTGAATCGAATTTAAATAAAGGTCGAAGATAATATTCCTTATCTCAAGGGAATATTCACAGTAATATTTATCGAATAACTGGAGTTCGAATCAATGTTCAACTGATATTTATAAAATAAATAGAGATTGAATGAATATTCGAATTAATATTCATTTAAATAAATAAGGCTCGAATGAATATTAAGATAATATTCATTAAATAAATAAACTCGAATGAATATTCAAAATAATATTTATCGAGTAAATAAGAATGAATATTCTCTAATTAAATAACTTAACTGAGAGTTCGAAATAATATTCGAATATTTAATCGACTTTAGATGAATATTAAATATATAATATTTCTCGAATAAATAAACATCTGATGGATAATCCGAATAATATTTATCAAATAATCTCAAGGGAATATTCCAATAATATTCGCCAGATAATAAATGGAAAATATTTACTTAGTTATTTTCCTCTGAAAATAATATCAATATATCAAGGAATAACGTCTCCCGGTCTATAGTCAAAGAATGAGATTCAGATGCCCTTCGCTTAAGGGTCTTAGTAATTTCCGGCTTATAACTGATATAATAACTATCTAGCTTATAAGCCAACAATAATTCAGGGAACAAGTATATCAACATGACTTTTAAAGTAGGCATGCATGCTATGACATATGTACTGTAACAGAAACAAATATATATATATATATATATATATATATATATATATATATATATATATATATATATATATATATATATATATATATAGCGTTCAGGTCCACAACCACCGTGGGTTGGACCAGCCACCAGGATAGCCGCAACATTTCAATGCGGCAGTAGGTCCGCAACCTTTCAATGCGGCAGAAGGGTCCGCAACCTTTCAATGCGGCAGGATGGTCCGCATCCTTTCAATGCGGCAGTATTCTTGTGAAAGTTAAATTAAAAATAGAAAAATAAGATAAAATTCGAATTTAAATTCATAAAATTTAAAATATTAATACTCATTAATTATACGATTAATTTTACATTAGATTCACTAATTTTCTATTTTTTGAGATTTTTACATTAGATTAACTAATTTAGGAGTACGGGTCAAATCGATAGTTGACCACGACTTTTACCTTCCAAATTAATTTATTATTTTTTGAAATATTGGGAATATCACTAAATTAGACATATATTGATTTACGTGCGGTTGTATCGTCGATAAGTATTTTATAAAAAATATAAACAACAATCCGGGACAAAGCACTAGTTAGATATACTGGTCAAATCGATAGTTCACTACCACTTTTACCACCCAAATAAACTTATTTGATATGGGCTGAAAGTAAGCCCTAAACACACATTTAATGTGGCATTTATTAGACCTAGAATGGTCCAAACGTGGGGCCCACCAGATGGGCCCAAACCCTAACTATAATATTAATTTCGTAATTAATATTAGGGGTAATAAACAGCTCAGCAAATAAGAGTCAAACAAGGATATTACTCTTGCCTGACTTAGCCTCCAAGATACATATTCCAACATGGAAACTGACTCCTACAAGGAAGGGGTCTAGAACCTTCCTCAAGGCGGTGATTTGCCCACCAAGTCACCTACTCCTACCATAATTCCTAGGCTTCTCAGCCTATATAAAGGGTCTGACCCCTCATTCTCAGAACTACGTTTTCTTGGCTTGATTCTCTAATACAGAGATACGTAGGCATTCTGTGAGGACCGTTTAGTCTCGAACGCAGAAGCAGCCATTAAAGCTTGAAGCTCACAAACCCTAGCCGTCATAATCATAACCTAGTTTTTATTCCACAACATTTGGCGCCGTCTGTGGGAAAAAGACATCAACCATGGTTCAAACACGAAGAACAGCACCAAGCACTACCGAGCCAATCGCTACCGAGGCTCTACCTCTAAGCTCTGCTCCGCCTGTCACTGAACAAGTACCCCCAACCACAGGGGCGATCACTCAAACTCAGGTTTCTCAACCTCCAGGGACGAATCCCCATGTCGAGAGAACGTTACCTATGGTCGTTCACCCAGGTCAAGGAACCAGCTCCCTCCAGACGCTGGTCTCTCCTCTAGTTGATCCCAGTTACCCACCATCAGGGGTACAGATCCATACTACGGATCTCCCCGTGAGTACTAACCCGATGTATGGCCTGCCTAACTACCCTCCTTGACCCAGTGGTCATGCCTTGTAGATCCGAGATCGAGTGTATCTTGATTACTCTGGCCCCTATACTGACGATTCATCAACTAATGTTGATCGTGATGAAGCCCCAAGAAGGCGACGTGCTAGCAGAGAACCCCGGAGGAGTCATCAAACTGTCTATGATGGACCCCCGTCTACAACTGCGGAAAGAATCAAGGCTTATGAAGCCGAGATTTTAAGATTAAAGGAAGATATGGCAAGAGAACAAGCTAGGTCAAATCAGACTCAACCTCCTCCAACATCAGGACCGATTCCCTTTATAGATTTGGAGAGGCCTTCAAGAAGGCAAAGAAGGGCTGATGCCCCAACTGGAAAAACAACAAGGGTGGAAACCCCCAAGAGCAACCCCAAGGATCTGATGCCACTTGGGGATCCTGATGATCCCACACCCCCGTTTACTGAGGAGGTGATGAATGCTCGTATCTCAAAGAAGTTCAAGATGCCGACAATTAAGGCTTATGATGGAACGGGTGATCCCGCAAACCATGTTAGGACGTTCTCAAATGCACTGCTGTTGCAGCCTGCAAGCGACGCCTTGAAGTGTAGGGCGTTCCCTCAAACCCTGTCGGGCATGGCTCAAAGATGGTATAGCCGCCTACCTACGAATTCGATTGGCTCTTTTAAGGAGTTGAGCGCCGCTTTTGTCAGCCAATTCATTAGCGGGAGAGTTCATGAGAAAAGTTCTGCATCCCTTATGTATGTGGTACAAGGGAAGAACGAAAATCTGAGAGACTACCTTAAGAGGTTCACCAAGGAGACTTTGAACATCACTGATCTGGAGAATAAGGTGGCCATGGTAGCCCTGGAACACGGAACCACTGATCTATTCTTTAAAAGGTCATTGGCGAAGCATCCTCCTGAAAACATGGCTGAGCTCCAACGAAGGGCTGACAAGTACATTAAAGCTGAAGATAGCATGAAGAAAGAAGCCACAGTAAGTGAGGGAGGAGGTAACAACGACTTCAAGAAGCGAAAGCAAGACCAGGAGTATGATGACCTGGAGTATGATGCTAGGGACAAGTATCCCCGAACTAGCGAGGACTCCGACTATGCCCCTAAGAAGAACCGAAGAAGAGTTTGGGACCAAGATTCAACGACTATGCAAGATTGAATGCTCCTAGGAGTCAGATCTTGTTAGATATTGAGAAAGACAAAGATTTTCGATGGCCGAAGCCACTTAGGGGTGATCCCGCAAAGAGAAACAAGGGTCAGTACTGTAGATTCCACCGCGATGTGGGGCATGATACAGATGATTGCAAGCAACTCGAAGATGAGATCGAGTTCTTGATCCGTAGAGGGAAATTGAGCAACTTCACTAAGGGTGAAGATCGTGTTAATCGAATTAGAGATTATAACAGAAGGGATGACGATCGTGATCGTAACACACAGCCCCGAGGGCCAGTTATCAATATGATCTGGGGAGGCCCGACAGCGGTCGGTACAACTCGAAACTCTCGAAAGGCGTACGCCAGAGAAGTGATACACATCGTGGGAGAGGCCCCGAAGCGGGCTAGGACTGAAATCACACTTGGTTTTGATGATTCTGATCTTGAAGGGGTGAAGTTCCCCCATGACGACCCGTTGGTCATAACTCCTGTAATTGGAAACTCAGAAGTGAAGCGAGTCTTGATAGATAATGGAGCTTCCGTTGACGTTCTATTTCATGATGCATTTGTGAAGATGGGTTACAATGATTCTCAGTTGACCCCAAATAACATGTCTATATATGGATTTAATGGCGTAGGATCTAAAGTTGAAGGGACTATTCAATTGCCTATGACTATTGGACAGGAGCCCAAGAAGGCCACTCTGATGTTGAACTTCCTGGTAATCAAGGCGGTTTCAACGTACAACGTTATCCTCGAAAGGGCTGGACTTCATGCATTCAAGGCTGTTGCCTCAACTTATCATATGAAGATCAAGTTCCCAACCCAGAATGGTGTTGGAGAACATAAAGGCAATCAAAAGATGGCACGAAGCTGTTATGTAGCCGCGTTAAGGCCTGACGGAGTCGGGGGGCAGGTCCTTCCAGTTGAAGACATGGACATCCGCAGTGATAAGGAACACAAAGAAAGTCCAGAAGAGGACATCACACATAAGCCTCGAACAGCCATCAAGGCTAAGGCATCAACTGACTTCGTGGTTGAATGTAACATTGGCAACCAAGAAGTCGGGGGCAAGAGATAGTACCCCAAGAAGAAAGTGAACTTCAGAAGAAGAATGAGGAGACTAGAAGGAGTAGTAGGTGCTCTATTTTGATGGAGCATCAAAAACAAAATCAAGCCATGCAGGCCTAGTCTTGCAAAGTTGGACTTAGCTTCATATTTATCTAGTAGAAGTAGAAATAAGGTTCGATGAAACCATGCAGAGCATGTCGCTCTGAGTAGGACAGTAGTACTCTATATAAAGGTTGAACCCATTTATGTTATTAATGCAAGTTTGCTTTTCGTTCTATGATTCTATTTATGTACCAAGCACCTGATGTGTGTAAGTCAAAGATGACCAAGTACCGAAAATAAAAGAATATACAAATGGAAGCAAACAAACGCATAAATAAAACTCTGAAGGGTCGAGAGTTAGGTTACAGCACAACCAAATAAGTGTTTCAATTCCTTGAAGGATCCGGGATAAAAGACATCTGGCAATCAAAGCCATGCAAGGCTGTGGAGGCTAAAGACTAGCCACTTTTTAATGTTTTCAAAAATGACTTGGATGGAGAATCTAAGGTAGAAGACCAATAGAGAACCTTAAACAATGATCAAGAAGTTCAAGCAAACTCTCGTTTTAAAGAGTTTAAAAGGCGAGAAGCCCACATGATTGTTTAATTGGAAATCTAAATCGAGGAATCAACCTTGAATCCTTGACCTAGAATCAAGAAAAAAAAAAAAAAAAAAAATGATGGAACCAAGACAAACGTTGAAGTCCTGATGGACCACCCGTTGAAGAAACATATTGCATAGCCCGAAAGCCAATTGAAGGAACCCCTTGAAGGGCAAGTTGACAGCATTCTTACAAGAGGATAGTGATGTGTTTGCTTGGACAGCAATTGATATGCCAGGAATTGATCCCCAGCTCATAACTCACAAATTGAATGTCGATCCTAAATGAACGACATTAAAGCAGAAGAAGAGGAATTTCGCTCCAGAAAGGCAAGAGGCCATTAAACAAGAAGTTGGCATGCTCTTATAAGCTGGGTTTATTGAAGAGATTCAGTTCCTCAAGTGGTTGGCTAACCCTGTGATGGTCAAGAAGGCAAATGGGAAGTGGAGGATGTGTATAGACTTCACTGACTTGAATGATGCATGTCCTAAGGATTGTTTCCCTCTACCAAGGATAGATACGTTGATAGATGCCACAGTTGGGCACGAGATGCTGAGTTTCATGGATGGTTTCAATGGATACAACCAGATCAAGATGCATAAGGACGACATCCCTAAAGTATCTTTCATAACCGACTTTGGTGTTTTCTGTTATCTTGCTATGGCATTTGTGCTAAAGAATACAGGAGCTACTTACCAACGATTGGTGAATAAAATATTTGCCCATCTAATTGGAAAAACCATGGAGGTCTATATTGATGATATGTTAGTCAAGAGCCTATTCACGGCAGATCATATTAAACACCTCGGAGATGCATTTGAAGTGCTGAGGCACCACAAGATGATGTTGAATCCAGCCAAGTGTGCCTTTGGCATTGGATCTGGGAAGTTTTTAGGACTGATGGTTTCAAAAAGAGGCATTGAGGCCAACCATGACAAGATCAAGGAGATCTTATACATGAAGCCACCACGCTCTATAAGAGATGTGTAGAAGTTGACAGGCCGATTTGCGGCCTTGGGGAGATTCATCTCCAAATCTGGTGATAAATGTTTGCCGTTCTTTCAAGCATTGAAGAAAGTGAAAAATTTTGAGTGGACACCTTAGAGCCAGGAGGTCTTTGAACAATTGAAGAAGTACATGGCCGAAGCCCCGTTGTTGGCTAAACTAGTCCCGGAGAGACTCTCTACCTATACTTGGCAGTATCTGAGCAAGCACTGAGTACCGTTCTCGTTCGAGAAGAAAGCAAGGTTCAGAAACCCATCTACTACGTAAGCAAGGTGTTGCATGGGGCTGAGTTAAATTACTCTACCATCGAGAAGTTTGCCTTGGCATTGATAACGGCCTCGAGGAAGCTACGATCGTACTTCCAGGCTCACAAAATTGAAGTCCGGACGGACCAGCAACTGAGGAACATATTGCATAGCCCTAAGGCTAGTGGAAAGCTAATCAAGTGGGCCATATAACTTGGAGAGTTTGATATCAAGTATAAGCCTCGGACAGCCGTCAAGGCTCAGGCATTGGCTGACTTCGTGGTTGAATGCACCATTAACAACCAAGAAGTCGGGGGGCAGGAGATAGTAACTACCACTGAGAGTGGAGATAAAGATGAGGAACTTGTAACTGGTCAGAAGGAATATTGGGTGCTCTATTTTGATGGAGCATCAAAAACAAAATCAAGCCATGCAGGTTTAGTTCTGCAAAGCCCCGATGGGTTCACAGTTGAGTATGCTTTGAAGTTGGATTTTCCTACTACCAACAATGAAGCTGAGTATGAGGCATTGATAGCTGGATTGGGCTTAGCTAGAGTCATGAGGGTCAAGAACCTCAAAGTGTGTGGAGATTCAAGACTGGTGGTCTCGCAAGTGAATGGCGAGTTTGAAGCCAATGATGAGACTATGGCAAAATACCTGAGAGTCGTGAAAGCTGTTATGACTCAGTTTGAGGAATGCTATGTGGAACACATTCCGAGAGAGGAGAACGCTAAGGCCGATGCCTTGTCTAAATTTGCTTCTTCTGAAATTGAGAACTATGCAGGGAGTGTTTACTTCCAAGTCTTGAAGGCCCCGACCATCAATTCTAAGTTGATAGCACCGATTGATATGGGAGGTTGCTGGATTGACCCTATCAAAGCTCACCTCGAGACAGGCTGGCTCCCTGACAATACCTTGGAGGCACGAAAGCTGTCAGTGAGGGCATTGAGATACGCCTTGATTGAAGGCATCCTCTACAAAAGATCGTTTGTCGTCCCGTACCTGAAGTGCTTGAGGCCCCAAGGGGCAAGAGAAGCCTTGGAGGAAGTTCATGAAGGGATATGTGGGCAACACTTGGGGGGCAGAGCCCTAGCTCACAAGATCACACGACTGGGATTCTATTGGCCAGAGATGTTGGCCGATGCGCAGAATTATGTCAAGAAGTGTGACAGATGTCAAAAGCACGCTCCAATTGTAAGGCAGCCGCTTGAGATGTTAACTTCGATCAATTCTCCCATCTCGTTTGCAATGTGGGGAATGGACATACTAGGTCCTTTCCCTATGGCTTCGGCACAAAGGAAGTTTATGATAGTGGCCATCGACTACTTCACTAAGTGGATTGAGGCTAAGCCCTTAGCCAAGATAACCACCAAACAAATTTCCCAGTTCTTTTGGGAGAGCATCATCTGCAGATAGGGAATCCCCCGAATCCTTGTGACGGATAATGGGACAAAATTCAACAATGAAGAGTTTAAGAAGTACTGCAAGGAGAATGTTATTGAACTTCGCTTTTCTTCAGTAGCTCACCCTGAGGCTAATGGACAAGCTGAGGTAGCAAATTGAATTATCCTTGATGGACTGAAGAAGAGGGTCGGACGATCAAGAAACACTTAGGTGGATGAGTTGCTGCCTATACTTTGGGTATACCACACCACCTACGAAGTGATAACTGAAGCAACCCCGTTTTTGCTGGCTTATGGAGCCAAGGCAGTTGTGCCCCCTAGAAATTACACATGCATCGCCAAGAGTGGAAGCATATGATCACGAGACCAATGAAAAAGGCGTGAGGCTCGCCCTCGATCTGATTGACGAGGTTAGGGATGAAGCGAATGCTAGAAACGCAGAGCGTCAGAAGAAAGCATCTTTCCACTGCGACCAAAGGGTTAAGGAGAAGTTCTTTCGACAAGACAACTTGACTCTGAGGAAGATAGAGGCCTCCAGAGTTGGCCAGAAGGGAAGACTATCCCCCAATTGGGAAGGGTCGTATCGAGTCAGGAAGACACCAGGACGAGGATTCTACAGGTTGGAAATCTGGGATGATGAACACATTCCAAGATTAAGGATTGAATCCTTGAACTTCAAATCTCAACACAACATTAATTAAGCCTCGATGGCCAACAAGGCTGTCTGCCTCCAATCGAGCTTGTCGTTTGAGTTTAAGGACTCGAACCAAGAGTTGTCAATCAAGCTGAGACCTAAGAAAGGTTATATGAGCATAAGAAAATAAGGTTGGAAACCTAGAATCAAGCTAAAGGGTTGAAAACCAACAAAGGCATACCAGGCCTAAAGTCAAGTGCTAAGGAGCAAGTGAACTACCTGAATGATCAACCGAGAAGGAAGACCTCCTCCATGAGAAACAAAGATGAGGTAAGAACTAAAGAACTTCATCACAAGGATGAGAGTCAAGGGTTGATGATAACCAACAACCATGAATGAACTTAAGGTTCAAGACCAAGCTCCGAGGAGGGCGTCAGCCGACCAAGACTGATTTTCAGTCCTACACGGACTGTTGACGTTGTTTGGGCCATATCTTTAGCTCCGGGTATCAGATTTGGACGATCTTACTGTCCACGCGAAGATCTCTGAGTTTTCTATAGTCTTGGAGACCCCGGCCGACCAGGTCTTGGCCGACCAGCTCCTTTTAAGGGGGTCCAGCCGACCAAGACTGATTTTCAGTCCTACACGGACTGTTGACGTTGTTTGGGCCATATCTTTAGCTCCGGGTATCAGATTTGGACGATCTTACTGTCCACGCGAAGATCTCTGAGTTTTCTATAGTCTTGGAGACCCCGGCCGACCAGGTCTTGGCCGACCAGCTCCTTTTAAGGAGGTCCAGCCGACCAGCTCCTGAACCTGGATCCGACCGGTCTAGGTTCAGTACTTGGTCCTGGATCCCAACTTTTTCAGTGAACTTTGAATAGTTTTCAAACCTAAATCTTGACTTTTTCAGCAAATCTCGGATTATTTCCAATGCTAAAGGGAGGCCAAGGTTAGCCATGAAGGCCAAGATTAGCCATTAAGGCCAAGGTTAGCCATGAAGTCACGAATGACCAAACCGACGACTCGTGATCAAGATCAAGATTCTTGATCCTTAGGATCACGGACAGTTTTAGATCCTAGATCCATGATAAAAGTTTAAGATCAAGGTCAAGTTTCTTGATCCTTAAGATAACAAAGTCATGAATGACCAAAATAGTGACTTGAGATTCAGATCAAGGTTCTTGATCCGCAAGATCACGAATAATTTTCACGTCCGGGTCAACCAGCTAGCCAAGAAGCAATCGACCGCGACGCACTAGGGGTCTCAGCCGACCAGGTCCCGGAAGACCAGGTCCCGGCCGATCAGCTCTTTTTAAGGAGGATCAGCCGACCAGGTCCCGGAAGACCAGGTCCCGGCCGATCAGCTCTTTTTAAGGAGGATCAGCCGACCAGGTCCCGGAAGACCAGGTCCCGGCCGATCAGCTCTTTTTAAGGAGGATCAGCCGACCAGGTCCCGGAAGACCAGGTCCCGGCCGACCAGGTTGTTTTGAGGGGGTTCAGCCGACCAGCTTCTGAACCTGGATCCCCCCGGTCCAGGTTCAGTTCTTGGTCCTGGATCCCAACTTTTTCAGCAAATGATTTCGGACATGGTTCTCGACTTTTTCAGCGAATATCAGATGATTATCAATGTTAAAGAGAGGCCAAGGTTAGCCATGAAGGCCAAGATGAGTCATGAAGGCCAAAGTTAGCCATGAAGTCACAAACGACCAAACTGACGATTCGTAATCAAGATCAAGATTCTGGATCCTTAGGACCATGGATGGTTTCTGATCCTGGATCCACACTCTCTATTAAAATCAAGAAGGAGTCTAAGTTCAAGTTTTTTTTAGGCCAACTACTGACTAGTTAGCCCTAGAAGAGGAATTTCAGCCAACCAGGTCCCGGAGGACCAGGTCCCGGCCGACCAGCTCCCCTGGAGGAGGGCCAGCCGACCAGCTTCTGGCCAACCAGGTCCCAGCCGACCAGCTTCTGGCCGACCAGGTCCCAGCCGACCAGCTTCCGGCCGACCAGGTCATTTTCAGGGGGTCCAGCCGACCAGCTTCTGAACCTGGATCCCCCCGGTCCAGGTTCAGTTCTTGGTCCTGGATCCCTACTTTTTCAGTGAACTTTTTAAACCTAAATCTCGACTTTTTCAGCGAATCTCGGATGATTGTTAATGATAAAAAGAGGTCGAGATTAGCACCGTTTAGTGCTGTTTAAGCACTGTTTAGTGCCTATTAGCACAGATTAGTGCCGATTAGCACCGTTTAGTGCTGTTTAAGCACTGTTTAGTGCATGTTAGCACAGATTAGTGCCGGTTAGCACTGTTTAGCACCGATTAGTGCCATTTTATGCCACTTAACATTGTTTAACACTGTTTAAACATTGTTTAAGGCTGATTAGCGCTGTGTAGTGCCGTTTAACACTGATTAGTGTCGTTCAACATCGTCGTAAATGCGTCGGTCGCTCCACGCTTTACATTAAGATGATATTGTTGAAAATACTCACGTAAGAGCAATAAACCCCGACCCAAGTCTCGAATAAGGCCGTTATAACTTCAAGGAAAACCTGATCAGTTTTCCTAGAAGTTGGGGGGCAAATGATATGGGCTGAAAGTAAGCCCTAAACACACATTTAATGTGGCATTTATTAGACCTAGAATGGTCCAAACGTGGGGCCCACCAGATGGGCCCAAACCCTAACTATAATATTAATTTCGTAATTAATATTAGGGGTAATAAACAGCTCAGCAAATAAGAGTCAAACAAGGATATTACTCTTGCCTGACTTAGCCTCCAAGATACATATTCCAACATGGAAACTGACTCCTACAAGGAAGGGGTCTAGAACCTTCCTCAAGGCGGTGATTTGCCCACCAAGTCACCTACTCCTACCATAATTCCTAGGCTTCTCAGCCTATATAAAGGGTCTGACCCCTCATTCTCAGAACTACGTTTTCTTGGCTTGATTCTCTAATACAGAGATACGTAGGCATTCTGTGAGGACCGTTTAGTCTCGAACGCAGAAGCAGCCATTAAAGCTTGAAGCTCACAAACCCTAGCCGTCATAATCATAACCTAGTTTTTATTCCACAACATTATTATTTTTTCAAAACTTGGGAATATCACTAGATTAGACATATATTGACTTGGGACAGTGCTTTCCGGGACAGTTGTTTCTATTTTTTAAAAAATACTTATCGACGATCCAACCACACGTAAGTCAATATATGTCTAATCTAGTGATATTCCCAAGTTTTGAAAAAATAATAAGTTTATTTGGGTGGTAAAAGTGGTAGTGAACTATCGATTTGACCAGTATATCTAACTAGTGCTTTGTCCCGGATTGTTGTTTATATTTTTTATAAAATACTTATCGACGATACAACCGCACGTAAATCAATATATGTCTAATTTAGTGATATTCCCAATATTTCAAAAAATAATAAATTAATTTGGAAGGTAAATGTTACCATCCTGATTTATTTTTCAACAGTTATCTAAGATTGAGATGTACATGTCATTCCATCATTATTTAAACTACATAACATGTAAAAAATATCCATATTACATTATTAAAGATACCTTAAAGTTAAAATTAACATATTTTATTATTTTGATGCATATTTGAAGATTTAAAAATTAAACAAAAAAAAATAAAAAATCTTAAATTGCTGCCGCAATGAGACATTGCGGTAAATTTTCCTGCCGCAATGTTTGGTTGTGGCTCAGAAAAATTAAAAGTCATTAAATATGGTTGGTGGCTGGTAATAAATGAACCATCCGCTGCAATGTTTCAATGCGGCAGCTGGCAATTAAGGCTTCCTGCCGCAATGAAACATTGCGGTAGGCGTGAAATCTGTTTCCTTTAAGGTTACAGAATTTGTCTTTTTTTCCAATTTCTTTTTTTCCAAACAGCAGAAAACTCAACCAAGTGCTCAAAAATTTCAAGGGTTTGGAGCTCAAAAATTCATCCAAAATTAAGGTTAGTGCTCTATTCAATGGCTTCATTTTTATTTAGCTCTTCTAGTTCATCTAGTGAACGTAATGGTGATGATTATGTTACGCCGCCCGTTAAAAAAAATCATGTTTCTCGTAAATTATTCGTTGATGATGTAGATATTGATAATTATTATAGTAGTGTTCATAAACGTAGAGTGAAATACAATGTTCATAAAAATAAAATGAATGTTGATGATGTTGGTGGGGAAAAAAATGATGGTGGAAAGGATAAAAACAAGATAATTATTATTGATGGTGATGATGAAAAAGATGAGAAATTTGGGATGAGAAAAAATGATGATGAAGGAGATGAGGATATTAGGATGGAAAAAATTGATGATGAGGAGGATGTTAGGATGGGAAAAAATGTTGATGATGAGGATGTTAGGATGAGAAAAAATGTTGATGATGAGGATGTTAGGATGAGAAAAAATGATGATGATGAGGATATTGGAAACCAAAATTTTGATTTTACATTTGCGGATGTTAATAAGGTTGTGCCTTGTGTTGGAATGATTTTCGATACATTAGATGAGGCGGAAAGTTTTTATAGAAATTATGGTCGAAATGTCGGATTCGAGATAATAATTAGGAATACTCATAAACATCAACGGAGTCATGATCCATCATCCCGTTTGTTTATTTGTAAGAAGGGTGGAAGAGTAGCACCGGAATCGGATTATCTTGATAAAGGAAAACGACGCATTAGGGATGTAGATCCACGAACGAATTGTCGTGCTCGAATGTACGTATGTCACCTAGTTAATGTAAACAAATGGAAGGTAACTTTGGTTGATTTGAAACATAATCATTCCATGGTAACACCGGATAAGCGACAATTTTTTCAAACATCACGCAACATCGATCCGATCACCCGATCATTGATTGAGTTGTTTAACAAATCGGGGATCGAGACGAGTAAAGTGATGAAATATCTTGGTGAGACATGTGGAGGCATTGAAAATTTAGGGTTTTCTAATCAAGATGTACGTAATGTCATACGGGATATCCGGCACCGAGTGTTTGATTCCGGTGATGCGGAGTGTGGCTTGGTCTTGTTACGAAAGTTACAACAAGAGAATGCGTTCGGTCATTTCTTCTATCGAGTGGATGTGGATAACGAGAATCGTGTTAAAGGTTTGGTGTGGGTTGATCCTCGATGCATGAACGCTTACAAGAATTTTGGTGATGTGGTGACGTTCGACTCAACTTATCGAACGAATAGGTATTGTATGCCTTTCATACCTATTACGGGGGTGAACCACCATTACCAAAATATTTTGTTTGGATTTGCACTCATGAGAGATGAGACCGAGACTTCTTATCAATGGGTTTTAAAAACTTGGTTGGAAGCCGTTGACAACAAACCTCCCACTACAATAATTACCGATCAAGACATTGCTTTGGGAAATGCTATTGCCACGGTTATGCCCGAAACAAATCACTTTTATTGTACATGGCATATAAGTAGTAAATTTCCCGAGAAGTTATCTAGTTTGTACAACAAATATCCGGAATTCAAAACAGATTTTAATGCATGTGTGTACAAGTCATTGTCTCCCACGGAATTTGAAGGTAGATGGGAGGAATTGGTCGAGAAGTACAAACTTGAGGATCATGTTTGGTTAAATGAAATGTATCGCATTAGACATCAATGGATTGGTGCTTACACAAAGTCGCATTTTGCCGCCGGTATGACCACTACCTCTAGAAGCGAATCAATGAATGCATTTTTTGATGAATATGTGCAAGCATCTACCGGTTTGAAAGAATTCATTGAGAATTCCCAAAAGGCTTTGGAGGCACAATATCTTAGGGAGGTTAAAAGTGACTACGAGAGCGAAGAAAGGGAAAGGAGACTAGTATTGCAATCATCCTTGGAAATTCATGCATCCGAAATTTACACGAAAGAGATGTTTAGGCGTTTTCAAAAGGAGCTTCTAAAAAGTACATCTTATGTCGTGACGAAAACTAAAGGTGGATGTCATTTATTTAAAATGTTCGTGGTTGAGAAGTCTACCGTGCCGGAGGATCGTAGAAGAAGCTATCCGTTGACGGCCCATATTGATGGACAGATTGAATGTGTTTGTATGCAATTTGAACATTCCGGGATGATTTGTAAACACATGATCCGTTACCTAGACATGAAACAAAAAATACGTATACCGAATGATTACATCATGTCTAGGTGGACAAAAAATGGCAACAAAATTGCCGGACCTCTACCTTATACCCCTCCCGTTCTTGGTAATGTTGGTGAATCACAAGCATCAAGGTATAGTGCATTGTGCAAATCATTTCAAAATTTAGGCGCTGTTGGTAGTTGTTCCGTCCCACGTTTCAACTACGTGATGAACTTGATTGAGCGAGAGAGGTGTCACGTGGAAATTGCTTTTCCACAAGAAGATAAGATCGAACAAATGAACGAGTCGTTTCCTCAAGAAGATTGGGATCATGATCCGATATTCGATCCTCCAATGTCACAAACTAAGGGACGAAAGAAAGCGGCAAGATATAAAAGTGGTATTGAAACGTCAACTTCAACAACCAAGCAACGAAAGTGCGGAAAATGTGGGTTGGTAGGAGCAAACCATGATAGAAGAAATTGTCCTGGCAATTAGTTTCAATTGTATTCTGTAATATTTGAAACAATTTTTATTAATTATAATCTTAATTTTCTATGTAAGGTATTAATATGCAATCCATGCATTTGTACTAGTTTAAATTAGAATTTTTTCCAATTTTTCGAATATTAGGAAAAACACATAAATTAGTAAACACTTAACGAAATCTTTAATTTATCTAGAATTTAATATTTAACTATAGAAATAAATTGGAATTTTATCAATTTCCAAATTTTAATATGAAGAAAAAAAAAATGTGTTTATCCGCAAGGAGACCTTGCGGTAGGGATGTGCCTATCCGCAACGCCTCATTGCGGCAGGGAGGAGTCCAGTAGCTTTTCTCTCTCCTCCCCTGTTTTCCCCTGCTCACAGGGGAAAACAGGGGAGGAGAGAGAAAAGCTACTGGACTCCCCCCTGCCGCAATGAGGCGTTGCGGATGTCAATAATTTTTTATTATTATTTATGTCCTGATTATAAAATTTTGAAAATGATCAAGTTACAATTTATTTCAATTGTTAAATGTAAAATTCGAGAAAAATGAAAAAAAAATATTTTTTTCCCAAATTTTATTTTAAAACTTGACAAAATTTGCATTTAAAAATCGAAAAAAGGCATAAATTATATTTCATTCCTGATAATTAATTTAAAATTCGAGAAAAATGGGAAAAAAAATTCCGAGGTTTTTAACTAAAATTCGAAAGAAAGGATTAATTTAAAACAAAATTTGATGTTTTTTTTCGAATTTTGAAGCAATAATTATAAATAAATAATTTAAAATATTATTACTTAAAAAAATATTGAAATATGAGCGGAATTCATTTCGCATTCATATATGAACGGTTGCTAAAGTTGGCAGATGTGGCATTCCTGGCCGAGCGGGTTGTTGCGAATCGAAACTCCGAGGTTAAGCGTGCTTGGGCTAGAGCAAATCTGGGATGGGTGACCCCCTGGGAAGTTCCCTTTTTCCAATTTTTTTGTTTTTAAGTTTGCTCAAAAAAATTATTATCTAATTTTTCTGAATCTATTAAATTAATTTTTCCTGGGACATTTGGATTAAAATATAAGTTTAAAACAAATTTATCTAATTTTTTTATACAAAATTAAAAAAAATAAATTAGAAAAAGGGAACTTCCCAGGGGTCACCCATCCCAGAATTGCTCTAGCCCAAGCACGCTTAACCTCGGAGTCTCGATTACTAACAACCCACTCGGCCAGGAATGCCACATCTGTTCATTTTAGCAACCGTTCATATATGAATCCGAAATGAATTCCGCTCATATTTCAATATTTTTTAAGTAATAATATTTTAAATTATTTATTTATAATTATTGCTTTAAAATTCGAAAAAAACATCAATTTTTTTAAATTAATCCTTTCTTTCGAATTTTAAATTGAAAAACTGGAATTTTTTTTTCCCACTTTTCTCTAATTTTAAATTAATTATTAGGAATAAAATATAATTTATGCCTTTTTTCGATTTTTAAATGCAAATTTTGTCAAGTTTTAAAATAAAATTTGGGGGAAAAAAATATTTTTTGTCATTTTTCTCGAATTTTACATTTAACAATTGAAATAAATTGTAATTTTATTATTTTTCCAATTATTAATATAAGGAAATAAATAATAAAAAAAAATTATTGGCATCCGCAAGGCCTCATTGCGGCAGTGAAGAAACTGACGCCAAACTGATGTCATGCTGTTGTATTACTGCCGCAATGACTCTTTGCGGCAGGGAACTCCTACCAGTTTTACACAGTCTTCCATATGTTCAACTTACATTCCCAAAAATTCAAATGTTATTTTCAAGATACATTAAATTTTATTTTGAATTTTAATGTTGAAAAAATTTTAATTTGAAATATTTTCTCTATAAATACTCACACCCTCAACCTAAAATTTCATATTCTAATCTTCTTCTCATTTTTCTCTCTAGAAACCTAAAATTTTTCTTATCATGGATTCAAAAAATGAGAAGAATGCTAGTTTAAAATCAAAATTGGTAGAAGCCAAGAGAGAAATCATGCTTCTTGAAGATAAAGTTGTAGATTTGGAGGTAAAAGTCGAAGAACTCGAAGAAGCCTTGAAAGAGAGAAACATGGAGATTTCCTATTTGAGGAAATTGTACGGGCATGGAGATGAACATCCGTAGACGGAAGAAGAAGGAGGGCTCGAAGAAATTGTTTTAAATAAAAATTGTATTTTCATGTTTTCCCCCATCCAAAAATATTATTAATGAATTAAAATTTTTTTTTCATGTTTATTCTAAATATTTTGTATTATCTCTAATTCAATTAAAATATTATATATTTTCAACATTTATTCGATTAAATAAATATTTTTAGGTGAATTCAAATGAAAAAGAATTTTTTTGTAAATTTTGGAATAGAATTTTATTTTATTTCAATTGTTAAATGTAAAATTCGAGAAAAATGAAAAATATTTTTTTCCCAAAATTTTATTTTAAAACTTGACAAAATTTGCATTTAAAAATCGAAAAAAGGCATAAATTATATTTCATTCCTGATAATTAATATAAAATTCGAGAAAAATGGGAAAAAAAATTCCGAGGTTTTTAACTAAAATTCGAAAGAAAGGATTAATTTAAAACAAAATTTGATGTTTTTTTTCGAATTTTGAAGCAATATTTTTTTTCATTTTTCTCGAATTTTACATTTAACAATTGAAATAAATTGTAATTTTATCATTTTTCCAATTTTTATAATCAGGAAAAAAATAATAATAAAAAATTACTGCCATCCGCAAGGTCTCATTGCGGCAGGGAGGAGAGAGAAAAGCTACTGGACTTTCCCCTGCCGCAATGAGGCGTTGCGGATGGCAGTAATTTATTATTATTATTTATGTCCTGATTATAAAAATTTGAAAATGATCAAGTTACAATTTATTTCAATTGTTAAATGTAAAATTCGAGAAAAATGAAAAAAAATATTTTTTTCCCAAATTTTATTTTAAAACTTGACAAAATTTGCATTTAAAAATCGAAAAAAGGCATAAATTATATTTCATTCCTGATAATTAATTTAAAATTCGAGAAAAATGGGAAAAAAAATTCCGAGGTTTTTAACTAAAATTCGAAAGAAAGGATTAATTTAAAACAAAATTTGATGTTTTTTTTCGAATTTTGAAGCAATAATTATAAATAAATAATTTAAAATATTATTACTTAAAAAAATATTGAAATATGAGCGGAATTCATTTCGCATTCATATATGAACGGTTGCTAAAGTTGGCAGATGTGGCATTCCTGGCCGAGCGGGTTGTTGCGAATCGAAACTCCGAGGTTAAGCGTGCTTGGGCTAGATCAAATCTGGGATGGGTGACCCCCTGGGAAGTTCCCTTTTTCCAATTTTTTTGTTTTTAAGTTTGCTCAAAAAAATTATTATCTAATTTTTCTGAATCTATTAAATTAATTTTTCCTGGGACATTTGGATTAAAATATAAGTTTAAAACAAATTTATCTAATTTTTTTATACAAAATTAAAAAAAATAAATTAGAAAAAGGGAACTTCCCAGGGGTCACCCATCCCAGAATTGCTCTAGCCCAAGCACGCTTAACCTCGGAGTCTCGATTACTAACAACCCACTCGGCCAGGAATGCCACATCTGTTCATTTTAGCAACCGTTCATATATGAATCCGAAATGAATTCCGCTCATATTTCAATATTTTTTAAGTAATAATATTTTAAATTATTTATTTATAATTATTGCTTTAAAATTCGAAAAAAACATCAATTTTTTTAAATTAATCCTTTCTTTCGAATTTTAAATTGAAAAACTGGAATTTTTTTTTCCCACTTTTCTCTAATTTTAAATTAATTATTAGGAATAAAATATAATTTATGCCTTTTTTCGATTTTTAAATGCAAATTTTGTCAAGTTTTAAAATAAAATTTGGGGGAAAAAAATATTTTTTGTCATTTTTCTCGAATTTAACATTTAACAATTGAAATAAATTGTAATTTTATTATTTTTCCAATTATTAATATAAGGAAATAAATAATAAAAAAAAATTATTGGCATCCGCAAGGCCTCATTGCGGCAGTGAAGAAACTGACGCCAAACTGATGTCATGCTGTTGTATTACTGCCGCAATGACTCTTTGCGGCAGGGAACTCCTACCAGTTTTACACAGTCTTCCATATGTTCAACTTACATTCCCAAAAATTCAAATGTTATTTTCAAGATACATTAAATTTTATTTTGAATTTTAATGTTGAAAAAATTTTAATTTGAAATATTTTCTCTATAAATACTCACACCCTCAACCTAAAATTTCATATTCTAATCTTCTTCTCATTTTTCTCTCTAGAAACCTAAAATTTTTCTTATCATGGATTCAAAAAATGAGAAGAATGCTAGTTTAAAATCAAAATTGGTAGAAGCCAAGAGAGAAATCATGCTTCTTGAAGATAAAGTTGTAGATTTGGAGGTAAAAGTCGAAGAACTCGAAGAAGCCTTGAAAGAGAGAAACATGGAGATTTCCTATTTGAGGAAATTGTACGGGCATGGAGATGAACATCCGTAGACGGAAGAAGAAGGAGGGCTCGAAGAAATTGTTTTAAATAAAAATTGTATTTTCATGTTTTCCCCCATCCAAAAATATTATTAATGAATTAAAATTTTCTTTTCATGTTTATTCTAAATATTTTGTATTATCTCTAATTCAATTAAAATATTATATATTTTCAACATTTATTCGATTAAATAAATATTTTTAGGTGAATTCAAATGAAAAAGAATTTTTTTGTAAATTTTGGAATAGAATTTTATTTTATTTCAATTGTTAAATGTAAAATTCGAGAAAAATGAAAAATATTTTTTTCCCAAAATTTTATTTTAAAACTTGACAAAATTTGCATTTAAAAATCGAAAAAAGGCATAAATTATATTTCATTCCTGATAATTAATTTAAAATTCGAGAAAAATGGGAAAAAAAATTCCGAGGTTTTTAACTAAAATTCGAAAGAAAGGATTAATTTAAAACAAAATTTGATGTTTTTTTTCGAATTTTGAAGCAATATTTTTTTTCATTTTTCTCGAATTTTACATTTAACAATTGAAATAAATTGTAATTTTATCATTTTTCCAATTTTTATAATCAGGAAAAAAATAATAATAAAAAATTACTACCATCCGCAAGGTCTCATTGCGGCAGGGAGGAGAGAGAAAAGCTACTGGACTTTCCCCTACCTCAATGAGGCGTTGCGGATGACAATAATTTTTTATTATTATTTATGTCCTGATTATAAAAATTTGAAAATGATCAAGTTACAATTTATTTCAATTGTTAAATGTAAAATTCGAGAAAAATGAAAAAAAATATTTTTTTCCCAAATTTTATTTTAAAACTTGACAAAATTTGCATTTAAAAATCGAAAAAAGGCATAAATTATATTTCATTCCTGATAATTAATTTAAAATTCGAGAAAAATGGGAAAAAAAATTCCGAGGTTTTTAACTAAAATTCGAAAGAAAGGATTAATTTAAAACAAAATTTGATGTTTTTTTTCGAATTTTGAAGCAATAATTATAAATAAATAATTTAAAATATTATTACTTAAAAAAATATTGAAATATGAGCGGAATTCATTTCGCATTCATATATGAACGGTTGCTAAAGTTGGCAGATGTGGCATTCCTGGCCGAGCGGGTTGTTGCGAATCGAAACTCCGAGGTTAAGCGTGCTTGGGCTAGAGCAAATCTGGGATGGGTGACCCCCTTAGAAGTTCCCTTTTTCCAATTTTTTTGTTTTTAAGTTTGCTCAAAAAAATTATTATCTAATTTTTCTGAATCTATTAAATTAATTTTTCCTGGGACATTTGGATTAAAATATAAGTTTAAAACAAATTTATCTAATTTTTTTATACAAAATTAAAAAAAATAAATTAGAAAAAGGGAACTTCCCAGGGGTCACCCATCCCAGAATTGCTCTAGCCCAAGCACGCTTAACCTCGGAGTCTCGATTACTAACAACCCACTCGGCCAGGAATGCCACATCTGTTCATTTTAGCAACCGTTCATATATGAATCCGAAATGAATTCCGCTCATATTTCAATATTTTTTTAAGTAATAATATTTTAAATTATTTATTTATAATTATTGCTTTAAAATTCGAAAAAAACATCAATTTTTTTAAATTAATCCTTTCTTTCGAATTTTAAATTGAAAAACTGGAATTTTTTTTCCCCCACTTTTCTCTAATTTTAAATTAATTATTAGGAATAAAATAAAATATAATTTTGGGGAAAAAAATATTTTTTGTCATTTTTCTCGAATTTTACATTTAACAATTGAAATAAATTGTAATTTTATCATTTTTCCAATTTTTATAATCAGGAAATAAATAATAATAAAAAATTACTGCCATCCGCAACGCCTCATTGCGGCAGGGAGGAGAGAGAAAAGCTACTGGACTCCCCCCTGCCGCAATGAGGCGTTGCGGATGGCAGTAATTTTTTATTATTATTTAAGTCCTGATTATAAAAAATTGAAAATGATCAAGTTACAATTTATTTCAATTGTTAAATGTAAAATTCGAGAAAAATGAAAAAAAATATTTTTTTCCCAAATTTTATTTTAAAACTTGACAAAATTTGCATTTAAAAATCGAAAAAAGGCATAAATTATATTTCATTCCTGATAATTAATTTAAAATTCGAGAATAATGGGAAAAAAAATTCCGAGGTTTTTAACTAAAATTCGAAAGAAAGGATTAATTTAAAACAAAATTTGATGTTTTTTTTCGAATTTTGAAGCAATAATTATAAATAAATAATTTAAAATATTATTACTTAAAAAAATATTGAAATATGAGCGGAATTCATTTCGCATTCATATATGAACGGTTGCTAAAGTTGGCAGATGTGGCATTCCTGGCCGAGCGGGTTGTTGCGAATCGAAACTCCGAGGTTAAGCGTGCTTGGGCTAGAGCAAATCTGGGATGGGGTGACCCCCTGGGAAGTTCCCTTTTTCCAATTTTTTTGTTTTTAAGTTTGCTCAAAAAAATTATTATCTAATTTTTCTGAATCTATTAAATTAATTTTTCCTGGGACATTTGGATTAAAATATAAGTTTAAAACAAATTTATCTAATTTTTTTATACAAAATTAAAAAAAATAAATTAGAAAAAGGGAACTTCCCAGGGGTCACCCATCCTAGAATTGCTCTAGCCCAAGCACGCTTAATCTCGGAGTCTCGATTACTAACAACCCACTCGGCCAGGAATGCCACATCTGTTCATTTTAGCAACCGTTCATATATGAATCCGAAATGAATTCCGCTCATATTTCAATATTTTTTTAAGTAATAATATTTTAAATTATTTATTTATAATTATTGCTTTAAAATTCGAAAAAAACATCAATTTTTTTAAATTAATCCTTTCTTTCGAATTTTAAATTGAAAAACTGGAATTTTTTTTCCCACTTTTCTCTAATTTTAAATTAATTATTAGGAATAAAATAAAATATAATTTTGGGGAAAAAAATATTTTTTGTCATTTTTCTCGAATTTTACATTTAACAATTGAAATAAATTGTAATTTTATCATTTTTCCAATTTTTATAATCAGGAAATAAATAATAATAAAAAATTACTGCCATCCGCAACGCCTCATTGCGGCAGGGGGGAGTCCAGTAGCTTTTCTCTCTCCTCCCCTGTTTTCCCCTGTGACAGACTGACAGGGGAAAACAGGGGAGGAGAGAGAAAAGCTACTGGACTCCCCCCTGCCGCAATGAGGCGTTGCGGATATCCGCAATGACTCCTTGCGGCTATGTTTTGTTTTTTTTTTTTTTAAAAGTCAGCTTGTTTTTTCTTTTACCCAGTAAAAACAGACAGCAAAAAAAACTGCAATAAGGATATCTGTTTTTACTGCTTCCCATCTACATTTTATAAAACCTGTTTTAACCACATAAACGCGAAATACCATATCAACACAATCCCAACCAATATAAATACAACAATACAACTACCTATTTTCAAAGCAAAATTAACAAAATAATAATACAATCAAATAGACAAGATCAAATTTAACTAAAGTCCCATCTGCCTTTGTTGTAACCCGGCAATAGTCATTTTCCGTGCTTCCCCTTTAAAAAGCTCCCAAGCTATGCGATACCGGAAAGTCAAAATATCATATACTGGGTGCCACATTGCATCTTTCAATGATATGCCGCCAAGTATAGCATCCATATACTTGCAAACGTACACGCCACAATCAGAGCCGCCTTGTTGCTTCGGTCGATCCTTAATGAACTTCACATCCATGAAACTGTCTTCAGCAAATCTCAAAGGTTCCAAGAAATGAAGCATGCACGGCAATAATTTTTCCTACAAATTTACCACAAAAAATTAAAAACATATTCAAGAAGAAGACATATTTAAAAAACATTGCATAAGATTACCATGACATAAATCTCCTTGGCGTACACCTTTCGTAAGTCACAATAAGATCCATGGTCCCGGAGAGGATCAATTAAAAGCAATTTCATTCGTTCAAGGTCCACAACAAACAAAAACCAATGACCACCTGTGCATACGGGGAACATAGCAACATCACACAAGTGTATTGGTGGCCCAAACTGCTGGTCTTGATAGATTTTATAGAAATAAATTAGAATTCTTGGGCTAAAATGCAATAACTAGATAATTATCTTCCAAAATTGCAAAGAAATGATAATTTAATGTATAACATGCAAGAATTAAACAAATTAAGGACTAAAATGCAAGAAATTAGAATTTATGGGTTAAAATGCAATAAGTAGATAATTATCTTCCTAAATTGCAAAGAAATGATAATTTAATGTATAACATGCAAGAATTAAACAAATTAAGGACTAAAATGCAAGAAATTAGAATTTATGGACTAAAATGTAATAACTAGATAATTATCTTCCAAAATTGCAAAGAAATGATAATTTAATGTATAACATGCAAGAATTAAACAAATTAAGGACTAAAATGCAAGAAATTAGAATTTATGGGTTAAAATGCAATAAGTAGATAATTATCTTCCTAAATTGCAAAGAAATGAAAATTTAATGTATAACATGCAAGAATTAAACATGTTAAGGACTAAAATGCAAGAAATTAGAATTTATGGACTAAAATGTAATAACTAGATAATTATCTTCCAAAATTGCAAAGAAATGATAATTTAATGTATAACATGCAAGAATTAAACAAATTAAGGACTAAAATACAAGAAATTAGAATTTATGGACTAAAATGCAATAAGTAGATAATTATCTTCCTAAATTGCAAAGAAATGAAAATTTAATGTATAACATGCAAGAATTAAACATGTTAAGGACTAAAATGCAAGAAATTAGAATTTATGGACTAAAATTCAAACCTTTTTTATACATAGCTTTGCGTTCGGCCTCAGTCAACCTCAAATCATGCCACTGTCTTAGCCAATATGGAAGCGGTGCGGAAAGCTCCGTATGAGTAACAGCACGACCACGAACAGGCAATCCCAATATCATGTAAACATCCTCTAGAGTGATGGTGATCTCACCAAATGGGAAATGAAAGGTGTTGGTCTCTGGCCTAAACCTCTCCACCAACGCCGTGATCAATCGGATGTCGTTCTGGGGAATCGAGCGTGGGTTAGTAAACGCTCGGAAACCCCAGTCTGACAGCAAACTAACCTGGGTGTCATCAAATACCCAATCGTCGAGGTTGGCTGTCAACTGGTAGACATCCAACTTCTCCCGCTCACCCCCCTGCCATATGTGACTGCTAATATGATCATCCTGCATGGTCAAGAGGGACCTATCGAGAGGCCCGCACTGCATATCCATAGCATCTGCAATGTGCAAGATCAAAGAAATAAGGCACATTTCATAAACATGTACCAAAATTGGCTAAAATTATCATTCCATTAAGACATATTTAAAACAAGAATAAATTAACACCGAATATAATTTATCAAATAAAATGCAGTATTAATATGTTAATTAATCAAAATTCAAATTAATAAATCATATTAATTCATAAATTCGAATTTTAAACTCAAAAATTCAAATTAATAATTCAGAAAAATTCGAATTAAAATTTCCACAACTCATAAAAAAAATTATAATTATAATTTCATAATTATAAACCCTAATAATTCGAATTAATTCATAGTTTTAATAAAAATTCGAATAATAATTCGAAACCTAATTCTAAATTGGGCATTTCGAGCTAATTCAACCTAATTAAAGATGAGAAACCCTAATTTCAACTCAATTGAGGGTAAAAGCCCTAATTTCAAACTAATGCAAACCAAAAATGGGTAAAATTCGAACTATGAACCCTAATAATTCGATTTAATTCATGATTTTAACTAAAATGAAGCAAATAAACACCACCCACAGTTAAAAACGAATCAAACCATGTACATATAATCGTCAGTAGCAATGTATATAGTAGTGCGTGTGTGTATGTATAACTACGTGCGTGTGTGTAAGTGTCAATTAGAAGATACCTTGAGGAGGAAGATCGCCTGACATTCTCAACTGTGTGTGTAAATCGCCCGGAATCGCCTGAAATCGCCTGAGAGTCGCCTGGAAATCGAGCTCTGTGGTTAATTAGGTTCAGTTCGGGTCGCGGCAGCCGCAATGGGTGGTTGTATAAGTCTCCTATCCGCATTGTATCATTGCGGTAATGATTTAAGGGTAAAAAAGTAATTCCATATTTTTATGTATCCGCATTGTATCATTGCGGCAGTGATATAAGGGCAAACAAGTAATTTTAAATTTTCATTTATCCGCTATGTCTCCTTGCGGCATCAAATTGGAGGGTGAAAACGTAATTTCATATATTTACTTGTTTCAATATTTCAAATTAACAGGTTTTATTAATTTATTATTTTTATTACTTTTAATAAATATAAAACTATAATAATTTATTTAAAATTTTATGTAATAATTCAAATTTTATAAACATTTTTATATTTTATAATGTATTAATTTACCAATTTTTTTAATTTTAATAAATAATAATAAAAATAAAGGTATAAAAACGTAAAATAATATTTAAGGACCTGAGAGCGACTCCTGCCGCCAACGTTCAATGCGGCCCATTCCTGCCGCAAGTTTTCATTGCGGCATCCCTAAATTTTTTTTTAAGTTTTCCTGCCGCAAGGGTTCATTGCGGCAGTGTACGAGTTGGTGGTTGTGGGCCTTTTTTCAACCAACGGGGGCTGTGGAAGGGCACCCATATATATATATATATATATATATATATATATATATTCACAACAACAGCCTTAAAGAAGGATTCGAAACTTGCCTGGAAATCGAGTACGAGTAGGGGTAGTGGTAGCGTGTTCCGGGTCAGCCTGATGATCTATAAATAGCCAAGGCATTCGGGATTAATCACTTAACACCTTTCAAAAGGTTAAGTATAAACTTAACTTAAATCGAAACACGTTTTCAAGTCGTTTCGTTATACCCCTCTAATTCACTCTTATTATTGCCTTTATTACCCGACACTTGTTTGTTAATAAAGCGTGTCATTATACTTACATGTGGTAAGTATTTAAATCGTATAAGTTTTAGAGTCGAAAGATTAGACCTCGATATTTATCGATCATTTTCTAAGTGGTTTACCGAAGTTATAACCAAGTATACCTTTTAGGGGTACTTTCGTACTTAACCTAGATTCGAACATTTTTATAAAATCGGAAAACGATCCATTTGACATGCGGTCTTCTCCCACACCTTCCTTTTTATCTCTATTATTTAATTATCACGATTCGCCACTGATTAAACAACATTAAAGGGAATCAATTTCAATTACGAACTTTTGTTTACGGTTTCGAACCACTTTTACGAATTTAATCATAACTCCTAAACCGTAAGTCCGTTTCATGAGATCTTTATATCAAAACGAAGCTTATAACATAATCTAGCTTATCATGGCAAAATTCGAAGCTAAACAGTGAGTTACTTCTACTGTCCAGTTCGTGTTCTTAATGTTAACGAAATTTTGGCATTACGACGGCTATAAATCGAATATTTCTAAATTCCAAACCTTCCAATAATCAAGGTATCCATCCCAAACAACATATACATGATATATCACCATGAACTGAGGCCAAGCAATGCCTTTCCGTTCATCTAAACCATTTTTAACATTTATCAAAACTACCTCATAATCATGCTTATAATCATGCTAATAACACATCTTATACTACAACCCATCAAGAGCATGCAAAATCTCAAAGTAAGGCCTAGGGTTACAAGTTGTTATACCTTCCTTGGAGTATGATCTAGCCTCACTATGCTTGGTATGATCCTTAGAAGTGCTTAAGCTTGCTAAATCAACCAAAGAAATCAAGGAAAAACAAGATTAGTTCATGAAAACACTATTCACCCTCCTCTTAAATCATTTTTTTGAAAATGGAAAAAGAAGAGATTGAAGCTAGGATTTTGAGGAGATTAGTTTTATGAAATATAGGACTCACCATAAAAGTTTCAAGATCAACAAATGGTTGGAAGTTGAATTTTGATCTTGGAATTAAGGGTATTGCCGAATGGAATAAAAAGAGAGAGATGGATGTTCTTGCTTGGTTTGTTTGCTTTACTCTCATCCAAATTGTATTATTGTGGTGCTTAGAAAATATCAAGGCCATAAAGTGGCTTTATTAAAGGTGGTTGTGTCATGGATGAGGTTTTTAGATGGACAAATGTCATGATGTTGTGGTGAGATGAGAGATTAGGCTTAACCAAGTGGTTTGATCTCTAACTATGCTAGTTACTTGTGTAACTAACTAGTTACAAGATATTTCTAATAGCACATGCATGCATCTTGCTTCCTCTGCTTGATTCTTTGTCCGATTATTGCTTAATTCGTTGATCGTTCGAGGGAATAACTCATTCGTTTCTAGTTAGGGTTTTACCGAAAACCTTCTTAATATTTATAATACTATTCCTCATCTTTCTTAATAACTCTCGAATTTAAATTCCATAAATCCCTTAAATATATCCTTAAGTCTGGCAGTGTCCTGGGAATTCTCGGAGAAAATAAAAGTGCTATTTTTCTGAATCCGACAGCTTTTACATACACTTATTTTCTTCCTGGATCACTAATACGAACTCAGAAATCCGTACCGAATACCGGGTATAACATTATTATAATAATATTCCAAATTCCACCAAAATCACTATTCATCACTTATTTTTATTTAATTCCTATAATTAGGAAAATGAATCTGGTTCACTCTCGAGTGTTCCTTAACCTTTTTACGGAACCGCTGGACTTATAATAGATATTGATTTGGATGACACAAGAATAATCTTACTTGAAGTAATATACTTATATCCTTAGGAGATAGATCATTCTTATCTATGCTGTCAACCAAAAGTATTCTGCATGACATATAAATAATTGAATTCAAATCCATTCCCTTCATTTAATAGACCTTCGTTACATCGCAGTCATAACCACTATTCATTCCCATATTATTACATAATAAAAAGTTTTAATTCTACCAAAAATCTGGGTTCTTACAATATAGAACGTTGATGGAATGTTTGTGGTATGGATGGATGAATCGATACAAGATATACGCCGGAATCGTCTTTGCCGGATGGTCTGGAGACAATGAACAGAGGTACGATACGTCGTCTACACATACGTATCTCTTGATACGCTTCTTATAGATGCGTATGCTGATGTCAATGATGACGTCAGCCACGCCGTTTACAACTGTGTATCTCGTGATACGGGGCTTACCAATGCGTATCCAGAGGCATTTTTGTTACCATTTCGTCCGTATCCTCTTAATACGCTTGTGTGGTGGGCGTAACAGCATATACGCCTCTGCAAGAGGCGTATCTAGTGGGTATTCTGGTCAGGCTTTCCGTTCCGTGGGTATTTTGGTTAGGCTACATTAAAAAGTGGGTAGAAAGGGTAATCACCCTTAAATTTAATATATCAATTTTAAAAAATATTTAAAAATTAATCTAATACTAAAATTCAAATTAATAAAGTATCTTTTAATATAAATGGGATGATTAATCAATAATTTCTAGAAACGTGGCCGGAAATCAACAAACATAATTTAAGTGCATCTTCAATGGTCCAACTTTAACTTCATATTTAAAGTTAAAGTTGTGTTATTTCATCTTCAATAATATTCAATTTTAACTTCAAATATAAAGTTACTCTATTTTTTACTTCAAATATGAATTCATACTGTAATAACCCAAATTTCTGTACTTGAGAAAAAAAAATTATTTGAGGGATAAATAGTGATTTTCATGGATGATTAGTGAAATTATGGATGAATAGTGATTTTTGAGGATTAAGAAAATTTTCATGTCACCCTATATATGGGATTACAAATGGATATTTCGAAGTTATATTAGTAATCTACGAGTTAAATAAGTATATGCAAACGCGATCGGAATTCAGAAATTCCAAACTTTATTTTTATGGAATATTTGACCGAGTAGTGAAGAGCATATCAATGAGATCAAGATAAGTGAGTTATTTAAATCAAGGATTCAAGGATTTTATATTTTATTATTTTATTAAGGGTAATTTAAGGATTTAGAACGAAAACCCTTGAGTTACTATAACGATCATTCTAGGAATCGATAGAATTTTATAACGAGATTAAGCGATTAAACGAACGAGTTATGAATTATGCATTAAAAACGAACCAAGAATTAGTACCACACTACATCATCAAGAGCATTATATTAAGTGGATTGGTGGAAAAGAAAATCAAAAACAAATGAATTAAAGAGATGTTTGATCAAGAACAAGACAACCATGCTTCTTATCATCACTTTCTTTTAAACCACACAAACTTGCCAAAGTGTTTTAAGAGAGTGATATAGCAGCTACACACATCAAAACATATCACAAATCACCTACCAACTAGTCAATAAGAGATTAAAAGAGAGAAAAAGCAAGACAAAACCAAGAACACACAAACTGCCCAGCAAAAACCAAAGCCAAAGAAAAATTCATATCTCCACTTCTATCCTTGCATAAATCACCAAATTTTAACCATAGCTTCCTCATTATATGGAGAACACACGTTTAAAATTTCATGGCCAACAAAGAAGTGTAGCCTAGTCAAATCCCTCCTCCAAGTTGGAGAACCAAAACTGTCCAGTCCTTGTTAGTTTCGACCTCTCACCTTGGAAAGCCAATAAGTCGAGCTTCAGGCATCCCCTGGTTATGAGATAGGACTCAAAAGAAAGCCCTTGAAGAGTAGAAGACGTGATAAAAATTTGAGAACCATTCTCTAAATTTTCGATTTTATATAGATTTTACAAAGTGATGATGAATAGTAAGAAATAGTATTTTAAGTTGTTTTTATGATTTGTTCATGGCTTTTTAGGTGGCTTTTTAGGCTTTGTTAAGGCTACCCAAGGCTATTGTAAGGGTATCAAGCTTTGTTAGTGTTGCTAGAGCTTCAATGAAGGTAAAACCCTAAACCATGCTTTGAGTTTTTTGAGTTTTGATGGAGTTTTGATGTTAGTGTAAAGTTAAGGCATCACTTTGTAAAATCTATATAAAATCGAAAATTTAGAGATCGGTTCTCACATTTTTACCACATCTTCTACTCTTCAAGGATTTCTTTTGAGTCCTAGCTCATAACCAGGAGATGCCTGAAGCTCGACTTATTGGCTTTCTAAGGTGAGAGGTCGAAACTACCAAAGACTGGACAATTTTGGTTCTCCAACTTGGAGGAGGGATTTGACTAGGCTACACTCCTTTGTTGGCAATGAAATTTTAAAGGCATGTTCTCCATACAATGAGGAAGCTATGGTTAAAATTTGGTGATTTATGCATGGATAGAAGTGGAGATATTAATTTTTCTTTGGCTTTGGTTTGTGCTGGCCAGTTTGTGTGTTCTTGGTTTTCTCTTGATTTTTCTCTCTTTTAATCTCTTGTTGACTAGTTGGTAGGTGATTTATGATATGTTTTGATGTGTATAGCTGCTATATCACTCTCTTAAAATACTTGGCAAGTTTGTGTGGTTTAAAAGAAAGTGATGACTAGAAGCATTGTTGGCTTGTTCTTGATCAAACACCTCTTTAATCCATTTGTTTTTTATTTTCTTTTCCATCGATCCACTTGATATAATGCTCTTGATGATGTAGTGTGGTACTAATTCTTGGTTCGTCTTTAATCCATAATTCATAATTCGTTTGCTTAATCGCTTAATCTCGTAATAAAATTCTAGCGATTCCTAGAACTTCCTCAATCTCTTGGTGGAAAGGCAGGCAGGCACCTCCTCAATCTAAACCCGAAGTTCCTGAAGTCTCTTTGACCCGCTCCTGTTTTGGGTATCACTATCTTGGAATTCGGGTCAGTTGCTAATTCAACTCATAAAGTCAGTTACTCTTGTTGGCTTTTGCCCTGTTTCTGATCAACTAGAGCCTTGTCGTTGGTTGATATGATAAACCCATTTGGTTGTTGTTATTGACAAATGGGGTTTTGCATTTAGTGGCATTATAATGTTGTACATTTATGAAATGCTTTTTATGTGAATGTGATATCTTCTGGTTGTTGTTTGGTTCTGTTTTGTGCTGAAGGGTGTTTGTTATGTGTATGAAATAGTTGTGTGTATGTTGAATAATCTTGAATTAGTTTTAACGGCTGTTTCCGTATTGTGTTACATTTCGAAAAAAGTATTAACGGTACTTGTATGGTGTTTAATTCTGTATGTGTTGTATTGTGTTCATGATGAATTGATGATTAAGTAGGGTGAATAAGAAAAAGTTTAATTGTTTAGCTTGATTCTGAAATACATATTGTTATATTCGCATGAACCGAAATGTTATCTTCGTGTAAAGCGTTTTCTATTATATGTAAGGTGAGGTACTGATAGTAGTGTGTGTACTTATTATCTGGTAGGTGACATAAGAATGACAACTACACTTATGGAGCAAAGCTATATAGGTCACGTAGTATTGTAGCGTGTCAAGTGTGTTACAAAATACGTGCTAGTTGATGTATGGATGTCAAGGTCAAATACAGAGTGCTAGCTATCTGCTCGGCAATGTCCGGGTAGCAATGTCCATTTGTCAGTTATAGGTAGCAATGTTAGTTTGTCAGTTAAGGGAGGAAGGTAGCACAATCCGTCTGCTAGGATGTCCAGTGTAAGGTTATTACTGGAGGGAGCACAATCTATCTGCTGGGCAATGTGCGGTGCCAGATGACATACTGGTAGCAAGGGCACTCAGGTGCAGAGTCTGGGAGCACAAGTTATCCTCTAGTTCATGTTCAAATTCTTGTGAATTGGGTTAGGTTTTACTTGAATACTTGATTTACAAACTTGGGCACGCCCGAAAAATGTTCATTCAATAAGAACCGTTTCTTAAAGCCTAAACTGAAAGTTTAAATCTTTCTTTTTCTGTTGCAGTGGGAGAGCTGATCAGGCCGAACTCAAACATTTGAAATTTTTTTCTTATACTGTAGAAGAGAGAGTTCAAAAGGCTTCAGGTTGTTGGTGATGTAATGGGGACAAGGGTATACACATTATCTGGTGGATATGATTTTAAGTTTTACAAGTTCCTTTGCTAGTAGAACCATCAAACGCCATTCAACCATTAGGAGTGAAACTTTAATCTGCTCGAGAATCAGAATAAAAGGTTTTTTTTTTTGTTTGCGTGTGTGTGCATGCACACGATTCGGGGTAATTCTTTAGTTGTTCTTGCCTCCTGTAAAGTGTCTTATACCTTCTGTTTTTTTTTTAAGGATAAGTTAGCTTTATACTTTCAATTCCTATTTTCAAAATACAATTTTACTCGAACTGATGTCGAGCCTACTTGTTGAAATTAGTTTCAGAAAGCAGTGCTTGCCTACTGTCATTTAATCTGTATCTTTGAGGATTTTAAGTGTATGAAAAAGGAATACCGAGGATTCTGATGTGTTCTTGCATTGTGATATTTTTCAGCTTCACATGACTTATCTACTTGATGCAATATTACAGGTTTAAAATATCATGTTAGATAATATATTAATGTGTAACATATTTACATGGTAAGGATAGTTATCTAACCTTTCTTTTTTATCCATTTAGTAACTTTACAAGTAATACTATACGGTTTGCTACCATGTGAAATTTGGAGAACAATTTTTAAAAGCATGAGTTAAGTTTGAATTGAAGCACCCAAAGGCACATAGAAACTCTATCTGAATAATGCCATCGGCATCCTAGATTACAAATGTTAACTGTTTCACAATTTAACTAATAATATCTAAAAGATAAGTTGCTTGAAAGAATGTTGTCTCTGGAAACAAGAAGGCAGGCTGGATATTTGAGACTAAAAGATGCTCACAGATGCTCATGGTGTGTTAGAAATATTTTAAAAGCTAGAGACGAAGCTTTGAGATTTATCACATATAATGTGAGTAATCAGTCTTGATTCTTACTTTAGCATGACCCTCGGGCCTTTTGGCTAAACGGTGTTCCCTTGCTTAAGCAATATAACCCGCAGATTATTAATTTGATGTTTAATTTACGGGTGCATATCAGGCCTGTTAATATACATCCTTCAGACTCTATTGCTCGGAATGGCTTTACTCCTTCTCGAATAGACAATTCTGGATGTCTGGGAATCGGTTAGATGGGGGTTCCTCTTAAAGCTAATTTGAAGTTATATGGCATTCTTAACATTCTTTATTAACATTCTTTATAAAGAAGATCACTCTATCATTTCTTCCATTAAAATATCACCAATTACAGTCAGAAGTCAAGCAAAGGTTACATATAATTTGGTGATCAACTTAAGATATGCCAAGCGGTAAAAGGCTTTTATGAGCTTTTGAGGATGGAATACTGTAAAGATCAGGCCATCCTGGTATAATAAAGCCATCCAAAGTCACCAAGTTATCACCATCCAACAAATAGGCTTGTGAATTCAGTTAAACTCTTGTGCTGACTCTCAAAATCAGCTCATACAAGACAGTGAAAAACATCCGGAACAACTAAATCAGTGCAATCCAAGAAACTGGTCTGTCAGTTTGGCTACAGAAGTGGCCAAGTCGTCTGCTGCTTCCTGTGTACTTGCCTCTGCATACACCCTTACAACATCTTCCGTTCCTGATGGTCGTATAAAACATCTTCCCCGAGGATATTTCGCTGCATAAAAGAACACCAACACAAGGGGAAAAATAATTTTGGCAAAAACAAGTTAGAAACTGACAACATGACATGAAAAATCTTGTACTAGATCAGTCAGTGCGAGAGGCTAAGCCATTTGATTCATTCAACCGCTAGTTGGTTGTGTTCTAGCAAATCCCTTGGTAGTAAAATTATAGGTGACAATGTTTTTGATGATTCTTCTGAGGATAATGCAAATTAACAGGGAAATTACAAGAATCAGATGTATAAAACAAAACAGCAAAAGTAATAGATAACCAATAAGAATCATGGAGTTCAAGTTGTCATTTATTTTTTATAGTTTTTCCCTCTGTTGTACTACTTTGAAAGTCTGACTAATTATGCCTGATATATTATGACCATTAACACAAACTTATGTATGATTCAAACTGTTTTAATTCAAGATTAATAAACTCGGAAGAGATATAGTACCGGTTAACACGTTAATGGCTTCTTGGATGCCAGGGGGGCTGACAACCTCAGTTTCTGCATTTGCTGTGACAACAGCAGTTCTGTCAACAACTTTCACCTGTACCGAGTGGCAAGATATAAATGCTTCAATAGAAGAGATTATAGATTAAGAAATATCAGGTTGAATATAAAACTAGCATGCTATATTAAAGACAAGGTGATCTTGAGGAGAAGTTCTGTAAGTATAGACTACTGTTAATATGGAAAGAAACTCCATGCTGATAAACCCATAGCCGATAGTAAAAATCATTGACTGAATGCTTTTGCATACCCCTGTACTGAACATGCATGAGGAACAAATAGCATTAAGCTACGAATAAATTTAAATGCTTTTGCATACCCCTGTACTAACCATGCATGACGAACAAATACCATAACGCTACGAATAGATACAACATTGCCGTAATTAACTGATGATGTATTTTCTTTTTGTAATAAGCAAACTGAAACAATTGTATAACTTATATAATGGACCAGAAATTTCATGAAGGCACGCACACTGCTGCTATGGTCACATGCACCCATCCTATTGAAATTGATACCCACTACCAAACACACACACATTAATGCCATGTGAAAGTTCATCGGCCACCACCAATAATGACGGCGATGCCACCACAACACGAGCAACATTCCCCCCTCCCCCTCAACAGTGATTCAACAGCAAACAAATCCAGCAGAAAATCAATGCACAAACACATATATTCCCCCCAGATCACACCTTTCCTCATGCAAACCGAGACTCCCGACCAGAGCCACAGCATCTCCTCCCTTTTTTGGACAACACCACACATCCCTCCTCTAATTTTATTCAGATCAGATATACATACTTACTTTAATTACCTCCCAATTAAAAGAAATCAAACAAAAACATAGCATACACCAACTATCTCTCAAAAAACAGAAACAAAATCATCCAATTCCTATTTTCGCACCCTAAATTCCTCAAGCACATCCAATACCCACTTCACTTAATTTCAACCAAAATATGGGTAATTTAGTACTTAAGTAAAAAATAATTTTATGGGTAGTTTCTAATCATATATTTCACTGTATGCACCATCCAGATTTTCGTTAAACATATATGAGCTTTCAAAATTTTTGTAAAATGAATATATAATAAATAAAATATAACATACATGTGCGTGTGTCTGTATATATACATAGGCAGTTTGAGGGTGGTGTAGGAGAGTATATAATTAAACAATGCTTTTACTGGCTAATTACAAAAAAGCCAATATATTTCAATTTTAATTACAACCAACAGAAGGTTAAGTTTGTTAACATTTTGCATTTTGCAGTGATAAGTAAACTTGGGATACGCAATCCATATTTGTTAAAGTTCAGGTACACACATTGCAGTAAGGGAATGCATTTTTACTCTAAAAAAATACCAAACAATTTATAATTTAATATCAGTTCATATGTTGGTAGAGGAGAGCAGATTATAAGAAACATATTCAACAAGGAGCTAGCCAAACTGACTTTCTGAAGGATCTCAATTTCGGGTTATGTCCCAGGAATTGAATGTTCAAATCAGGAAGCATCTAAAAGAGTATATGTTAAAAGTTACAGATTCCCACCTTAAGTTGTCTGCTGGGTAAGTCATTATAAAGCTCATTCCATTTGTCAATTGACCATCCCATATGTTGTAAGATAGCCTCTACCAGAAACAAGCCACTCAAAGCATCCCCAACAGCCTGATTAATCAATTTGCTGACTGCCAATAATCTTAAGGAAGCCTTTAGTTGTTCAGAACCTGAAACATGAATTATCTTATAAATTTATGATAAACAACTTATAGTTATATAAAGCTTTTGCGGATTGTAGAAATTGTATCAGGATTAACCTTTGCCGGTTGAACCAAGCTCATTAACTCTACCATCCAGCCAGGTTAAGAAATTATTGGAGAACAAAATTGTTCCATGTCCATTTGCTTCAAAATATATGCCAATATCAAAGTCAGCTGCTTTCTCATGCAAGTACTTTACTCCAGTGGGAGTAAGCACGACTTCTAGACCCGTTTGTTTCAGGTAATCAGTGGATGCACCATTTGCATATGCTGTTTGTACAACACCAAGATGTGCTTGATAGGAAGTATTGACCTTCTCCTTATTAGGCTCCTCGAGAATACTTAACTGCTCCTTGATAAATAAAGCAAATAGAGACAGTATCTTGTCCCCATCTACTAATTCAATTTTGCCACTACAATTGGGTAGCACTGTAAAATATACGAGCCGGTCAGCATCTCCATCCAAACTTGCACACCTGAAACACTAGAATTATCCCAGCACTTAATAACTAATAACTGGGATTAAATGGCCTATGAAGAATTAGTATAAATTTTGGTTCACAAAATTCAATAATCACACTGTCAATATTGGGTTTTATAACTAAAACTGAAAAAGCTATGTATAGGAATACTGTCCCAAACCAAGCCAGGCTATATATCAAGAAGGCCTAACAGGAAACAGCTCACCTTATTCCAACATCAGCAGGACCAAAACCATGTGGAGTAACCTTCTCTTTCTGCACAAAGTCAGCACCAACTCCATCATTGAGCACACCGTCCTTGCCAGAGTTGCGAACTTCAAAATTCAAACCATGTATACTCTTCTTCATAACTTCAAGCTTTATACCGCCAACACCATTTGCTGCGTCCACAATCATTTTATCCTTTTTATTGCCTCGATCGCCTTGCGGGGTCAGATCTAGCAGGCACCTGGCCAGAAATAGAAGCACATTATGTTATGTTTCTTAATTCATCCCGACTCACGTTTGTACAGGTCTAGTTATACATACTTGAAAGAGCTTATAAGTTGATCGAAATAATCCTGCTCAGATGCTTTTGCACTCTTATTAGTAGCACGGACCATCCAGTGGAGTTGGGGGGTTGTGACAACTCCCATGTCGACTGCAACAGCTCCAACTATAGAACAGATGCCCTTAAATCAAAAAAAGCAAGGACACATTACATGACTTAAATGTACAATTGAACAACTCATGTTTTTGTAACAGTTTGAAACCCAGTGGGGGTACTGTCGGCGTGTATTTGAATCTTTGTACTTGACCTTTATCAATGAACAATGAACCAAAGTTTTATCTTTTATCAAGTTGTCCAAACTAAATGAGGATCGGGCTTATCTACTAACTCCAAAATCTACAGAAAACTGGAATACATATTAGGTAAAATAAAATATAAAAGCAAACTGAGCTTATTGGGCTACGTTACCTTGACTAGAACTTAGTGGTGGTTGTGGTACGACACACGTAATTGAAGAGTTGGTCCAAAACCAGTACAAAGTATTTTGGACATTTAACAAATCTAACAAATTTGTTAAATTTGTTATATTCAAAGTCTTGGTATGTGTTTACTATATAATTGAACACTTGTTAGCCAAAAGGCCCAAGGGTCATGCTAAAGTAAGAATCAAGACTAATTACTCACATTATATGTGATAAATCTCAAAGCTTCGTCTCTAGCTTTTAAAATATTTCTAACACACCATGAGCATCTGTGAGGAGTGCTTACAGTCCAGAAAGAGTTGTTCTTTAAAAGACACTTATGAACCAGACAACCCATTGAGAAGGAGTATTTTCTTAAAACGATCTTCCATACCTGAAACAGTATTGCAGCTTTCTTGTTTCCAGAGACAACAACATTCTTTCTAAGCAACTTATCTTTAGACATTATTAGTTAAATTGTGAACAGTTAACATTTGTAATCTAGGATGCCGATGGCATTATTCAGATAGAGTTTCTATGTGCTTTGGGTGCTTTTAAACTTAACTCATGCTTTTAAAAGTTATTTCTCCAAATTTCACATGGTAGCCAACAGTAGAGTACTACTTGTTAAGTTATTAAATGGATAAGAAAGAAAGGCTAGATAACTATCTTTACGACTTTACCATGTAAATATGTTACACATTAATATATTACTCCCACCATCCCATTTATTTTGTCACTTTGACCAAATTTTGGTCAATTTGACCAATTTTATAACGAGAATTACTTATATTATATGATTATTATAATTTTTCAAAAAATTACTATCACAAAGTACACTTATCATATTACAATATCCAGCCTTTAAATTTATGAAAACATAGATAATTAAATTATTATTTAAGGTAATAATTTAAGGTCAAAATTTTATCAGTTTGACCAAGAAAGTCAAATTAGGCCAAAATAAATGGGACGAACATAAATGGGACGGAGGGAGTATCTAATATGATATTTTAAGATACTATTTCAATGAAAAATGTTAAACATTGGGATACTACTTAGGATACTACATTGGATACTCTCCTAGTGCTATCCTCTCATTATTATGTTCATTATTATGTTCCTTGTTATTATCTATATATTAGATGCTAAGCTCTTTGTAATTGATATCTCAGAATATATGAAATCAATCAATTTTCTTCATTCTCCTATCTGTTATCATGGTATCAGAGCAGGTTAGGAGGATTAAAGCTTGAAGGCTTCTCAAAGAGAAGCTAAAACTGCTACGTATACTCTGAAGCTACTGTCAGTTTTAGTGTTTTTCTGTCCAACCCAAAATCAAATCAAACCTACATAACTACGAAGAAGAGCTGAAGAGAAGAAAAACCCAGAAGCCCGGTCACCAGCAGCCGTCACACGCGCCGTCACGCGCCTCCGGAAGATCGAAAAACACGCCCGACGCGCCGGCGCGTGAGGTGCCTTACAGCCTTTTTCCGGCGAGCTTGCAGAAGGCTTTCTTGTTTGTCCGGTCCTTGCGATTCCAAAAGTGGTATCATCTTTCAATTCTGAGAAGTTTTTTATTTCTCTGATATATAGTTGTATATATATTTGCGTATATACATGGTGTTTTTCTGAAAAATCGAGAACATAATTTCTTCGATATATATATCTTGGTTAGTTAAGACTTAACTAAGATTTAAGGGGGAAATTATTATTTGAATATTATTTTATAATGGCGGATACCGGTGAATCTGCAATTTCAAGCAAAAGTACTGCTATAAGTAGCAGTAAATTGGGGTTCCATAGTACTCCATTTGTAAATCCTAAATTCGATGGAAAGAATTTTCTTGAATGGTCAAAAGCTTGCACGATGGCTCTTAAATCCCATAAATTATTGAAATATATTAATGGGAAAGCCAAGCAACCCCTGGAGAAGGACGAAGATTATGATGATTGGGATTCAGAAAATGCTATGGTGTGTTCTTGGTTGTCCAACTCTATGGAGGTGCATATTCGCAAAAGCTACATTTTTATTGACACATCCGAAGAAATATGGAATTCTCTTACCCGGACATATTCTTTTTCCGGAAATGTGGCCAAGCGATTTGAAGTAAATCGGAAGATATGGGCATTGACTCAAGAAGGAAGAACTCTGGCTCAGTATTACTCAGAGTTGACATCCCTATGGAGTGAATTAGCTCATTACACTATTTTTGCATGCAAAAATGCCGAAGATCAGGAGAAATATCAAAAATTGGTGACTGAAGAACGAGTGATGAAATTCCTGGATGGTCTGTCTGATGAGTATGACTCAATCAAAAATCAACTTATCGGACAGGTTCCCTTTCCGACTGTAGAAGATGCATATGGCCGTGTTCAATTGGAGGAAAGTCGAAAGCAAAGCATGGCTCCTACGACTCCCTCTGATAGATCAGCACTTATAACTGGAAAAATTCCGCAACCTGAGCTTGAAAAAGAAGAGCAGTCCCCAGTAGCTCTTATGGGTGAAAGATCTACTCTTCAGTGTGATTATTGCAACAAGATGAATCACACCCGTGAGAATTGCTTTATTCTACACCCTCACCTAAAAATCAGAGGACGTGGAGGACGCGGCCGAGGTGGTTATCGAGGTGTATCATCCAGAGGAACAGGCAGGAATACAGGCAGGGGCAATCCTCTTAATGCTCATTATGCAATATCAGAATATGAGGTGCCTCCTTCAGCAGGAACGATGACCCCTTCAGAACTCAACAACTTTCGACAGTTAATGTTTCAATTGAACACTACTCCACCAACACCCACTGCTAACTCTGCTCATGGAGGTATATCTTGTAACTTTACATCCGATAAATGTTCTAATTCATGGATTATTGATTCCGGAGCATCAGCACATATGACTGGAAATTCTAGTTTCCTAGAATCATATAATGAAGAAACAGGCAATATTCGTGTTGCCAATGGAGCTATTGTACCTATTCATGGACAAGGCACTTCTCACTGCTTCTCATCATCATTGCCATTATCTGATGTGTTACATGTTCCCTCCTTAACAGCAAACTTATTATCTGTTCAGCGTATTACTGAAAATCTTAACTGTTCAGTAACTTTTTTTTCTTCTCACTGTGTGTTTCAGGATCTGGCGACAGGCAAAGTCCTTGGCAGTGGTAAAGTGGTAGATGGACTGTATATTATCGAAGGTAATTCTGTTATGCCCTCGAAAAGTTATCAGGTGTCATCTACAATTAATCCTACATCTAGCCCTGTTTTAGAATCCTTGTACCAATGGCATAGGCGGTTAGGCCATCCCTCTTTTGGTGTTTTATCGCATCTGTTTCCTACTTTAGCATCAAAATGTAAAAAGGAGGATTTTTTCTGTGAACCATGTCAATTGGCCAAACATAAAAGGTCATCTTATCCATCAAGAAATAAAAGAAGTTCCACTCTTTTCTCTACTATTCATACTGATGTTTGGGGTCCATTTAGACATCCTACACATGATGGGTATAGGTGGTTTGTTGTCTTTGTTGATTGTCATTCTCGACTTACTTTTGTATATCTTCTTAAACACAAAAGTGAAGTATTTGGATGTTTTAAATCCTTTCACCACATGATACAAACACAGTTCAATGCCTCTGTTAAAATTCTTCGGAGCGATAATGGTACTGAGTATGATGGGCCATTTACGTCTTATTTAGACACATGTGGGATTCTTCATCAAACTACATGTGTTAAAACCTCTCAACAAAATGGGGTTGCTGAAAGGAAAATTGGTCACTTACAACAGGTAGCACGGTCCCTTATGTTAACTATGCATGTACCTAAATATCTTTGGGGCGAGGCAGTCATGACTGCCGCATATCTGATCAACCGTCTCCCTTCATGTGTTCTACAATTCAGAACACCATTGTCTTTTGTTCCTCCTCCTTCCTCTCATCCATTGCCACTTCAGTTATTTGGGAGTGTTTGCTTCGTTCATAATCATTCTCCCTCACGGGACAAACTTGATTCTCGTGCTCTCCGATGTGTTTTCATTGGTTATTCACCAACTCAAAAGGGATATAAATGTTATCATCCTTCCTCACATCGCACTTTTGTCAGTCATGATGTTACTTTTTGGGAGTCAATTTCATATTTCTCTCCCGGCTCCTCCTCTTTGCTTCAGGGGGAGATTAATCAACAAAGTCTTGATAATAGTGAAACAACAGAGGAGTCACAATCACTTCCATTCATAAATGTGCCTAGTAAGGAACCAAGTCCAAACACATCCCCTAGTGAACCAAGTGATCTGGATAGATTTAACAGGCCCGATTTGATCACATATTCCAGACGAAGAAATGATGATATCACCACCACTTTACCACATCCAGAGACTTCTGACCTCGAGGCAGATCCTACAGCTCCGATAATTGAGCTTCTTGATCCCACTCTGAATCTTCCTATTGCTGTTAGGAAGGGTAAACGCTCTTGTACTAATCATCCTATCTCGAACTTTGTTTCTTATAAAGCATTATCTCCTTCTTCACTTGCTTTTGTGTCATCTTTGTCTAGTGTTTCTATTCCACATACTTGGCAGGATGCTTTATGTGAACCTAAATGGAAAGATGCCATGATAGAGGAGATGAATGCATTGAAACATAATGGCACTTGGGAGTTAACTCATCTTCCTGCTGGAAGGAAGGTAGTAGGATGTAGATGGGTATTCACTGTGAAACAGAAACCTAATGGACTGATTGAAAGGTACAAAGCAAGACTTGTAGCAAAAGGGTATACTCAAACTTATGGGATTGATTATCAGGAGACTTTTGCTCCAGTAGCAAAGATGGCATCTATTCGAGTCTTGATATCATGTGCAGCAAATCTTGGATGGGAACTTCAGCAATTGGATGTAAAAAATGCATTCTTACATGGAGACCTGAAAGAAGAGGTTTACATGGATATTCCACCGGGTTTTTCTACAGCTGCGACCATTGGGAAAATATGCAAGCTTAAGAAGACTATTTATGGGTTAAAACAGTCTCCAAGGGACTGGTTTGGCAAATTTCAGGGAGCAATGATTAAATTTGACTACAAACAGTGCAACTCAGATAACACCATGTTCGTGAAAAGACAAGATGGAAAAATCACAGTTTTGATTGTTTATGTCGATGATATTGTGATCACCGGCAACGACACATATGAGATTGCTAATGTTAAACGTAAGCTTGCCTCTGAATTTGAGATGAAGGACTTAGGAAAACTCCGATATTTTCTTGGCATTGAGGTCTCTAGAAGTCCGGGTGGTATCTTCCTATCACAACGGAAGTATACACTTGATCTTCTGAATGAAACAGGGATGTTGGGATGTAGACCTGCAGATTCTCCGATAGAAGCAAATCATAAGCTTTGTGGAGATGTTGGTGAAATTGTCGATAAATCTCAATATCAAAGATTAGTTGGACGACTAATCTACCTTGCACATACGAGGCCAGACATAACATATGCAGTGGGAATTGTTAGCAGGTACATGCATGATCCTCGCCAACCTCATTTGGATGCAGTTTATATGATATTAAGGTATCTTAAAGCTGCTCCTGGAAAAGGAGTAATGTTTACTAAAAACAAACATCTCGAGGTTGAAAGCTATACAGATGCAGATTGGGCCGGATGTCAAGACGATAGACGTTCGACTTCAGGATATTGTACATTTGTTGGTGGCAATTTGGTTACTTGGCGAAGCAAGAAACAACCTGTGATTGCCTTATCCAGTGCTGAGGCAGAGTATAGAGCTATGGCTAAAGGTGTACGTGAATTATTGTGGATAAGATTGTTTTTACAAGAATTGGGACTTGCATCCGCAACTCCAATGAAGTTGCATTGTGATAACAAAGCCGCTATTGCCATTGCTCATGATCCAGTTCAACATGATCGGACCAAACATATCGAAATTGATCGACACTTTATCAAAGAGAAGATCAATAATGATACCATTGGTATTCACTTTGTAAGATCAGAGGACCAGATAGCTGACATATTTACCAAAGGTCTAAATCGGAAGATGCTTCATCCTCTTATTGGCAAGTTGGGCATGAGCGATATCTATGCATCAACTTGAGGGGGAGTGTTAAACATTGGGATACTACTTAGGATACTACATTGGATACTCTCCTAGTGCTATCCTCTCATTATTATGTTCATTATTATGTTCCTTGTTATTATCTATATATTAGATGCTAAACTCTTTGTAATTGATATCTCAGAATATATGAAATCAATCAATTTTCTTCATTCTCCTATCTGTTATCAAAAAAATCCTCGGCATGCCTTTTTCATACACTTAAAATCCTCAAAGATACTATTTCAATGAAAAAAAATCCTCAAAGATACAGATAAAATGACAGTAGGCAAGCACCGCTTTCTGAAACTTATTTCAACAAGTAGGCTCGACATCAGTTCGAGTAAAATTGTATTTTGAAAATAGGAATTGAAAGTATAAAGCTAACTTATCCTTATAAAATAAACAGAAGGTATAAGACAATTTACTGGGGGGGCAAAAACAACTAAAGAATTACCCCTGATTGTGTACGTGCACACACACGCAAACAAAAAAAACTTTTATTTTGATTCTCGAGCAGATTAAAGTTTCACTCCTAATGGTTGAATGGCGTTTGATGGTTCTACTAGCAAAGGAACTTGGAAAACTCAAAATCATATCCACCAGACAATGTGTATACCCTTGTCCCCATTACATCACCAACAACCTGAAGCCTTTTGAACTCTCTCTTCTACAGTATAAGAATTTTTTTTTCAAATGTTTGAGTTCGGCCTGATCAGCTCTCTCATTGCAACAGAAAAAGAAAGATTTAAACTTTCAGTCTAGGCTTTAAGAAACGGTTCATACTGAATGAACATTTTTCAGGCGTGCCCAAGTTTGTAAATCAAGTATTCAAGTAAAACCTAACCCAATTCACAAGAATTTGAACATGAACTAGAGGATAACTTGTGCTCCCAGACTCTGCACCTGAGTGCCCTTGCTACCAGTATGTCATCTGGCACCACACATTGCCCAGCAGATAGATTGTGCTCCCTCCAGTAATAACCTTACACTGGACATCCTAGCAGACGGATTGTGCTCCCTCCCTCCCTTAACTGACAAACTGACATTGCTACCTATAACTGACAAACGGACATTGCTACTCGGACATTGCCGAGCAGATAGCTAGTACTCTGTATTTGACCTTGACACACGTACAGCAACTAGCACGTATTTTGTAACACACTTGACACGCTACAATACTACGTGACCTAGCTTTGCTCCATAAGTGTAGTTACCATTCTTATGTCACCTACCAGATAGCAATTGCACACAATACTATCAGTACCTCACCTTGCATATAATTGTAAGCGCTTTACACGAAGATAACATTTCGGTTCATGCGAATATAACAATATGTATTTCAGAATCAAGCTAAACAATTAAACTTTTTCTTATTCACCCTACTTAATCATCAATTCATCATGAACACAATACAACACATACAGAATTAAACACCATACAATACGTTACCTTGACTAGAACTTAGTGGTGGTTGTGGTACGACACACGTAATTGAAGAGTTGGTCCAAAACCAGTACAAAGTATTTTGGACATTTAACAAATTTAGTGAAATCTGTACAAAGTACTTTGGACATTTAACAAAGTAAATCTGTTGTAATAATTTTCATTGGGCATTTAACAAATTTAGTTAACTTATATAGTAAACACATACAAAGACTTTGAATATCTTTTATTCTAAACAAAATTTGAGAATTAACGATAAACAGATTTTATAACTAAGTTGTATCAATTGTAAAAGATCTTCAAACATAAAATTTATTAAGGGGCACATAACTAAAATTTAAGAAGGTAATAAATTTTAAAGATACTATTTTTTTTAAAAAAAAAACTTTAATGGGGGCACGTGTACCCACATGCCTCAACTTGAACCCACTCTTGGGTAGGAGACGAGAATAGAGAAGTGGGACATTAGTTATTGCCGAATACCAGTTTAAAGTATGTTTTACCCTCGTGAAACCTTACTAATATAGCACCAAAGTAAACTTACAGCTTAAATAAAGATGATTGTAAATGGCTAAATGGTAGTGAAGGAGCATGCCATACCTTTTTAGCAGCCTCTAGAAGAGACTCCCCACTAGGCCTAGTATCTCTCCCCAAAAACACCTCAGCTCCCCTTCCTCCTTCGAATTGAATATTTTCTTTCTTCACAAATTCAACTACCAACTGTTTCGAAATATCAGACAGCAAAGTCAATAACCAAATCAAAACCCAACATTAACTAAAACCTACACACCATAAGATATAATCTTCTTTCTAGTGATATATCACTAGCTAAAAAATAAAAGTATATCCATCCAATACCTAAGGTATAAATTGACAAATATGAGCATTGTTGGTTTTTTTTTTTAAACAGCTTAATTCTATGTATCCAACAATTCATATTAATCATAAACTATACTGTACTAATTAAGACATAAGCAACAATTCATATTAATCATAAACTATACTAATTACGACATAAGCAAAATATCGGTTTTGCCTTTGCAAAAGATCTAATTCATCATCATGTCCTCCGAAATTGATCTGTGCCTAAAAGTATATACGCTAAACACACACCACTATGCCATATATACCAAATTCTGAATATGGGCAAAAACCTTCACTAGGGACAGAGGTATACAACAAGCCTAAGGACACAAACTATTGGAACACACCCATTATTAAAGGATTCATCGGTAAAGCTCTAGTTGAGGAACTCAATCCAGCTTCAGTGAAAAGACTTGAAAGGAGGATTTGGCTGAGAACTTTTAGAATTGGGACTTGATTTCATCAGAATCAGAAAAGTCTCCTGCAAACATTTTCTATTTTCATTGTTGGAAAAAAGAAGACACACTGTTCTTTAACTAATAATTGGATAGTTCCGGCCTTCAACACAGCACAACATAGATTCACTGCTACAATATCCCTTCGATTGGCCGGAACAGAGAGAATATACACACAACAAAACTTGGTAAATTAACGGAGTTTTATAACAACAGATTTCTCATAGAAACTACTTGCCCTGTGATCCTTAAACACTCTAAACCCTTTAACAAACATCAAAACAGAATTAACAAATCATCCCAAAATGCCATACACCACCGCAACACTACAATAGTACTAAAACAAGTATCTTCAACCTATTCACACAGACAGAATTGTAAATACAATCATACCAATAAACATCAATAATTTAAACAACCTGCAGGAGGTGTTTCGAGTCAGAAGCATTAGCCAGAGAATCCGCAAAAGGCTCCCATTCTTGCGACAACATTTCGCCACCGGGATCAGCAATTTTAACCCCATTATCAGAAACATGATTATGTGAAGCAGTGATCATTAATCCAATAACAGCTTGAGTCTTGATTGACCTCAATGCAGCTAAAATACCCACTCTATACACAGTAGACTCTAATATAGATGCATCTGCTCTAAACCCAGATGTCCCATACGAAAATTTCACACCTTTATGCCAAAAAAAATTATATAAAGATCAAGAATCATAAATTGAGATTTAAAAAACACATAAAGTACATGTAAATAAATATATAGAAAAAGTAAGACCTTGGGGAGGTGGGAAACGAGCAGAAGAATCGAGGAGGAGAGATTGGTGTTGTTGGTTCATGTTGTATGTATGTATGTATGTATGTAATCTGTGTGTATTCTCTGCAACAATTTGTTGAGAACTGAGATTGAGATACAGTGCGAGAGCAAAGAGCACAGAGAATGAAATAGACGACTTAAGAAAATATTTATTTAAAAAAAAAAAAAAATATTTTATTAGTAATATATATATATACTTGAAAAATACTTATATTTTTTGTTTTTTGCATGGTTATAAAAATCGGTAATCGGTATAAATCGGTTGAGTTACCGATTTAAGATTAATCGGGTAATCGGGGATTAATCGGAATGATTAATCGGAGTATTAATCGGATATTATAATAATATTTTATATATTAGTCTAATTTATAAGTAAACATATCATTTTAAATAGATTCATAGGATTAATCGGATTTCAAAAATCGAATCGGTTGGCTACCTTACAGAGGATTAATCGGGGATTAATCGGTTAAATCGGGGATTTTTAGAACCATGGTTTTTTGGGATAAATATACCATGTGTGAATTTGTAAGAAAATAGTTTTTTTTTTTCATTACTCTTACCTTAAGAAAATGACTACATTATCATTTCCTATCAAATATAAAAAAAAACACTACACCATCATTATATTTTAATTATATTTATGCGGATTAAATATGATTTAAAAAAATTTGGTAACTTTAGTAGCAAAGTTAAACCTGGATAAAAATTTTGGGAGCATCAAAATTTTATTAAGGAAAAGGAGTTTCTACCTGACATTGTAGAAAATTTTTCTACAGTATCGTCTTAAATTAAATCTGGGCCATAGATTAATCTAATCCAATGGCCCCGCTAGGGGCACTACACACAAATTGAATACACCCTCATACACAAATCCCACCAAATTTCCTACATTTTTAATTTGATTTTTTCCGTCAATTACTGAATTTTTTTTGAAATCTGACTTCACTGTATTTTTTTCCATCTCTCAACGATCAGTTTGCATATCATATGTGCAGCAAAATCGTGATTTTAAGCCGACACTGTAGAAAAGTTTCTTACGGTGTCAGGTAGAAACTCTTTACCCTTTTATTAATTCATTGATATAATTGTAAAATTGTGTCATTTTATTAATATTATTACTTTATCAAAATTAAATATATTATCCCTACCATATTTTAATTAATTATGTTATAAATATTAATTTATCATAAAATTTTAATTTATGCACACATCATTACTAATAAATTTTAACACGCTAGAAGATGAAAGCATGATTAAAAATCACTCGACAATATATGCATTTTTATTCTTTACTTTCATCTCTGTTATTGAAATCGACCGATTTCTGAAAAATCGTCGATAAATTGGTCAAAAATCGATCAAAATTTTAAAATCGATTATCGATTTTGCAACAATCACCGATAAATTGCCAATTTTTCAACCGAACTATTCGATAAAATTATAAACGGTACCTCAACCGAATAGTTCCGATTTCCGAAATTTATAACATTGATTTTCATCAAATTTATAATGTAGCATATTGGATATTGTCAAAATTTATCTTTATAAAAATTTAATGGTACAGAATGTTAATTAGCTCTTTCATCCACCAGAATTCTTTCACAACTTACTTGCAGGTATTCAGTAAACAAGCTAGAGTTATTTTCTAAATTTTCTAAAATCTATATTATATTATAAAAAATAAAATATTAAAAATATTGTTACTAATTTTTTGGTACAGTACAATGCGATACGGTCCTTATTAATTGTTTTACTTTCTTATTTTTAATTATTAAAAAATAAAATATAATCTTTAAATATACACGCAGCTCTTCTTAACAATTCTCCTAAATAATAACTAATCAATTATCTTTTTCAATTATTACATTTTCTGACTTTTCTAACCAAAATCTCTTCTTTTCAAAAATATGATCGTTATTCGTATAATAATTTTTACCCATATGATTTGATAATAACTATAAATATGTTATCCATCATATTCTTAGAAAATGATGAATTTTAGTTAGAAATATTAAAAAGATTACGTTTTAGTTAAAAAAGTTAATCGATTAATTTTTAGTAATTATAATAATATTATTTATTTTAGAAAATATAATTACTCGTAATGTTTCCAATAAGAGAAATTTTAATTAATTAAAATATGAAAGGTAATGTATTTTACATGAAAAAGAAAATTGATTAATTATTAGAAAAAAAGATAACAGATTTTTCAAGAAAAAAGTTATTTATTGATTGATTAATCAATTATTGATAAACTATTGTTAATTACAATATTATGATTTAATTTTAATATTTAGGATAATTGTACCAAAAACGATGAATTTTTAATATTTTACTTTTAATATAATAATTTCAATTTTATTTTCAATATATATATATATAGTTAATTGCATTTTACATCCCCCAGCTTTAGTCCAATTTCAATTATGTATATGTAGTTTCATAAATTGCGCTTTGCATTCCCAAACTTTAAATCATAAGTCAAATCACAATCCCTTATACATTTTCTATCAAAAATAATATTGCTTTTAACGAATACATTAACAAATACGATATAAAATGATTGCAATGATGATATAAATTATAGAGTTTAAACATGTAACTAATTTTACACTTTAAAATTCTTTAAATTATAATTTAATATTATTTTTTGACCATTAATCAATTATATTATATTTGTAAAAAATTAAACTAATATGTTTCCATTAAATAAAGTTGTGACTATTATGATATATGATACATATAAAATCATTAAAATATATTTGTACCATCTTAAAATATAAATTATATAATCACTACACAATTTTATATCGCATTTGTCAATACAATCGTTAAAAGAAATATTATTTTTGATAGAAAACGTATAAGGGATTGTGATTTGACTTGTAATTAAAAGTTGGGGGATGCAAAGTACAATTTATTAAACTACATATACATAATTGAAATTGGAGTAAAGTTAGGGGATGCAAAGTGCATTTAACTCATATATATATATATATGGGTGCCCTTCCACAACCCCCGTTGGTTGAACCATTGCGGCAGGAAAACTTAAAAAAAAATTTAGGGGTGCCGCAATGAAAACTTGCGGCAGGAATGGGCCGCATTGAAAGTTTGCGGCAGGAGTCGCTCTCAGGTCCTTAAATATTATTTTACGTTTTTATACCTTTATTTTTATTATTATTTATTAAAATTAAAAAATTGGTAAATTAATACATTATAAAATATAAAAATGTTTATAAAATTTGAATTATTACATAAAATTTTAAATAAATTATTATAGTTTTATATTTATTAAAAGTAATAAAAATAATAAATTAATAAAACCTGTTAATTTGAAATATTGAAACAAGTAAATATATGAAATTACGTTTTCACCCTCCAATTTGATGCCGCAAGGAGACATAGCGGATAAATGAAAATCTAAAATTACTTGTTTGCCCTTATATCACTGCCGCAATGATACAATGCGGATACATAAAAATATGGAATTACTTTTTTACCCTTAAATCATTACCGCAATGATACAATGCGGATAGGAGACTTATACAACCACCCATTGCGGCTGCCGCGACCCGAACTGAACCTAATTAACCACAGAGCTCGATTTCCAGGCGATTTCAGGCGATTCCGGGCGATTTACACACACAGTTGAGAATGTCAGGCGATCTTCCTCCTCAAGGTATCTTCTAATTGACACTTACACACACGCACGTAGTTATACATACACACACGCACTACTATATACATTGCTACTGACGATTATATGTACATGGTTTGATTCGTTTTTAACTGTGGGTGGTGTTTATTTGCTTCATTTTAGTTAAAATCATGAATTAAATCGAATTATTAGGGTTCATAGTTCGAATTTTACCCATTTTTGGTTTGCATTAGTTTGAAATTAGGGCTTTTACCCTCAATTGAGTTGAAATTAGGGTTTCTCATCTTTAATTAGGTTGAATTAGCTCGAAATGCCCAATTTAGAATTAGGTTTCGAATTATTATTCGAATTTTTATTAAAACTATGAATTAATTCGAATTATTAGGGTTTATAATTATGAAATTATAATTATAATTTTTTTTATGAGTTGTGGAAATTTTAATTCGAATTTTTCTGAATTATTAATTTGAATTTTTGAGTTTAAAATTCGAATTTATGAATTAATATGATTTATTAATTTGAATTTTGATTAATTAACATATTAGTACTGCATTTTATTTGATAAATTATATTCAGTGTTAATTTATTCTTGTTTTAAATATGTCTTAATGGAATGATAATTTTAGCCAATTTTGGTACATGTTTATGAAATGTGCCTTATTTCTTTGATCTTGCACATTGCAGATGCTATGGATATGCAGTGCGGGCCTCTCGATAGGTCCCTCTTGACCATGCAGGATGATCATATTAGCAGTCACATATGGCAGGGGGGTGAGCGGGAGAAGTTGGATGTCTACCAGTTGACAGCCAACCTCGACGATTGGGTATTTGATGACACCCAGGTTAGTTTGCTGTCAGACTGGGGTTTCCGAGCGTTTACTAACCCACGCTCGATTCCCCAGAACGACATCCGATTGATCACGGCGTTGGTGGAGAGGTTTAGGCCAGAGACCAACACCTTTCATTTCCCATTTGGTGAGATCACCATCACTCTAGAGGATGTTTACATGATATTGGGATTGCCTGTTCGTGGTCGTGCTGTTACTCATACGGAGCTTTCCGCACCGCTTCCATATTGGCTAAGACAGTGGCATGATTTGAGGTTGACTGAGGCCGAACGCAAAGCTATGTATAAAAAAGGTTTGAATTTTAGTCCATAAATTCTAATTTCTTGCATTTTAGTCCTTAACATGTTTAATTCTTGCATGTTATACATTAAATTTTCATTTCTTTGCAATTTAGGAAGATAATTATCTACTTATTGCATTTTAGTCCATAAATTCTAATTTCTTGTATTTTAGTCCTTAATTTGTTTAATTCTTGCATGTTATACATTAAATTATCATTTCTTTGCAATTTTGGAAGATAATTATCTAGTTATTACATTTTAGTCCATAAATTCTAATTTCTTGTATTTTAGTCCTTAATTTGTTTAATTCTTGCATGTTATACATTAAATTATCATTTCTTTGCAATTTTGGAAGATAATTATCTAGTTATTACATTTTAGTCCATAAATACTAATTTCTTGCATTTTAGTCCTTAATTTGTTTAATTCTTGCATGTTATACATTAAATTATCATTTCTTTGCAATTTAGGAAGATAATTATCTACTTATTGCATTTTAACCCATAAATTCTAATTTCTTGCATTTTAGTCCTTAATTTGTTTAATTCTTGCATGTTATACATTAAATTATCATTTCTTTGCAATTTTGGAAGATAATTATCTAGTTATTGCATTTTAGCCCAAGAATTCTAATTTCTTGCATTTTAATCCTTTATTTGTTTAATTCTTGCATATTATACATTAAATTTTCATTTCTTTGCAATTTAGGAAGATAATTATCTAGTTATTGCATTTTAGTCCATAAATTCTAATTTCTTGCATTTTAGTCCTTAATTTGTTTAATTCTTGCATGTTATACATTAAATTATCATTTCTTTGCAATTTAGGAAGATAATTATCTACTTATTGCATTTTAACCCATAAATTCTAATTTCTTGCATTTTAGTCCTTAATTTGTTTAATTCTTGCATGTTATACATTAAATTTTCATTTCTTTGCAATTTAGGAAGATAATTATCTAGTTATTGCATTTTAGTCCATAAATTCTAATTTCTTGCATTTTAGTCCTTAATTTGTTTAATTCTTGCATGTTATACATTAAATTTTCATTTCTTTGCAATTTAAGGAGATAATTATCTACTTATTGCATTTTAACCCATAAATTCTAATTTCTTGCATTTTAGTCCTTAATTTTTTTAATTCTTGCATGTTATACATTAAATTATCATTTCTTTGCAATTTAGGAAGATAATTATCTACTTATTGCATTTTAACCCATAAATTCTAATTTCTTGCATTTTAGTCCTTAATTTGTTTAATTCTTGCATGTTATACATTAAATTTTCATTTCTTTGCAATTTAGGAAGATAATTATCTAGTTATTGCATTTTAGTCCATAAATTATAATTTCTTGCATTTTAGTCCATAATTTGTTTAATTCTTGCATGTTATACATTAAATTTTCATTTCTTTGCAATTTAGGAAGATAATTATCTAGTTATTGCATTTTAGCCCAAGAATTCTAATTTCTTGCATTTTAATCCTTTATTTGTTTAATTCTTGCATATTATACCTTAAATTTTTATTTCTTTGCAATTTAGGTGGGGTGAAGCTTCATAGGTTGAGGGAAATGTATAAAAAGAAACCGGAGAAGCCTTCTCCCGAGTTTATCGAGCATGATGACCTTGTGTACACCCGGGCTTATCTTTTATACATCATTGGGGGTGTGTTGTTTCCTTCATCGAATAGAGACACCGTGCATCCTAGGTACTTCTTGACTTCATTTATCTCTCTAGTCCTTGCAATTTATGCTTAAATTTATCTTATTCTTGCATTTTATGCCTTAAATTTCACATTTCTTGCATGTTCATCCTTAATTTCTCCAATTATTGAATTCTTACGTTAATTTGCATTTCCTGAATTTTTGCAGGTATTTACAGTTAATCCAGAATGCGCATGAGATTAAGGAGTATGCCTGGGGAGCTGCGGTTTTGAGCTATTTATTCAGGGGTTTGGCCAAGGCTGCTCAGAAGGGTGCCAAAGCTATTTGTGGGTGCACCATGCTTTTGCAGCTTTGGTCTTACGAGAGGTTGTTGCCTGGGGCACCTCTGATAGCACCTCGTATGGATTTTGTTTGGCCGAGGGCATTGGCTTGGGCTGAGCCGGTAGATGGGAGGAGGGTTAACCCCCACCACCATACAGGTCTTTATTGGGGGGACTTTGACAGCTTTCAGCTTGGTTGGCTGACATGGCAGCCTTATCAGAGATTTTATGACATTCAGGATGTTGATGTGGATTATAATATCGATTTGATGGATGCTCACTATATGGCTCTCGGTCGTGTCCCTCTCATTTCTTTTGATATCGTTGAGTATGTCATGCCAGATAGAGTATTGAGACAGTTTGGTATTCTACAGCATATCCCACAGGCCCCGGTTGCCATGACTTCACTGCGGACGGAGAGAGCATCTCGTTGGGTGCGGGACAATCATACAGTGACCTTGGCAGATTACGTTGAGGAGTGGCATGCTTTTAATGATGGCATGATACCTATTGTCGAGGAGGGCAATTACGTGTCTATAGAGGAGTACATGTATTGGTACAGGCGCGTCAGTAAGCTAAGGATTGCTCCATTTGTGGCTGAGCATCGTTCTAAGATTGTGCCTCGTGACTGGTATCCCCAGCAGGACATGGCTGATGCGGTATGCATTATAGACCTTTATTTCTCCAATTCATGCATTTTAGACATTTATTTGTATATTTCTGCATTTTAGACCTTTATTCCTATACTTTTGCACTTTAGACCTTTATTTATCTAATTCCTGCATCTAAATACTTCAATGCAGCTGGATTGTGGAATGAGGACATTACATGCCATTTACGAGCGTGATCCCCCCGAGTGGTTCTTTGATATCATCACTGAGTTTTTGGCTCGTTATGATCGGATCAACACCGAGTGGAGGGGTGTTGGATTTATCAGACCTAGTTTTGATAGACCCTCTCGTGCACATGATATGGATATTGACCCCAGCGGTCCTTCATCTTCGCAGCAGCCTCCACTAGCCGTTTCTCAGAAACGTTTGCGTGAGGTAGTAATCTTTTGATACTTGTTATCTTTGAATATAGTGGATTGAATATATGTATGATTGTTGTATATTTTATTGTAGGTTGAGACTGTTGATTCTCATGCTTCACTTACGCACGATGCCACACCTCATGTCTCTTATAAACGTCCTCGTCAGGTAGTAATCCTTAATGCTAGGTTTAATTTGAGTCACTTAAGAGGAATTATATATATAACTATGTGATCGGTTCGTTGACATATAATTGCAGGTTGAGACTACAGATGCTCTTGCTACACAGCCTACCCTGGTATCTGTCCCGCCTATAGTCCAAGTTGAGGTATCAATCCTTAACGCTTGGTTTAATGCAAGAATTATAGAAATTAATAAGGGTATAAAATGCATGATCGGTGTATCTTGTAGGTTGAGGCTACAGCAGCTGCTCCTCCTGTTACACAGACGACCCCAGTATCTAGCCCTCCTCCTTCACAGTCTACGCCGGTATCTATCCCCCTCATGCTCATATTAATCTCTCCTTACTGTAATTTCCTTATTATATACCAACTTTTTATATGTTCGTGTTTTTATCTCATTGTGGTTGCAGGTTAGCACTATTCCTGCTGTGACAGAGCCTACCCCGGCATCTGTCCCCCATCATGCTCAGATTGAGGTACTAATCTCTCCTATTTGTGATTTTCTTCTTATATACCATTGAGGTACTAATCTCTCATATTTGACTTTTGTTATCATATTTGTAGGCTCCAATACCATGTGAGTTGGCAGTGGATGGCAACAAGGTTGCCTATGGCATGGCTTACCCGGATGGAGGAGAAATGAGTAGGAAAATACATGGCAAGCCAATGCCTACTGGATGTCTGAGAGTGTCAGTGGATAGTGGGATCCAACTAGAAGCCTTGATTCCAGTTCCAGTACCTGGTGAGATGGAGACGGTCAAGCAAGCTGTTGGATCTCATGTTGCATGGCCCAAGGACTGGATCATACGTCGAAATACTGAGGTTTGTACTTCTATAAAAATACTATAAAGGTCTAAATGCAAAATTATAGAAATAAGGGTCTAAAATGCAAGAAATAGAGAAATAAGGGTCTAAAATGCAAGAAATAGAGAAGTAAAGTTATAAAATGCAAGAAATAGAAAAATAAAGGTCTAAAATGCAAGAAGTAGAGAAGTAAAGGTCTAAAATGCAAGAAATAGAGAAGTAAAGTTATAAAATGCAAGAAATAGAGAAATAAGGGTTATCACATTGCGGTTGCAGCTTGAGACTACAGTTGAGACTACAGCAGCTGCTCCTCCTGTTACACAGCCGACCCTGGGATCTAGCCCTCCTCCTTCACAGTCTGTCCCCCCTGATGCTCATATTGAGGTACTAATCTCTCCTATTTGTGATTTCCTTTCTTATATACCAACAGCATGAATATGTTATTCATGTTTTTATCACATTGCGGTTGCAGGTTAGCCCTCCTCCTTCACAGCTTATACAGCTTGAGACTACAGTTGAGACTACAGCAGCTGCTCCTCCTGTTACACAGCCGACCCTGGGATCTAGCCCTCCTCCTTCACAGTCTGTCCCCCCTGATGCTCATATTGAGGTACTAATCTCTCTTATTTGTGATTTCCTTTCTTATATACCAACAGCATGAATATGTTATTCATGTTTTTATCACATTGCGGTTGCAGGTTAGGCCTCCTCCTTCACAGCTTATACAGCTTGAGACTACAGTTGAGACTACAGCAGCTGCTCCTCCTGTTACACAGCCGACCCTGGGATCTAGCCCTCCTCCTTCACAGTCTGTCCCCCCTGATGCTCATATTGAGGTACTAATCTCTCTTATTTGTGATTTCCTTTCTTATATACCAACAGCATGAATATGTTATTCATGTTTTTATCACATTGTGGTTGCAGGTTAGCCCTCCTCCTTCACAGCCGATACAGGTTCAGACTACAGTTGCTCCTTCTCCTTCTACACACATGGTAACACCTTTATCAGACCGCCCCATCCCTCCTGGTGTCAACCTTGATGTAATAATCTTTAACTTTGACTCAACTTTGTGACTATTGTATTTGAAATGTTTATATGATTTTTGTATCTTCATCGAATGGCAGGATGAAACCACTACTCCTGGTTCAGAGTTTACCCCAGTGGCGGGTGGATTAGTGAAGTTTGGTAGTATCAGTGGTGTTATTCCTGATCACTTAAGAGAAATGCTTGGGGTATGTATCTTGAATCATACATTCGTTTTGGCTTGATATTTTTTCCATATGCCATGAATATCCATCATGATTAGGGGTATTGACATGTATTTGCAGTTGGACACTGAAGAGGATAAATACAAGGATACGCAGAGGCGGCCTGCTTATGTATCAGGTGATATGAAGAGGCCACTGAAAAATCGGAAAATCAACTGGCTGTTTAAGCATTGGTGGGGTGAAAAGCATAATTTTATTCAGAGTGTTGGTGGGATGGTTGCGGAGCTTGCTTGGGAAAATGTCCAATGCCTAAAACGCGATAAGGAAATAGAGTCGTCAGTTCTGGATGCATATATTGACCTGCTGAAGCTTAGGGAGAGTACATATGTTCAGCATAAAATGCTAGGCGGTAAATCCAAGAGGTTCTTCCTTGGCATGAGTTATTTCACGACCATTGCTACTGGGCATTGCACCGACTTGGAGGTAAATCAATTCAAATTTCTTGCATTTTAGTCCTTAATTTGGTTAATTATTCCATTTCATAACTTATTATTTGGTTAATTAGTTAATTGTTGCATTTCATAACTTATTGCATTATTATAGAATTATAAAATGCAAAATTATAAAAATAAAGGTCTAAAATGCAAAATTATAGAAATAAAGGTCTAAAATGCGAAATTATAGAAATAAGGTTATAAAATGCGAGAAATAGAGAAATAAAGGTCTAAAATGCGAAATTATAGAAATAAGGTTATAAAATGCGAGAAATAGAGAAATAAAGGTCTAAAATGCAAGAAATAGAGAAATAAGGTTATAAAATGCAAGAAATAGAGAAATAAGGTTATAAAATGCGAGAAATAGAGAAATAAAGGTCTAAAATGCAAAATTATAGAAATAAGGTTATAAAATGCAAGAAATAGAGAAATAAAGGTCTAAAATGCAAAATTATAGAAATAAGGTTATAAAATGCGAGAAATAGAGAAATAAAGGTCTAAAATGCAAGAAATAGAGAAATAGGGTTATAAAATGCAAGAAATAGAGAAATAAGGTTATAAAATGCGAGAAATAGAGAAATAAAGGTCTAAAATGCAAAATTATAGAAATAAAGGTCTAAAATGCAAGAAATAGAGAAATAAAGGTCTAAAATGCGAGAAATATAGAAATAAAGGTCTAAAATGCAAAATTATTGAAATAAGGTTATAAAATGCAAGAAATATAGAATTAAAGGTCTAAAATGCAAAATTATAGAAATAAAGGTCTAAAATGCAAAATTATTGAAATAAGGTTATAAAATGCAAGAAATAGAGAAATAAAGGTCTAAAATGCGAAATTATAGAAATAAAGGTCTAAAATGCGAGAAATAGAGAAATAAAGGTCTAAAATGCGAGAAATAGAGAAATAAAGGTATAAAATGCAAAATTATTGAAATAAGGTTATAAAATGCAAGAAATATAGAAATAAAGGTCTAAAATGCAAAATTATTGAAATAAGGTTATTTTCTCTTTTTTGCAGATGCATCCAAATTGTAAAACTCCAGAGAGGTTGAAAGAGCAAGAAAATTTCTATAAAATCTATCAAGACCAGCAGTTTGGGCCACCAATACACTTGTGTGATGTTGCTATGTTCCCCGTATGCACAGGTGGTCATTGGTTTTTGTTTGTTGTGGACCTTGAACGAATGAAATTGCTTTTAATTGATCCTCTCCGGGACCATGGATCTTATTGTGACTTACGAAAGGTGTACGCCAAGGAGATTTATGTCATGGTAATCTTATGCAATGTTTTTTAAATATGTCTTCTTCTTGAATATGTTTTTAATTTTTTGTGGTAAATTTGTAGGAAAAATTATTGCCGTGCATGCTTCATTTCTTGGAACCTTTGAGATTTGCTGAAGACAGTTTCATGGATGTGAAGTTCATTAAGGATCGACCGAAGCAACAAGGCGGCTCTGATTGTGGCGTGTACGTTTGCAAGTATATGGATGCTATACTTGGCGGCATATCATTGAAAGATGTAATGTGGCACCCAGTATATGATATTTTGACTTTCCGGTATCGCATAGCTTGGGAGCTTTTTAAAGGGGAAGCACGGAAAATGACTATTGCCGGGTTACAACAAAGGCAGATGGGACTTTAGTTAAATTTGATCTTGTTTATTTGATTGTATTATTATTTTGTTAATTTTGCTTTGAAAATAGGTAGTTGTATTGTTGTATTTATATTGGTTGGGATTGTGTTGATATGGTATTTCGCGTTTATGTGGTTAAAACAGGTTTTATAAAATGTAGATGGGAAGCAGTAAAAACAGATATCCTTATTGCAGGTTTTTTTGCTGTCTGTTTTTACTGGGTAAAAGAAAAAACAAGCTGACTTTAAAAAAAAAAAACAAAGTATAGCCGCAATGAGGCATTGCGGATATCCGCAATGCCTCATTGCGGCAGGGGGGAGTCCAGTAGCTTTTCTCTCTCCTCCCCTGTTTTCCCCTGTGACAGGGGAAAACAGGGGAGGAGAGAGAAAAGCTACTGGACTCCCCCCTGTCGCAATGAGGCGTTGCGGATGGCAGTAATTTTTTTATTATTATTTATTTCCTGATTATAAAAATTGGAAAAATGATAAAATTACAATTTATTTCAATTGTTAAATGTAAAATTCGAGAAAAATGACAAAAAATATTTTTTTCCCCCAAATTTTATTTTAAAACTTGACAAAATTTGCATTTAAAAATCGAAAAAAGGCATAAATTATATTTTATTCCTAATAATTAATTTAAAATTAGAGAAAAGTGGGGAAAAAAAATTCCAGTTTTTCAATTTAAAATTCGAAAGAAAGGATTAATTTAAAAAAATTGATGTTTTTTTCGAATTTTAAAGCAATAATTATAAATAAATAATTTAAAATATTATTACTTAAAAAAATATTGAAATATGAGCGGAATTCATTTCGCATTCATATATGAACGGTTGCTAAAATGAACAGATGTGGCATTCCTGGCCGAGTGGGTTGTTAGTAATCGAGACTCCGAGGTTAAGCGTGCTTGGGCTAGAGCAATTCTGGGATGGGTGACCCCTGGGAAGTTCCCTTTTTCTAATTTATTTTTTTTAATTTTGTATAAAAAAATTAGATAAATTTGTTTTAAACTTATATTTTAATCCAAATGTCCCAGGAAAAATTAATTTAATAGATTCAGAAAAATTAGATAATAATTTTTTTGAGCAAACTTAAAAACAAAAAAATTGGAAAAAGGGAACTTCCCAGGGGGTCACCCATCCCAGATTTGCTCTAGCCCAAGCACGCTTAACCTCGGAGTTTCGATTCGCTAAAACCCGCTCGGCCAGGAATGCCACATCTGCCAACTTTAGCAACCGTTCATATATGAATGCGAAATGAATTCCGCTCATATTTCAATATTTTTTTAAGTAATAATATTTTAAATTATTTATTTATAATTATTGCTTCAAAATTCGAAAAAAAACATCAAATTTTGTTTTAAATTAATCCTTTCTTTCGAATTTTAGTTAAAAACCTCGGAATTTTTTTTCCCATTTTTCTCGAATTTTAAATTAATTATCAGGAATGAAATATAATATATGCCTTTTTTCGATTTTTAAATGCAAATTTTGTCAAGTTTTAAAATAAAATTTGGGAAAAAATATTTTTTTTTTCATTTTTCTCGAATTTTACATTTAACAATTGAAATAAATTGTAACTTTATCATTTTCAAATTTTTATAATCAGGACATAAATAATAATAAAAAATTATTGACATCCGCAACCCCTCATTGCGGCAGGGAGGAGTCCAGTAGCTTTTCTCTCTCCTCCCCTGTTTTCTCCTGTGAGCTTTTCTCTCTCCTCCCCTGTTTTCTCCTGTCAGAGGGGAAAACAGGGGAGGAGAGAGAAAAGCTACTGGACTCCTCCCTGCCGCAATGAGGCCTTGCGGATGACAGTAATTTTTTATTATTATTTATTTCATGATTATAAAAATTGGAAAAATGATAAAATTACAATTTATTTCAATTGTTAAATGTAAAATTCGAGAAAAATGAAAAAAAATATTGCTTCAAAATTCGAAAAAAAACATCAAATTTTGTTTTAAATTAATCCTTTCTTTCGAATTTTAGTTAAAAACCTCGGAATTTTTTTCCCCATTTTTCTCGAATTTTAAATTAATTATCAGGAATGAAATATAAATTATGCCTTTTTTCGATTTTTAAATGCAAATTTTGTCAAGTTTTAAAATAAAATTTTGGGAAAAAAAATATTTTTCATTTTTCTCGAATTTTACATTTAACAATTGAAATGAATTGTAATTTTATCATTTTTCCAATTTTAAATATTAGGAAATAAATAATAAAAAAATTGATAAAATAAAATTCTATTCCAAAATTTACAAAAAAATTCTTTTTCATTTGAATTCACCCAAAAATATTTATTTAATCGAATAAATGTTGAAAATATATAATATTTTAATTGAATTAGAGATAATACAAAATATTTAGAATAAACATGAAAAGAAAATTTTAATTCATTAATAATATTTTTGGATGGGGGAAAACATGAAAATACAATTTTTATTTAAAACAATTTCTTCGAGCCCTCCTTCTTCTTCCGTCTACGGATGTTCATCTCCATGCCCGTACAATTTCCTCAAATAGGAAATCTCCATGTTTCTCTCTTTCAAGGCTTCTTCGAGTTCTTCGACTTTTACCTCCAAATCTACAACTTTATCTTCAAGAAGCATGATTTCTCTCTTGGCTTCTACCAATTTTGATTTTAAACTAGCATTCTTCTCATTTTTTGAATCCATGATAAGAAAAATTTTAGGTTTCTAGAGAGAAAAATGAGAAGAAGATTAGAATATGAAATTTTAGGTTGAGGGTGTGAGTATTTATAGAGAAAATATTTCAAATTAAAATTTTTTCAACATTAAAATTCAAAATAAAATTTAATGTATCTTGAAAATAACATTTGAATTTTTGGGAATGTAAGTTGAACATATGGAAGACTGTGTAAAACTGGTAAGAGTTCCCTGCCGCAAAGAGTCATTGCGGCAGTAATACAACAGCATGACATCAGTTTGGCGTCAGTTTCTTCACTGCCGCAATGAGGCCTTGCGGATGGCAATAATTTTTTTTTTTATTTATTTCCTTATATTAATAATTGGAAAAATAATAAAATTACAATTTATTTCAATTGTTAAATGTAAAATTCGAGAAAAATGACAAAAAATATTTTTTCCCCCAAATTTTATTTTAAAACTTGACAAAATTTGCATTTAAAAATCGAAAAAAGACATAAATTATATTTTATTCCTAATAATTAATTTAAAATTAGAGAAAAGTGGGAAAAAAAAATTCCAGTTTTTCAATTTAAAATTCGAAAGAAAGGATTAATTTAAAAAAATTGATGTTTTTTTTCGAATTTTAAAGCAATAATTATAAATAAATAATTTAAAATATTATTACTTAAAAAAATATTGAAATATGAGCGAAATTCATTTCGCATTCATATATGAACGGTTGCTAAAATGAACAGATGTGGCATTCCTGGCCGAGTGGGTTGTTAGTAATCGAGACTCCAAGGTTAAGCATGCTTGGGCTAGAGCAATTCTGGGATGGGTGACCCCTGGGAAGTTCCCTTTTTTTAATTTATTTTTTTTAATTTTGTATAAAAAATTAGATAAATTTATTTTAAACTTATATTTTAATCCAAATGTCCCAGGAAAAATTAATTTAATAGATTCAGAAAAATTAGATAATAATTTTTTTGAGCAAACTTAAAAACAAAAAAATTGGAAAAAGGGAACTTCCCAGGGGGTCACCCATCCCAGATTTGCTCTAGCCCAAGCACGCTTAACCTCGGAGTTTCGATTCGCAACAACCCGCTCGGCCAGGAATGCCACATCTGCCAACTTTAGCAACCGTTCATATATGAATGCGAAATGAATTCCGCTCATATTTCAATATTTTTTTAAGTAATAATATTTTAAATTATTTATTTATAATTATTGCTTCAAAATTCGAAAAAAAACATCAAATTTTGTTTTAAATTAATCCTTTCTTTCGAATTTTAGTTAAAAACCTCGGAATTTTTTTTCCCATTTTTCTCGAATTTTAAATTAATTATCAGGAATGAAAGGATTAATCCTTTCCGGGATTGTTGTTTCTATTTTTTAAAAAATACTTATCGACGATCCAACCACACGTAAGTCAATATATGTCTAATCTAGTGATATTCCCAAGTTTTGAAAAAATAATAAGTTTATTTGGGTGGTAAAAGTGGTAGTGAACTATCGATTTGACCAGTATATCTAACTAGTGCTTTGTCCCGGATTGTTGTTTATATTTTTTATAAAATACTTATCGACGATACAACCGCACGTAAATCAATATATGTCTAATTTAGTGATATTCCCAATATTTCAAAAAATAATAAATTAATTTGGAAGGTAAAAGTCGTGGTCAACTATCGATTTGACCCGTACTCCTAAATTAGTTAATCTAATGTAAAAATCTCAAAAAATAGAAAATTAGTGAATCTAATGTAAAATTAATCGTATAATTAATGAGTATTAATATTTTAAATTTTATGAATTTAATTTCGAATTTTATCTTATTTTTCTATTTTTAATTTAACTTTCACAAGAATACTGCCGCATTGAAAGGATGCGGACCGTCCTGCCGCATTGAAAGGTTGCGGACCCTTCTGCCGCATTGAAAGGTTGCGGACCTACTGCCGCATTGAAATGTTGCGGCTATCCTGGTGGCTGGTCCAACCCACGGTGGTTGTGGACCTGAACCCAATACAAAAAAAAAAAAATGAAAATTTTACTGTTCATGATGACGTCATCAGTGACGTCATCATGAACAGTAAAATTTTCAAATTTTTTTTTTTTTTTACTGGATGGATAGAGCCTAAAAAAATAAGAACTTTTTGTATTGGGTGCCCCTGGCGGGGCCAATGGATCTATTGGAATAAATGATTTTATAGTGTTCTTTATTGTTCTTTATATAAGAGTGTTCTTTATGGAGCAAAGGCCTATATATATATATATATATATATATGGGTAAGTCTCAGTGAGGAACTTCTTATATGAGTAACTGAGTAACTTTTAATCCTAACCCTTAGATTAAATCAAGAAAGAAACTGCTACATACAACTATAACCTAGAACACGTGAAGTTAATAGATAACAAAAAACATGATAAAGTACACGTACAAACATTAAGTATCACAATTAACAAATCAAAATTACAGAACACAAAAAATCCCACGCAAAGTTTTTTTATTAATATTCTTGAATGTAAAAAAAAATTACAGAACACAAAAAATTTGAAGAACAAAAGGAAATATACATAACAAATCAAATACGAAATACATAAAAAAATTTAGAACACAAACACGAAAAAGGTTATAAAATCTCAAAACAAACTTTTTATAAATATCACTGAACACAAAAAAAAAATACAAACACAAATCAAATATTACAGAACACAAAAAGTTTACACAACAACAAAAAATGATAGAATACAAAAAATTACAGAACATTAAAAAATTACAGAACAAGAGAAATATATTGAATAAACAAAATACAGAACACAAAAAATTGAAGGTTTTAATATTTACAAAAATAAAAGATTTATAAAATTTTATAAAAATACAAGAAAGTGATTAAGAAAAATGTAAAACACAAAAAAAAAGATATATGAAACATAAATTTAATTTATAAAACAAAATAAAAAACATAAAAAAAATTAAAAATATAAAAAATTAAAACTACAGAACACAAGAAAGTTATAAACACTAAAATATTGAACATAATAATATACAAACATAAGTTAGTATAAAAAAATATTAAATAAAACAAAAACTGGAAACAACAAATGCAAGTAAAAATTACAGAACATAAGAAATTTATAAAAAACTATAATGTATAACATAAAAAATATACAGAACAAAATTAATATACAAAAAAAGTGAATATCTAAAACAAAAATAAAAAACAAAAAAAACTCAACATAAAAAATATAAATAAAAATTATAGAACACAATAAATTTACAGAACACACTCAAATACAGAATGAAAATATAAGAATTATATCACTTTCTTATTTTATAAAGTATTTTATATTCCATAAGTGAAAAACTAAAGTGAAACATACAGAATGAGAATGAGTACATCAACCAACTCATACATTATCATTAACTCATATTATAACTGCTATTAAACATGTGTGTGATGTGTTTAAACGTGGGATGATGATCACGTGTAACGTAGTTTAAATTAACCAATAAAAAACGGTTACTAGGTTACTCAAATAAATAAGTTACTCATTGAACCTTCCTCTCTCTCTCTCTCTCTCTCTATATATATATATATATATATATATATATATATATATATATATATATATATATATATATATATATATTTATATATATATATATATATATAGGCTAGTGATCAAATAGAAACCAATCTTAGAATAGAAACTAGAAATCAACACTAAATAAATTATATTTCATTTATTCTAATGACCTCGCCAGGGGCACCTTCACAAAAAGTGTTTAAAATTATTGGCTCCATCCAGAAAGAAAAAAAAATATTGTTCACGTTGACGTCACTGCCACGTCAGCAGTGAACAGTAATTTTTTTTATTGGGTGCCCCTGGCGGGGCCAAAGGATCTAATAGATCTAAGGTGTTCTTTGTTGTTTGTTATATAAGAGTGTTCTGTATGGAGCAAAGGTCTATTTATTTGTTAAAAATTTTACTGTTCATGATGACGTCACTGATGACGTCATCGTCATGAACAATAACTTTTTTTTTATTTTTATTTTTTGAGATGATGGATGGATAGAGGGTACAAAAATAAGAACTTTTTGTATTGGGTGGCCCCGCCAGGGGCAATGGATCTATTAGATATGAGGTGTTCTTTATTGTTTGTTATATAAGGTGTTTGCTATGGAGTCCAACCATATAATATATATATATATATATATATATATATATATATATATATATATATATATATATATATATATATATATATAGGCTAGCGTTCAAATAGAAACCAACCTTAGAATAGAAACTAGAAACCTACACTAAATAAATTATATTTCATTTATTTTAATGGCCCCGCTAGGGGCACCTTCACAAAAAACTTATAAAATTCTTGGCTCCATTCAACAAAAATATAAAAAAAATTTTAAAAAAATTTTAAAAAAAAGTTACTGTTCACGTGCCACGTCATCACATGAACAGTAACTTTTTTAAATTTTTTTTGTTGAATAGAGCCAATAATTTTAAACGTTTTTTGTATTGGGGTACCCCTAATTTGGTCGTTAGATTAGCTTGAAATATTTAATTTAGGTTTAGTTTCTAGTTTCTATTCTAAGTTAGTTTCTATTAGAACAAGACCCTATATATATATAGGGTTGGACTCCATAGCAAACACCTTATATAACAAACAACAAAGAACACCTCATATCTAATAGATCCATTGCCCCTGGCGGGGCCACCCAATACAGAAAGTTCTTATTTTTTTAGGCTCTATCCATCCAGCAAAAAAAAAAAAAAAATGAAAATTTACTGTTCATCGATGATGTCATGATGACGTCATCAGTGACGTCATCGATGAACAGTAAATTTTCATTTTTTTTTGCTGAATGGATAGAGCCTAAAAAAATAAGAACTTTTTGTATTGGGTGCCCCTGGCGGGACCAATGGATCTATTGGAATAAATGATTTTATAGTGTTCTTTATTGTTTGTTATATAAGAGTGTTCTTTATGGAGCAAAGGCCTATATATATATATATATATAATGGCTTAATGACCTTTTGGCCCTTCAAGTTTGCACACTTATACCCATAAAATCCTAACGTTTAAACTCGTCCCTTTTTGCCACTCCAACTTCAGAAATGTACCTTTTAGCCACAAAAGCGTCGCCTTTTTGACACAAAACCGTCTTCTTTTAGAACGAATAGACGACGATTTGTGGCAAAAAGGTACATTTATGAAGTTGAAGGGATGAAAAGGAATGCTTTAAAACTGTAGGGCTTTATGGGTATAAATGTGCAAACTTGAAGCGCCAAAAGGTCATTAAGCCTTATATAATTCATGTGAAATTAGAAAATATCCGTGACCTGACAAAAAAAAAAAAGAATGAAAGAAAATGTCCGTGTCTATAGAAGTTGTAGTTACACGGTAAGGTAAAGGAGGAGCCCAAATTAGTTATGGTTTTCTGTGTTTGATGTCATCCGAGAAACTAACCTTATCACAACTCACAAGCATTGTACGGAGTACTTTACTGCATAAATGTCTGCCAAAATAAAATATTACTGTACTACGTAGTAGAAAAAACAAGGGTCAAAGGACAACCAAGTCCCAGGAGTCAAAATCTACTCTCTCTCTCTCTCTCTCTCTCTCTGTCTCTCTGTACTCAATTCTATCGCCCACCACCGACGAATTTTTCACCGTCCGATCAGTCCCCACCATTTACAGTTTTACATTTACTACTACAATAACCTTAGTAGACGGGATCCCGAATGTAGTGAAACTCATATCATATTATTACTCGAAAGAACTCTTTTTTGGAAATTTTTGCATTTCTACTATTATATTCACCTTGATTCCTTGGCAGTAATTTATTTAATTTAATATACACATATCTAGAATCTTATTCCTCAGTCCCTTTCTACTTTATTCACACACTACTCATCACCATCTCCCACTTGGTGGGCACTGGGCAGGCATTTATATGAGTGCTAACTGTGGAGGTGAAAGCCTTTAATTTTTCAGATCCTGATGCTCTACCCTTCACTACATTTTCAGGTAATCACCCTTCAATCATTCAAATGTTGCTCCATATTTTTATACCCACATCATTAATTTTATCTTTTTTGAGTTTTAATTCATACCCTTGTTGTTATTTGCTCATCACTTCTGTAAAGTTTCAATCTTTATGATTACTTCTATCAAGTTTGAACATCAACTAAAACCTCATGTGTTAAGCTTTCAATGTAAATGTAAGTTATTTTCTTCTAGTAGATTTCTCTCTTATAATGGTTTCTGTTGGATTTGTCTGATAAGCATAATGTAGGCTTTACAAGGAACAGTATAATTCCATTAAATGCAATCCACGGTACCGTTGATATGATACCAATTAGCCGGAAGTTTGCTTTGCTAGTGTAGGGGAGCACAAGATATGATACTTTTTTGTCAAACTCCACTTCAGGCACCTTTGCCCTCTACTAGTATATAGTAGTAATTGGTTGGAAATTGATGGAAGGTTGAGCCGATATAGAGATTCTGGATGAGTCTCGTTTAAGTGTCAAATTATTCCTTTTAAATGCCAAATTTTTAAATGACAGCTTGATGCTATTCAAATAGTTGAACAAAGACAAATATGTTAGCAGCACTGATTAGCCGATTGCATTGTTCATACATGGTGTGGAGATGATTGAGATTTGAGACTTTCTAGAGCTGATCTTTATGATGCACTCATCCGGTAATCCAAAATGTTATTGTGTCGGAAAGCATATGAAAATGTAGGATGAACCAAAAATTCTTGCCTGTGGCAGTGACATTTTCCTAAGTATACCTCATTGTAGATACAATTAGGTGTGTTCGCAGTGCGGTTTTTCATTAAAACCGCAAACCAAACTGCGCATGCAGTTTAGTCCAATTCTCAAACAGCAACCGCACTGTGTAAACCAACAAGGCAAAAGTTTGAATGCAAGTCCTAACATGTATTATAGCTTTCAATACTAATGTAACAAATTATGTATGCAGAAATAAAAAACAATGTCGTATTTATTAGTTATACAATACTTGTAAATGTGGTAGACTAATACAATTATTATATAAGTATAATTTAACTATTGGGAAAAACTTTTAGTAGCATACAAAATATAACTATTATAAATGTGTATAATATAAATAATATAAATAGTATTTTTATAAAATTGCGGTGCGGTGCGGTTTGAACCACACTATTAAAAAATCAAAGCACAACCCGCACCACACCACGTGGTTTGTACTAGTATAAATGTGTATATTCTTGTGGACGGTAAATAGCATTTCCGCCATTTAGACAATTACATACTACCATTTATGCACTAGTAGAATGTAGTAAACTAATCACTCCAATTCCCTACAGCCTTCATTTCTTGTACTAGTATATATATCTCTACAATCTTTATTCTTGAGTCCCTTTCTACTTTATCTTCAGAATAACTACGTAGTTGTGATCTTTCATGGGCTAAGTCATCAGAGATCCTAGAGTAATTTTTTTTTATGTCTGTTCAACTATTAGGATTAAGTATGGTAGTCAGTAGATCATAGCTGTACATTGTATGTCATAAATTTATCTTCTTTATTAGATATTTCTGCTATATTTTGTGGTTTTGTCTTGAATTTGTCAAAGTATAATGTAGGCCTTACAGAAAAAACATAGTTCCAATGTATTCAATCCATAGGTGTAGCAGATCTTCATTTGTTGATATCTCTGCTGAAATGAATTATCTCTTTATTGCTTATTACTTTGCTTTTTTGAATAGAATATTAAAATAATTACTTCATTGATCTGCTTTAATTGTTAAGTAAGGGTTTTGTTTTACAATATCAACCATGGATCCTTATACTGGTCCATTGTTAAGTCAATCTATCAATTATTTTGCAGATTAAATCCTCGTTGGTTTTTTAACTGATAGTTTTGTATGTAATCTAGCTTGTGTGGCTCTACATCCTCTTACACTCTTGGAAAGCATATGAAAATGCAGGACAAACCAATAGTTCCTAGATTTCGGACCCATATTTCAAAACTTACAGATATTTATACTCACTTTGGTTGGAGGGAATGTATTTCTTCATCCATTGCATTCCCTCTGATTTAAGGTGGAGCTCACACCAGTTAATATGAGTATGAATGTTTCATTCTCCTTCCTACTTATTTTCTTCAGAAGCCTCATCCTAGAAAATTTGCACTCTGATACTTTTCATGCTTCTTTCTTACATCCTTATGGTCCCTTTTAAATTTTGATTACAGATTTTCGTTCTGTATTTGCCTCATTTCATTCCTCCCAACCATCGGAGTGTTAGCATCCTTAAGTAATTTATGACCCCATGGTAAGCTTTACTATATTGATGTGCTGCCAACCTTACAAATTATAACTCCTACTAAAAATTATCCTCCCTCCCTACTCTATAGTTTCTACATCCTGGAGGTCACTATTACAAATAGATCCAACTTGAAATACAGTTACTTTTTCCTGCTGTAAGGAAAGTTGAGAAATAGCATAAGCTTTTTGTCTGCTGTAAGCCTGTAAGGATAGTTGACATAACTAGTTTTACCTTTTAGACTTTTCCTGTGCGAAACGTTTTCCTTGCTATTCTGTTGTCATGTAATTTTCATGACATCTAGCTGACACGGATCATATGAGGCAAAAATTTAGTTATATCCTGAAATAATAAATTGTATGCCTGAGCACCGGCTCGGATACGGTGACACGGGACACGTGAATTCACCAATTATCAGAAAGTCCTGGATACGTGGCAAAAAAAATAGTAATAAAAATTAAATGATTTGTAAATGTCAAATATTGAACAATTTCATAGTTCAGTCATTATATAAATATTTTTTTTTCACACTGAGATATATGTACACAGAACCCTGGCAGTATAGATAGTAGCAGATGAATATATATAAGAAAGTAGGAGATGTAGTGTTATATATATATATGGATGTATGTATATATGGGCATATGTAGATATATCAGATCGATATATATATATGTACGAAAAGAATGATTAAAAATCAGAGATAGGATACAAAATATGAGAACGATTGATATTAGGGTAAAATCATAATTTTTTGCGCCCTTTTAAGGAGGGTGTGGGCCGAGGCTTGTCAGCCCCGTGTCGAAGCCGTGTCCCCTGCCGTTTGTGTGTCCGAAATGCCACATGGCGTGTTGGACATGTACTCAGCCGTGTCGGTGCCAAGTTGCCGAGTTGCCGTATCGGGCATGTCCGATTACGCGTACGGCACCCTTTTTGCCGTGTCCCACACGCATATGGCACCCTTTTTGCCGTGTCCCGTGCTTCCTAGCGTGAAGGTTGGTTTGTTTGTATCTGTTATGTGAACTCTACTGATTGACTGGTAGAGTCTAAAAATGACTTATGTGAAGCGCGAGGCCACTAAATCTGCTAAGAGTCCTAAGACACTTTTTTCCTGCCCTGGCATCAACATTATTTTCTCACTGTTTCCAGTCGACACTTGGTGTATGCCGTGCACAGTGTTTTGGATATGGGGATATGCATAATTTCATCCCTAATTCACTAGCAACTGATTGTAAGTTTACTTGATCATTATATATTCACATAATAAATAAGCTGGAAATTGATACAAACGCTGTATTGTGAAGATATTGCACTTTGGGAATGATTACCATTTAACCACTTAACACCGATGCATTATAGTAAATTTGGTTACAAGAAGTCTTGCATGGACTACTAAATTATTGTTCATGTATAAAAGAGTCAATAAGAATCATAGGCGAGCATGGCATAAAAACAGGGTTACGTTGGTATCAAAATAATGCATTTCGATAACTGAAATATTATTTTTTAGTTATTATTGAATAAAATTTAATTTGTTAAAGTATTTATAATTAAAATGTTTAATAGAATTATATGTATTTCTAGATAAAAGGGTTAGCGATTGTAATTTGAAGGGAACTCTAGTTAATATGAATAATATATTTTAAATTAATTGACTCATTTCTCATCATAACATCTCTTAATTTTATAATATAGTAACTTCTATAATCCAACCGAAATTCTAATAGTGGTTACTTTTTCATTGTTTTTGTTGGTAAAAAATGATTATATGTATTTCTAGATAAAAGGGTTAGCGATTGTAATTTGAAGGGAACTCTAGTTAATATGAATAATATATTTTAAATTAATTGACTCATTTCTCATCATAACATCTCTTAATTTTATAATATAGTAACTTCTATAATCCAACCGAAATTCTAATAGTGGTTACTTTTTCATTGTTTTTGTTGGTAAAAAATGATTATATGTAAGAATAACGAGAACAAAATTAAATTAAACAAGTAGTTAACTATTTTCTTTCCTTCCTACCTGTTACATCCTTGTTCAGATTTGATTATGCAAGGCCCAAAAAGATTGAAATTCCTATGCAGGTTGTGGCAGTGCTGAGGCTCTGAGGAAGTCGGATTAGGAGAGACGCATTAGTGGCAAGCTTCTGGTTGCGATCCAAAGCACAATATGGGCTCCAAGAATAATCCTCCTGGTAATAGAGGACGAAACCCACTGTCTATATTTGTTGTACTTGGTCTGTGCTGTTTCTTTTATTTGCTTGGAGCATGGCAAAAGAGTGGTTTTGGAAAGGGTGATAGTATAGCACTGGAAATAACCAAGCAAACAGACTGCAACATATTTCCCACTTTGGACTTTGAGCCTCATCACAAAAGTGTTCTGGTAGTCGATTCTTCAAAGCCGATAGCCAAGATATACAAGCCATGTGATGTGAAATATACTGATTATACTCCTTGCCAAGAGCAAAAACGAGCCATGAACTTTCCAAGGGAGAATATGATATATAGGGAAAGACATTGTCCCCGACAAGAAGAAAAATTGAAGTGTCTTATTCCAGCACCGAAGGGCTATATGATTCAATTTCCTTGGCCAAAAGGCCGTGATTATGTTCATTATGCTAATGTTCCTTATAAAACCTTGACATATGAAAAGGCTGGGCAGCACTGGGTGGAATATCATGGTAACGTCTTTAAGTTTCCAGGTGGTGGGACAATGTTCCCACAAGGTGCAGATGCATATATTGATGAACTTGCATCAGTTATTCCTATTAAAGATGGATCTGTGAGAACTGCGCTGGATACTGGTTGCGGGGTATGATATTTTCTTTGCATATTTCTTTGGAGTATTGCGTACCTTCTATCATCCACGTGAATGATTGCATCCTTATTGTTAGTTCATCCTCATTAGTATTCTCTGTCGTATTATTATTGTCCATTGTGTTCTTATTTTGTTTACTAAATGCTGCTAAAAAATGTTTTGGGGAGGCTTATAATTTATCAAAAGGCCGGTTGCTGTTTGTCTTGTCCAATTTTGTTGTGAACTTAACAACCAGTTCAAAACATCAAAAAACAAGGAAATTAGATTGTTTTTTATATATGGAAGTTCATCTGTGCTCATTTACAAATTACAGTATATCATATATAGTTATGTTACATTATCAATGCAAGGCTGGCTTGTTGCTTATTTTTTAACAATTATTTGATTATTTGACATATGATTGGAGTGGAGCGGTTGCAGGGTTTCATAACTACACCCTTAACCTATTCTTTTTGTGGCATTTCTAATGTAATCACAGTTGTTGCACTTGATTGGATCAATTTTGATATAGGTTGCAAGCTGGGGTGCTTCCTTGATGAAGAGAAATGTATTGGCCATGTCATTTGCGCCAAGGGACAATCATGAAGCTCAAGTGCAGTTTGCTCTAGAAAGAGGAGTTCCTGCAGTTATTGGTGTTCTAGGAACAATACATCTTCCTTATCCATCAAGAGCATTTGATATGGCTCAGTGTTCTCGTTGTTTAATTCCATGGACTGCAAATGGTAAATGATAGAATTGGAAATGTAATAGTTTTTTTAAATGTATGCTCATTTCTCTACATTCTTTAGTATGTATTATAACAATATGTGTTAGATCAAGACTCGGAGTGAAGTTGATATTTCTAGTCAATTGTTCAGTCTGATTTCACTTTTTATGGATTTTTCTTTTTGTTGTGCTGTTCTTGAAATGATGCCTCAGGAACATTACCTGAAGGAAGTCTGCTTGCTTGCCTCCAATAAATACATGTCGCTTGTTATTGTTTATCAAATAAACTATTGGATAGAAAAGTTAGAATATTTTGTTTGCTTCATAAGTAAATCTTTAGAAGATATAACATGGCAATGACTCCTGCACCTCGTCTTGCATTCGCAGATGGGATGTACTTGATGGAAGTTGATAGAGTTCTTAGACCTGGAGGCTACTGGATATTGTCTGGCCCTCCAATCAATTGGAAGACTTACTATAAAACTTGGAAGCGGTCTAAAGAGGACGTCAAGGGTGAGCAGAGAAAGATTGAAGAGCTTGCGGAACGTCTTTGTTGGGAGAAGAAGTATGAAAAGGGTGATATTGCCATTTGGAGAAAGAAAATAAATGCTGAATCCTGCCAGAGGGATTCTGCCAATATTTGTCAATCTAGTGATGCTGATAATGTTTGGTAGGTCACCGTGCATCCTAATTTTTGATATTTGTGTATATCATGTTTTCTTCTCATCTCTCTGGTTTATTATTGACTAGCTTTACACCCGTGCAATGCACAAGATGCTTTATAAATATTAATTATGAATTTTAATAATAAATTGTATTATGTTATCCATTATTTCTGAAACATATCCATTATTTAATAACGTCCACTAAAGTCATTAGTCTAACAATACATAAATCATCATTAATCATCATTTAAAATAGAGTATAATCCATCTATTACATGCTACAATTCCCATAGTCTTGAAAATCTAACTACATCCCCAAATATAACTTCCAGTATACCAACTTAATTCCAAACACAAGATAAAATACCTAAAATTATAGGGTTTTTTTTCTAATATATCCCATTTGAAAAGGTTGTTTATGAATATGTCCTATTTTTAATTTTAATTATAAATATGTCCCATTTTACTAATATGTCCCATTTTTAAATATAACTATGATTAACTTACTAACTTTATATCATTAAAAGACAATTTTGTCCTCCTAATTATTCTAATTCCTCACCCACGTACCTATGCTAAAATTCACAATAATGGACTCGGCTAAGAAGGTGGAGACTAAGGAGAACAGAAGACCAAATACAAGGTGAGTGTTTAGATTTATTAATAAAAGAAATAAATTAGGATTTGGTGTAACATTGCAGAAACTAAGGTCTGATCATTTCTCTTCCTTTTTTTTCTACCTCTTGTGGTCTATTTTACACTACAAGGTCTACAATTTAACGTCGACCACTGCGCCATCCCTTGTCAATCTTGTGCCCCTGCGGGGCCAGAGGAGGAGGATAGAAAGTGGGTGGGAGAGGGGGCATTATAGTCTTAATTTGTATATATATATATAATTATATGTATATGAGTTATCTGTGAGTTAGATTTTAATCATAGGACATATTTATAAATTATGAATAAAATGGGATATAAACATAAAAACAACCTTTAATTTGGGACATATTTGATAAATTTCCAAAATTATATCCAACTACTTCACCCAAAAAATGAAACGGAGCCATTACATCTTTCCCTTTCGCAAACTTCTTAGGCAACAAAACAGAGTTGATATTAGGTAGAGCACCTCAAAAGATATAGTAAATTTGAAGCATATGTAAAGCGAGGGTATTCACAGATCTGTGAATGTTGTATCATTTACCATGCTGCAGAGATTGTCCATCGACTTGGATGCTTGATCTGCAGAGTGTGTGTATTGTTGTATTTATATTTTATTTAAAATATTTAAGAAGAGATACGGGAGACGAATTACCGTAACAGCAAGGTATAAAGGGCCACAAGCTTGAACAAAGGTACCTAGGACCACGTAGTCTTAAATTTTTCCTTTATTATCCTATATATAATTAATTTCTGTTTTTTTGGAGAACTGGCAAAATAATATCTATAAAGCCTATTAATAATTTTTACAATATGGTGTACAATTTAAAAATATTTTTAATTACTATTTAATATTATTTAAAAAATATAGTTGCTAATAATATTATGAAAAGACAGATTTACCCCTGACGACCAAACCACAAGAACTCCCTTACACTAATTATATATAGGATATAATTTGGTGTATTTTATGTAGGTTAAGAAATTGTAACATGTACAAGCCTAATCTTATTTTATATTTAATGTAGGGATATTTCATATTAAATGAAGTACATAATATCTGCAGAATAAATGCAACACAGGTATTAATCTGTATAGAAGTTTTTGGTGTCTTGTATCAGAATTCAGTGGTCTTAGTGCTTTTAACCGGATAGTTTTTGGTATAGTTCCTGACTTTCTTTAGTGTTGAACAAGGTAGTTTTCGATTATGTGCACTTAGGTCGACTTCAGTTGGATGCATCAGTGATTACCATTTAGCTTATTTCGCTTTCAGAGTCTTTTTATTTATTTGTCTCCTTTCTACAACCTCTTAATTATTCAGGTACAAGGAAATGAAATCATGCGTGAGCCCTTACCCTGAGGTTTCTACTGCCAATGAGGTAGCTGGAGGCGAGTTACAGAAGTTTCCAGCCAGGTTATTTGCAGTCCCTCCTCGAATAGCTAAGGGACTTGTCCCCGAAGTCACAGTCGAATTATATCACAAAGACAATAAACTGTGGAAAAATCGTTTAGATACCTACAAAAGAATCAAGCAGTTACTTGGCTCTGCAAGATACCGGAACATCATGGATATGAATGCTGACCTTGGAGGGTTTGCAGCAGCGCTCAATTCGCCAAAATCATGGGTAATGAATGTGGTGCCTACTATTGCTCCGAACACTTTAGGTGTTATTTATGAAAGAGGCCTGATTGGAATATATCATGACTGGTATGTCTGGTATCTATATTTTTTTTTGTTAAGCATCTTTTATCTCTTTTCCCTGTCATGTAGTATCTAAAGATCAAATTGTACTCTTTTTTGACCTAAATGGTTTTATTTATTGGTTTTGGGTACAGTTACTAGTGATGTTTTTCCAAATGGATTTAGTTTTCATCATTAACTAGTATTATTAGAGGTCTTCCTCTTTTACGTTTTTAAAGTTAATGCTCCCAACCGTGGTTTTTTCATAAAAAAATAGCAAGCATTCCTAAGAGGAGCGCTTTGACATGGTTGGCATATGTAAACATTGGAATATTTAAATTTATTGGAAAAGTTTAGAAGTTAGAACTTCTATCTTGCTTTTTGGCTCTAAGCCAAGTTTCCTTATAGTAAAGCTTTATCACGACACACATGCTCAAATAGCTCCTGGTTAAGTGTTAGAAACCATTTCACCCAAAACCTTATACTCATATATATTTAACATTCTCCCTCACTCGCAAGCCCACTATGGGGTAAGAGTGGTCACTAGGAGCCCATATTTGGAGCAATACCTTAGTGCCAAATTAAATTGAGAATATTGGGGGTGGTGGGGTTCGAACTTGAGACCTCCACAAACACCAGAGCTCTGATACCATGTTAGAAACCATTTCACCCAAAACCTTAAGGTGTTGGGGAAGGCCCTTTCAAGGATCTTATACTCATATATATTTAACATTAAGAGTACACGGGTCAAACTTTTGTTTCCTTGGCACTCGATAAGAAACCATTTTTCAGTATGCATACATGCATTACTTATAATATGTATCAACTAGAAAAGATACATATTTGGCCATAAGTTATGATGTTTGAGAAGTAAAGAAATAGTATGAATTTAAGAGAGTTTTTCAGGAAAGGGGTTTCATTGCATATTGTGAGTACAGATCAACATGATCCATTTTTAACATTTTAGAATTTTAATAACCCTTGACAGTGATAGTGTAATTGACGTTGTTAGAACTAGTGTGTTTGATAGTGAATAAATATCTGACATAACCACTTTCTTGCAAGTTGCACTGAATCTGTTTTGTTTACCACTTCCTCTAATTCACTTTCCTTTCTCCAGGTGTGAAGGTTTTTCTACTTACCCAAGGACATATGACCTCATCCATGCAAGTGGTTTGTTCAGCTTGTACCAAAACAAGTATGTTCTTTGTTTCTTTTTTAAATCCCTTGCATCAGTCATGTATAGTTGGTAAACTATTTTAATGCTAGAATCTGTTGTAGAATGATGAACTACATTAGTACTTTCTTGAATAATACTTCTTAATATGGGAGATTAATTGTTTTATACAATCTGCTCTCACATGATGTGCAAGTAAGCCCCACCCTGACATTGAGGACTCACAAGTTGCAAACGTAATTGCACAGGTGTGAGTTAGAGGACATTCTTTTAGAGATGGATCGTATACTTCGGCCTGAAGGATCGGCTATCCTTCGTGATGAGGTTGATGTCTTGAACACGGTAAAGCAAATGGTCAGAGGTATGAGATGGGACACAAAAATGGTCGACCATGAAGATGGCCCTCTAGTACCTGAAAAGATATTAGTTATTACGAAACAATATTGGGTTGGAGGCAGCAACATCACATCTTCTATTGATGAATAAAACAGTGGATTCATGATTTACTTGCAGAATATCATGCACTGATTTATTCTGGATGGTCATAATGTGTCTACCGCAAAGGGATCCAGATGTGTAAGTTATAAATACTACAATTAGTTGATTTGAGCATCATTTTTTTTTCATTTTTTTTAAGAATTCGTAGGTAACCTTCTCCAGGTATGTAATTGGAATTATAGCAGTATAGGTTGAACGCAACCGAAAATAAGAAACAAAAAATAAAAAACAAAGAACTAGGCACTGTGAAAAGTGAATATTAAGGAGTACAACTTCCATGTTTTGTTAGTGTCCATATATTTGTTTAATTATAATAAATAAATTGTAATTGTTGGATCCCTATTAACTACTGTATAATTGAAGTAAAAGTTTTTTAAAATATTTATCAAAGTTGTGTTTCAAATGATATTTAGTTGTACTTGTGCAAGGGTTATTATGATTTATGACATCTTTTGCTAAATGATTTTGCGGCTTCTTTTTATGCAAAACAGGGCCGGTTTAAACTTTAAAGTATGAAAATTGAACTTTAAATTCAATCGAGAAACACTTTTATTTTCTCGGGAGAGTTGAAATGAATACGAATATTTCGAATAATAGAATTATAAAAATTGTTATAATAGACAGTAAACAAAATCTTAATAAAATAGAAAAGAACAGAATGCCAAGATTTGGGAGGACTCCTGGAGACTAACTTTGAAAGATTCCAAGGCAAAAGACAAGTTGACAAAAGACAAATGGGGAACTAAGATTTATAATTAAATTTCGTAACTACAATGAATGAAGTATATAATTAATTTTTCCAGGTCTGTGTTACTGTGTATCAATAATATATCCAAAATATAACAATAATAATAATAAATTAATAATGCAAGAAGAAGGCAATAACAATCATGATAGGCCTGTAGGGGTGAGTGGCTTGAAAGCGTAGTCCAAGAAAGTAGTTAAAGAAAAAAAGGAGAGCTTGAAACCTTTTTTTTTGTTCTACTAAAACAATCAATCATGTTTTTCTTTGATGTGTTTTGTTGTCAAAGCACAAAAATATAGTTTGTGTATATATATTTAAGATAATAGTCTATGTTATGTTTTCTGTAAGATTGAATTGAAGCAAGGGAGTAACTATATTACCAAAAATTATTGAACATTTGAGATAAACATAATTTAACCAAAATATCCTTTGGCATTAGTTCAATTAATTAAAAAAATGTTAGGGATACCAAATTGATTCCCAAAATTTTTCTCAAATACATTTATTATAATAATAAATAGTGTCCTATATTCACACCAATAATACCAGTTAAAAAATTTTATACTATCATATCAACCTTACCCTATCATTTGAAGACAATTCTTTTATCTAATTTTATGACTTTAACACTATTCTAAAAAAATGAGTCAAATATTTTTCTGTGTCACATCGTACATGCATATACAATTAGGCCTGTCAATGAACGGAGCTCCGGAGCTCCGATCCGAGATCTTATAACTGGATATGGATTTATATAAAATAAATTCATATTATCATTGTATTGCATCTAAAATTGAATTCATATTTTAATTTACATTATTTTTATTCTTAGAGCTCATTTCTTGATCATTCTAATTTTGTCTGGTACATTTCAGTATTAATAGATATGTTAAGTATTGAATACAGCAAAAGAATACAGAGGGGGGGTGAATGGATTCTTGAACTTTTTTTGTTCTTGAATCTGTGTAGCAAGGTAAATGTTTGTGTGTACAAATGTGTAGGTGCGGATAAAGAACAACACAAGACACAATATCACTTTAATATAATATATTATTAGATAACGGTTGCTACAATCTGTGAATACAAATGGGAGTGTTCTCAGCTTCGTTTTTCTCAGAAAGATATATCTTACAATGTGCATGAGAAACTTAATCAACTAAAGAAGCGAGATTGTATTCTTATAGAACATGAATACAACTCAGTTACTACAAATAAGGTTACATGATAAATTACTTTCTTGTATGTCTATCCTTTTTGGGTAAGCATCCAAACGGCTACAGATTTGACTTTGCAAAGTTCTGTTCAGATCCACTTCTTTAGCTATTTGTCTCTTCTATATCTCTCCAAGCTTCCTTGTAGGCTTTCCAGAGCACGTTACAGATTGTGGTCCATAAAGTGCATTGGCTTGTTGCAGGTTTCTGACTTGTACAATTTCTTCAGTATTTTGTCTCCAAGAATGTATTCGAGAAGTGGCTAAGTGATTGCTTCGAGAACTAGGATTAGATAACTCTGAGTTCTCGAATACTGTATGATTGACATATCGAATCACTTCTCGAATAGTACTTTTCTCCAGGGTTCCTTGAGTTGTCGAATAGAACACTTGACTTGTCGAATCCCTGAGATATCGAATAGTTCATTCAGAGTCCTTGAGATATCGAATGGAACTTTGACTTGTTGACTTCTTTGAGAACTCGAATACCACTTTGACTTGTTGACTTCTTGAGTTCTCGAATAGAGCATTTAGACATGTCGAATCTCTGAGATATCGAATGAGATATCGAATAGTTCATTCAGAGATATCGAATAGTGTCTTCTCAGATATCGAATCTCTGACTTCTCGAACGCTAGACTTATCGAATAGACAAATGTACTTCTCGAATTGGTACTTAGGCAAATTCTTCATTTCTTCAAATCCCAACTGTGATTATTTGACAGTCTTTATCTTCTTGCTTGAGGCATGAACCTTGGAACTTCTTTCAAGCATTATTCTTGACTATATAAGTACAGTTACACAACTAGGATTTGATGCCTATTGCAAGTACAAAACAAACAGAAACTCTATAACTAGAGGTTCCCTCAGTTAATAGGTCATGTAAGTAATGCAAAGCATTACAAACAATTATGCTTGTTATTAGATGTATACAGGCATGCCTCTGTGACTAACAATCTCTCCCAAATTGTGAGTAAGACCCTTAGTCACAATTTCATGTCTGATAACAAGCCTAACATACATAAAGATAGAACTTGAAAAGTACAGGTATATAGATTGATTGAAGAAAATATATAGAAGTATTCTTACAAGTTATGAGGAACTACTAGCCATATCCTTTTCAATTCATCTCTTGAGCTTTGGCTTGCAGATTCTCATTTTTCATCTTTTCTTCAGCTTCCTTAGCTTTCTTCTTTGCATTTTCTTCCATAGCAAGAATAATGTCTTCCATTGCAGTGAGTTCTTCAATTAGAGGGGAGCCTGACAAATCCTTGAGTACTTCATTCAGCTGTTTCTCAGAATAGGAACTGATGTAGTCTATTCTAATCTTTACATTTCTACCATATTTCTTGTATTCAATGATGTAAGGATTAAACTTGACTCTACACAGACCCATAGCCCTCAATTCATCAGCCTTAGCTTCCATTGCAGCAAACTCCTCCTCCCTTTTCTTTAGTAGCTCTTCACTGTTCTTTTTCTGTTCTGCCTGGTGATCTCTCTTCATTTTGACAAAGTCAATTAACTCCAGCTTCCATACCCTTTCCACTATGTCTTCAGAATCCAACATTGCAATTATCCTTTCTATATCATATAACCTGCCCCAGTGCTGACATGTCCCTTGTCTGAATTTCTTCTGTCTTCCATCAGTATATTTAATTTCAAGAAAATCATCAACAATGGCAACATGATAGATTTTTTGAGCCCATAGGAACTGCAGTTGGTCTTCATCATAGTTTTCATCTAGAGGTGGTAGGTTTAATCCTGGAGTGGTTGTCAGTGCCTTTGATTTAGATAACTTCACCCTTCTTGCAGCATGCTTGAATTTAATTCTCTTTACTTGATTGCTAGGCAGAAACTTATGACCCTTGCTTGTAGACCATTGTAGTATTCCATTAGTAGTTTTCTTATGGAAACATACACCTGGTTTCTTGATTTGAATCTTCTTCTCTTCTTGAGGTGGCAAAACAGTTGCAGAAGCCATTGAATCAGATTTTGGTAGGTCCTTACTAACAGTATTCACCCTAGACTCAGAGTCTTGTGTTGTGGTGAGTTTACTGCTAGCAATGCCTAAGGCTTGCTGTTTTCCAATCTTTCTCTCATAGACTTTGCCTTGGTCATCACCATCTTTCTTATCCTTGCTATCCTTCTTCTTCTTCTTATCTTCATCACCCTTATCACTCCTGTGATGTTTTCTCCTTCCATCACTTTTGTCTTTATCCTTGTCTTGATCACCATCCTTGCTTGGGTTGAACTTAGCAGTCTCAGGTACAATGCCAGTTGCAATGTATGATCTGAGATAAGATATAGCTTCCAATTTTTCTGTTGTTCTTACACCCTTCTTCTTGTTCAGCTTCTCAATGATGGCAATAATGAGAGGTTTGTTCTGTGGAGTTAGATGCTTAGGAATGATCAGCTGCTTGATATCATCAATTCTTGTTGCAGCTTGATAGATGATGGTTCTAGGATTTGTGAATACTTCAGGTAGCCTGGAAGGTTGATCATTCCTTAAGTCATCAAAGAGACTCTTGTTGTTTTCATTCCTCTTTTCAATTAATCCAAGGAACACATCCACTTCTGAGTGCTTTAGGCCTTGTAGAGTGTCGAAGGTTAAATGCCATATCTTGGTCTTTGATACCATCATTATTTCCTTGAATCATAGGCCATCAACCCTTTTTGGTACTATAGTAAGATAGTCAATCTGACTCTTCAAACTCCTTTGATATGATACTGCATCATCAGCCTGTTCTCTTGAGACTTCCAGAAACTCCAAGAATGCATCTTCATGATAGACATTTGAGTTTGCAATTTCTTGTAGCTTGGCCTCAGTGACCACCTTAACTTCTACAGGCTTGGGACTTTTAGATATGGAGGATGGAGGTTTGTCAGATGGCATACTCTCTGCAACCACTGTGGTTGTGATAGATTGCTTCTGGCCACTTGGAGTAATGACATGCATAGTTGGTAGAGTAACAACTGGCAGAGAGGTTGGAGGCTCATCAACTTTGGATTTTCCTTTGCCTGGCACATGGGTTATAGATTTTGGAGCCCTTTGCTGACCACCCTCATTTATTTTGATGCCTTTTACTTGAGATTTCTCCCCCTTTGTATTTGAGTTCCTTGATGTCCTCTTCTCCCCCTTAGGCTTGTTGTCAGGCACAGAGGCTGTAGGAGTGACCTTTGGGGTTGAAGATTCTTCAGGTAGAGGGAGGCCCATGTGCTTCATCATTGTAGAGAGCATCCGTTGTTGATTGAGAAGAACCTCAGCATGAGCAGTAGCTTGAGTGTCCAACTTTTCATTCAGAAGATTGACAGATTCTTTCAGCTCAGCATTAAAGACTTTTAGGTCAAACACTTCTTTTTCCAATTTCTCCACTGATTCCTTGAGATGTTCAGCTCTGAAAGAGGAGAGTGATTGTTTCTGGAGCCTTTCCACTTCATACTTGCTCATGTTGTGCACAGGTACCTCAGAGATGACTTTGTCACCATATTGATTCTGCCACATAACCTTGAGTAGGGCATTGGCATCCTGAGTCTGAGATGATAGAGTGGTCATTTCACTTGTGAGCTTTGTGAGGCTGTCTTTCAAGAAAGGTAGCTCATGGTCCACAGAGGTGCAAGTATTTTTACATTCCCTTATCTCTCTGAGTGTGGATGCTAGGGGAGGGAATTCAGTTGTGAATTTACTTTTGAGCTCACTCACTTCCTTGGTTGTATCTCGGCAGATATTGGCAAGTTCAGTTTTCTTTCCTTTTCCAAGATAGTGAATGGCTTTTAGACTTCCCTTGTATGATTCATTCATGGCTTCATAGACATCAGTAGGTGAGAGAGTTCGAGCATTTGAGCCAAGAGTAGTTATATATACTTCTCTCAAGTACTGCAGAGCCTCAGCCAGGGTGCATTCTTTGGTGGTGCTCATCCATGCATCTATATTTCCATCTCTATCAGCCTCGTATGCTATTTTTTCTTGTTGATTTTCAACATCTTCTTTGTGATAGAGCAAAATAGCTTCATAGTTGGCATTTGGTAGATTTGCTGTGAGGAGATGTTGGGCTATTTTAGAGATCTCATCAAGCTGTTCCACATTTAAGCAATGAAGTGCTTCATCCGTCAATAGTGGTGGAACAGTTGATGATCCTGAGACACTGTCATGTTGCACAAGCCTCAGCCATTCTGACAAGGTGGCCGGGGCCAAGTTAGTGCTAGAGCTAGGCAAGCTAGACTCCTCAATTACAGATGCAACTTCTGCAACCGGATGGAATGACTCTACTACAGTTGTCTCCATAGGAGTGGGATGAGTTACAACAGTAGTTAACACAGGCACAGAGTCTCTAGTAAAAACTAGTGAATCCTTTGTGTTTGTGATGGTGTCATCAGGATATGCCCCAGCTAGCATTCCCTCACCATCTGAATGTGGTTTCTGGGTGGTGAGCAAAGTGTCATGCACTAAATCACTTGAGTCCATTGGCTCACCAAGAGAAAAGAATTCTTGATGATCCATGCCTTGCTCCTCAATTAATTGAGTTGCAGGCTCCAAAGAAATTTGAGTGTGAGATTCTGAAGGAAGAGTGTCTTGTAGATTGGATTTTGGCAACTCCCCCTGAGAAATAGAGGGAGTTTCAAGTGTGATGTGCTCTCCACTCAGTGTTGTGTCATCCTTATCACTCCCATGTGCTGACTCTTTACAGATAGGTGCATTGGGGAGGATGCTTGATTCTATAGATGCACCCTGTTGAGAGGATACATCTAGTGAACTGTGTGCCCCTGATTTTACAACTTCAGCCATTTGTGTGACCGAAGAGGTGGTTTTAGATTTCTTCTTCTTTGGCCTTAGTAAGGGTGACTCAGGTTCCTCACTTTCTATACCTAATTCAACAGCCAGTGCTGCTTCCGATAAGATGTTCAAGGGTGCAGACACTATCTCCTTTCTCTTCTTTTATTAACATCACCCTTTTGAGAGGATGATGCAGTTGGCTCACTGTGTGGTAGTGTGTTTGGTTGAGAGGGTTAGTTAGCAGGCCCTGGGTTAGCATTGTGTTCTACTTGCTTGGGCTGTGCTAACTGAGATTTGGAATCAAATGTTGGCATGTTGTGGGGGTAAGTCCTAAACAAACTCTCCAAATGTGGAGTTATGTTAAGTCTTACATCCACATCATTCCTAGTCTCCAAATTACCAAAAATGAGTTTGGTCATGGATTTAGGATAGCTTATTCTATTTCTATCTATCCCAGGTAATTCAATCAATTTATCATTTTTAAAATTAAGTACAGATTGAATAAAGCGAGGGAAGAAGATATCAGTACCTCTCTTGGTTGAGTTCTTACCAAGTCTCCCATACAGCTCCTGCATAATCAGTTGTCCAACATTGATCTTTTTCCCATAAGCTAAGGCATAGCCTATTTGCTGAGCAGGTGTACTAATCTGATCAAAGCTCGACTTCCTAGCTGTGAAGACTTGAAGAATGGTGGCAAAGACATAACTCCATTCCTTCCTCAAGAACTTCCTATTCAAGTGCCCAAGTTTGATTTCATCTGAGTAGTTGATAAAATCAAAGAAGTCCTCCAATTCACCATTTATGGCTTGGTCATCATACACTTCCTGTTGTAAGCCCAGTGCTTGATTCATATTTTCAGTGGTGATAGTGATTTCCTTGTCCTGAATCTTGCAGTAGATTATATATGATGTTATTGCGCTTTCTAGGGCCACAACTTCCACAGTAGCAGTTCTCCAAAATTGTTCCAGGAGGTCTAGATACAGAGTTGGGTTGGCTGAAAGTGCATCCTTGATGTATGACTCAGACATCCATCGAACAAAACATTTGAAGTTTGTATTCGGAGCTTCGACATCACTTGAGATAACAATGAAGTTAGTGTTGAATTTCACAGTTGCCATTGATACAGAGATTAGAGAGAAGAGAACGAAGGTTGAAGAAGAAATTTAGCTTTTGAGATTAGGGTTTACAGGGGTTTTGGGAGTTTAGATGCTTGAGAAATCGAATGAAATGAATCGAATAGAGGTAGAATTGTATAAGTATGAAGTACTTGAATTGTCGATTAGATATATGTTTTGTATCGACAAGTCAAGCATTCGAGAAGTAGAAAACAACTATTTGAGAACTCAAGAAAGGCTTAATCGATATCTCAAGCAGGTTGAAAAATCACAGCTGGCAGTTATCTAACTTAGAATAAATTTTAAATTAGGTAAAATATGTTTTTATGAGTGATTTAAGAATTCTGAATAAAAATCCAAAAACGGTTAAGATTCAGCGAGAATTCAGCATTTTCAAATGATTCGAGAACTCAAACATAGTATTCGAGAACTCAGTTATTAGAGAACTCAATTACCATATTCGAGAAGTCAAGAATACCTCTATTCGATATCTCTAAAAGACTCTATTCGAGAACTCGAGAGTGCTCTAATGAGGCTTGTTAGAGATGTCGAATAGTGAACCATTCGAGAAGTCTGACTTATCGAAATATACTCATCACTCACAAAAATCAATTTTCACTATCTTTTAAAATTTACCAGTCATATTCAATGAAGAATATTCTAGCAAATTAAACAGTGATTTTCTCAAAATTTCATCGAAATTTCAAGTTGACAAAATATGATTTTCCAACATATGCAACAGATTTGAAATATTTATAAATCATATTTCAGCCAACACTTACTCCAAAAATATTGAGAAGTTAGATAAAGTAAGTGTTTACTGCTGCAACAATCTAGATGATATATTCACTTAGCCAGAATCTGAAGAATTCAGCATTCCAATCTCACTAACCAACCTTGTGAAGGTGGCTTCATCTAATGACTTAGTGAATATGTCAGCTAGTTGTTTATCTGTAGAGACATAATGCAACTCAATGGTTCCATTAGTTGCATGTTCTCTAATGAAATGATATCTGATGTCAATGTGCTTTGTTCTAGAATGATTGACAGGATTGGCAACTATAGAGATTGCACTTGTGTTGTCACACATGATTGGAATTCTTTCCAACACAAGTCCATAATCTCTAAGTTGATTTATAATCCAAAGCACTTGAGCATAACAACTTCCAACAGCTATGTATTCAGCCTCAGCTGTAGAAGTTGACACAAATTGTTGTTTCTTGCTATACCAAGAGACTAACCTTTGTCCAAGAAACTGGTAGCTACCTGAGGTGCTTTTCCTATCCACTCTGCATCCAGCATAATCAGCATCAGAATAACCAACCAGATTGAACCCTGTGTCCTTAGGATACCATAGACCCAAGTTTGGAGTGACCTTCAGATATCTAAATATCCTTTTTATAGCAATCAAATGTGATTCTTTTGGATTTGATTGAAACCTTGCACGCAAACATGGTGTCTGGCCTACTTGCAGTGAGGTAGAGTAGAGAACCAACCATGCCTCTGTAGACTGAGATATCTACTCTCTTGCCTTTAGCATCTTCATCCAATTTAGTGGCAGTGGCTATGGGTGTCTTTGCAGGTGAGTAGTCTTCTAAGTCAAACTTCTTCAATAAATCCTTGATGTACTTGGTCTGACTGATAAAGATACCATCCTTCCTTTGACTGACTTGCAACCCAAGAAAGAATGTCAGCTCTCCCATCATACTCATCTCATATATGCTCTGCATGAGTTTAGAGAATTTCTCACACAACTTCTCATTTGTAGAGCCAAATATAATATCATCCACATAGATCTGAACTAGGATAATATCATCACCATGTTTCTTGTAAAACAGTGTCTTGTCCAATGTGCCTCTAGTGAATTGATTTTCAAGGAGAAATTGTGATAAAGTGTCATACCATGCCCTTGGAGCCTGCTTAAGTCCATACAATGCCTTAAGCAATCTGTAGACAAATTCTGGAAAATATGGATCCTCAAAGCCAGGTGGTTGTTGCACATAAACTTCTTTTTCCAACTCTCCATTCAGAAATGCACTCTTGACATCCATTTGATAAACTTTGAAGTTTAAATTAGCAGCAAATGCCAAGAATATTCTGATGGCTTCCAATCTAGCAACAGGGGCAAATGTCTCATCATAATCAATGCCTTCCTGTTGAGAGTATCCTTTTGAAACCAACATTGCTTTGTTTCTTACTATTACACCATCTTCATCCATCTTATTCTTCAGAACCCATTTTGTTCCAACAATGGTTCTATTCTTTGGTGCAGGCACAAGTTCCCATACTTTGTTTCTTTCAAATTGATTCAGCTCCTCTTGCATGGCAATAATCCAATCTGGATCCAACAGTGCATCATCAAGTTTCTTAGGCTCAATCTGAGATAGAAAACAGCCATAGAGGCACTCATTTTGAGTTGCTCTCCTAGTCCTTACTCCTGCATTTGGATCTCCAATAATTTGCTCTGCAGTGTGTGATCTATCCCATTTCCTTGAATGCTCAGTCTGATTTCTCATTCTTGATGTTACTTCATCATCCAAGTCATGATCATTCTCATTTCCTCCCCCTGTGAGGTTGCCACTATTCACAGGTGTGTCTTGGATGCTTGTTTCTCCACTACTGATTGGCACAAATTCTTCTCTTGTATCATCATTCACTTGAGTTTGTTGAACTTGAGTTTCAACTCCAGTTTCAATCTCTTCATCAGAATCATCTAGATGATCAAACTTTAATGGATCTTTATCTTCATCATTGGCTTCTTCTAATCCAGGTAGTTTGCTGTCATCAAATGTCACATCTGTGCTTTCCATAATTTTCTTTTGACTGATAACATAAACTTTGTATGCAATTCTTTCCATAGAATAGCCAAGAAAAATTCCTTCAAATGCCTTTGCATCAAACTTTTCAACATATTCTGAATTATCCTTCAATACAAAGCATTTGCTTCCAAAAGTATGAACATACTTTAGAGTAGGATTCTTTCCAGTCATCAAATTGTAAGGCGTCTTTCCAGTGTTTTTGTTGATGAGGGTTCTGTTCTGGATATAGCATGCAGTGCTCACAGCCTCAGCCCAAAAACATGTAGGCATCTTTGCATCAAGCAACATTGTTCTAGCAGCCTCAATTAGAGTTCTATTCTTTCTCTCAACAACTCCATTTTGTTGTGGAGTCCTTGGAGCTGAGAATTGCTGAGAAATTCCATTCTCTTTGCAGAATGCTTCAAGTATGACATTTCTGAACTCTGTTCCATTATCACTCCTCAATGCAATCACACTTGCATTGTTGGCCTTTGCTTCCTTGTCAATTTTTTTTATGTGCTCAATGATTACTTGTGGAGCCTCATCTTTTGATGCCAGAAATTCCACCCATGTATACCTTGTAAAGTCATCAATTATCACCAAGGCATACTTCTTTCTTCCTAGTGACATAATGTTAATAGGCCCAAACAAATCCATATGAATTAGTTGCAGGGGCTTGGTTATTGATGTCAATGTCTTTAACTTGTGGCTTGATCTTTTCATTTTTCCTTTTTGTCAGGCCTCCCACACTCCTTCTTGACAGAATTCAAGTGTGGGCATGCCTCTCACTAACTCTCTTTTGACTAGAGAATTAATGGCTTTAAAGTTCAGGTGTGATAACATTTTGTGCCACAACCAACAATCTTCATTTGATGCTTTTGAGTAGAAGCAACAATTTTTTTCCTTGTTTGCAGAGTCCATATTGGCTACAAACAGGCTTCCTTTCCTCACTCCAGATAGAGCAAAATCACCAGTCTTCTTGTGGGTGATCAAACATTCATCTTTGTCAAAATCCACTTTGAATCCTCTATCAGTAAACTGACCAACACTTAGCAGATTATGCTTGCGTCCCTTGACTAGTGCTACATCTTCAATGATGCCATTACCAACTTTCAACTTGCTATATCCAAATGTGTTACCCATGCTGTCATCTCCAAAAGCAACCATTGGGCCAGCCTTCTCCTCATACTGTGATAGCAGGGCCATATCACCAGTCATGTGATTTGAGCATCCACTGTCCAAAATCCACATGACATTCTTTTCACTTTCTTTGCCCTGCAAACACAAAGGTATTACTTCTCCTTTGGTACCCAAACAAGTTTGGGTCCATGTGACTTAGAAACAGTTTTATCATAAACAACATGCTTATCAACTTTCTTGGTGTTAGTCTTCTTGTCACTGTTAGAAGTCTTAGAACCTGAGGTTTCAGACTTAGGTGACAGAGGTACCTTCCTAACTCTAAGAGGACTTGAAGACTTTGACCTTGTATAGTGTGTGTGAGAATTGTGACTGATACAACCATCAATAAATTGCCTTCTCAAATTGAAACAACTAGTCATAACATTCATATTGCATGGCATACATTCAAATTTATCAAAAAATGGAGCATCTCTGTGTCTTAAAGGCACATAACAATCATAGAAAGGTTTGGGCACACTACCAACAGGTTTCTTGCATGCATGAGTTAAATGATTGGTACTGAAACAATTTTGACAAGTTTTCCTAGGGGCATTAGGCATATAAGCATAGTTGTTATCTTTGTTAATCCCTAGCTTACCACTTCTGTTCTGTTTCTTCTTAGTCACTTTCTTCTCAGATTCATTCTTCCCAGCTGAAATGAACTTAACAAACTTCTTAGGTCTAGACCTATCACCTACTGGCTCCTTGGCTTTTGGCTTGACACTCTCACACTTAGAGGATGCTTGTTGTTCACAGGATTGTGCCTCATCCTCATCATTCAACATTTGCTTGATGAGTAAGGCATCCTCATCAATTTCAAATATTGATTCTTTAAAGATTGGAGTCTCAGCCTTTTTCAAAATATGAGGCACTTCCTCCTGAACAACTATGTCATCTTCAATGATAGCATAGCCTTTCCTTTGTTTAAGAGTGCCATAGTCAAGTCCAATAGCAGCCTTGGGTTTTGCTTGAATTTTCTCACAATAGGATTGCACTAGACCAGATGAGTTCTTAAAGGTTTTCAGTTTGATATCATTTTCAGCTAGTTCATCCCTAAGAGCCTTTTCCATTTGACTAGCACATAGAACCTTATTCTGCAGATATTCAACTTCTTTCTTAAGGTTTTCTACTTGCATAGCAGTTAGCTCAAGTTCCTCATTCTTTCTGATTAACATTTCATTGCTAGTAGACAGTTTAGCAATTTCCTCATTAGCAGCAGTCATACTAGTATGAATATTAAACATTTCAACAGATAGTTGTTCAATCATGCATTTGTACTCAGAAACAGACATGTCTATGGTAGTGAGAGATGGTACCTGAGAGTCTGATGAAGATGTGTCATCGATCCTTGGAATTGGCCATCAAGGCATAGTTACAAAATTCTTGCTCTTCTCCATCACTATCAGAATCATCCCAACACTTCCCTTCATCTATGTAGGCCTTACCTTGTGTCTGCTTTTTCAGAAGGGCCTCATACTTGATAAAGTGTATATTTATATATACTTTAGAGGATTTTATTTTCATAATTATAGGATTTTGCAATTAATTGGGTAAGTTTGATTATATTTTATTGTTTTATTTCAGGTAATAAATAATTCCTAAAGTTGGGAGAAAATGAGCTTAATTGGATAAAAATCAGGTGGAAATTCGGATTTAACGGTGGGTCTGCGCAGCAATTCTTAGTTGGGCCATAACTTGAGATCCAGGAATCAGAATGGGGCGAAATTACAGCCCACGTGTAGATATCAGAATTTTCTACAAGTCAGAGGTGGTCCAACACTTATAATCCAACTGGAGCAGCCCAGAAACAGGCCTGAACTGCTGGCTACGAATTTTCCTTTTACAGTCCAACTTATTTTAGGAAACTTTTTGTAAAACATTATTAAGATATTAGGGGTGGAGAGAGGAGAATCAGTTGGTGATGATATATCGTGTACTACAGTTTTCATAGAGAGGAAGAGAGAAAAAGTGGAGCAAGGGAAGAAGGGATTCTACCTAAGCCCTATTTGCAATCTTAAAAGTTGTAATTTCTTACTCTTTATCTTTGTAAACATGGTTTCATATCTTTATATCATTTTGTTTTCTTCAATTATTATGGGTAACTAATTCCCAAATCTGGGAATTAGGTAGTATTCAGTGGTTAACATGTTTATGTGAATTTATTATGTGATATCTCATGCTTGCTAATTCGTTGTTGAGGACTTAACCCAATTTAGGGAGTCATGAACCCTAGGTTGTAATTTTAGGGATTGTAATGAATTGGGAAATGATTTATGATTCTAGTAAATGAGACGACGAACGTAATTCAATTATTCAATTGGGAGATTAATATGCGAGTTATGAGACATGTATTTCTTGGGCTTGAATAACTTACAATTATGCGTTAATTGATCATGGGAGTGACAATAATATGTTTTTGTGGGTAATATGTTGTATCTTGGGAAAGGTCAACATAATCATTAGAGAAATGTTTTTAGCAAGATATGAGACTGAATATCACAAATATTTGCACATTCGTTAATACCACTGAAGAACCCTGATTCTTGGATTGCCTTTATTTATATTTGTTAAATCATCGTTTTAATTTGCTATTTAGTTAATTTTAGTTAATAAACAAACAACCCAAATTCTTTTTGACACTTCTGAACAATGAGAATAATAAGTGAACTTGTGTTTAATTAAGTCCTTCCCTGCGAACGATAACCCCCCTAAAATCTACGATAACAAATTGGCGCCGCTGCCGGGGAAGGCAGCAATTTGAAGTTCAGTTTAATTATTTCTTATTGTTTAGATTTTACAAAATTGTTTCCAAGACCTATCTAATTGGTTTTGTCTTTTCAGGTGCTACTACTCTTGCATGAGACGTTCTACAAGTGCTGGAAATCTAGAATTTGATCCAGAAATTGAACGCACTTTTCGAGCTTTAAGGCGAGAGACAAAGCAAAGGAAAGAAAGAAACCATATGGAGGAACCAAGAGATCGTCAAATTGTTAATCCTCCTGACCCACCAGTTCTTGATGAGACTTCTATCTGGGATCATGAGACTCCCAATCCTGCGAACTGCAGGTACAAGACTCCTGAGATTAGCACAACTCAGTACAACATCAATCCGAGCTTAATTCAGATGGTGAGCAATTCAGCTTTCGAAGGGGACATTGAGCGAGAGGACCCACACCGTCATCTTGAGCGCTTCGTTCAGATGTGTGGTTCATTCAAGATCACTAGAGTTACTGCAAATCAGATTCGACTTCACATGTTTCCTTACTCTATCAAAGGGAGAGCCATGGAATGGTTCCATCAGCTTCCTAAAACCGCAGTTGCTACTTGGGAAAGTCTTTCTACCGAGTTTTTGTCCAAATATTATCCTTCTGACAAGACTCAACAAATGAGGACAATCATTCTCAGTTTCAAGACACAACCAGGTGAAGGCTTGTATCAGGCATGGGAGAGATACAAGGCACTTTTGAGAAAATGTCCACGTCACGGTTGTACGGAATGGATGATTTTGAGTACTTTTTATGGATCCTTGAATGCAGATGTTCGTTTGAGTTTGGATGTGGCAGCTGGTGGAGATTTCAAGAAAACACCAGTTCATAAGGCAAAAGCACTTCTTGAGCAATTGGCCGCAAATAACTATTCTTGGGCACCTAGTGGGACGAGCTCAGTTAAATCAGCACAAGATACTGAGATGATGAACTTGCTGACTCTTAAATTGGATGCTCTTACTCAAGAGGTACGTGGACAAAGGGCGAATGTCAATGCTATCTCTTCTCCAATGGACGGGTACAATGATTATGGTGCTAATCAAAATTCTTATCCACCACAATTCCCAGAGGAAGCAGCTTATATTCAGGGAAGACAGTCGTGGCCTGTGCAGAATAACTCTTACTACAATCCTAATCAGAGGCCTAATAATAATATATCTTATAGTAGTAATCAGGCGGCTAACCCTTCTTATGCATTTCCTAAGCAGAATCAGGCTCCTGGTTTTCAGTCGCGTCCACAGTATCAAGCACAACAACAATTTCAACCACCACCAAAGGAAAAGAAAGAACCTGTTGATTGGGAGGTGGCACTCAGTAAAATGATACAAGGGACTACATGGGCGTTTGCCAATATTGAAACAAAATTCGAAAAGATGGAGTCTAGGATGGACCAGATGGCTTCTTCTCAAAAGATGTTGGAAACGCAGATTGGCCAAATTGCTGATAAGGTTAGTGTTCGTGAGCAAGGATCACTTCCGAGTCAATCTGACCCTAATGATAAAGAACAATGCAAGGCCGTCACTTTGAGGAGCGGAAGGGATTTGCCGAAAATTGAGGCGATCAAGCCTAAAGCCAAGGGCCTTGAAAAAGAAGAGGAGTTAGTAGAAGCTGAAGCAGAAAATTCAGAGAAGGTTGATGAAGAGAAGACAGAAAAGGAAGTCACACCAAAGGTACCATTGAAGCCTTATGAACCTCAAATTCCTTTTCCACAAAGGCTTCATAATAGGCAATTGGAGAAATAGTATGAGAAGTTCTTGAAAATCTTTCGACAATTGCATATAAATATCCCTTTTGCTGATGCTTTAGCGCAAATGCCACTCTATGCCAAGTTTCTGAAGGAGATGTTGTCTAAAAAACGAAAGCTGGAAGATGTGGAGACTATTACTCTCAATGCTGAATGCAATGCAGTCATACAAAAGTCAATTCCACAGAAGTTGAAAGATCCTGGAAGCTTTTCTTTGCCATGTACTATTGGAAAAATGGAGAATATAAAGGCCTTGTGTGATTTAGGGGCTAGTGTGAGTTTGATGCCACACTCCATTTGTAGAAGACTTGGTCTTGGAGAGCTCAAGAAGACAAGAATCTCACTTCAGTTAGCTGATCGTACTATCAAGTATCCTTTGGGAGTCATTGAGGATGTACTAGTCAAAGTGGATAAATTCTTTATCCCTTGTGATTTTGTGGTGTTGGAGATGGATGAAGACGTTGAGATGCCCATTATCTTGGGGAGGCCATTTTTGGCTACAGCTGGAACCACAATAGATGTCAAAGCTGGTAAATTGACATTAAACATTGGTGATGAGAAGGCTGATTTTGATTTGAACAAAGCTATGAAGATGCCTTCATTTGATTCTACATGTTTCACAGTTGACGTAGTGGATGAGATGGTAAATCTTGAAAATGAACACTTAGTGGAAACAGAACAAGCTTTAGATGATACAGCAGATGAAGACTCGCTGGATATGGAAGACACAGGTACGCCGAGAATTGAGATGGCATTTTCTATTTCAGAGGCACCTCAGGTAGAACTAAAACCTCTTCCTGCTAATCTAAGGTATGCTTTTCTCGGTCCTAAAGATACCTACCCTGTGATTGTGTCCGCTCTGCTTAAAGATGATGAATTAGACAAATTATTACATGTGCTTCGGCAATTTAGATCATCTATTGGTTGGACAATTAAAGACATCAAGGGAATTAGCCCAGCTCTTTGCATGCATAGGATTGCTTTAGAAGATAAACATAAACCTGTGATTGAGGGTCAACGAAGATTAAATCCTAATTTGCAAGAAGTGGTAAAGAAGGAGATCACTAAGTTGTTAGATGCTGGAATTATATATTCTGTTCCACATAGTCAGTGGGTTAGTCCAATTCATGTTGTGCCGAAGAAGGGTGGCATGACTGTCGTCCATAATGAGAAAAATGAATTAATTCCCACGAGGACTGTTACAGGTTGGAGAGTTTGTATTGATTACAGGAAGTTGAATAACGCTACTCGCAAAGATCACTTTCCCCTCCCATTTATTGATCAAATGCTCGAAAGATTAGCGGGTAATGAATATTATAATTTTCTGGATGGATTCTCTGGTTATTTTCAGATTCCCATTGCACTCGAGGATCAAGAGAAGACAACCTTTACTTGTCCTTATGGTACTTTTGCATATCGAAGACTACCCTTTGGGTTGTGCAATGGCCCTTCAACTTTTCAACGACTGATGACTGCTATTTTCTTAGATTTTATAGGAAAAACCATGGAAGTCTTCATGGATGACTTTACTGTATATGGTTCTTCCTTCGATTCTTGTCTCACCGCTTTGTCGAAAGTATTGCAGAGATGTGCAGAAACTAATCTTGTTCTTAATTGGGAGAAGTGCCATTTTATGGTGAAGGAAGGCATTGTGCTTGGCCACAAAATTTTTGGTAAAGGCATTGAGGTCGACAGAGCAAAAATTGAAGTGATTGAAAAATTGCCACCACCTTCATCTGTGAAGGGAATTAGAAGCTTTCTAGGTCATGCTGGTTTTTATCGACGGTTCATTAAGGACTTCTCCAAAATTTCTCGCCCCCTCTACAATCTTCTTGAGAAGGATAGTGCCTTTGAGTTTGACAAGAGTTGTCTGGTTGCTTTTAACAGGCTGAAGAAGGAACTTACTTCTGCACCTATCATGTCATCGCCTGACTGGAGCTTACCGTTTGAACTTATGTGTGATGCTAGTGATTATGCTGTGGGAGCTGTTTTGGGTCAAAAGAAGGAAAAGCGCATGCACGTGATCTATTATGCAAGCAAGACACTTGATGATGCACAAATTAATTATGCCACCACGGAAAAAGAGCTAATTGCTGTGGTATTTGCCTTTGACAAATTCAGATCTTATCTTGTGGGATCTAGGGTGATTGTCTATACGGATCATGCTGCGATTCGTTACTTAATGTCAAAGAAGGATGCAAAGCCTCGTCTAATCCGGTGGATTCTCTTACTCCAGGAATTTGATCTTGAAATTCGAGACAAGAAAGGTTCTGAAAACTTGGTAGCTGATCATTTGTCAAGGTTGGATTAGGGAGATGGAGTGGTAGGAAGTGATATGCCTATTAATGATGAATTTCCAGATGAAAAACTCCTAGCTGTATCTTTATCTACACCATGGTATGCAGACTTTGTGAATTATATCGTGGGAGGTATTGTGCCAAGTGAACTTACTTATCAACAAAGGAAGAAATTCTTATTTGACGTGAAGCACTACTTCTGGGAAGAACCGCTACTTTACAAGGAATGCGCTGATGGAATAATGCGGAGATGTACACCTCATGAGGAAATTCCTGATATCCTCAGACATTGTCATTCTCTAGAGTGTGGAGGTCATAACAGTAGCATGAAGACAGTTGCAAAAATTTGGCAGTCGGGTTTCTACTGGCCGACTATGTATCAAGATGCAAGAAACTTTGTTGCAACATGTGATCGATGTCAAAGAGTTGGAAATATTTCAAGAAGAAATGAAATGCCTTTGCAATCTATCCTCGAAGTTGAGATTTTCGATGTGTGGGGGATGGACTTCATGGGTCCATTCCCATCTTCTTATGGGAACAAGTATATTTTGGTGGGAGTTGATTATGTGTCAAAATGGGTTGAAGCAATTGCATCTCCTACCAATGATGCCAGAGTAGTGAAAAAGTTTCTACAAAAGTATGTCTTCACCAGGTTTGGAGTCCCGAGGGCTATCATCAATGATGGGGGTTCAGACTTTTGCAATAAACATGTGGAGGATCTTTTAAAGAAATATGGCGTGACACAAAAAGTGGCAACTCCATATCATCCACAAACGAGTGGCCAGGTTGAAATCTCAAATCGCGAGCTTAAGTCAATTTTGGAGAAAACAGTGGCGATTTCAAGAAAAGATTGGTCCACAAAGCTTGATGGTGCTCTTTGGGCGTACAGGACAGCATTTAAAACGCCTATTGGAATGTCTCCATATAGGTTGGTATTCGGGAAAGCTTGTCATTTGCCTGTTGAGCTTGAGTACAAGGCATTTTGGGCGACAAGGAATTTGAATCTAGATTTGAAATCTGCGGGAGTGAAGCGGTTGCTGCAACTTGGTGAGCTTGAGGAATTTAGGCTCCAAGCTTATGATGGTGCTAGAGTGTACAAGGAAAAGACAAAACAATGGCATGATAAGCACATCCAAAAGAAAGAATTTGAAGTGGGGCAAAAAGTTCTTTTATTCAATTCAAGGCTCAAACTTTTCCCAGGAAAGCTGAAATCAAGATGGTCAGGACCGTTTGAAATTGTGAAAGTATATCCTCATGGTGCTGTTGAGATTACTAGAGAGGGATCAGATGTGTTTAAGATGAACGGGCAGCGATTAAAGCCATACCTTATTGGAGATGATATGGAGAGAAGAGATAGTGTTCTTCTCGCTGATCCTAACACTTAAGCGATGACGGCGTCGAGCTAAAGACGTTAAACAAGCGCTGCTTGGGAGGCAACCCATGAATTTTGTATATGAATGTACTTTGTGTATAATTGGATTTATTCCCGCTTGATGCAATGACGTGTTTGTTGATGTTGACATGTCAGAAAGAGTGAAAGATGTGGGGAGTATTGTTCAAGGAGCTACATGGCATGTTCACGCAACCAATCTAAAAAAATTCTGGTGATTTTTAGAGGTTTGGCATGCCCACGCAGGAGGTCTAGCATGATAACGCAGCTCAACTTATAAACTACTGTTGCTTTTCAGTGTTTTTGCATGATCTCACAGAACTCAAGCATGCTCATGTATTGCTAATTTTATCTGAGCATCGTCATGCTTCTGAATGGCACCCTCACGCTATCTTATCTACAACTACTGTGATTTTTCAACATTTTAGCATGATCATGCAAGCTCTTGGCATGATCATGTTGTTCTTCTAAAAAGCTACTGCTACATTTTGTCAATTTGGCATGAGGAAGCGGATCTCCTGCATGCTCATGCACATCACTAGTACGCTGTCAGGCGCGCGTCTGTTCTTTTTTAGGTTTTTGGCATGATCAAGAAGATATCTGGCATGCTCATGTTACTCACTCTGTTTCAGCCTGACTGGTGTGTATTGTCAATCCATCAGGTCCAGGCCAACCACTGACATGTTCATGCATCAACATGAATAGCACACTCACACGACCAATCTATAAGCTACTGTTGCTTTTCAGTATTCTAGCATGATCACGCAGACTTTTGACATGAGCACGTTGTTTTATAATAATAATAATTCTACTGTCACTTTTTGCTATTTTGGCATGAGGTAGCAGGTCTTTGGCATGCTCATGTACACGTTAACTGTCCAGCGCGTTCTACTTCTACTGGTCGTATTGAGAAATATAGCATGATCATGCTATTTCCTAGCATGTTCATGCGCATGGAGAGCTTATGTATGTACACGTTGCACCCTACTTCTTTGCCAGAGCAGCAGCAGTTGATGTTGCCTGTCTTGTTCCCTCTGAGAGATATGTGTTCGGATCTGTAATCGGCAATAGCTAATGCTTGAATTGGAAAAATGACTTAACAGCTGGACTGACTTCAGAAGATACGGCTACTGGATAGTCCTAGCATGTTCATGCATTCACGCAGCAAGTCGAAACTCACAGTCTGGTGGTTTTCAGTGTTTTAGCATGATCATGCGATTGCCCGAGGCATGATCATGTCTCTATTCTGGTTTATTTTGGGGTTTTAGCATGACCATGCCAACCCTAGCATGAACATGCCAAATATATATGCTGCAGCAGGAATTTATCTGGGTTTCAGAATTTTACTAGGCATCAGGGCCTCGCGTAGTCGATCTAAAAAAAAAAAAAGATTATGCTCGGATATATAACAGGAGATCAACGTATACATACGCTGCAGCAATACATAACACATACACCAGACGTACACCATCCACCAGAAGTCTTGCCATCTCTACAAACCCTAGTAACGTGAGTGCGTAATTGAGATTGAAAATTATGAAGACACGCGTTCCAACTGGTTCTAAACGAAAAGCCATAATTATGGACAAATCGCAGGCTACTGGTTCTAAACAGAAAAAGCGATTGGTATCATCATCACAAAAGAAGAAACAAGGGGTGACCGCAGTTTTGCCTAGTGCTAACAATCCAGGAAATCTTTCGCATCTCAGGTCTCTAACTGCAGAACAAAAGAAGAGGTATGATCAGTTTGCTACTCGGGGTGTAATTTCGAATCGATATGCAGATACAACAGCACTTGAAACAGTTGGTTTGTTAGCTGATGTTACTGAGGTATTGACGGATATTGGATGGGAACAATTGCTTACTCTTAATGCTCCTACGTATGCTGAGCTTGTCTATGAGTTCTTGAGCACCTTTGAGTTTGAGGAGCTTGATACAGCCACACGTGAAGTGGAAGCTCTTGTTTTTCGCTTCCGATTAATGGGAAAAACATATGAGTTGGAACAGAGTGATGTGCAACATATCTTTGGTTGGGTCACTATCGTACCATATGGTATTCCTGAGTTTGATGAGAAAGCGTTTTGGAGATCTCTTACTAAGAATGAGTCTGAAGTATATTCTGGACGATGTTCTAAAGCTTCAAAGATAGTAAATCCTGCATACCGGTATGTATATAAATTGTTAGCATACTCTCTATTTGGTCGTGGGAGTACTGGAATGGTGTCAAAACTTGAATTAGCTGTTTTATATTGTGTTGACAATGCAATACCAGTTGATTTTGTTCTCATACTTGGTAAACGCTTAAAGGAAGTGATAGCTCAAAAAGAGGGTCCAATAATGCTAGGTTGGTTTGTCACCATGATTGCCAAGCATCTGCAGATTCTTGCTCAGTGCGAACAAAATTTTACTATTTTCCCAGGAAGAGTCCTTGATCTCCCGAGCTTGGTTAAAATGCATTTTCTTCGACGGAGAGGAAAAGATTATGAGATCATTCTTCATGAGAATTCTACATCTATTGCCTTGGTTCCAGTCGTGACAGCTACAGAGGCACATGAGGAGGGGCATTTATCAGAGGCTGCTGATGAGTCTTTGAGTAACCGAGCATCTGGGTTAGAAAGCAAATTTCAGGAATTAAAGGCAGACATTGGAGTAGTTCGAGCTGATTTGGCAAATCACCAAGACCTTTTGACAAAGATGTTCGAGTACATGAAGTTCCATTTTCCTCAACCACCACCGCGGTAATCATAATGGATCGCGGCACATCGTTCTTAGGGGAGTTTTTCTTTTCTTTCTTTTAGTTTTAGTAGAATTCTTAAGTTAGTGTGTCATTGAGGACATTGACATTCTTGATATTAGTATGTATATAAAAAAAACAAATTAAAAAAATTGGAAAAATTTTGAAAATACCAAAAAAAATTCTAGCCATGCAAATTGATTAGTTGTTGTATTTTGCTTAGTGCACCCATGCATGCTTTAGGAATCTTGTGTCGTTGATGCTTTTGCTTGAGAAGTGACGTGCTTTGTTCTTGTGCACACACTTACACGAGCGAGTTGAAACTGGTAGATTTAGTGAATGTCTTAAGTAATCAGAATTACATGAATATGTGCAAGATGACTTGGTTTGCATGCTTTGGACACAAGTAGGTGCGTTAGAGAGTCTTGTTACTTGGGATTGATTATGTTTTGTCACACCAAGCGAGTTTTGAGCCTATATGCATATCTGTTGCATTTAATTCATTTGCTTGAGTGTCCACATGTTGTTTGCATTGCTAGCACTTACTTGTGATCTTTATTGAAATGCATGACACTATTTGATGATAAGATGATAAAGGCAGTTAGGTATAACCTCATAATTCCCATATTACCACACCATTTATACATGATCAATTAGTTACCCCATTGAGCTTAATCCTATTCTTTCGGTGACACACCACATCACTTGCCTATATCCTTTTTTTGTATTGGCCTTACTTTAATCTTGAACCTTTATTATCAAAGGCTAGTATAGTGCTTGAGGGAGTGATAAAGTGCAAAAAGGGGGTTTATTTATGATCATTACTTTTGGGGAATATTTGGGTTTGGTTGTTTACTTGTTAGTCGAATTTTGTAATAATACCATGGATCATCGTACTTGTTATATTTAGCTCTCGAAAAAAAAAAGCAGTGGTAAAAAAAAAAAAAATTACGAGAGCATACTTATGTTTATGATCCTTCTTCTTTCGATTTATCAAGTTATTTAATAAAAGGGAATAAAAAGATCTAAGTGTGGGGATGTGTCTTATGGAGTTGAATGAATTATATTGTTGGGTATTAGCTTTTGACATTTAACCTGTTTTGGCTTTACTTGACATACCTTGTCCCTTGCCCACATTACAACCCGAATTAAGACCTTTTGATTAACATCAGTGGTGTATGTTGTGTTAGATTGAGATTAATTGCGAGTGTCAAGCGTGTTTATGATTTGTTGGAGCTGAGTGATACACTTTGCCTTGTTTTTGAGAGAATATTCATTTGTGAGTGAAAGGTGAGGTATTACTTGTTTTGGCATAGGAGATCCCAGGTTTGGACTTAAAGATGTATTTCTTGTAGACTTAGCATGCTTACCAACTATTTTTGCACTTGACATGGAATTTTGTGAGCTTATGCATGTTCATTGAGTAGACCATGTGAATACTTGCACTATCGACACCAAGACATTGCATACTCATTTTGATTCTTAAGTGGATGTGGCATGAGAGGACTTACATGTGTGGTGTTGTATTAGCATATAATCTTTTGCATGAGCTAGAAAAATTTTGTGGGTACATTTACTACAGGCCCTCACGAGACCTTACTCGTCCACTAGGGCTACGTAGGGGTTTAAAGGACTTGTTGCATATGTTAAATGCAACCGTGATCACCTACGGAAGTGGTACTAGTTAGTTAGTTTAGTGTATTTTATTTAGTTTGCCCGAGGACGTGCAAAAGACTAAGTGTGGGGATATTTGATAAAGTGTATATTTATATATACTTTAGAGGATTTTATTTTCATAATTATAGGATTTTGCAATTAATTGGGTAAGTTTGATTATATTTTATTGTTTTATTTCAGGTAATAAATAATTCCTAAAGTTGGGAGAAAATGAGCTTAATTGGATAAAAATCAGGTGGAAATTCGGATTTAACGGTGGGTCTGCGCAGCAATTCTTAGTTTGGCCATAACTTGAGATCCAGGAATCAGAATGGGGCGAAATTACAGCCCACGTGTAGATATCAGAATTTTCTACAAGTCAGAGGTGGTCCAACACTTATAATCCAACTGGAGCAGCCCAGAAACAGGCCTGAACTGCTGGCTACGAATTTTCCTTTTACGGTCCAACTTATTTTAGGAAACTTTTTGTAAAACATTATTAAGATATTAGGGGTGGAGAGAGGAGAATCAGTTGGTGATGATATATCGTGTACTACAGTTTTCATAGAGAGGAAGAGAGAAAAAGTGGAGCAAGGGAAGAAGGGATTCTACCTAAGCCCTATTTGCAATCTTAAAAGTTGTAATTTCTTACTCTTTATCTTTGTAAACATGGTTTCATATCTTTATATCATTTTGTTTTCTTCAATTATTATGGGTAACTAATTCCCAAATCTGGGAATTAGGTAGTATTCAGTGGTTAACATGTTTGTGTGAATTTATTATGTGATATCTCATGCTTGCTAATTCGTTGTTGAGGACTTAACCCAATTTAGGGAGTCATGAACCCGAGGTTGTAATTTTAGGGATTGTAATGAATTAGGAAATGATTTATGATTCTAGTAAATGAGACGACGAACGTAATTCAATTATTCAATTGGGAGATTAATATGCGAGTTATGAGACATGTATTTCTTGGGCTTGAATAACTTACAATTATGCGTTAATTGATCATGGGAGTGACAATAATATGTTTTTGTGGGTAATATGTTGTATCTTGGGAAAGGTCAACATAATCATTAGAGAAATGTTTTTAGCAAGATATGAGACTGAATATCACAAATATTTGCACATTCGTTAATACCACTGAAGAACCCTGATTCTTGGATTGCCTTTATTTATATTTGTTAAATCATCGTTTTAATTTGCTATTTAGTTAATTTTAGTTAATAAACAAACAACCCAAATTCTTTTTGACACTTCTGAACAGTGAGAATAATAAGTGAACTTGTGTTTAATTAAGTCCTTCCCTGCGAACGATAACCCCCCTAAAATCTACGATAACAATACTTAGCTTCAAGCTCTAGAAACTCCTTATCCTTCTTTTTAGGCTTCTTGCATTCACTGGAAAAATGCCCTAGGTCATTGCATCTATAACACCTTATAGATGACCTATCCACATGGCTGGTTTTAAATTTATTCTTGTTTGCTTTCACAGGTGCCTTGCTTTTGTTGAATGAATGGTTTTGGGTTTTAGGTTTGAAGGGTTGGTTCCTCTTGAATCTGATGTTTGGAAATTTTCTGGCCATGAAAGCATATGAAGTGTTTTCCATTCCATCTAGTTCTTCAAGAGTATGGAACTCTTCTTCCTCCTTCTCCTCAACAGGTTCACTTACCTCAGCTTCAGTTTCTTCATCATCTACTATCTCCTCTATCCTTAGCTGACTTGTAGATGCTTCTATGTCTTGAATAGATTTGTTGACAATCAAGGCACATGATGTGTTTATCATTCTGCCTTGGTTGGCTTGGATAGCCCTTTTCTGAAGCAACTCAAGCTCATGAGTTTTTAAAACACCATAGAGCACATCATATGTGATTTTGTTCAAATCTCTTTCCCATAGAGAAATGACCCTCTGCTCTAGGTGGTTTGGTGAAGATAGTAGAAACTTCATGTTCAACTTCTTGGTGCTGTAAAACTTGCCATTCATCTGCAACTCAGTAACTAGCTTGTGAAATCTCTCAAACATCTCAGTGATGCTTTCCTTGGGCTGTGCCATGAAAGCTTCATACTGTGTGACCAGTATCTGTTTCTTGTTTTCCTTGACCTCATCAGTCCCTTCACATAACACCTCATTGTGATCCCACATTTCTTTAGCAGATGTACACGATGCAATGTTTGTAAACATTGACATATCCATGGAATCAATAATTAGCAACATGAGGTGACTGTCAAGAGCAACCATCTCCTTTTCTGATTCTGTCCATTTGGATGGTTCCTTGGCCACATAAGATCTTGGAATGGTTGTGGTTCCAACAATCTTTTCAGGTATTTCTTGTTGTGGAACAAAGGGACCATTCTTGAGAATCTCAGGATACAAAGGATGAGAGGCTTTGATGAACAACATCATTTTTATCTTCCAGAGGTTGTAGTTTTCTTTGTCAAACTTAGGGACTTTCACCGTTCCTGTGGTCTTTGATGTATTCGAACTCATGATCGTTTTTCTGTTTTTGAATAAACAGCCCGCTCTGATACCACTTGTTGAGTATTGAATACATCAAAAGAATACAGAGGGGGGGTGAATGGATTCTTGAACTTTTCTTGTTCTTGAATCTGTGTAGCAAGGTAAGTGTTTGTGTGTGCAAATGTGTAGGTGCGGATAAAGAACAACACAAGACACAATATCACTTTAATCTAACATATTATTAGATAAAGGTTGCTACAATCTGTGAATACAAATGGGAGTATTCTCAACTTCGTTTTTCTCAGAGAGATATATCTTACAATGTGTATGAGAAACATAATCAACTAAAGAAGTGAGATTGTATTCTTATAGAACATGAATACAACTCAGTTACTACAAATAAGGTTACAGGATAAATTACTTTATGTACGTGTATCCTTTTTGAGTAAGCATCCAAACGGCTACAGATTTGACTTTGCAAAGTTCTGTTCAGATCCACTTCTTTAGCTCTTTGTCTCTTCTATATCTCTCCAAGCTTCCTTGTAGGCTTTCCAGAGCACGTTACAGATTGTGGTCCATAAAGTGCATTGGCTTGTTGCATGTAATAACCCGAATTTTCAGAAAATGATTTATTATTATTTTAAGAATATTAATGTTTTCCTAAAATGAGGAGGAAATTTTTTATTTTATTTTATTGTTCATTATTCCAGTTCAAGGAGTTTCAAAAGCGAATTATTTAATTATTGTCTGGTTCAGTGTAATTATGAACTATATTATGTGATTATTGTTGGAAGGTGGAATGTATGTGAAGTTGTGTTTATGTGTTTATATGATGATTTGTGTGAGTTGTGAAGGTTGATTTATTTTATTTATACTTTTGAGGATTTAAATATATTTAAATCATGCATTTTGATCCTATGTTAATTTTATAAAATTATCGGAGGAATTAAAAATCATGAAATCTTTTGTAATATTATCTTTATATATTTATTGAGTTTTTAAAAGTGTTGGGTGGATTAATTTGGGTGATTGAGTATTTTAAAATGATTTTAAGAGTTTTATTGTATTTAAAGGATCAAAATTTTGAAAAATTCATATTTAATTCATTTTTTATCCGAAAAATATTTCGAAAATATGTACGTGCTTGTAATTTTATATTCTTTATTTTAAAAATGAAAAGTGTAATTTTCCGGAAGTTTAATTTAATTGTGATTTTTAGTCGTTTATTAGTTATAATTGGGTCGAGTAGTAGTGTTATCAGTTAATAAAAGGAGTATTGGGCCAAGCCCATTTAAATAAAAGAAAAGAATGCAGTAGAAGCATCCAGAGAAAACGCAAGAAAGAGGAAGAAAATAAAAGAGAGAAAAGAAAGAGAAAGGGGAAGAAAAGAGAAGAGAGATTGGAGAGAAATAGAGAGAGAAATCAATTGGGTGTGTTATGTATATAATTATGTGTGTATATATGTGAGTTGTGTGTGTATATCGCTGTGTGTGTAGTGTGTGTAACTGGTAACATCAGTGCAGGCGAGGAGGAAGGGGAAGCCACCGCGCGCGGTGGCGGCCGGAGGCGGCGGTGGTTCCCGTCGTGTCCAGCAGGAGGCGCGGAGGTGGGGCTGCGAGCTCAAGGCTGCTGTGCAGCAAGGAGGAGTCAAGAGAGATGGTGTAGAGAGATTGGGTCGAGAGAGAAAGGGGGAGAGAGATGGTGGAGCTTGACTTTCTTTGCGAATCATCGGAGCGAACCAACGAAAGGGTATAATCTCGTACTTTAATTATTTAATTTTCGTATTAAGTAGATATAAATTGCTATATATATTGTTGTTGAATTGTAGTAATTTAATTAGTTTAAATTGCTAGTTAATTTGCTAATTTTCGTAATTAGCTTAGTATTGTTAATTAAGAATATTAGTTGAATTTCCGTATTTAATTCGGAGGAGTATAATTGCTATTTATAATTGTGGTGATTTAATTAGTTTAAATTGTGAGTATATAGCTTAATTGTAGTAGTTTAATTATTAAATTAGTCAAGTGTTGTAGTTTAATTAGTTGTGAATTGTGAGTTTATTGTTTTAATGTCCGTGATTATTCGGAGAGTATATGTTTGTTAATTGCAATTAGTGGTATTAATTGCGAGTTGGTGTTAATTGTTGTAAAGTATGGATATTGCTAATTGTTGGTTGTTAATTATAATAGGTAGAGGTTATACTATCTTGCTAGCTATAAATGTTAAGTACTAATTGCTAGTTGTTTATGGCCATCGATAAATGTTTACGTGCTAAGTGCTATAAGTCGAGTCAATTACTTGGTATTTGTTTACAATTGGTCAAATGATTATCGATAATGGTTTTGGGATAGAAAGTTGAATTGTTATTGTTATAGGAGGTGTAAGTATATGAATGGCTAAATGGCTATGTGCTAAATGGTATAAATCAAGTTATAGTATATGTTGAAAGTATAAGTGCCAACTACGTGGTGTTGGCTTAAATGTGGATAAACGTAGTTTACTTTTCTTTATGTGCTAGGTGCCGCATGTCTGGGCGGATACTTTTCATTATGTGCTAGGTGCCGCATGTCTGGGCGGGTACTTTCTGTACTTGTTTACTTTTATGTTGTTGCAATTGAGGCAACTTGATTTTCCTTGGATTGGTTGAATTGAAAAACAGGGTTGAATTGCTTTGGAGGGGCTGTGCCCATAGTCCGATAAACGAATACTACATGCCGAAATTTTCTAAAAATCCCCTGCATTTTAATTTATTTAACTTATTTGATTTCAAGGGTTTAAAGGTATGATTTGGGTGTTAACTGTTTATGTGTATATGTGTTAAGTGAATTAATTCGAGGGTAATTGTTGTCTCGAGGATTTATGTGCTAAGTGATTTAATTCAAGGATTTATGTGTTTCGGGGATTAAATGCGTTTTGATGATTATTTATAAACTGAGTTTTGTCATATAATGACACTAGTATTATAATTGTATATGTTAAGTGAAGTTGACTAAATGTGTTATGTGCATTAATTGGTATTTGAGTAGTCAGCTATAAGGATAACAACTATAGTACGACTTTAGGTGACTCAGTGGTAATTCTGAGTTGGGTCTACTCGAGATACGAGGTTGGACTGACGCGTACTCGTAACAATTACAGTACAATTAGGGCGTGATCAAGTGGAGCAACGTGTATAAAAAAGGAAGGATCGAGGTGTCGTGTAAGTTCATGGAACTACTTGGGCGAAACGCCAAGGATTTATTCGCGGTGTTCCGTTTGGTGCTAAGGACCAGAGGCAAGTTTATTTATACATACTCTATCGTTCAGAGTATATTTATTTTAAAATATATGAAATGTGTAGAATAAGACCTCAGTCCATATTTGCAAGATTTCTTCTATCTTTATCTTGATAAATTGTTTACTTTTAAGTAAAATGGTTTGATTGGAAATATATGTGATATGGAGATAGTGATATATTATAAAGAGTAAAGTGATATGGGAAGGAATGGTATCAGTTGTTATTATGGTTATTTTTATGATATTATGTTATCAGTTGTTATCTAAAGTTATTTTATGATATTACCGTAATGTGTAAATTGAGGATATTTGAGTTCTAAACTCTTTCAGACGTTATTAATAAATATTTTGTTATATAAGGGGACAAGGGTTGATGTCTACAGATTTTTCTTAAAAGGGACTTACATGTAAAGTATTTTAGTTGGTGTATTTTAAAGGTATTGATATATGAATGGAAAAGTGGAAGGGGTTATCTTGAAAGGCATATTTTCGAAAACCCGGACAAAGTTTTTAGAAAGAATTTCGCAATAATTAACCTAATGGCAACATCACCAACAAACTAGTGTTTATTTAATTAGTAGATACCTATTGAAGTATCTACTGATTAAATAAATCTTATTCGTCTAATTAAATTTATTTAATTAGATGAATATTATTTTTAAAATGTTTTCTTAAAATCGCTTTGTTCCGGAATAATAATAAAGATATTTCGATGGTTATAAATGAGACATTTTTGGTTAAAAATGTCTGGAATGATATTGATAAATGTTATTTTAATGGTTATTTAATTCAATGAATATTAATTATAATATTCATTTTAAAAGGGATTATTGAATAGTTATTCTTTAGATATTCTAAGTGTTCTAAGGGTGATTATATATTGTTAAAAGGTTGTTTAAGGAATTTCATAGTGAAATGAATGTATGTCTTGAATTGATATACCTGTATAAATGTTTTCAAATGATTATAATACGGATATGAAAATGGAAAGGTGAAACAGAAATGTGAAATGTGGAAAGGTGAAATGGAAATGGAAATGAAAATGATATATGTGAATGGAAATGCGAATAGAAACGGAAAAGTGGAAAAATTTGAAATGGTATTGATAATGGTAAAATGATTTGAAAAGGGGGATTGCAATAAAACTTGCGTAAGAGGCTGTGTCAGGGCTGTGTGCGACACAGTCCAGCATTCATTATTTTATTACGGCACGAAGATGCCAAGGGAGGATGTTAGCAGGTGGCCTTCCTCCAGGAGGATGTTAGCAGGTGGCCTTCCTCCAGGGTTGATTACCAGGTAGGGATCATCCCTTCTACTAGTAGTAAACAGAGAGCGGATACGGTCAGGCGACTGATCATCGTCCTACGTATCTGGCGCCAGTAGATATCCCCAAAACTTGAAAAAAAGAATTGAAAATGGTTTTCAGATTTCTATACTGAACACAGAAAAGTGAGATGAAATGATGGAATTATTGTTTTACAGTAAGAAGAGAAACTGATTTTATATTACTTTTACATACAGTTGTTGTATAAAAGGAAATGGAAAGATTATATTGAGAGCTTGATTTTAAATGTTATATTACCTTGAGATATTATACTAAGATGATGTATTGATTATTATCTGGTTATAGAAGAGAATTGATATTATATTATCAATAAGTAAGTGATTTCATATTGAATAACCAACAAGTATGTTGGTGTATTACTGCACAAACAAGATGTGGCTATTTAATTACTTTGTAACGACACCTTTTATATTATATTGGTACAGTGTTCAGTTGATATTATTTTCAAACATTATACTTTCCCTATAGAATTTCATGGTTATAAATGTTTCAAGAATGATATTAAGTATCGGTTGAATGTTGGAAACCCATGCACCTGATGGGATATTTTGTTAAACTCTAGTAATAACTTGCTGAGCAATTCTTTCGCTCATACTTGCTTGTTTTCAAATATTAACTTTTCAGTGGAAGGTAGCCGGACGAGGTTATCTGCATGGTTTAGATGAAGCAAGCAGTGTGCCCTTATGAAGACGATATGATCTAGAAAGTTTATATCTTGAGTAAGTTATATGTAAGTATATTGATGTGTAATATATATGTTACTTTGCATAATATAGTACTAGTTGCTGGTGTACTTCTCAACGAAGTTATACTAGTAGTAAGGAGTTGATTCTTGTTTCTAGCCCTATAACCTAAAAGATGCTTGGTGGTTGGGGTCTCAAATGTTGTAACTCAATTATTAATGACTACAGATGGTTTAATGTGGTTAATCAGGTGATTTGTTATTAAGGATTACCGCGTGACGACCAAATCCCTGACCCCGGATTTGGGGGCGTTACATTGCAGGTTTCTGACTTGTACAATTTCTTCAGTATTTTGTCTCCAAGAATGTATTCGAGAAGTGACTAAGTGATTGATTCGAGAACTAGGATTAGATAACTCTGAGTTCTCGAATACTGTATGATTGACATATCGAATCACTTCTCGAATAGTACTTTTCTCCAGGGTTCCTTGAGTTGTCGAATAGAACACTTGACTTGTCGAATCCCTGAGATATCGAATAGTTCATTCAGAGTCCTTGAGATATCGAATGGAACTTTGACTTGTTGACTTCTTTGAGAACTCGAATACCACTTTGACTTGTTGACTTCTTGAGTTCTCGAATAGAGCATTTAGACATGTCGAATATCTGAGATATCGAATGAGATATCGAATAGTTCATTCAGAGATATCGAACAGTGTCTTCTCAGATATCGAATCTCTGGCTTCTCGAACGCTAGACTTCTCGAATAGACAAATGTACTTCTTGAATTGGTACTTAGGCAAATTCTTCATTTCTTCAAATCCCAACTATGATTATTTGACAGTCTTTATCTTCTTGCTTGAGGCATGAACCTTGGAACTTCTTTCAAGCATTATTCTTGACTATATAAGTACAGTTACACAACTAGGATTTGACGTCTATTGCAAGTACAAAACAAACAGAAACTCTACAACTAGAGGTTCCCTCAGTTAAGAGGTCATGTAAGTAATGCAAAGCATTACAAACAATTAGGCTTGTTATTAGATGTATACATGCATGTCTCTGTGACTAAGAAGATATTTATTTTTGATTTTCAATGTTTTGTTTTTCTTGTATTTGGATGTTAATGTGTACTTTTACATCTAAAAATTATTTGTTTTATCATTTTAGATTTTAATATTAATATAATTTTTTTTGAAAAATAATTTAATTGGATTGAATATCCAATCCGATTATCTGTAATTCTAATGGAACGGATATGAATTGGTTTTAATAAAATCGAACAGTTAATCCGATCCGATAAATTAAAAGAATTTAAATATGGATTCAGGATCGGGTACAAACCTGATTCATTAACAAGCCTATATACAATCACCCACAAGGCCACAAATACTATGATTCGGCCAACTCATGTATGCCAGCTAATAGTATACCACACACACACCACAACGTCTAAAGTCTAAACCAAATTGATTTAGTAATCAATATAAAATTTTCTTAAAATAACCTCATCTTCCTTAAAAAGGAACCTAATCCAACAAAGTAACAAATATATACGTTAAATGAAAAGTTAGATGCAAATAACATGTGTAATTCGATTATATGACGAGCGTAAGAGCATCTTCAATGAAGAAATTTCTTCGTTAAAATTTTAAATTTATTAATCATAAATAATAATTATAAAAAATGTTGCATTTCAGTACTATATTACTCTCAGGAAATAAGTTTTTTGCATTGACTATATTTGGCGAATAGGGACGCTAACAAAACTCCACATCATATGTTGTCATATTAAAATAATACATTTTATTTATAATAACTTGAAATAATAATAATATGCGATTTTTAAAATATAGACAATCATTATAGCACACTCGACACAATACCTTACAGGTTCAACAAATTATACATCATCAATAATTTATATCAATTTAGCCAACCATTTTATCTAATACCATTGGAGATGTTCTAAAAGAATATAGCATTTCTATGACACTTTTTACATAAGTTTTTACGTGAAAAAACTTATATAAAAAGTCTCAAGAGATTGTTAATTTTTTTAAAAAAAGTTTAAGAATTTCTTTTTGTTTTCATAATTTTAAAGTCACTAATTGAGTCTTAATTTTTATTTACTAATAAAATATTTCTTTTCTCTATTTTTCATTATTTAAGTTTAAATTTTTTTTTGTGTACTTGAAATTTGTATAAAAGATAAATAAAAAATAATTATAAAAATATATTTGTTGAAATTGAAACAAAAACGAATATTATACCAAAGAATTTAAAAAAAACTCTTATATCCAATAAAAAGTTGGGTCATAAATATTATGCAGGAGCCAAAGTAATTTAGATCATCCTTTATTATCAAACCTGAGTCTACCACACCATCCAGTTAATTAATCACGTACCCAGTTAACCAATCAGAAAACTATGAATTATTTTAGAACCAATCATAGATCACTAAAACTATGAATTATTTTAGAACCAATCATACATCACTTCTAAATCATGGACCAATCAAATTAAAACAAATTTGTTTCCTTATATAATTTAACTTGCTATCTTTTAACCAAGGTTAAACTCATCAATCATTCTAAATATATTTAAAATTTAAATCATGGACCAATCAAATTAAAACAAATCTGTTTCCTTATATAATTTAACTTGCTATCTTTTAACCAAGGTTAAACCCATCAATCATTCTAAATATATTTAAAATTGAATTATAATCCTAAATAGAATTACAAATAGAATCATAATATTATTAAAATTGTTAAAATAGAAATCAAACCTGAGTCTACCACACCAATAATATTATATTAAAAAATTTCCTTATTTACCATTCTCATTCTATTATACTAACTATGGTTAGTTAACAATTCTAATTTAAATAGAGTAACTTACTTGATTTAACATATCCATATATTTTATTTTTTTAATGTCAAAAAATAATTATAATAAATTAATATTTTAAATCAAAATCAATCAGGATTATACAAATATAAAATATGCAAAATTTTGAATTATTTTAGTACCAATCAAAAGCCATTCCTAAATTTTAGACCAATCATATTATATTAAATTTTTTCTTTATTTACCATTCTCATTTTATTATACTAACTATGATTAAAATTAAATTAATCATAGCATTCTCATCCTAATTTACTTATCGTGGTTACTTAACCTTCAAAATTTAAGTTATATAAACTTTTAAATTAATAAATAATTAAAAAAAGGTTAAATTCAACCAATTAAAATATTAAAAATGAAATTTAAACCAGTTATTATTAAAATTTTACTTATCGTTATTTTTCAAGAATTAATGGGACAAATAAATTGACTTGACGATATTTTTGATTTTTTCAAGATACTAAATATACTCTCAAATAGTATTAGACATTATTTGGTGTATAAATTATCAATCCAAAAAAATAAATTCATTACAGAATCAATAAAAATATTGTTAGTGAATATTTATATAGCAAATTGGTTAACTGAGCGCAAAAATTCTAAAAAATCATTTTTTTATTTCATAGCAAATTGGTCAATTCAGCGCAAAAATTCTAATAAATCACTATATTTGCTATGGTTAATTATTTATCAACAAAAGGGCATATATTATCATCTACACAAATAGTCATTCAAATTTTCTTTTAAATCACTAATTTTTTTTATCAATAAAATGTCATACATCTACAAAAATAATCAAGATTGGACAACACATATTAAAATAAAATAGGTCATATCAAGGTAACAAGGGTTCTTTAATCCAAACTACAATCGTTGATCAGATCTTAAATTGTGGTACATCACTCGCTTGAATTATATATACTCTTTGGCGAAATAATCCAACAATTTATTCTAATTGTGAGGGAAATACATATGTGATATCTGAGAATGTATTCGAACAACTGACCAAAACTACGATTCTATACTATCCAAATCAATGAATCAATATAACAAAATCCTGTAAATCTAAGATTCCAGATGCCAAAATAAAGTAACCTACTCTCAAAATATAAAGAACAAAACCCAATATATTGATAGACAAAATCCACTAACGGGATACTAGACTCTCAATAAAGAAATATATTTATTGAAAAATGAAGTAAAATCAAGGAAAATAAACAGGAGTTATCATTCACAAGGAGAAGGTGCAAAATCCAATATATCAGTTGATAAAACCCACCAACGTGGTAATAGACTCTCAATAAAGAGAGATATTTATTGAAAAACAAAGCAAAATCATGGAAAACAATAAAAATGGGCTTATCATTGATATGGGCTGAAAGTAAGCCCTAAAGACACATTTAATGTGGCATTTATTAGACCTAGAATGGTCCAAACGTGGGGCCCACCAGATGGGCCCAAACCCTAACTATAATATTAATTTCGTAATTAATATTAGGGGTAATAAACAGCTCAGCAAATAAGAGTCAAACAAGGATATTACTCTTGCCTGACTTAGCCTCCAAGATACATATTCCAACATGGAAACTGACTCCTACATGGAAGGGGTCTAGAACCTTCCTCAAGGCGGTGGCTTGCCCACCAAGTCACCTACTCCTACCATAATTCCTAGGCTTCTCAGCCTATATAAAGGGTCTGACCCCTCATTCTCAGAACTACGTTTTCTTGGCTTGATTCTCTAATACAGAGATACGTAGGCATTCTGTGAGGACCGTTTAGTCTCGAACGCAGAAGCAGCCATAAGAGCACGAAGCTCCCGAACCCTAGCCGTCATAATCATAACCTAGTTTTTATTCCACAACATTTGGCGCCGTCTGTGGGAAAAAGACATCAACCATGGTTCAAACACGAAGAACAGCACCAAGCACTACCGAGCCAATCGCTACCGAGGCTCTACCTTTAAGCTCTGCTCCGCCTGTCACTGAACAAGTACCCCCAACCACAGGGGCGATCACTCAAACTCAGGTTTCTCAACCTCCAGGGACGAATCCCCATGTCGAGAGAACGTTACCTATGGTCGTTCACCCAGGTCAAGGAACCAGCTCCCTCCAGACGCTGGTCTCTCCTCTAGTTGATCCCAGTTACCCACCACCAGGGGTACAGATCCATACTACGGATCTCCCCGTGAGTACTAACCCGATGTATGGCCTGCCTAACTACCCTCCTGGACCCAGTGGTCATGCCTTGCAGATCCGAGATCGAGTGTATCTTGACTACTCTGGCCCCTATACTGACGATTCATCAACTGATGTTGATCGTGATGAAGCCCCAAGAAGGCGACGTGCTAGCAGAGAACCCCGGAGGAGTCATCAAACTGTCTATGATGGACCCCCGTCTACAACTGCGGAAAGAATCAAGGCTTATGAAGCCGAGATTTTAAGATTAAAGGAAGATATGGCAAGAGAACAAGCTAGGTCAAATCAGACTCAACCTCCTCCAACATCAGGACCGATTCCCTTTATAGATTTGGAGAGGCCTTCAAGAAGGCAAAGAAGGGCTGATGCCCCAACTGGAAAAACAACAAGGGTGGAAACCCCCAAGAGCAACCCCAAGGATCTGATGCCACTTGGGGATCCTGATGATCCCACACCCCCGTTTACTGAGGAGGTGATGAATGCTCGTATCTCAAAGAAGTTCAAGATGCCAACGATTAAAGCTTATGATGGAACGGGTGATCCCGCAAACCATGTTAGGACGTTCTCAAATGCACTGCTGTTGCAGCCTGCAAGCGACGCCTTGAAGTGTAGGGCGTTCCCTCAAACCCTGTCGGGCATGGCTCAAAGATGGTATAGCCGCCTACCTACGAATTCGATTGGCTCTTTTAAGGAGTTGAGCGCCGCTTTTGTCAGCCAATTCATTAGCGGGAGAGTTCATGAGAAAAGTTCTGCATCCCTTATGTATGTGGTACAAGGGAAGAACGAAAATCTGAGAGACTACCTTAAGAGGTTCACCAAGGAGACTTTGAACATCACTGATCTGGAGAATAAGGTGGCCATGGTAGCCCTGGAACACGGAACCACTGATCTATTCTTTAAAAGGTCATTGGCGAAGCATCCTCCTGAAAACATGGCTGAGCTCCAACGAAGGGCTGACAAGTACATTAAAGCTGAAGATAGCATGAAGAAAGAAGCCACAGTAAGTGAGGGAGGAGGTAACAACGACTTCAAGAAGCGAAAGCAAGACCAGGAGTATGATGACCTGGAGTATGATGCTAGGGACAAGTATCCCCGAACTAGCGAGGACTCCGACTATGCCCCTAAGAAGAACCGAAGAAGAGTTTGGGACCAAGATTCAACGACTATGCAAGATTGAATGCTCCTAGGAGTCAGATCTTGTTAGATATTGAGAAAGACAAAGATTTTCGATGGCCGAAGCCACTTAGGGGTGATCCCGCAAAGATAAACAAGGGTCAGTACTGTAGATTCCACCGCGATGTGGGGCATGATACAGATGATTGCAAGCAACTCGAAGATGAGATCGAGTTCTTGATCCGTAGAGGGAAATTGAGCAACTTCACTAAGGGTGAAGATCGTGTTAATCGAATTAGAGATTATAACAGAAGGGATGACGATCGTGATCGTAACACACAGCCCTGAGGGCCAGTTATCAATATGATCTGGGGAGGCCCGACAGCGGCCGGTACAACTCGAAACTCTCGAAAGGCGTACGCCAGAGAAGTGATACATATCGTGGGAGAGGCCCCGAAGCGGGCTAGGACTGAAATCACACTTGGTTTTGATGATTCTGATCTTGAAGGGGTGAAGTTCCCCCATGACGACCCGTTGGTCATAACTCCTGTAATTGGAAACTCAGAAGTGAAGCGAGTCTTGATAGATAATGGAGCTTCCGTTGACGTTCTATTTCATGATGCATTTGTGAAGATGGGTTACAATGATTCTCAGTTGACCCCAAATAACATGCCTATATATGGATTTAATGGCGTAGGATCTAAAGTTGAAGGGACTATTCAATTGCCTATGACTATTGGACAGGAGCCCAAGAAGGCCACTCAGATGTTGAACTTCCTGGTAATCAAGGCGGTTTCAACGTACAACGTTATCCTCGGAAGGGCTGGACTTCATGCATTCAAGGCTGTTGCCTCAACTTATCATATGAAGATCAAGTTCCCAACCCAGAATGGTGTTGGAGAACATAAAGGCAATCAAAAGATGGCACGAAGCTGTTATGTAGCCGCGTTAAGGCCTGACGGAGTCGGGGGGCAGGTCCTTCCGATTGAAGACATGGACATCCGCAGTGATAAGGAACACAAAGAAAGTCCAGAAGAGGACATCACACATAAGCCTCGAACAGCCATCAAGGCTAAGGCATCAACTGACTTCGTGGTTGAATGTAACATTGGCAACCAAGAAGTCGGGGGCAAGAGATAGTACCCCAAGAAGAAAGTGAACTTCAGAAGAAGAATGAGGAGACTAGAAGGAGTAGTAGGTGCTCTATTTTGATGGAGCATCAAAAACAAAATCAAGCCATGCAGGCCTAGTCTTGCAAAGTTGGACTTAGCTTCATATTTATCTAGTAGAAGTAGAAATAAGGTTCGATGAAACCATGCAGAGCATGTCGCTCTGAGTAGGACAGTAGTACTCTATCTAAAGGTTGAACCCATTTATGTTATTAATGCAAGTTTGCTTTTCGTTCTATGATTCTATTTATGTACCAAGCACCTGATGTGTGTAAGTCAAAGATGACCAAGTACCGAAAATAAAAGAATATACAAATGGAAGCAAACAAACGCATAAATAAAACTCTGAAGGGTCGAGAGTTAGGTTACAGCACAACCAAATAAGTGTTTCAATTCCTTGAAGGATCCGGGATAAAAGACATCTGGCAATCAAAGCCATGCAAGGCTGTGGAGGCTAAAGACTAGCCACTTTTTAATGTTTTCAAAAATGACTTGGATGGAGAATCTAAGGTAGAAGACCAATAGAGAACCTTAAACAATGATCAAGAAGTTCAAGCAAACTCTCGTTTTAAAGAGTTTAAAAGGCGAGAAGCCCACATGATTGTTTAATTGGAAATCTAAATCGAGGAATCAACCTTGAATCCTTGACCTAGAATCAAGAAAAACAAAAAAAAAATGATGGAACCAAGACAAACGTTGAAGTCCTGATGGACCACCCGTTGAAGAAACATATTGCATAGCCCGAAAGCCAATTGAAGGAACCCCTTGAAGGGCAAGTTGACAGCATTCTTACAAGAGGATAGTGATGTGTTTGCTTGGACAGCAATTGATATGCCAGGGATTGATCCCCAGCTCATAACTCACAAATTGAATGTCGATCCTAAATGAACGACATTAAAGCAGAAGAAGAGGAATTTCGCTCCAGAAAGGCAAGAGGCCATTAAACAAGAAGTTGGCATGCTCTTATAAGCTGGGTTTATTGAAGAGATTCAGTTCCTCAAGTGGTTGGCTAACCCTGTGATGGTCAAGAAGGCAAATGGGAAGTGGAGGATGTGTATAGACTTCACTGACTTGAATGATGCATGTCCTAAGGATTGTTTCCCTCTACCAAGGATAGATACGTTGATAGATGCCACAGTTGGGCACGAGATGCTGAGTTTCATGGATGGTTTCAGTGGATACAACCAGATCAAGATGCATAAGGACGACATCCCTAAGGTATCTTTCATAACCGACTTTGGTGTTTTCTGTTATCTTGCTATGGCATTTGTGCTAAAGAATACAGGAGCTACTTACCAACGATTGGTGAATAAAATATTTGCCCATCTAATTGGAAAAACCATGGAGGTCTATATTGATGATATGTTAGTCAAGAGCCTATTCACGGCAGATCATATTAAACACCTCGGAGATGCATTTGAAGTGCTGAGGCACCACAAGATGATGTTGAATCCAGCCAAGTGTGCCTTTGGCATTGGATCTGGGAAGTTTTTAGGACTGATGGTTTCAAAAAGAGGCATTGAGGCCAACCATGACAAGATCAAGGAGATCTTATACATGAAGCCACCACGCTCTATAAGAGATGTGTAGAAGTTGACAGGCCGATTTGCGGCCTTGGGGAGATTCATCTCCAAATCTGGTGATAAATGTTTGTCGTTCTTTCAAGCATTGAAGAAAGTGAAAAATTTTGAGTGGACACCTTAGAGCCAGGAGGTCTTTGAACAATTGAAGAAGTACATGGCCGAAGCCCCGTTGTTGGCTAAACTAGTCCCGGAGAGACTCTCTACCTATACTTGGCAGTATCTGAGCAAGCACTGAGTACCGTTCTCGTTCGAGAAGAAAGCAAGGTTCAGAAACCCATCTACTACGTAAGCAAGGTGTTGCATGGGGCTGAGTTAAATTACTCTACCATCGAGAAGTTTGCCTTGGCATTGATAACGGCCTCGAGGAAGCTACGATCGTACTTCCAGGCTCACAAAATTGAAGTCCGGACGGACCAGCAACTGAGGAACATATTGCATAGCCCTAAGGCCAGTGGAAAGCTAATCAAGTGGGCCATATAACTTGGAGAGTTTGATATCAAGTATAAGCCTCGGACAGCCGTCAAGGCTCAGGCATTGGCTGACTTCGTGGTTGAATGCACCATTAACAACCAAGAAGTCGGGGGGTAGGAGATAGTAACTACCACTGAGAGTGGAGATAAAGATGAGGAACTTGTAACTGGTCAGAAGGAATATTGGGTGCTCTATTTTGATGGAGCATCAAAAACAAAATCAAGCCATGCAGGTTTAGTTCTGCAAAGCCCCGATGGGTTCACAGTTGAGTATGCTTTGAAGTTGGATTTTCCTACTACCAACAATGAAGCTGAGTATGAGGCATTGATAGCTGGATTGAGCTTAGCTAGAGTCATGAGGGTCAAGAACCTCAAAGTGTGTGGAGATTCAAGACTGGTGGTCTCGCAAGTGAATGGCGAGTTTGAAGCCAATGATGAGACTATGGCAAAATACCTGAGAGTCGTGAAAGCTGTTATGGCTCAGTTTGAGGAATGCTATGTGGAACACATTCCGAGAGAGGAGAACGCTAAGGCCGATGCCTTGTCTAAATTTGCTTCTTCTGAAATTGAGAACTATGCAGGGAGTGTTTACTTCCAAGTCTTGAAGGCCCCGACCATCAATTCTAAGTTGATAGCACCGATTGATATGGGAGGTTGCTGGATTGACCCTATCAAAGCTCACCTCGAGACAGGCTGGCTCCCTGACAATGCCTTGGAGGCACGAAAGCTGTCAGTGAGGGCATTGAGATACGCCTTGATTGAAGGCATCCTCTACAAAAGATCGTTTGTCGTCCCGTACCTGAAGTGCTTGAGGCCCCAAGGGGCAAGAGAAGCCTTGGAGGAAGTTCATGAAGGGATATGTGGGCAACACTTGGGGGGCAGAGCCCTAGCTCACAAGATCACACGACTGGGATTCTATTGGCCAGAGATGTTGGCCGATGCGCAGAATTATGTCAAGAAGTGTGACAGATGTCAAAAGCACGCTCCAATTGTAAGGCAGCCGCCTGAGATGTTAACTTCGATCAATTCTCCCATCTCGTTTGCAATGTGGGGAATGGACATACTAGGTCCTTTCCCTATGGCTTCGGCACAAAGGAAGTTTATGATAGTGGCCATCGACTACTTCACTAAGTGGATTGAGGCTAAGCCCTTAGCCAAGATAACCACCAAACAAATTTCCCAGTTCTTTTGGGAGAGCATCATCTGCAGATAGGGAATCCCCCGAATCCTTGTGACGGATAATGGGACAAAATTCAACAATGAAGAGTTTAAGAAGTACTGCAAGGAGAATGTTATTGAACTTCGCTTTTCTTCAGTAGCTCACCCTGAGGCTAATGGACAAGCTGAGGTAGCAAATTGAATTATCCTTGATGGACTGAAGAAGAGGGTCGGACGATCAAGAAACACTTAGGTGGATGAGTTGCTGCCTATACTTTGGGTATACCACACCACCTACGAAGTGATAACTGAAGCAACCCCGTTTTTGCTGGCTTATGGAGCCAAGGCAGTTGTGCCCCCTAGAGATTACAAATACATCGCCAAGAGTGGAAGCATATGATCACGAGACCAATGAAAAAGGCGTGAGGCTCGCCCTCGATCTGATTGACGAGGTTAGGGATGAAGCGAATGCTAGAAACGCAGAGCGTCAGAAGAAAGCATCTTTCCACTGCGACCAAAGGGTTAAGGAGAAGTTCTTTCGACAAGACAACTTGACTCTGAGGAAGATAGAGGCCTCCAGAGTTGGCCAGAAGGGAAGACTATCCCCCAATTGGGAAGGGTCGTATCGAGTCAGGAAGACACCAGGACGAGGATTCTACAGGTTGGAAATCTGGGATGATGAACACATTCCAAGATTAAGGATTGAATCCTTGAACTTCAAATCTCAACACAACATTAATTAAGCCTCGATGGCCAACAAGGCTGTCTGCCTCCAATCGAGCTTGTCGTTTGAGTTTAAGGACTTGAACCAAGAGTTGTCAATCAAGTTGAGACCTAAGAAAGGTTATATGAGCATAAGAAAATAAGGTTGGAAACCTAGAATCAAGCTAAAGGGTTGAAAACCAACAAAGGCATACCAGGCCTAAAGTCAAGTGCTAAGGAGCAAGTGAACTACCTGAATGATCAACCGAGAAGGAAGACCTCCTCCATGAGAAACAAAGATGAGGTAAGAACTAAAGAACTTCATCACAAGGATGAGAGTCAAGGGTTGATGATAACCAACAACCATGAATGAACTCAAGGTTCAAGACCAAGCTCCGAGGAGGGCGTCAGCCGACCAAGACTGATTTTCAGTCCTACACGGACTGTTGACGTTGTTTGGGCCATATCTTTAGCTCCGGGTATCAGATTTGGACGATCTTACTGTCCACGCGAAGATCTCTGAGTTTTCTATAGTCTTGGAGACCCCGGCCGACCAGGTCTTGGCCGACCAGCTCCTTTTAAGGGGGTCCAGCCGACCAAGACTGATTTTCAGTCCTACACGGACTGTTGACGTTGTTTGGGCCATATCTTTAGCTCCGGGTATCAGATTTGGACGATCTTACTGTCCACGCGAAGATCTCTGAGTTTTCTATAGTCTTGGAGACCCCGGCCGACCAGGTCTTGGCCGACCAGCTCCTTTTAAGGAGGTCCAGCCGACCAGCTCCTGAACCTGGATCCGACCGGTCTAGGTTCAGTACTTGGTCCTGGATCCCAACTTTTTCAGTGAACTTTGAATAGTTTTCAAACCTAAATCTCGACTTTTTCAGCAAATCTCGGATTATTGCCAATGCTAAAGGGAGGCCAAGGTTAGCCATGAAGGCCAAGATTAGCCATTAAGGCCAAGGTTAGCCATGAAGTCACGAATGACCAAACTGACGACTCGTGATCAAGATCAAGATTCTTGATCCTTAGGATCACGGACAGTTTTAGATCCTAGATCCATGATAAAAGTTTAAGATCAAGGTCAAGTTTCTTGATCCTTAAGATAACAAAGTCATGAATGACCAAAATAGTGACTTGAGATTCAGATCAAGGTTCTTGATCCGCAAGATCACGAATAATTTTCACGTCCGGGTCAACCAGCTAGCCAAGAAGCAATCGACCGCGACGCACTAGGGGTCTCAGCCGACCAGGTCCCGGCCGATCAGCTCTTTTTAAGGAGGATCAGCCGACCAGGTCCCGGAAGACCAGGTCCCGGCCGATCAGCTCTTTTTAAGGAGGATCAGCCGACCAGGTCCCGGAAGACCAGGTCCCGGCCGATCAGCTCTTTTTAAGGAGGATCAGCCGACCAGGTCCCGGAAGACCAGGTCCCGGCCGACCAGGTTGTTTTGAGGGGGTTCAGCCGACCAGCTTCTGAACCTGGATCCCCCCGGTCCAGGTTCAGTTCTTGGTCCTGGATCCCAACTTTTTCAGCAAATGATTTCGGACATGGTTCTCGACTTTTTCAGCGAATATCAGATGATTATCAATGTTAAAGAGAGGCCAAGGTTAGCCATGAAGGCCAAGATGAGTCATGAAGGCCAAAGTTAGCCATGAAGTCACAAACGACCAAACTGACGATTCGTAATCAAGATCAAGATTCTGGATCCTTAGGACCATGGATGGTTTCTGATCCTGGATCCACACTCTCTATTAAAATCAAGAAGGAGTCTAAGTTCAAGTTTTTTAGGCCAACTACTGACTAGTTAGCCCTAGAAGAGGAATTTCAGCCAACCAGGTCCCGGAGGACCAGGTCCCGGCCGACCAGCTCCCCTGGAGGAGGGCCAGCCGACCAGCTTCTGGCCAACCAGGTCCCAGCCGACCAGCTTCTGGCCGACCAGGTCCCAGCCGACCAGCTTCCGGCCGACCAGGTCATTTTCAGGGGGTCCAGCCGACCAGCTTCTGAACCTGGATCCCCCCGGTCCAGGTTCAGTTCTTGGTCCTGGATCCCTACTTTTTCAGTGAACTTTTTAAACCTAAATCTCGACTTTTTCAGCGAATCTCGGATGATTGTTAATGATAAAAAGAGGTCGAGATTAGCACCGTTTAGTGCTGTTTAAGCACTGTTTAGTGCCTATTAGCACAGATTAGTGCCGATTAGCACCGTTTAGTGCTGTTTAAGCACTGTTTAGTGCATGTTAGCACAGATTAGTGCCGGTTAGCACTGTTTAGCACCGATTAGTGCCGTTAGTGCCATTTTATGCCACTTAACATTGTTTAACACTGTTTAAACATTGTTTAAGGCTGATTAGCGCTGTGTAGTGCCGTTTAACACTGATTAGTGTCGTTCAACATCGTCGTAAATGCGTCGGTCGCTCCACGCTTTACATTAAGATGATATTGTTGAAAATACTCACGTAAGAGCAATAAACCCCGACCCAAGTCTCGAATAAGGCCGTTATAACTTCAAGGAAAACCTGATCAGTTTTCCTAGAAGTTGGGGGGCAAATGATATGGGCTGAAAGTAAGCCCTAAAGACACATTTAATGTGGCATTTATTAGACCTAGAATGGTCCAAACGTGGGGCCCACCAGATGGGCCCAAACCCTAACTATAATATTAATTTCGTAATTAATATTAGGGGTAATAAACAGCTCAGCAAATAAGAGTCAAACAAGGATATTACTCTTGCCTGACTTAGCCTCCAAGATACATATTCCAACATGGAAACTGACTCCTACATGGAAGGGGTCTAGAACCTTCCTCAAGGCGGTGGCTTGCCCACCAAGTCACCTACTCCTACCATAATTCCTAGGCTTCTCAGCCTATATAAAGGGTCTGACCCCTCATTCTCAGAACTACGTTTTCTTGGCTTGATTCTCTAATACAGAGATACGTAGGCATTCTGTGAGGACCGTTTAGTCTCGAACGCAGAAGCAGCCATAAGAGCACGAAGCTCCCGAACCCTAGCCGTCATAATCATAACCTAGTTTTTATTCCACAACAATCATCAACCAAGATGCAGATATCAACCCATAAACTTTGGGTTTACTATTTTTTAGGAGAGGATGAGATAGAATGACGGCTACAACAATCGTTTAAAAATCAATATTATTGATAACTAGATAGGTCGATACATATAAAATTATATATTATTTCTAATAAAAGGTGCTCATTTTAATTTTGTATTCTTCAATTCAAGTAATAATATTTAATTCTCATATCTTAATCTAAGAACAGACATATCGAATTTTGCTTGGTTGGTTAATAATATTTATTTTTAATATCAACAAAATCTTAAAAATAGGTAAAAAAAATTTAATAACTTGGTAGATAGATTGTAATCAAACAGAGGTATTTATTAACAATAAACAAAATTAAAGAAAAGGGCTTCATTTTTATGTACTCTACTTTTAGTTTTATTTTGTAGTAATTCAATGTTGTTTTCAATTATATAGTAACATACTTAGATAACTTGGACAGAGAGTAAAATTACATGTAATTGTCATATTTTTTTCATTTTACGTATTATTTTCGTTTCGTGTACAAAAATAAAAAATGCGTAGTTTAGTAGCATTTTGTGTTCAAATTATGGGTATACAAAATAATTTCATGTCATTTTCATGCAAAACCCAAAATACACATGGTATGAATGTATATAACACGAACGATTTTCCAGATCTACGTAAACTCTTTCTTTTAATATATGTCGGTCAAATATACTAATTGTTAAATAAAAATTAATTTCATGTTTTTGAACTCGACAATTAAATTACAAGGACAAATATATAATAATATGATTATGTGTTTATATATTACACATTTGATTTTAGTTTCAGGTACAGTTTTCTATTTTAACATGTTAATCAAATAGAAAAAAGATAGGTGATACTCATTTTCAAATATTTTATTTTACGCGTTTGGGTGACAACGGGTTGGGTTTGATCCGAATTTTATAAAATTCAAACCCACATCCAAATATTTTTGGGTTTTAAAAATAAATCCAAATCCAAAATTCAATATCTAAAACCAAATTCGTCGGATTTCGGATTAGATTTGACTTTTTTGGGTATCCAAAATTAGTAATAATGTAGTCAAAATTAAAATAATTGTTACACGCAAACAATATTAAGTATATTTATACAAAAATTAAAAAGTAAAATGATTAACTTAAGTAGTCAAAATATAACATATTATATGAATTAATATACTAAGTAAAATTTAAAATATGTTAAAAAAATAATTCTTTTTATACATAGAAATGAAAAATTAATGTAAACAAAATTACATCTTGAATATATCAATAAAATTAGATATTGATAAATATAAGTTCTAATTACTAAATTAGTATTGACTATTTCTAATGAAATATTTGAAAAAAAAATAAACAAAATAATATGTCTTACATCTAAAATATTACATGAAATAATTTCAAATTAATGTATTATATTACATATGTATAGGGTTTCGATAGTGTATTGGGTTTCAGATTTTGGATAGGCTATCAGTTCAGTACAACTTAAATCCAAATGCAAATCGAAACTATTTCGATTTTAAAATTTATATCCAAACCTGAATCCAAAAATTCGGGTTTGGGTTCGAATGGGGTACGATCATATCGAATTAATTTCCCTTCCTTATTAATGCGTAAAAGAAAACTAATATTTAATATACCATATTCTGATAGAAAAGAATAAAAAAATTCAACATACAAATTCCCAAACTAAATATGCACATTTAAAGTTGTCATTAAAAACAAACTGACCATAAACTCTAACAGATATATCTTACTCAAATAACGGGATGTATTGAATTTGTTTGGTTAATTGATAATGTTTATTTTGCTATAGTACTAAATCAAATAACTAATAAAAGAACATAAAATTTGTAAAAATGATATGAAACAAACACATAGGAAACTTAAAATATGGATAAAAAAACTTATGAACTTGGTTGAAATATTCTAAAAAATGAGAGAAATCAATTGTAAAATAAAATTAAGAAAAAACAATAAAGAGAGGTTTGGAATGTTTGAGATGTGAATGGTATGATAATTGTTTGATAATATAGATATTAATGCAATTGGTATAAATTGAGATAATTTATACTTAAATTTTAATGAATTTTTTTTATAAATAATGAATAATATTATGTTTATATTAATTAATTAATAAATTTTATCATTCGGTGCGTAGCACGGGTAGAACACTAACCAATCAAAATATGATAACTAACTTTTTGAGATTTTTTTAGGGACCTCTAGAATTACTCCAGAAAATTGCTCATTTCCTATTTTATTTTCATTTATAGAATGAAAAATATGTATTTGATTTATTTTTTCTATTAGTACTAATTAAGTTTTTACTGTTTTCAACGCCTGATTCTCAAACATGATTATATTGAACCGAACTTTCCGTAAAAATAGCATAAAATGTCGTTAAATTACTTGGGGAAAAAACAAAAAGGAATAAGAAAATTGATATGTATCTCAGGTAAATTTTATCATATATCAAATGAATGTGTTTTGATATTAATCTTTTTTTATATAAACAAATTTTCAATTTTTTTTAACACGCATCCATACAATTATACATAATTTGAGAAAAGTTACTTAGAGATGCATATTGGGTTCGCTATACTCAAAACAAAATATAACAAAATAATTTATTTTTTAATACACTATATATTTTTGTAACTATTTTAAAATTTTAAAATTGTGTTTTCGGTGCGTAGCACGGGTAAAATGCTAGTTTATTATTATAATGACCTTGTACCAAAAAAAGTTAGGAAAAAGAAAAATTCAAAAAATCTTTAATAAAATAAATATAACATATCATAAGGGTTTTTATGAACTTACCGACAGAGAATTTCAGTGTCTACTAAACATCAATTTGTTTTAGCAATCCGTCCCATTTTATGTGAACAACTTTTTTTTGGTACGTCCCAAACAAAATGAACGTAACAGATTTACTATTTTTCAGCACTACTTTTCACTATTACACCCACTACTTCTCTACTTTTTTATTAAATAAACACTATTACACCCACTACTTTCTTCAACTATCTCAAATCTATTATTAAATATTTAATAGGTCCAACCACTTTACCCGCTTTTCAACTAACTTTATTCTTTTTTACTACTCCCTCAATCCCACTTATTTTGTCCTCATTTGACTTTTTTGGTCAAAGTGATAAAACTTTAACCTTAAATAATAATTTAATTATTCATGCTTTCATAAATTTAAAAATTGGATATTATAATATGATAAGTGTACTTTGTGATAATAATTTTTAAAAAATTTATAATTGTCATATAACATAAGTAATTCTCATTATAAAATTTGGTCAAAGTGACAAAATTAGTGGGACGGAGGGAGTACATTTTTTTAATCTCCGTAAAAATCGAACGGTGCATCTGGGACAGAGGTAGTAGTCAACATCCTGGAGCAAGTCATGTCGAATTCATATGAGATCACCGTCCGTTAGCAATGAATCGGAGTATTCCACCAATTTAGCTTGTCATTTACATGACCGGTAGCAGACCAGGAAAAATAGAGATTTTAATAAAAAGTCATGTCGAAGTCAAATGAGATCACCGTCCGTTTTTACAAGTATGTATGTACCATTCCGAAAAACAAAACACCAAACTGCCGGCAAATGTGAAGACTAAAAAGACTATACATTCACATACACCAATAATAACGAGAAAAATCAAATGATACTCAATTTCAACACCAATAATAACGAGGAAAATCAAATGTCTCAATTTCAATAAACATGAGGTCGGAGAGAGGTAGTACCTAATAAGACCATCAATATCAATATATATATATATATATATATATATAAAGGAGGGTACGCGGGAACTTATGTGGCGCTCTAAGATCGTCTCAATCAATTTTTCTAATTTTCTAAAAATTTTGAATTTTAAACACTAATAAATATAAAAATATCATTTAACATATTAGAAGTAAAATATGTGTTCGAATTTATAGAGAACAATAGTTCGAATTTATAGGAAAGACATATGATTAGAAGTTCTATAGGAAGTAGAATAAGTTTTTATAAGGCATATGCATAAAAGTTCTATTGGAAGTAGAATTGGAGTTCGAATCTATAGAGAATAAGAGTTCGAATTTATAGAAAAAAACATATAAATAAAAGTTCTATTAGAAGTAGAATAGGTGTTTGAATATATAGAGCAGACATATAATTAAATATTTTATAGAAAGTACGATCTTCTTAAATTATATGATTAGAAGTTCTATTGGAAGTAGATTTAGTATTTATAAGGCATATGATTAAAAGTTCTATTGGAAGTAGAATAGGAGTTCAATTTTATAAAAATAAACATATAAATAAATGAGGATACACGGAGCTTAGGTGGCGTTCTAAGATTGTATCCATCTATTTTTTCTAATTTTCCAGAATTTAAAATTTTAAACACTAATAAATGTAAAAATATCATTTAGTAACATATTAGAAGTAGAATAGGTGTTCGAATTTATAAAGGAGAAGAGTTCGAATTTATAGGGAAGACATATGATTAGAAGTTCTATTGCAAGTAGAATAAGTATTTATAATGCATATGATTAAAAGTTCTATTGGAAGTAGAATAGGAGTTCGAATTTATAGAAAAAACATATAAATAAAAGTTCTATTAGAAGTGGAAAAATATCATTTAACATATTAGAAGTAGAATAGATGTTCGAATTTATAGAGGAGAAGAGTTCGAATTTATGGGAAAGACATGTGATTAGAAGTTCTATTGGAAGTATAATAAGTATTTATAACGCATATGATTAAAAGTTATATTGAAAGTAGAATACGAGTTCGAATTTATAGAGAATAAGAGTTCGAATTTACAGAAAAAACACATAAATAAAAGTTCTATTAGAAGTAGAATAGGTAAAAGTTCCATTAAAAGTTCTATTATGAGTTCTATTAGAGCTCAAAACGTGTTTAACGGGAAGACGACTATTAGCTATTAAAATATCATATTGGTATTATAATTTTTATTTTATTTTTAAGATTTGATTCTTATGGATAAACATTATCATACAAGTGATATATGTAAAAGTTAGGTTTTTTATTTTCACGAGAGAGCGGATCAATAGTAACAACCGTGTTTAACGAGAAAGCTGTTCATTAGAGTAGACCGTAAAAAAAAGTTTGAATATATAAGGAATACATATAATAAAATGTTTTATTTGAATTAGAATACGAGGACGGTGGAGATATCTACAATTTTTTAAAATTATATATTTTTTTCTTAGAAATCCTTTATTTTAACTTTTTTATACAAGCTAATTATACTTGCATTAGAAAAATAAAATCCATAAATTTAATATTATCCCCGTAAAGAAAAGTCTTGGTTTTTTTTTTTTTATATGTTAACATAATAGAAAGACATTCAAATGTTAAATACGTTTCGATTCCAAATAATAGCGGATCGAAACGTATTTAACGGGATAACGGCTTACTAGAAAAGATTATATTAGCTTTAGAATTTGATACAATGTCATAATTTTTTTTATTTTTACGATTCGATTTTATGGATAAAAATTATTATATAAGTCTTTATAATATATGTTAAAGGTAGAATTTCGGTTTTAATGAGAGAGCGACTTAATCGAAAGAATCATGTTTAACAAGAAATCGATCCATTAGAGAAAATTATTTAATTATTAAAATTTAATATTAATATTACAATATAACGTAAATGTGTTGAATTTTTTTAAAAATATTGTAACGCCGCCGCGAAGCGCGGCTTTATCATCTAGTTAATTTATATAGAAAAAAAATATTTTGTGTCCACAAAAAATATGTGTCCCTAAAATTATATTTTTCATAATGTTCGCATTTGATAGTAGTACCCCCTTCAAAATTGGCTCTGCACAAAATTAGTAATGGCCAATGGGATATGTTGTTCGGATTCTACAATATTTATTTTCCGTCGTCCCGTACATAAAGAGAAAAAAACATCATTTGCTTAGCATTCATTATATATTAGACTATTAGAGAGTACAGATATACTTATATACGGAAATATAATATAAGATTTTAAGGATTCTTGAATATATTTATTTTATATATTTTTTCTTTGTGAAATTAACATGTAAAAAAGGTTTTTTTTTGACAATGATGCAAAGAGAGATTATACAAAATAATATTTTAATTATGGGATAAAATTGGGTATTTATATTCTTTAATTGATAAAATCAAGTTGAGAATTCATTTTAACACATTCAATTTTAAGTGAGTTAGTTATTAAACATTATATTTAACTATTAATAATTATTTTACTTGCACAAAACTATTTTTATTAGTACAATCGACATACTCTCAAACAGCTCATGTTCCATGATAAAAAGTTCGGTTTAATTCATAAAAAATATATCAAATATTAACTACATTTAAGATTTAAGATTTTACTGATAAATGAGATGAATGTGGACAAACAAAAAGATAAGCTCTTACTATTTCAACTCAAATTTTAAACTAACTAAAACATGAATATTTAAAAATTCCGTTCAACTTGTTTACCAACCTTAATATAAAAATTACTCCCTCTGTCTCTTAAAACATTTCCTGTTTACTAAATCGGGACTATCAAAATACTCTTCCCCTTTCTATTTTAAGCCATAAACAATAATATTCAATACCCACTACTCCACCCACTACTCCTTAAAAACAATATTCAATACCCACTACTTCACTCATTACTCCTTAAAAACAATATTCAATATCCACTACTCCACCCACTACTCCTTAAAAACAATATTCAATACCCACTATCCATTCACTACTCTTTAAAAACTATATTCAATACCCACTACTTCACCCACTACTCCTTAAAAACAATATTCAATACCCACTACTTCTTAAAAACAATATTCAATATCCACTACTCCATAAAAAAACAATATTCATTACCAATTGTCTTAAAACCCGTGTTTTTAGTCAAACGGGAAAAGAATAAAGAGACGGAGGGAGTATTCAATAAAAATTCTACTAGTCCGTTGGGATTGTCCGGATGCGTTGGCCAAGTATCCTACAGCTTCTTTCACAACCTAAACAACTGTTATAAGAATCTACTGCTACTCCCTCCGTCTCATAATGTTACTCTCATTTGATATGTCGGGACTGTTCATAACATGAGACAAATTACTAATTTACGTCTAATCTATAAGACCAAATATAATCATGAGTGATCTTGTTGGATTCGTATTTATAAGTATTTTAATACAATGAAGTTTTTATATTTAATACTAATACAAAATTGAAGATATTAACGATCAAAAGTGTGCGTTGGCAAACGTGTCCAACTCAAATGGGAAAAGTATTTAGAGACGGAGGGAGTACTAAATTAAACACATACCTCATCCTGCCACGATTCTAAAGTAGGAGGGAATAGTACATCGTCTTTAAAGTCAATAAACAATCATGATATTGGAGGTGAGTTGGTTGACAAACTATATACCATACAAACACGTAAATAATAATTGATATTGTAGGAGTATTATATATGCTTGTGCAGTTGTGCCTTGTGTGTACATATATTATTCAAAAAAAATAATTGACATTGTAGGCATGCTGGTTGGATATATCTTTGTTCTTGGTAGATTTCCCTACAGTTTTGTCAATTATCTCCAGATTTCTCAGTGGACATCGTTTTCACTGTTCACTATTTCAACATACTCATTCCTTTTCATGTATGTCACTTTCATATATACTTTTATTTCTTTGGTTCCCTTATGTTTGGTGCATCTCCCTCTATCTAGCTAACCGCCTGTTTAACTATCAACCATACAAGGTGCTCCAAATGTGGTTACATGGTCCCTTCCCTCTTATATCATTTTTCTTACTGATTTTACGACCTGTGGGTATTTAAGTGATCAACAGTTACAAAATGGCTAACAGATGTTGCTATACCACTGGTATATAATGAAAGGCTAGTGCATATCTAAGTGTATAACATAGTACAAGGCTAATTAATAAAAAATAGGAAAAGTACTTAAAATATTTTTTGAATAAAAACTAGGAAAGTATTCAAATATATGTTTTAAAAGTATTCAAATATATGTTTTAAATTTATAAAATACTAGCCTATAACCCGTGGTTGCTTGTAAATTGTTTAATTATATTTTATTAAAATTTTAAGTTGTATATATGTTTTTATTATTAAAATATTTTTTGAATTTCATAAATATAAATATTATTCTAATTATATATTTTAATTATTACTTTCAAATATTTATGTATATATAAAAATATTACATAAAAGTAGTTTTTTTTTAACTTTTATTTAGTAGGATGAGTGAAATTTATCTAATTATGTAGACCATTTTTCGATTTTTATACAAAATTTTTTATATTATAAGTGTTTTTCAGATTTTATGTAATTTTTAACTATATAATTTATAACTCGTGAGATGCACAGATGTTTTTTTTAATAATTTTTATCTTATTACTCATATTTTCACATATATATTTTAATTAGTTGAAAAAGAAATTATTTACGTTAATAAAATATCATAATTTGATAGTATTTTAAACGATAATGTTTTAATTTTTAACTATAATATGTTATTGACGGGAATAGATTTATAAAATAATATATATTTTTAAATTGATATGTTACGTTAATAAAATAATATTTTTTTTTGATCATAATATGATATTTACGGGAATAGAACCACAAATTCTTAAAAATAATTTGTAAAATAAAATAATATATATGTTTAATAAAGATATGTTGTTGGTGGGATTTGAACTTAACCTCATGAGAATATTTTAAATATTAGAAAAAGGATATTCTTTTAGTATTAGATCCAGCGATTTTCACTAATATATCTCAAAATCCAATGGTTGTGAGTGTACCAAACCGATAACCAAATATACCTTGTTTCGCTTATAATAGTAGTATGCTAAAATTATTGCTAAAATATAGGGTTGAACCAACAAAATTTTTTATATTATAAGTGTTTTTCAGATTTTATGTAATTTTTAACTATATAATTTATAACTCGTGAGATGCACAGATGTTTTTTTTAATAAATTTTATCTTATTACTCATATTTTCATATATATATATATTTTAATTAGTAGAAAAATAAATTATTTATGTTAATAAAATATCATAATTTGATAGTATTTTAAACGATAATGTTTTAATTTTTAACTATAATATGTTATTGACGGGAATAGATTTATAAAATAATATATATTTTTAATTTGATGTGTTACGTTAATAAAATAATAATTTTTTTTGATTATAATATGATATTGACGGGAATAGAACCTCAAACTCTTAAAAATAATTTATAAAATAAAATAATATATATGTTTAATAAAGATATGTTGTTGGTGGGTGATATGGGCTAAAAGTAAGCCCTAAAGACACATTTAATGTTGCATTAATTAGACCTAGTATGGTCCAAACGTGGGGCCCACTAGCTGGCCCAAAAACCCTAGTCAAATATTAATTTCGTAATTAATATTTAGGGATAATTAACAACTGGGAAATACAAGTCAGATAAGGACATTATCTTTACAAAGAGTAGCCTCCAAGCCACACAGTCATACAAGGAAACTGACTCCTACAAGGAAGGAGTCTAGAACCTTCCTCAAGGCTGACTTGCCCACCAAGTCTCCTAACCCTACCCTAATTCTGAGGCTTCTCAGCCTATATAAAGGGTCAGACCCTTCAACTCAGAACTACGTTTTCTTGGCTTGATTCTCTAATACAGAGATACGTAGGCATTCTGTGAGGACCGTTAGTCTCGAACGCAGAAGCAGCCATAAAAGCACGAAGCTCATGAACCCTAGCATTAAATACATCAAACCCTAGCCGCAATCTAATAACCTAGTTTTTATTCCACAACATTTGGCGCCGTATGTGGGACCAAGACATCAACCATGGTTCAAACACGAAGAACTCCACCAAGCACTACAGAGCCAATCGCTACCGAGGCTCTACCTCTTAGCTCTGCTCCGCCCCGTACTGAACAAGTGCTACCGACATCTGAGCAAGTACCTCCAACATCTGGGACTATCGTTCCATATCAAGTTTCTCAACCCCTAGGGACGACTACCCATGTTGAGAGTACGCTACCTCCGATCGTCCACACAATTCCAGGGACTGACCCGGGGATTTCTTCCCTGATTGTAGACCCCAACAACCTTACACGAGGGGTTCAGATCCACACTACGGATCTCCCCATAAGCACCAATCCAATGTATGGGATGACCAATTACGGAGCTGGACCGAGTGGGCATGCCCTGTATATTCGAGATCGAGATTATCGCGATTTTTCTGGTCCTTATACGGATGAATCATCTTCTGGCGATGATTACGAGCGTGATGAAGCCCCGAGGAGGCGACGTGCAAGTAAAGAGCCTATGGGGAAAACTCGAACTATCCATGATGGACTCCCTTCAACAGCTGCTGAGAGGATTAAGGCTTATGAAGCCGAGATCTTAAAGTTAAAGGAAGATATGGCCAGGGAGCAAGCCAGATCAAAACAGACTTTGCCACCTCCCACGTCAGGACCGATTCTCTTCATAGATCTGGAGAGGCCTCTAAGGAGGCAAAGAAGGACTACCGTCCCACCTGAAAGAACTACAAGGGTGGAAACCCCTAAAAGCAACCCCAAGGATCTGATGCCGCTTGGGGACCCTGATGATCCCACACCTCCGTTTACTGAGGACGTGATGAATGCTCGTATCTCAAAGAAGTTTAAGATGCCAACAATCAAAGCCTATGATGGAATGGGTGATCCTGCCAACCACGTTAGAACGTTCTCAAACGCATTGCTGTTGCAGCCTGCAAGCGACGCTTTGAAGTGTAGGGCTTTCCCTCAAACTTTGTCAGGCATGGCTCAAAGATGGTATAGTCGGCTTCCTGCAAACTCGATTGGTTCCTTTAAGGAATTTAGTGCTGCCTTCATTAGTCAGTTTATCAGCGGAAGAACGCATGAGAAAAGCTCTGCATCTCTTATGTATATAGTACAAGGGAAGAACGAAAGTCTGAGAGACTATCTTAAGAGGTTCACCAAGGAGACTCTGAACATCACTGATCTGGACAATAAAGTTGCAATGGTAGCCTTGGAGCATGGTACCACCGACCTGTACTTTAAGAGATCATTGGCAAAGCATCCCCCGGAGAATATGGCTGATCTCCAACAAAGGGCTTCTAAATACATCAAGGCCGAGGATAGCACGAAGAAAGAAGTCACATTAGGCAATGGCCAGGGGAACAATGATACAAAAAAGCGTAAGCAAGGGCAGAAGTACGATGCTAGGGACAAGTATCCCCGAACTAGCAAAGACTCTGATTCGCCACCAAAAAAGAACTTGGGACCAAGGTTCTCTGACTATGCAAGGTTGAATGCCCCTAGAAGTCAAATCTTGTTGGAAATTGAGAAGGATAAAGACTTCCGATGGCCGAAGCCACTCAGGGGAGACCCCGCAAAGAGGAATAAGGATCAGTACTGTAGGTTCCACCGAGATGTAGGACATGACACGGATGATTGCAGACAGTTGAAGGACGAGATTGAATTCTTGATCCGTAAAGGAAAGCTGAACAATTTCACAAAGGGTGGAGATCAAGGAACCCAAAGAGGGGATTACAACAGGAGAAACAATGATAGAAGGGATAATGATCGTGACCGTAGCACGCAGCCCCGAGGGCCAGTTATCAACATGATCTGGGGAGGTCCTACAGCGGCCGGTACAACTCGAAACTCTCGAAAGGCATACGCAAGAGAAGTAATGCACATTGTGGGAGAGGCCCCGAAGCGTGCTAAAACTGAGATGGTAATTGGTTTCGATGATTCGGACTTGGAAGGGGTGAAGTTCCCCCATGATGACCCGCTGGTCATAACTCCTGTGATTGGAAATTCAGAAGTAAAACGAGTCTTGATAGACAATGGAGCTTCTGTGGATATTTTGTTTCATGATGCGTTTGTAAAGATGGGATACAACGACTCTCAATTGACCCCTGCAAACATGCCTATATACGGATTTAATGGAGTGGAGTCCAACGTTGAAGGGACTATTCAGTTGCCCATGACTATTGGGCAGGAGCCTAAGGAGGCGACTCAGATGCTGAATTTCTTGGTGATTAAAGCAGCTTCAACATACAACGCAATCCTTGGAAGGACTGGATTACATGCGTTTAAGGCTGTGGCCTCTTCCTATCATATGAAGATTAAGTTTCCAACACGGAATGGTGTCGGAGAACAAAAGGGTGATCAGAAGATGGCAAGAAGTTGCTATGTAGCCGCCTTGAGGGCCGATGGAGTCGGGGGGCAGGTCCTTCCAATTGAAGACATGGATGTCCGTGACGATGAAGAACATAGAGGGAAGCCAGCAGAGGATTTGATTCCCATACCCCTAGAGCCGAATGATCCTGAAAAAGTTACTTATGTTGGAGCATCTCTGAAAGAACCCTTGAAGGGCAAGTTGATAGAATTCTTACAAAAGAATAGCGACGTGTTCGCTTGGACAGCAGCTGATATGCCAGGGATTGACCCCCAACTCATAACTCATAAGTTGAATGTTGACCCCAAGAGGAAGACAATAAAGCAGAAGAAGAGAAACTTTGCTCCGGAGAGGCAAGAGGCCATTAAGCAAGAAGTGGATAAGCTCTTGGAAGCTGGTTTCATTGAAGAAATTCAGTTTCCCGAATGGTTAGCAAACCCTGTGATGGTCAAGAAAGCAAATGGGAAGTGGAGGATGTGTATAGACTTCACTGACCTGAATGATGCATGTCCAAAAGATTGTTTTCCCCTTCCAAGGATTGACATGTTGATAGATGCCACAGCTGGGCATGAGATGTTAAGCTTCATGGATGGAATCAGCGGCTATAATCAGATTAAGATGCACAAAGATGACATCCCTAAGGTATCTTTCATAACTGACTTTGGTGTCTTTTGTTATCTTGTTATGGCGTTTGGTCTAAAGAATGCAGGAGCTACTTACCAACGCTTGGTGAACAAGATATTTGCCCATCTAATTGGAAAAACCATGGAGGTGTATGTTGATGACATGTTGGTCAAGAGCCTACTCAAGGCTGATCATATTAAGCACCTCGAAGAGGCATTTGAAGTGCTGAGGCACCATAAGATGATGTTGAATCCCGCTAAGTGTGCCTTTGGCGTTGGATCTGGAAAGTTTTTAGGACTGATGGTTTCAAAGAGAGGCATTGAGGCCAATCCTGACAAGATCAAGGCAATTTTAGACATGGAACCACCACGTTCGATAAGAGATGTGCAGAAGTTGACAGGCCGAGTAGCAGCGTTAGGAAGGTTCATGTCCAAGTCTGGTGATAAGTGTTTGCCTTTCTTTCAAACATTAAAGAAGGTAAAGAATTTTGAATGGACACCTGAAAGCCAAGAGGCCTTTGAACAATTGAAGAAATATATGGCTGAAGCCCCGCTGTTGGCCAAGCCTAGCATCGGAGAGACTCTTTACCTATACCTGGCGGTATCTGAGCAAGCATTGAGTGTCGTCCTCATACGAGAAGAGAACAAGGTTCAGAAACCTATCTACTACGTGAGTAAGGTGTTGCATGGAGCTGAGTTGAACTATTCTACCATTGAGAAGTTTGCTTTGGCATTGGTAACGGCTTCAAGGAAACTGCGACCTTATTTTCAGTCACACAAGATTGAAGTCCTGACGGACCAGCAATTGAGAAGTATCCTGCATAGCCCGAAGGTCAGTGGAAGGCTAATTAAGTGGGCAATCGAACTCGGAGAATTTGACATTGCATATAAGCCTCGGACAGCCATCAAGGCTCAGGCATTAGCTGACTTCGTGGTTGAATGTACCATTGGCAACCAAGAAGTCGGGGGGCAGGAGATAGTAACCACCCCTGGAGTTGAGAGTAAGGATGAAGAACTGGTACCTGATCAGAAAGAGTATTGGGTGCTCTATTTTGATGGAGCATCAAAAACAAAATCTAGTGGTGCAGGTTTGGTTTTGCAAAGCCCCGATGGGTTCACGGTTGAATACGCTTTGAAGTTGGACTTTCCTACAACCAACAATGAAGCTGAATATGAAGCATTAATAGCTGGATTGGGATTGGCCAGAGTCATGAGGGTCAAGAACCTCAAGGTGTGTGGAGATTCAAGGCTGGTAGTCTCGCAAGTGAATGGTGAGTTTGAGGCCAAGGATGAAACTATGGCAAAATACCTCAGAGTCATGAAAGCTGTTATGACTCAGTTTGAGGAGTGCTACCTGGAGCACATTCCTAGGGAAGAGAACGTTAAGGCCGATGCCCTCTCTAAGTTCGCTTCTTCTGAAATAGAGAATTATGCAGGTAGTGTTTACTTCCAGGTCTTGAAGGCCCCGACCATCAATTCTAAGTTGGTAGCACCTATCGATGTTGGGGGCTGTTGGATGGATCCTATTAAGGCTCATCTAGAAACCGGATGGCTCCCTAATGATGCCTTGGAGGCACGAAAATTGTCAGTGAGAGCATTGAGATATGCCTTGATTGAAGGCATCTTATACAAGAGATCGTTTGTCATCCCGTATTTGAAGTGCCTAAGGCCCCAAGAGGCAAGAGAAGCACTGGAAGAAGTTCATGAAGGGATCTGTGGGCAGCACTTGGGGGGCAGAGCCTTAGCTCACAAGATTACCCGCCTGGGATTCTATTGGCCGGAGATGTTAGCAGATGCCCAGGATTATGTCAAGAAGTGTGATAGATGTCAGAAACATGCCCCTGTTGTAAGGCAGCCGCCTGAAAGGTTAACCTCAATCAGCTCTCCCATTCCGTTTGCAATGTGGGGGATGGACATTCTTGGTCCTTTCCCCATGGCTTCAGCACAAAGGAAGTTTCTGATTGTCGCCATTGATTACTTCACTAAGTGGATTGAGGCTAAGCCTTTAGCCAAGATAACCACCAAACAAGTTTCCCAGTTCTTTTGGGAGAACGTAATCTGCAGGTATGGAATTCCCCGAATCCTTGTGACAGATAATGGGACACAATTCAACAATGAAGAGTTCAGAAAGTACTGTGAGGAAAATGCTATCGAGCTTCGTTTTACTTCGGTAGCTCACCCGCAAGCTAATGGACAGGCTGAGGTAGCCAATCGGATTATTCTTGATGGACTTAAGAAGAGGGTCGAACGATCGAGAAATACTTGGGTGGATGAATTACTACCTATACTTTGGGCATATCGTACTACTTGCAAAGTAACAACTGGGGAAACTCCTTTCTTACTAGCTTATGGAGCCGAGGCAGTCGTACCACTAGAAGTCATGCATGCATCACCTAGAATTGAGGCATTCGAACCAGAGACTAATGAAGAAGGCATGAGGCTCGCCTTAGATTTGATTGATGAAGTCAGGGACGAGGCAAATGCCAGAAATGCGGAGCATCAAAAGAAAGCATCTTTCTACTACAACCACAGGGTTAAGGAGAGGTTCTTTCAACAAGGTGACTTGGTTCTTAGGAAGATCGAGGCTTCTGGAGTTGGTCAGAAGGGAAAGCTAGCCCCAAACTGGGAAGGGCCGTATCGAGTCAAGAAGACGCTAGGCCGAGGATCTTACAAACTGGAAACCTTGGACGGGGTTGAGGTGCCCCGGACTTGGCATGCAATGAACCTCAAGGTTTACTATGTTTAAGCTCTCCTGAAAAGGACCTAGCTTTTTGCCTATGTAATAGAAGTAGAAATAAGGTTGATGAAACCATTCCAAGTTTTTAAAACTTGAGATATTGGAAGTAGAGTATCTATGTAAGGGCTGTGCCCGTTTCTTCATATTAATAAGACTATCCTACATTTTCGCATAAGATATGAACCCTACTCATTGATATATATGCACAAAATGCTAGACTACACATGCGAATATGAATAAGTTGAGAAGCATTAAGGACAAGGGATTACGAATTTAAAAGTTATGCCCGAAGGCAGACTACATAATCAACTAGCTCAAAATAAGTTAATGAAAATACAAAGTCATGCCCGAAGGCAGAGTGCATAAATAGAAAGATAAAGATGTCAGCTACTAAGCATCTCCAGTATGCTCATCCTCTCCGGCTGCACCAGGGTGAGCAGAGGAATCTGGCTCTAGGATCCTCTCATCATCCTCCGGGTCCTCCTCCCGTGTGTCCTGCACTGCCAAGGCCATAGGAGCATGAGGGCTAGGGAAGTCTGAAACACTAAGGGTGCCAGGAAATCTCCTAGTAACCTCAGCAAGAGCTTCATCCCATCCCTGAGTAAACTGATAAGGGAATAGAGAGTCATCATGCTTCTCCATGAAGCCCATATACTCCTGGGAGGCAAGGTATTCATCAATCAGGTCGTCCTTGTCCTTCCTGAGAGAGACATTTTCAGCCTGAGACTCTAAAAGCTCTTTCTCCCTCCTCGCTAAAGTGGCCTTGACAGAGCCCAGTTCATCCTGGGAGTCATCAAACTTGGCCTTGTAAGTCTCGTAGTTGGAACGCCAAGTCTTAGCTTGGATTACGACTCCCTGGAAGTTGGCATTAGCCTACAAAAGACAAAGTTAAAACCACGGTTCAGGTGACAAAACAAGTACATAAAAGAGTGGATAGAAAGGAGCTTACAGCTGCGAAGGCCTGAGCTCCAGCACTCTCAGCTCCTTCAAGAGTGGAGCCAGATACATAGTCCTTGAAGTCACCAGGGGTGATGGAGTGATAGGACCAATCCATAGCATGCCTGCAGTCTCCAACAATGGAGTCCTTCTTCCTAATACCCCAGTTGGGGCGCCAAGCACTCTTGGAGGAGCCATCTACCTCCTCAACATCAGCCACATGGGGCCTCAAGTAGGCATCCGAGGCTGTTGGGGCTCGAGGATCTTTCCCTGAACGAGCCCTTTTCAGCCTAGCAGTGTCCCCATCTTCTGGCTCGTTAGTCTTGTTGATAAAAGCTGCAGCTGCAATTACAAAACAAAAAACAAATAATGGGTATGAGACAATCATATTCAAATAAAGGAATGCAAAAAGAAAGGAAATTACCCTTATTGCCCACTCGGGAAAGTCCCAAAGTCTTAAGTTGGAACTCATTCAGGAGATCCCAAGCCATAGTAGAACAATTATCTTTGATGAGCTCCTGGTAGGCAAGGGTCTCTTCCTCATTCAGCTCAATGTCACTGGCACTTCCATCTACTACCTTACCAAAGGTACTACGAAAAACATTGCCCCAATCTCCACCTTCCCATATCAAGTACATGAACTCCTTCTTCCACTTTGGGTTGGAGTCAGGAATAGATTGGGGGTGAAAGATTGGAGGAGTAGAAGAACGGTGACTAATGTAAACCCAACCCGGGGTAGATTCAGCAGAATTTTTAAATTGAAATATTTTCCTAAAAAGAGCTACAGAAGGAGGGAATTTGTTTTTAAGGCAAAGGACCAGAAAACAGTTGATCACCCTCCAAGAATTGGGAGGAAGTTGACAAGGGTTAATTCCTACATCTGCTAAAAGCCTAGGGATAAACTCATGAAAAGGGAATCGAACCCCTGCAACAATGGCACCCCTGTAAATACAAAGTGCATTGGGGCGCCAATGGCAAGATCGATCCCCAGGTTCAGCTGGGATAAGCCTATAGGGATATTCTATTTTATACATCCTATTATAGTCAGTGATTTTTTCTATGTCATGGAAAATGTTGCTATGATTATAGGAATCAAGGTGTGACAGGGATGGAAAATCTTCTCTACGATTTAAAATCATATCCTGTAAACTCATGAGGGAGGAACGAATGATGATACCTCTTTTTGAGGCCACTTGCAGTTTCTGGAAACGTTGAGTAGCACGATCTTCAGCCATTTCTTCAAATCTTCAAAGAAAAATTTTGATGATCAAAGAAAATCTGCAAAGAACGAAGAAATTTTTAGAACAATCTTCAAATCTTCAAAGGAATTGAAGGAAAAACCCAGAAAAATGGTAATCTTCAAACTATAAAACTAGAAATTCTGGAAAGTACCTCAAGTGTTCTTCAAATCTTCAACAACAACTGGAAAATTTCTGGAAAAATTCCCAGAAATTCTTGAGCAATCTTCAAATCTTCAAAGATTGGAAGAAAAATCGCCAGAAAACTTGAAGGATGCCTTTGAATCTTCAAAGAAAAAGGATCAAACTCAGAGAAAATTTCTTAAGGAAATTAGGAACTTTTGAGAGAGTTTTTGTTTTGGAAACTTTTGTGGTGAAGTGAAAGTGAAAACTTTGGCCTTTATATAAGCAAAAAGTTAGGGGATTTCAACCGGTTAAAATGAATATCAACCGGTTGTAGCCTGTTCAAAACTCTTATGGGCTGTCAACACAAAGTGGACTTTAAAAAGGCCCAACAACACTAGGCTTGTTAAGGCCCAAGCAATTAAAGGCCTGTCATGGCCCAACCCATATTGGTGAACCTAATTAAGGTTTTAATTTAAGGTCATACTGACCAAAAGTTGAGGCCCAAGTCAAAGTCAATTAAGAGCCCACAAGGGGAGGCCCAGAATTAAGGCCCAAAAGCAAAAAGCAAAAGTTGTCTGAGGTCGTGACCAACGACCTCATTTGGTAATACAATTTCGAGCTCGATCAAACGACCTGGAAAGTCAAGTAAAGACCCATTTTGAGGTCGAAAATATACTGGGGCTAGCTCGTAATTTTGAGGTCGAAAAGGAACAGAAAGTCACCAAAAATCTATACGACTTGAAACCCATTTTGAGGTCGACATTCTTTGGAATTGAGATCGAAAGTCTAAGCTCGAAAATGAACTAGAAAATTTGGAAATTCCTAACGACCTAGGATTAAGTTTGAGGTCGTTTAAACATTATTTAAGCTCGTAAGTTTGAGGTCGTTTTTTCTTCAGTTGAGATCATTAATTCCAGGTCGAAATTGAACTGGGAAAATGGGAAATCCATGCGACCTGGGACTTATTCGAGGACAAATCGAGGTCGTGAATCTCAGGTCGGAAAAGAACTAAAAAACGTGTAAAAAATACACGACCAGGACCCATTTTGAAATTATTTTTTCTTAAAAATGAGGTCGCAGGGCTGAGGTCGAAAAAGAGCTGTAAACTGAGCTCGAAGCTCACGACCTGGGGCCTATTTGAGATCGTTTTAGACTTATTTGAGGTCGAAAGAACGAGCTCGAAAATGGCTTAGAATTCGAGGTCGTTCTGCACGACCTGGAAGCTGTTTTCAGCTCGAAAATGGCTCAAAAATCTGAGAAAAATAAAAACCCCGAATCCCGATTGTGATCCACGTAATTTCTGGAAAATTCGAAAGATTTTCTAAGGGATCTGGATCAAAAATACATTAATTTCTTCTCAAAATTTCCAGGTCAAAAATGATTTAGGAGACGTGAAAAATAATTTTACGCTCGAAGCGCAATCCAATATTTTTAAACCAGCACCATTTAGTGCCGTTAAGCACCGTTTAGTGCCATTAAACACCGTTTAGTGTCGTTTTATGCCAGTTAACATTTTTTAATATTGTTTAAACATTGTTTAAGGCTGATTAGCGCTGTATAGTACCGTTTAACACCATCATAAATGCGTCGGTCGCTCCACGCTTTGCATTAAGATGATATTGTTGAAAATACTCGCGTACGAGCAATAAACCCTGACCCAAGTCTCGAAAAAGACCATTATAACTTCAAGGAAAACCTGATCAGTTTCCCTAGAAGTTGGGGGGCAAATGATATGGGCTAAAAGTAAGCCCTAAAGACACATTTAATGTTGCATTAATTAGACCTAGTATGGTCCAAACGTGGGGCCCACTAGCTGGCCCAAAAACCCTAGTCAAATATTAATTTCGTAATTAATATTTAGGGATAATTAACAACTGGGAAATACAAGTCAGATAAGGACATTATCTTTACAAAGAGTAGCCTCCAAGCCACACAGTCATACAAGGAAACTGACTCCTACAAGGAAGGAGTCTAGAACCTTCCTCAAGGCTGACTTGCCCACCAAGTCTCCTAACCCTACCCTAATTCTGAGGCTTCTCAGCCTATATAAAGGGTCAGACCCTTCAACTCAGAACTACGTTTTCTTGGCTTGATTCTCTAATACAGAGATACGTAGGCATTCTGTGAGGACCGTTAGTCTCGAACGCAGAAGCAGCCATAAAAGCACGAAGCTCATGAACCCTAGCATTAAATACATCAAACCCTAGCCGCAATCTAATAACCTAGTTTTTATTCCACAACAGTGGGATTTGAACTTAACCCATGAGAATATTTTAAATATTAGAAAAAGAATATTCTTTTAGTATTAGATCCAACGGTTTTCACTAATATATCTCAAAATCCAACCGTTGCTATTGAGTGTACCAAAAAAAGTGTACCAAACCGACAACCAAATATACCCTATTTCGCTTATAATAGTAGTATGCTAAAATTATGACTAAAATATAGGGTTGAACCAAACAACCAAACTACCAATTATCCCCTAGTTTGCTTATTATATATTAGTATAGATTGCCACTTTTAAAGAATTTCCATAAAAGCCTTTTTTTTACTTTTGTTTTCAAAAATCGGTCCTACAACTTTTTTTTCTATGAATTAAAATAGTCGGGATCGGTAAATTCTCTTAATTTAGAGAGGTATTAATTAATTGATAAATTAATACTTATTAATTTATAGAGAATTTCGACCTCAAACAAAATTAATTTTTAATTATATAAATTTAAAAAGTATCAATTGAACAATTTATGTTTATACTTGATTCAGTTAATTCAATGGCCTTTAGTGAGATTTAAAGTAAAAATTGTATATATATATTTATATAATATCAAAGACATTACAATATTTTTGGAGTTGTTGCACGTAAAAAAGTGTAAGACATATATTTCTATGATTATAAATGAATTATTAATTTATAATATTATTGGGATCAAAAATTTATATAGGATTTTTCAAAAAATTATTATCATATTATTATCTTATCAAAATTGATCAATTTTTTGAACTGGCCAACTTGGAACTGGAGGAAATTATTAACTTAAATAGATTATTAATTTATTAAATATTACGTAATTTAGTGAGATTTTACTGTACAGTAAAACCTCTATAAATTAATAATGTTGGGACCGGGATATTTTATTAATTTAGCGAGATATTATTATATCGATAAATTAATAATTTATTAATTTAAAGAGGTTTTACGTATGACCTTTAAATTTCCAAGTCCAATGTACTATTTACAATGTATATTAGTTAGAAATGAAAAATAAAAAATAAATTACAAAAACAAGTTCCAAGGCACATTTTATTAATGTACATTCACAAATTAATTGAATTTGAGGATGATTCACTAGCTAGCGGCAACAACTTTTCATAACTTTTTTGTTGAAATACGAGAAGAAAACCCCAACTCTTAAGTGCAATGAGAAAATTTAAAGATGAACTCAATATAGATTTGAAGTTCAACAAAAAATAATTGACTACATATTCATTTTTTTTACTAGACAATCTTAGAATTTGGAATCTTTTAGTAATTATTAATTTATAGTTTCGTTGGGACCAATATATATATACTGGAATTTCAAAAAAGTTATTATCTTATTATTTTATCGATTGGGATCCAATTTTGTACTGGTCCCAAGTTGGGACTGAACAAATTATTAATTTTATCAAGATTATTAATTTATCGAGTATTAATTTATAGAGATTTTACTGTAGATTCAACTTGTACGGTATTTGAATTTCCTAAAAAAAATTATACTGCGTACTTTTGGAGTTTGGATTAGAAGTTTAGGATACTCCGCTTCTGCTAAGAAAAGGTTCCATGAAAATTAATTCCTTTGTACTCCTTCCGTTCCTAAAAACGTTTCCTGTTTGCTTTGGACACGTTTGCCAACGCACACTTTTATTCGTTAATATCTTTAGTTTCGTATTAGTATCAAATTTAAAAACTTCACTGTATTAAAGTACTAATAAATACGAATCCAACAAGATCACTCATGACTATATTTTATCTTATAAATTATGCGTCAATTAGTAGTCAATCGCTTAGAATGAACAGTGCTCAAAGTCAAACCCAGAATTGTTTTTCGGAACAGAGGGAGTACCAGTTATTTCTCCCCAGTTTTTTTTTTATTTTTTGACACGTATTTTAAGACTCTTATAAAATATAGTTCCATAACTTATTTTAAAATTTTCTTATTTTGAATAAAAATAGAAACATTAAATTTTTATTCAAAAGAAAAAAATTTAAAATAAATTAGGTATTCATACTTTTTAGTAGCCATGCTACCACATCCCCGTCCCCCAATGGGTACAACCCACTGGGACAAGGGAGTACTCCCTTTATAGCTTTTGATTTTTGACTATATGTATTATATGTAATTGAAAAACATGTAAAAAGTTATATTATTAAAAGTTATATATAATTTATTTTAAACCATAATTTTTGGTTTATAAAAGTAATAATTGAATAATTTCTAATATTTAATCAATCAAATTTACTATTAAAAAATAAAAAAATAGGTTAATTAGGATGGAGGAAGTAATTTGAGTTTAAACACTTCACCACCGCCGTTGGTTAAGAGCAAGTCCAAGAGTGTCTTAATGGCTGCCTTATAAATGTTAAAAATTATAGTGTCCTAGTAACTTAGGACATTACTTTGAAACATGCACTCCAACAACTAGCCTTATCCACATTCCCTATTATTAAAATAATAATATATTTGAATTGTAATTGTATTTGAATTTAAACTACCTACCAATAATATACTGCAATACACATGAACGACTCTTTCACTAGGTTAATTATTTGTATCTATATAATTGAAATCAAATCATATCAATTTCTATAAAAATCAAATCAGTTTGTATCAAATCGTATAACATTTGGAATCTTCGGATGGATCCCCAGGATGTAATAAAATTTTTGATTCATGAAGAAGAGGAGGAGGATGAGGAAATGGAGACTGCTGCATCTATCTATGTACAATCAAATCAGATGCATAGCCCAATTCGTTATGTTGGGTCAGTTCTCAATCATCGAACCATCAATCGTAATAGATCACTAGGTCATCAACGTATCTTTCAAGATTATTTTACTGACAATCCTACGTATCCGGATTATATTTTTCGTAGGAGATTTCGTATGCGAAGAAATTTATTCTTGCGAATTCAAGCCGCCATTGAATCTCATGATCCATACTTTGTGCAAAGACATAATGCCGCTGGAGTACCAGGACTATCATCACTTCAAAAAATAACCGCTGCAATGAGAATTATTGCATATGGAGTGTCCGCAGATGCTGTTGATGATTACATTCGTATTGGTAAAAGCACAGCCATCGAAAGTGTTAGGAAATTTGTTATAGCAATTTTTCAAATATTTGGCGAGCAATATTTAAGAAGCCCAAATAATGCAGACATTCAAAGGTTAATGAATGTGGCTGAAGAACGAGGATTTCCCGGAATGCTAGGTAGCATTGATTGTATGCATTGGAAGTGGAAGAATTGTCCAACGGCATGGCATGGGACTTTTTCGGGCCGTTATCATGAACCAACTATTGTCCTTGAAGCTATTGCTTCACATGATTTGTGGTTGTGGCACGCTTATTTCGGATTACCTGGTTCACTAAATGATATCAATGTGTTGGATCGATCCAACTTATTTTCCGAATGGGCAGAAGGTCGAGCACCCAAAGTTAACTATACCATTAATGGCCACACATATGATATGGGATACTACCTAGCTGATGGAATATATCCTCCCTATCCAACTTTTGTGAAGACTATTTCTGCTCCACAAAGGAATAAAAGAAAACATTTTGCTCAAATGCAAGAGTCGGCTAGAAAAGATGTTGAACGAGCTTTTGGAGTTCTTCAAGCTAGATTTGCCATTGTGCGTGGACCTGCTCGGTTTTGGGACATTGAGACACTTAAATACATCATGTTAGCATGTATAATAATGCACAATATGATTATCGAAGACGAAAGAGATATGCAAGATATAGATTATGATTACGAGACATATGAGGAGACGCCATCTATTCAAATATCCCGTGAACACACAAATACAATGAAGGAGTTCATGGAATTTCATCATCGGATTAGAGATAAAAGTGCTCATATTCAGCTTCAAAATGATCTTGTGGAGCATTTGTGGCAAAAATATGGTGGTTAGACAATTATGTCCCAAAATATGCACTGCTTGTAATCTTACTGGTTATTTTCCAAAAAAGCTATTTAATTTGAGTTTGATTTATTTTTATAAGTATTACTGCAGTACCATTTAATTTCTGCTAAATACCTCTACACCAGTAGCATATGACTGATATGTTATATGCTTGATCAGAAATCAACATCGAATTTCTACTCTCTTGTTATGATGTATGTTAAATTTTTCTTGTTAGTTCTGTTTTCCGCTTAATTTATTGCTTTGGAGATTTAATTTTGTAGTCCTGATCTCGAAAGACCCTGTTCTCAACTGGTTCATGCATTTATTTGTTATTTGATGTATTTCTCCCATCTCAGGTATATATGGTGAATTTAGCAGTTGCTTGGTCTGGAGGCTGATGGGTGATTATAGTGCCAGAGCTATTTCTTGTGCTTGTGATGTTTCAGTTTTAGACAATTTAATCTTTTCTTATACACAAGCTTGTAACAAAGTTAACTAAATCATCATTGTATCTATTTTGCAGACTGATCTGCTATATATTTAATTGAATTTTAGGTATTGTTTCATGTTTATGATGTCGCTGTACGTTTTCATCGAGTTTTATTATTAATACTTAGTTAATACTTTCATGTACACATAAACACAATTCCCCTCTAGTGCTTCCTTTTGTCACTACTGAAACTGGATTCATACCACATTACCACCTCCCATACATAATGCCTAGCATCTACATAATGCCACTGCCCACTAGCATATGTTAAACATGATTAAGTGGTTGCAGGGGATGGTTTTGCTAGATATGAAGTTCTTGATTGACATTTATTTTTTGCTCTGCATCTTGTTGAACTTATGTTTTGAACTCTTACTTGTCATAGGGAATGTATTTACGCGATCAGTGATGCGAGATTGAGTAATATCATCTATAATATTTCACAGTGACCATTATCTTTGTAATGACTAGTCAGATTATGTAATAATGAATTCTTCCAGAGGGTTTCTGGTAGCTGTCTACATTAAGCAGGGAAAGAACTGGTGTTATTTCCTATTTCGATTGAATTAGGACATGAAAATCACATCTTTGTAGCAAAAATGAGGGAGTTCCACACGTGCTGCATCAAATCTAGCATCTCCAATATATCTCTATCTTGGCTTTTAAATGTTGCTCCAAGTGGCTTTTACCAACTCCTTAAATAACTTAAATTTGTGTGTATGCAGAGAGAATGTGTCTTTAATTGATAATTTTATCATTTAGAACTTTTATGGATGATAGCAATTTACAACTCTATATCCTGATTGATCAGTTGATCATTAAAACAAGATTACACATAAAACAAGATTATAGTGCAGATAGATCACAGACCAGTTCAGAGGGAGGTAAAGCACATTACAGAACTTTTATGTGATCATGGTTTCTTGTAAAATATATCATATATGGTTCTGACTGGCTAAATATTGATTAAGGATGTGCTAATATGCAAATCACAATAGCCTACATATAATGGAGTGCAGCATCTATACCTTTCGATACCAGGTATTTACTGTAAAAAATAGCAGTGATTTTAAGCCTACTAAACCTCCAAGCTACTTAATATACTACACTACAGCACATGAATAAATCGATATACAAAAGAACAACATCTATAAATCAAACTTCACCAACATGAATAAATTTTAAATTTCAAATTGATTCAGGATCGGAGTACTTAAATGATTAGTGGACCATAGTACTTATCAGCACAAAATAATAGCCAAAACATGAATAATAGTCATTATCACCAGATGAAGAACAAATAGTTTATTGAGAAAATTCTGCACGCTTTCTGTCAATAATTTCTTGTTTTCTCAATTTGAAATACTCAGCTTCAATAGTCCCCATAGAACTTGTATCCAGTGCCATTATTTTTGCATCAATTTCATCTTGTTCTTTGGCTTCTCTTCTTTTTTCACGTTCACTGCTCTCTTTTGCTAATTGAATCATCTCCTTTAGATGTTCATTTCTCTGTTTCCTAGATTCAAGTTGATCAGCCCTTATCTGCTCTAGAATTACAACTCCGTCATTACCTTCATTTCCTGGTCTCTTTCTTTTCTTTTGCATTTCTTTAGCGGCCTTTCTTCCAATAGGCCTTTCAACTTCTGAGCTCTCTAACATCACACAATCTGATGGGGAAGAAATCATGGGGGTTTCCTTCCGAGTTTTTGGTTTTTTTGTAGCAAAATCATTATTCCATTTAGGCAAGTGTCTTAACAGATTCCAACAATGCTCTAGGCAGAAATTAGCTTTACAAACTTTCTTGTACATCTCCTTTGCACCTGTTATCTATTTAATTATACACAACTATTTAATTACTATCAACAATATAAACCAAATTGTTAACCACAAAAAAAAGAAAGCAAAAGAATGAAGATTACCTTATCAATTTCTGAGTACCCACTTCGTCCATCAACTTGATTATAAAATCCTTGGAATTTGTTGACAGCAAGTTGAATCATAGACCAGCGGTGCCTTAAAGAAGATGAATTACGGTTGGATTGGAAGTCTTTGTGTGTCATAAAATAGTGATGCACTCTTTGCCAGTAGGTTCCATTTGTTTGATCAGCACCCGTAATTGGATCCAGTGAAATGTTTTGCCATGCTGAAATAAGCAATTCGTCTTCTTGTTTTGTAAAATTTTTTGTTCGTTGCCTTTTTTCATTTGCTTTTTGTGAAGAAAAACCTTGTAACTTTGTCCCGTCTACACTTTCTTCTTCATCGAGACATTGTGAGAAATAAGAATCCTGAGTTGGCGTTGCAAACTCCTCATAAGCAAAAAATTCTGAATTAAGAATATCCGTAAAGGAAGACACTTTCTCACTAGAAGCTGTCTCGAAATTTACCTAAAAAGTAATTGTTATAACATACCATCCAAAGATCGATTAGAATCATAAAAATATGTTTTCAACTAATCAAAGAAAGTTTGCAAGCAGTCAAACATATTAATTTATGAAAATTCATAAATTTTCATAAAAATATCAGACAGCAGATGCTATATCTCTAGATTTTCCCTTTTCAACAAAAGGAACATTGGATGTCCAATATATATCTAAGATATGATTTACAGCCACAGGTAAAAAAATTGGCATATATATGCTACATATTTTGGATTAATTTTTTAATTACATTACTAGTGCTTCTTTACTCCATATTTCACACCACAACATTCTAACAGATCACTGGTTTTGGCCATGCGAGATGGCTGCAGGAAGAGCAATCATCATCAACATTCTACTATAGGTTTGCATTAAACATTTAGGAAAAAATCATCTACTTTGAACGAATGGATGTTTCAAAAGCAATGTGTTACTAGGGGGAAAAAAATGCAATGCGTTTATTTAGTTAACAGGAACCAATTTCATAAATTCTGATTAGAAAATTCTAACAACTCAGTCGCAACTCGCAAGTACCATAACAGATTATTCGAGAAAGTTTGCAATTTTTAATCAAAGAAGGCTTGAATAAAAGATAGCACCATGTTAACAAATCAAAATATAGAATAAAACTAAAAATTTGATAAACCCATTATACTTAGATAACAAGATTAAAATCAAGAAAAAAACCTGAGATTGATGTTTTTGACCAGCTGGTAGCGATAAATCGTGGAAAGTTGAGGTATTTGGAAATTCCATCATTTGATTTCAATGGGCAATAGAACCGTGAAGTGGGATTGTGATAAGAGCAGGGATTGTGATAAAAGCAAGGGATGCTTCCTAGTTTAGTGGTAAACAAAAATGGAGGGAAAGGGGAAAGAGTGGGAAAAAAAGTGGAGGGAAAATATTTTTTTATTATTAAAAGTGAATTGAGGATTGCCTAGGACAGCCTTATTTTTAAGGCAGGTGATACATGTCCTAGCTTTTTAAGGCATTTTTAGGACACTGTTGGATCATCACTTTTTATTAAATGCCCTAAATTTTAACTTAGGACACCATTTAGGGCATCTCTTGGACTTGCTCTAAGAACGTAACAAAATTAAAAGAAGAGATTATGTGCTTCATGTTTAGTGTTTATGTTGTTATATAAGTGTCATTGCGAGGGTTTTCTCCGGTTAGCTTTATTTCTTGTTATTGATGGATATAAGTACAAACTATACTAAGAGCATTCTCATCCCCTCCCCCATCCCCAACCCCAACCCCAATCCCAACCCCAAAAACTTACTAAAAATAGTAAATCCCTAAATAAAAATAGCAAATCCTCAAAATTATCCAAAATACTCTACATCCCATTCCCCATTTTTCATCCCCATATTCCTATATTCTTTTTTATATTACTTCTTTTTCTCTTTTTCATTTACAATTTTAACTACCAAAACTAACCCACTATCTACAAATACAATTAAATATATAAAGTAAGAGAGAGAGTGATTTGGGGATAGTTTGCTAGATGAACAGTATTCTGCAGAAATAGGGACTCAACAATCGTTCCTAAATTTGTTCCTCAAAATGGGTTCCAGATGGAGCAATATTTTGATCAAAAGTTAGCATTTACCCTAAATATTTAGGGATAGAGACTCCAATGTGAGTGCTCTAATAGATATATAAATTAACTCAAACATCCTCAAACAGATATATGAATGTATAAAATCTATACTATTATATAAATTTCGAAACTGTTGTGGAATAAAAACTAGGTTATTAGATTGCGGCTAGGGTTTGATGTATTTAATGCTAGGGTTCATGAGCTTCGTGCTTTTATGGCTGCTTCTGCGTTCGAGACTAACGGTCCTCACAGAATGCCTACGTATCTCTGTATTAGAGAATCAAGCCAAGAAAACGTAGTTCTGAGTTGAAGGGTCTGACCCTTTATATAGGCTGAGAAGCCTCAGAATTAGGGTAGGGTTAGGAGACTTGGTGGGCAAGTCAGCCTTGAGGAAGGTTCTAGACTCCTTCCTTGTAGGAGTCAGTTTCCTTGTATGACTGTGTGGCTTGGAGGCTACTCTTTGTAAAGATAATGTCCTTATCTGACTTGTATTTCCTAGTTGTTAATTATCCCTAAATATTAATTACGAAATTAATATTTGACTAGGGTTTTTGGGCCAGCTAGTGGGCCCCACGTTTGGACCATACTAGGTCTAATTAATGCAACATTAAATGTGTCTTTAGGGCTTACTTTTAGCCCATATCATTTGCCCCCCAACTTCTAGGGAAACTGATCAGGTTTTCCTTGAAGTTATAATGGTCTTTTTCGAGACTTGGGTCAGGGTTTATTGCTCGTACGCGAGTATTTTCAACAATATCATCTTAATGCAAAGCGTGGAGCGACCGACGCATTTATGATGGTGTTAAACGGCACTATACAGCGCTAATCAGCCTTAAACAATGTTTAAACAATATTAAAAAATGTTAACTGGCATAAAACGACACTAAACGGTGTTTAATGGCACTAAACGGTGCTTAACGGCACTAAATGGTGCTGGTTTAAAAATATTAGATTGCGCTTCGAGCGTAAAATTATTTTTCATGTCTCCTAAATCATTTTTGACCTGGAAATTTTGAGAAGAAATTAATGTATTTTTGATCCAGATCCCTTAGAAAATCTTTCGAATTTTCCAGAAATTACGTGGATCACAATCGGGATTCGGGGTTTTTATTTTTCTCAGATTTTTGAGCCATTTTCGAGCTGAAAACAGCTTCCAGGTCGTGCAGAACGACCTCGAATTCTAAGCCATTTTCGAGCTCGTTCTTTCGACCTCAAATAAGTCTAAAACGATCTCAAATAGGCCCCAGGTCGTGAGCTTCGAGCTCAGTTTACAGCTCTTTTTCGACCTCAGCCCTGCGACCTCATTTTTAAGAAAAAATAATTTCAAAATGGGTCCTGGTCGTGTATTTTTTACACGTTTTTTAGTTCTTTTCCGACCTGAGATTCACGACCTCGATTTGTCCTCGAATAAGTCCCAGGTCGCATGGATTTCCCATTTTCCCAGTTCAATTTCGACCTGGAATTAATGATCTCAACTGAAGAAAAAACAACCTCAAACTTACGAGCTTAAATAATGTTTAAACGACCTCAAACTTAATCCCAGGTCGTTAGGAATTTCCAAATTTTCTAGTTCATTTTCGAGCTTAGACTTTCGATCTCAATTCCAAAGAATGTCGACCTCAAAATGGGTTTCAAGTCGTATAGATTTTTGGTGACTTTCTGTTCCTTTTCGACCTCAAAATTACGAGCTAGCCCCAGTATATTTTCGACCTCAAAATGGGTCTTTACTTGACTTTCCAGGTCGTTTGATCGAGCTCGAAATTGTATTACCAAATGAGGTCGTTGGTCACGACCTCAGACAACTTTTGCTTTTTGCTTTTGGGCCTTAATTCTGGGCCTCCCCTTGTGGGCTCTTAATTGACTTTGACTTGGGCCTCAACTTTTGGTCAGTATGACCTTAAATTAAAACCTTAATTAGGTTCACCAATATGGGTTGGGCCATGACAGGCCTTTAATTGCTTGGGCCTTAACAAGCCTAGTGTTGTTGGGCCTTTTTAAAGTCCACTTTGTGTTGACAGCCCATAAGAGTTTTGAACAGGCTACAACCGGTTGATATTCATTTTAACCGGTTGAAATCCCCTAACTTTTTGCTTATATAAAGGCCAAAGTTTTCACTTTCACTTCACCACAAAAGTTTCCAAAACAAAAACTCTCTCAAAAGTTCCTAATTTCCTTAAGAAATTTTCTCTGAGTTTGATCCTTTTTCTTTGAAGATTCAAAGGCATCCTTCAAGTTTTCTGGCGATTTTTCTTCCAATCTTTGAAGATTTGAAGATTGCTCAAGAATTTCTGGGAATTTTTCCAGAAATTTTCCAGTTGTTGTTGAAGATTTGAAGAACACTTGAGGTACTTTCCAGAATTTCTAGTTTTATAGTTTGAAGATTACCATTTTTCTGGGTTTTTCCTTCAATTCCTTTGAAGATTTGAAGATTGTTCTAAAAATTTCTTCGTTCTTTGCAGATTTTCTTTGATCATCAAAATTTTTCTTTGAAGATTTGAAGAAATGGCTGAAGATCGTGCTACTCAACGTTTCCAGAAACTGCAAGTGGCCTCAAAAAGAGGTATCATCATTCGTTCCTCCCTCATGAGTTTACAGGATATGATTTTAAATCGTAGAGAAGATTTTCCATCCCTGTCACACCTTGATTCCTATAATCATAGCAACATTTTCCATGACATAGAAAAAATCACTGACTATAATAGGATGTATAAAATAGAATATCCCTATAGGCTTATCCCAGCTGAACCTGGGGATCGATCTTGCCATTGGCGCCCCAATGCACTTTGTATTTACAGGGGTGCCATTGTTGCAGGGGTTCGATTCCCTTTTCATGAGTTTATCCCTAGGCTTTTAGCAGATGTAGGAATTAACCCTTGTCAACTTCCTCCCAATTCTTGGAGGGTGATCAACTGTTTTCTGGTCCTTTGCCTTAAAAACAAATTCCCTCCTTCTGTAGCTCTTTTTAGGAAAATATTTCAATTTAAAAATTCTGCTGAATCTACCCCGGGTTGGGTTTACATTAGTCACCGTTCTTCTACTCCTCCAATCTTTCACCCCCAATCTATTCCTGACTCCAACCCAAAGTGGAAGAAGGAGTTCATGTACTTGATATGGGAAGGTGGAGATTGGGGCAATGTTTTTCGTAGTACCTTTGGTAAGGTAGTAGATGGAAGTGCCAGTGACATTGAGCTGAATGAGGAAGAGACCCTTGCCTACCAGGAGCTCATCAAAGATAATTGTTCTACTATGGCTTGGGATCTCCTGAATGAGTTCCAACTTAAGACTTTGGGACTTTCCCGAGTGGGCAATAAGGGTAATTTCCTTTCTTTTTGCATTCCTTTATTTGAATATGATTGTCTCATACCCATTATTTGTTTTTTGTTTTGTAATTGCAGCTGCAGCTTTTATCAACAAGACTAACGAGCCAGAAGATGGGGACACTGCTAGGCTGAAAAGGGCTCGTTCAGGGAAAGATCCTCGAGCCCCAACAGCCTCGGATGCCTACTTGAGGCCCCATGTGGCTGATGTTGAGGAGGTAGATGGCTCCTCCAAGAGTGCTTGGCGCCCCAACTGGGGTATTAGGAAGAAGGACTCCATTGTTGGAGACTGCAGGCATGCTATGGATTGGTCCTATCACTCCATCACCCCTGGTGACTTCAAGGACTATGTATCTGGCTCCACTCTTGAAGGAGCTGAGAGTGCTGGAGCTCAGGCCTTCGCAGCTGTAAGCTCCTTTCTATCCACTCTTTTATGTACTTGTTTTGTCACCTGAACCGTGGTTTTAACTTTGTCTTTTGTAGGCTAATGCCAACTTCCAGGGAGTCGTATTCCAAGCTAAGACTTGGCGTTCCAACTACGAGACTTACAAGGCCAAGTTTGATGACTCCCAGGATGAACTGGCCTCTGTCAAGGCCACTTTAGCGAGGAGGGAGAAAGAGCTTTTAGAGTCTCAGGCTGAAAATGTCTCTCTCAGGAAGGACAAGGACGACCTGATTGATGAATACCTTGCCTCCCAGGAGTATATGGGCTTCATGGAGAAGCATGATGACTCTCTATTCCCTTATCAGTTTACTCAGGGATGGGATGAAGCTCTTGCTGAGGTTACTAGGAGATTTCCTGGCACCCTTAGTGTTTCAGACTTCCCTAGCCCTCATGCTCCTATGGCCTTGGCAGTGCAGGACACACGGGAGGAGGACCCGGAGGATGATGAGAGGATCCTAGAGCCAGATTCCTCTGCTCACCCTGGTGCAACCGGAGAGGATGAGCATACTGGAGATGCTTAGTAGCTGACATCTTTATCTTTCTATTTATGCACTCTGCCTTCGGGCATGACTTTGTATTTTCATTAACTTATTTTGAGCTAGTTGATTATGTAGTCTGCCTTCGGGCATAACTTTTAAATTCGTAATCCCTTGTCCTTAATGCTTCTCAACTTATTCATATTCGCATGTGTAGTCTAGCATTTTGTGCATATATATCAATGAGTAGGGTTCATATCTTATGCGAAAATGTAGGATAGTCTTATTAATATGAAGAAACGGGCACAGCCCTTACATAGATACTCTACTTCCAATATCTCAAGTTTTAAAAACTTGGAATGGTTTCATCAACCTTATTTCTACTTCTATTACATAGGCAAAAAGCTAGGTCCTTTTCAGGAGAGCTTAAACATAGTAAACCTTGAGGTTCATTGCATGCCAAGTCCGGGGCACCTCAACCCCGTCCAAGGTTTCCAGTTTGTAAGATCCTCGGCCTAGCGTCTTCTTGACTCGATACGGCCCTTCCCAGTTTGGGGCTAGCTTTCCCTTCTGACCAACTCCAGAAGCCTCGATCTTCCTAAGAACCAAGTCACCTTGTTGAAAGAACCTCTCCTTAACCCTGTGGTTGTAGTAGAAAGATGCTTTCTTTTGATGCTCCGCATTTCTGGCATTTGCCTCGTCCCTGACTTCATCAATCAAATCTAAGGCGAGCCTCATGCCTTCTTCATTAGTCTCTGGTTCGAATGCCTCAATTCTAGGTGATGCATGCATGACTTCTAGTGGTACGACTGCCTCGGCTCCATAAGCTAGTAAGAAAGGAGTTTCCCCAGTTGTTACTTTGCAAGTAGTACGATATGCCCAAAGTATAGGTAGTAATTCATCCACCCAAGTATTTCTCGATCGTTCGACCCTCTTCTTAAGTCCATCAAGAATAATCCGATTGGCTACCTCAGCCTGTCCATTAGCTTGCGGGTGAGCTACCGAAGTAAAACGAAGCTCGATAGCATTTTCCTCACAGTACTTTCTGAACTCTTCATTGTTGAATTGTGTCCCATTATCTGTCACAAGGATTCGGGGAATTCCATACCTGCAGATTACGTTCTCCCAAAAGAACTGGGAAACTTGTTTGGTGGTTATCTTGGCTAAAGGCTTAGCCTCAATCCACTTAGTGAAGTAATCAATGGCGACAATCAGAAACTTCCTTTGTGCTGAAGCCATGGGGAAAGGACCAAGAATGTCCATCCCCCACATTGCAAACGGAATGGGAGAGCTGATTGAGGTTAACCTTTCAGGCGGCTGCCTTACAACAGGGGCATGTTTCTGACATCTATCACACTTCTTGACATAATCCTGGGCATCTGCTAACATCTCCGGCCAATAGAATCCCAGGCGGGTAATCTTGTGAGCTAAGGCTCTGCCCCCCAAGTGCTGCCCACAGATCCCTTCATGAACTTCTTCCAGTGCTTCTCTTGCCTCTTGGGGCCTTAGGCACTTCAAATACGGGATGACAAACGATCTCTTGTATAAGATGCCTTCAATCAAGGCATATCTCAATGCTCTCACTGACAATTTTCGTGCCTCCAAGGCATCATTAGGGAGCCATCCGGTTTCTAGATGAGCCTTAATAGGATCCATCCAACAGCCCCCAACATCGATAGGTGCTACCAACTTAGAATTGATGGTCGGGGCCTTCAAGACCTGGAAGTAAACACTACCTGCATAATTCTCTATTTCAGAAGAAGCGAACTTAGAGAGGGCATCGGCCTTAACGTTCTCTTCCCTAGGAATGTGCTCCAGGTAGCACTCCTCAAACTGAGTCATAACAGCTTTCACGACTCTGAGGTATTTTGCCATAGTTTCATCCTTGGCCTCAAACTCACCATTCACTTGCGAGACTACCAGCCTTGAATCTCCACACACCTTGAGGTTCTTGACCCTCATGACTCTGGCCAATCCCAATCCAGCTATTAATGCTTCATATTCAGCTTCATTGTTGGTTGTAGGAAAGTCCAACTTCAAAGCGTATTCAACCGTGAACCCATCGGGGCTTTGCAAAACCAAACCTGCACCACTAGATTTTGTTTTTGATGCTCCATCAAAATAGAGCACCCAATACTCTTTCTGATCAGGTACCAGTTCTTCATCCTTACTCTCAACTCCAGGGGTGGTTACTATCTCCTGCCCCCCGACTTCTTGGTTGCCAATGGTACATTCAACCACGAAGTCAGCTAATGCCTGAGCCTTGATGGCTGTCCGAGGCTTATATGCAATGTCAAATTCTCCGAGTTCGATTGCCCACTTAATTAGCCTTCCACTGACCTTCGGGCTATGCAGGATACTTCTCAATTGCTGGTCCGTCAGGACTTCAATCTTGTGTGACTGAAAATAAGGTCGCAGTTTCCTTGAAGCCGTTACCAATGCCAAAGCAAACTTCTCAATGGTAGAATAGTTCAACTCAGCTCCATGCAACACCTTACTCACGTAGTAGATAGGTTTCTGAACCTTGTTCTCTTCTCGTATGAGGACGTCACTCAATGCTTGCTCAGATACCGCCAGGTATAGGTAAAGAGTCTCTCCGATGCTAGGCTTGGCCAACAGCGGGGCTTCAGCCATATATTTCTTCAATTGTTCAAAGGCCTCTTGGCTTTCAGGTGTCCATTCAAAATTCTTTACCTTCTTTAATGTTTGAAAGAAAGGCAAACACTTATCACCAGACTTGGAGATGAACCTTCCTAACGCTGCTACTCGGCCTGTCAACTTCTGCACATCTCTTATCGAACGTGGTGGTTCCATGTCTAAAATTTCCTTGATCTTGTCAGGATTGGCCTCAATGCCTCTCTTTGAAACCATCAGTCCTAAAAACTTTCCAGATCCAACGCCAAAGGCACACTTAGCGGGATTCAACATCATCTTATGGTGCCTCAGCACTTCAAATGCCTCTTCGAGGTGCTTAATATGATCAGCCTTGAGTAGGCTCTTGACCAACATGTCATCAACATACACCTCCATGGTTTTTCCAATTAGATGGGCAAATATCTTGTTCACCAAGCGTTGGTAAGTAGCTCCTGCATTCTTTAGACCAAACGCCATAACAAGATAACAGAAGACACCAAAGTCAGTTATGAAAGATACCTTAGGGATGTCATCTTTGTGCATCTTAATCTGATTATAGCCGCTGATTCCATCCATGAAGCTTAACATCTCATGCCCAGCTGTGGCATCTATCAACATGTCAATCCTTGGAAGGGGAAAACAATCTTTTGGACATGCATCATTCAGGTCAGTGAAGTCTATACACATCCTCCACTTCCCATTTGCTTTCTTGACCATCACAGGGTTTGCTAACCATTCAGGAAACTGAATTTCTTCAATGAAACCAGCTTCCAAGAGCTTATCCACTTCTTGCTTAATGGCCTCTTGCCTCTCCGGAGCAAAGTTTCTCTTCTTCTGCTTTATTGTCTTCCTCTTGGGGTTAACATTCAACTTATGAGTTATGAGTTGGGGGTCAATCCCTGGCATATCAGCTGCTGTCCAAGCGAACACGTCGCTATTCTTTTGTAAGAATTCTATCAACTTGCCCTTCAAGGGTTCTTTCAGAGATGCTCCAACATAAGTAACTTTTTCAGGATCATTCGGCTCTAGGGGTATGGGAATCAAATCCTCTGCTGGCTTCCCTCTATGTTCTTCATCGTCACGGACATTCATGTCTTCAATTGGAAGGACCTGCCCCCCGACTCCATCGGCCCTCAAGGCGGCTACATAGCAACTTCTTGCCATCTTCTGATCACCCTTTTGTTCTCCGACACCATTCCGTGTTGGAAACTTAATCTTCATATGATAGGAAGAGGCCACAGCCTTAAACGCATGTAATCCAGTCCTTCCAAGGATTGCGTTGTATGTTGAAGCTGCTTTAATCACCAAGAAATTCAGCATCTGAGTCGCCTCCTTAGGCTCCTGCCCAATAGTCATGGGCAACTGAATAGTCCCTTCAACGTTGGACTCCACTCCATTAAATCCGTATATAGGCATGTTTGCAGGGGTCAATTGAGAGTCGTTGTATCCCATCTTTACAAACGCATCATGAAACAAAATATCCACAGAAGCTCCATTGTCTATCAAGACTCGTTTTACTTCTGAATTTCCAATCACAGGAGTTATGACCAGCGGGTCATCATGGGGGAACTTCACCCCTTCCAAGTCCGAATCATCGAAACCAATTACCATCTCAGTTTTAGCACGCTTCGGGGCCTCTCCCACAATGTGCATTACTTCTCTTGCGTATGCCTTTCGAGAGTTTCGAGTTGTACCGGCCGCTGTAGGACCTCCCCAGATCATGTTGATAACTGGCCCTCGGGGCTGCGTGCTACAGTCACGATCATTATCCCTTCTGTCATTGTTTCTCCTGTTGTAATCCCCTCTTTGGGTTCCTTGATCTCCACCCTTTGTGAAATTGTTCAGCTTTCCTTTACGGATCAAGAATTCAATCTCGTCCTTCAACTATCTGCAATCATCCGTGTCATGTCCTACATCTCGGTGGAACCTACAGTACTGATCCTTATTCCTCTTTGCGGGGTCTCCCCTGAGTGGCTTCGGCCATCGGAAGTCTTTATCCTTCTCAATTTCCAACAAGATTTGACTTCTAGGGGCATTCAACCTTGCATAGTCAGAGAACCTTGGTCCCAAGTTCTTTTTTGGTGGCGAATCAGAGTCTTTGCTAGTTCGGGGATACTTGTCCCTAGCATCGTACTCCTGCCCTTGCTTACGCTTTTTTGTATCATTGTTCCCCTGGCCATTGCCTAATGTGACTTCCTTCTTCGTGCTATCCTCGGCCTTGATGTATTTAGAAGCCCTTCGTTGGAGATCAGCCATATTCTCCGGGGGATGCTTTGCCAATGATCTCTTAAAGTACAGGTCGGTGGTACCATGCTCCAAGGCTACCATTGCAACTTTATTGTCCAGATCAGTGATGTTCAGAGTCTCCTTGGTGAACCTCTTAAGATAGTCTCTCAGACTTTCGTTCTTCCCTTGTACTATATACATAAGAGATGCAGAGCTTTTCTCATGCGTTCTTCCGCTGATAAACTGACTAATGAAGGCAGCACTCAATTCCTTAAAGGAACCAATCGAGTTTGCAGGAAGCCGACTATACCATCTTTGAGCCATGCCTGACAAAGTTTGAGGGAAAGCCCTACACTTCAAAGCGTCGCTTGCAGGCTGTTGAAGGGAGTCCATCATGGATAGTTCGAGTTTTCCCCATAGGCTCTTTACTTGCACGTCGCCTCCTCGGGGCTTCATCACGCTCGTAATCATCGCCAGAAGATGATTCATCCGTATAAGGACCAGAAAAATCGCGATAATCTCGATCTCGAATATACAGGGCATGCCCACTCGGTCCAGCTCCGTAATTGGTCATCCCATACATTGGATTGGTGCTTATGGGGAGATCCGTAGTGTGGATCTGAACCCCTCGTGTAAGGTTGTTGGGGTCTACAATCAGGGAAGAAATCCCCGGGTCAGTCCCTGGAATTGTGTGGACGATCGGAGGTAGCGTACTCTCAACATGGGTAGTCGT